>JANDEH010000017.1:10150787-12550787 GCA_024610705.1 Tetragnatha versicolor | reverse complement strand
TAATTCAAAAGACCACTCACAATTCCCTTTTAATTCCCCTCGTAAAAGCATTATCAAGCTATAGTTCAGCCCGGCCCGCAACCACTTGTTCATCCACAAGAACTCGTGTCGACACGTTTCCTTACTCCAATCCTTTCCGATAAAATCCCCTATCGCGGGATTAAACTCGATTGAGCGATTACAATGGGAAAAGTCGGCGGACAAGTGCATTACATGCCGTTTTGGCGCAGATAAAAGCGGCTGAATGGCCGTACGGCGCAGCGGGGAGTAGAGAGATTTGTGGCTCTCGTAAACCTCCCAGATGGAAGCGCATTCGATCAAGATCGCTAGGGCTGGTTTTTAGCGTAGAAATCCGTGGAATTCGTAACTGGGATGTTGATCTAGACTTGAATTTATTAATGGTTTGTTTTTTAAAGAGGTTAAGGAGGGAAGATCCCTTTTTTATTGCGAAAGTGATGTACATTGTACAATGATGAGTTTGAATAGATTTTTTTTACGGAGCAAGAGAAAAATTAAGTCACGGGAACATTTTCGAGTCTTCTACGGGGTGAATTTGGGGGTCCCAGACCAAATCCCAAGGAGTTAAAAATGGAGCGACACCCCAAAAAAATTATTGAAAAATTCAATTTGTAGAAGAACTACCATTGGTAAAAATTTGATTATGGTCTCAAAAATTGTGGTTTAATATGATTTTTAAAATTGTCTCATAAGTCTTCACTTTAAAATTTTTTTATTATGAAAAAAGTTAAGAAACCACAAAAAAATGTGAAAACGCTGCCAAAACCTTATTTTGTATTTCGAAATCCCTACTTTTGATTTGATAATCTGAAAGATCATAGTTGAAATCCCTTAAATCCAAAGTTTCACGTAAATACAACCAATATTAAACACTTGAGATACAGCAAAAGTTTGTTTTTTGTGTGCGCAAACAGCCGTTCTGGAAACAGCTCTAGAAACCTGTTTGTGCACGCAAAAACAAGCTTTAACAGGATCTCATCTCAAGCGTTTAATATTGATTGTATTTACGTGAAACTTTGTACTACAGGGTTTTCAACATAGAGTTAGTACTAATATAGAGACAGCTTAAACATCTTCTACGCTGTTCAAAGTGTGACCGGTAGCTCGGTTTCGTTCTGCCACTCACACTTGACCCGCCTACGAGAGCTCCCATGTTAAAATTGACTTCCGCCACTCACACAGGTCCGACTTTTTCGACATGCAAGGTTGCCTGACCGAGAAGAGTAAGCTGTCTCTATATTTGTACTAACTCTATGGTTTTCAACTATGATCTTTCAGATTATCAAATCAAAAGAAAGGATTTCAAAATACAAGATGAGGTTTTGGCAGAGTTTTCACATTTTTTGGTGTTTTTTTAACTTTTTTAATAATAAAACAAATTTTAAAGTGATGACCTTTGATATAATTTTAAAGATCATATTAAACCACAATATTTGAGACCATAATTACATTTTTAAGAATAGTAGTCCTAATCCTATGTGATTCTGACTCGTCAAGGTGTCTACTATCCCCAGAAAAACACTTATCTGAAACACACCCTGTATACTATAATAAAACTAATACCAAATTACTCTCCGCAGTTAAAAAATGAGTGTGTGTTAAGAGAAAAAAACAATGACTTAAAAACATGATAATAGGGGAATGATATTGTGTATATATGTAATTAGTTTTTTAAAATAATTTTTGTGAAAATGCAATGTTCAAACCATTAAATTACTAATTATTGAGGGTTTTATTTACTTTTAAAATGCCTGTGCTCTTTATGGAATTTATCTAATTTTTTCGAACAGTTAAACATTTTAACATTGATATTAGTTAAGTTTGTTTTCCCTAAGCTCACAGGGGTTGTGATTGTGGGCCTGGTGCAGTCAAAAATGATTGAAATTCTTTGAAATTTCACATGAATGATCTTTGCTAAAGTGTCGCACAAATCACAAACAAAAACGGATTTTGATGTTCGAATTTTTAAGGGCATGAAAATGTCTTTTTTTGTTTAATTCACCAGATCATGCTCACCAGTAAAATAATATAACTAAAAACATTATAGAATCTCACAAATGCTCAGATTTAATAATTTAAAGAGCTCAACTATCACAAATTATACGTGGTAGTTGTCGGGAGAAAGAAGGTAAGTGTTTTTTTTATAAAATAATTCGTTAAGAGTTTGAGTATGATAATTATGGAGACAAAGGAAAAAGTTTTAAATCTGATCAAAATTTTTGTTTTTCACTTTTAAAATTCAGGCAGCGTTTTTCAGACAAAACGGATCATCATTTGAATAAAATCATGATCTACCTTTGATTATAAGTAAAAAAAGCTCTTGGTATGCAAAAAAATCCTTCAAAATATTATAAGATCATGGCGTCATTTGGGGGGGCAACCACCCCCAAGTTTTCCACTGACGTGAAAAAAAGCTGCAAGTCCCTTGAAAATTCTGCAACTTCCAGAAGGAGCTTTGGGTGGAACCCAAAAACTCTTAAAAAGGAGTTAAAACACTACCTTAAGGGATCAAATTTCAAAAACTTTTCTGGGGGATGACTTTATTTTTACTTTTAAGGGCCCGGAATTAAAAATTTTTTTACATCACCGTATCATATTAAATGACTTAAAAGGGGACTGGATAAAAATATATTAACAACCCTACATCGGTGACCACATATGGTGTGATATTTGGGGTCAGTTGGAGGGTCATATTGAGCATTGATATTCCGGTATTCGAACAACGATGTTTCGAATTTTAAGGACCGTGAATCAAAATTTTTACATCACCGTATATTATTAAATGACTTTTCTGGGGACTAAATAAAAATCTATTTTATGCCCTCATCGGTGGCCACAAATGGTGTGATATATGGGGTCATATGGAACATCGGAATTCCGATATTCGAACATCGATGTTTCGATATATCGAATTTTAAGGACCGGAATTAAAATTTTTTACATCACCGTAGAATATTAAATGAATTTTATGGGGACTGACTAAAAATTATTTTATCCCCACATCGGGCCACATATGATGTGATATGGAAGGTATTCGAACATCAATGTGATTCGATATATCGACTTTTAAGGGCCCGGCCCGGAACCAAAATTTTTTACATCATCTTATCATATTAAATGACTTTAAAGGGGACTGAAAGAAAGGTATTTTATCCCCACATCGGCGGCCAGATAAATAATCTGTGATATATGGGGTCATATTGAACATTAATATTCCGATATTCGAACATCGTTGTTTCGATTTATCGACTTTAAAGGGCCGTGAATCAAAATTTTTTACATCACCGTATATTATTAAATGACTTTTCAGCCTAACCAATATCAATTCTTGTTTGTCTTGATGCATCTACCTCAGAAGTCATGAAACACTGTATATTCATCACAATCATATTCCCATATGTATTTAAACACCTAAACGCCACTCGAAATTTCTCAAACCGATCACCCCAAAGATTGATCCCCCTCATCCCATTGATTTACAGCCCGGGGGCGCATTAAATTCAAGCGGCGGAGGTCATACGAGATCGCGCCTCCGATCGGAAGGCCCGGAGCTCGTAAAATCTTTTTAGGAGACCGTAAATCAAAAAGGGTGATTCCGCCGTGGTCCCGTCGACCCTCCCTATTCATATTCAAAGCAAGAAACAATCTGTTGATCGGTTTTTGGCAGCGATAGCCTAATTGTGGATGATAAGCCTTGTGTTTCTCGAGTAGGAGAGAATGCAAGTCCTCTCTCTGAAGTTGCCGCTATATTAGTAGGCTTTGAAGTAGGTAGGCTGAGGTAGGCTTTGATTCAGATTTCTTCGCCGGTTATTGCGATTCTTTCTTGCACAGTACAGTAGGGTTTGATTTCTTTACCTTAGGGGCCATTCACATATTGCTTCACACAAGGCCGTATCCAAGACCAAGAGTTTAGTCCCTCACTCGAAATATTTTTACATAAATTTTTATACTGTTTTTTACTTGAAAAATCCAAACTTACCCGGGGCAATCGTTCTCTTAGGGTGTGACCCAAAGGTTCTCGAAATTAGGCAAAATTTCCAAAAATTTTCTAGGAGGAACCCATCCCCCCTCAAAATTTTGAAATGTTTTAGGGAAAGGTCGGCCAAAATCGGGATCAAAAGTTTATTATTTGAATGTTCACTTTATGAAGTCAACTTTATTGTATCAAAGCAGTTAGAATTGGTGCTAAAACGATTTAAACTGGTTCCTTATGAATAGAAAAATAATAAATTAATCATAACTAATAGCAATTTAGGTGATAAAAAGCACTTATTTAAGACGATTTATCCCGGTCGGACAAACCGGGAACTAGATAAAATAATCAAAATAACATTAGTAACTTCGAAAAGTCATTGTTTATTATCAGAAAACTTGTATGGTATACTAAACTTCTAAATTTCAATTTATATAAAATTTTCATCAAATATATAACAATTTAATTTACGCTCTAAGAGTTCAACGTTTTAAGAATAAAACTTCAAGTTTGGTCTTGCTCATCATTTCATGTGCTCACCCTTCGCTGTGAAAGCTCTGTAATCCGAATCTCCCTAGATTTAGAATGTTCATTAAAGCAAAATATGCATGCTTCATCCGAATTTATCCACATCCCGGTTTTGTTCGATCGTGCCTTTTTTAAGAAATTTTATCTAGCGTTTATTAAACAACTCTTTTCCCTCTGCAAAATGGGTTGGTTTATATAACTTCTATGTTCACTGGAAGTTTTCAGGGTTCATGCCTGGAAATAGTTCTAGTAGTTTTCGCTATACATATCACTCCAAATCAATGAATAAAGCACAAATCCATGTTTTGTCCACCTCTTCCCTATGTATGTACTGTTTTCCTTGAAAATCTTTTTACAAGGAGTGGTCCTCTAGTCGTAACCTAAAGGGTGGGTCTTGAAATGAGTTAAAACACTTTTAGCGGAAATTTTCTAAAATTTCTCTGGAGGAGGATTCCCAACCTCAATCTGAACCATCATATACACTGTAAAAAATAATCCTGTAAAAAACAGAAAATTTCTGGCAGCAAAAGTTGCCAGAAAAGTTTTGTAAGCAGAAAAATCCTGTAAACATTAAAAAGCTGTAACCTACAGGTAAATGCTGTAAACAGAAACTTTCTGAGCTGGTTTTTTTTAATTTTAATAAAATGATAGCTGGGGATAGAACCCACGACCTACCGCATGCTAAGCACGCACGCTACCGCTGCTCCAACGAGGATTCTGTAAAAGTAGAAATTATTCAAAGATGTTTCTTTCTCCACCAACTGAAACTTGTATTTGGCTCCAAAGCGTGTTGGGTGTTGCCAATAGCTGTATTCTGTTTATATTTCTGTTTAATACAGATAAGCTAAAAAACTAGAAAAAGCTGTTTTTTACATAAAATAAATAGAAGTGCGGTGGGAATGTTACATGACAGAATATCCCTGTAAACATAAAGTCATTTTTATTGAAACTTTCTGTTTTTCTACAGTTTTTTACAATGTATCGGACCGTTTTTTTTGTTTAAAATTCTGCATCCTAGAATGTGCAGTGCTTTTTCGGTGTTATCCAAAATTACTGGTGATGACGGAACTCTAATCCCCACTTTTACTTGAGATTCACATTGTTTACAAAATTTTAAAAAAATTAAATGTTCCAAAATTATAATCCTGTGTGCAAGAAAGTCATCCAAAACCCTGACATCACTCAATTTTCTTTTTATATCACTCCCTCAGTGTCATATTCCAGGATGTTAGAGGTTCAACTCCCCCCTCCCTCGAAATTTCGACATAATTTTTTTAGTCATAAGTCTGTTGCTATACTCTTTTCATTTAGAATTGGCGCTTGAGAAATAGTGCTTTTCCCCATGCTAGAAGCGTAACCAATAACCATAGTTACGCTCTTCGAGCAGCCAATAGTAATGGGGGATTTACAGCACTACTGTAAAAGCGACATTTTCGGTTTGCGGCAAGAAACGGGAATTTGTTATTCCAATAAACCAATTGACGAGCGCCATCTTTTGTGAGTAGCGGGTACTAAAATATGCCGCTTTTTGCATGACTTGCAGCTCCTGCAGCGGTGGTGTAAATCCCCCATTAGCCTTCTTCCTCACTTTGACAAGGATAGTTGCTATGGTTACCGATCGGTGGGGGGGAAGGAAATATTTTCAAGCGCCAGTTCAAAATGAACAGAGAATAGGTGTGGAGCGGTATCTGTTGCTGCCATGTGATTGCAAATGCTCTAATAGAAGCATTCCGTGACCAGTTATTTTTTTAACTGTTAACTGCTGTATGTAAAACAATCTGTTGCTAGGTGCGAGTCATGTGATGGAAAATGCTCTATAAGTGATTCCCTTTAGGTGTAACACTCACTAAGGGTCTAAAAATCCGTCAAGACACTACTTTTTAGGTCAAATTTTAAAATTGCGTTGAGAACGGACCCCAAGATCCCTTTAACTTGTGCTCACCTTTTATCCAAAATTTCGTCATTAACTGTACCAAGATTGAAGATTCAAATCCCAGTTGTAAATAGTCTAGAACAGGGATGGCCAACTCAAATTATCTTATTTGAGCATTTTTATTTTGTGCTTGAAAGCGTTTTTGTTTTCCAAATACACGTTAACTGCAATTTAATTATAAAAAAAGACACATCCGTGGACACTGACCCTGGACATCTGAAAACCCTGAGGTTTGTAAATGGCATGGCACTGGGACCTTTCCTGCTTGCACCATGTGTAATTTGGGGGAGACCACCGCCAAACACCTTTTGGATTGTATGGGACTGGTTTTGGAGTGTTTAAAATAAACTACCTCATGGATCTGGTCTGATCCAGACCAGAGCCATAATTAAGAAGAAGAAAACACATCCCCCTCACTATTAAGGTGGTTGCCTACCTATGGAGGCTTTTTTTTAATAATTAAAATGTTGAACTAATTTGTGAGTTATGTAGTAGTTTTGCGGAGAAGGAAAATAGCAAAAATGTGATTCTGAGAAAAACGCGAATTTCTTTACCTTTTCCTTAATAAAATGCCTTTTTAGTTTCAAGTAAAATTTCTGTAACTTTGGTTCTAGGAAAGATAAAGACAAAATTTAAACTGATTTGGAAAGCTAAAGATATGTTTTTTAAAATAAGATAATAAAATTTTTCTTGAATATGAAAATTCCTTTTTAAAAATTATTACTGTTAAAACATTTCATCAATTTAATAAACATCCACTAATACATCTTTATATACTATAACCCAGAGTTTCTCAAACTGTGGGTCGCGACCCACTGGTGGGTCGCGAGATTTTTATTTTTTCTGAAAATGAAGTATCTTTTTATAATTTTTACAAATGTGTTATTAACTTTTGAGTTATCAAACTATTATTTGATCGTTTGAAATTTACTAAATTACCATATAGTAAAAAGAATAAAAATTTGAGGAAAAACTACACTACTTGGTGTCAAACAGAAAAGACAATTAAATGTAAATACGTACTATGTATGTCACTTTAATGTGCCGATAATACAAATCTAGTCGCTTATTCAAATAAAATTTGAAAACAAAATATTCAGTGTTTCTCCCCATCCACACTGGGGGGAGCAATGCAAATTTTAATAATTATAAATTAAGGAAAGATTCAAATGCAATTTATCCCATATTGCTTACAAAACAAGTTAAAACCCTGTTTTTAAGGGTAAAATTTTCTCTGGGGGAGGACCCCCAGACCCCCCTTTTTATTGTAGGGATCATTGTTTACCCACAATTAAACTATTTCATACACTCAAATTCAAATATTTAATTTTAATTTTCAAAAAAGTTAATTTCTCTTCTAATACGTGCATGTAATAATTTATTGTTATAACTAAATAGTTGGTAAGCACCCCCAGTCAGAGAAGTTAAAATTCTGTGGGGGGGCATGGAATAATTATGAATTATCTCAGTTCAGTAATATTAACTGCAGTCGGTGGGTCACGTTAGATTTTGTTTCTCAAGAGTGGGTCGCGATGTTAAAAAGTTTGAGAACCCCTGCTATAACCTGTTATTTAAAAGGGTCCTTTTACAAAATTAAAGACCTGCTCCTTATGCCACCTGAAAATATTGTCTTTAAAATGGAAAGGTTTTCTGGAAATTTATTCTACTAAGTTGAAAAGTTATTCTGGAATACTGTTATTTTCTATTTTGCCTTGTATTGTCCTTATTATGTTATATAACCTATTATTTAAAAGGATCATTTTACAAAATTATAGACCTGCTCCTTATGCCACCTGAAAATATTGTCTTTAAATGGAAAGGTTTTCTGGAAATTTATTCTACTGAGCATTTTGAAAAGTTATTCTGAATACTGTTATTTTCTATTTTGCCTTGTACTTTCCCTATTTCAACATTTTTGTCTTGGAAATTTTCTTGATACTAATTTTAAATATTTATGAACCTATCTATGACTAGTAGATTTTATCATATTTATTTTAACTTTTAAAAAATTATTCTTTTAGATATATATTACTAAGAACTTGAGTTTGAGTAGAATTTGAGTAAGTGAGTGAGTGTATAAATAAATTAATGTAATATACAAGAAAACAAAAGCTCGTCGACACTTAATTTATTGACCAAATATTTACAATACAAATCAACGTATATGAAGTGAGCTAATATTCAAGAAATCATTCTAATAAGTTCAACAATGCAATGGAGAACGTTTTTAACACGCAATGGACGTTGCTTTACTCTACCGTTAACATACTCAATTGACAAGGTAGATCATCTATACTATTCATTGCACATGTCTGATGTAAAGCACGAAATTTACACAAAATCTCTCAAAACTTTCACCACATTAGATGAGGCAAAAAAAAATAGTCAACTCCTTACATTCATCAGAATCAGTTAAAGTATTTACAGATTAAAGACATATCTTGAGTACATAGTTGTATCGGCTTAACTACCAGATGTTATCATCACACCTCTGGTGGTAGAAGGGTTTTTTCAGTATTACATAGCTGAAGTGAGACTATTTCTTCTTTTATTGTCAGCATGAAACTTATATTTAGACGTATATTCTGAGAATTAATGGTCTGAGAATATTTCATAATTGGTAGCTACTGATTACAAGGATGAGATTGACAAAAAGAAAAGTCTAAAAACTACAAGAATCGATAAGATCGTAAACCAAACCTAATAAAATTATTTAGCTGCCTCAGATATGAAAAATTACCATAAGAAAGATCATCATAAACCAAGAAAATTCACAAAAAATGAAAAATATGTAGTTCAGTTGAAAATTCCAGTTTATAAGCTGATTTTTTTCCAATAAAAGACTGAAATTTGGTTGAAAAGTTTTTAAAGTCTGAAAATCCTTCGAAAGTCTAAAAAATATCATCCCTGTGATTAATGGGGGATTTACACCACTGCTGTAAAAGAGACATCAGCGACATTTTCGGCATATTTTAGTACCCGCTACTCACAAAAGATGGCGCTCGTCAATTGGTTTATTGGAATAACAATTGACGAGCGCCATCTTTTGTGAGTAGCGGGTACTAAAATATGCCGAAAATGTCGCTGATGTCTCTTTTACAGCAGTGGTGTAAATCCCCCATAACGTGTTGACCGTTTCAAAAGTATCACCAAAAAGTGTGTTGAAACTATTAAGCTAATATTTTGTAGTTTACATTTAAAAATTATTGAAAATGCATTAGTAAGAATAGTTATTCTTTTTTTTAATTTTATGTACTTTTGAGGTTTTGGGGACCTATTAATTATGTCCCCCACTAACCCCGGGGCCTTTTCATGTAAAAACACGGATCCAAAAATTAAAATGTCATCTAATTAGTATATGGATCTATTTAAATGGAGGACCCTACTATGCAACCAAAGGGACTGTCATGATCGTGGTAGTTATTGTCCAATTTGAGAGAATATTCCAGGAGCACTTAAACTCCAGTGATGACTTCTGGAGGTCAAATTACAACTCCAGATATTCCAAATTAACTCAGAGGTGATAGGTATTCTCCCCGGCAGGAACCCTCAAAAACCTATTCATCTGAAGTTGGAAGTTGGCCTCCAGTAACACCTGACCGTTTACCTAGACTAGATCTTGGAGGCTGCGGTCAAATAGAGCTCGACAAGACCAGTCCAGATATTGCTCATTTGCAACAAAACAAAAGAGTTCTTACAAACTTATAATAACAACTGTCAACATTTGTGAAAGGATCTTATGGGCCGATGGGATGTGGTCCAAGAAAAAAAATTCCAAACGTTTCGTTCTAAACTTCGGAGACCATTCACTTAAAAAATACGGCACTTTAGACATAAAGTGGGGGAAATAAATTGTCTCCTTACATTGAATATTATTGAAGGACCTTCCACCTAGACCTGGAGCCTCCAGTCCAGGTGGGAGGTCCCTTCGTATATTGGTGTAATGTTTCTTAAAATACGGAAGCATTTTCTTTACACCACTTTTGGTGTAAAGTGACGTATTTTTATGGCATTGGAACCAGAAGATCCTTTTTCAATATGGTACATTATTAATTAGATCTAGGTGGTCGTACTTCAATGGAGCTCAACAACAACGAATCTAGGTATTGCTGACATGAACGGAGCTCGACATCTACGGGTGTAGAGATTGCAAATCAAATCGGTGCACAACACCTGAGTCCAACAAAAAAAGAACTTACACTAACGTACAACGTCAGCTATATTGCCCAATATCAGTGGAAAAGTACCTCAACGAATCAAGGATGGAGTTCAACTCAATTGTTGCAAGAGTTGATAATCAGCACAGTCCAGTGGCTCCCCCTCAGTTGGTGTCTCTGACCTCCAGCTTGATGGCGGGGAACTGCGGCCGACCGGGGGTCGAAGAAGACGAGGAGGTGGAGGCTATCACAGAAGTGGCTCCGTGGTGGTGATGGTGGTAGAAGGAGTTGAGTCCTTGCAGGGGGTGCACGTGGGGGTCATGGTGGTGGTGATGGTTGTAGGCAGAGTGCAGGTGCCGGGCGGCTTCCTCGCTCAGCCCGTGCTGTTGCTGCTGGAGGGCGTGGCTGTTAGGGAGGCGCGGCTCCGGGGGGCTGGACGGAGGGGCGGAGCTACTGTAGGCGGAGGAGCTGCTGGGCGTGTTCAGGGAGTAGTTGGAGGCGGTAGTAGAGGAGGTCAGATCGCCAGGGCTCTTGCTGCCTGCGGGAGGAAGGATGGTTAGATGGTAAAGGAGGGATGATATTGGTTCAATACTGCTAACGTTCCCGCCAAATACCGCCATGCTTTTTTTGACACCAAAAAGTAGAAAAATTGCTAAATAGTTTCAAACTCATTGATTAAAATGTTTTAGTTAGATCAATTAATAACTGTTCAGTTTATCAATAAAAATCAAATAAATTCATCAGTATTTGAATTGATGGCGTTCAAGAGGGCTTGGCGGTAGAATTGAACCATGTTATGGAAGGGAAAATGTTGGGGTACGGTCATATTTGAACTGTTATCACCATTTCTAAAGGAGATCGGGGATATATGCCAGTGAAAAACCCCTAACCACACAAAGAAAGAGACGGGGGAGATATCCACTACCCGATAAGGGTGGTCGAGCCTATCGTAGAAATTTAGATGCACGCATAGCGTGCATCTCAAGTTTTATGATTCCAACGACGACGATCCTTCGGGCATTCGGGGGATATTAGGGACATTGATAACCTCCTCTATATCTTTGTATGGTTAGAAGAGGTCATTTATCGAACAAAAGAGGTTCCCGTCCTCTGAGAAAAACCCACTAACCACACAAAGAGATGGGGAGATTATTATTACCCCTAATCTCCCCCGAATGCCCGAAGGATCGTCGTCGTTGGTATCATAAATGGTCGCTACTGCAATTAATCTCCATAAAAAAAGCATGGAGAAAGCCTAGTACCCTATCTTGACAGGAATCAAGATAGGGGTAGTCTCAGGCTGAACTCCATGCTTTCTCCCCTATCTGATTTACGATTCGGGCGTTTCGAGACGCTTGTAGTGTGGCGTGAGGCTAAGATGACCCTTCCGTGCCACGGTCACCCTGAGCACATAGGATCAGGCGTATGTCCCCGATCTCTTTGTGGGGTTAGGTGAGGTCAATTAGCGGGCTAAGAGATCAGGGAGTTACACCTGATCCTGCGGTCAAGGTAACCGTTACCTTAGGCCTGCGATACACTGCGCGGCTTATAACCGCGCGACCGATTAATCAAGATAGGGGAAAAAGCATAGTCAGAGTTGAGCCTGAGACTCCCGTTAGAGGACAAGGCTTTCTCCATGCTTTTGTTTATGGAGATTGATCGTTCTCGCGACTAGTGTCGCTGCTCGTAGTGTGTCTTGGATCTTAGGGTGCATCTAAAGTTTTATTACCCGGACGACCGTCAATCAGTGAACAAAAGAATTCCAGCGATTGCCATCTCCCCCGAATACTCACACCATAGACCTTGACTCACACAAAGAGAAGGGGGAACTATCTTTTGTTCGCTGATTGAGGGTCGTCGGATAATAAAACTTTAGATGCATCCTTAGGGTAACGCCATCTACGGATTGGGATCGGTATGTCTTCAGGCCATCACCAGTTATTATTAGAACATCCAATGGACCTTGATAACGTTTTCAAATTAAACGGCAAGGTCGGCAGAATAATACGTAAGAACCGAAGAATTTTATATGATTCAAACACTTAATATTGATACTTCCCCCCCATTCGTGGCAGTAAACTTAAATATACACATTGTTTCCCTTTTCATTTCATTAAAAGAACAAGAACAAGTTTTTAAATATATCACTATACCTACATAAATTAAATTGTGAGCTGGAGCTGTACACAATTTCCAAGGGCCAGGTCCTCACACTTCCACATCTCCAGTCTGGTCCACCCAATTTATCAATTCTAGGGGAAAAACCCTAGCTACCAAACCCACAAAAAAACGAAAACCCCTCCGGCTCCATCACAACACGAGCCAACAGTATAAAATAACAACAGCAAGAAGGTGAAAACATAGCCACCCCCGCCTGGCTATATGTTTCTCGACCAAGAGCAAATAAAACCGGTCGTTTATTTGCATACTCCATAAAGTATGGAGCAGATGTGTTTCGATGGCCTTTTGTTTTTTTGCGCGACGCCCCGTCGCGCCCCATAAAGCAAGCGCACACGACGCCCACGTGACGACATAACTCACCCAATGGCACATAAGGGAGTACGCAAGCGATTTTCATTCATGCTGTCTACCCCTGAGTTTCCCATTGAAGTAAAGTAAAAGGTGCGTGTTTTAGAGTTCATGGCAGCTATAAAATGGCGTTAATAAGTAGAGAAGAAAAAGAGATAAAGAAAAAATATTTCTCCTAGGTTGTCGAGTCTACTTTCTCAAAATTCGGTAAGGAGGCATCTATAAATGATGTCACACTTTTTTCATATATTTTTGCTTCCTTCCTCCCTTAAGGGGCCATCCATAAATGATGTCACACTTTTTTTTGCCGATTTTTGACCCCCTCCCCCCCTCTGTCACATGTCACGCTCTTAAACCAACAATATGTCAAATACACTAATTTGAAAGTGCCAGGAACCAAGGTTTTTTTTCGTTGATTTTCAGCTGTAGGATGTGATGTCACAACTTTCAAACCCCCCTCCCTCCCCCTTGTCACAAATTGATTAACCCCCTCCCCCCCTCTAAGCGTGACGTCATTTATGGACGGCCCCTAAGCCAAAAAATGCCACATTTCCCTATGGGTCGCGCCCAATAGACCGAAATCCATCTGACCGAAGCGCCTCTTTCCCGACCGCCACCTCACCGAAAGACAACTTGCTCGAACGGGACGTTTGACCGACAGGACTTTTGATCGAACGGGACGTTTGACCGACAGGACTTTTGATCGAACGAGGCGTTTGACCGAACGGTCGGTTAATTTAATTATTTTTAGTTAAAATGCCACTTTTAGGGGCAAAATTCAAAATTTTTTTCTGGAATAGATAGGAACCCCTAAACCCCTAGAAGTTCTCCAATTCATAATACTATAAACTTTTTTCCTTGAAATTCTGCCGCTTACAACGAGTTGTACTCTTTGGGTGGAATCTGAAAGGCTTCAAAATGAGCTAAAACACTCTTTTGAGGGGCAACCCCCCAGACCCCCCTTTTACTTGGAGTTGACATTTTTACACAATTTTGAAACTTAGTGCACAAAAATTAAAACCTTACGAAGTCATCTCACCTAAAACTTAGTATATTCCTAAGAATAGACCCCAGAAAAAATTTTGAGTAACCCCCTAAACAAAAATCTGGTTACGGCACTGGCAACCTCCCTCCCCCTTTCAGTTGCTTACATTAATATTTGAACAGCCCATAATAGCAATTAGGTTATTTGTGAAACTCAGCCCCACCCAGACCAAAATCCTGGATTCGCTACTGCTGTCTAGGAGGGGAACTCTTTAGTTCGCTGATTGACGGTCATTGGTTTGGTATCATTAAAAAGTTTGAGCTGCTGACCCTACACAAAAAGTACAGGACCTGAGGCTCGAATTAAGGTTCAGATGCAACTTTCCAAACACGCACCAACAAAATAATCATCAATAATTTTACCTTCATAACCATTAAGTTAATTCCATGTTTTAGATGCCTTATACCTTATAGCATTAAATGCACGAGTTAAAAAACAGATATAGTTACCTGATGAGCTTGATAAAGACTTCTTTTTTGTATCTTGTGGATTCTTAGGTTTTCTTTTCCGTTTCTGGATTCCCTCCTTCTTCATTGCAGGGGGTCTGTTCACCTGTTAATTAACCTATCAATAAGCTAGTCAGTCTTCATTCAGTCAAAAATTGAGCTACCTTTTAAATAATCTAAAATAACTGCTCAAACCACTCACAAGTGCTATTTAAAAGTGAACAATACAACCAAAAGGGCCTTCTTCATTGCAGGGGGTCTGTTCACCTGTTAATTAACCTATCAATAAGCTAGTCAGTCTTCATTCAGTCAAAAATTGAGCTACCTTTTAAATAATCTAAAATAACTGTTCAAACCACTCACAAGTGCTATTTAAAAGTGAACAATACAACCAAAAGGGCCTTCTTCATTGCAGGGGGTCTGTTCACCTGTTAATTAACCTATCAATAAGCTAGTCAGTCTTCATTCAGTCAAAAATTGAGCTACCTTTTAAATAATCTAAAATAACTGCTCAAACCACTCACAAGTGCTATTTAAAAGTGAACAATACAACCAAAAGGGCCTTCTTCATTGCAGGGGGTCTGTTCACCTGTTAATTAACCTATCAATAAGCTAGTCAGTCTTCATTCAGTCAAAAATTGAGCTACCTTTTAAATAATCTAAAATAACTGCTCAAACCACTCACAAGTGCTATTTAAAAGTGAACAATACAACCAAAAGGGCCTTCTTCATTGCAGGGGGTCTGTTCACCTGTTAATTAACCTATCAATAAGCTAGTCAGCCTTCATTCAGTCAAAAATTGAGCTACCTTTTAAATAATCTAAAATAACTGTTCAAACCACTCACAAGTGCTATTTAAAAGTGAACAATACAACCAAAAGGGTTACAAGCAAAACAACTTTTAAGACAAATTAGCAAATAAAGCCAAGTACGAGTAAGTGTCACGTTTAAAGGTGGAAACAAATTGGAGCCGAGCGGCGTAAGCGAACAGCCACGAACATGCTCTGCGCACGCGCATTTCGTAGACGCTAAGAGCGGCGCTTGCGCAGAGCGTGTTCGCTTACAGCTCACGGCTCCAATTTGTTTCCACCTTAAAAGGACTGCATCTAGAGATTTTTAACCCGACGATTGTCAACAGCGGAAAATTTATGAGGAGGGGGAAATCTTTTGTTCGCTAATTGACCTCAGCTAACCACACAAAAGGAAGGGGATATTACCAATGCCCCTAATCTCACCCGAATGAGCCTCGTCGTTTTGTGTGGTTAGCCGAGGTCAATTAGCGAACAAACGATGTTCCCCTTCTAATAAATTTTTTTGCTGTTGACAATCGTCGGGGTAAAAATATCTATATAGATGCACCCATATCGAAATCTTGTTTGAAAACCACTGTCACCCTTCTCTTTAATATACAGGCTTATCCCCTATATCTTTGTTTTATCCTCGCTTATTTAAACGATAACGGCAAAGAACCGAATATGAAAAGACTATGCTCCATCAGTGTTATCTTTACAGCACAGATAAGTAAATTCTCAGCGTTGATCCATGTCCTCTAGCTAGAACGTCTGGCTCAGAAAATAAATATACTTAAAGGTTTTTTTCTCCCTCAACCTCGTGTCTAATCTATGTTATTGATTGTTTTCCCATATTAAAAAAATAATGGATTCTGTACTTAAAAACTATTCTGTACCTTCAAAGCTGTTAAAAAGGATAGTAATACTATTATAGTTTCGACGCAATTAATTCATGTTATTTACTATATGTCGTTCGGTTATTTATGCATTTTTATGAGAATTAAATTTTAATTATTGGTTCAAAAAAAACTATTTTCACTCTCAATTATTGACACCACTTATTAATATTTATGTAATTATTTTAAGAACCATATAGCTTTGAATTATAATAAAAAAACCTAAATTTAATTGATTTAATTTATTTC
Organism: Tetragnatha versicolor; assembly: GCA_024610705.1. NCBI lineage: Eukaryota > Metazoa > Arthropoda > Arachnida > Araneae > Tetragnathidae > Tetragnatha > Tetragnatha versicolor. Next base: position 12,534,222 of record JANDEH010000017.1, on the reverse strand, counting down.
ATACATGCTATTTAATAATTTCATTGAATGGTAAATTCCTTTTCTTTAAACATCATAGATTATTTTCATGATCAAATAAGAAAATTAACTAATCTAAACTATCGATAGTTTTAAAAAAGTATTTTTTAAATAAACTATCGAAATAAAATCTCTCTATTCTAAAAAAAAGTTTTTAGTGAACGGTTTCCAGAGAAAGGCTTTTTAATTACTGAACCGAATGACACATACATGGTATCAAAATGTGCGGATTCTTTCCGGATTTCCGAGTAAGCCCTTCGAATTTTCAAAAAAATTCTCAATTTTAAAATATTTCCATTTTTTTAGATAACGGATAAGGTCGCAGTTACAAAGCAAGTACTGTCAATCAAATTATTATGCATCCAATCACAACGACCGATTGACGCTCTATTTTAAGATGAAACAGGTTTTTTCACCTTTTAAAAAAAGTACTTTCTTGATGAAATATCACTCAAAGACTGATAAAAACATATTCTAAAAACTTACATGAACGCCATTTTATACTAAAATTTCACACTTTTTGTCCAATATTTATAATTTTTAGTCTGATTTTATCGAAATTGTAAATATAGAGTGATGTTTTGTCTCTTATTATTTTCAATTGCTGAAAACGGTATTGTTTAACAAGTCTCGGTTTAAAAAAATATGAATGATAAACACTAGGCACTAACGAGTTACTTTAAAATAATGGTTTTTGTTTTATCCGAATTACAATTACAATTTGTTATTCTTATGATCATAGATTAAAAATAATTAAAATGAATATTTTTAAAAACATTTCATTTAAATTTTTGATCGTTAATTTTTTATTAAAGTTCGAGTTAATATATATTCAAACTTTTAAGGGAAATTTATTCATGGAGGGGATTTGGTGAAGTATTGTTGGAAAGTTGGTTGGCGTTTTTCTGTAGATTTTTTAAAAGTTTTATAAAGTGTATCAAGTTCAGAGAGTTGGAATTTGTAGGAATTGCGAAGCAATTCCAAAAGGTCCTGCGTCAGCAGTTTACGGGGGTTGGTGAGCGATAGCGAGCAGGGGGCGGTAGCTCCCTAGTAAATAAAAAAAATAATTGTGTTCCCCCATTGTAGTATTAAATATTTTAAATTTAAATTGCAGGTTTTTTTTAAAATTAAATCAAGCACACCCGATAATTAACTCTTGCTTTTCACTTGCAATTTAGCTCTCGGTATTGGACCTTCCATGTAGGTACAAAATGGTGAGCTCTTTATACGGAATATTCCCACTTAATTGATGAATGAAGACAGGATGTAATGTCTGATAACGGTTAACTGCACAGTATTTAACGACAGGATCCATCATCTTCTATCTGATATCGACATCTGCATCGACTATCGACTGCAGATCGAACAACTGTACTTTGTTCCGGGAGATGAATTACCCCGGGCATTTAAGAAAAGTTTAGCGAACGTTTTATAATATAACGCCGGGCTTAGTCAATTCCCACAGTGTTGTTGAAGATTGCGCAACCTATAAACATGGAACCGACATCGACATTGGTTTTGAGAGCCGTTAACAGGCAATGGCGTCGGAGATGTTTTTTTAAGGCCTTAAAATATTAGAAATTTTATAAATATTTTCGTCTTGATGTTCTTTTAATGATTGCTAAGAGGAACAAGCTAAGATGATCCAGTTTTTGAGTTTTTTTAAGAATTTCTTTCTCTCCATACTCTGTAAAAATGTTTGTCTTGTTGCTCTAAATTTTTTTTGGTTTTGACGAAATACAGCGCAATTTGGATAAATTCACTTTGTTCAATTTATTCAATTGTTGGTGATTTAAAGATTATCTTCATTTCTGCTATTTTTAATAGGAATTTTACCGTTTTAGAATTGAAGTTTACAGTCCTTTCAGCTTTGAATTATGCGCAATCAGACTGTTATAGTAGGGGAGCCCATGATGTTAAATGTAGATTTACTCGAGCACGTCAGATAAACATAGGGGGGATACCTTGCATGCTTTTGAGTTTTGAGTAACTCCACCAAATATAAGCCCTCTATGTAGGGGGGTTTGTCTAGAACAGCCCTTCAGATTTATAAAAAAACCGTTACATGTACATACTCGAGCGCGTTAGATATATATTAATATTTTTGATGCTCCAACGTATCTCTGATACCAAAGGTATGTTTATCTGCTGATTTGCGTGGTGGGGGTGGCCCCCTACATAGAGGGCTTATATTTGGTGGAGTTACTCAAAAGCATGCAAGGTACCCCACTATGTTTATCTGACACGCTCAAGTAAATCCCCAAAACACTCTGAGCTCCCCAACTATTAATACTAATCCTGTTTTTTAAAAAAATAACACACATAAGTACCATTTATATGATGCAAGCAAGATTTTAATTCTTTTCACCAGGAACATCTGATAGGAAGCTGTATAACTTGAAATTAACTTGTCTTGCTTCTTGCTATTTTAATTTTTTTTAATTCGAGTAAAATTATTACACAAGTAGAAAATTAAAGTTCTATGTAACTCAGACTAACAACCCTTGTTTTATGGGGGCCAGTAATCCATTAAACTTGATCTCTTAACACTTATAGTGGATAGTTTGGTAAGGGGAAAACAACATAAAAAAATTGAAGAGATAGTGGCTGAGAATCAAAAAGAGCAGAAGAAGAAATGAGAATGAAGAATAGAGGATCAGAGAAATCAAAAGAGGGAGAAAAAAATGAGAAACAGCTATGAAAGAAGAGAGAATAGATGCTGATGAGGGGTCGACGTAAGGTGACGACTACTCACCCCGTGCAGCTTGAAGTAGAGTCCGCAGGCGTTGCAGACGGGCTCGCCGTGGTTGTTTCTCCGCCACAGCGTCGTGTTGGTCGTGCCGCAGTTGGTGCAGATCTGGCCCGCACGACGGTTCGACGTCTGCAACGAACAGTCGCCCTGCGTTAACACACCGAATATTCTGTCAGAATGATCTCAAATAGTGCCTTTTTTTTAACCACCTGCCATTTTTGGTGATGGGAATATTTCAGTGTGATGGTAATTAGTTGAGCAAATTTGTTGCACTCATCTGCATCTATAATAGATAGGCTTATACCATATTTTCTCGGGTCCAACCCAGGACATATTTTTGAAATTTCTCAATAAGTGCAATATAAAACTACCAAAGATTAAAAACTAAGAAAAAACTATTCAAACTAATAACCCTTAAAGAGAAATATCAAATTTTACATTTTCCTTTAACTTTTTCAAAAATTGCTTGTTTTACTTAACTTTTATCACAAAATTAACAGAAAGTAAGTTTTCTGAAGTAAAACAGACGTTAGAAAATGTAAAAAAGCGCAATTTTAAACAGCTTGGTTGGGATTTTTACCTAAAAATGACTGGGAAACCCTAAATGTATGAAACCCCGGACAGCTCTAAAAACCCCGGACTGTCCGGGGTAATCCCGGACATATGGTAAGCCTAATAATAGATAGATTAGTGCGAGAAATTGTGTTAAATCTGGTATTTACACTTGAAAGAACGTATTTCTTTTGTAATTTAAGGTATCCGCCTACCCCTGAAATGACGATTTTCAACTTTTTCCTTGAAAATATGTTTCTTACATTTTCAAGTAGTTTAGACTTTTATCTTTCCTGAACTGTTTTTATTTTAATTGTAGGTGAAATAGAAAAAAAAAATTACAGCATTTTTAAAACAGATAGTCGTCGGCTATCGTATAGTATACAAAAATAAACTTTGAAGCTAATTTTCTCAGAACTAAATTTTGCATAAAACCCTCCACTATTACACTCCAAGATATTCACTCAAAATTTTTACAGTATATTAATCGTACTGTTATTAACCAGATGGACTACAGATTTTTATGCAAGTTTATTATTTTTGTTTTTATTCATGTTTTTTTGCTAAATGGTTGTAGAAATTTTGAAAAATTTTCACTTAACTTTACATTTTATGCCGTAAAACAATTACATTTCAAAATATGTCTTAGATAATAGTCCATTCTGAAGACATGTTATACGATACTAGTGTCCAAAGGAAATTTATATAGGGGTAATAGTTTTTGGGCAAGAGTGAGAGGGGTTTCATAAAAATCCACTTAAATTTTACACTAATTATCCCATATTTCAGAAAATAATAAATAATTATTTTTGTTTTTTTTTAGCATTAATCAATGTTTTGATGTACATTTAAACTAAAAATTAGAAAACAAATTTTGTTAATCAAGTATTTCAAAAAAATGGTCTCAAAGGTAGGCGGATATCTTAAGGGAGTAGTGAAACTAATGTTATTTAAGGTATCCGCCTACCTTTGAGACCATTTTTTTGAAATACTTGATTTACAAATTTTATTTTTTAATTTTTAGTTTAAATGTACATCAAAACATTGATCAATGCTAAAAAAACAAAATTAATTATATTACTTTCTAAAATATGGGGTAATTAGTGTAAAATTTAAGTGAATTTTTATAAAACCCCTCTCACTCTTGCCCGAAAACTATTAACCCTATATAAATTTCCTTTGGACACAAGTATCCTATAAGATAACACTTATCTTCAGAATGGACTATTTTCTAAGACATATTTTGAAAAGTAATTGTTTTACAGCATAAAATGTAAAGGTAAGTGAAAAATTTCAAAATTTCTACTACCATTTAACAAAAAAACATCAATAAAAACAAAAATAATAAACTTACATAAAAATCTGTTGTCCATCTGGTTAATAACAGTATGATAAATTTGGAGTGAATATCTTGGATAGTTTTTGAGTAATCATGTAAATAGTGGAGGGTTTTTATGCAAAATTTAGTTCTGAGAAAATTAGCTTCAAAGTTTATATTTGTATACGATCACACACGACTATCTGTCTTTAAAAAATGCTGTAATTTCTTTTCTAATTCACTTACAAGTAAAATGAAAACAGTTTTGGAAAGATAAAAGTCTAAACTACTTGAAAAAGTAAGAAAAAAAAATTCTTGACGAAAAAGTCGAAAATCGTCATTTTAGGGGTAGGCGGATACCTTAATGAAGGATTTTTTTGTAATAAATCAACTTTTTAAATTGTAAAAAAAAACCTTTTCCAGGACATCTCAATTAGGCCTTAAAATCAAACTCAAAATTTCCAGACTTTTTTTAAGCACCCTCATTTTAGTATTGTCAATGTCAATGTATGTGGAAACCAAAGCTATGCAGTGAAATACTTTTTCCCTATTTTTTACCTTGATCTATTGGCTATTTGTATCAAACGTAGGACAAATGACTATGGTTTATTCTTCTAATTTTTTATATGAATGTCGCGTAATATATTTTTCCTTTGGTCAGGTTAATTTCAGACTCTGAATTGGTTCAGGATTTTTGCTCTCAAATCGATGTTTATACTACTCATATTTTGATTCTCCAAATTTCATAGTGATTTCATAGTGATTTATGCAAAAAACATTTCCAATTTTTATTGTGCACAGTAACCACATATTTTTTTAAATAAATATTTCTCAAAACTACTTTTTTAGCATTTAAAACCCTAAGGACTTTTTTCTACTGGACTATTTAACTTGAAACTCTGCATATATATTAACCATAGTGTTTTAATAAAACTATGAATTCCAATTAGGGATTCAGGGTCTTAAAATGAAAAATGTGTTTATTTTCATGATATTGTTAGGATAAAAGATAAAAAAATAAGCATTAGTATAGCATAGTAGGAAAAAAGAGGTCGATGGTATTGAGATGGTTATGAGTCATTATATTTCGAAGAGAGTTTTCGTTAATTTTTCTTCAGACTACTTTTTTAAAAGTCCAATTAAAACTTCTCTTTTGTAACTATTTCACTAACCAAACACTCCATTGGAACCCTCTCTTAAAATCCTCCAAAATTGTAACCTCAATATCTTTTCTTCATGAAATACTCATTTTAAACTTTTGGAGCTATTCTAAAACTTATGTATCAGCATAATGGCTCAATTCAAGCGTAAGGGGCCGTTCACAATTATTACGTAAGCACCTAAGGGGGGATGGGGTTTGCTCTTGCACTGCATTTTCGAAAACTTCTTCGAACTGCATTATCTTGTTTCTTGCATAAATAAGTTCAAAACTCAAACAAAAATAAATTTAACAAAAAATTGAATTAGGAAATCTGACGAAAGCACTTTTTTCTGGGGATGGATTCCCCAAACATGAAAGAAAACTTATGAAATTTCAACCCCGAAAAGTAGTGTTTCGACTCATTTTTGAACCCTTATCCTTATGGTTACACCCAAAACGGACAGCTCTTTGTAGAAGTTACCTAATTCTCAAGGAGGAAAAAAACAGTAGTACTTACTAAAAGGGGATTCAAATTTTTTTTGGGGGTGGGTCCGGCAGTTTCTTACGTAATTATGGTGAGGGGCTTTGAGGTTTGCTTATCTTTGCTGACAAGGGGTGAGGGGGGTTAAAATGACCAGATAAGTGCTTACGTAATATTTGAACGGCCCCTAACAACAAACAAATGCAGCCTTCTAAGCCTACAGATCCATCAAAGCTGACAGCAACCCCGTATGCGAATGCATAATAAATGCAGTGGGCAGATGAAGACGTCTCTCCGTGCGAGCAGATTAATTCTCAACAGCTGCATCTGCCTCCGAAACAAAAAAAAGCATCATCCTCAATGCCACCTTGCCATCAACCAAACCAACTTTCAGTTCATAAGAGTACTAATAACAATTATGGTTTGACGGGAAAAAATAACAACATTGAATGTGTTATTTCAATCCTATTATATATATATTTGTTTCTTCGTCTTTTTCTGTCCCATCGCGGCGTGCCAGTCAAACCGGTCGTCTCGCATCACCCACCGGTCGTCTGCAGTGACACTTAATTTATGAGATTTTGTGTGGCATCACGTCTGATGGGGATGCGCATATACGGAGTGTGATGGGACCCGAAGGTTGACAAGTTCCCATGTGAGGGCAGGAATCGAGGGAGAAGGCTGCTCGTCGAGCCTTGTTACACGTCACTAAACATTTAGTAAATAACCCGTTCTTTTTTTTCCCTTCCGTTTGGAGAGGGATCAGGTTCCTGATTTAATGCCCGAGCCGACGAAGGCGACAATGTGGCTGAGGGGATGAATTGTTGTGACGGTGTTGTACACATTGTGGCCGAATGCAGGGCAGTGGGATTTGAACCGAACATCTTCTCCAACGGACGGATCTCAAAATGTTAAAAAATTAAGGTTTCGTGCTATACAACCGTTGCTTGGTTTGCGCATATATAGAAGCAGGGGAATATTCCATTACTGTGATGAGAAGCAGTTCTCATCATTACATTCCAAAAACAAAACTCAAGGGTTCTCTCAAGTTCGGGTAGCAACAAGAAACATAGGTCAGACGTTCTCTCGGACTAGCAGGGTGGTCTCTCTTATTCCGACAAAGAGAATCAAAGAATCATGCCGTCATCCCGAGGGTACTATTTCAGGAGAGTTTTAGAAGCTGGCCATTGTCCACACAAGGTAAAATCGCAATAAAACAGTCCCAGTACAGAAGGGGGGTGCCTGTAGCAAAATCGCCAGGTGCGTCTCAAGAGTTGCTTTCGGCAGAAAGGTATTTCGGTCACCAGGTGGTAGAAATTAATGATATAAACTAATGGAATAAAGGGTTCTGTTTGATTTGATGGTAGGGGGAAGTTTTGACCACTGATAGTCTAGAAAGGTGGAGTTTCGGGATTTGAGCCTGGAGATGTGGGAGTGGACCAGCCGCGATTTGTTCAGAGAGCTATGGGATAAAAAGGGGGCGTGAAAACATGTAGAGATTGGACGACTGGGAAAGAATAGAGAGAAGGCTTTAAATACCGCGGCAAGAGATTTTGAGGGCAGATTTCAGGATATAGTTATAGTCAGTTACAGTTTTTAGTTTGAGGAGTTCGGGAGCTTTGAAGGTAACGATATGCGGCCTTAAAACAGGAAGTTGGAACGTGCAACCACGAGGATGCTTGACGGCGGTTATCAGGTTAGTCGATGTAGTTTTCTCTCCGTCACTCTCCTTTTTCCACACATTCCATGATTGTAAGTTTCTATGTTGAATATATATATTTAAGAGTTTAAAAATGTGAAATTACTTTAAACTTTTACTTTGAATTAATATACTAAAGTTAAAGGTCCAATATTATGGTGGATCACGATAATATCATCTCATATTATTAAGTTTAAGTGTTGATTAACTGTAGTAATTTGTGTTTAAAAATATTGATAAATTAAATACTAAGGTAATGATAAAATTTAATAAAATATTAGTTTTAATATCTGTGTTTGTCAATTCATCAGTAAAACATATTGAGTCTAGTAAACCTGAGTTTTGTGGCTAGAAGATAACAACGCAATGTATTATAATAACTGGGGTAGCTTAATTATAATAAAGTAAGAAGTAATAGTATAAGTAAAGCAGTAAATAAAATAAGGTAGTAAAAGTAACTCAGTGATCTAGAGCAGGAAGGACGCCCCAGCAATGGTGCCGTTTATAATTTATGGATAATCCTAGACTCAAGCGTATACTGATGGACCGACAGAATTATTATTTGTATGATTCCTATTGAGATATCTATTTTGTAATTTGATATAAGGGGTACTTTGAAATAATTATTGTGATTTTTTATTGTTTGTTGGTTAATTATTTGAAATTAATTATGCCGCCTGAGAGTCCCCATCCCTCCGAGAATACCCAGACGTTAGTCATGCCGGCATTTTCAAAATTATCCGGTTTTCAATCTTTTTTGCCCCAATTTGATGGAGAGTCAGTTGTTTCCGCGACTTATTTCATTTCCACATTAGATTCTGTTTGCGATGAGGCCGGTTGCTCGGATTCTGAAAAATTAGTTCTATTAAAGTCAAAACTTAGAGGGAATGCCTTATCTCATGTAATAACAAGCCCCCAACTAGCTGAAGAAACAGATTATGAAGCATTTAAAAATAAATTTCTCTTGTATTTTGAGAAAACCGAAACAAAATTAAATACTCAAAATGATTTTTTAAATTTAAAAATGAGGCCATCCGAGACAGTCAGGCAATTTGCTAGCAGAGTTGAAACTGCCACTTTAAATTTTTTTGGTAAGGTCCCTTCAGATAATTTGCACTTGAAAGACCTAGTAGCATCCACACAGCTAACACGTTTTATTGAGGGAATGGATCCCGAAAATAAGCAATTTTTGATCGTTAAAAGTCCCAAATCTCTAATAGAAGCCAGGCAATTCATGGAAGACTTCCTCCCAAATAAGCCTGATACCACTTTAAATTCAGTAAATAGAATTAGTGATAGTCAAATGGAATTAAAAATGCTAATTGATAAACAAAACAAAACTTTGCATGAATCTATTTCTCAATTAAATGAACAGATGAGAAATTTAACTATCCCTAATCAAAATTTTGGTAACACGCAACCGATATGTCAAATTTGTAATCGTGCCGGCCATACAGCGTTAAATTGCCGAGAAATGGTCTCTCAACAGCCACCAAATTCTCCTCCTTATTCTTTTCAAGTGAGAGGTCGGGGATACCCCAATTACAATAGCTACGGACGCGTTGGGGAGTGGGCAACAAACCCATCCAGGGGACAATTTCACAATGGAGGCTACTCAACCCCAATGAATTATAGAAATCCAAGACAGCCTAGGCAAATTCAAAGGGGAAGTTTTCGGGGACATTACGCATATCCAGGCGTCAGGTTCCAAAACTCGGGACCGCGCATGAACTTTCGCGGAAATAGTCGAGGCAGATTTTCCACGAATTCGGGAAACGGAAATGGGGTTTAATTGAATCAAAATTAGACGCTTCGGTAATTAAACCTTGCAATGATTCCAAATCCGAGCGAAAACTAATTGTTAACACACAGATGCCTCAAACGAATAGTTCTTTTTACTTGCCTGTTATAGAAGCAAAGATTGGAGGTAAATTAAATAGTATATTAATCGACACTGGGGCAGCTTGTAGTTTAATTGAAAAAGATACATTTGAAGAAATAAGGAATGACCCTCTTATTCGAAAAGTTCATTCAAATCCTACAGTTAACTCCTTAACTGGTCAAAAATTAAATATAGTGGCTACTTATAACATCCCAATAACAATTGGTAATAAACACATAAACCATGACCTAATGATAATTGATCAGTCTTTAAGCCCATTTTATTCAGGAATTTTCGGTATTGATTTGTTGCAAAAATTCAAATTTAAAATTGACCTAGATCAAAACCTGTTAGTTTCAAATGGAACTACGATTACAATTAAAGATGCAATTACACAAAAAATTAGTAGTGTAACTTATGAATTTGCCAAACTAAACTGCAAGTGTAAATTAAATCCTAAACAAAGCAAGACTTTTGAATTAGCTATTGATGCTCCAGTAAAAGTAGGAGATGTTATCAAAATCTCAAAATTACCTCATCTAATTGATATAAATATTGTTGAAAATATTGCCACGGTCACGTCCAGAAGGACTATAGAAGTTACAATTGCTAATGTCACTAGAGATAAAATTTGCATAAACAAACTAACCAAACTAGCATCTATAGGGAAGGTTTCAGATAAAAGGGACAAGGAATATGTTAAAGAGTTAAGGAAAAAGGAATTCAATATAAAGGACTTTAAACTAAACCATCTTCAGGACTTACATAAGGAAAAGGTATCTCAGCTTCTTAAAGAATTTGCAGACATTTTTAGCTCCAATTTAAGAACTATAGGTGAAACAGATAAAATTACCCCAAATATTGAAGTTGACAGGAACAAATTAGAAACATCTCGGCACTATCAAGTTCCTTATGCCTTACGGCAGGAACTAAGAGATCAGTTAGATGAATTACTGGCTGCAAACATAATACAGCCTAGCAATACTCATATAAGTCATCCTGTAATATTAGTTAAAAAGAAACAACTGGATGGTGACAAACCAACCTATAGGATTGTTTCTGATTATAGGAAAACAAATAATTTAATTAAATTTAACAGACATCCCCTACCCTTAATAAATGATTTGCTTGATAATTTAAAGGGTGCCGAATGCTATTCTTCCATTGATTTACAGAGTTCCTTTTTCCAAATTAAACTAAAACCAGAAGATCGTGAAATAACGGCTTTTAATACAATATACGGATCTTTTGAATACCTCTCAATGCCTCAAGGTATGGCATTCAGTCCCCAAGTATTACAATCATTGACTGATAAATTACTGGACCCTATTAAAGAGTTGGGAATTTCTGGGTACATAGACGATTTTGCGCTTGGTGCAAATGGGTTTGACTCCATGTTATTTAAATTAAGAAAATTGTTTGAACGTATTAGGGAATTTGGATTAACTATAAACCCTAAGAAGTGCGAATTTTTTGTCCCAACAATAACATTTTTAGGCCATACAGTTGATAAAAACGGAATCCAACCAACGTCTATGAATATAAGAAAAATTTCAGAGTTTCCAGTCCCTAAGACAGTACGTCAGGTGCGACGTTTTATTGGGTTAAGCTCCTATTATCGACGTTTTATTCCAAATTATTCTGAAATAAGCATACCCCTCACTAATTTAACAAAAAAACGTCAGCGATTTGTATGGACGTCAGAAGCACAAGTTGCTTTTGATGTCTTAAAACAAAAACTTGGGGAGTATCCAATTTTAATTCATCCTGACCATAATAAACAATACATTTTAACAACGGACGCATCTGATCATTCTATATCCGGTTATTTAGGCCAAAAAGATAAGTTTGGGATAATTCACCCAATTTCATATTTTTCTCGAAAATTATTACAAGCAGAGAAAAATTACCCAATATATCAGAAGGAACTTTTGGCTATTATTGACTGTATCAAGTGTTATAAGAACTATCTTTACGGTAGAAAATTTGTTATAAGATGCGATAACTCTGCTATTCAATCCTTAACGCGGTTAGAAAATCCAGCTAATAGAGTAACACGTTGGATTTTGTTTTTACAACAATATGAATTTACCTTTGAAAAAATTAAGGGAGCTGAAAATTATGTGGCTGACACTCTTAGTAGGGATTTTCACAGAATAAACAATATTGTTCGAGAATTGCCAACAGTCCCAGAAATAGCAATTGAACAACAAAATGACCCATATTTAATGGAAATAATACAAAAATTACAATCTAACCCATCAGACCTTAAACCCGCGGAACAAAACTATTTTTTTAGAGATGGGATTCTTATGCATGCGGGGAATATCAAAAGATCAGTAGGACCCAGTAATAATGAGCAAATTGTTGTCCCAGATAAATATAAACCTGTAATCTTGAAGTTAGGTCATGCTGCTCATTTTTCCTTAGTTAAAACTCTTGATAATATAAAATCAAATTACTTTTGGGAAGGTATGTATAGTGACACCAAAAATTTTATTCAATCTTGCACAGAATGTGTTGGATATAAAACTCCCAATCGGTTACCTCCAGTCCCCTTACAGAGAAATCATATACCGACAAGGCCCGGGGAACTAGTTTCTTTAGATTATGTGGGAAAACTCCCTACAACGGCTAAAAATAACTCATACATCCTAGTATTTATTGACCACTTCACTAAATTCATGCGTTTATACGCCACTCCTAATATGACTGCTGAAACGACTGCAGACAAATTATATGAGTATATATGTCTAATGGGGGTACCTTCAATTTTGTTGAGTGATTTGGGTCGAAATTTTACCTCTGAATTGTTTCGGTTAGTCGCAAAACGACTGGGGACAGACAAAATTTTTACCACTGCCTATCATCCAGCTACTAATGGAGTAAACGAAGTGTCCCACCGTAGTTTAAAACCTTCACTATCAATTTTGGCCAGAGAAACAAAGCAATGGGATGAAGCTTTGCCCTTTTATGAACTTTCATATAATACGTCTTATCATAGTGCAATTGGCGATAGACCCAGTTACCTTGTCCATGGATATGATATAGCACTTCCCTTAACCCCAATATTCCTTAATACCCAACAAAAGGTAAATTACACAAACCCCTACCCTACATATATTGAGAGACGGACCCAACAATATCAAAAAGCAGCACAAATAGTAAAAGATAATTTGTTAAAGGCAACTGAAAAAATGGAGGATTACCAACACAAATTAGCTAAAGATAGAAATTTTCACGAGGGACAATTAGTATTTCTATTAGCCCCTGAAATGGACCGAAACGCAAACCTTCCCAAACGTAGGAATTATCAGGGTCCATATAGGGTAGTTCAAAAACATAACGAGGTTAATTTTACAATACAACACACAAAAAGAAAACAGAATATAATGAAAGTACATGCTTCGCGCCTTATTCCCTACACTGAGAGAAAAGAGCATTTACAAGTGCGGGAAAAAGATAAACCTGTACAGTTAGAGACAATACCCAAGTCCCTTCCCCCAGCAGAATTTGATGACGACCCAGAAAACGACATCCCTTTGACATATTTGGTCTCACCACAGATAAAGCCAGTGGTTAAACGACAAGTCGAAAATTCTTGTCTTGAGGTAAATAACCCCAATGGGGAGGACTCACAATCCTCCAGTGATGAGACTCAAATTTATGATATAGAGGGGGGATACGAGGATATATCCCAGTTAGATGAAGAGACAGAGGAAAACATTCCTTTGGCCGTATGGGTGTCATTAAAAAATAAATCATCCAACCAAACCGTACAAAATTCTGTTCAGGTAAATTCCGAGACTAACGTAGATGACTCAAAATCATCAGATGAGGAAACCGTAAGTTACGATGTGGATAGAATAAGTGAATCGTCTAATCCACTAGAGTCAAACAAAACAAAATCAAATGAACCCCGTGATTTTAACTTACGATCTAGAGATAGAAACCCTGTTGGTACGGTATCCACAGAAAATTCAGATGATGTTAGAGAGGGTGAAAATCTGGGCACGAGTAGTTTAGCTAATAGTAGTGAAAATGTAGAAAATCAAGTAGAAAATAGAGTAGAACAACAGCAAGATGAGGGCAATATTGCAGATAGATTAATGGCCTGGGCCCTTAGAGTGACAGCCCCTTCGCCACCGGAATCAGAGGAACCCTCGCAAGTGATTCAATTTTTAGACAGATTAACCAACGCCTTGCAATAATTTAATTGATCAAACAAACTAATAAAACTGTAAAGACTAAATAAATCATGCTAAAATAACACTCCCTCTTAAATAGGTTTATTGAAAAAAAAATTACCTTATAACTATTAAATTATACAAAATGGTACAAGATGTTAAAATACTAATTTAAGAGGAAAACTGAATTTTGTGCGTCGCTGTTTGAAGAAGTGCACATTTGGGCAGCTACATATAAAATTCCTTTGAAATAATTTCTCTCCCGGTTAAGAATTGAATAATTGCTGGCGATAATTCAGTTTTCTATTGGGATTGAATTTTATTTCTTTCAAAAAATAGATACAGAAACTTAAATTTAGAACTAAATTAAAGTAACAACAACAGAAAAAAAATTTGAAAGTAAATAAACCTTAAAAACCGCTCTAATGTATAGAAACCCAGATATATAATACAGAACAAAAATACCCGAAAAAAAAATAACGGGGAAACCGTTGAATCTTAACATAAACCAGTAACATAATTGTGATAACGTTGAAGTCTACGGGCAATAATTATCAATATTTTTTCCCAAAAATTAATGAGTAAACAAATATACACTGTGTAGAAGTAGTGGGAATAAAAATATTTGTAGTAAAATAATGTGTCTATTAGTGTTGTGAGGTGTAATACATAGTATATGATGTGTCAATCAAAATATAGTGTAGCATGCACAGAAAAAAAAATACTTACAACCTCAGATGGTTGGCGGAAAAAGCATCATAACTTCTTCTTGAATAATATAATATTCACATTTAAAACCAATTTTCTAAGCTGATACTAAAGGGTTGAAAACAAATATCAGAGGATATCCAGATAGACAATGTAAGACGGGTTAACGAAAATTTTCAATAAATTAATTGAGCTTTAGGCGAGGCTGTTGAAAATTGTGCCTTTAAATAATGCAGGAAAATTAAGGTTGTAATCCGTGCTAGCATGTAATTAAATCAAACTTAAATTATCAAGGCGTAGAGAGATGGTAAGCTTATATAGTAGAGATTGTAAAATTCAAGCAAATTAAAATTAAAAACAAAAATAAAAGAAATAAATTATCAAAAAAAAAATTTGAAACGATACCACAAAACCCGCGTGGACATCCTCAGCAACTCGTCGATACTGCGGACCGCTAACAAAATGAAATCCAACGTGCCGAGAGAGAGTACAAAAATGGCCCTCTTGTAAAGGTCTTTGGACCGCCAAACGGCATCCAGTGAAAAGCGCGAGAAATCACATAAATACCCTATTTCGTGGGAATTTGCCGACACAAAGGTATAACTGCATCGCGACATGAGCACTACTTCAAAGCAACCGCTCTCGCAATGTGTAACGAATAATGGGGTATGATCGTAAAACGAGAGGTGATAATAGGCCACTCGAGAACACGGTGGATTGGAGGATAGAGAAATCTTAGCCTATATAGTGAGTACTGACCAGCTTAACAATAAATTAGAAAACACGGAATGGCTGATAAAAATAAAAAGCAAAGCTATGATTGGGATCTGTATAACGGAATCTGGACAAACTTGGAATTAGTGGGAAGTCAGTCAAAGTCAGACAACGTATATGGGAAAAGTACTGAGAAAAAACAATTTGAGAATTTATTAATTTTATATAGAAAATGTTGCATATAATTTGATTTAGATACGACAATGGAATTTTAAGGCCTCTCTTTCTTTTTTCTTGATCTGGTTGATAATAAAAGTTGGATATAATGGCAAATGTTAAAACACATTTTATTACATGCATTATAGACCATTCATCAAATATAGTCCGGTCAGGAACTAAGGAGAGAATTTGGTTGCTTGATTGAGAAAATTTCTTTTGGTTAGTTATATGAGATGATTTTGAATTAACGTAGCGCGACTATTACAGAAAATGAAGAAATATAGTATTGTATCATTTGAGTTTTTTTTCTTCCTTTTTTTTATATATGAATTATTCACATAACATGTGAAAATTAGTGATGACCATGGTTATTTTGAAAAACTCTAGCAAATTGTTGATGGTGTCATGTAGTCTCATTATCGATAATTATTTTTTTTACATTATTGTGGTAGAAAACAAATGAAATGATGGTGAAAAAGTTTAGTAGTGGTTAATTTGTTTTCGAGTGTCTTATTAAATTCTGATTTGAGATAAGACGTGATTGTGAACTGGACATTATTGGTCATTGAAAGGATATCATGAGCGATTTTTTTATGTATATCTTATCTTTTTGAAATTATGATGGTTATTGGAATATTTAATGAATAGCTCAGAATAAAAAGAAAAATTGTACTCTTAATTATGTGTCATAAATCAATAGGACATATATAACATTATAATATATTATATATTGCATGGATATTTCTTCAGATGGAATCATACAAAATAATTTTCATATTTGTATATATCATAAATTAAGTAATTGATTAAACAATTGAATAATAATTCAGTTAAGTTCAATTAAAATAAAATTAGAACTTTTACTAGTTAATGATTTATAAATAAGTAACCTTTCCTCAATTAAAATATTACTGGTAATAAAATAGAACAAACATATATTTTGGATTGTGGATGGAGAGAGGTGGAGAGTTAATTTATCGACTGCCTAACCCCCTTCCTTACAGTCAACAGTGAATTTATGCACTCAAAAACTTTTCTTGAACGAATTACGAGAAAGCTGTTGCCTTTTGCTCCTTCAAATATAACAATTCAAGCCAACCCTCCGGCAGACGCACTAAAATGGTGCACCTCCGCACTGCTCTAGTCTGCTTATGGGTTTTCCCATCATCGGGAAGTGACGTTCCAAAGCAGCGGTCATCTATTCCACCACCAACACCTCATCGACTTGAGCAACGCCGGGAGGCGGCGACCCCCAGCTTCCTCTCCGGGAAGGAGCTATACTTCGGCTCTACTACCTTCACTGCCTTGGGGAGCCTCCGTCTCTACAGTACCCGGCATCCCTTCCAGAACGGCTGAGCTACACATACTTCCACGACTCTATTCACACAGTGACCTCTACATGGTACCCCGATGATGGTACCTCAGACCCGTCGTCGTCTCAGCCCCGGCAAAGCTTATACTGGTCATGGATCCTGATCAGTTGCATATGCCCAGCGTTTGGGTAGCAGCTTTCCTGGCTGACGACATCCACAACTTGGACTTGTTGTGCTACTAAGATCATCGGCAAGTGCTTTCGATTATATAGGTGCAACAGTATTTGTGAGTTATAAGTGCATAAATAAGTGTATAGATCTACAGTGCAACTAACGCGTGGTGATATGGACTTCTCTACAAAGAAATAGCGTGCTTGTTGGTTTGTACTAACTGTTTTCTCGTTGCAACATCTGGAGCAAAAACTTTTCCTATTGGGAGAAGGGGGTGAAATTCAGGCCAAAAGTAGGCCTTCATTATCAACCTTTTTCTACAGAGACTTTTAAGAAAAAACTAACAGAACTCAGATTAACTCTCTTCGAATTCAAACAATTTATGGACAAAGTGAAAGACTGTATATCCAATTGCAGCTGCTGTGAATTATTACAACTATTATTTTCATTATATTATGTATAATCAAGATTGTGTCGTCATGTATACTTTATTTTTTCCTTACCACTTCTAATTTTTTTTATTTATTTAATGTCAACCTGGATTACTTCTTATTTGTTTTAGGTAGATTTATGGTTATAACTTAACTGGAGATGGAGAGTGAGGGAGAGAGAGAGAGAGCTATTGCAACTTAGGTTCTCTGGAGGCGGACGAAGATGATGAGAAGCAGTTCTCATCATTACATTCCAAAAACAAAACTCAAGGGTTCTCTCAAGTTCGGGTAGCAACAAGAAACATAGGTCAGACGTTCTCTCGGACTAGCAGGGTGGTCTCTCTTATTCCGACAAAGAGAATCAAAGAATCATGCCGTCATCCCGAGGGTACTATTTCAGGAGAGTTTTAGAAGCTGGCCATTGTCCACACAAGGTAAAATCGCAATAAAACAGTCCCAGTACAGAAGGGGGGTGCCTGTAGCAAAATCGCCAGGTGCGTCTCAAGAGTTGCTTTCGGCAGAAAGGTATTTCGGTCACCAGGTGGTAGAAATTAATGATATAAACTAATGGAATAAAGGGTTCTGTTTGATTTGATGGTAGGGGGAAGTTTTGACCACTGATAGTCTAGAAAGGTGGAGTTTCGGGATTTGAGCCTGGAGATGTGGGAGTGGACCAGCCGCGATTTGTTCAGAGAGCTATGGGATAAAAAGGGGGCGTGAAAACATGTAGAGATTGGACGACTGGGAAAGAATAGAGAGAAGGCTTTAAATACCGCGGCAAGAGATTTTGAGGGCAGATTTCAGGATATAGTTATAGTCAGTTACAGTTTTTAGTTTGAGGAGTTCGGGAGCTTTGAAGGTAACGATATGCGGCCTTAAAACAGGAAGTTG
This sequence comes from Tetragnatha versicolor, assembly GCA_024610705.1. Classification (NCBI taxonomy): domain Eukaryota; kingdom Metazoa; phylum Arthropoda; class Arachnida; order Araneae; family Tetragnathidae; genus Tetragnatha; species Tetragnatha versicolor. The sequence continues at coordinate 12,515,745 of JANDEH010000017.1, read as the reverse complement.
GAACGTGCAACCACGAGGATGCTTGACGGCGGTTATCAGGTTAGTCGATGTAGTTTTCTCTCCGTCACTCTCCTTTTTCCACACATTCCATGATTGTAAGTTTCTATGTTGAATATATATATTTAAGAGTTTAAAAATGTGAAATTACTTTAAACTTTTACTTTGAATTAATATACTAAAGTTAAAGGTCCAATATTATGGTGGATCACGATAATATCATCTCATATTATTAAGTTTAAGTGTTGATTAACTGTAGTAATTTGTGTTTAAAAATATTGATAAATTAAATACTAAGGTAATGATAAAATTTAATAAAATATTAGTTTTAATATCTGTGTTTGTCAATTCATCAGTAAAACATATTGAGTCTAGTAAACCTGAGTTTTGTGGCTAGAAGATAACAACGCAATGTATTATAATAACTGGGGTAGCTTAATTATAATAAAGTAAGAAGTAATAGTATAAGTAAAGCAGTAAATAAAATAAGGTAGTAAAAGTAACTCAGTGATCTAGAGCAGGAAGGACGCCCCAGCAACTGGATACCGTTACCGAACGTTGTCGACCTTTGGCGAGGGTTTTGTTACTAAGGGGAAAATAAAAGAAAATGGACTGACGGAAACCCTAATATTGGGTTCTGGGAAATCAGAATTTGATGCGGGAAAAACATATTTATAAGTAGAAATTGAGCGGAATAACATTTTTAAAAAATAAAGGCGGACGTTATCGCCATTTTGGCGAGTGTCCCCGATTATGGAACCTAACTTAGTCGATATTATTTGACAGGGACAGTATTTAGATCAATATTCAGATAGGCAATACACGTGGAAGAAACGAGAACGGTACTTTTTGTTCCGTTTAATAGTTCCACCAACACTAAAACCAGCTATTTATCATCAAAATTTTTTTTTCTCATTCATAAATATATTACCAAAGTAACAAACATCATGAGTAGCGGTATTTCGTATAATCAAGTGTATATCTAAATTTCTCTTACTTTCATAATATATTAAAGAAAATTTTGATAATGAGAGTAGCTGTTCTAATGTTTGTGGGAAACTCGGAACGGAATGGACACGAGATCTCCTGAGATACCGTGTCAAATCCATCGTTTCCGTCTCGTTTCTTCTGCGCGTTTTGTCTAACTGAATATGGGCCTTAGGCGCTTGCCACACTACCCGAGAAAAAGACGCGAGAACGATAAAAATCTCCATTAAAAAACGATTAACATGCTATCGAGAGGAGGTATAATATGGGCTGAATATTGAACTCACCACAAGAGGTCCGGGCATTCTCTTCTGCGGTCGCATGAGGGGTCGGTTCATGCCGTTCATCTTGCTGTAGAGGCCGCAAGCGTTGCAGAGGTAGTGTCCGGTGCCGTCCCGCCTCCACAGAGGGGTGGAGATGGCCCCGCAGTTGACGCACTCGCGCTCTTCCTGGAGGTAGTAGTCCCCTCGATCTGTAAGGAAGGGGAAATGGAATTATAAAGCTGCACTCTTTCAATTCAACTGTAAATGAGATGAACGGCCGTATTTTCCGTTAACTGGATTGGCGGTTCACCGGCTTATTAGAATCCAATCAGAGGTTCAACAGATCAACTACTATTGAACCTTGACTGCCGGTCAGGTTGGCAGTGAATACGGCCGTAAGGCACAAAACACACTGAGCGGCTTATAGTCGCTACTGCAATCAATCTCCATAAAAAAAAGCATGGGGAAAGCCTAGTCCCCTATCTTGACAGGAATGAAGACTCCTGAGGGGGAGTCTCAGGCTGAACTCCATGATTTTCTCCTATCTTGATTTACGACTTTGAGCGACTCGAGTCGCTATAGTGTGGAGCAAACCTAATGGAGAAAAATAGAGGGAATGTCAAAGAGTAATGTGCAAGAAAAATATTATGAAATTAAACGGAATAGGGGAAATGAGTAAGGGGGTGAGGTTTTGATTTAAAGACAAATATAAGAAATGAACAGAATTTGGAAAAATAAGGGAGAGAATGAGAGAGCGCGAGATTAAATGGGAGAGTGAGGGGAAGAATTAGAATGAGTGCAAGAAAAAGAAGAGGATGATGGATGATATTAGGGTGGAGAGAGTAAGAATGAGAAAGGGGGATTAAATAGAGAATGTCAGCGCAAACTTTTATGACTGGCTCGACAACACAGGCAGTGGATATCTACCCCATCTCCACACAAAGGAAGGGGAGATATTCACTGCCCGAGGTGGCGTTGTCGAGCCGGTCATAAAACTTAAGACGCACGCAAAGAGATCGGGGAGATATCCACTGCCCGAAGATGCGATGTCGAGCCGATCATAAAAGTTTGCATTCAAGTTAACCGAAGGGAGGGAGTGGAGAGAGAAAATGGGAAAATAGAATTAAAAAGGGAATGAATGAGAGGAAAGTACCAGAGGGGGAGAGAACGGTAAAAGGGGATTAAAAAGGGAATCAAAGAGAAAAAAGTATCCGAGGGGGAAGAGAATGGGAAAGGAGGATTAAAAAGGAAATGAAAGAGGAAAAAAGTACCGGAGGGAAAGGAGGATGGAAAGAATGGGAAAGGAGGATTAGAAAGGGAATGAAAGCGGAAAAAAGTACCGGAGGGAAAGGAGGATTAAAAGAATGGGAAAGGAGGATTAAAAAGGAAATGAAAGCGGAAAAAAGTACCGGAGGGAAAGGAGGATTAAAAGAATGGGAAAGGAGGATTAAAAAGGGAATGAAAGAGGAAAAAAGTACCGGAGGGGGGAAAGAATGGGAAAGGAGGATTAAAAAGGGAATGAAAGAGGAAAAAAGTACCGGAGGGGGAATGGGAAAGGAGGATTAAAAAGAGAATGGAAGTGAAAAAATATAATAAAATAGAATGGGGGAGAAAGAGTGAGCGGATGAGGTAAACTTGGGAATGAGGGATTTTATAGAAAAAAGAGGAGGTAAGTGAGAGAATGAGAGAAAGAGCAGCAATATACGTAAGAGAGAGGTGATTAAAGAGATTATAAATAGATGGGGAGAATATGAAAGTGAGAATAAGACTGATAATGTGTAGATTAATAGAGAATAAGGTAGAATATTAAGAGATAATAGAAAATAAATGAAGATAAGAAGAAGATAGACGAGAAAGAGAGAAAAACTTATCTATACATGGAAATAGGAGGGATTGAGAAACTGCAATCTTCCGGTTCCGCAATTTTACTACTGCCTCTTTGAATGAATGAAAATATACAATACCCATTTCGGCTACTTTTGCCATGAATTCTTTATGAGCTTCTATGCAAATACCACAAATCCGAGGTACATTTTGATCCTCCATCTCGCACAGTAAAATCAGCCAAGAGCCACCGGAACTGGTAAGCACTGGGGTCTAGGACAAGAATAACCACATGTCGCATTCACGTAGGGCTTTTGGCGACTGGCTTATCTTTTTTGGGAAACGGTCAAAGGGGCTGGAGAGGGTCCCCCATGTGGGGGTCGACCTTTTCGCCCGTTTCATTGGCTCATTTCAAACGAAAAGTGATCTTATCGCACAGACCCCCTTCGCCTTTCTCTCAGAACTGGTATATGTTCCTTGTTCCTTTTGGAAGTGTCCATCCCATGCGAAGGGGTGTTGGGTGATGTTCTCTCTATTTTTTTAAGTTATGATTTGAACGTGGTGGGTGAAGCAATTCGTTCACGCCCGTCGCACCGAAATCCTCTTTATCAACAACTCTGCAAATGCTCCCCACAAAAATAAACACATTTACTAAGTTTTATTGCTTAAATTAAGAACACTTTATTTGTGTTGTTAGGAAGAACACTTGAACATCTTATTGTGATTATGTTTACACAGACAGGACTTGATAGCCGACCATTTTTCAATTCCAGGAGCATATACACTCTTAAAACGACAGTCTCAAAACTGAGTAAAGAGTACTCTAACTGGCTCCGATCCAATGAGGAAGTTTCATATTTTTTAAATTTTCGATTTTGGGGTATATTAATACAATATAAGATGTGAAAAATCCAAATCTGCAATCCAAATTTTCCTCAAAAATTTATTTACTGAGATATAGAAGAAATAAAAGTTGAAAAAAGTCGTAAACAAATGATGCAATCGCAAACGCTCAAAAATCAAATTTGACGTCACTCGACACTAAACAAAAGACATTGTTGATGTTTATTCATTATTAAAATAAAAGGTCTTTATGACATCATGGATCTGGTCTAGTTTCATTAGACAAGATGGGGATTAGTCCCACTTAATAAAAAATATTTAATAATACATTTTCCATAAATATTTGAATTTCCTGTGGAAAATCTTAAAATATAAGAATGAAATGTTTAAAAATTAATTATTTGATTTTATTTTGGTGTTTTCATAGCTGATTTAACTTTTAAATTGGCAATTATAGAGCTTTTCTTATTAAAAATATTTAATCCTGATGTTTTCATATTTAAAATAGTGAGTCAAGCAGATCCACTCTAGTAGAGAAATGGAGAAATAAGCGTTTTTAGCCATAAAATCGTTAATTATTTGTAAATATTCGATTTTCGAACTTGGAAAACTTGGTAGTGATCGTCCTCGCCTCGGGATACGTCTATATACCGAGTTTTGTCTACGCCGGCTGCGTAGTTTAGGAGGAGATGCGAATTGTAGTCGTTTTGACATGCCGAGTGACATCACAAATCTGAAATCGCTGTTTTTCCCGCCTTTTCCAGAGCGCAAACTTCAAGCCGCAATAAAAAAATAAATAATGATCAGAATTAAAAAATATTTCGGTTTTAGGGTTTTCTCGTAAGGTAGGATCGATTTAAAAAATAAAAAAAAATATGAAACTTCCTCATTGTACTCAAATTTGAAAACATGAATACTCATTTCTGAAAATGTGCATATTCAAAACTGAAACATCATCAGCTCATTTTTGAATTCAAACTCAAGATGTGTCATTTTTGAGTATGCACATTTTGAAACCACATTTTGAAAAACCAAGAAATTTTCAATTTCTTGAGTTTTCAATTTGGATTTGGAATGGACAAAAATAATAATATATATGACAAATGCATATATATTACCAGCAAAAAGTATCAAATAACGATGAATTTAAAGATTTTGACCAAAAAGGTAGTATCAGTGTTCCTGTGGGACATTCACCGTTGCCGAGAAATTAAGTAAAAACAATGAATTAAGCTGGGGAAGAGAACTGCATAAAACCGACTCAATGCTATTAGCAAACTCAAACTACTAACTCGCTTGCATGTTCTTTAAATGGTGATGGTTTAACTCGAAATATTTTATAATTATGGACTGTTTTGTTCAAACTGAAAATACTGAAATACAGGGGGAGAGATAGTTACGCGAATATAGAAGAATAGTTTCGAGGATTTTTCATAAGCATCCTGAACCATCAGAACCTGAAGAAACAAGCTTATGGTTTACGTAATATTTGTACGGCCCCCTTCAAAAAAAGAATCAATACAGTATGAACTTTGATTATTTTTGATGGGCACCCATGTGTTTGATTTCAGGTGGGGGTCGAAGAAAAGTTTTTGCAAGTTTGCCCGTCAAGCACGTAACAAGACAAAGTTTATTTTTTAAGGAGGTTAAACGGGCCACTCACAAAATTCAAAAATAATAAAAATGTATAAAATACGGGAGTTTTAAAAAGGGGGATGTCTGCTCTCCAGAAAAAGTTTTGAAATTTTATTCTTAATAGTAAAGTTTTAAATTTGGGTGACTTCTAAAATGGAAACACTCCTACGCCAAGACGCAAAATTTTAAATAAGAAATTAGTAGTATATAAATAGCGGTCACAATTATTATACTTCACAGCAATGTTTCCTGAACTCAGTACGTCACTACGCTGAAGGAGCTGAGTAAACACAAAGCCTGTTCGGTTGATATGAGGAACTTCGATACGCAAATTGTGATAAAAAGACACTATTTATACATGGGTTTAACGAAGCATTCATATTTTAAAATTGACGTTCTTTGTTTCACTCGAAATTAAGACACCGCGATGGGAACTACTTTGTCTGTTAGTGACGTAGTAGGTTCAACTTAAGATGCTGTCTAGTATAGAAACTATGTTCATTTTACTTTTGAATTAGCTTATAATCATAATAAAAAGATTAATACAGTTTAAAATAAAAAAAAAAACGTTAGTTAAAAACCCATTTATTGTAGACAAAGGAATATTTTACGTAACTTTTCCGGTGCAAGGAGTTGGAGCCAGGGCCCCCTTTGCTCTAATGTATGGTCGCCCCCTGATATTGCTCAAAGTTGGAATTGATGTATAGCTATCTCTTCAAGAAAGCAATGCCCTTCTCGGTTATTTTTGCTATCATGTGACGCTTCCTTAAATATCTACCCACACCTTGAACTCTTCGGAGTCTCTATTAGCATAAATCCCTGCCACATATCGATTGGCCGGCCTCTTACTTTCAGGATTTATGGCGGTCTTCAGCGCGCAAAAACTCTCGCCTCCAGAAAACCAATTAAGCCGCGTGTAGACGTATCGCATCGTTTCACGCGACGCGCATGTCCGTCACGCTGCCGCACAGTGACGTCACTCGTGCACGAAAGAGCTCCCCCTTGAATAATTGATGCGGGATTAAGAACTTGGGTGGATCCAGAGTCGCCAGCTGAACTAGCCATGCATTTAAAAATATTAGAATTTTTTTTGGAAGAAATATTTTTTTTTAAATGTAAAGAAATTTTGTGAAATATGTCCTTTACATTTATTTGACTGTTGAGAATGGCCATATTGGTGTGGTAAATATGTAAAGAATATCTTAAAAGAAAACATTCTCAATTCTATTCCATTTCAAACGCCCCCCTTCCCTTTTGATCAATGAAAATTCCAGGAATCAATAGGGGAAAGTGTTGTACCTACGGACGGTTGTACCTCCAGCCACCTCATTTTAAAATTCGGGAAAAAATGTAAATTTGAATTTGTGGTCGATTTTGAATGTAAACAGATGCTATCTAGTTGCTAACGTGAAATCAGCTGTTTAAAATATTATTTAAATTTTCTATAGTAAAAATACTGTTTTTAGGTGCTCAAAGTTTTTTTTAGTGCATCACTACATTAATTATTTTCTTCCTCTATGATTATGATATGATAAAATGGGATATATGAGGGGAATCCCCGAGATTTTGACTTTTTAATTTTGGATATTAGAAATCGTCAGATCTCAATTCTTTTATCTTTTATAGAACTTTGAATGCAAAAACACCTGATGCTGTACCTTCGGACACCATGAGTGTTGTACCTACGGACACGTTCTTGTGGGTGTCTGTAGCTAATCAGCGTTTTAGAATCAGGTTTCATTTAACTGAATACATTTTAATAAATGTTAAATTAATTCTAAATGTTAATCTATTTGTCAGCGATTATTTTCAAGTGAATTTTAGATGAAAAATCAAATATTTTGTGATATAAACTACTTTTTAAATTTATGATTCTACTTGGAATTTAATTTAAAATATGGTGTAAAACCCTAAGCACCCTATCGCATTTGAGTATGATGATTAAAAAAACTTAAAATTTCCACTGAAGAAGATTTACCACCAAATTATTATTGTTATTACCACCAAATGCTTGCACAACTAAGTGTCGATCGAATTGGGTTTTTTGGATTAGTGAAGTTGTCAGATCAATCAGCATGATTGATGAAACTATTACCTTAAATTCTGATCTGAAAATACCATCATATGATTTTTGTGTTTTTGGTAAAAAATCAAGACTTTTATCATTCAACTTCGTTTTAATGATCATTTACGATCTAAAACTACATTACTTTAAAAAATCTATTTTCAATTTTAAAAAGGCTTGAAATAGGTTATTAAAAGGTAATTCATCAATAAAAATGTTCATTCTTAGCTTTTTTCAAGTAAAACTTCCCTTTTTAAGGGTGTCCACAGGTACAACTGGGTCTGTCCATAGGTACAACAGGTTGGACACAAATTTTTCCAAGTTATTATAAATGATTAAAAATCCAATTTTCAAGATTTTGACTAATAAAAAATATCTCTCTACTCACAAAGGTTAGGACTATAGGTTGGGCACTTTAAATGGTCAAAATGTGATTTTACCTGTCTTAGAAAAATCGAAACGTGATTTTTGTCCATAGGTACAACACTCTCCCCTATAGGTCTCTGAAATGAGATTTCGAATATGCATCTCATAAATTATCATTAATAAAGTATACGAAGTTTTTAAATGCTGTGCGATTTAAAGCTGTTGAAAGGTATTATAATTCAGAAATAACTAAGAACAAATAGTCTCAAAACCTTTTCCTAAAATCCCCTCTTTAATGATTGAAGTGAAACTATTCGAAAACTAGAGACATACAAAAAAAGGGTAAAATATTTACATATAGATACAATTGGTATAAAAATATATCTTTCATTGAAATTATGACTGTGATAGGGTTCTAGCACCCCATGATTATTAGATATTTTGTATTCACCAGAAAAAGGCCTACTAAAAACTAAAATTCATGGATTTTCCAAGTATGGATTTTAGTATACCTACCAAACGCTTTAAGGCGTTAAAATGAAAGAACTTTTTGAATTTTTTAAGGCCCCCTTTTGCACTATGCATCGGAGACTACTAGTTTTCAAACCAATTTAAGAAAAATACAATGTCTATTTATAGGTGTGGTGCATTATGATAGAAAATGAATAGAAATGTGGTTGTATGAGTGTTTTGTTTATATCATTTCACCGTAAATAAATTGTCCATAAATTCAGATAACATATTATTCTTTGTTCTAATAGAACTTACAAATGAATTATGGAATATTTATTTTCAAAATAATATCTAAATTGTTTCACAAAGCCCATAGGAAAAAGTAGTTTAAAAGAAAATTTTAATTTTGGAAATTGTTGACATAATGTAAATCTTAAAGATTATTTTAAGTATTAAATTTTCTGTAATTCAATCTTAACTTCCATTATGATTTGTCATAAATGAGTTGTTAAAACTTACGTATTATAAAAGTTTTTTATAAACTCCTTTGTATCATTTTAGAAAAATTCCCAAGATTGCTTTGCTATGAAATTTGCTTTCTATCAATATTTAGAAGATATAAGAGTTTATATTATTTTTGATGACAAATTATTTCACCAGTTATGCATAACCACTGAAATCAGGAAATTATGAGTTAATAAGATCAGTTTATAGTAATATAAACTTTATACGGTACTATCTGATATGCCCGGCCTTGCACGGGTGAAGAGTATAAATTTATTATTTGAGGAGTTTGCTATCAAAACCAGCTCATTCCATATTTTTCTGAAATCCACTTTTTTGCATATTTTGAAAGTTTAGAGCAGAGGTCGGCAAGTAATTTTACTCGGGGTCCAAATAATTTTGAAAATTTTTCATCGGGGTCCGGAGAAAAAATAAGCTACTATTACTAGTTTAAATTGTCATCTTCAGTTGCACATAAATTTTTACAAAGATGTAATTTGAGTATGCTACCTGCTGAATAAATTGTTAAATTTAATATGATTAGAAGTTTTAACATTAAAATGGGGGTCTGGGGGCTCCCCCCAGGAAATTTTTTCAAATTAGACCCTTAAAAAGCATGTCAAAGCTAATATTTGTTCCGTAAAATACAAATAAATTATTTTCAAAATGGTATGGCGGTCCAGGAAATAACTTCCCGCGGTCCGGATGCGGACCGCGGTCCGCCAGTTGCCGTCCCCTGGTTTAGAGGGTCCTTCATAACCTGGCGAAGGGATATAGCTCAAACCCAGCTCATCATTCCAACCCAATAAACTGGAAAAAAACTACTTCACAACTTAATTGAACAAAAAAAACTGAAAAAAGTATGAAAAATCGTGTTTTTGCATCAAAGTCAGCTCATTCTAACCTAATTAGCGTAATTACGCCCAAGGTAATGCAACTGAAAGGAAAATGAAAAACTAATCGAATTCTACCTACAGTTAAAAATTTAAAAAAACATATTTAGCTTTAGAACTGTGGACGTGAGAAGTTTTTTGTCTCTCCTGTAAAATTTCCAAAAATGGAATAAGCTGGTTTTGATAGCAAACGCCTCATTTTTAAGTTTTCCCAAATACATTACTAATTTTAGATAATCAGCATTTACCAATCATCCCGGTATCCTAGGCGTCTTTTTCATACTCCAGTCTTCCCGGTAACTTTCCCTATCCCGGTGTTCTTAGTAATTTTTCTTATCCTAGTGTTCCCAGATGGATTAAAATTCCTTCAGTTCTCAAGCAAAATAATTTTTGAATGATTTCCACATTTACATGGGAAGAATTAATCTAAAAAGTATTTAAAATTGCTTAGATCCCTTGATTGACGTTTTAGGTAAAATTATTCAATAACTAAAGCTTATTCCATTTTGCAAATTAAGAAAAAAAATCAATCTTTTCTAGTTGAAAGGGAGTTATAATAGTTTTTTATTTGTTAACCAACTTTCTTAAAAGCTAAAATATTATCACCTTTTAATTTTACATCCTCGTTTCCATGGAGACTATTTTAACAACAATGGTATTCCATAAAGCTTTTAAAATATAAAAATTTGATAAAATCTCAAATAAAAATATGGTTAACTATATTTAACTTTTAAATTTCGTGGAAATAGATTTTTAAATTTGTAATGTAATTTTTAAATAGACTTGTACCTAGTGTTTCAATTAAAAACTTGTTGTTTAGCATTAAGTTTTCTTTGTAACAATGGAGTAAACAGATCTCTTCTTGAGGAGAAATAAAGCTATTTCAGCAAAATGACCATAAAAAGGGTCAAAAGAGGGTCAAGGGGTCATTAAAAGTTTTCGAAACATAGCCTATGTTTTTTCTGGAGTTTTTTTACGTATGTATACCAAGTTTGGTGCAGATCGGAGGAAAATTGTGGATTTGTATAAAAGACAAACATACATACATACCCATATACCCACACTTGATTTTATTATACTAGGGAGCTACCGCCCCCTGCTCGCTATCGCTCGCCAACCCCCGTAAACTGCTGACGCAGGACCTTTTGGAATTGCTTCGCAATTCCCACAAATTCTAACTCGAAGAACGTAATACACTTTACAAAACAATTAAACAATTTACAAAAAAAACGTCAACCAACTTTCCGAATATACTTCCCCAAATCCCATCCATGAATAAAGCTCCCTTAAAAGTTTCAATATATATTAACTCGAACTTATCAAAAATTTAAACGAAATGTTTTTAAAAATATTCATCTTAATTATTTTTAATCTATGATTATATAAAAATAACTATTTCTAATTGTTTATCAATATTCGAACCAAACAAAAACCCGTTATTTTAAAATAACTCGTTAGTATAATATGCCTAGTGTTTATCATTCATATCTTTTTTAAACCCAGACTTGTTAACCCAGACAATACCGTTTAAGCAATCGAAAATAAAAAGAGACAAAACATCACTCAATGTTTACAATTAATTTCGATAAAATCAGACTAAAAATTATAAAGATTGGACAAAAACTGTGAAATTTTAGTATGAAATGGCGTTCATGTAAGTTTTTAGAATATGTTTTTATCAGTCTTTGAGTGATATTTCATCAAGAAAGTACTTTTTTTAAAAGGTGAAAAACATGTTTCATCTTAAAATATAGCGTCAATCGGTCGTTGTGATTGGATGCATAATAATTTGAATGACAGTACTTGCTTTGTAACTGCGACCTTATCCGTTATCTTAAAAAATGGAAATATTTTAAAATTGAGAATTTTTTTGAAAAATCGAAGGGCTTACTCGGAAATCCGGAAAGAATCCGGACATTTTGATACCATATATGTGTCATTCGGTTCAGTAATTAAAAAGCCTTTCTCTGGAAACCGTTCACTAAAAACTTTTTTTTAGAATAGAGAGATTAGATAACGCTAATACAGTACGTAATTGTGATGAGACTCCCAAGGTAATGACAGAAATTACAAAAACTTTGTTTTGTCTATCTAGAAATATCAGCATCATCCTTTGGATGATTAACAGTGTAGCAAACCATAGCTATATGCTTCAAATTTATTCAAAGTTAAAAATAAGCATAGCCAAGATGCGTTAAATCCTTACTTTCCTCTTTAAAAACATTTTTCCACCAGTTCTTTGGTATCATACTCTAACAAATCTCGATCAATGATTTAATTACCGGATAGATTCTGATGAATAAATAAAAATAATTTGATAGATAAGTAATGAGGTTAAATATATGTATTTAGTCAATGTTTATAATTGAAGAACTTTCAACAAACCTAATGTAATGCCTAACTTTTCTCTAAATATTGTTAAGTTTGCTATAATTTCCTAAAATAAATGGATATTTTTAAGTGTTAAAAAGAGAAATCAGAGTACTACATAGTTTTCAAGAACTATATAATTAATTAAGTCTCAAAAATGCCATTTTAAAATGTAAGCTTAATATTTTTTATCAGTTTTACTACCTCGTTTCTTATAATGTTTATTTGCACTGATTTTCTTAAAAAATTGATCCCTTAGTACGGAAAAACTATTGTGTAAAAGATTTTTTACATAAATGTGTGTGGTGATGAATAAACTGATTACACGATGTATGTAATATAAAAATGATCGTAAAAAACTTTTAAGTTCTAGAGATATTTTTATTTAAACGTTTTTGACCAATAAGAAAGGTCAAAACTTAAAACAGTTACTACTGTTATCTAATAAAAACTTATCCATACTCCAATTGTGTGATTTCTGTTATTAATATCGGAATATTACTAACTTAATTCTTAAGATATTTGCAATGCATTTAATATACTTTAATGATTTAATATAAAACTTTTCTCACGTTCATTTTCTTATCTATGAAGCGTCTGTTTTATAACACACGATAACTAAGTTATGCACTTATCAACTTTTTTAAAGTTAGCAAACAAAATTTTGAAAATAAAAGGATTTTCATCTAACTTAAAGCATTGTTTGTCATCCAAATTGTTCAAATTATACAACTATAAAGTTTTATTTGCTTCATTGCGTATGGACTTAAGATTTTTATTGTGTTACATTTACACAATTTTACACATTTACGCAATTAATTACAAGGTTTTTTTTAAAACATGGGCTTAACAATGTGTGGAGAGGGGGAAAAAAACTCCATTTAATCAAACAAATTTTTTCAAAAGACACCCTTTCAGGGAAAAGAGTAGAATTTGTAATAAGTAACATAGTTCTTATAGTACGTAGTAATGATTCGTATATTGTGGGGAAAACTCTAGAGAAACAACCAGATATAAGGGTCATGTCATACGTGGCGTTCTTAAGACGTGACATCGATCCATCACCATTAAAAAACGATTAAGATAGTACCAGGAGGAGGGGCGATCGGAGTGGACTCGAGGGGGCGATATAGTAGATAACTCCTGATGATAAAAGATGACACCTGTTTTCCTCCGCTGCAGGAATAATCTACTACATCGTCCCTCGAGTCCCCTCCTCTCCTCCCCTTATCGCTCCTCCCTTTGACAGTTTGAGTTATTGGAGCGACTGCTATAAGAAGTCCGATGTGGCGCGGCCCTAAGATGAAACTGTTCCCATGTAAAAAAATCCATGGAGAAGGAAAACAATAACTGTTTACCCAACTTGATTGCCACCTTAACATAACACTCCGAACGGTATCCTTCACGGCTCTCAAATTTCCCCAGCAACGGCATTGCCTTACAACAACAACAAAACAGGAAGTTTAGAACGCAATTAGCAAAAAAACACGTCAAAATCGGAAGAAGGGGTTCCCCAACCCCTTGGAAAATTACCGCAACGAACCCTCCAGATTGACACATCCTTCTCCAAGCCACCCCATGTGTTTTTTCCCGGTGGCACCATCCCCCGAGGTGCACCGTGTTTCAAAGCCATGGCAAATTGCAAACGAGTAAAACGAACGTTGTTCGCTTAACTAAAACCCGTTGCTAATTCTGGAAGACTTTTAAATAAATAGCCCCCGTGGATGATCTCGCCGAAAAACTTACGAGCTATTCGTTGTAAACGGCATTAGGGACTGTCAAGCGACGGTCTCATCGGAGCAGAGTGCGTTTCTCATTACTTGGGTTGTAATATGTCTTCTTGCTATGTTGTGGGTCCTTTGTGGGTTGTTGTAAATAAGTTGTAAGTAATTGCGGAGGAAATTTAGTGATGTGTAATGCTGTTTGTCGAGCTTTTAGAGGAAGTTATTTTACGTGATGGGCAGAGGAGATATGGGAGTGGGTTATTTAAGCGAGTCCTTGCCAGTAATTTGCAGGGAGAAAAAATTTAACGAACTTAAATAAAGTACTTTATATACACTGCAGACATAGTATTACACGGCAAACGCCCACAACATAATTAAGAACACTTTTTCCCCTCAAATTAACAACACTTAAGTTTTTGTTATAAGCTAGAACACTTTATCATTTTATTGTGTAATTTTCTTAAAGGAAAATATAACGAATTTACAGTGGTTAATATAGTTACACTGCAAACGCCCACAACGCATTTAAGAACACTTTTTTCCCTCACATTAAACACACTTTAGTTTGCGTTGTTAGCTAGAACACTTTAACATTTTATTGCGTAATTTTCTGAAAGGAAAATATAACGAATTTACAGATGTTTTATATAGTTATATTGCAAAGGTCCACAACGCATTTAAGAACACTTTTTTCCTCAAATTAACAACACTTAAGTTTTTGTTATTAGCTAGAACACTTTAACATTTTATTGCGTGATTTTCTGAAAGGAAAATATAACGAATTTACAGTGCTTTCCCACAACATATTTAAGAACACTTATTTTCCTTAAAATCACAACACTTAAGTTTTTGTTATTAGCTAGAATACTTTAACTTTTTATTGCGTAATTTTCATAAAGGAAAATATAACGAATTTACAGTGCTTTATATAGTTACACTGAAAACTCCCACACCATATTTAACACTTTTTTTTCGTCAAATTAACAACACTTAAGTTTTTGTTATTAGCTAGAACACTTTAACATTTTATTGCGTAATTTTCTGAAAGGAAAATGTAACGAATTTACAATGCTTTATACAGCAAACATCCACAATGCCTTGAAGATTTTTTCTGTGCTCAAATTGACAACAATTTAGTTTGTGTTGTTAGCTAGAGAACACTTTAACATTGCTAAAAATTTCAGAGACATAAAATATGTTCTTATAGCGTTACGATCTAAATTTAAGAACACATTCTGGTTCTAAACACTACTTTAAGAATATTTTTTCATCCCAACATATTTTACAAAATTTTTAGAACTCATTCCTTGACAACAACACTTAACATGATTAAAATTTTACTGTGCAAATAAGAAGGTTAAAAATAAGTAAAAAAGCAACGTTTATACTATGCACATAAGTTTATTTTAAAAAACGATTCAGACGATCGTTTCGGGCCAAAGTACAGAAGCAAAATGCACAGTTAATAAATTGTGATCTAAATAATTTTGTTCTCAATATGTTTTAAATTTATTAACTGAGCATACTTTGGCAACATCTTTTTGTGTTTGAAACGTTTATATGTCGTGGTCGTAACATCATTGTTGCATTTTTCATCTTTCACTGACGAGGGGGATCCAGGCATCCCCGAAACGATCGTCTGAATCGTTTTTTAAAATAAACTTGTGCAGAGTATAAACATAAACGTTGCTTTTTTACTTATTTTTAACACTTAACATATTCAGAAAACTATCACAACGTGTGTTAATGTGTTAAAGTGTTCTAGCTACAGCATTTAGTTGTGTTTTTAACTTAGAGTTAAAAAAGTGTTCTTAAATAATGTCTTGGGGAGCATTTACAGGGCACTGTCTTTGATAATTTTAAAATAAAGTCCTTTAAATGATTAGTAACTATCAACCCCACGACGTAAAAAATAACATTATTTTAACCACATCCAAGTTTAATTCGTTATCTCCATTAGCTAAAGATAATATAATAATATTAAATTCAAAGTCAAGATTCAAATATTTCTTTTAAAATAAAAATATACCTACACTTTTAACTACTATTAACATTGGTGAAAATTTTCTTATGCTGTTATATAGAATATTGTAAATAGTATAAGTTTTTGAATATTTAAAAAACTTGAATGTGACTATTAAGTGCAGGTACAGTGTGGTTAATTACTTAACAATTAATATTTTATGGTGGTTTAGAATATGGAAAGGGGGGGTTAAAACGGGGTCAAACAATCAGTCTAAGGAAATTCTTACCAACACAGCAGTATAAAAACATAAAATAAGCTTTGTGTATAGAAACATTTATAATGATTTTTTTCAAAACGAGCATTCTATTTCGTTACATAAGCTTTTTTTTTCTGGAATTCATAGAGTTATAATTTTTAAACTATACTATTTATAAAAGTAAAAATATTGGTTACTTATTATAACTTCCAAAAACTATAGAAGAATATTTCAGAATTCCCTTAATTTCTTTCCCGTTTCTTTTGAATCTCATGTGGAATACAAATAACAATAATAATGTTGCATTAATTAACAGTATTATGCTACTTAAATAATATAATAAATGATGTGATCTTGTCATCTCTTTTTTCGTAAATCGTAAAATTTTATTGGGCAATGAATGTTTTGACTGCTGTAAATGACATAATGGTCTAAGAGCTGGATGCAAATTTTGGGAATGATAAGGTGCACGAGATATTTCACCTGGAACAGATTCGATTGATGATGGGAAAACTTATGTCACCAACGCCAGAAGGCGGAGTGGAAGCTTTCAGTGTGAAAGGGGGGGTCGAACATGCAAACAGCGCGCGGTCCCTTGCGACAGAGATTTTGAGGAAATAGGTTGAAAATTTGCACAGTTTAAGGAGAGTGTGAATAAAAGATAATGTAGCATTCTCAAAAGTATAAGTTGTGTTTTAAGGGTCGTAGAGAACTAAACGAATTTTCGAATGTTTATATGAATGATCTGTACGGCCGACGAGGTGCAAGGGTGGACATAGGCTTAATGTATTGAAGAATGTTAGTAAAAGTTAGGGTAACACTCCCAGAAGACTAAGTGGAAGACAAAGGGTGGCCAGAAGTCACCAAAGGTGCAGAAAAATCTTAAAACCCGAATCATTCGGAAACTTCTGGCTGTTTGCATATGTATAGCTGACATATAGAACAAACTATATGCAAACAGCCAGAAGTCTAAGTGGAAGCGTTCGGGAGATATTCAGGCGCGAAGTAAAAGACTGAATAAAAGCAATTCTCTTGCAACAATGACTAATAATACGCTAATAAATATAAAGTCATTGTTAGCGTGGTTTATATTTATAGCGTATTATTAGTCATTGTTGCAAGAGAAAAGTTATATGTTATAAGTCATTTGTTATATATAAACATTGGAAAATTAGTTAGTTTCCTACAACCCTTAAAACACAACTTATACTGTTGAGAATGCTACATTATCTTTTATTCACACTCTCCTAAAACTGTGCAAATTTTCAACCAATTTCTGCAAAATTTCTGTCGCAAGAGACCGCGCGCTTTTATTCGGTTTTGTACTTCGTGCCTGAATATCTCCCGAACGCTTTCATTTAGACTTCTGGCTGTTTGCATATAGTTTGTTCTATATATCAGCTATACATATGCAAACAGCCAGAAGTTTCCGAATGATTCGGGTTTTAAGATTTTTCTGCACCTTTGGTGACTTCTGGCCACCCTTTGTCTTCCACTTAGTCTTCTGGGAGTGTTACCCTAACTTTTACTAACATTCTTCAATACATTAAGCCTATGTCCACCATTGCACCTCGTCGGCCGTACAGATCATTCATATAAACATTAGAAAATTCGTTTAGTTCTCTACGACCCTTAAAACACAACTTATACTTTTGAGAATGCTACATTATCTTTTATTCACACTCTCCTTAAACTGTGCAAATTTTCAACCGATTTCCTCAAAATCTCTGTCGCAAGGGACCGCGCGCTGTTTGCATGTTCGACCCCCCCCCTTTCACACTGAAAGCTTCCACTCCGCCTTCTGGCGTTGGTGACATAAGTTTTCCCATCATCAATCGAATCTGTTCCAGGTGAAATATCTCGTGCACCTTATCATTCCCAAAATTTGCATCCAGCTCTCAGGCCATAAGCACGTTTCACTTAAAATAAGAAACTCAATTGTTTTCTCTCTTGGGATAACCATGTTTAGGTAGTATATCTCTTCGCCTTTTTTTTACATTTATGCAGTCATTCAATTTAATCAAATCTACAACATCAGAGTATGCATCCATGCATAAATCACTGACATAACAATGCAATTTACAGAATGAACATCCTTCAGTGTTTAATTATAGAAAGAATGCCTAGTAGACGAGAATATACAGTGTTTTTAAAATGATAAAATCAATTGTGTCTGAATTCAAAATAAGTTAAGATAATTCAAGTTTGCGTCACGTCGTTCTTGCAAATATCATGGAGTTGGTTTTGTATTTAAAGCAAACCTGTTTTAGTTTAGATTCAAGATTGTTATTCCTTTAGAAATTGATTGGGAAAGCTTATTTTCGTCCGGCTTTGTACTTTAATAAAATAAGAGCGAAGAACTCTAAAGTGTTTTATGCTTTTAAAACTGAAACACGTTTTTCTGAAATTAAGATCCAAAACATAGTTGTCATAGTTAAAAGAATAAAGCTGAATTTTTTTTATCACAGAACTGTTATACTAGTACTTATAAATAAAATTAGATTGAAAGAAAGTATTCCATATAATGTAATAACTTCAGAGGGAAAATATTTCGTTTTGGAACAAATTTAAATAGTGTTATAAAATAATTTATACATTTCAAAAAGAAACAGGGCATAAAACGTTAAGAACTTATTACTATTTTTAATACAAAAAAAATCGAATACCTCATGTACTTACAATACACTGGTACACGGGGAGTTTTTGTTAGCTTAAATAAAAGAAAATACTTTTGAAATTAGAAAATAGCTTACATTACACCAATAAAAATATCCATTTCAACATTATAGGTACTGTTAAAAACTTAATTAGTTTATACTCTAATCTAATGAATCATTTAATTTTTTTGTTGAAGATTTAACCTTTTAATTAAGTAACAGGAATCAAAATCAATAGGTATTATTTTTAATATTTGTATTACTGAAATTATACAAATATTACTGAATTTAAATTTATGCATTTCAGTTTTTCAAAAATTTTTACCCATTTTCTTATTAAAATGAACAATCATGTTAATTTAATCAATTAAGTTAATTTAATCAATTTGATTTAGTGTTAATTTGATCAATGATCAGATATTTAATAAAATCTTTCGAGCTTTTAAGCTGTGGTCAAACGTTAAAAAATTATTTAATTAAAACCCTAAACGTTTCTAACGTTTGACCACAGCTTAAAAGCTCGAAAGATTTTATTAAATACTAGCGGATATGCCCGGCCTTGCACGGGTGGAGTGTATAATTTATTTTTTTAAGTTTTCTTAAAATATAATTATAAATTTGTAAATAAGCAAAATTACCAATCATCCTAGTACCCCAGGTCCCTTTTTCCTATCCCAATGTTCCCGGTAATTTTCAAATCCCGGTGTTCTCGGTAATTTTGCCTATCCCGATGTTCCCGGTAATTTTCCTATCCCAATCTTCCCGGTAATTTTAATATCCCGGTGTTCCCTGTAATTTTTTACCTCTCGATGTTCCCGTTAATTTTTCCTTTCCCGGTGTTCCTGGTATTTTCAAATCCTGATGTTTCCGGCAATTTTTTATATTCCGGTATTCCCGGTGTCTTTATGGTAATTTTCCTATCCCGGCGTTCTCGATATATTTTTATAACCCAGTAATTTTTCCTATTCGGATGTTCCCGCTAATTTTATAATCTTTGTGTTCCCGATACTTTTTTCAATCCCGGTGTTCCTGTTTATTTTTCTGTTTCAAATTTAAAGGATTATAAAAAGTCTAGTTAATTGATAAGCCTAGTGAACAAAATATCAAATTCGAAACTACAATAAAAAAATCTTGTAAATTGAAAAGTCTAGTGAACCGTCTCATTTGAAACAATGTTTTATTTTTAAAACTCTGGTTCCATGAAAAAATAATTTACAATTTTCCATAAATATTTATATTTTAATGGAAAATATCTTAAAATAAAAGAAAATAATGTTTGTAAATAAAGTAATCGAATTTATTTTGGTGTTTTCATAGCTTATATCCTTTTTAAATGGACAATTATAGAAATTTTCAAGTTAAAATATTTTTAATTTTTGAAGGTTTTGATCTCGTGAACAATAGTGAGTCGAGCAGATCTACTCTGGTAGAGAAATGGAGAAATAAGCGTTTTCGGCTATAAATTCGCTAATTACTCGTAATTGTTCGATTTTCGAGCTTGGAAAACTTGACAGTGACAATCGACACCTCGAGATACGTCCATGTACCGAGTTTTGACCACGCCTTCGGCGTGGTTTAGGAGGAGATGTGTCCTCCACACACATAGTCACAAACGGTTTTATATATTTATAGATTATGGAAACCGGCTGTGAAAACTTTTCTTCATTATTAATGATCAGATAGTTATTCAATTCAATTATAATCACTCACTTCTTTTTTACAAATTTTGAATTGATATCTATTTTAAAAATGGTTTCTATTATTAACCACAAAAGAGTTAAAGAGCTTTAAAGAGTCGATGTTCATAAAAAATATCAACTTAATAATCCTTGAAATTCAATCGATTTCTGCATACTTTTATCTGAAATTTGGCTCTGAAAAAAATATATTTATAGTATTAAATTATATCTTTTATATGTTAAAATATTTTTGAGAAATTGATAATTCCTATAATAACGTTTGAATTTGGCATGAAATAGAAACAAAAATGATGGAAATAAGATAGATATTTAACAAAGAGTTAGTTTAAAAGTCAAAACTTTATAACTCAGTTACTGATGGTGAATTATGTTCTGACTCTTTGAAGTCTTTAATACTTTTATATTTGTAGATATTTAAGTTAAGTTTATATTTTTAAAGACTCTTATAGAACTACTTTGCAATAATCGCCATGATCAAATTTGTAAATCAAAAACCTAAACTAGTAGTACATAACAGAGGATATAAAAACTTTCTATTAATATATCTATAACTTATATCTATTCTTTCTAATATTAAAACGAACCATGTGCAAGACATTTTTGTTTGAAAAATTCTTAATAAGTGAGAAAAACTTTTTTCTAAATTAAAAAAAATATTAATGGATTAAATCTAAAAGATCTATATATCTAAAAAAAATCTTACATCTAACACGAATTTCATGTATCTGTTTTTTTTAAATTATTTTTTGGGATTGGAAAATGCTCGAATGCTCGATTTCATGAAGTCTGCATCAGACTGCATGAAGTCTCCATAGAACATAGAAGACTCATCCGGCTCAAAGGCTGAATTCGGGGACCCCTGCTAACTGCTTTATAAGAAACACCCATTAAAAATCCAAACAATAATTCGTTCTTTATCTTTAATGTGCGTTGAATTCCTTTACTTAATAACAAGCAAAAAAAAGCAAGAGCTTACTATACTCAGAAGGCGCTTATCCGTAGCCAAAGGGATCGTATTACAGCGGCATCAAAAGCTTGTTTCGGAAATCCCAGTGTTTTGCGAATTCTCAATAAGAGAGATTCGGGATGTGACATTTCACAGTCGGAAGGAACAACTGGACTTAATTGTCGTGATACGGAGAGAGAAAGTTAACAAATTATTTTTTATCTTGGATTGGGGAAAGCTCATTTAATAGGATTATTTTTGACAAATCATATGTCCCCTAATATATTGTAGGGCCCTGAAAGAAATTATTAAACCTTGTTTTTTTTAAAGGTGTATAGTATATGTTGAAAAGGATTTCAATTTAATTTTAAAAAAATATGTGAACAGCTTTTAGTGTGAATTTTTGAAATTAAATGTTTACTGAATATAGAAGTTTTATATGTTATTCCTTCTTTCCTCAATGGCCAGACAGCCCAGGGTGGGCCCTTGCCTTCCTCAGAATCTAATTCCAAGCTCTTCTATCCCTGGCCATGGACTTCCAGTTATTTACTCTCAAAATTCCCATGTCTGTCTCCAAACAGTAGTTTTATATGTTAGTTACAGTTATTTGCTAATGATGAAATACAAAGAAAGCATATATATTTAGAATTGAAGTTCTATTTAAATTTCCAAGATTCTCCTAAAACACACGAAACTAAACTCATTGGCGCAACAGCCCTTTTAGGTCAAGACCTACGATGCCCATCTTCGTTTTCTTGAACGTGGGGCCCTGGGGTACAAAGCTAGGTGGTCAGCCTAACGACTAACGCGAGACCCCCCCCAGTGTTTAGATCCTAGTCTAAGCGGTACAAGTTGAAACACTGCACTTTTTGATGATGGTAAGCCACTTGGTACACTGATTCCATGGACCATAAGAATGAGTTTTCGATCAGGAGTCCGCCGAAATTTCCCTTAGAATTTAAAATATTTAACTTTTTGTGAAATTTTTAAATTCACGTTTTACACCTTAACTATCAAACTTTTCAACATGTAAGGTGACTCTTCTATACAATTTGAGGTCGTAGATTACAAATATGAAGTCGAAAATTTCAAAAAGATGCCATTTGATATGTTTTTTTGAAAAAAACTAAATTTTAAAATTTAAAATCTTCAAAAACACAATGTTAAACATAAGTTGGTATCATGAAATTTTTACCAGTTATTAAGCTATTTGTAACTTTAAAAAATCCGAAATTTCAAAGCTTTACCTTTATTATTCACCGAGATATGAGACTTTAAATTTGGAAAATTTTCAAAATGGCGGCCATGCTTGATGCGACTTCTCATCGAAAACTTCCCATAACTCGGTAAATTATTGTTCAAAATGAACAGTTAAAACCTTTTTTGAAAGAAAAGCAATACCACTATACTATTAAGACATTAAAAGAGCAATTAACCACTTTAAGTTGGTTTTAAATAAACTCTAAGACAGATTAATGCTTTACTATGACAAGCATGTTAAAAGCTTTAAAAATGCTTTCTTGGAGAAAAATTTTGCTAAATTTTTTATTAAATGTTCACCCTGATATAAATATGCGACATTAAACCATTTAAAGGAAAATTTTGCCTTACAAGCGCCTGGGCGCAAACGCGAAAATACCTAATAAACGCGCGCTTCAAATAAACTTTTTCTGTCAAAGAATCACAAAATCGTGCTTTCTATTATGATTTTCTAACAACATTTTAGCCACTTCAAGTTTAAAAAACAAGCATCCCTTACCTTTTGTATAAGAAAAAAATGCTTAAAATACAATTTTTCAGGTTAGAAATTACCTTTCAAATGAGTATTTTCTAGACAAACCTTTACTCACTGAGTTTAAACATGAAATATCAATGAGATTCATAATGTATTAAAATATGTTATATACATTTAAACTTACTGAACACTTTTTACAATTAGTAATCGTTGTGTATTTGAAAATCGAGTGGTAATACATCTAATCATTTCCTATATGGTAATGCAAAACACCATTTAAACTTTAAGCAATTATTTTTTAATCGGTATACAAAATTAATTGAGACTGTATGCGTCCTGCTAGTTTGCTACAAGACTACTTAAATTTAAAGACCTGGATACTCTACCTTAGGTAGAGTATCCAGGGCTTTACTTAAATTATACCAGCCTTATAATGAATAATAGTATTTTCAACTTAGTAGAAACTTATAGTATTTTCATGTGCTTGTTTACTTACCTACAACTTTACTATTAGTTTCAATATCTTTACATTTATTAGAAATTAAGAATATCGGGAAAGTCAAATGCATCCAAATCTTTCATTAATAATCATCGTACAAATATTTGGATTTGATAAGTTAATAAATAAGGCTTTTTTCTTTATTTTAAATGAGAGTCGTAGAGACAATATATTTTTCCTGTAAAAAAACATATTAAATGTGTACCATGATAGATCAAGATTTTTTCTTTTAAGAAACGTATGCCTCTCTTGAGAATTGGTATATTTTCTATATTAGCTAGATTTCAAAAATAAAAGCATGTACATTGCCTTTGCCTATACTCCTTTCAAGTAGGTAATTACAACACTAAGATAAGAATTTCATTAATTATATAAAGAGTTAAAGGTATTAAATAGCCTTTTAAGGATTTCATATTATTTTATATATTCTTTTGGCACAAATTCAAAAGTACTGATTTAATTTTTGAATTTAACGTAAAAGGTTAAGTTATAGGTCTTCCTCTGAATTTTGGCATTCACCTCTACAATTCAGGCACATTAGTGTACATGGTATTCCTGAAGATTTGCAGGAACACCTTGCATAATCTATTTCCGCATAACTTCTATGCTTTCTAATTTTTAAAAATAATTCAGAAAAACAGCAAATACACAACGATTACTAATTGTTAAAAAGTGTTCGGTAAGTTTAAATGTATAACATATTTTAATACATTATGAATCTCATTGATATTTCATGTTTTAACGCAGCAGTAAGTAAAGTTTTTTCTAGAAAATACTCATTTGAAAGGTAATTTCCAACCTGAAAAATTGTATTTTAAGCATTTTTTTCTGATACAAAAGATATGGGATGTTTGTTTTTTAAACTTGGAGTGGTAAAAATGTTGTTAGAAAATCATAATAGAAAGCACGATTTGGTTAAAATAATGTTAGAAAATCATAATAGAAAGCACGATTTTGTGATTCTTTGACAGAAAAAAGTTTATTTGAAGCGCGCGTTTATTAGGTATTTCCGCGTTTGCGCCCAGGCCCTTGTAAGGCAAAATTTTCCTTTAAATGGTTTAATGTCGCCTATTTATATCAGGGTGAACATTTAATAAAAAATTTAGAACAATTTTTCACCAAGAAAGCATTTTTAAAGCTTTTAACATGCTTGTCAAAGTAAAGTATTAATCTGTCTTAGAGTTTATTTAAAACCAACTTAAAGTGGTTTAATTGTTCTTTTAATGTCTTAATAGTGTAGTGGTATTGCTTTTCTTTCAAAAAAGGTTTTAACTGTTCATTTTGAACAATAATTTACCGAGTTATGGGAAGTTTTCGATGAGTTGTCGCATCAAGCATGGCCGCCGTTTTGAAAATTTTCCAAATTTAAAGTCTCATATCTCGGTGAATAATAAAGGTAAAGCTTTGAAATTTTGGATTTTTTTAAGTTACAAATAGCTTAATAACTGGTAAAAATTTCATGATACCAACTTATGTTTAACATTGTGTTTTTGAAGATTTTAAATTTTAAAATTTAGTTTTTTTCAAAAAAACATATCAAATAGCATCTTTTTGAAATTTTCGACTTCATATTTGTAATCTACGACCTCAAATTGTATAGAAAAGTTACCTTACATGTTGAAAAGTATGATAGTTAAGGTGTAAAACGCGAATTTAAAAATTTCACAAAAAGTCAAATATTTTAAATTCTAAGGGAAATTTCGGCGGACTCCTGATCGAAAACTCATTCTTATGGTCCATGGAATCAGTGTACCAAGTGGCTTACCATCATCAAAAAGTGCAGTGTTTCGCCCTTTTTCGTCGTGTACCGCTTAGACTATCCCAAGCACGCTTGATCCTCATTTTATCGACCCACTGAAGGGATGAAAGGTTGAAAAAACACACTATTTAAAAATTAAAAATAAATTTGTAAGTTAGTCATATTTTCTGTTGACTATACATTTTGTGATACAAAGATTATAGTTGTTACTTTGCTGAGAACATGTTAGGTATACCGATAAATAAGAAGTATAGCCCTGATAAATGGGTCCATTAAAGGTTTGATTTCGATTGTATACTAATCCAAGTTATAGGATTGCTTTCGCTTACTCAAGTGTCCTTTTACGGGAAGATTTTTTTGACAGTCCTAAAATTTAGAGAGCTGTAGTTATTTATATTTGAAAAACCTAAGGACTCTCCGGGACAAAATGAATTGTCCCAATTAGAAATAAAATAAAGGCTTTAAAATTATCAAATCTGTTAATATTATCTATATCCATGCCGAGATATTTTGATAATTTTGAAGGGTATCTCTCTTTATTTTGTTTCTTATCTGAAAAATCAATAAACTTATTAAAAGTATAACACTCGTAAAACCTTTTTCTTTAAACATTGCTTATACTAACTCCAATTACCCTAATTCCTATTCACACCTAGATTTTGAATAATTTTTAAGATAAATGTTTCATAAAAAAATGTGGTTTAAGTTTAAGCTCTCATGAAACTCAACTTACAATTAAGAATAACAGATATAGATAAAAACACTCGTGGGAAAAGTAGTAACACACACTGATGAATAAAACATGGTTTCATAACTAGTATTTTCCTTCCCTAAGGGTGTTTTATGATAAGATTAGGTTAAAAGTTCTTAACTATTCAAATTTTAATTACCTCCATTAATATGATGAGGTTTTTGAACCCAGCGGAGGTATGTAAAACCATGCGACGTTGTGTTATGAAGATCTTGTTTGTGGTTTGCAAAACTTTCTCTGGGATCTCTAATTAATTCATGATTGTATTAATTATGAAATATAAAACGCTTAATTAGAGAGGAAGTCACTAAGATATTGTTGTATGATAATTAATTTGAATGACAAAGCAAACTGTTTAACTATATTAGGTTTTAGTATTATGCTGGCTAATGTCGTTGTAAATTTGTTTTAGCCTATTAATTTAAGGGGAATTTTGAGTTGTCTTACAATGCATGATTTTACAGAAACCAACGATATATTCAATCATTTTTACTAAGTTATTTTTACCTTTTATATTCGTCAGCGGGATTATCTTTATTTTTTTTGTATCGAGTACACATATTTACTTGACGAAGGCTTCGAGCATACTTAATTATTGAATTTTAAGTCCTTAAACTTAATTTGCAAATCCCCTTTAGGTTTTAAGATTAGTAAATTTCCTTCAGTTTTTTACAAGTTACGTAATTATTTAGATTTCTCTGGTGCACAGTTAAGAAAGGAAACTTTTTCAACTAAACTTTATATATCAAATAAAAATTTACCAAATTTTCAAATAATTTTCTCTGACAAGTTGAACACCTTAATGCAAGAAATCTAATGTTTTTCATAATGAACTTCATTATTTTGAGACTGTTAAACTTTTAATTCCAACTCTCTCTCTCTCTCTCTCTCTCTCTCTCTCTCTCTCTCTCTCTCTCTCTCTCTCGAGAATTTGATACAAAGCATGAGAAAATTAAAATTTTGATAAAATACTTTTGGAACATCTGTTTCCTGGATATCTAGATTCTAAACGTAGAGGTTTTTTTAAAATAATGTATTTAGAATTTTAAATGATTAAAAAATTACTTTGAAATTCCTCATTGGAGCAAACACAGTTTATAACTTTAGAAACGCTAGGCCATGTACACAATTTTACTCTGACACTTCATATTCTTATGAAATTTTCTGAGTTGACTCCTTATAGTGGGCAATTCCACGGGTAACTGACTGACATTTTTTAAGAAAAACGCTTAGTATTTTGTAATTTTCTTCCCAAAAATAAATGATAAAAAAATACTTTCCACCCAGTTTATTGCTTTCTTGAATTAAATTTTCAAAATATGTTTTTATTGATTTTTAAAAAATTTTAAACAACAAGGTAACTGACTGACATAAATGTTTCACAAATGTCAGTCAGTTACCATGTCGTTTAAAATTTTTAAAAAATCAACAAAAACATATTTTGAAAATTTAATTGTGCCATTAGATTAAGCTAACAAGAAAGCAATAAACTGGGTGGAAAGTATTTTTTATCATTTATTTTTGGGAAGAAAATTACAAAATACAAAGCGTTTTTCTTGAAAAATGTCAGTCAGTTACCCGTGGAATTGCCCAGTATTAATGTGTAATATCTGCTAATATCTAAGAAAAATTTTGTAATTAAGGTATTTTTTAAAGTGTGTATACTTGATTTGAATGCTTTTTTTCATGAATTTTTACTTTTTTTTATTCAACTACCTGTAGGTATATCCTTTCTATTTTAAAAATATCAGATTTTTTTTATATAGTAACACACATTAGTGTCTTAGGCCAAAAATCCTGCAAAAATTTTATTTGTAGTACCTATAAAAGAACATTTTCAGGAGTTGTTGGCAGAAGTTTAAATTTTAGCCTTATTTTAATTAAAATTGCTCAATATTTAAAAAAAATATTTTTTAAATACCTTTTTGAAGGATTTTCATTGTTTTGTAACATCAGCTCTCAGAAAATAGCAATTAGTTAATTATTTAGCTCATATTTCAAAAAAATGCCCCCCGTCCCAGTATTAAATTGTTCACTTGTCATGGGTCAGTGGATTTGCAATACTCTGGTAATAAAAAAATGGTATTTTTTTAACTTTGCTTTCTTACTAATATTGACAGGACTCAGAGCTTGAAATATTGAATTTAAGGAGGAGTTATAGTTAAGGGAAACTATAATTTGTGTTCTTTAAATTTCATGCTGCGTAAGCTTTGTGCAACATTAACAGCAAAATTCACAGCCAACAGTCTCGCGGTTAACCAGAAGCTTAATAAAAAAATAAGCTTTTCGATTACTCTTGTAAGTGGGATGGATGGATGACGAAATTCGATTCCGTTGGTATATGTAGCAGGTTAAATCGACATGGATGTTTTACTTTCACTTTGAACGAACGAATCAATCAGAACAATCTGTCTTAACGTATGGGGCTATTTGATGAAACAAGGTAACTTGAGTGTTTCCCAAGACAACTCGCAGGCCCCCCTAGGAAGGGGCTGGGGACCCCTACCCTATGGGTCCGTGGACCACAGTTTAAGAACAGCTGATTTAAAGTAAAATTTAAAAATAATATAGTTATTTTTTCCAATTTTTAAAAGTTTTATTTAAAGATTTTTATCCATTTAAGAATTAATCATGATAGCTCCATAAACTTCAAATTTTGAAACAAATTAAGAGTTTTTAAAATAGACGTTTAACTTTCCTCCATATAGTAGCTGCTGCTTGAAGCAGCAGCTTCAATAAACTTCTAAATTTTCCTTTGAAAACATGCTTTACATTTCCTTTACAAACATGATATAATTTTCCTTTAAAAACATAGATGAAACATTATAAAAATGTTGCATTCAAATTGTAACGGTTTAGTAATTAGATACATTTTGATACGATGTCACAAAACTCCTCTTTCTTTCCTATTTTCAGAACCACTTTAAATGTGACTTGATTCGTGAGAATTGCCCCTATAAAGTGTATGGCCAATAGGGTTTTCAGAAATACAAATAACGCCCTTTTGTAACGAGTAATCAAAGATACACGCTATAAGTTATTTCTAATCTTTACTGTAGGTATAAATTAGTAGTACAGTAGGTAGTAATTTCAAAATATTTACTGATCTTTGCATTTGTTGGAAACACGGCGGTCAGTGTAATAAATGATGCATTATTGAGTGGCAAATCTTGGGGGAAGAGCTAAGGGGTTAAAATTCCCTTTAGGGTCAAACAATTTTCTGAAAATGAAAATTTTGGTAGAAATTCCTTTACTGATTAGAAATTAATCTCCATAATGAATTTTGAAGGGTCAATTGTTAAGAACCTACGATAGAAGAAAAATGTTTGTGGACCATTTATAAATTTGAAAAATCACAGGAGAATACTGCAATATTTTCAAGACTTTAACCTCTTCCAGCCGCTCTAGACATGCATAGAATAGACATTTTTTTAATTTTCAGTTTGGACTAAAAATATGCTTTTTATAAGGAACATACGTTGGGGTTAACGTTTCCTTCAGTTTAAATATTTTGCACTTATTTTTTTTTCTGCAGATTATCATTAAAACTGTTTTTGTTTACAGTTTTCAACATCAATTTGGTTGTGGATATATAGTTTTTCCTTATAATCATCAGGCATATCATATCATATCATTATCATATAAGGTAAACGACATCCCCAAAACATATTTTTTAAATGCTAAATACGATTACAGAACTAATAAAGATATGAATTCTATTGTATTAAACATATATGCAATCAAAGCAAAAATTATGATGTAGAAATTATAAATATTTTAATTAGGGAAATTAGAAGGAACAAAAAAAAGTTTACGAAAAAAAATTCCCAATAGCTTTATTTGACAAATATCTCGATGACTGACTTCTCGTTAATTTAAAACTATTAATACCTATGAATAAATAAATTTAATAATTAGTAATAAAGAATTAAAATTTAACAACAAAAATAAATCTTTAATAAAAATTTATTGAATAAAATTAGGTCAGACGATAGACGAATAATTTTTAGAGTAATCTGAAATAAATCACGGGAGCATTTGTTTTTAATTCGCATAAAACATCATTAATTAATACTTCAAAATTACATTCAGAAATAGAGTGAATAATAAGTAACATGTTAATTAGTTTTTGAATAGTTCCGAAGTATAGGTATTCCTTAGTATCTGCTGAAAATAAATTAGTAAAAAAAAGCAAACGCGCTAAAGAAAACAAATAGAAAATCTCTAATACTCAAAACATCGTATACTTCAAAAACTGTATCTTATCAATTTGATAAGATAGAATAACACTTAAGAAAACCTAAAAATAAATACTGAGTAGAAGGAATTACATAGTATGCTTTATAAATGGATAACAGAAACTGTTTTATGCGATGCAGCTTTACTCTCGGCTGAGAATCAAAGGATCGATTTTAAAAATAACGTTTCAACAAGCATGTTTAGTAAAGTCTTCTCCCAGCAGCAAAACAAATATTTAGTTATGAAAAATGGACCAAAATTTAAAAAGTTCATTTAAGTATCAACATAACTTTCATGAGGCATTAATGCAGTGAACGCAAAATAACCAGTATAAATCAACATAAAATAAACACATAAATTTTGTAATGTTTGATAACAATTAAATATTCATCATATCAATATCAATGCCCCATACAGAGCGAGAGGTATAATAAAACGGACTGGTTTCGAAATCTTATCTCCCACTGAATGTAGCTCAGCGTGTTACTGTGACTCGGCCTCTATCGGTATTGTGATAGATAATATACAACAAAAGAAAATAAAGCTTTTTCTCACTCACCTGGGTTGAGAGGATGCCCCATACCCTCGGGACAGTAGGGGTGCTGCAGTCCGGTGATGGGGTCGATGAGCCCCCAGTGGGAGGCCATGTCCGGCCTCAGGTAGCTGTGTCCGGACGGGGCGAAGGTGGTGAATCCGGCCCGATTCAGATCGCTCTGATCGCAGCCGGACGCTTGAGAAGTCTGGGCGGCGAGATTGAGGCCGGACGCCAGGGCCGAGATGCCGTAGCCGGACCCCTGCTGGTGGTCGGACGGCTGCGAGCCGGACCAGTGGTGGCCGCTCTGATGGGAAACCATCGACTGGTGTCCGGACATTCCCTGCCCGGCGGCGACGTAAGGAATCATCGAAGATGCGTACAGGGCGGCTGAAGACGGGGATGCGGGGTCGTACCCCGACGAGGACTTGCCGGGGTAGAGCTCCCTCCCGGTGTACGAAGGGGGCGAGGAGTAGTTACCTGCCATGCTGTAAGGAGCCATGCTGCTGAACGTACTGACCATGACTGTATCACTGGCGGCGGATGAGGTAGCAGCAGCGGGAGTCGGCGTTGTTGTTGCTTCCCTCCTCTTCTCCCCGCCGTCAGGGGGCGCTTCGGCGGGCGGGTGCCGGGGCTCCGCCTTGATGGGCGGCGCTGGCGGGTCGGAGTGGTGGAAGCCGAGGGGGCGGGGCTCCGGCTGCTTCATTGGGCGCGGGGTGAGGGAGGGGAAGTCCCAAGAGTCGCCCGGAGTCCTGTCTGCCGCGAAGTGGGCGGTCCACGCGCCGCCGTTGTTTTTGTTTTCTTCGCCCCACTGCTTGCCGTCGTCTCCCGGCTTCGTCGTCGTCGCTTTTTTGCCCTTTTGCTCGTCTCCCACCACGAAGGCACCCTCCGCCTTCTCTTGCTGAAAGGTGTCTGTGTTCGATTCTACCCAACTCCCTTCTTCACCCCTCTTCCCCCCTTCGTGCATTCGTTTACCACCAGACCTCTTCTCCCAAGCCTCTAAGTGCTCGCTCCTAAAATTCTGGTTGTGGTGATCGCTATGCTGCCCCTTATGTTCCCCATGCTCTCCTACCCAAGTATCGACATGTGGCAGGGAATGGAGATGAGGGTGCCAGGCTTCCGCCCCCACCTCACTGTGGTGTCGATATTCGCTATTAATCTTGGACAAATCCTGCACTTTGTCCCCTTTCTCTTTCCTCTCATCGTTCACAAACTCTTCCCACCTTTGGTCCGACACCTCAATCGACTTCAACGCATGGTGAAGTTGATGTTCGTGCCCATAATGGGCAATCTTCCCATCGAACACCTCCCCCCACAACTGCTTAATGGGTTCCCCATGACTCTCCTCGACATGCTCCTCCATGGGGTTATGGTTGGAGGACGAAGTCCACGACTCCCTCGACGTCCTCCCGGAACGGACGTCGCTGTTGTTTCGGGACTCGACGTCCCCAGAAGTCTCGCTGGTGACCAGACACTTGTCCCTCAGTCCCATCATGAGACTATCAAAATACTGCTTGGATTTCTCATGCTCCATCTCCTCATGATGTTGATGCATCTTATAAAAGTCGTTTTGCTTTATGAGCGGAACGGCTCCTTCGCAGTTCATCAACAGAGAGTTCTTGGCGAAGGAGTTGGAATGAGCCGGTTCAATAACCAGACAACCGTCCACCACCGTCTTGATGGGCAGTTTGGGGGGAGAGTGCTGGTGGGCTTCGTGGTTGTTCACGATGAACTCGTGGTGTCCCTGATGCTGTTTGTCGTGGTCGTAGCAGCCCGTCGCCATGTATTCCGGGAACTCGTGATGGGCACTAGGGGCGTAGTGATGGTAGTTGTTGTTGATGAGGCTTGCTGCTGATGGCAGTGCGTTCACTTGTTGAGATTCTTCTATTTCCTTGAGGATGTTGTTGTAGTTTTTCGAAGCTTCGCTTTCTTCCATTTTTGAGAAAGGTTCTGGTTTTAAAGAGTTCCTTGCGATGGACATTTGTGGAGGAAGTTTCGATAGGATCTTTGATACCTGAAAAAAAGTTATTAATTTACAAAACTTAAGAAAGATCACCTAATGCTTGTTTTTTAGATCAAATGAATCGTTAAAGAGATCTTTTAGTACTTTTTATAACAACATTGTACCCTTTTTGGATAAATTTTAACTGTTAAACAGGAATTGAAAATTAAAACTGTAGGTAAAACATTACACTGTAAATTTTAATTGATCCCAAAGAAAATAGTCCTGAAATCTGAAATATTTCTAACAAAACAGATATGGTGCAGAAATTTTCTATTGTAAAGGATTACATAAAGTACTAGTATATTGCAAACGGGACTTCTCACAAAATATACACACTTAAGAACACTATTTTTTTCTCAAATTAAGAACACTCTTTTGTTAAAATTAACAACTATTTGTTTCGTGGTACAACTTAAAGTCTTGTGATAAGGTTCTGAATATGTTTGAAAAGAGTTCTAAAAAGGGTGTAAAATACAAAAAATGTTTAGTACTTGATCTGAAAAAGTGTTCTCAAATTTGGATATTAAATAAAAAAACATTTTCTCTCTAGCAACATTTTACATTATATTTTTCTCTAAATACGCAACATAATCGAAACACAATTGCAAACCAATCAAAACGCTTCTGGTTGGAAAAGTGTTTATTGTTGTCTTTACATTACAGTGTTGCAAAAGTGTTTCAACGTATTTGCAGTGTAAGTGTAGCAACCTAATCAGTTTCTTGAAAAAACTGATTTCGCGATCTTTTTTTAGGAAATAATCCAAAGAATTGCGTATTTGTGTAATTTTACAATTATCACTAAAATATTTGGAATTATAAAAAGTTAAATTACAACTTTTTCTCACCTTTTCCCCCTATGGTTTGCTTTTAATAAGTTTATGTCCTGTGTAAATATAAATGAACATGCAAAACTTACCTTAAGAACCGTATCTAAGACTTAAAAAAAGATCATAACTGATGGAAACTGGAAACCAGTAGGAAAAGTTAATTTCAAGAGTTTCCGGGCTAGAAACAACATGTTCTTCGAAATTATTCTTTCATGTTTTTTAATTAGTTGATTGCATGGCCTTTATAATGGTTTCCAAATTGAACTTAATTTAATTGTACTAATTACATTTTGTGATAGAACTATGAGAACTTGGTCTTATTCGCTTATTACTTAACTTTATTGACATTTTGATGATTTTTCAAGTTAGGTACCCAAATTTAAACCTTTATATTTTTTACCCGTTTATAACGTTACACGCTGAAAATTATTTAATGATTTTAAGTAGGTCCTGAGAACAATTAGAACAGCTTCAGGTCTATTTTAAACTGTGCTTTGGATTATTTTATGATGTCTTAGTCTAAATAGCAAAAGTTAAAAAGGTTTCTTCAATTAGTTAGATTAATATAAACCTAAAAATGTAAAAATCATTGTTCCATCAAAAGAATTTCATTCTGTTTGAAAAAAGGAATGAGTCCAAACACGCACATACAAAAAAACTGTACAAAGATATGGAATTTTCGTTGGCGAACCATCAAATTTTTATTGGAAACTCTAAGATCCTTTTTAGAATAGGGGAGATCAGGCTAATATGACATACCACTTTTTCAAAGCAACCGTAAGAGACTATTTGATTAGATTTCCTGTAATTTTCTAGACCAATGAAATGTTTATTTAATGCTCTAACACCCCCTAATTGAGTATTATCATAATCTTTCTTTTTTCTTTTTCAAAAACTTACTTTTCGAAAAAAGTAGAAAAGATGTCATCTTACCCATAAGGATAAATTACATAGTAAACCTTAAGAAGAAAAAAAAGTGATTTCTTCCAGCAAACATAATTTTATGATTCCAAACAATAACTATATATTAATCGTCAAGCATAGTCTATAATTAATTTTTGTGAGAAACATTATCAGCATATTAAAAAAAACTGTAATGTGCTTATCTTCCAGCAAACATAATTTTATGATTCCAAACAATAACTATATTAATCGTCAAGCATAGTCTATAATTAATTTTTCTGAGAAACATAATCAGCAAATTAAAAAAAAACAAGTGTAATGTGCTTATCAAAAAATAGTTTGTTTTTATTAGAAAAAAACAAGAACTCTATGTGATTTTAACTCTAGTTACATTTTTAGAAAGTTTAACTAGCCACGATAGTCATAGGGATTAGACATAGTGAAATGACAGTGTCTTAAGATAACATACTATACACTGTAAAAAAAAACTGTAGAAAAACAGAAATTTTCAAAAACAATGACTTTATGTTTACAGAGATATTCTGTCATGTAACATTCCCACCGCACTTCTACTTATTTTATGTAAAATAACAGCTTTTATCTAGTTTTTTAGCTTATCTGTACTTAAACAGAAACTCACTGCATCGAAAACGAATACAGCTATTGGCAACATTATACTGAATCTTCGTTGGTTCAGTGGTAGCGTGCGTGCTTGGCATGCGGTAGGTCGTGGGTTCTATCCCCGGATATTAATTAATTAAAATTAGAAAAAACTCTACTAAAATAAGTGCATGCGCACAAGCAGAAACTTATTGAGAGGCAACAGAAAAATCTGTAGCTCACTTGACAGAAAGTTTCTTTTTACAGCATTTACCTGTAGGTAACAGCTTTTTTCTGTTTACAGGATTTTTCGGCCTACAGAAATTTTCTGGCAACTTTTGCTGCCAGAAATTTTCTGTTTTTTTGCAGGATTATTTTTTACAGTGTACTATGCCATTTTATACCGATGAGTTTTATGTCATTTTACCCTGAGAGAAAGGTGTATTTTTA
Organism: Tetragnatha versicolor; assembly: GCA_024610705.1. Lineage (NCBI taxonomy): Eukaryota > Metazoa > Arthropoda > Arachnida > Araneae > Tetragnathidae > Tetragnatha > Tetragnatha versicolor. The sequence continues at coordinate 12,479,996 of JANDEH010000017.1, read as the reverse complement.
TTTATTTTTTATTTCTTGTAAAATAAAAAGACAAATCAACTTCCTACAGCTTGAAATCAGTGCTTGAAATATAGTATTAATTGGATATAAATCCACACAAGAACCATAGTTTTTGTAAAACTAAAGGTTTTGTATAAAAGAAAGCTCATTATAAAAACGCGAGACAAATATTTTGGCACTTACATTTTCGATTTTCGATCACCACGAGGTAAGAAATGCTTTTCAAATAATGGCGTCTGTTTGTATTATTTTGGATGCAATAAAAGAAGAAAAAAGCTATAGACACGTGCAGCCCTTCTGTTAAATTTCAAGAAAATCGAAAAAGTCATTTTACCCGAGTATGCCGTTATAAGGTTATAGCCTGATTTCCCCTACAGAAAAATCATCGAAAAAATATGTGAGCACTATATTCGAAAATATTCTACAGTTGAAGAGAGTTGATGATCTTATTCCCTATTTAAAAAACGTATGGAATTTCAGCTAAAAAAACTTAAAAATTACTTTAATAATTATATTTTAGCTTACTTAGTTAGAAAGACTATATGAGACAAATAAAGTACAATTTTTTTTTATTTAACTGAGTCAGTATCAATAGGGGGGGACTCAAACATTTACTGGGTAAAAAAGGTAAAAAAAACTCTTAAGATAACACAAAATTTTAATTTCGTTTAGTTTACAGCACAAAGAAGAAAAAGAAAAAAAAATAGAAAAATTAACTTATATTTCAAAATTAATACGAAAAAAAATATGATGATTTCACCAAATTCAAGGGGCTATAAGGGATAATTCATTTTTTCCATCTTTCTACTTAATACTCAAGAGCAAAGCTTGGAGATTTTTCGAGAACACAAGAAGTCAAAATAGTAATTTTTTCGGACTTATTCCTTTTTTTTTTCTGACGATTCAAATTCAACTGACGATTCAAATATGACTTGTGTTTGTAATGAAATGATTGAGATATCTATCTGTTTATTATCAAAAATTATCTCTGCTCTTAAGTTTCAGATTATGATTTTTATAAAAGTAAAAGCAGATGATATATAGAGTAGTATACTAGTAGTATTTTTTATATGAATTTTTAACTTTATCACAAAATATACATTTAAACTCTGTTCAACTAATATAAATGCAAGTTCCTCCTTAACTGGTTTCATTATGAGAATCATAACGAGTTATCTGTTATCCAACAGGATATTCTAAACTTAGATTTTTCAAAACTGTACTTTGAACCGATTCGGCGGTTCTCACGAATCGATAACAGACAAGTTTTTAAAAGGAATGTAGAGCATCTTTTCTTATCAGATATAGGGAATTTCGATTTATCGATGAGTTTTTGAGGAGTTTTGCAGCTGATGCAGTTCTGAATGCCTATATAACCTACTTATAATCAACAATGAGCACTTAATTTTACTATCAAGTAGAGAGTATTTCATTAAAACACGACTACTAAAAACTTGTGTGAGTTAAATAAAAAATATACAATTAACGGATATATTAGCTTATTTGGAGAACATACTATAATATAAAAAATATTTACTTGATCGAATGATATATATTTCAAATATACTTTACACAAAAATAAACATATTACACACATTAAAGAACACTTTTTGTTTTCTCTCAAATTATCAACTTTTTAGTTGTTAGAAGAATCGAAGCAACTATAACAACTAAAAAGTTGTTTGATAAGAAAACTTTAACACCTTAATGTGTTGTGATAGTTGTCGGGATACTATATTTTAAAAGTTTTTATCCAGAAATGTGTAAGAATCTGAAATATTTAATTAAATATGTTCTTAAAATAGGATTTTAAACACAAAAAAATCACACATTTTCGGTCTCTTTAAATTTTTTACAACACTATCTTTGTCTCACATAAAACAATCGCATCAACATAATCTCAGAACAACCACAATGCAATCAAAGCGATTTTTATTAGAAGTGTTCATTTCTTGTTTTTTTTCACGCGTTTATAGTGTTATAGTTTTGCGGTTTATAAAAAACTACTAAAAATTCATTCCTTTGCTCTTGTATTCAAAAGATAATAATAACTTTCCTCCCAGTCTAGTGCTTTTTGAGAGGAGCCTTTTCACGATGGATGAATAAAATTATTGGCCCTTTGTTCGCATAAGAAAGTCAGATAAGAATAGCCCTGATAACGGGAGTAGGCAGAGGTAACATCTTTTGAGAAGAGTGTTTGAAGAACACCATACACAAGCGGAGATGCACTTGTAAAAATAGGAATATCTAATAAAATATGAGACTATTAAAATATTGCTTCATAAATTAGTGATTCAGGTATCATTCCAAAGAGAAGTAGAGTTCCCCCAAGTGGAGTAGCCAAAAGTTAATCTTAGGGAATGCATATCAGGGTTTGAATTTTGTGCTCACTGAGAGAAATGACAGTTTCAAATTTGAGTAAATCGATTTTCTCATTTTGGTATGAAACTTTTTGGTTCAAATATGATGACCCAAGGCTTTCAATTTTGAAACACCAGACATACTACTCAGTGTCAAACAATTTAATAGTCACTACTAAAATTATGCTTATTTTTAGTTTATATTTGAAAATTGAAATATTTGCAACATATCGAAAGTAACACTTTAGGCCAGTCAATAACGACAAAAAAAGGGTCGAAAATTGCAAAAAATAAGGTAGTTCCAATTTTTGTCTTATGTTGTTAGGACCCATCGCAGTAGTTAGTAACCAATTTTGCAACCCTGAAAGCCCTGTGCTAACTTCGCAATCATCAAAAATTTTCGATTTTTTTCCGTTTTTGGCTTATAACTCATACAAAATGCATCCGCATGAAGAAGTTTCAAATATATTTTTTAAAGTAGATAAAATTTGCAATAATTTAAGACCATCCCCAAGTTTACACGTCCAATAGATCCCGAGTTACATCTCTTCAAAAATGGGCAATTTTTCCCAAAATTAAAAATTTTGCGTCGTAGTCGCTTTTATAGCAAAAAATAGGTTATAGTACTCGTTGTAAAAGGTAAAAAAGGGCAATTAAGTTGTAGTACAGTTATTTAGCTTTAATTTAAGCCCTGAATAAAGTCTCTAGGCCCCATAGTTCTTACTTTATCTTAAAAAACAAAAAATTTCGGAAAACCGAAATTTCGGAAAAATATAGAGCATGACGCTTTACGGGCATAGTAAATGAAAAATAAAGCTATAACACAATATGACGTTATAAAAATTAATATTTATTTATTGAATACAAAATTATTTCTCTTAATACTTGTGAATTAATGTTAATTTTTAAATTAAATTGAGTTTAATTAGTATTAATTATATAATTAAGAAATTAAAAATATATACATTAATTTATTGCTTTTTTAAGTATTAGTTTAAAATAAAACTTTAATAAGTCTTGGATAAGTTTTATAAGACCCATAGTTCTTACTTTACCTTAAAAAGTAAAAACAATGGAGAAAGATAATTTTTAACTCGGTTAGCTTCCAAGGGCGTGTCAGAACTCGCATCCCCTACAATTTTAGATAATTGCTATACTTTAAAAAATATATTTTTTTGGAACTATGAAGTTATAGAAATTGAATTAACACACTATTTAAGAAGATCTGATTACCAGGACCAGCGAAAAGATTCACGGGTTATCCTCATTAGTAACAAGATGTGACTGAGGAGGGGGGAGGGGCAATAAACTAAATTTCCTATGGAAAAGTTAGTTTTAAAAGAAAAGATAAAGTGTGAACCTTAGCATCAGTTACTATCAAATTACAAAATCAGAAGGTTCAAATAGATCCCCTCACAATTTTTCAAAGGCTGTGTATCACGAAGCAGGCAGAGGATGACTTAAAAAACACTTTAAGTTCGAGTAGGCTCCCTACCGAATGGCTTTGTATTGTGAAGATGGGATGCGTAAAGGCAAAAAGTCCAGTTTTTTCAAAGCTTTTACCCCTCTTCCTGAAAATATATCTATAGGAGCCACTACGTTTGTTGTTGTGGATGGCGGCTACTTACTTCATAAAGTAAGGTGGCATTGGATTATCACAACCATGACAATTGTAGCCACTTATATCAGCCACACTATTAGCCATTTTGGAAAGTATGTGTCACTTGTATTTGATGAATACCCAGACAATGGGTCTTAGAGAAGCACTAAAACTGCAGAACGATTACGGTTGAAAATATTTTCTTTCAAAAAGGTGTCAAGTGGGAATCCACTTGTTTGCAGTTTTCCTCCAAAACTTTAAATAGCGAAGAGCTGGCCTATCCCCCTGGATTTGACTTGTTCCTGCACGCTTTCTCTGGCTGTGACACCACCTCTGTAATTTTCAGGCACTGGAAAATGAAGATGGTAAGCATGCTTGAAAAAATCCACATCTGGTTGGTGTGGTTTCCATTTCCCTGAAGCTTGATATTAGCCACGAAGAAATATCCTCCGCTGGAAATAAGTGTCTTGTGGCTCTGTCTCTGTATGGAGGAGGAGAATCCGACACTCTTCACGCTCTCCGTTACGAAATCTTTGTTCGTTCAGTTGCCAACACCAAGGTCCACCTATGGGTCCACCTGGCTCGTCTGCCTCCAACAAAAGAGGCTGCAGCTCAACGCGCATATCGCACATACCACCAGGTGCAGATATGGCAAGATATGGTTAGGTGCAGACAAAACACCAACTGATTGGGGCTGACGAGGAGTCAGCAAAAAAAAGGTCTGCTACCTATTACCTCTACAAAAGATCCAGCATCAAAAACTATCCTAAAATTCATCTCATGCAAGTGCCAAAAAGGGTGCGCTGGAAGAGGCTGCTCATGTCAAAAAGCGGGACTTGAATGTTTGCACTATGTAAACCATGTCAAGGCTAGTCATGCCTCAACAACCCTACAATTGAGATAGACGAGTCTGACACGAGGAAGACAGTCCTGAATGCTTGAAAGAGACATGATCTTTGATGCCTCAAAAGTCCAATATTTTATAAACTAACTAGGGAGCTACCGCCCCCTGCTCGCTATCGCTCACCAACCCCCGTAAACTGCTGACGCAGGACCTTTTGGAATTGCCCCGCAATTGCCACAAATTCCAACTCACTAAAATGAATATATATGTACCATTCGGTTCAGTAATTAAAAAGCCTTTCTCTGGAAACCGTTCACCAAAAACTTTTTTTAGAATAGAGAGATACTTAAAAAACTAATAAATTAATATACCTTTTATAATTTCTTAATTAAAATTCATACTAATTAATCTCAATTTAATTTAAAAATTAACATTAATTCACAAGTATCAAGAGAAATAATTTTGTATTCAATAAATAAATATTAATTTTTATAACGTCATATGGTGTTATAGCTTTATTTTTCATTTACTATGCCCGTAACGACATGCTCTATATTTTTCCGAAATTTCGGTTTTCCGCAATTTTTTGTTTCTTAAGATAAAGTAAGAACTATGGGGCCTAGAGACTTTATTCAGGACTTAAATTAAAGCTAAATAACTGTACTACAACTTAATTGCCCTTATTTACCTTTTACAACGAGTACTATGACCTATTTTTTGCTATAAAAGCTACTAAGACGCAAAATTCTGAATTTTTGGAAAAAATAGCCCATATTTGAAGAGATGTAACTCGGGATCTATTGGACGTATAAACTTGGGGATGGTCTTAAATTATTTCTAATTTTATTTACTTTAAAAAATATTTTTGAAACTTTTTCGTGCGGATGCATTTTGTATGAGTTTTAAGCCCAAAACTGAAAAAAGTCGGAAAATTTTGAGGTTTTTTGATGATTGCGAAGTTAGCACAGGGCTTTCAGGGTTGCAAAATTAGTTACTAACTACTGGGATGGGTCCTAAAAACATAAGACAAAAATTGGAACTACCTTATTTTTTGCAATTTTCGATGTCGTTATTGACTGGCCTACTTAGTTGGTGTGATAATGTGTAACACAACGTTGAGACGTCGCACTCAACTAACTGGGGTATTTCCCACGTCATAGTAATGTGACGAAATATGGTCATCATATCTGTAACACATTGCACCCTCTTTTTAAGAATGTCATGGACGAATTGAAAAATGAGTACATGATCCTTTATTTTTGAGTATTTGCATAGTTTCAAAAATGAGTACATGCATGTTTTCAAATTTGAGTAAATTTGGTTCGGAGCCTGTTTGAGTGCGTGACAATCTCAGATTTGAGTAATTTTTACTCATTTTTGATACTGTCGTTTTAAGAGTGCTCATATTAGTATAGAGTTAGAGTAAGTTTAACTCCGCTTGAACATTTTTTGAAATTTAACGTGGTAGCTTGTTTTTTAGTAAATTTTCGTAATTTGCAACATCAAATTGAGATATAACACAGGCTGAGCGTTCTTAGTTTTTAAAAAATATTTTTAATAACTAATATTGTTTGTTCTCAAATTCAAAACACTTTAGTTTGTGTTGATAGGTAAGGTGAGGAGCACTTAAACTTGCCTGGGTTGTGGTAGCATTCTGAATGTCTGAAAGAAGTGTTAGAAAAGGTATTCTATAATAGAACACGTTCTCTAGAAAGGTGTTATACAAAAATTGTGTAATATGTTCAGCTGAAAATGTTTGTAAATTTATATAGAAAACTAATCTTAAATATGTAAACTTGTAAATTTATATTAATGTTTAAGTCTTCATTATTGTGTTTCACGCATTTGCGGTTACTTTTCCTTAATACTTTTATTTAATACTAATATTAAAATTAAATACTTTAAAAAATATTAAATTTCGTAGGATTTAATTTCATTTAAATTTATAATATTTTTCCTTTAAATTTATAAAGCTTAATTTTTTATTATTAAATTTCGTAGGATTTAATTTCATTTAAATTTATAATATTTTTCCTTTAAATTTATAAAGCTTAATTTTTTATTCCATAAACTGATAACGATTAGCTTTTTATAAAAATAATGAACTGACGAAATAATAATGGAAAGGTTTTATTCATTTGTGTCGTATTACTCCAGAACACTATATCTTAAATTTTATTCATTTAATTGGTTTATTGAAACAATTTGAGAAATAAGAAGCAAGAAAGCTATTTTATCACTTTTAAAAAATAAAAAAAGATAATTAATTAGAAAATATTCTAATTTGTCATAATTTTTCTACCGACTCTTTCCCGATTTGAGCAAGGTCTAATAAATAAAATATTTTAAAATCATGGAAAAGAAATAAACTATAGGTTTTGTGTGTCAGTGTTATTAAAAGGTGGAAAACATTTTAAATTTAACTAAGCTTAGTCATTCTTCTAAATAAGTTTAAAATAATTCCCTCCTAAATTTTAATAATGAATAATTTTAATAATTCCCTAATTAACAATAAAGATTTTAAAATCATGGAAAAGAAATAAATTTGGTTTTGTGTGATGAATGTTATTAAAAGCAGGAAAACATTTTAAATTTAACTAAGCTTATAGTCATTCTTTTAAATAAGTTTAAATTCCCTTCGTATATTTTGAATGTTATCAAAAGAACCGTTCTAGATCTTGTTTAAGAAACTACAAAACACTTGCGAAGTTTCCTAAATAAAATCTAATAGCCAATATTTTTTTAAGGTATACAAGATAGGGTTGTAAAGTTGTAAAAGTGTTGCTAAAAATTACAGAAACAGAAAATGTGTTCTTATAGTGTTTATTTCTAAATGTAAAGAACACTATATCTGATTCTAAACATATTTTATACATTATATTTTCAAAACATATTTCTAGATGGGAGACATTTCTATTAATATTTTTCAAGCATATTCAGCACACTATCAAGGCACAATAAGGTGTTGGGAGATTCTCCCAACAACACAACTAAAATGTTTTTAATTTGAGGTTAAAAAAATATTTATGAATATGTTTATATTTTGTTTATTTGTGGGTGGGCGTTTGCTGTGCATTAAAAATTAAAGAACTAAAGCAGGTTCTCAAACTTTTGAACATCGCGACCCACTTTTTAGGAACGAAATCCAACGCGACCCACCTCATCTTCAATTAATTTTTCCATGCTCCCCCCAAGAGATGGATTTTAACTTCGAACGTGGGGAGGGGGTTTGGTCACCAAATATTTCGTTAGGATAAATTACATGCACGTATTATAAGAAAAATTAAATTTGAAAAAAAAAATGTAAAGTATTTGAATTTGAGTGAATGAAATAGTTTAATTATGAGTGAACAATGATCCTTACAGTAAAAAGGGGGTCTGGGGGTCCTTCACCAGAGAAAATTTATAAGTTTGACCCTTGAAAACTGGGTTTTAACTTGTTTTTTAGAAATTTAGGAAAAATTGCAGTTGCCTTATTTTCTTTAAAATTTTTTTAAAATTTGCATTGTTCCCCACCGTGTGAATGGGATGGGGAGTCCTACGTTTATAATCAAATCTTATTTGAATAACCAACTAGTTTTGCATTATAAGCACATTAATGTGACACGACTAAGCACATTAATGTGTGATGAACTGTCTTTTGCATTGTACACTATAAGAAGGGTATTTTTCTTATTGCTCTTATTTTTTATTATTTTTACTATACAGGGTGTTTCAAAAAACCTGTAACGATAGGCTATTTCCTAAAATATTTCCCCTAGACCAGTGGTTCTAAACCTTTTTCACGATTGTACCACCAAAGGAAAATTACAATTCCCTGCGTACCCCTCGCATGCAGTTGCAGCTAGTAGTTGAAATATCACCTTCGTTTAAATATATTACGTAAATTGGTGGATCCAGGATTTCGTTTTTGGTAGGTACGAAGAATTTTCAAAATAAAAATTTAATCATCTTTGTAACCATAATATTAAAAGAACATGAATAATCGTGATCTAACTTCTTTAAAGGGGGGTCTGGGGGTTCACCCCCCAAAAAGTTTTGGGAATTTAAGTCTAAAAAGCAGGTTTTCCACTCGTTTTGGTACTCCTAATCCGAATTTCGGACGTACATTTTCAAGAATATAATATATTTTTTGGTAGGGTTTTTCCACTAAATGAAAATAAATGAGCCTCCTTCCAGACTTGCATAAAAAATTGTAAAAAATTAGTAAGATTGTTAATTTTCTGCATCATTTTCTGGAATTTTTAAGCGTTACACTTATTCAAAAATTCATAGCTCCGAAAACTATCATTTCTCCATCTTGAAATTTTGCATACTTGTATAGCTAATAAGTCAAAGAGTAACATATATTTTTTCTTCAAAAAATCGAAAGGGGGTGTTTTTCAGGAGATCAATTAAAAGTTTTAAAAGCTTAAAGCTTGTAAATTTTTTTGTTTAACTCCAAATACTAAAAACTGCACATCATTAAAGGCCATAAAAACACCTTTAAAATGAGACATGGATTAACTTTCTACCTGAATTCTAAAGTTATAAAGGATTTTGTGACTGCAGATATTGGGAAATCGACAGTTTTGGGCACATTTAAAATTTAATTTGTGAATAATTTTTTATAATACTGGTTCCTTCTTAATCTCCACTAGTACTACCTGTAAATGTAAACCAAAAATGATGGAAATCGGAGACATCGAGGTCCCAACCTTGCGTTGATTTGACGTGGAATGATCCTTAGCTAAGTTAAGTTCAAAGTTGTTAAAGTTACTTGTAAAAAGTATTTAAGTACAAATACAAGTATTTATAAAGAGGAAGTATAGAAAAAGTATAATACTTATAATTGATAAATAATAATAATTATAACAGAAGAAATTATAAGGGAGAAGAAACTGTGTTTTTAATTTATTTCGTACTCCTTAAATTGAAGGGGGAAACTTTTGTTCCTTATAATATAGCGTCAAAATAAAATATTTTGCATAATTTTGTGCAAATAGCGTTAGTAATTTGTAAATTTTACCCCCAAAGAAAATACCAGTAGAAAATTTGGAATGAACAGTGAATAAGAGAATTAGGTCTGCGGTCGATGCTTTTATTTATCAGAAAGTCAGTTATTTACTTACAGAAAAATTACTTTTTATTACTCGCCAATAAAATAAAGGGTGTATTAACTTTTTATTTAATTGTTATTTTTTATTTCCAAAAATGTAGTAATTATATTTGCCGAAACTGCTGTGTATTAAAATTGTGCTTAGCAATCTTTATTTTTTTTACGAATGAAAATAGTTCAAATTTAATCAGAATTGAACTAATTGAAATCTGTACATCGATACTTACAACTTTGTATCAAGAGAACTGAAAGAAAATAGAAATCAATTCTTTAAAGTAATCTTAAAATAATGATTTTTTTTCTTTCAATTCAAGTAAAAATATATCGTAATTTAATAAATGTAAGCAATTTTTCTTTATTATATTCGTATTGACCGAAATTCTAATTCAATCCTTGTTTTTTAGGGCATTTTTCTTAGTTTGAAAGCTTTTTGTGACTTTAATATTTAAACTAAATTAAAGTATAAAATAAATCCCAATTTTTATATGATACACTAATGCTTTCAAAGAAAATAGTTTTTCGGAGCCTTAAAACCCAACTTCAACTTATTGTGTTTTGACTGGTTTTGACAGGAAAAAAAGATGAGTGGTCACCCCCTTAACCGAGTGGCTGAAAAATCCTCTACAAAAGTTTATTAAAAATAATAATAATTTCTGATATTTCTTCAAGAGTAGGTACAAAAATATTTTAATGCTAAGGGTAAACTCTGAAATTGCAAACTGCTTTTTGAAACCATTTCTTTTAAATCTGTCCAACCGTTTGCGAAATTTTTCTCCCCAAAAATATCATGCGCAGAATATTCTGATTTTTTTCTAAAGCTTAATATTAAGTTAATAAAATTTTTTGAAAAAAAAATTCTAACAATTTGATTTACCTTTTTCTGTTTTCCACGAGATGGCGATACCTTATCTAATAATAAAATCTTGAAATGAAGAGATCTTATCTCTCTAGGTCTTATCTAATATGTCGTGTATCTTTCTCCTTTTTTTCCCTAATTCAACTCTCCTTATCTGATAATGAGTTAAAAACTCAAAGTAAAATTTTAAAACCTTTCTCAAAGTAGAAATTATGTTTTAGAAAGTAGTATTTTCTGTTTCCCATCAAGCTTTTTTTATCTGGAATTAAAAAGTAATTTAGTATAAGTATACTATTCAAAATTAACTATTTTATAAATTAAATAACATTAAGACAGAACTAACTGTGCAATATTGTTTAATACCATCTCCAAAATAAATTTATAAAGTTCTAGGTATTGAAATAATACAGGGGCGTCATTTAGGGGGGGGCAGGGGGAGCAACCGCCCCCCCCCAAGTTTTCCACTGTAATATGAAAAATAGCTGCAAAATAGCTGCAAGTCCCTTGAAAATTCTGTAACTTCCACAAGGAGCTTTGGGTGCAACTCAAAATGTCTCAAAAGGAGTTAAAACATTACTTTTGAGGGTTCAATTTCAAAAAATTTCTGGAGTAGGATCCCCAGCCCCCCTCTAAAATTTCCACGTCTCTTATTTAGTGTTTCCCCCTTGAAAACTATTCCTCTTACAAGAAGCTTTTCTCTTTAGAAGCTCCCCAAAGAGTTTGAAAAAGAGATAAAACACTAGTTTAAAGGGGAATTAAAATTCCTGGGGGAGGACCCCTAGCCCCCTAAAAACTTTGACGTTTATTTACAACTCTTTTCCCTAGAAAATTATGTGGTTTACAAGAAACTGTTCTCTTTGGATGCAGCCCAAAGGGTCTCAAAACGAGCTAAAACACTACTTTTAGAGCCAAATTTTCAATATTTTCCTGGGGGTGAACCCCCAGACCCCCCATTTTTCCTTGGAGTTCACGTTGTCAAATTTGACATGATATTACCTTAAAAATAAAGTTGAGGCAACCCCCGCCAAAAAAAAACCTAGTTACAGCATGGTCCAGACCCATTTAAAAAAATTTCCTTGCCCCCCCCAACGAAAAACTGAAATGACGCCCCTGAAATAATATATAATAAAATATATTTACTAAAATATATTTTTTTAAATTGTAAAGTTAAATTTTTTTTGTAAGAAAGACAGAATAACCTTTCAGAAATTTCCACGGATAAAGTTTTAAACTGTTGTTAAATATATTTGCCTCAACAACAAATCCAATTTTTTTTTCCAGAAATGAGCACCGAGTATTTTTTTAAATAACAAATAGATTATAAATAATACGGGGTAGGCAAAAAGTGGCCATTCATTTCATATTCATTTATTTTTAAATCATGAAAACTGGAAAGGAACGGCTTTAATAAAGCGCTATGGGCCGTATTCACGAACTTTAAGTCGACAGAGACAGGAAACGCTTTCGAAACGCAAACGCCGACATCTCAGGAGGCGTCTCAACAAATCGTTTCCACATCGCTTCCTTTGTGCTGCCATCTGTTAAGAAACACCACAAGTAATTACTAGTAACACAAGTAGAACAAGTAAAAGGCACTAGATGCTAGATGTCCATTACTTTCGTAATATATTAATGTCTGAGGACTTATTTTGGTTATAAATAGCTGTTTTAGATTTTTTAAACTATAAAAACGGGCCACAAAAAGTGTAAAAGCAATCGGAATGTGCTTCGGAATCTCAGACATTAATATATTACGAAAGTAATGGACATCTAGTGCCTTTTACTTGTACTACTTGTATTACTAGTAATTACTTGTGGTGTTTCTTAACAGATGGCAGCACAAAGGAAGCGATGTGGAAACGATTTGTTGAGACGCCTCCTGAGATGTCGGCGTTTGCGTTTCGAAAGCGTTTCGTGTCTCTGTCGACTTAAAGTTCGTGAATACGACCCTATCACTGTTACCATGTTACCATAGAAACAGAAACCTCATCCCTGCGGAAAAAGTTTGGGTTCGGAATCGAACACACGGATGCCCATTAACTATCCTGGTGCCATCTATTATAATAACAAGGAACTAAAATATTTTTACGGTGTTAAACCTTGTGACAATATGGTGCTGAGACTGTAAACTATTTTTTATACCGGCTATTTTTCGGTTTTTAGGAATTTTAAAAAAGTTCTCAGACTTATTTCCCATCTTGTAAATACTACAACAAGTTTATAGAACTTTGGACTTGCAAATTAATGAATTAATGGTTTAATAATATATAAATAATTATATTAATTAACTTTCAACATAATGTAGTGTGATTTTATTTTTTACACATCCCTTTTCTGTCTGAAAACAATGAAAAAAAAAAAGACCTGAAAATAATTTATAGAAGTATCATCTCAACTGTTTTTAAAAATTATTTGTGAGAATAATAAAAGGGTTAAATAACACAAAACCTCTTTTATGAAATACTTTAAATTTTAAAATTCTTTGTAAAACTAGGGAGCTATTACCCTCTTTTCACTATCGCTTATTCCTCCAAAGAATCCGAACACTTTGATAACAAAAACGTGTTATACAGATCATAATTCAACTCTGGAAACCGTTAACCAAAAACTTTTTTAGAATAATGACACTAAATATTGTAATTAATGAAATTTTTGTTGCGAATTGGCTGTTTTGAAGCCGGGGTACTTATATTTTATGTTGGGGTCTCCATTTCCTTTTCCACCAATTTAAATGCTATTCTTCACTATATTTAGTATCATGAATTGATAATTATTAATGTTTATTATTTATATTTAGTGTAGTTTTTATTTAATTTATCTCTTTGAATTGTTAATCCAAAATGACAGAAGATATTAACGTCTAATTAAAATACCGCTTAATTTTTTTATTTTCCTTTTATTTATTACCTCCATTACTTATTAGATAAAAGAAATATATTGATTTATACTAATATTATTTAACTTTAAATACGTTGAAAGGGTTGCAGAGAAGATCAAACAAATGTTGCAATATAGAGAACAATCCTTTCTTTGAGGTTCCTTTTGTGATTGATAGCACTTCTCAAGTAATCTGAAGAAAAGGATATCTAGATGTATTTTGTCTGACAAGAGAAATTTATCTTTTTATCTTCCTCTTACTTAAACGTTAGTTTCAACATATCGTGGCCGCATGAAAATATTATATAGCGTTTAAAACAGTGGTTCCCAACAGGTGGTCCGCGGACCACTGGTGGTCCGTGAGGCCTTTGAGGTGGTCCGTGAGAAGATTTTTAAACTTATCCAACAAAAATGTGTGGAAATAAAAAAAAATAGTTTTCCTCATTACAACACTTTTCAGGAAGTAGTAAAAAACCATGGATGCAAAAAACATAAATAAAAAATCCTACGGTGTCATAAGTAAAAAAAATCTTCTCTTTTATCCTATGAATCATATTTGTTCGTTTCACTTATTTTATTCAAAAATAGTTTATTACATAGTAGATACGAAATGTGATTGATATGGCAAAGTGCACAAGCACATGCACATCAGATGAATTAAAACTGAAAGGCGCCAGGGTGGGGCAAATAAAGAATCGAATGTTCGAAATTTTTACATGGTTTGATACGAAGTATGCGTGGAAGTGTATCAAAGAGGGAATTTCTGATACAAGTGAAATCAGTTTGTTCGAAGAAATAAGAAAAATTTATTGCCGGAAATGCGAAAGTTTTTGAGCACATAAATTATCTTCTTTTTTAATCGCTCCTTTGAAATAATTACATATAGTACTTACTTTCGACGCGGTTTCTTTCGGGAGAACATCAGTTAGCATCGCCTGTAGAATTTCTTGCACTCAGTGCATGTCAAGTTTACTTTTTTTGTGATCAACAGAATTCCTAGTCATCCTCATCTGTCCTGCAGTTTAATTTCAAGCTAAGTACTTTCTTTCAAATTTAAATCTATTGATAATATTCGTAATATTACTTTTGTTGTTGGTTTATGAAAAAGAAAAAATAATAACTATTTTATAATGATGTTTTTTAAACTTGTAAGTTGGGTGTAGGTGTGAACCCTTCCAGGGTTAATAGATCCATGAGCGGACACTGGGAAGGATTAAAACCATCATCATTTCCACTCACCTGAACAATTACATAAAAGATAAGTTACCAAGATAAAGTTACATGGTTAAGCCTCTCATATGAGATCAATTGAAATTTTTATTTGTAAATTACTTTAATAGTGCTTTGGAAATTTATATTTTGCTGAAAAAAAGAATTTTCTTATAAAATTTCCTAATTTAGTTTACTGTATAAAAAAAATCGTAATTAATAATGGATTTTATTTTATTTGTTGAATTTCGTGAGATTAAGAATAGTTAAATGTTTTTATAAAATGTATATTTATAAATAATTTGATATAAAATTAATGTTAATTTTCCTTTGAAGTTTAATAGATTATTTGATTTTCAGTTCCAATTTAGAAACATACTTAAAACTAGGTTTCTCTTACTTCATAAAAAAGACAAAACTTTTGACTATCTGTGAGAATTGAATGCATTAAAAAAAAGGTTAAAATTTTGAAGATAAAGGTAGGGATAGAGATGGTCCGCGGAGGTTCTAATTTATGTGAAGTGGTCCGCGGACATATTTGAGTTGGGAACCACTGGTTTAAAACGATGAATATATTATGTTCGCTATTTATAAAACTAATTTTAAAATAGTGGATAGATAAAGTAAAATGCTTTTCTTCTTACAAAACACAATGGGCAATTCCAGTATTTTATTATAACTTTTTTATTCCATAGAGGTACCCAAATTAGGAATATACAAGCAAAAATTTTTTTAATTACGATGATTATTTATTTTTTAATTTAATTTCAAAGTTTGACTTTAAAAACGTAAAATTTCAAATTCAATCCTAAACATTGATTTTAAACAATTCTTTAATTATAAATTGATGAAAACTTCCACGACCTGAAGAATAATTTATTTCATTTTGGGGGATAGATGGCCGTGTTTGATGAATGGAATTTCCAAACGTTTCGCTCTCTGCTTCGGAGAGCATCCTCAGTGGCAAAAAATCAACTGATAAATTGTAATTGTTTGGTATTTGTTTTTATTTTCAATTTTTATCAGTTGATTTTTTGCCACTGAGGATGCTCTCCGAAGCAGAGAGCGAAACGTTTGGAAATTCCATTCATCAAACACGGCCATCTATCCCGGAAAATGAAATAAATTAATGCTTTAATTGTTTAAGCAAACAATTCAGTGATTGTTGGTTTTCACTTTAAAGCAGTGGTTCCCAACAGGTGGTCCGCGGACCACTGGTGGTCCGTGAGGCCTTCAGAGGTGGTCCGTGAGAAGATTTTTAAATAACTTATCCAAAAAATGTGTGGAAAATTTTAAAAAATAGTTTTCCTAATCGCACATTCCAGGAAATAGTAAAAACACTACAGATTACTTAGATATAAAATTAATTAATGCTAATTTTTCTTTTAAGTTAAATGGATAATTTTATTTTCTAAGTTCTATTTAGAAACATTGTAAGACTCAGTTTCCCTAACTTCAGAAAAAAAGTCAAAATTTTAGACCCTCCATGAGAAATGAAGGCACTGAAAAAAAGTTAAAATTTTGAAGATACAATTAGGGATAGAGATGGTCCGCGGAGGTTCAAATTTAAGTGAAGTGGTCCGCAGACATATTTGAGTCGGGAACCACTGCTTTAAAGTAAGGCTGAAACAGATCTGACGTCATTCAATTTATAAACAACTAGCTGTTATACCCGGCCTTGCACGAGTGGGGTGTATAAATTTATTTTTTAAAATATTTCTTAAAATACATTTATAATTTTGTAAATTAGCAATATTACAAATCATCCCGGTATCCCAGGCACCTCTTTCCTATCCCAGTGTTCCCGGTAATCTTATCCCGGTGGTCACGGTAATTTTTCTAATCCCGGCGGTCCCGGCAATTTTCCTATCTCAGTGTTTACGGTAATTTTTATATTCCGGTATTCCCGGTGTCTTTATGGTAAATTTCCTATCCCAGTGTTCTCGGTAATTTTTATAACCCGGTAATTTTTTCCATCCCGATGTTCTCGCTAATTTTACAATCCCGGTGTTCTTGTCACTTTTTACAATCCCGATGTTCCTGATAATGTTTAATATCTTGGTGCCTTTATAAAATAACAAATTTGAAACCATAATAAAAAGTCTAGTAAATTGGTAAGTCTAGTGAACAAATTAACAAATTTAAAACCAGTGTTTAAAACTAAAATAAAAGATCTAGTAAATGAAAAAGTCTAGTGATCTGTCTCATTTGAAACAATGTTTTATTTTTAACTCGTTGTATGACTGGTAAAACAGGTTTCCAAACACGGAAAAATAAGTGAAAAAAGAAGGAAAATATGAAAAAAAGAATGAAGGACTAATTTTCTCTTTATAAATTATAGCCTATGTGTTATTCTGATGTATAAGCTACATTATTGTAAAATTTCATTAAAATCCATTCAGTAGTTTTTGCGTGAAAGAGTAACAAACATCCAGACAAACATTTCACAATTATAATAGTAGTAGGAAGACAAAGTGAGTGTTGATATTTATTTTAAAATATTTAATTAATATTTTCATGTCAATTTTTTAATTTAGATCCATTTCTTTTACTGGAAAAATGCACTTTTTCTGTTTTCATAAAATGCTGGAATTGTCCATAGGGGACACATACCTTTTGAAAGTCCAAAATGGATGGAGAAATGGTCATTTTTAAATGGATGTTATTTTTTAAATATTGCAAAACTGGATTAGATTTCAGGTGATATGATTAATCAAACGTTCTTTTATCGAAAATATGTTCAATGAAAAAAAATTATTTTTTATTTTTTATTAAATAGAGGTTATTGTAAAAAGTAATTTTTAAGTCCATTTTTTACTCAGCGCAGCTTTTTGAAAAAATAACTAATATTTTTTTCTGGAGAAACATATAATCTTTAAATTAATGAACCAGATATATTTTTATTTGAATAAGAATATATTTTTTATAAGCATTTAAAGTGATAATTTTTTTGAAAATTTTCAAATTCAAATTCAAAATTTTATTAAGGTTTTGATATTTAACATAGAAATTTCTTGCTTTATTAATTTAAAGATTATATACATCTCTTTCTCCAGAAAAAAAATTGAGTAAAAATATTAGTTATTTTGTTCAAAAAGCTGCGCTGAGTAAAAAATGGACTTAAAAAATTACCTTTTACAATAACATCTATTTAATAAAAAATAAATTTTTTTCGTTGAACATATTTTCAATAAAACAACGTTTGATTAATCATATCGCCTGAAATCTAATCCAGGTTTGCAATATTTAAAAAATAACAGCCCTTTAAAAATGACCATTTCTCCATTTTGGACTTTTAAAAGGCATGTGTCCCCTTAGGAACAATGTTGCAATTTGAGACCGTGATTTCTCTCTGTGATTTTATCTTAAATTTTTTCCAAAAAATAATTCAATCTGTATATTTCCTTTATCACTTTAATCTGATTTTTTTAAAATTAGTTTATTATGATATGATGATTTTACAGTAAAATCCCGTTATAACGAACTTCACAGGACCGTAAAATTTCTTCGTTATAACAGAAATTTCGTTGTAACCGTACTATCGCTAATTCAAATAAAAACAGTTGGGGACTTTCTGTACTTTCGTAATAACGGGATTTTTCGTTATATCGGTATTCGTTGTAACGGGATTTTACTGTACTAAAAAGGAACCTTTTTTTGTCCTTCTTTAACATATAGTGCTGTCCTTTAAAAAAAACCAGTCCAAATTGTACCCTAAAAAAACCCATCGAGATATTTTAAATAAATAATTGAAATAATTTTAAATTATCATGTGCCCTGTCTTTGTATGTCATTAAGAGTGGCCGGAACGTAAAAGCAAGTCAAAGAACCGTTTATTTACTTAGTTTTTTGAATAAATAGAAAATGTCGATTTTGGGCTAAAAATATGATTTAGTTATGCAGATTTTGATGCTGTAAAAATATATGTTATAAAGACTTTAAAGCATTTTTCACGTGATTTTGTGTTATCCCGTTATTATGAGAATAAAATAATAAAATTTCAGCTCAGTCCGACAATTAGGGACCTATCGGCAGTCTTTGAAATGAGGGGTGAAAAAAACCCATAGGGTGCCTAAAAAACCCTCTTTTCCTTTTGTAATAAATGATAAAATAAATAAAAAATTATGCAAAATATTTAATATTATTCATGATATACAACTAATTACTCAAATAGAATAGTTGTTTCAGTAATTCTCGATGTTTCTTTTAGTATTTTTGATAAAAACTCAATGATACCAAAAACAGCCATTTTCCATGAAAATACTCCATTTTTCCGAGTTTTACTCGAAAATTGGTTTTGAAAGTTAATAGTTGGGGGTTTAAAACAAAATGTTAGTGCCAATTACCGTTTTTAAGCTTTTTTATAAAAATTTTATTAATTATTTGTATTTAATAGGTCGTTTTTATTAAAATCCAACAATAAAAACGCTATTGTCGTTGTGTTTTGAAGGAAAAATTCTTGAGTAGAAAAACTTATCACAAATTTAATTTTAGAAATACATTGTAATAAATTTGGTTTTAATTGTCTTAATTATTATCTTTTCTATCAAAATAAACCTTTCAATCATATTTTTCTTAATTTTTTGAGTATTTTTCAAGCGTGGGTTTTTTTTAGGGTACATGGGTTTTTTTTAGGAAAATTGTTTTTTTTTTTGATTTTTACTTAATTGTTTGCCAATTTGTAACGGAGCGTTTGAATTAAAAATACTAAGCACTAAAATGTAGTGGAGGGTGAGCCGTTACAACACAATTTTGTTCGATTTAATTATCATATTTTTTAAGCTTTTAATGAAAGAAATATGAAAAAGTGGGTTTTTTTAAAGGAAAGCACTACACATTTTCTTTATTTTTTTCTGATGGTTTAAAATTTAAAATAGATCATCGTTTTCTTTATGGATATAAATGGTTGTTACAAATAAAATTAAAATTATTGAACTGGGAATTCAAGTGGGGTAAACGAGTTCAAGAGGAAAATGGACAGATACTGGGATTCCTGTTGTTCAAGCTAAAAAGACTGGACCAACCTTGCTGGGCTTACGCCTGTAGTTGGCAGTAGTTGGTCGACTTAATTTGTATTTGTATTTGGACTAGTGTTTCAGTCGAACTAGTGATTAAGATTAATTTTATTTATTTATTATCTTAAACTTTAAATTTGATGTCATTGTTGTAAATAATATTTAGAATTTATAAATAGATTTTAAAATAAAAAGAGGCTGGGTCATTCTACGAAAAATTATCAAATATAGCTCAATTAATGAAGTAAGCACAACTATTCAAAAGTGTAGTAAGAAATAATTTTTATACCGTTTTTATTTCATTTATTGTTAAATTCAGACTGTTAATTGTACAGATAGTGTACTACTTAGCAAGAACAATTTTGAAGAACAACTTTTCTAAGAAATCTCCATTAGTTTTTCAGAATATTTTATAACTCTCACGTTTTCAAAGAATACATTGGCATGAATTTACCTACAAAAGTAATAAATAAGCATAATTACGGTGTAATTATGACATTCTTTTAAATTTTTCTAGCAAAATAAACTGTTTATAAGGGACAATCTGAATTTATTCATAAATAAAAAAACCGATAAAAATTCATATCTCTCGGTTTTTTTATTTATGAATAAATTCAGACTGTCAATTATATAAACAGTTTATTTTGCTAGAAAAATTTAAAAGAATGTCATAATCATACCGTAATTGTGCTTGTAAATTCATGCCAATATATTCTTTGAAAACGCGAGAGTTATAAATTATTCTGAAAAACTAATAGAGATTTCTTAGAAAAGTTGTGCCATTCTGAAACGGTTTTTCATAAACGAAAAGTCAATAACGTATGTATTTCAATGTATTATTTAAAAAGTTTGATATACACTGAGTTATTTGTGTATTACTACTTAAAAAGATATGGGTAACTTCACATCTAATATAGATGGTAACTTTAATTAAGTTACCTTAAGGGTGTTTCTTGTAGTTTCTCATCTTAATAACTTTTTAATCTAACTTTAATAATGAGAAAACTTACATAAGCTTCGATCTATTCCTGTATATAGTTAAATGCTTCTTTATAAGAAAAGTAATTTTTCAAAATATGATTCTTTTTTTTTTTAGATAAAATGCAATTTTTTGTGATTGTTAAACCATATTGTTTCTTGGTCAGATTAACAACAAAATAGTCCGAAATAAGTTTCAAGAAACAAAGAATTTTCAGTAATACCAGCTGATTAAAATATCGAAATTACTATTTTCCTTATCATCCAGATTTGACTTTTGGGGGGCACCAGGATTTTAAAAACAACTCCAGCAACAAAAACTGCGATGTTTTGGAAAGTATTGAAGGATAATCAACTTTTTGGGCCATAAACTACACAATAAAGCATAAAATTACGATTTTTTAGAAATAAAAATTATTTTTTGATGACATTATCCAATAATCTTTCACCCTTCTGCGGGGGCAACCCCCCGTGCCACCCCCTCGGATCCGCTACTGTTACCATCATCGAATTTACTATGTCCTTGTAACAGGCGAGGATCCAAGGAGAATCCGAGGACCCAAAAATCTTCTCAAAATGAGTTGAAACCCTACTATTACCAGTCAAATTTCAAAATTTTTTCTGGTGGAGGACCACCATACCCCCCAGCGGTACGAAAAGGGGATTTTGCGTGATACTTTTAGAAAATCCCCATGAATTTGACATTTTTATCCAACAGGTAAAGGTGTAGGTCTGGAAAGTGCCCCCCCGCGCCTGCCTTGTAAGGACGACTAGTAATAATTTACATTTAATTTCATATTTAAAAAAAATCGAAAATGCGTCTGACAGAATCGCAACTACGAACGAAACATTACAATAACAAACACCATTTCGCAAAATAATATTCGCAAATAACCTTCGAGTAGAAAAACAAGCAATACAAATAGAATAGGAACTAATCATCGAAAAATTACGAAATAAATAAATATTTAGGAACACAAATAACCTTCAAAAATAAAGCAATCCATCCACCCAAACAGACGCCATTTATTAACCCAAACCTTTCCTTTTAAGCGAATTACCTATAGTAGATAAGATCAACGTGCTGCAGGTAGATAGTGAGATCCCGATTAAAAAAAAGTCTTACCTGTCTCCGGCGAGGAAGTGAACGGCAACAACTGCCAGAGCTTCTAATCTATACGGCCGCTGATACGATATCACTCCTTACCCATCCTCTCTCTCCATCCTAGGGACCCTCGGCCTTGTAGACGTTGTGTGATGGCACTCACGACGACAACAACAGAATTCACGTGCTCAGCCATGGCCCAGCAGAGATGGCACCGAGGTGTCCGGGGGACATGGGGGTTGTTGGTCCCTCGTCGAAAGTTTTGTGGAATACTTTAGTCGAAGAGAGAGAGAGAGACCCGAGGTTTCGTGACTGGTTATCAGCAGTTTAAGAAGAGAGGACTTTGTTCTGTTTGTGCAAAGCACACCTATATTGGGGTGTAGATAATGCTTGGACAAAGTCGCATTCGTGGACCTTTTGGTGGCATTGGAGCACAGCTCCGTTTGGGACAACGACGTGGGATAAGGTGCAAGGTTTGTTGGCTTGAGAGAGGAGGGAGAGATTCCATTGTTCGTTGTATCAGTGGAGGGGACCAAAAAATTTCATTCCATTTTTTCTAACGTGCTTTAATGTAGGGAGTTGTATTCACTATAGGAATATGAACACTATACTCAGTTCCAACTTAACTTGAGCCTGTAGAAATATGCTGAGAGCAACCAAAGAAAGTAGTTCCCCGCGAGGTGTCTGAATTTTGAATGAAATTTAGAGCTTCAATTATGAATAATGATTAGTTTTTTAAATCCACATATATTAGGAATCTTTTCATTCCGATATGCATAAAATGTTCAGCATTATTATTTTTTAAAGTGGCGTAACGCGTAGTAGTAGTACAACTCGCTCTCAAACTCGCCAGCCAACTCAGATTTTCTTCCGCGTGGCCATGACGCCAGGCTCAACTTAAGTTGCTTTCGAGTATAGTCAGAATTTTACTTCGAGCCAAAATACCGAACTTTAGAGTCTTAACAACTTCCTAACCGCCCTCCATAGGATTCAATCAGTAGCCGATTTAGGGGGGGGCACGGGGAACGTGTCCCCCCGGAAGTGTTAAAGTTCATTGAATAAAATGACATCTGAAAAGAATTTGTGAAAAAAAAAACCGTAATTTTGATGCTTTGAAATGCTTTAATGTGTAGCTTTATGGCCAAAACAGTATCCTTCAACAGTAAATAGTATCCTTCAATATTCTCAAAAACATTGCATTTTCAGCTGCTGGAGATGTTTCAAAAATCCTGGTGCCCCCCCAGAAGTCACACCTGGATCCAATGGTAATGTCGGGCACCTTAGGATTAAAACCTCTGACGTTCTCTTTTGTAATATCTGGTAATTTTATGTGTAAGGGCCCAAGTCTCAAGTCTTAAATTGAGAAGATTTGCACCATGCCAGTATTTAAAGCAAAATAAAATAATCTTTATTCACATTAAAGAGGAAGAGGATCAACATTCCATTTTCAAAAGAGGGGTTTGTTGTGGTGTTGTGGCTAATCCTCCAACTGTCTGACAAAGTCAGACAAGGTCCATCAGACCGTTGACCCTCTAATAAAATCGAGGACCAGAAGGGGGAAGAATATAAATACTCTCTGGAGAGATCCAAACATCAGTCAAGGATATGTTCAGCAAAGGCCTGCTGAGCATTTAGAGCAGACTTCAAAGACATCAGACTTCAAAGCAGACTTCATATAGAGCAGACTTCATCTTTTTTGAGATTAAAGAGGAATTTTAACTACTATTTTGGCGCTTTCTATTATTTTTTATTTGAGTTAATTTTTTCAAAGTATAATAATAAGATGAAATAACTTTTTTTGCAATAAATCTTAAGAAAGTAAAAAACCTTTTTCTTTGTGATTTTTAACCATAGGGGAGAGTGTTGTACCTATGGACAAAAATCACGTTTGGATTTTTCTAAGACAGGTAAAATCACATTTTGACCATTTAAAGTGCCCAACCTATAGTCCTAACCTTTCTGAGTAGAGAGATATTTTTTATTAGTCAAAATCTGGAAAATTTGATTTTTAATCATTTATAATAACTTGGAAAAATTTGTGTCCAAAGGTACAACAACCTGTTGTACCTATGGACAGACCCAGTTGTACCTGTGGACACCCTTGAAAAGGGAAGTTTTACTTGAAAAAAGCTAAGAATGAACATTTTTATTGATGAATTACCTTTTAATAACCTATTTCAAGCCTTTTTAAAATTGAAAATAGTTTTTTTAAAGTAATGTAGTTTTAGATCGTAAATGATCATTAAAACGAAGTTGAATGATAAAAGTCTTGATTTTTTACCAAAAACACAAAAATCACATGGTATTGTATTTTCAGATCAGAATTAAAGGTAATAGTTTCACCAATCATTCTGATTGATCGGACAACTTCACTGATCCAAAAAAACCCAATTCGATCGACACTTAGTTGTGCAAGCATTTGGTGGTAATAACAATAATAATTTGGTGGTAAATCTTCTTCAGTGGAAATTTTAAGTTTTTTTAATCATCATACTTAAATGCGATAAGGTGCTTAGGGTTTTACACCATATTTTAAATTAAATTCCAAGTAGAATCATAAATTTAAAAAAGTAGTTTAAATCACAAAATATTTGATTTTTCATCTAAAATTCACTTGAAAATAATCGCTGACAAATAGATTACCATTTAGAATTAATTTAACATTTATTAAAATGTATTCAGTTAAATGAAACCTGATTCTAAAACACCGATTAGCTACAGACACCCACAAGAACGTGTCCGTAGGTACAACACTTATGAAGTCCGAAGGTACAGCATCAGGTGTTTTTGCATTCAAAGTTCTATAAAAGATAAAAGAATTGAGATCTGACTATTTCTAATGTCAAAACTAAAAAGTCAAAATCTCGGGGATTCCCCCCATATATCCCATTTTATCATATTATAATCATAGAGGAAGAAAATAATTAATGTAGTGATGCACTAAAAAAAACTTTGAGCACCTAAAAACAGTATTTTTACTATAGAAAATTTAAACAATATTTTAAACAGCTGATTTCACGTTAGCAACTAGATAGCATCTGTTTACATTCAAAATCGACCACAAATTCAAATTCACATTTTTTTACCGAATTTTAAAATGAGGTGGCTGAAGGTACAACCGTCCGTAGGTACAACACTCTCCCCTATATATTTGAAAATCCTCATAAATTTTAATTTTAAAAAATGGCTCATCCCACCCTAGCATTGAGGTGGGTTGGGTTGGGACATTTTTAGAGTTACTTTAATTCGCTTACATTACAAATCTAAAGTTTTGTTAACTATAACATTGGTTATATTTTTGAAACATGTTAATAAGGAAGTTGCATGTGTCAGATTTTCAAAAACAAACAAGTGTTCCGTATGGTTTTTTGTATGGTAAAATGAAATATCTGGTCAGTTTTTCAAAAAAATGTACAGGTAATTAAATATTTTAATTTAAAAGTCGAGAAAAAAACACGTGACTGAAAACGTTTATTGTTTAAACCAGCGGTTCTCAAACTTTCTATCGTCACGGACCCCTTTATGTAGCAGTCAGACGTCGCGGACCCCCAACATTTTAAACACCAAAAACCGTAACCATACTTTTGTTTTGGGTTTTAGATTAATTAAAATTAGCTTATATAAATTATAATAAAATTTTACAATTATTATTCAAGAGGCGTATATAGATGTTTATTTCTGGAGGAGACAAAAATTATTCCTCAGCCCCCTATGTATATTTCATTGGTTCAAGTAGCTTTTTAGTACATTTTAAGTAGAATTTGCGTCTTAGGGAACTTAATATAAAAAAGTTATGAGTAATTAAGTTTAAGCTACAAAAGGGGGGTCTGGGGGGTCCTCCCCCAGAAAATATTTGGAAATTCGACTCGAAAAAACAGGTTTTTAATTAGTTTTGATACCTCTATTAGATTTTTTTGAATATAAGTTTTTTTTGTAAGATTTGCATTTTGATAAACTAAATGTAAAAAGAAGTTAATAACAATAGAGTTTTAAGAACAAAAAGGTACCTGGGGGATCATCCACAGAAAAGTTTTAGAAATTTGACCCTAAAAACACACATGGTTTTAACTTGGTGCTGATACACTTCCGAATTTCAGACTATATTCTTAGGTAGGATTTCGATTTTGTTGAACTTATTTTAAAAAGGTTTTTAATAATAAAGTACCAAGTACTAGATGGGGTTTGGAGGTCCTACCCCAGAAAATTTTCGGACATTTGATCCAAAAAAACAGGGTTTAAACTTCTTTTGATACACTAAGTCCATATTTCAGGGAGGGGATAGGGCCCCTTCACCTACCCTTATATACGCCCCTGAATTACTGCCCCTGAGGGTTTGGGGTCTCTCCCAGAAAAAATTTTGAAAATTGGCCTCAAAAAGATGTGTTACTATGTTTATTTTGAGGCATGTTTTTGATATCTTTTGAAATTTGCCTCTTCTAGTGTTTCATTTCATTTTGAAACTCTTTGGGGAATTCTAAAAGTAACTTGAGGAATTCCCCAAAGTAACTCGCGGACCCCCTAGGAAGGCGCCGCGGACCCCCAGGGGTCCGCGGACCACAGTTTGAGAACCGCTGGTTTAAACTATAAGATGACGTCAACAATAATACCATCAACTCCATTGCTTTACAACAATGTTTAGTATAAGATGACGTCACATCCAAACTCTTGGCGTTTTCGCGCGCTTTTAAAAAGGGGATTTTTGTTAATTTTTTTGACAATTAAAAAATTTCTCGATCGGCCTCAAATTTTGGGTAGTTGCTTATTTTTGCAAGAGGACTCTATTAAAAAAATAAAAAAAATCATGCAACTTCCTCATTGTAACAAGATGTTATTTTAAAAGTTTCACATTTGTACAATTGAACCTAAGTAAAAAAATGTTTGTAAAAAAATGTCCCATCCCTCCCCGCTCTCCCCTTCTATTTAATGGAGCTTGTATTTTAAAATTTAAAATTTTATATGAAATTTTAATTATGACTGGTTAAATTGATTGATTGTAGATTTTTAACTTATTAATTCAATTGAATGCAATCAATAATAGTGATGTAAATAAATTTGGTGTAAGTATTTTTAATAATTATGAGTTGATTTTGTTAGTGAAGAAATGTTAATGGTTCAATTTATTTGAATTTTTTATTACAATGCAAAATCTTTCAATTATAATCAAAATTTTAAATAACCTTAGCCAATTTTTGTAAATAAACGTTTTCGTTTAAAAACAACAAATGGGGCAAATTGATACACTCATGGGTCACATTAATACACAGAAAAGTTCCCATATTTTGCGTTGTAAGAAAAATATCTCTCAGCAATTAAAAAAACAGTTAAGGGTAAAAGGGTGATATTTATTGAATATTTTTTAGTTTTTTGGTTTTATCAAGTGTTTGAGATTGGAAACTGCTTGCATTCTATTTTTCCATGTGTATTCAAAAAGGACTTTCTATGTGTATTTATAAACTTTCGGAAAGAAAATGCAGTTGATGAATACATGACCAATAACGATGGAATTAGGGTCTCTGAAACATCTGAGAAGTTCTTAGCACTTTTAAAGGTAACAAAGAACTATACAAAAACAGTTTAGATTTTCGACAAAGATACCTTTGAATTTTATTCAACTAATTTAGGAGCAACTATGAAAATTAGCATATGTTTTTCAAATATGACCATTTGTCAAATTCTTTAATTATTTTGACTTCTGAATATTTAATGGAAAAATTGTTTTTTTTATGCTTGAAAAAAAGGTAATTAAAATATGCTTCCGGATGCAACTCAATAAAAATACATTTTCCATTTCTTTTAGCTTTTGTTATTAATTATTATTTTTGAGCAATTTAATCACTGCCTCAAAATACCCCATTTAATGAATCCAATTGTCCCGGGCAATTAGATACAAAATTGATTTTTTTACAAAAGTCGTTACATTTTAATTTTCATTTAACTTATATATTTTTCTAATTGAGTTAATAAAATTGAGTCACTCTTCGACATATTTAGAAAAAAAAACGTAAATGAATAAGTAATTTTTTTCTACTCAAAAAATTTATTTTAATTTTGCTGTATCAAACTCTCCCACTTTTCCCTACTTGGATTTATGAAGCTTGGTCTTTCATTATTTCTAGTTATTGGATATGCGATATGTCTCGTTCAGTAATAAAAGCTTAGAACATCTCCTGGCATTTTCTGGCTTCAACTTGTATTGCGGTTGCTTAAGGTGAGTTTACAATGACAATGAGGAAGTTGCATGATTTTTTTTATTTTTTTAATCGATTCTTCTTGCAAAAATAAGCAACTACCCAAAATTTGAGGCCGATCTAGAAATTTTTTGATTGCCAAAAAAATTAACAAAAATCCCCTTTTTAAAAGCGCGCGAAAACGCCACGAGTTTGGATGTGACGTCATCTTACAATAGGCATTGTTGAAAAGCAATGGAGTTGATGGTATTATTGTTGACGTCATCCTACAGTTTAAACAATAAACGTTTTCAGTCACGTGTTTTTTTCTCGACTTTTAAATTAAAATATTTAATTACCTGTACATTTTTTTGAAAAACTGACTAGATATTTCATTTTACCATACAAAAAACCATACGGAACACTTGTTTGTTTTTGAAAATCTGACACATGCAACTTCCTTATTTTATGTACTTGAATTACTTTTTACAATGAGAATTTTGTGTCAAAATGCAATTTTTACTGTGAAATTAATGTTTTCAATAATATTTTACGCAATCCCAATGTTTAAACTATTATAAAAATGCTCATCACATGAATTAGTGCATTCCTTACACAATATGATGGATTTTAAATGTTTTAGACATGCTTAGAAATAAAGACGTTATATCCGTTAAGTTTTTTTGTTGTTATAAACAGTTTTCGACAAGACAAAAAATGGCTGCTACGAAAAATTGGAAAGGTTTAAAAACGTTTTAATCTTTGTTTTTAAATCTCTTAAAAGTATTAGTTAACTACCTGGCAAAGAATTAAAAAAATATCAAAAATATTAAGCAACATTTTGTTTGGAGGATTTCACATCGATTGATCTTTCCACTAAATTTAAAGACTCGACCCTGTTAATTTCTTACTCATGAGATTTATATTGAATATTTTTTTATTATTATTTCTAATGGGGCATGTTATATATTGAATATAATTAATTTTGATATTGTATTTACTGTTCTAAACATGAAGGAAGTTTAATACAAGGAAAAATACAGTTTAAAATTACTAATGTATATTTTTACGATATTTCTTCTTTTTAAGCAAATTTACATAATTCAATAGTGTGTCCTGATAAAATATTCCTAATACATATTGTTGACATCTTTGATGCAGCTTGGGAATCGCGAATAAACATTCTGTAACCTGAAAAGAGAAAAACAAGAGCTAAGAATGAAATTTTCTTTTGGATCTTATTAAATGTTATTAAGTTATCACTAACGGCCGTATTCACCGGTAACCTGACCGGCGGTCAGGTCAGGAAACCATGGTTACAGCCTCTGATTGGTGGAAAAATGATTCAATATTTTCCTTCCACCAATCAGAGGCTGTAACCATGGTTTCCTGACCTGACCGCCGGTCAGGTTACCGGTGAATACGGCCGTAAATCTTAATGATTAGTAGAAATAATTTGTAAATTGTTAACATAGCTTTTTCAAGAAATAATGAGTAAAAGTACGAGTGATTAAATTATTAGAGAAATATATTGCGTTATTTATTTCTTAAAATCATAATGCAAGTTTGTGCACTAATAATATCGAAAATTCGTGCATAATGTTTGTAAAGTTTTAAAATTTCTGTAACCTTCAGTTAATTTATATTGTAGTAATGTATGGATTATAAACTTAACATTTTTGTTCGATTCCGATATCCAGTCCCATTAAAAATATCTTAAATACTTCAATTACCAAATATCATAAAATTTTTGTTGTTTTCATTGATTTAACAGTATGTTTTGTAGTTTGACATGATATTTTTAATGATATTTCTGATTTTTGGCATTTGAAACAGTATTCTCGATATTTAACGGAGCATCAGATAATGGAACTGAACCAACCTTTTTCTATGGTTGAATTAATCTGCAAATACTAAATTATTTAAGTAAATTATTTAATTTAATTTTATTTAAGTAAATTATTTAAGTAAATAAGTAAGCAAATAAAATTTACAAAATAAATTCTCCTCTACTTAACTACTGTTGAACCAACGATAGTAAAAGGGTCACGTGATTTTTTGCTTCAGTATTTTTTATTTTATTTAAAATATACTGAATTAGAAGTCGATGATCAAGAGGAGTGAAGAAATCGAAATTCGTCCATCTCAAAAAATTCGTCATCCAAAAACCATCTCATTTTGTTTATGATTTTTTATAAAAAACTACTAACGTTATAGATATAATGTTCCAGGTTTTGTTTTTTTATCACCTTTATTTTTGTTGTAGTAATTTTCTAATGTCCAAAGAACTTTTGTAAAGTTGCTTTTCCTGCATTTTAAAACAGCTAATATCTCTAGAACTATACAACTTAAAAACATCAAATTAGTCCCATTTTGTTTGTTAATTTTTTGTCTTTGAATTTATTTGAATCATGACCAAAAAGTTCAATCATGATAAAAATTTTTTTTTCAAAATTAAAAAAAAATGAAATTTTTTTTTTATTTGACATTTTTTGCATGTTTTAAGTCACATGGACACCCTCAAGCGAATTTATGAATTTTCCATGAGTGAATCGCTCTTGCTGTATAATTTCAGGGATAGTTTAGGGACTTACCTAAATTTCAAGAACTTTTATTTTTTTATACATGATTAAATTTTATTTTCAACTTGAAATTTGGTAGTAACGTTCATTTTAAGAGTTAAAAGGCATTTAATATTTTTTTAAAAAAATTTCATAAAATGTTTTTCATTAAATTTTTTTTCACTTTTTTTAAATAAAAAAAAACTTTTTGAAAATGATGGTCATGATGCATTTTAAATCAAAGAAAAAAATTACAAACAAAATGGAACTAATTTCAGGTTTTTAAGTTGTATAGTTCTAGAGTTCAGTGGCGCAGTGGTAGCGCATCACACTTCCACGCCACAGGTCCGGGGTTCAAATCCCGGGCTGGGCAGGGTCCACTCAGCCTTTCATCCCTTCAGTGGATCGATAAACTGAGGACCAAGCATGCTTGGGAACTAAACACTGGGGGTCTCGCGTTGTGCTGACCACCTAACCGGGACATTTGCCTAGCACCCCAGGCCCCACGGTCACGAAAACGAAGATGGGCATCGTAGGCCTTGGCCCACTAGGGCTGTTGCGCCGATGGTTTAGTTTTTAGGTTTAGTTCTAGAGTTATTTGCTTTTTAAAAATGCAGGAAAAACAACTTTACAAAAGTTCTTTGGACATTAGACAATAACGTTAGTAGTTTCTTATAAAAAAATCATGAAACAAAATGAGAAGTTTTATCTTTGGTTTTTTAGTTGTTTTGTATAAAAATATTCGAATTTGGACTTTTTCACTCCTCTTGGTCATCGCTTTCTAATTAAGGTACAGAGCCAAAACTTTGCCTGAATATTTTCTCTGTAGGTCTAAAAAATTGAGGGGGTGCCCTGGCAATTTCATAACACTTTGTTTTTTCCCATAGAAAAGTGGGCCACCTTAATGTGAGGGTATAACTAAGGTTAAGGCCGGTCCAGACGCTACGTTTTGCACAACCTTTTGTCTGCACAGTTCAACTCGTTGCAGTTAAAACTTTGCGTGTGGACCGGAAAATTGCGCAGTTTTGACACCGGCCCGAAGACGTTGCAGTTAAAACGAAAACTGAGCTAAAGAGCATAGCTATCCATGAACTGTGCAGTCAAGTCGGCGCGTGTGGACGGTAGTTCCGTTTTCGATTCATTTTGTACCTCAGTTTCTTTGTATATTGCAGTGGTTCCTAAACTATTTTGGTCGAGGAACCCCCGAATTTGTTACCAATGTGATCACGGAACCCTGAATATTATTTAACCAACGACTTTTCAAAATTTAATGTATGATATTAAAAGAAACCAGGCGCGGATCCACACACACCACGGGTCCAGGGGGGCCCTTTTCTAGACAATCTTCTTTACCTTTTGGAAAAAATATCAAATTCTTGGGGATTTTCTAAAAGTATCACGCAAGATCCCGCTGGGGGGTATGGGGGTCCTCCCCCAGAAAAATTTTGAAATTTGACTATTAAAAGTAGAGTTTTAACACATTTTAAGAAGCTTTTTGGGGCCAAGAGGAGAATTTTACAGACCAAACCTTTATCTTTTGACAAAACATTTTCATAATGTTGGGGATTTTCCAAAAAGTATCGCGCAAGATCCCTTTGTGATACGGTGGGGGGGGTCTGGGAATCCTCCCCCAGAAATAATTTTGAAATTCGACTGGTAAAAGTAAGTTTTTAACTCATTTTGAGAAAATTTTTGGGTCCAAGGGGAGAGGCGCTGTCCATTCTTATTTTTTTACACCATTCTAGTTTTTTTAACGAAATAAAGTTTGTCCCATGGAACCCCTAAATTTTTTCGTGGAACCCACTTTGGGAACCACTGGTATATTGTATAGGTTTGTTAATTTGAGCGATAATGGCTGATCTTCGGCAATGTTCTCGGGAATTTCTCACCGAATTTATTGAAATTTACGAAAGTTCCCCATGCATTTGGCGTGTCAAATCCAAGGAGTATAGTGACTTATGACTTGAGTGCTGACTTATGATTAGGTTCATCACGTACCAGGGGTTGATCCAGACAAAAATTGGGGCCATTTTGCTGCCCCTTCACAAAAATTCCCCCTTAAAATCTGCTCCTTCAAAAAAATAAATTCATAAAAACGCCCCTTTCATGAAATTCAAATTAGCTTTAGTGATATTTTGCAAGAAAACATTCACAAAATATTTGAATTTTTCATGATTTTCTTGGTTTGTGAGTCAATTTTACTTTTACGCACTCATCTGCTAACTATCACTGCTTCAATTTTTCACAAAAACAATTTCTTTTTCACAAAAAAACATTTCATTTTTCACAAAAAATAATGAAATGGGCCCCAAAATATAAAACCTGGCTGGATCTACCCCTGCGTACGTAATTCACCCAGTAATCTAATATGGGAAAAGTTCTGCCTTCTTAGAAGCCACTTCCGCGACCACCTTGAACGTACCCGGCGTTCCAAACTTTTATTTTTCAAGACAGCATGCCAAAGTTGACCAGAGTAGTACATCCTCCATGACGATGGCACTAGAACTGTGCGAAATATAAAGTTATCACTGCACCGTGTGGACACTCTAAAAGTTGCTACGTTTTCATTCCGTCTTACGACTGCGCAGACAAAAGGTTGTGCAAAACCTAGCGTCTGGACCGGCCTTTAGAGGGAGTAAATGTATCTTCCTCTTTCGATCAACTGCCCCTCAGCTTCTTCCTTTCTCCCCTCCGAGTCTGTCAAAATCACGTGGCCCTTTTACTATCGTTGGTTCGACAGTAAACTCTTCAACCACATTAATTTTTTGGAATCACTCAAGATTTTTCTAGCCACTAAAATAGGCATTGGCAGTACGTTGTGCAGACCTGATTATAATAAAAAGATAAAATCACAAGAGCTTATGAGAGGATTTGTTGCAAATTTGTTTTTTACGTAAATATCCATCGATTTGATACTACTATTTGCACGCTTCGGTATTACATAAGCTTTAAAATAAAGACTATTTGTTATGTATTTGTATAGTAATGTTAAAAATAAGAACTACGCAACCAGGGTTGGCAAAAACCCGGGTTTTTTTTTAAAAACCCAATTGGGTTGGGTTTTATTGGGTTTTTTCAATAAAACCCTGAAAAAACCCAAATAAAACTGGGTTTTTTCGGAAAAAGTGTGGGTTTTTTTCAAAATTAAGTGGTTTTCTCCTATTAAGTAAGTGGGTTTTTTCAAATTTTAGCGAGTTCTTTCTATGTTAAATGTGTTCTGTCAAAATAATGTCAGTTTTTCCACAGTTAAGTGGGTTTTTTCAAAGTTTTTATAGTTTGAAAAAACCCACTGAAATTGTAAAAACACCCCTTATTTACTGAAACCTGGTTTAAATTTTGAAAAAAAAACACTAAAATTTAATAAATATCCTAAATTTTGAAAAAACCCATTCAATATTGAAAGAAATCTATTCAACTTTGAAAAAACCCACTAAAATTTTAAAAAATCTTCCTTATTTTTTATATCTAGTTTTAACTTTAAACGTCCTAAATTTTGAAAAAACCCCATTCAATTATGAAAAAACCCACTGAATAATGAAAGAACCTATTTAACTTTTTTTAAAAATCCCTGAATTTGAAAAAACACCATTTAATTTTTAAAACAGTTTAATTTTTGAAAAAAAAACATTAAAATTTTACAAATATCCTTAACTTTGAAAAAACACAATAAATTGTAAAGGAGCTACCAAAATCTTAATTTTTCTTGAAAAAACCCAAAATTGGGTCCAAAATGTGGGTTTTTTCACATGGTTTTTTTTGAAAAAACCCATTGGGTCCAACCCAATTGGGTCCAAACCAGCCAACCCTGTACGCAACCGTTAAATACAACAACCGTAAATTTTTATAAAAAATATTATTTCTCAAACATTTTTCTGCAACGAAAGATTTTATAACTTTCCATCAAAAAAGTTTTACTAGTAAGAAGTCGAATATTTTTAAGAGATAATTTATTCTGATACAGAGAGAGCGACTTTTATTTTAAAAATGTAAGGTTTAAAAATGGTCAAATGAACTAAATATCCCAAAGTTGAATAACTGAATGTTCTCATCTAATCGTCTTGACAAAACACTAAAGTATAATTTCCTCTACATGATAAAACAGTTCCTACAATCTTTTATCAGTTCTTATCACACTCGTGGGTTTATTTTAGATTTATATCTTTAGGTTTTGTATGCTGTCCCTGTGTCTTATTTTCAATTCAAAGCTTTTCAGAATAATTCAAATGATGAACTCAAACTTGATGTTTTATATTTTTGTGATAGGATGTTTTCAAAATGTTTCTTTTGGAAAATAAAATGGTTAAAACTAAATACATTACAATAAAAAAACTAACAATAACTAAATATTTCAAAAGCAGTCGACTTAATGTGATCACCGTTAATGTTATCAATCGGATAATGTTATCGGAATTGACCGGTTCCGATCACTCCAATTTAAATTAATGCAAAATATATCGTTTTATGTGATCATTATATCTTTCAGTAGATTTTATTCTTATTAGTATATATGCAAAATTAGTACACAGATGGCTTGGCTTTAGGACTAAAGAGGTTTTAGTAATAGGTGCGCCGCTACTCGAAAAAGTTGGCATCTTTTGCCCTACACAGTGTAACTAGGTTTACCATATGTCTAGAATTACTCCGGACAATCTGGGGTTTTTAGAGTTGTCGGGTTTTATACATTTAAGGTTCTTAAGACATTTTAATGAAAATATTATGAACCAGGTATATTTGAAATCGCGTTGTTTACTTTTATGACCTACTTATACGTGAATTTTATAAATTTTAAGTCAATTTTCGAAAGATTAATGTCAAATGAAAAGTACAAACAAAATATAAAATTTGATATTTTTGTTGAATAATTTTAAGTTCGAATGCTTTTACTACTTAGTTTTAAATCTTTGAAGAATTCTTTGGTGCTTATTAAGTAATTTCAGAAATAAGTCCTTGGTTGGACCCAAGGAAATATGGTAAGCCTAAGAACGAAATAAACCTCACAAAAGTCTCCGGTCAAAATCAGTGGATACAACTCAGTTTTTTGCTCCTCATCGGGCCTTTTGATGTGCCGGTCACGTTTTTTGATGCAAAAAAGTTAAGAGAAAGCCAAACCCACAAAAAACACTAGACCTGGGGGGACGGCTGAGGCGCCTCGGCGCTGGGATTCTCCATCTGGTGAGTATCGCGCTCTGACAACCACTTGGCGGCCCAGAGAACGCCCGAGTGTAAACAACAATAATTTTCTGCTACAGACTACGATGCGAAAAAAAGTTTATGGGGTCCTCAGTGCCGCAGTTTTAAGTTACGAGGCTGATATTATAAACTTCTTGAAATTGATCCGCGCGTTAGATTGCTCTAAGTAAGTGTCTCCCAGGGAGGGGGTATTATCGGGGAGCTGAGGGACAAATCTTCCCCGATCTGTGTGGGGAAGTGAGGTTATGGCGATGGCTACAGATGTGATTTCCATATAATTAAAACTGAAATTATGTACTTATAATATGGATTTATTTTTGGTAAATGTGTAACAAAAATGTGAAATATGATTTTTAAAAATAGGGAAGTTAGTATGCATTTTTATTTTTGCTGTTTTTATCTTTTTTACTTCGCCGATATTAGCTCTGTAAATCATTTCAATGGATTCTCTACCTTGTCACTTACCTGGGGGTGAACTTACCTTACTTCCATGACCCTAGGAGACGTTGTTTCCAAATAAAAGCAGTGAAAGGATCTTTTGAAACACCCTGTATGTTATTGAACCTTTTTTACTGTATTGTATAGTATTATTGACAACCATTGGTAACGTCGGGTCCTGAAAATTGGGGGGGGGACAACCAAGGATTTGAGATTCTCCTCTAGAAGAATTTTAGAAAACCGTGATTATCTACCCAAAATTAATTTGTTTTTATTTAAGCCTCCCATTAAATAATAATTTAAGAGGTTTGTATCAATTTTTCGAAAGTTCAACTTTTAAAACGGGTCAAATTCATTTTTAGTGTTCCACGATTTCACAATTTCAAAATAAAATTTTACATGTTTTAACCATGCTATAGTTGGAAAAAATATTTTAAAGGGGTAGGACACTCTTTTTTTGCTAGAAACACAATATTTTATGGGGACAATTCCCCCCACCAATCTCAACACTGACTTCAACCTTTTCTAATTTAAATTATGTTCTAAATCTAAATGGTGGGGTCTCCTATCGTCTTCCTATTATGTAGGGGAGAGGGGGCACATTCGCACAAAAAGTTCTTTTTGACTATCCTACTACTATTATAATTGTGAAATGTTTGTCTGGATGTTTGTTACTCTTTCACGCAAAAACTACTGAATGGATTTTAATGAAATTTTACTATAATGTAGCTTATACATCAGAATAACACATAGGCTATAATTTATAAAGAGAAAATTGGTCCTTCATTCTTTTTTTCCAATTTTTCTTCTTTCTTCACTTATTTTTCCGTGTTTGAAAACCTGTTTTACCAGTCAACCAACGAGTTAAAAATAAAACATTGTTTCAAATGAGACAGATCATTAGACTTTTTCATTTACTATATCTTTTATTTTAGTTTTAAACACTGGTTTTAAATTTGTTAATTTGTTCACTAGACTTACTAATTTACTAGACTTTTTATTATGGTTTCAAATTTGTTATTTTATAAAGGCACCAAGATATTAAACATTATCAGGAACATCGGGATTGTAAAAAGTGACAAGAACACCGGGATTGGAAAATTAGCGAGAACATCGGGATGGAAAAAATTACCGGGTTATAAAAATTACCGAGAACACTGGGATAGGAAATTTACCATAAAGACACCGGGAATACCGGAATATAAAAATTACCGTAAACACTGAGATAGGAAAATTACCGGGACCGCCGGGATTAGAAAAATTACCGTGACCACCGGGATAAGATTACCGGGAACACTGGGATAGGAAAGAGGTGCCTGGGATACCGGGATGATTTGTAATATTGCTAATTTACAAAATTATAAATGTATTTTAAGAAATATTTAAAAAAATAAATTTATAAACTCCCCCCCGTGCAAGGCCGGGTATAACAGCTAGTACTATTATAATTGTGAATGTTTGTCTGTATGTTTGTTACTCTTTCACGCAAAAACTACTGAATGGATTTTAATGAAATTTTACAATAATGTAGCTTATACATCAGAATAGGACATGGGCTATAATTTATAAAGAGAAAATCAGTCCTTCATTCTTTTTTTCCCATTTTTCCTTCTTTTTTCACTTATTTTTCCGTGTTTGAAAACCTGTTTTACCAGTCATGCAAGCCAATAATAGGAAACTTTAGTAGTACCAGTGTTGTAGTTACTAGGCAATTTTATTAATCTCTATTATCCCCTGCTCGCTATCGCTCACCAACCCCCGTAAACTGCTGACGCAGGACCTTTTGGAATTGCTTCGCAATTCCCATAAAATCCAACTCACTAAACTTGACACACTTAATAAAACAATTAAACAATTTGCAAAAAAAAGGTATACCAACTTTCCAAAAATACGTCATCAAATCCCCTCCATAAAAAGTTGGAAGTTCCCCTTCCTTAAAAATTTGAATATATTAACTTAAAAAAAATTTAATCGAAATGCTTTTTAAAATATTCAGAGTAATTATTTTTAATCTGTTGTTATAAAATTAACGATTTCTAATTGCTGATCAATATTCAGACCATACAAAAACCATTAGCTAATGAATATTTAAATTTAATATTAAAAAGTAACTCGTTAAAGTAGGTTCATATTTTTATTTAAACCCAGACTTGTTAAACAATTCCGTTTAAGCAATTGAAAATAATAAGAGACAAAACCTGCACATCAGTCAATGTTTACAATTCTAATTTCGATTAAATCCAAATCAGACAAAATTATAAATATTAGACAAAAAGTGTAGAATTTTAGTACAAAATGGCGTATAAGTAAGTTTTTAGAATACTTGTATCAGTCTTTGAATGATATGTTATTTAGAAAGCACTTGTTTAAAAGGTGAAAAAATCATATTTCATCTTAAAATATGGCGTCGATCGGTAGTTGTGATTGGTTGCATAATAATTTGTTTGACAATACTTGCTTTGTAACTGCGACCTTATCCGTTTTATAAAAAAGTGGAAATATTTTAAAATTGAGAATTTTTTTTGAAAAATCGAAGGGCCTACTCGGAAATCCGGTAAGAATCCGGACATTTTGATAGAGAGATGATTAGAGAGCCTAGTTATGATTTGAAAAATATGGTTAGAACAAATTTAAAGACTGAAAGGAAAATCTTTACAAAATATCTTTTTATCTATTTATCATGATAGTCTACAAAAAATATCAAAACCATCAATTTCTGGAGATGGGAATTGAGTCACGTGCCTTAAAAACTGAAAACCTGAAAACCAACATACCTAAAAATGCCATAAAAATTTACACAGATGGAAGTAGGAATGACCATGGTCAGACCGGAAGCGGCATTTTTATCGAAAGCCACTCATTGGAAATCTCTAGACGTAATCCAGATAAATGCTCTGTCTTCAGATGCGAACTCATTGCCATAAACGTTGGATTAGAAACCATCTTGAGTGACACTGGATCCGAAGACATATGGATACTTAGTGATAGCCGTAGTGCAATTCAGCACTTACAGAATTGGCTTCGGGTCAGTGACCAAGTGGGTTTAGAAATACTAGAAAGGCTACAATACATTTCCCTAAAACGAGCTGTACACATTCAGTGGATACCCTCTCATGTCAATGTTTCAGGAAATGAAATGGCCGATATGTTAGCTAAAAGGGGCTCCTCCGAGACATTGACTGGTTGCGACACCCTCACATTCCACGAAATATCTTCGGAATGGAGGGAAAATAGCAAACAACTATGGCTCACTCCTCCAGCTCACCACTGGTATTGCAGAAAGCACCCTGGCTATATTCTTGAGCTCGAGGGTTGCCGACCAGACATCACGGCAATTTCAAGACTCACCAGTGGCCATCTCAGGGGAATGACTTTTGTTTCCGGCTGCAGGGTATATCCAACCTGCAACAAATGCCATCTGGAACCCGCCTCTCCGGAGCATGTCTTGAACTGCCTGGGTCTAGGAGTGGAGGACCTAATATCATCCCCACTCCTAGTTATTGACTTTGCAAGAGTGCATGGAGTCATAGATCAGATCTAGCTGTTGCTAGATCGTGAAGATTAGCAACAACAACAACAACAAAAACTGAAAACCAATTGTTTTTCAATTTATTCCCAATGATTTATTAATGTACAATAAATTTGTAATAAGTTTCTCCTGAAGTACTATTTTTCTTATAAAAAATGTAACATACGTAGGTACACTGGAATATCGTTGAAATTTTTCTAGGTATAAAAAACCTCTGAAATTAAAGAAAAAAGCGTTTAAGTGCCAAATATTGTAAATGTAAACTTTAATGTACAATGAATTTGGTAGCTGGTAGCTTCTAAAAATTGATTCTGTATTACTTATGCAGTGTGCCACAGAATTTCTCAATTTTTCGAACGATGATTTAAGGAGGGGGAAATTTTTGATAAATGCAACTATAAAAAGGGTACCAAAATTTCAGGAATGCTATAAACTTATGAATAAATCAGTTTTTGTTTCAATATCTTATAAATATATGGAGAAACTAGCTGTTATACCCGGCCTTGCACGGGTGGGGTGTATAAATTTATTTTTTTAAAGTTTTCTTAAAATACATTTATAATTTTGTAAATTAGCAATATTACAAATCATCCCGGTATCCCAGGCGCCTCTTTCCTATCTCGGTGGTCCCGGTAATTTTTCTAATCCCGGTGTTCCCGCTAATTTTCCAATCCCGGTGTTCTTGTCACTTTTTACAATCCCGATGTTCCTGATAATGTTAAATATCTTGGTGCCTTTATAAAATAACAAATTTGAAACTATAATAAAAAGTCTAGTAAATGAAAAAGTCTAGTGATCTGTCTCATTTGAAACAATATTTTATTTTTAACTCGTTTTCCATGAAAAAAATTATAAAGCTATTTCTTTATTTGTTATCCATTTATATAGATTTACTTCAAAGCTCTAAATTAATTAATAAATTTCTGTTTCAGTGGGTATGTGAAAATTTATAGGTAAAGAATAACTAATATAATTTTTAAGCCAGATAAAAGTAAAAACAAAGTGTAAAAGATTTTTAATAGTAGTATGCAAAATAATTTTCAACTGGTTTTAAAAGGGCTTACAAAACTAAATGCATAAAAGCTTGGCTATTATTAAAGAACTAAACAAAACTATTAAACTGTTAAAGAAAACTTAAAAAAACTATTTAAACTATTAAAGAGAACTATTAAAGAAAAACATATTTTAGACTTAAAACAATCCTTTTTTAAAACTTATCCAACTTCCATCATATAAGTTAAAACTGGAAAAATCCTAAAAGCTTTACAAATACGAATACAAATACAAATTAAGTCGACCAACTACAGGCTTAAGCCCAGCAAGGTTGGTCCAGTCCTTTTAACCCAAACTACCGGAATCCCAGTATCTGTCAATTTTCCTCTTGAACTCGTTAAACTTTATAAGTTAAATACTAAAGGTATTTGCACTAATTAAATTTGAAGTACCTTAAAATATTGGATTTAAAGTCTAAAAATGCGTTCGAAATATAAAAAAAGGAGTTGGAACGAATTTTTGAACTGTCCGTATGTGTCTTAACTTTTGGTGTTTTAACCCATTACTGCCTGACGTCCCTTTTTAGGGACGTTTTTTAAAAATCCTCCTATTTCTACAAAAATTGTTCTTTTGAATCAAAATTTGCACTGATGTATCTCTGATCTTCATAGAACATAAAGAACACAAGAAGAAAGCAGAATTTTAAAAAAATTTTACTTTTTTTAAAGTTGGAAGATAGAATTTTTCAGAAAAGTGCTTTTTTAAAAATTTTAAAAGAAAAAGCTTAAAAATCCTAGTTGTTATTTTAAAAAAATTTCAATGCCGATATATATTACTGTTTATACATTAAATCAGTTGGGGTGTTTTTTTATTTTTCCAAAATATTTTATCTTGACCTTATTTTGGACCCTCGAAAAGCGTCCCTAAAAAGGGACGTCAGGCACGAATGCCCCCGTGGTTTTCCCCATAGTGATATGCTACTGTTTCCTTTATTTTTTCATACAAACGCGTTTGATTCTTATGAAATGAATTAAATAACTGATATTTATAAAATTACTTTAATTTTAGCTAATAAATTAATTATTTTTGTGAGAAAACTCCAGCTCTCAAGCGTCACCTCCAACCGTGGACCGGTTTCGCCTTTGTTAGGGCTCATCAGCACGGTATAGGAAGGTAACGCAAGAGAGCGGAGGGAGAGCTTTTAGTCTAGCCGACTATAACGGAAAAAGTGGTGACTATTGACTAGTCCTGCACTATCTGCCGGAATGAACTGCGCATTCCATAGAACAGATTTAATTTCCATAGAACAGAATTAAATCTGTTCTATGGAATGCGCAGTTCATTCCGGCAGATAGTGCAGGACTAGTCAATAGTCACCACTTTTTCCGTTATAGTCGGCTAGACTAAAAGCTCTCCCTCCGCTCTCTTGCGTTACCTTCCTATACCGTGCTGATGAGCCCTAACAAAGGCGAAACCGGTCCACGGTTGGAGGTGACGCTTGAGAGCTGGAGTTTTCTCACATATTCCTCTAACCAGAGGTAGTGGTAAAATACTCCCTTCTTAATTATTTTTGTTTATTTTTTTTGGAAAATACTGTTATTTCTGCCAAATTAATGGAATAAAAAGTCTTAAATTATAAGGAATTAATTAATTTATATTAATTAAAAGGAATAATTAATTATTTTACTATGTTTATTACTTATGCAAATATATTCTGGTTATATTTTAATTAAAAGTTTAATAATTATTAGTTATAATGACTTTTTGTCATTAAAATTGCCAAAAAAGTCGCTTTTGTGATAAATTTTCGGCTTTTTTTCTAATTAGATGGCGCTAATCATTGTGTTCTATACTGCAAATCAATCTATATCATCTGGCTTGTTAATGCACATCCCACTAATGCTTGATTTTCGGGGAGAAATTCGTGTTCCGCACAATTAAATTAAATAAAATGAAAAAAGTATGGGCATTTGAAAGACTTAAACTTCACAAATTCAGATATTCTGATGGATTTGAGGTGTGTAAAAGTAATTAACACTTAATATTAGGTAACACATAAGCAAAGAATGCCTTTTTCAATTAAAAACCTTAATTAATTTGCAATTAACATAGATTTGGGCGGAAAAAAACGTGCTTTAGAGCATAAAAATGCTCAAATTACGTTAATTAAGGTTAATTTTACAGTTAATTGGATAAATAATTAATATTTTTGTTCATATTCATGTTACAGTATGGTTCTGATCACTTTTGCTGCACTTAAAAAGGTAGAAGATGTTTTTGAGGCTTTAAAAAAGTTTTCTACCATGCGTTTACTATAGGGAAAAACAACCGGGCCATTCGTGCCTGACGTCCCTTTTTAGGGACGTTTTTTAATTTTGGTGTAGAAATTAAAATTTTAACCTGGAATTTTTTTCACTATTTTTCCAGTTGTTTTGGGGCTATTTACTATGTTTTTACCAAATATTTAAGAAAAATAAAAAGTTGGGCATTAATGGGTTAATATACACCATTACAATCTCCAGCTTTAAGAGTAAAAATAGTTATTTGTAATTGATATTGAAAAAGACATCTTTTCTGGGCTTAACTTTTTTGAGGCTACAATAGAATTCAAGGCAAAATATCTACTTAAAAAACTTTCTTAATTGAATTTTCACAAGAATAAAAAGAGAAGAAAATTTCACCTTCCAAAGAAGGCAAACACTAAGGTTTCCAATGGACTCACTTCTTGAAAATTTCAGGCAAAGGGTGGTACCAATTACCAATACAGCTACCTATAAATATATATTTTCAGATTTTAAAATTGAAATTAACATAGAGATAAGTGGCTTGTCCAAATTTTAACGGGAATTATAAAAATGGAAGTACCCGCATCAAGTACATCAGGTTTCTTTCAAACTTTATAAATTTTCAAAACGTTCACTTCATCTTTCACAGGTTTTATATTTTGTTACTGATTTTTTTACTAATGTAGTTATGTTTTCATTGTGGCCTTTAACAAAAAACAGCAATATTTAATAATAAATGTACCGAATTAATTCCTCCTTCTATACCATTCTGTTTCACACTACTATTCCACTTCCTGAACAATAATGAAATAATGTAAGTATTCAAAATTAAAAATGTAAGTAAAAGGTAAGTATTTAAAAATGTAAGTATTCAAATACTTGTCAAAATTTAGTCATTTTCTAATTACTTCTTGTTATGATATGATACTTGAACGATAAAAAGTTACATTAGTGTTTAGAAGAAAAGTTAATTTTGATAATTAAAGTTTTTCTTATCCAACAAATTTTGATAGCCTTCATCTATAATTCAGAAAAAATTTAAATATTTTTTCAAATCAACAGTGTTTCCACTCTTTTAAGCCTTAGAGATAATTCACTTTATAACTTACCTGAAAAAAAAGTAACAACACATTAATCAATAAAAAAAATCTTTTTTTTTTAAATTGTATTTTTAATGAACTTAAAATTTTTTAATTTTATAATATAGGTGATACATTTCTTAGTTTTATCAAAAACCTTCATAAATTGAATCGCCAGTTTGAAGAAGGGAATAAGTCCAGAAAAAATGACAAATTGGCTTTTTATGCTCAAAGCAATCTCCTACATTTGCTCTACACGTGAGTATAGAAATTGGGGGAAAATAGCTACCCACACTTATAGCTACCCCCTACCCCCTTGAAGTTGCGAAATCCATTCATTGTAATTTTTAAATTAATTTGGAATTAAAGTTTATTTGTCTTTCTGTCCTTATTCTTTGTTGTGTACACTAGGCCAAAATAAAATTT
This sequence comes from Tetragnatha versicolor, assembly GCA_024610705.1. Taxonomy (NCBI): domain Eukaryota; kingdom Metazoa; phylum Arthropoda; class Arachnida; order Araneae; family Tetragnathidae; genus Tetragnatha; species Tetragnatha versicolor. Next base: position 12,435,386 of record JANDEH010000017.1, on the reverse strand, counting down.
GCTTTTAATTTTAAAAAGTGTTTTTAAATTTTTTTTAATCCTGGGAATGTTTGATTCCTTTCTTATTCATTTACTCCATTGATACTATGTACTATGAATCAGTTTCATAAAAACTATTAAATTTAATTGTCTAATTCTTCCTATTTCTCCCTCTTTTGTTGTGAACTAAGCATAAATATAATTCAAGCGTTAATTTAAGTGGTTTTTAAGATTTTTCTTCACTTGAAATTTCATAAGGTTGAAAAACGGAATAAGTCCATCTACGTTTTTTAACTGTAAAATACTTTTAAGTGTTCTTATATTTGTTATGATGATTGTTTCTGTTTTCTATAAATAGGGTTCTGAATTTCCAGTAAAAATTTAGTGGTTATATACAGAGAAACTTCCATTATTTATACAGTTTTTTTTTCGATTTTCTCAAAACATGGTTTTTGGACTTATTCCCTTTTTCAAACAGACGATTCAATTACAACAGAGCTTTTGTTTCTAGGGTGGTTTTCAAAATCCCAACAAATCTGAAGCAAGAAGAAATCAGCAGGACTTGTGACGATGACGAGCTTTCTCAATTACCCATATGATCAAGATGTTACAACAGAGTTTACTGACTATAAAGCATATAGAGAACCTATACAAACCGGAGAAGAATGGATTACATCCGTCTTGACGTCACATTTTCCCCATCATGTGACCTACTGAGCTTGCAATTGGTTACCATCACAAAGATAGTTTGTAGTGAGAAATGATGGCAGTCAGATATGATTTGATAGTGAGTTTGTTTTCCCGATCACGTGATTAGTATGGGCGTGGCCGAATATAGTCCATTAATTAATGCAAAAAAAGACTCTTGGAAATTTCACTAGGAAATAATAACAAAGAAAAATAAGATTGTTCCACTCATTTTGTTTAAATTTAAAAAATAAATCTTGATTTAGATCTTTTGTTTTGGGATCATCGATTACTATTATGTCAAGTGGATCAACCAATAAGGCTCATTAACACTAAGTGTAAACTCACAACTCTCAAGCGTCGGCTCCAGCCATGGACCGGTTTCGTCCTTATTAGGACTCATCAGCACGGCATAGGAAGGCAACGCAAGAGAGCGGAGGGCAAGTACTTGTCTAGTAGGGTGTCCCTTATTTAGGCGTTTTTTAAAAAAGTCGGGGAAACTTTTGCGACACCCCCAGTTTTTTTCCTTTTGGTACCCTAAGACTGTATGCAAAATCTTAAATCGATCAAATAATATTAACACGTGCCCCATACGGCCTAAAGTTAGAAAAATGTGACTTTTTTCTCATTTTTTCAAAAATTTTTTAAAATGTGTTTAATAAATCCGTTGCCGAATAATAGGACTCTAACACATTTAAACAATCTTATTTGACCGTTTTTCATTACTAGCTATGCCAAAATGCCCAGTTTGTAACCTAGCCATCAATGAGAAAATCCTCAAATTTGTCCATTTTATACTGAGAATAGAAGAATCACAAAGCAGTGGTAAATGACTTAAAGCCGCAAAATTCCATGACTAAATACCATTTGTAGATCATATTGATTGTGGAGATAAATTATCTGGAGATCAAATTAATTTTGGGTTTCTTAATTACATACGCCATATTGGATTGCATTAAAACTAAAAAAAATTCTGGAAAAACGGTATTGGCGTGTTTGATATTGGATAATGGGTGTTTGATGTTTCTTAACTCAATTAAGACTAAAAAAATCTTCTTACACAACTTTTTAAGGATCTTAACGCAATAGTAAAGGCCAGCAGCTCTCCTAACACAAATGCACACCATTATTTCCGAACTATGGATGCTAATAAATTCTAAACACAAGAAAACCGGCGAGAGAAATTCTGGAAACAAGTTAAAAATAAGACTACAGTGTGTCCACAAGTATTTTATTCCGTACGTTAGTGGAAAAGCTACAGTAGATACAAAATTTAACCCGCTCTTAATAATAATTGAGTTATACTCTCAGAAGATAAGCAAATAACCATGCTTATATAGAAACTGTTCATGTACTGTATAATAATTTTATACATTAATATAAAAAATACCTGCAATTCAACAAATTAGTGTCATTAAAAACTAAGACATTTATATTGGCCATATAAATATTAAACAACAGTTTCTTAAAATCATTCCTTCTTTAAAGTATATTTTTAAGTCAGAGCTAATCTTCGCTCTGTAAGTTTCCTACCTCTACATTCTCAAAGAAGGCTTTGCGGGTTTAAAATAATTTAATTTCATAAACAATTTTTACGAAAAATTTACTCAAAATCTAATTACTTCATAAAGGACGTTTACTGATGAAAAGTTGACATCGCGAAGAAAAACTAAGGGTATATAGTAGAAGAGTTATAGAAACTGTAGTTAATATTTAACATATTCTCACAGCCATGAACAAAATATCAGTGTTTAATTGTTTTAATGACACTAATTTATTGAATTGCAGGTATTTTTTATGTTAATGTATAAAATTATGATACAGTACATGAACAGTTTCGAAAAGCATGGTTATTTGCTTATCTTCTGAGAGTATAACTCAATCATTATTAAGAGCGGGTTAATTTTGTATACACTGTAGCTTTTCCACTAGCTTACGGAATAAAATATTCGTGGACAAACTGTAGTCTTATTTTTAACTTGTTTCCAGAATTTCACTCGCTGGTTTATGTGTTTAGAATTTATTACCATCTATGGTTCAGAAATCATGGTTTGCACTTGTATTAGGAAACCTGCTGACCTTTACAATTGCGTAAAGATTCTTAAAAAGTTGTGTGGAAGGATTTTTTTAGTCTTAATTTTTTGAGTTTAGAAATATCAAACACCCATTATCCGATATCAAACATGCCCATACCGTTTTTCCAGAATTTTTTTTAGTTTTAATGGAATCCAATTTGGCGCATGTAATTAAGAAACCCATAATTAATATGATCTCCAGATAATTTATCTCCACAGTCAATATGGTCTACAAATGGTGTTTAATCATGGAATTTTGCGGCTTTGAGTCATTTACCGCTGCTTTTTGATTCTTCTATTCTCAGTATAAAATGGACAAGTTTGAGGATTTTCTGATTGATGGCTAGGTTACAAACTGGGCATTTTGGCCTAACTAGTAATGAAAAACGGTCATAAAAGATTGTTTAAATGTGTTAGAGCCCTATTATTTTGCAACGGATTTATTAAACACATTTTTAAAAATTTTTGAAAAAATGAGAAAAAAATAAGTAAAAAAAAGATTTTTTAAAAAACGCTTTTATTGAAGTGTTCTAAAAGGTCAAAAATAATTTTTTCGGTTTGACAAATAATTTATTGGGAAGTAGAAAATAACTTTTTGGTAAGTAAAAAAAACTGATTTTCTAATCACTAAAAATAAAAGCGTGGGCGCTAGTAATTTTTAATATTTTTTAAATTTAATTTTTTTACAGGACAGTGACACTAACATCCTTGCCAAACGGGGATTCGAACCCCAGACGTACGGCTTTGCATCAGTCAGATGCTCTAACGACCAGGCCATTACGTCGGCATTTATGTATAACTTTATATAAATAAAAATACCTAACAGAGAATTTAAAGTGAATCCATCCCACTCAAAACTCATGAATGAGAAATTTGTAAATCTAACGTCATAGAACATAGAATAAAGTTAGAATATATAGTGAATTAAGAATGACTAGCGCCCACGCTTTTATTTTTAGTGATTAGAAAATCAGTTTTTTTTACTTACCAAAAAGTTATTTTCTACTTCCCAATAAATTATTTGTCAAACCGAAAAAATTATTTTTGACCTTTTAGAACACTTCAATAAAAGCGTTTTTTAAAAAATCTTTTTTTTACTTATTTTATTTTCTACTTTTTAGTCATGGTACTTTTTAACAAAAACTCACAAGAAAAAATGTATTTATTTCAACCATATTTAATGTTATGTTAGGATGGAATTTTAGTTTCATGTATAACAAAAAATTTTCACATATCTGACAAAGTAGAACAATCCTCTGACGACTCAGCAGGACAATCAACTCCAAAGTTAATTTTAAAATCTATTTAATTTTGCTGGGTACGTTATAATAACAGAGCTGAGCAAGAAAAATACCTCGCACAAAGAATATATTCCTCGCATCCGCTCAATCACCGATGAAATCCATCGATATCAAAAAGATTCACAATAAAAAGAAAGCATTCAATAAAATAAAAAAAAACAATCGTAAGAAACTCAGAATTAGTGTGTGTGTGTATCAAGGAGCAAACAGCACCATCCAGTCTTTTCAGTAGTCAATAAATTATAAAAGAACATATTTTTCTTCTCGGCGATATTTTCGGCGATTTCTCGCTCTTCTGGCGATTTCTTTCTCGCGGTTATTATCTTGAATCGCTAATTATCTTAATTGTTAATTGGAAGGTAAAAAATCACGTTTTGAAGAATAAATATTGTAGTTATATACTTAGTATATTATCTTACAGGTTTTGGGAGCCATTGGCTTCACGGAATGTCTCAAATATGAATTAAAAGGATAACTAAAAACACTCGTTAATTACCTAAATTACGGAGGTTTTGACTAGTTGATGATTGAATATTGCATTGTCATCGAGTTTCCACCACGGTGCAAAGTTTCAGAACTTTATATCGTTTGGAAGTGCCTGAAATATTATGTACAAGCATCCGGAAAGAAAAAAGTGATTATTCGTCTATAATTATCGTAATTACTGGGCAATTCTCGTTTTGACTTTTGAATATGATGAAGTTATGGCTTATAAACAATTGTGCACGGTTTAGGGAGAATAGCCCCTTGGAAAAGGTATCAAATTCTGGTTTTTCTGTTAATTAAAAATACTCGTTAATTAACTTAATCCTTTGGTTGTTTGACTAGATAATGGTTGGATATTGGAGTGTCATGAGGGTTACACCGATGTGTAAAGTTTCGGGGCCCTGACATATCGGGAAGTGCCCGAAAATCGAGTTTTAAAATTCCACGCGTAAAACGCCGCCAAAAGCAAGTAGAATAAAAGCGTTTAAAAAGTCAAATTTTTCTAAATTTAGGCCGTTTGGGGCACGTGTTAATATTATCTGAGCGATTTAAGATTTTGCACACAGTCTTAGGTTACCAAAAGGAAAAAAATTGGGGGGTGTCGCAAAAGTTTCCTCGACCTTCGATTTTAAGGGACACCCTATTGTCTAGCCGACTATAACGGAAAAAGTGGTGACCATTGATTAGCCCTCCACTCATCTGCTGGAATGACTTGGCATTCCTAGAACAGATTTAATTCAAAACAAAATTCATAAGTGAGTTGAGTCAAAATTCATAAGTGAGTTGAGTTTACAATGATTTCCGCTCTCTTGCGTTGCCTTCCTATGCCGTGCGGATGAGTCCTAACAAGGACAAAACTGGTCCATGACTGGAGGCGACGCTTGAGAGTTGTGAGTTTACACCTATTGTCCGCTAACCAGTGATAATGGTGAAATACTACTTTCACTCATTAACACTGTCTCACTTTTGCTGTTAATTCTGAGTGATTCACTATTGTGAATAGCTAGTTTGCATAGAAAACTGAAAAAATAAAGAGTGAATCTCCAATTTCCACTTTCAATGATTTCTCAAAAATGAACCGAAAAAGTGATAAGTCGGAATGAGCCTTAAGCTAAAAAATAATGATGTGTTAAGGGGTTCGTTAAATCACAGTTAAAAATTAAAATTAAATCTTAAAATCTTGAAAAATTTTTCTTGCATGTAGTTTTGACAAATGAAATAATTAATCTATTCATGTGTAAATAAAAATTTTTGATGTCGACCTGTTTTTGGAATATTTATTTTTATTACACTTATCAACTTTTTACAATATGAGTCAAATTTAGAACACGCCGCAAGAATGAAGTTCTGCTCTCTAACAGTTTAGTTTACTGTTAACTGATAACTATTAATTGAGAATTCCAAAAAAAAACAGAAATATTTACTATCCTATTTCTATCCTATTTCTGTCAGATCAAAGCTCAGGTAGTACTTAAGTGCATTTTACAGTTACACACAGAAGGTAAACAGTTCATACCCCACTAATTTAGCATCATGTTTTAGAGCATTTTACAATTAAATTAAATTTTAAACACTGACAATTACACTTAATACTTTGTACAGTAGCTATTTCCACAACGTCCCTGATGGCTCAGTTGGTAGAATCTTGGTCCTGGCATGCAGAAGGTAATCAGTTCAAACCCCACTAATTTAGCATCATGTTTTAGAGCATTTTACAATTAAATTAAATTTTAAACACTGACAATTACACTAAATACTTTGAACAGTAGCTATTTCCACAACGTCCCTGATGGCTCAGTTGGTAGAATCTTGGTCCTGGCATGCAGAAGGTAATCAGTTCAAAGCCCACTAACTTAGCATCATGTTTTAGTGCATTTTAATGTTAAATTAAACTTTAATCATAAACAATTCCACTAAACTGTTTGACCAGTAGGTATTTTCACAACGTCCTTGATGGCTCAGTTGGTAGAGTCGTGTGCCTGGCGTACCGAAGGTAACCAGTTCAAACCCCACTAATTTAGCATCATGTTTCAGAGCATTTTACAATTAAATTAAATTTTAAACACGGACAATTACACTAAGTACTTTGACCAGTAGCTATTTCCAAAATGTCCTTGATGGCTCAGTTGGTAGAATCTTGGTCCTGGCATGTAAAAGGTAATCAGTTCAAAGCCCACTAACTTAGCATCATGTTTTAGTGCATTTTACTGTTAAATTAAACTTTAATCATAAACAATTCCACTAAACTGTTTGACCAGTAGGTATTTTCACAACGTCCTTGATGGTTCAGTTGGTAGAGTCGTGGGCCTGGCGTACCGAAGGTAATCAGTTCAAACCCCACTAATTTGGCATCATGTTTTAGAGCATTTTACAATTAAATTAAATTTTAAACACTAACAATTAAACTAAATGCTTTGTACAGTAGCTATTTCCACAACGTCCATTATGGCTCAGTTGGTAGAATCTTGGTCCTGGCATGCAGAAGGTAATCAGTTCAAAGCCCACTAACTTAGCATCATGTTTTAGTGCATTTTAATGTTAAATTAAACTTTAATCATAAACAATTCCACTAAACTGTTTGACCAGTAGGTGTTTTCACAACGTCCTTGATGGCTCAGTTGGTAGAGTCGTGTGCCTGGCGTACCGAAGGTAATCAGTTCAAACCCCACTAATTTGGCATCATGTTTTAGAGCATTTTACAATTAAATTAAATTTTAAACACTGACAATTACACTAAATACTTTGTACAGTAGCTATTTCCACAACGTCCTTGATGGCTCAGTTGGTAGAGTCGTGGTCCTGGTGTACAGAAGGTACTCAGTTCAAACCCCACTATCTTAACTTCCTATTGTAATATCTGCCACTCTCTATTCTTTCAACTATCTTAACAGTTGTCTTCTTACTTAACCTAAGCAAAATGAACTTTATTTTCCATGAGTACCTAATGTTTCATCTGACCTAGGGGACAGAAACTGGTGACCGAATCAAGTCTGTTCACCCGTCGAAGATGTCGGGGCTCGGACGAGAGGAGGTCTTCCTGACGGACCTGATCTGCTCCCCGGGGGGTCGCGGGCCTAGGGGGTTCTTCGGATAACCCCCGAAAGCCCCTTCGCCCTGGGGGCCAGCGGAGAAAGGTCCGTCAGGAAGCCAGTTTTGCCTAAAATTTTAATCCAAGGGTACAAATTGCAATTTGTGTACGGTCCCCTAACTAAGTGCAACATGCAGACGTCCCCCTAAGTTATCATATTGCAAAATTTTGACTCCATTACCCGTCTTTCGTGCATTGCACTCCCCACTATCAGATGCAGTTAACTGTGACCGTAACTGTGAGTTGAAATTAAATTATAAAAAAACATGCTATCAAAGGCAGGGAATCGAACCTGCAACCTTGGGTTTAGCAGCTTGTCTAGAGGCAATCACACCACGCCATCCGTCTCTGCACCTGGGAAAGTTCTCTAATTAACTTAAAGTTAACATATCCCTCCGACAGTTAAAATTAAATTATAAGTAAGTCTACCAAAGGCCGGGATTTGAACCTGCAACCTTGGGTTTAGCTGCTTGCCTAGCAGCAATCACACCAAGCCATCCGTCACTGCATCGGGGATAGTTCTCTAATTAACTTAAAGTTAACATATCCCTCGGACAGTTAAAATTAAATTATAAGTAAGTCTACCAAATGCCGGGATTTGAACCTGCAACCTTGGGTTTAGCTGCTTGTCTAGCAGCAATCACACCAAGCAATCCGTCACTGCACGTGGGAAAGTTCTCTAATTAATTTAAATTTGACACATCCCTCCGACAGTTAAAATTAAATAATAAGACCATCAAAGGCCGGGATTTGAACCTGCAACCTTGGGTTTTGCAGCTTGTCTAGCAGCAATCACACCAAGCCATCCGTCACTGCGTTGGGGATAGTTCTCTAATTAACTTAAAGTTAACATATCCCTCGGACAGTTAAAATTAAATTATGAGTATGTCCATCAAAGGCCGGGATTTGAACCCGCAACCTCGGGTTTAGCTGCTTGTCTAGCAGCAATCTAACCAAACCGTCCGTCTCTGCATCAGGGATAGTTCTCTAATTAATTTAAATTTGACATATCCCTAGGACAGTTAAAATTAAATTATAAGTAAGTCTATCAAAGGCCGGGACTTGAACCTGCAACCTTAGGTTTAGCTGCTTGTCTAGCAGCAATCACACCAAGCCATCCGTCACTGCACATGGGAAAGTCCTCTAATTAATTTAAATTTGACATATCCCTCCGACAGTTAAAATTAAATTATAAGTAAGTCCATCAAAGGCCGGGATTTGAACCTGCAACCTTGGGTTTTGCAGCTTGTCTAGCAGCAATCACACCAAGCCATCCGTCACTGCGTTGGGGATAGTTCTCTAATTAACTTAAAGTTAACATATCCCTCGGACAGTTAAAATTAAATTATAAGTATGTCCAGCAAAGGCCGGGATTTGAACCTGCAATCTTGGGTTTAGCTGCTTGTCTAGCAGCAATCTAACCAAGCCGTCCGTCTCTGCACCAGGGAAAGTTCTCTAATTAATTTATAATTGACATATCCCTACGACAGTTAAAATGAAATGATACGTAAGTCTTGCATCGGAGGCAGGGAATCGATCCTGCAACCTTAGGTTCCGCAGCTTGTCTAGCAGCAATCTAACCAAGCCATCCGTCTCTACATCAAGGATAAATCTTAAATTAATTTAAAGTTGACATATCCCTCCAACAGTTAACAGTTACAATTAAATGATAAGTTAGTCCACCAAAGGGCGGGATTTGAACCTGCAACCTTGGGTTTAACAGCTTGTCTAGCATAGTCTTATAGTCAAATTTATAGTTGACATATCCCTCCGTTAGTTAAAATTAAACGATACGCAAGTCCATCAATGGCAGGGAATTGAACCTTCAACCTTGGGTTTAGCAGCTTGTCTAGTAGCAATCACACCAAGCCATCCGTCTCTACATCAAGGATAAATCTTAAATTAATTTACAGTTGACACATCCCTGACAGTTAAAATTTATTTACAAGAAAGTCTTCCATCGATTGGTTGGTTAGATTTTTATGGCCAAAGGGCCAGATTAGGCCATTTTATGCCAAGCAAGACAATCCATCAGAGTCAGGGGAATTGACCTTGCAACCTTAGGTTTTGCAGCCTGCTTAGTTGGAACCACATAAATCCACTCATCGCTGCACCTAAACCAGTTTTCTAATTAATTTAAAGTTGACATATAACTCAAGAAAAGACGAAATTAATACTGTCAGTTAAAATTTAATTATTAAATAAACCTTCTGTCTGAAGCAAGGAATTGACCCCGGAAACTTAAGTTCAGCTGTTTAGTTAGTACCAACCACAACAAGCCAATCGTCCCTGCACTTGCTCAAATGCACATGTTCTCTAATTAGTTTATAGTAGACATATCCATCTAGAAAAGGAATAATTACCGTTAGTTAATTTTAAATACCTTTAAATGGGGTAACTTCGGCCATTAAAGAAAACTTTGGTTCAAGCATCGGAAAGAGATGTGAATATATCACCTATCCAATGCTAGGTCAAACAGGTGGAATGAGGAAGTTGCATAATTTTTTATTATTTTTTTAATCGATTCCTCTTGCAAATATAAGCAACTACCCAAAATTTAAGGCCAATCGAGAAATTTTTTGATTGTCAAAAAAATTAACAAAAATTCCCTTTTTAAAAGCGCTCGAAAACGCCAAGAGTTTGGATGTGACGTCATCTTATACTAAACATTGTTGTAAAGCAATGGAGTTGATGGTATTATTGTTGACGTCATCTTATAGTTTAAACAATAAACGTTTTCAGTCACGTGTTTTTTTCTCGACTTTTAAATTAAAATATTTAATTACCTGTACATTTTTTTTGAAAAACTGACTAGATATTTCATTTTACCATACAAAAAACCATACGGAACACTTGTTTGTTTTTGAAAATCTGACACATGCAACTTCCTTATTGTTGTCATGTTATCCCTAAAGTGGTGTCGTGATGTGCCTAAAATACGATGACTAGGAGTCTTCGAACTAGAGAGTAGTATGAAAATGTCGATTTTTGCTCCCCTTAAAATTTTTTGGACCGGCAATAAAGAGCATGATTCAAAACAGCAATAGGTCATATTATGTCTAACAGTTTTTAATGCCATTATTTTGTTTCACTTCGTTGCTTGACGATTACTAAAGTTTTATTTCGTTGGGGTAACTTTGGTCCTGGAATCTGCTGAAATAAGTGAAATACTCATTGAGTTTAAAGAAGCAGTGCTCAAATTTGGATGGGAAATTAATTTTAACCCCTTAACAGTGACATTCATTTCTGAAAAATTTACCAAAAGTGGAAATTTTGTTTGACTGTTTAATTTTGTTCTTTTATTATTATTAGGGTTAGAAAATAGTTTTTTTTAACACGAATCCAAATTTAAATAAAATTACAAGTGTATTAATTATTTTAACATACACATAAAAAATATTGGATTACACACACATCTTATTCAATTAGGAGGAAGATTATCCAAACATAATCTCTCCCAATCACTAAACGAAGAAAAATCACTATCATCATCAAAACCACGGCTAAACTTGATCGCGACCGTAGGTTATACGGCTTATCCACTACCCAAAAGATCAAAAGAGCCGACGGCGCTGGAAGTTTCCCGTTCTTACCGCTTGAGGCGTACCGCTCGTAATCGCTCGTTAGGGTTGGTTGGTTGGTTTGCTTCAGCTCTTCAAAATTCGCAGCACACAGAAAAATCCTAACACAGGGTCCAAAACGATATTTTCAAATTCTGGAAGGGTTTGAGGGCGCTACGAGGAACTATGATTGACAGAGAGATAGGCAGTTTTGTTGATATACTACTGTTTAATATCCAAATTACTGTTAAAAATTTTGGTATCGCATTTTAAAATTGATAAGTCTTAAAATTCATTTTAGTCTGCAGTTGTTTTCTTGTGAAAAAAACATAATAGGTTTTCTAAATAACGATCTGTCTCTACTAGATTTTTCAACTTAATAGTGACAATGGTGAATTGTTGTGTACCTTATTGTACCTCGAATTGTAAGAAGAAATATCGTGTGGAAAGGGGTGATTATGTATTTTTTCATGAGTTTCCCTGCGACTTGATCCTTCGAGAAAAGTGGCTGAAGAATTGTATAAGAATAATACTTATCAATAATCTTCCACAATAACCATTATTGAAACTAAATTGAATATTTTACATACTATACCAATTTAATTTTTTAAATTGCTATCTAAATTAAATATAATAATAAAATAGTATTAATTGCAAGGGCTGTCATCTCCGCCCATGGCAATATTTGATTTCAATTCGTCGTGGACACGACATCATCATCAAAATATTGATGACTTTAAGATAATTCTTTTATATTTTGAGTTCAAAAATTTTTACTTCCTTAATTGAATGAAAAAGTTATCTTTAAAATAAAATAAATAAATAGTAAAGCGGCCCACAGACGAGCAACTTGGTTGCCAACCTCGTCGTCAATTTGCGTAGAAAAATGAAAAAAACTAAGCATTAAAAATTTAAAAATATATAATTTTAGCACCAGAGAATAATTAAAAAAAGTATAATTTTGCATTTAAAGTATAAAAATATATTAATTTCTTACAATCTGATTACTGTTTTCTTCATTGTTTACATTTTTGTTAACCAGGTTCACGATCCGTGGAAAAATAATCAACCCGGTTGATGACCAAGTTGCTCGTCTGTGGCTCCTTTTAAGCATATTTTTGAATCATATGAAATCAACCAACCAATAATTATTTTCCCGTTAAAAGAAATGCCATGAATGACAGACAGATGGCGCTAACTTCGTTTTCCAGCTTCAGGAACCTAGCTTTTCGCGTAATTGCGCAAGCCGTATAAAACACAGTTAAATCCAGTTTAGCCTTGTCAAAACGAACTCAGTTTGGGCTTCACAAAACGGAAACGTTAATTTTTCTCCAACTCGAACTCAGTTCGGGCATCACAAATTCTGCACGTAGTAGTTGCCCGAGCTCAGTTCGGGATAGAAGGGTGCAGATCAGATTGCCTGTATAGGGTGTCCCAAAACAGGGTGTCCCAAAAAAGACTGACTCATTTTGAAAATCAATAATTAATAACTCTAAAACTAAAAAAGATAAATTATACACGGTTTGTTACATACTACTCCTTGGGGTCTTGAGTTGAGGAAGCAACAAACGAATTTTTATCTTTTTTAGTTTTCGAGTTATCAGTTATTGATTTTTAAAATGTGTAAGTCTTTTTTGGGACACCCTGTATATTGAAGCCCCCATTCCATTGTAAGACTTAACTTCTGAATTTATAACTAATTATTATAAATTTTATATATAAAGTATTATAAATTTTATATATAAATTATTATAAATTTATTATAAATTTTTATAATTTTGCATATTTTTTAAAATTTTAGTTATAGCTGTAAAATTATATCAATATCTTGACATCATATTCTTGATATCATGATTATGAAAATAACCGAGGAATTTTTTTTATTTGTTTTAAAGATCACTTTTCGTTTCTGTACATATTTAAGGAACTGTGTAGTTTTATATTGAATCCCTTTCCTTCATGAAAATAAATATTTAAAATTAAAATTGAAGTTAAAAATGGTTTCAATTATAGTTTTGATCGATTTTAACACTGGCAAACTATAATAAAATTAATTCTCATTGAAAACTATTAGATTGTTTTTATTTTCTGAAATGGTACAAATCCATCAGATGTAGAACTTTACCAAAACTTATAAAATTCTTTTACTTCTTCTATTTATAGTTTTGATAAAAAAACATCAACAGTGATAAAATGAGTAATTCCTTTTTTCTAATATCGAACCAAAGGTTAAGGAAAAATGGTAAAATCAAATCAAATTATATAGGGTGTCCCATAAATAATGGGTCACACTTCTAGGGGGGATAGTAGACACCTAGACGAGTCAGAATCACATAGGATTCGGGGGTCCCAGACCAAATCCCAGGGAGATAAAAATGGAGCGACACCCCAAAAAAATTATTGAAATATTCAATTTGTAGAAGAACTACTATTGGTAAAAATTTAATAATGGTATGATCTTTAAAATTTTCCCAAAAGTCTTCACTTTAAAATTTGTTTTATTATAAAGAAAGTTGAAAAACCACAAAAAAATGTGAAAATTCTGCCAAAACCTCATTTTGTATTTCGAAATAATTTCTTTTGATTTTATAATCTGAAAGATCATAGTTGTAAACCCTTAAGTCCAAAATTTCACGTAAAAACCATATATATTAAACGCTTGAGATTCTGTTAAAGTTCGATTTTGGAGTGCGCAAACTGGTTTCCTATAGCCGTTTCCAAAACGGCACTTTGCGGACGCAAAAAACGGACTTAAACCATGCTTTAACACGCTCTCAAGCATTTAATATTGATGGTTTTTACTTGACACTTTGGACTTAAGGGTTTTCGACTATGATCTTTCAGATTATTAAATCAAAGGGAAGGATTTCGAAATACAAAATAAAGTTTTGGCAGAGTTTTCACATTTTTTTGTGGTATTTAAACTTTTTTTGTAATAAAAGAATTTTAAACTGAAAACTTTTAAGATAATTTAAAAGATAAAAAAACCACAATTTTTGAGACCATAATTAAATTTTTATCAATAGTAGTTCTTCTACAAATTGTATTTTTCAATAATTTTTTGGGGGTGTCGCTAAATTTTTAACTCCCTGGAATTTGGTCTGGGACCTCCAAATCCTATGTGATTCTGACTCGTCTAGGTGTCTACTATCCCCCCTAGAAGTGTGACCCAACATTTATGGGACACCCTATAAATCAGGGATGGCGAACCTATGGCACGCGTGCCACTGAGTGGCACGCGACCGGTATTTCGGTGGCACGCGACATTCACTAAAAATGACACAAAAAACTTTAGTACTAAACCAGATCCCCAAAACCAGATTCGGAACACTTTTTAGCAAGCTGAAATTCAAACATTTTCGGGGGAGGACCCCCAATCCCCCACTCACCTCTTAGGTGCCTTTGGGCCGTTCAAATATTACGTAACAACATTTTCTTGGTCATTTTGGACTCCCTCCTCCCCTTTTGTCAGCAAGGTAAGCAAGTCCCAACCGCCCTTATAATAATTACGTAAGGAAACTGACATTAGCCGTTAGAAAACAAAATCATGGATGCAAAAGGAGCCTGATTGCTTCACGCAAAAGGGGGCATATAAGGGGGGGGCGAAGGGGCCCTGCCCCCCTCCGAAATTCGGACAAGGTATACCAAAACAAGTTAAAACCAAATTTCTTAGAGTAAAATTTTGAAATATTTTTTGGAGGAGTGCCCCCAAACCCCCCTTTTCTACTTCAAACTTTTTTTAAAATACTCATGAAAATCAAAATCCTACCTAAAAATGTCCGAAATTCGGACTTAGATGCACCAAAAACTTGTTCAAAACCCTGTTTTTAGGGTCAAATTTCCAAAAATTATCTGGGGAGGACCCCCAGACCCCCTTTACTTGGAACTTCATTATTAAATTTTTTTCTTAGATTAATTTCTAAAAAATGCAAATTCTACCAAAAATGTATTAAAAATCTGTATTAAACCTATTAAAGATGCATGATAGGGACTGAGGAATAATTTTTGGCCTCTCCCGAAATAAATTTCTATATACACTACAGACTTTACGGCCCACCACTCACCACTTAAGCACTTTAAGTTAGAAACTCCTGTTCTAAACTATCGACCCTCAAAGGAGGATTTCATTTTCCAAGGGTTTAAAGATAATTTATTAAAAAAATAACAAGTGGCACACTTGACACCTGAAAATCATAAACCGTAATATAAATGGCACACTGATCGAAAAAGGTTCGCCATCCCTGCTATAAATGATCAAGAAGGTTTCAAAGTTGTTTGGTATCAATTTAAATCAAATTAATTAATTTATGCTACATATATCTGTGTAAGAGACATTTTTAATTACAATTAATAAAATACAAAAACTAGTTAATAAATTTACAAAAATCAAATTTTGAAAATAAAAAAACTCAAAAGAAGAAATAAACTAATTTTTAAGAATATAAGGATGCGATTCAACATAAAAAATAATGTTTAAAATTTATTTTGTGTTCCGAAAAAAATTAAATTTAAATTAATGTCTTCCAAGGAATTTTTGAATTTTTAAAAATTTCCGGTTTTAAGTTCTGTTTTTTAGTTGACAAGTTGACATTATGATCCATATCAAAGAATGAATAAATAAATCATTAGAGGGAGAAAAAATTTGAGAAAATACGGTACATTAGCTAAGCAAGCGCCATCTATGATATCATTTTTTAATTTAAATAACGCTAATTTTCTGTTATGGCACAGCTATCATAGATGGCGCGACCAATTTTTTTTCCAATTCTACAAGTGAAACATTTATTTATGGATTAAAGAATAAATTTTGGTTTTCAATTTTTGTAATGAATAAAATAAGCATTTATATTTTTCCATTAATTTTTTTCATGTTAAAGGAAACTTTTTTTTCATTTTAAATTTTGTTTTAATTGTTTAATTTTAATTTACACTGTTCAAAATATATATACTTAAAATATAACAGAAAATAATAGAACTTAAAGAATATATAATATACTACAGTTGACGTTTTTGTCATATCAAATTTTATTCATTGTGTTAAATAAAATAAATTTATCTGTCACCTGAATGGGACATATTCCCCTTTGAGATGTATTTACAGTTTTCGTAAATTATTGTACTTAATTATGAAGCTTATATTATACTAGCTGTTATACCCGGCCTTGCACGGGTGGGGTGTATAAATTTATTTTTAAAATATTTCTTAAAATACATTTATAATTTTGTAAATTAGCAATATTACAAATCATCCCGGTATCCCAGGCGCCTCTTTCCTATCCCAGTGTTCCCGGTAATCTTATCCCGTTGCCCGGTGATCATGGTAATTTTTCTAATCCCGGCTGCGTTCCCGGTAATTTTCCTATCTCAGTGTTTACGGTAATTTTTATATTCCGGTATTCTGGGTGTCTTTATGGTAAATTTCCTATCCCAGTGTTCTCGGTAATTTTTCCTTCCCGATGTTCTCGCTAATTTTCCAATCCCGGTGTTCTTGTCACTTTTTACAATTCCGATGTTTCTGATAATGTTTAATTTGTTAATGTTAATCTTGGTGCCTTTATAAAATAACAAATTTGAAACCGTAGTAAAAAGTCTAGTGAACAAATTAAGAAATTTAAAACCAGTGTTTAAAACTAAAATAAAAGATCTAGTAAATGAAAAAGTCTAGTGATCTGTGTCTCATTTGAAACAATGTTTTATTTTTAACTCGTTGTATGACTGGTAAAACAGGTTTTCAAACACGGAAAAATAAGTGAAAAAAAGCAGGAAAAACGGGAAAAAAAGAATGAAGGACTGATTTTCTCTTTATAAATTATAGCCTATGTGTTATTCTGATGTATAAGCTACATTATGGTAAAATTTCATTAAAATCCATTCAGTAGTTTTTGCGTGAAAGAGTAACAAACATCCGGACAAACATTCACAATTATAATAGTAGTAGGATGAAAGTACTTATATTAATGAAGCTCTTAAAGCTATAAATATGTTAAAGGATGACACTGAAAAGCCTCTTTAGATAACAGTACTCGAAGCGAAAGTAATTAAAATTTGAAATAAAATAACGGATCAATGCGGATCAAGTTTATTCATACCTAACATATTTTTCCGATAATAACCTGGATTGGTATATTATATTTTGTTTGGATCTTTCAGCTTCAAATAAATTTGTATATGGATGAAAGACCTATGTATTGTAATCATATAACTTCTGATTTTAAAAATAATGGATGCTTAAAATATGTTGGAAAAACAAAAAAACACCCGTATGTAAATATGTTTTTAAAAGCTAAAAAAATTTAATAGTTAATTTAAATTTTTAATTTTCTATGCAGAAAAAGTTTGAATAAAAGTCGTTTAAAAATTGTTTTCCAGGTTACTATTCAAATATTGGTAAAAACCAGTGGTTCCCAAAATGGGCGGTATCGACCCCCTGGGGGGCGGTGATGAGTTGAAAGGAAATTGGGGGGCGTTATTAGAGTGAAAGGGACGTTGACTTCTTTCAAACTATTGCTTATTGGCATTTTTATGGGTAAAACACATAAAAAATCCAAGTGAAAGTAACTTAAAATCCCTTTTCAACAAGTTAAAATTCAAAAATTTTCCTGGAGGAAGACTCCCAGTCCCCCTTTAATCCATGGATTGAGATATTAATAATTTTAAAAACTTTTTAGGATGACTATAGGAAAGTTTCAGTCCAAATTTCTTTGGATGTTGACGAATATTTCAGTTGATTCAGAATAAGGTAAAGAAAGAATTATTTTTAAAACAAAGCTTTTAAAGAGTCTTATATAAAATGTGGAATTATTACCTAAATATTTCAAATTAAATTTACAGGAGCATAGAAAACTTTACTTTTGAACACTGTCCATATATACTTAACTTAACTTTTAATTTTTTTTATTTTATTTGGTTATTAATTGGTATTTTTATTACAAAATGTTTCTATGAAAATCTATAAAATGTGAACAAATTAAAGGCGAAAATTTGTTAGAGGGCGGTGAAAAACTTTCTTCTTGAAAAGGGGGCGATGGTCTCAAAAGGTTTGGGAACCTATGGTTTAAAAACAAAAAACATTTAAAGGCACATTTTTGACACATGTAAAGGTTGCTTTCCCTCAAAATAAATATCGTAAAAAATAACATGTAAAAGTTGTTTTTCCTTTAGAGCCTTTTTATTGCAGTAAAAACATCCCATGCGTCTCTTTTTTTTCTCCATTCTTGGTTTAAAATATATCTTTAAATCTTTAAGTTGAGAAAATATTTGTCATGTTACATTTATTTATTTAATCTGTTTGAAATCTTAAAGTTTTATTAAAAAGTACAACGAAATATATTATTTTTAGTGAAAATCAAATAAGATTCAAAAATTAAAATGAATAGGGGGGAATAACTTGACGATACAATAACAATATTAAGGAATAGAATTATCTCCTTGAAATATTTATAAAGAAAATATACCCTTTTCATACAGTAAACCTGGATTTTATTCCAGTCAAAGATTCCGAATCTTCATGTTTATCAAATAAAGTTAAATTATTTAAAAAAAATTATGACAAAAAATAAGAATGCAGCAATTAAATATGCCATTTCTTTTTTTAATTGCTACTGGAAGAACTATTGAATTTTTATAGATGTATTTTACTACGTTTTTGTTTTCACAATTAGATCTATCAATAAAAATAAACTAAAATCTCAATCAGGGCTTTAAGCCTGTAATTGTTCGTAATTATTTTTTGTACTTGTCAGTGAGATTAAAATTTTAATAGGGTAAGTGCGTGGCCGTAAATTTTTAAGGCATTAGAATGAGATTCAAAAAGATATCCTTAAATTTTTTAAAATAAAAAACCTGCACAGAAAATATCTATCGCAGTAATAATGTTTTTAGTTGAAATTAACCTTTAAAATATCAGCATAATTTAAAAAGCTAATTCTAATTATTTTAAAAAGTTTTAAAATTTAGCATTTCAGTAGTGCTGCCATCTATGCATTTTACGAATATGTGTAGTAAAATAAAAAAATTATATTCTAACCTTTTAATAAGTAAGTAGTTGTAGTTAATAATTTTTAAATATCAGTACACATTGTGCTTTATTAAATTAAAATTGTTGTATATTTTTTCACCAGAAACATGGATTGGATATTTCCAAAACAGATTGAAAAAAACTTATTAACTTCACTATGTAAAACATGAAAAGAAACATAACAAGTTTTTAGTTAATTAAATTATTTCGGTAGTAAAAAAATATGAAAAGTTTTTTCACAAACCAGTTACGGTGTTTTAAAAAGTTTTCCAGCAACGCATAACAGTTTAAAATTTGTTTTTCCTTCAAAATTTTATAAAATGTTTCTTTGGACAATGCTAAAATTACTTCTCAATGTCAAAATTTCATCACCTGAAAAGTTGCTTTGAAATCCTCCTCCTAATATGTCCTAATATCCTAATATGTTAAAAATTGATCCGGAATTCACCTTCAAAAGGAAAAATACCTTGAGTTTTTTAACCACATCCTACCTATTTAACTGATCAAAATAAAAAAAATTTTGAATGATTTTTTCATTATAGGTACCTGTAACTAGCAGTTTAAGAGCAATAAAATTAATTAATTAGCTATTGCTACTTAATACAACTATCCAGGAAAAAACTTCTTGTTTTGAAAAATTAAACGAAGTTTCAATATTTATTTAGGGTACAATTTGGTTGAATAAGTAAACATTTTCTATTTTTAAAATATGTTTTAAGTTGTCATGGTAGCTGCACCAGTAACTGACACACCGGGAAAATTTTGAGCACCAATAACTGACATATCCTGCACCAGTAACTGGCACATTGAAATACAGGGTGTCCCATAAATAATGGGTCACACTTCTAGGGGGATAGTAGACACCTAGACGAGTCAGAATCACATAGGATTTGGGGGTCCCAGACCAAATCCCATGGAGTTAAAAATGGAGCGACACCCCAAAAAAGTTATTGAAAAATTCAATTTGAAGAAGAACTACTATTGGTAAAAACTTATTTATGGTCTCAAAAATTGTGGTTTAATATGATCTTTAAAATTATCTCAAAAGTCTTCACTTTAGAATTTGTTTTATTATGAAAAAAGTTAAAAAACCACAAATAAATGAGAAAATTCTGCCAAAACCTCATTTTGTATTTCGAAATCATTTCTTTTGGTTTTATAATCTGAAAGATCATAGTTGTAAACCCTTAAGTCCAAAGTTTCACGTAAAAACCATCAATATTAAACGCTTGAGATCCTGTTAAAGTTCGTTTTTTGTGTGCGCAAACTGGTTTCCTATAGCCGTTTCCAAAACGGCAGTTAGCGGACGCAAAAAACCGGACTTAAACCATGCTTTAACAGGATCTCAAGCATTTAATATTGATGGTTTTTAAGTGACACTTTGGACTTAAGGGTTTTCAACTATGATCTTTCAGATTATGAAATCAAAAGAAAGGATTTCGAAATACAAAATAAAGTTTTGGCAGAGTTTTCACATTTTTTTGTGTTTTTTAAACTTTTCTGTAATAAAAATTTTAAACTGAAAATTTTAAAGATAATTTTAAAGATCATATTAAACCACAATTTTTGAGACCATAATTAAGTTTATACCAATAGTAGTTCTTCTACAAATTGAATTTTTCAATATTTTTTTTGGGGTGTCGCTCCATTTTTAACTCGACCCCCGAATCCTATGTGATTCTGACTCGTCTGGGGGTCTACTATCCCCCCTAGACTTGTGACCCAATATTAATGGGACACCCTGTATATAGGGTGTAAAGGAAAGTCCCTTTACCCTGTAATAAATTGCTAACGGAGCAAGCTAAAGCTATGCGGTTAAGGTAACGGTATAGTAAAATGACTATGCGCAATCGAATGCGACCAACCGCAGCGCCCTCTAGCGAAAATTTTTGGAGTTATAAATTTTATTTTAAAAACTATTAGGAATTTGCCAAAATAGTCACTTACAAAGTTGTAGAGCAGCATCGATTTAGTATGAAAAGACACCTTAAGCAAAAAAATATCATGAATAGAACCCGTAAAACGCACGCTTAATTAGGTTGAATTTACGTTGATTTTACGTCTTAAAACGCTTCTCACGAGGCGAAAATGAGAAATTTTCAATTTAATGAGTTAAGAATACTTTTATTCATTTATTTAAGTCATTAAATTGAAAATTTCTCATTTTCGCCTCGTGAGAAGCGTTTTAGACGTAAAATCAACATAAATTCAACCTAATTGAGCGTGCGTTTTAAGGGTTCTATTCAAGATATTTTTTTGCTTAATGTGTCTTTTCCTACTAAATCGATGCTGCTCTACAACTTTGTAACTGACTATTTTAGCGAATTCTCAATAGTTTTTAAAATAAAATTTATAACTCCTAAAATTTGCGCTAGAGGGCGCTGCGGTTGCCCGCATTCGATTGCGCATAGTCTTTTTACTATACCGTTACCTTAACTGCGTAACTTTAGCTTGCTCCGTTAGCAATTTATTACAGGGTAAATGGACTTTTCTTTACACCCTGTATTTAATAAATAAGCTTTTAATGACTAATTAACATAAATGTAATAAAAAACAGATGCTTTTACAAAGAAATCAAAATATTATACTTAAAAATACGATAATGAAAACTTTTCGGAACATTATTTTTATGATAAAATTTATTTCGCGGCTTTGCTATGTCAATATCCATTTGTATCAAAACATTTTAGATTAGATTTAAACAAAAAGATTCAGTTGAAAAACATAGGTATACATAAAGATATGGCATGTACTAAAAAGTAAGAACTGAATAATTTTGTTTAATATTGAATTTATTCAAAGGATTTTGTTAATTTACCGTCAAATGATAGTTGATGTCGTTATCCAACTAAAAATACCTTTTCTAATTCTGTTTTAAGTTATACTTATTTCAAGGCGGGTACCTACCCGCTTTCAGTGGCGGATCTAAAAAAGTGGGGTTTTTGACTTAAATTTCCAAAAATTTTCTAGGAGAGGACCCCCAGACCCCCCTTTTAGTGGTTTGAGTAGGATAATTCACAACCTTTTCCGTATTACCATTCACAAGAAGATTATGAAAATTCTTAGCCCCCCCAAAACCAAATCCTGGATCCGCCACTGCCCGCTTTGCTCGAAAGCTTCTTTCTTACTTCAAGGGAGGGGGTAAAAAAATAAAAATGTAAAACTATAACTCAGGTTCTTTCATATAGTAGGTATTTTAAAGTTACATTGTGTCAAAATAATATGATATCATTATCAACAATATGAGAAATGTGTACTGGCTTTCGAATTTTCAAAAGGAACACATCTTAAGTTAAAAAAAGCATTCATATTTTATATTACACCCACTCACACTCTTAAAACATCAGTCTCAAAACTGAGTAAAAATTACTCGAACTGGCTCCGAATCAAATTTACTCAAATTTGAAAACATGAATATACTCATTTTTGAAAATGTGCATACTTAAATATGAAACCTCTTGTGCTTGATTCATGAGAATGTCATGCACTAACTCAAGAATAAGCTCATGATGTTTCATTTTTGAGTATGCACATTTTCAGAAATGAGCCAGTATATTCATGTTTTCAAATTTGTGTAGATTTGATTCGGAGCCAGTTCGAGTTATTTTTACTCAGTTTTGAGACTCGTTTTAAGAGTGCACCCCGTATTACAAATCCAATGTTCTATCGCAGTTACTCGAAACCTTGAAACCAGTGCTGAGATTGGGGGGGGGCGCCGTCCCCAGCCCCACGAAATGTTCGGACCGTCCCCCGAAGTATTCTTACCATCCCCGACGATACTCGGGAATGTTCGGTTAATCTCGGCATTCGGCCTATACACATATTTGACACTCGGGGAAATATACGAGCCTCTACCTCCTTTGTACAACTATTCTTACCATCCCCCGACGACACTCGGGAATGTTCGGTTAATCTCGGCATTCAGCCTATACTGACACATATTTGACACTCGGGGAAATATACGACCCTCTATACCTGCCTACCTGCTTTGTGCAACTCTTCCCTACAGGCAGGGGAGGTAGGATTGTCTGCTGAGAGCTAAGGATTAAGACTTAAAGGATTCCCTTCCCTTTACCCTCCGTCGGTCGCAATTTAAACTGACGTGTTCGGTTGCAATGTGCCAAAACGCACAATCGAAAGAATCGCAATTTTCTACCTTTTAATTTCAATGACAGAGTCTTAAAAACAATAAAAGATATTCATAGTATTAATCAGACATAAAAAATTTGATATTTGTTTTAAATAATTAAGAAAAAAAAATTAAAAATAGCATAAAATTAAACTTACATCAGCGGGATGAATATTTCAATATCTTAGTCAAAAAATATACTTAATGATGTGAAACCTGAGGGACATTAATTCTAAATTATTATTTTTGAACTCATGTCCAGATAATAACCATTCAGAAACAAAAATTCTACAGGTAATATTTGCAGGCCCTAGGCTGGACAAATTGACCGCTGACAGTCCCTGTAACCAGGGCTCGATTTCTAAAGAAATAGGTACCGGAACGGTTGGTATCAAAACTGAAAAAGCAAATACTTTTTAATAACAAAAATTAAGCATTTATTTTCAAATTTAAATTTATAAAATAAATTCAAATGTGTTGTACTCGATTAGGAAGAGTGTTCTAACTTAATTATTAATTGTATAAGATGATGAACTCTTTATACACCTTTTTTTACAGTGGGTTATACTTTTTTCAAACAGGGTGTCTCTTGTAGGAGGCGAGACGGTTTATCATCAATGAACCATTAGTGTTGTATATATCTTGACAATTTAAAGAATATAATGCGTAGTTTAAGTCCTTAAATGGTAAAATTTAAGATGTCGCAAATTTTCTTTGCAAATTTGCCCAGCGATCTAGCAAATCTGATTCAAGTAAAAAAGAATCAACACCAGGAGTGGATTGTGGGTAGTTCAATTGGGGGTTTAAAATCATGTTTTAAAAGAACAATTAAGTAAAAACCTTACAATTAAATAACAAATATTGTTATTTGCTAAAAAGATAAAAATGCATCAAAAACATGTTTTGAAATATTATCTGGATTTTTTATATTTTTTTGGCAGGATTCTTACTGTTATGAACTTAATCTGAAAACAAATATGATAAGTTGAGTTCTAAGTACAAAAAGGGGGTCTGGGTGATCTCCCCCCGAAAAATTTTGGAAATCTGACAGTAAAAACATGGTTTTAATTCATTTAGGACTTTTTTCGGTACAAAGAAAGTTATTATCTGCTGGCCTGATGAATGGGTCTCGCGGGCCGTAGTTAGGAGACCCTTGAAATAGAATATAATTTTTTTTCCAAAAAAGAGGTACCGGAACGGCGTTCCGGACCGTTCCGGGTGAAATCGAGCCCTGCCCCTGTAACTATAGTAAAATAACTCAAAAATACATTATTTTAGCTATAAACTGTGAACTTACAGGTAGTAAACGTAGATTTCCATATTGCACAACATTGTTTTTGGCGAGGTCAGTGTATAAGGTACGATTTTGTAGGTGTATATTCAACCGAAATAAACCAAAAATAAATAGAAAAATTACATACATATTAAGGAAAATTTAATAATATTGATGCGTGAGCACTCATAAAATTAACTAAAAATCAACAGAGATTACAAAAAATAATATTACGAACCTTAAAGACGTTAAACACGATCGAGTGCAATGTGTCAAATAGTAAAATTATGATGAAAACCAAACTAAACAAATATCAAAATTTTACATATTTTTGCCATTTATTTAAATGTTTTTTGAATTTATGAACTATAGGTAATTTTTACACCATCGATTGTAGTTTTTATTATGAAATTTTCATTTATGAACCTGGAGAGCTTTATTCAACTTCATAATCTATTGAATTAGCTATAAATGGATTTGAATAATTTTATTGCTAACTAATTTTTCTTTTTATAACTTATGCTGAAGTTTTGACCAACATCAGGTGTTACCTCAGATATTCTACGACCTCAAATTCTATAGAATACGCATAAAATAAACTCATCAGTAAAGAGGATTATCTTGATATTTCTGTTTAGTATATAACTGATGGTTTTTTCACTTATTCTCTCTTTAGCTTCTAATGGATCCGATGAGTTTTATTAAAAATTTTTACTGTACTGTGTTGTATTCTATGAGTCGTCATTTTTTTTCTTCTTAAACTTTTTCATGTAACAGGAGTCTTTTTTTCTCTGTATGGCAATGATTATTAAACAAATAAATATCATGAAATTTATGATATTACACAAATCCCTAAATTCAAAAAATAAATATTAAAATCGAATGTAATAAATTTTGATTGCGTACTGATTAAAAACCAATCCAATGGATCCCTCGAATCAATGTAGTAGGGCTCGACCGATGGCACTTTTTTGGCCGATGGGTCTTTACGAGGCCGATTGCCGATGCCGATGGCCGATGCTAAAGGCCGATGGTAAAAATTTCATTAAACTAATTTAGTCCAGTAAATCTAACGGAAAAAAAGGAAAAAGGGGTAAAACCAGTAAAAATTTCAACATTTAGTTTTTAACGGTTTTCACTTGAGAATGATGTTTATAGACTATTTTTCACTGCTGAAACGAATATTCTATTTAAATTTTTTAAGATTGAAATATCAATTCAAATTTATTTCAAAAATTTGATAACCATCGGCCAAACATCGGCATTTAGATGTTTTTTAGGCCGATGGGCCGATTTTTTCAAATTTTAGCATCGGCCGCCGTTGTCAATGCCGATGGCTATTTTTTCAAACAATCGGCGCCGATACATCGGCCAAGCCGATGCATCGGTCGAGCCCTACAATGTAGTACCTACTAAGTTTTATTGAATTATCAATATGTGCATCGGTTCAGGTTATATCGGTGTACCGTTCAGGCTAGACGGCCAAACTACCCCTTTAAAACCTAAATTGGGATTCTTGGAATACCTCCTCCCTACCACTCCACCTCTCCTCCCCACTCTTTCAGGTACATGACAAGACAGGTAAAAAGGAAGACGTCGCCAGCGTCCCTGTCCCCCTTCCCAGAACGGGGTCTTTTCGACGCGTGCGGGGTGGGGTGTCTCATTCCCGCACATTGCCGACAAACCATTACGAGGAACCCCACTTCGTAACATTTTCACTGAAAGGGTGCGTAACCAAGGGGGTCCTCAGGTTTGGACCCCTCATGACTTTAACTAAACATTTTTTAGGGGTTATAAATACCAGTGGCTACTCAGGAGCCCCTTAAAAGTTCCTGAAAAACGCTTTTTCTAAAATTCTAAAATTTTATCAGGGAGGACCCCATAAACCCCTTATCTTTATTTGCTGCTCAGATTTAAATTCTTATGTATTAAGAGCACCATACAATACCTGGTTCAAAAACTTAATATAGAGAAGTTTTTTTAAGATACCTTGTAAAGGGGTCTTTTAATAAATTTTCAGTAATTATTCAGTAAAAAACTTTAATGTTAAAAATAATTTTTGAAGTATCCATTTGGAGAATCGAGGCTTAAAAAATTAATTGATTAAGTGATTAGTAAGTAAATCCGAATTTGAGTGTGTAATGAATTGTCAATCAAATTTAATTTGGTAATTTGGTAACATTTGAACAACATTCGTCAGTAAATCCAAATAACAGTAATTAAATAAGAAATTAAACTGAATATTTTTAGTAAAAAATAATTTTTAACCTCTCTGTCCTAGACCCGAATTTTCCTTAGGATTGAATGGTGTGAAAAGGGTTGAAATATTATCTGAAAGGGTTAAAATTTCGTTAGTCTTCTCATTTTCTGATAAGTAGTGTCATCAAAATCGTGTAGTAACATCGTGTTAGAGCAAAAACCACCTTGCCGGTGAAATGTCCAGTGGACGGGGCATAGTGAACGGTGACTCAACCGACGAGTGGTGTGACAGGGACTGTGGTAATTAGTTTTTTTTTTACCACAGGGGAGGGGACCCTGATGCGTCTCCTCGGCGACGCCCGGACAGGTAGGCTCCGAAATTGTAAATGGTCTTGGAATACGTGTGATCTTACAGACAATGGGATGGCAGATAGATATTGTTGGAAGACAGGTAAAACGAATACGAAACCGTTGTTGGTCTTTTCTTAGTATTTGTGAGGGGAGATTAGTTGCTTTCCATCGATCTCCGATCTAGGAAGATGAGGAATCTATAGGAAGAAAACAAGGAATTGCGGAGCCACGGTAGAGTAGTTGGGTAGGGCTGTTTTTCTATGCTCTATGAGTTTCTTGTCTGGAAAGGTCGTATCTTTGGTAACGTGTATGGACAATAGACGTAAATTTATAGACCTTTGAGGTAAAAACCTTTAGTACCTCACAAGTTGTTACTTAGCAGACCATACCTATTTTGTGAGAATTTCCACCCACATCTAAACAAATTAATTAGTTGGCATTATTTCTACATAATTTAAATGATAATTTAGTTAATTAAACTAAGGTAATCAATTTTTATTAATTAATCTTAAATAATTTATTTTAGGAACTACTTGATAATACAAAGTATTGATTATTTGAAACTATTTATCAATTTATTATGTAATTACTAAATTAACTAATTGAGTTTAAATAATTCAATTTATTGAATAGCTATAGATTGAACTAAATTAATTTATCCAATTAAATTAAAAATATTAGCTTATTACATTTAATTAATTTGTATTATTTAATGAGGCTATAGAGCAGGGGTGTCGATGTCCAAGACATGAGAATAAACATGAGAATAAATAATATTGACGTTGTAGTCATTTAACTAATTTAATAATTAATTTTGTTAGAACTAATTTCTACCCCCATACAAACAATGTAACTAATTATAGTTATTTAACTATAGTTATTGAAATAATAATTTAATATTCGAATTAATTATCCTTAGCTTATTATGTTCAATTAATTAGCCTTACCTAAATAAGTTATTATCAACTACTTTTTACAAATCATTATTTATTTTGGACTATTAAATAGCTTACTATGTAATTATTAAATTAACTAATTAAATATATTATAAATAAATTATAAATTCACTATTGCTCTTATTGTGTCTTATTTATCTCACAATTAAAAAAAATATCTTCCTTCTTTTTATTTATGGATTGCTATTTTATTCGTTCGTTTTTCTTCTTAATTTTTGTTGTTTAGGTGTCTTTTCTCTGTGTTTATGGTGTTTATTTTATTTACTGTTGATCTAATTAAGTTTGCTGTAATTAAACTTAGCTAATTAAGTGTTTTTAATTAGACTTAACTAGATAATTGTTAATTATTTAGGTTATAAGTTAATACTACTTATTATAATAATTAATAATTTTAGACAATTAATTAGTTTAATATGTAATTATCAAATCAACTAGTAATTATATTACTTAATTTAATTGATTTAATAGCTTTTCATTTAATTTAACTAATTTAGCCTATTAAATAATAGTGCTTATTTATTATACCGCTTAGAATTATTTCATAAGGCTATAATAGAGCAGGGGTGTCCAAGACGTGACGCCTGAAGCAAACATGCAGCATTGGATGAATAATAATGACGCAGCAGTCATTTTACTAATTTACTAATTAATTTTGATAGGAACATTTTCACCCACAACCAAACAATTTCATTAGAGTTATTTAATTATAAATATTGAAATAAAAATAAGATAATTCAATTGATTAAACTTAGTTAAATAAGTCTCTACAATTAGCCTTAACTAAATAACTACTACTTAATATGAATCATGATTATTTTGGACTTTTATTAGTTTATTATCTATTTATTAAATTAAATATCTATCATGAATTAATTATTAAATTAACTATTGCTCTTATGATGTCTCACAACTTAAGAAATATTTTCCTTTTATTTATTTATTAATTGGTATTTATTCTTTTGGTTTTTCTTATTATTTTTTGTTGTTTCTTTTCTCTGTGTGTGTGCTGTTCTATTAAATTGTACATGTAAAATTGAAAATTATAATAAGCAATAAATTGACTTTACTTCAATTAATTAAATAAATAAATTAGCTATTCATTTAATTTAAATAACTGCACCTATTAATTAACAATAGTGGCTTATTAAGTTTAATTAATTAGAATTGTTTAATGAGGCTATAGAGCAGGGTTGTCCAAGACTTGGTGTCTGCTCCAAACATTGAGCATTTTATGACTAATAGTCATGCAGCAGTCATTTTAGGGCAATTCCACGGGTAACTGACTGACATTTTTTAAGAAAAACGCTTAGTATTTTGTAATTTTCTTCCCAAAAATAAATGATAAAAAATACTTTCCACCCAGATTATTGCTTTCTTGTTAGCTTAATCTAATGGCACAATTAAATTTTCAAAATATGTTTTCATTGATTTTTTAAATATTTTAAACAACAAGGTAACTGACTGACATAAATGTTTCACAAATGTCAGTCAGTTACCATGTCGTTGAAAATTTTAATTAATTAATTAAATCATTCAATTAATTAGCCTTAGCTAAATAAGTTATTATCTACTACTTATTATAAATCAATTTTTATTTTAGCCTATTAAATAGTTTACTATTTAACTATTAAGTTAACTACATTATAAATTAATTATTAGATTAACTATTGCTTTAATCTCACAATTTAACAAAAATATTTTTCCTTCTTTTTATTTATTAATTGGCATTTAATCGTTTGTTTTTCTTCTTAATTTTTGTTGTTTAGGTTTCTTTTTCCTGTGTTTGTGCTGTTTATTTTATTTATTAACTAGCTGTTATACCCGGCCTTGCACAGGTGGGGTGTATAAATTTATTTTTTAAAATATTTCTTAAAATACATTTATAATTTTGTAAATTAGCAATATTACAAATCATCCCGGTATCCCAGGCGCCTCTTTCCTATCCCAGTGTTCCCGGTAATCTTATCCCGTTGCCCGGTGATCATGGTAATTTTTCTAATCCCGGCTGCGTTCCCGGTAATTTTCCTATCTCAGTGTTTACGGTAATTTTTATATTCCGGTATTCTGGGTGTCTTTATGGTAAATTTCCTATCCCAGTGTTCTCGGTAATTTTTCCTTCCCGATGTTCTCGCTAATTTTCCAATCCCGGTGGCGTATTCCCAAAAGTGCCCCCGAGTTGGGCCGCTTGGCGACATTGTTCGAGTTGAACAGGGATAACTCGCCATGCTGGGAAACTTTGGCGCAAAGACATCGCAAAACGAAAACACTAATGGCGGACAAAGCCTAAACAAATAATATGTAGTCGGCGATTTTTGTTTCGCAGGATTGATAACTTTTAGTTTTAGTAAGTTCAGTAAGTTTTAATAGGGCAGCTTAAGTTTTCGGCAGAATACAAACATACTTACCCAGATTATTGCTTATCTCTTTACGTAATTTTGATACAGTGAGTGTCTATATTTGATACCTCTCTTTAATTCTGGGTTATTGATTTGTTTTGGGCTTTATTTTGTGTTTTAAATCTTGAATACCATATTTCAAGTTTTTAAGTGTTGAAATTTTTTACGCTATAGTAGCAAATTGAAAGTGATAGAATAATCCAGATATTTTAAAATGGCTTTAAGTCCAAATTTATGGCTAGACAACAACTGTTATATGAATTATGGGTGGTATTGATTTGTTTTGGGCTTTATTTTGTGTTTTAAATCTTGAATACCATATTTCAAGCCTTTAAGTGTTGAAATTTTTACGCTATAGTAGCAAATTGAAAGTGATAGAATAATCCAGATATTTTAAAATGGCTTTAAGTCCAAATTTATGGCTATAGACAACAACTGTTACATGAATTATGGGTACAGCTTTAGAAAGAGTCCACCAGCCGCCATGTTTGCCTTGCCCACAACTCAAATTTTGACTGACAATCATAGAGATCTAATAATCAATATTATTAGTATTAGATACTAAAATAATAAAAAATTAGTAAATTGCTATAAGAGATCTAATAGTAAGCTATAAGACAACTAAAAGATCTAATAGTAATATTAATGCTGACAACATTCATGTTTTCCTTTTCTTAAAAAACTCTACTTTGATTCGAACATTGTACAGTAAAGCACCGTCTGTGTAAACTTCTTTCAAGGGACCGTCATTACGTGCAAGTTAAAACAACTTTGAATTTTGGGTTTTCATACTCCTATCCCAAATTTAAATACTATTGGATAGAATTTTTTTTCACATAGTATTAAATTACTGAACATAAGTAGCTTATAGTAATTATTAAAGTAACAATAATAATAAAACTTTAAAATTCTATTAAAACATTGAACTAATCTCATTAGTTTATCCTTACTATTAGTTTATTTACCACATCTTGAGTACACATTGCACATCCTTAATACATCCGAATTCATTATTGCATTACATTCACATCAAATATGATTTATTCTACTGTTTTGAAGAAGTCCTTCATTGTAATTTGAATTGAAGATTGTCTTGAATTACAGTGTTGTGAAGCGAATTTAGTTCTTGAAATGGTTTTTCACTAGTGTTCCGACTAGAAAAAATAAGCTCTGAGCTTTTCAATATGGTTGATTGATTCTGTTGTGGAAGGTGAAGAAATTTCTTCACATACTACATCTGGTGTGGAGAAATTTAACCCGTAGGAAATAGCAACTGATAAAGAATGTTTTTCAATTTTGAGACGGTAGGTTGATATTGCTATATAAACTGATTATTTTTTAATTAAATTGAATAGGAATGAATGGGGCCTTAACAAAAGCAACACATAAATGGAACAGACCTAAAAACGAGAGACGCATAAACAGTGCTTTACTATACAAGCTTTTTATGATTTAAAAATGATTTCTATGATCAACAGCTGTCATCATTTTTGAAAATTAGGTTAAAATATCTAAATTATATAGAATGTAAATATATTTTATTTTTATAAGCATGGAAATATAATGTTCTTGTTCACTATGTTTTACCATTTTGGTGAGACACACTAGTTAATTAGTTAATAAAACTACAATGAGTATTAAAAAGTTTTTTTTAGAAAACTTGAAATTCACTGTGTGTGTGCATATCAAGGTATTTAATGCATATCTGCAAGTCAGATCAAGGAAAGTTTGTTTTTGTAGAGAAGTGAAATTAGTATCAATATTCAAATATCAGTTATAACCAGAATATATAGAGCTTAACAGCGATGCCAGACGGCCATTTTCCTCCTTAGGTAATTAATTTAATTCAGCCCGCAGATTATAATTCAGTTCACTAGCAGCCAATTAGAAAACGCGAAATGTATTTGATTTGATTTTTACTCTGATTGTAGGCTATTTGGATTTGAGTGACAGCTTCAGTGGGCGATTGACAGAATTAGCAGGAATGACATGGTATTAAAGGGGGCGGGTTTGTTTGGCCTAAAGTTTTTTCAATGGAAAAAACCCTGTTAAGAAAGTTGCCATTAGTGTCTATGGTGATGAACACTCTGTTTTAAGCTCTATACTCTGTGGTTAGAACTGCTTTATCTAGTTATTAATATTGAAACTTTTTAAAAATGAACTGAAAATTATTTATGTAATATTAGTAATGTTTTAAAGATTATTTTTTCTAGGAACAGATTTTTAGATCCTTAAATAATAGTACACTAATTATATACTATTATTTTAGGATCAAATTATGATAATAATAATTATATCTATGGTTGTCAGTGGTCATGACTTGTGATTAAACATGGCGGCTGGTGGATGCTTTTAAAACTATACCTTTTCCTATTCTAGATATGTAAATTTTGTAAAAAAAATCAAATAAATATTAATATAGTAATTAATTCAGTTATTTTTTAATTAGCATAGTACTAAATCATAATTATTTAATTCTAATACTTTTAAAATAGAAATAGAATTTTTAGAAATATAATATAGTTTATATTTTGAGTTGGTTTTGTTAATTTTTGTTTTATTTCCCTTCAATATTTTTAAGTCATACTTATAGTTCAAGGAATGTATACATGCTGATAAACATAAAGTTAACAAGCTTCATTGGTAAATTTTAATTTGGCAGTTACTACATTTAAGCCTTTTTTCCAAAACACTTGGTGTCTGATTTTAATTTGCAGTAAATGGATAATGAGCTAAGTACATAAATACTAAATAAAATAATTAAGTTTAATATTTGTTCACTAAAATTTATTTTAAATTCTAAAGCATAGCCCTAAAAATTTAAAATGTAGTGAAACTTGTTGAAAGAATAAGTAGGTCTTTGTTATACTGAAAAATGCTAAGAAATTGTATTATTATAAGCTTATAAAATAAAGAATCTTTCAAAAAAAATTGCCATCCTTTAATTTTTACTGTTTAAATAGAAACATGTAATTAATCCTTTCCTTTCACAGAAGTCAAACCCTACATTAGCCATTATTAGAATAGATAGATGGAGCCACACGCAATGCTAATAGTTTTTTAGTTTTATTTACAAACAAATAACCACCATTTTCTAAACTTCTTT
Organism: Tetragnatha versicolor; assembly: GCA_024610705.1. Taxonomy (NCBI): domain Eukaryota; kingdom Metazoa; phylum Arthropoda; class Arachnida; order Araneae; family Tetragnathidae; genus Tetragnatha; species Tetragnatha versicolor. The sequence goes on along the minus strand of JANDEH010000017.1, from coordinate 12,401,783 downwards.
AAGTGTTTTTGCGTTTTGAAAGTGAAAAATGAAGTTTTGATTTGCAATGGGTAATGTTATAAATTGTGTTTGCTTGAAGGAACTTTTTTTTACTTCATTCGATAGACTGGATGACAACACCTAAGAACAAGTCACATACTGACTTTGTTTTGAGAATTATTTTCATTAAGAGACATGCTATTGCTTTCCTATCTTAAAGTTAACATACCCATAATTGTGAGAGGGGTTTTTGCTTATTTAGCTGACAAGGGGTACGAAAAACATATTAACGTAATTCATTTGAACCTACCTAAGTCATTAAGAACAACCATTAATGATAAAATAAGTAAAGTTAATGGCTGATTATGTTTGCATTATTTAATGGAAAAATTATTTAGTAAACCCCTTCCTTCATGAATGTGATGAATGAGCAATTTCAACAAAGACAAAAATGTAAATTTGTCGGTTTCAGGCTTTTGCCGTCGAGTTTTCACTTTTGGGTTTTTGTTGTTGCACGAATGGTAGCAATGACAGTTTCTTGGATGTAATGCAATTTTTTTGGAAACCCCTTTTCTCTACATTAAGCTAGATGTGGGTTATTCCAAACGTTTACTCAAAATAGAAAATTTGCATATTTACAGTTTTGTCATTGTACCAACGATATGTTCTGGGACTTGGGCAACTTGCCATCATGTTGTTTAATTTATTAATTTATTTCACACAAGTAAGAATTTAAAAACATTAACTTATTTTTGTATTTTAATATTCTAACTATCGTTATTCTCACATTCTGAGTTTATGTAACAAAAACTAAAATTTTAAGGATATATACTACACAAGTGTACAGAGCCCATTAATAATCACATAATACAACTGTATGGAAATAAAATCATTAGTTACTGGGCAATTCCACGGGTAACTGACTGACATTTTTTAAGAAAAACGCTTAGTATTTTGTTATTTTCTTCCCAAAAATAAATGATAATAATATACTTTCCACCCAGTTTATTGCTTTCTTGTTAGCTTAATCTAATTACACAATTAAATTTTCAAAATATGGTTTTATTGATTTTTTAAAAATTTTAAACAACATGGTAACTGACTGACATTTGTGAAACATTTATGTCAGTCCTTGTTGATTAAAATTTTAAATTGCCCTACTACAGTTTACTTTTATAATACTTTCTAAATTTCGTATATTCTCTCTTAAAATTGGCTAAAAAATAAAAGCAGATAAAAACTCAATTATAGTCTGTGTAATTTAAATCGGCGGTTGAAATGTCACGTGATTTTCCTACCCACCGCACCTTCCCCACTACGTTACCATGGTTTCGGAAAATCTAAATTTTTTCCCACAATGTGTAGCGCCAAGTCAGAACGCTTCAGAAGGAATCAAAGTGAGAAATAAGACGTTGATTTGATGATCATAAAATCATTTGTCTAACATAACAATAATTTCTTGTGATCTTTAGATTTATAAATCTTAAGTACATTTGTTTTCGTTGTTGAAATAATGTCTATTAAATTATATTGATTATTATTAATTGATTCATGAATTCAAAAATATAAAATTGAAAATTATAGTCTATAATATTAAAAAACTATTTTGATTTAAACTTTTATATTTCTATGGGAGCTGAAACAAAATTGATCCAACTCATAAATTTTTATTCAGATTAATTATAATATAGCAGATCTTAAAGATTGTCATAACAGACTAAAGATCGTTATAGCAGATTTTAAGATCATTAACCCTTAAGAAGTATTTGGTGAAAATAAATAAATCTATAATTGAGAGAAAGTTGCTTACAGCAAACAAATTAAGTGACTAAATTTACTCGCCAATTTCAAGTTGGCGAGCGGAAATTTCATACTCTGCCTCAACCGGTGTGTAAAAAGAAAAGGTGCTTGATTATACTTTCTTTGTTGTTACCAAGGCAACGATTTTTAAGCTGTGACGTCCATCCGCCTATTCTATTTACACAGAGTATAATAATACAGATGGTTTATGGTGTAATGACAGTGCAGCAAATCTGTCTTTTTCATTAGTTAAACATACCCTTTAGTAAGTTCCTAGTCACAATGGGTAAGTAAAATATTTATTTACCACTTTTCTTTACCATGTCTATATTTGGTGAAAAGAAGTTATCATGAAGTTTAAATTGCATAGATCACACATACTAAGCAATTGCATAGGTGTTTTCAGTGATTAAACCTAATTTAAATCCTTTATTTTGAATTCAATTTTTAGTTCTAAATTACCCTAGTAAAAATTCAAGTTTGAAACAAAGCTGTTTAACAAATTGGATCATAAAAACTACAATGGTTTGAAATTATGATTACGACCAGTGCAAGACAACTAGGTTGCCAAAGCTTCTCGCGCTGCCGCCAACCACTCTGAACAATTTTTAGTTTTAAGAGTTTTTATTGTAGACAGGATAAAACAATGAAATTTTGTTAAGGACATTCATTTTTAATGATTATACCTACAAAGAAAAATTTTTACACTAATTTTTGTTTTTATTTACACTTTTTTTCAAATACAAATCATTCAATTACTATGTCTTTTAAGAGAACTGCAAATATAGCAACCAAATGTTATAAAATTTTTGGGTAAAACCTAGTATAATCTTGGATGTAATATAAAAAGTACTTCAACCAAAATTTAGGAAATTATCCCCTACATCAGTTAGTTGAGTTGTTGTTACAGAATTTCATTGTAAATAACATTTGAACACTTAATAACTGACTACATAATTATTTGAGTTGCTGCGCCAATGGTATGCAACAGTTGAAAACCACACAGGATATTTTATAAATTGAGAAGGCCCTTGGTTCCAGGGTTGGCAAAAAACCGGGTTTTTTTTAAAAAAAACCCAAAAAAACCGGGTTTATTTTTTGGTTTAAACCAGGTTTTTCTGGTTTAAACCAAGTTTTTTTAGAATTTTTTTTTATCAGAATAAGTTATTTTAGCATAGATGTTTGAAATTGAGTTGTAAATGAGACATTTATTTCAGGGGTTGTTTATAATTGATAAATGATTTGTATATTTCAATTAATTAATTAAAATTAAATTAATTTGTTTTAAGTATAATTTTTATTTTTAAATATTCCAATTTGAATATCTAATATTATTGTAGTGAATAAAAATCAGTGTTAATTTATATTGGATAAATGGTTGAAATAATCAAATTATTTATCTTAATTATATATGGATTAATTTATGAACTTAAGAAATTTCTTTAGAAAGAGAAAATTTTATTTTTTAAATGAGAAGTAAAAGTGAAATGTAAACAACTAATGTTAATTGAAATTGGATAATTGATAAAGATAATTAATTTGATTAATTATTAAATGGTAAAATAATCAAATTAATTATATGGATTATTTATGAACTTAAGAAATTTCTTTAGAAAGAGAAAATTTAACTTTTTTAATAAATAAAAGGGAAATGTAAGCAACTAATGTTAATTGAAATTGGATAAATGATTGAGATAATTAATCCGATTAAGGAAATTAACGGTTTTTATTAATTTAGTAAAAAAACCCAACTGGTTTTTATCTGTTTATAAACAAACCAACTGGTTTTTAGTTTTTATAATTAAAGAAATCAACGGTTTTTATTAATTTACTAAAAAAACCAACTGGTTTTTATGACTGACAAATAAGACAAATTGGCCAAGCCATATTTTATCAGTGAAAAACAGATAACTTTTGTGTATGTTTAGTTACTCTGTGAAATAATGCTTCATTTTAAAGGAAATTAATAAATGAACTATCTCTTGCAAAATATAATAAGTTTAACTTAAGCATTTAAGGTTAAGTTTAGAGAGAATTCAATAATTAAAACCATTAAATTAAAAGATTTCTGATTTTTAATCACCTTAAAATGTCAATTTTTTTTATAAATCTGACCTTTTAATTTTGTGCAAAAGATAATACTTAATAACACTTTCTTTAAAAAATCCTGAAAATATTTTATAATTTCTAAAAAAACCAAAAAAACCAAGTGGTACAAACCAAAAAACCACTTGGTTTTTTTGGTAAAAAAAACATGGTAAAAAAACCATGGTTTAAACCAAATGGTTTAAACCGGCCAACCCTGCTTGGTTCCTTAACTTTTTTAGTCGCAGAGCAATATTTCAAATTTATTAAACAAATAATAGAGAACATGCACAAAGACAAAATAAATAAATGAAAATAAGGTTATAAACATTCTTCTTAAAGGAGGCTCTACTTGTCCATGGGGTTTTGGATAAATGTTTAAATATAATGCTTGTTTAAAATAAAAATAAATACCCGAGAAATTCTTCAGTGCAGTATTTCAAAAGAAGACCTTTTTCTCCAGTTAAAAAAGATTTTCTACTAAAGAAATATAATTAAGAATTTGCTTTTAAAGAAGTAATCAAGTGTTAGTTGTCAAGTGTAGTTAGTAGTGTTAGTTGATAGGCTCTACTCGTCTATGGGGTTTTGGAATTCTTGTTTTAAATAAAAATAAATACCCGAGAAATTCTTCAGTGCAGTATTTCAGAAGAACTTTTTCTCTATTTAAAAAATATTTTTCTACTTAAGAAAAATAGTTAAGAATTTGCTTTTAAAGAAGTAATCAAGTGTTATTTGTCCCATTAAATTAGAACCCAGAAAATTATTTTGATTGAAAAACATCTGATATGCAAAAAGCGCTCTCTGGGTTCGAATGCTTGTTTAATTTTAAATGGAACTTTTTGAATCAGTACATTACATTTTCAAGAAAAAAGGAATACATTAGGAGTCTCAAAGTCCAAACTGAACATGAATACACTGCGTAAATTGTAGAGATGGGAATAGCTGGGAATATTATTATATTAATATATCTTAAAATTTTACTATCTTACCTATAAGTAGAATTGTCAGAGATAAAAACTAGCCCCAATTAAATTTCTACAGGTAATTTTTTATATCAGCAAGCCTAATCAAACTTTACTAACATTATGTGGAGTATTTTCAATTTTGTAATGTTCCACTATTTTGGCCTAAAAATCTTATTTATAACTTAGTTTTTGATATTTTAAGGATGTTTTAGAAAAATTCAACTCAAGCTTTAAAATGATGTATTACATCATAGGTTTTATAAACTTTAAAAAATTGGTACTTTGGTTTCATTATTCATGGAATGACCCTTTTCGGATAAATTTGATAATTTTATAAACAATTATTAAATCCACTACTTTAAAAATAAAATTTGAACCATATAATATAACCCACGTTTTTATGAAATGGGTTTATTTTTACTTGAAAAATTGAAATTTTATTTTGGAAGTAAAATAATAAAATAATTTTTAATGATAAATTTATATTTTAACTTATAATATTTTTATTTTACTAATGATTAATTTATTATACCATGAATGATTATTTAGTTTCCAAAAATACAAAAACCTTTTCCAATTTTTCCGGTAAAGACCAGTTTTTTTCCGCCTTCCAGAAAACTTAAATTTAAACTTTAATTTTAAAACTAGAATCTAGAATATTAGGAATGAAAAAAACGCGAAAGCGCGTCGCTCTCCGCGTGGTTGCCAGAAAATCATACGCCGCCAGCCGCTCTCCCCAAATATTGCCAAGCAGTCCCAACTCGGGGGCACTTTTGGGAATACGCATCCCGGTGTTCTTGTCACTTTTTACAATTCCGATGTTTCTGATAATGTTTAATAATATCTTGGTGCCTTTATAAAATAACAAATTTGAAACCGTAGTAAAAAGTCTAGTGAACAAATTAAGAAATTTAAAACCAGTGTTTAAAACTAAAATAAAAGATCTAGTAAATGAAAAAGTCTAGTGATCTGTGTCTCATTTGAAACCAAGGTAAATAAACTAACAAGGTATGCTCTTCCGGCGAAAAAGGCGTGGCTTTTGAAAATGACGTCACCCAGGATATATTTCCTATTCACAGCATGGGAAAATGCTTATTTTTGATGATTTTTATTAAATTAAGGGCCAAAGAAACTTCTAAAACAGTTTACACTGGACACAATTACGAACATGTTTATAGGTTATCAAGTTTTTTGAATTAGAATAATAATTTTAACTCAATAATAGCCGATCAAAAATATGAAACTTGAGCTCTACAACGATGTGCTTTAATCTCTCCGCTTATTGATTTTAATTACTAACTTGTATAAATGTAATTAACACAGCTGATGATAGAAAGAAAAAATATTAAGCAAATATTCAATCATGAAAACTTCATGAAAACATTCTTGTTGTGATAAAATTAATATCGCTGTTCTGCAATGTCAAACTTGAATATCCATTGTATCGAAGCAGTTTAGATTTTAAGGACAAAAAATATTGAGTTCTTGAAATAAATGAAGTACATAAAAATATGGAAAATTATGAGCTAAAATCTAAGAACTAATTAATTTAATTTAATAATGGATTTATTCAAAATTTTAGTGCACTTACCTTAAATAATGATCCTACTACAGTCCACTCAGCTTGTTTATTTTTATTTGAGATTCAGAAATAGTATTCTTAAAATCGTCTGTATCCTTAATTATATTTTTAAATATTTTATCGGAATTTTTCAAATAAGTGGGTTATTGTATTCATAAGTTTTAAAACAAACTAAATAAGGAATTTCAATAATATCGACCCAATAAATCCTGATGTATCTACGATCTGTTCAATGGTGTTTATTGTATTACTATAGTATTATGGTGGCTGATATGCCCGTCATTGATTGGTCCGTTATTTTATATCCTGGGTGACGTCACTTATGAGCATACCTGGTTAGTTTATGTACCTTGATTTGAAACAATGTTTTATTTTTAACTCGTTGTATGACTGGTAAAACAGGTTTTCAAACACGGAAAAATAAGTGAAAAAAAGCAGGAAAAACGGGGAAAAAAGAATGAAGGACTGATTTTCTCTTTATAAATTATAGCCTATGTGTTATTCTGATGTATAAGCTACATTATGGTAAAATTTCATTAAAATCCATTCAGTAGTTTTTGCGTGAAAGAGTAACAAACATCCGGACAAACATTCACAATTATAATAGTAGTAGGATCAATTTTACATTGAATTGTAAAAGTAAAATTGTAATTATAGTTTGCAATAAATTGACTTGACTTAACTTATTCAATCAATTACATAGAAATTAATTTAATTTAACTAATTTAGCCTATTAAATAATAATAATGGTTAATTATATTTTACCAATTAGAATAATTTAATAAGGCAGGGATGTCCAAGACGTGACGTTTGAACCAAACAGGGAGTATGAAGTATCACCCACATCCGAATATTTTAATTAATTATAGTTATTTAATTACAAATACTGAAATAATAATTAAAAAATTTAAGAGTTTAAATTTAACTAACTGTTCCATCGATTCTACTATTCTATTAATTAATTAATTAAATATTGGTTACATTTAATTAATAATTTGTTGTTAATTAAATTTAACCAATTAGAATTACTTAATACTAAGTTAACCGACTATTTAAGGCGAGTAAGATAATTACTTTTTAGGATAGAGAGACAATGATCATTCATCCTTTAAATGGTTTTAAATAATTTTAAGAGGCATACTTTGGGGAAACATGCCTTCTGGGCTTTTTTACATTAGTGTGTAGTACAATCAAAAATTTAAAGTATCTATTACAAAAATACCAGTGGTCAGTCCTTTATCAATTTGGAAGAGGAAAATGTCCAAAAAAATGGCGAATCGATTTTTTAATAACTTTTTTCTACATATCGGAGAAAAGAGGGGAAAAATAACTACCCCCTATTGTTTCTTAAGGTTGGCGAAATAAACGTTCCTTCATAGAACATTTAATTAAATTTGAAATCATGTTAATTTGTTTTTATTTTCTTATTCTTTCTACTGTAAGTTAAGCCAGAAAAGGAATTTTTTTTACCTTTTTTTATCCATTGAATGTTTGACATCATTGACACTTATTGATAGCTTATAATAATTTTAAATTTTCTTTCTACTTTTCTCTTTTGTGTTGTGAACTAGGCATAAATATAATTTGCAAATAGATTAAAACGGCTTTTAATCTATTTTTTTCTTATGTTTAAAAAAGGCCATCACATTTATTGTGTGTTTAAACTACTGCAATATATTTTCTAATATACTTATACTATAATTTGTCGATGATTGTTCAGTACTTTAAATAGGATCCTTAACTTTCAGTAAAATTTGGTGATACTACAACAAAAATACCTTTACTTTTATAGATTTTTACGATTTTCTCAAAACTTTTTTTTGTTTTGTTTTTCAACAAAACAAACCATTTTCAAACTGATGATTCAGTTTTACTTCACCGTTCACCTTTCGCTATGATGCCCCAACATTCTCCGCGTTTCCCCACCCCTTTCGACCCCTTCTGGAGCCAAGCCTTTTGGTGGCGAAGTAAATAAGACGTAATCCCTTCTTTGAAGTACTGAGCGTTGCGTTTATCGCACACTCCTTGAAATAAACTCTCGTCTTAAATTGTTCTTAGTGGCGTCACATCAGACACAAAATACCTGATGTGCAACAGGCTTAATGGATTAGAATACCTTTGGATAAGGGATTTACATTTGATGCATTTAATAGTGATTACAAACTTTCAAGTGATTTAGAAAACATGTGATTTTATGTGCAAGAACTGTTCTGAAAAAAAATCAAGGGAATAGTGGATTTTTCCACCTTTTTCTTCACTCTCTCGGAATCCACGGAATAAGAAACAAATCAATATATATTTGATATCGTACATAGATCGGGAGATCTTCAAACTGCAGTGAGTTATGTCTAATGCAGTCAGAGGGTGTGGTTTAAGTAACAGTCAGCTGAGTGTCAGCCAGCCGCGGATCCAGCACGGCTTCAAGGGGGGGGCACTTTTTCAGACAAGATCCCTTTGTTGTACCATTGGGGGGGGGGTCCTCCCCCAGAAAAAAATAGAAATTTGACGTGAAAAAGAAGGATTTTAACTTTAAACGAATTTTTAGTACGTTTTTGATTCTAAGAGGGCACTTTTCAACACTATTACCTTTACTTCATGACTCAAAATGTCAAAACATTGGGGATTTCCTAAAATTATCACTGAAGATCTCCTTGTGCTACTGAGGGGGGGTATGGGGGTCCTCCCCCATAAAAACAATTTTGAAATTAGACCTGTAAAAGTAATGTTTTTACTCATTTTGAGAACCTTTTTGAGTACCCAAGGGGGGGCACTGTCCAGAGTGACACCCCCTGGATCCGCGCCTGGTGTCAGCTGATGTTTGATTTACATAAGCGGACTTGGTGCGATTTCTGGTTAATTCTAAACAGAACACAATTTAATATGTTCAGTAAAGAAAATAGAAGAATTTGTAGGACTTTAACGCGCAGATGCAGATTCTGTGTGAACCCTATGCATACTGTAACGTAGTGAAGAAGAAGACTAGTTAAATTCTGCGGCGAAGTGAAGAGAATCTCTCGCTTGTTTATAAAAGCTTGTGAGCCTAAGCTCGAAGGGGGCTGTCCCGAGATCGAAGCGGCAGAATAAACGTAAAACGTTAGTTGAGTTTTACTTGGTTGGCTGTGTGTTAGTTTTTTGAAATAGACTTCTTTACAATACAAAAAGAAAGGGTCAAGTAGCAACAATTTCTTTCGTATTTCGAGAATGCGATAATTGCTAATATCTGATAAATGCGTATTAATAGGAAAAAATTAGAAAAATAAAATCAAAATGTTGCATTAAATAGTGTAAAGTTTTTTTTTGGGGGGGGGGAGGATAAAGCACATTAGCTCCGCCTCCCTCTTTATGCATCATTAGTTACCCTGACAAGGGCTGTCAAGTGTCAACCTACTACAGACTGTGCAAGGAGACGATCGTCGGGACGGAATTGAGCACGGCAGCACGTGAGGACACGAATGGACCTTCAAAGGTCCGCTGTAATTGTAATGAGAGGTGGACCACAGAAGCCGACCACCTTGCAGTCAAGAATAAAGGACACCATGCTGACCATGACGTCAAAGGAGGGGAGTGTGGTTGTAAATGGTTTCGGAACGTCTCCATCCACACAATAGCATGGTGGATTGGGAAGTGATCCTGGCGCCCGAAATCTTTCTTAGGGGCCTGGATCACTCTCGGGCGACTTAGGATTGAAAAGGAACAATTTTCTCTGTTATGTCGCCACAAAGACTGCATTGCTTGACCCATTGTTCGACCACTGTTTCTAACGGTCCATTTCCGGTTAGGCAGGGCATGAGAAACGCGTTCGTCTTATTTCTATTGTATTTTTGAAGGGATGGATTGCTTTTACATCTTAGATGGTATAACAGATATTTCTGTACAGCCTAATATGGTATAACAGGTATGTAGGAAGATGCTGTGTTGTGGCGACGGCTAGGGCGACGTGTGACGTAACTGTTTCTGAATGTTTCGGGAGATTTTCTTGTCTGGAGAGTTGGGCAGAAGATATTTGTGTCCTTGAGGCCCATGTCTGGATGTACCTAGGTGGTATTTTTTTGTAGTTGTGTACCTAAGTTTGAAGGGTATGGAATTGGAAGAGCTTACGCAAAGAACATAGATAGTAATAGATCTTTCGCATAGGCAAACGCCATTGAAAAAAAGATGATTTTCGAAACGGGATGTAGTAATAAACTGCTATTCTACATAAAGAATCTAATATCTCATGCTCATCTTTGTTCATTCCAATTAATTTTGGGTTTAAAATTGAAATTAGTTTATTAGTAGGGAGAATAAAGGGGTTTAACTGGGAACGAATTGCAAAAAAATAGTTTTCGTCTCCACTAGATGCATTTAATGGGAAAATGAAAGTTTATCAAAATCAGATGACTGGAAGCGGGTTTTTAAAGCAGTGGCGGAGGAGACCCAAAAAGGTTCTCAAAATGAGTAAAAACCCAACTTTTACAGGTCTAATTTTAAAAACCATACCCCCATTAGTATCAAAATTGGGTATTCAGTGTTTATTTTTAGGAAACCCCCAAAATTTTGACATTGTGGGTCAAAAAGTAAAGGTTATAGTGTTGAAAAGGGCCACAATAGACTCAAAACGTTTCTAAAAATGAGTTAAAACCCTACTTTCACAAGTCCAATTTCAATTTTTTTTCTGGGGGAGGACCCCCATACCCCCAATGGTATCTTGGATACCCACAAAGGGATCTTGTCTGGAAAAGTGCCCCCCCCTTGGACCCGTGCTGGATCCGCTTCTGTTTTAAAGACATATGAAATAGTGAAAATCAAGTAATTCTATAAATTTATATATTTTAGAAGAATACATAAATATTTTAGAATGAAAATTTATTGCATTTAATAAAGAGTTTTGCCATTATGGTGGATAAAAAATTTTTCTTTACATTTTCCCAGGGGCGCAGAGACAAAAAGATGCCAAATGGTCTCAAACTAACATGTGTGAAATATCATTCCATTATAACTACTCTTTTTGCCTCCGGATTGACGTAAAAGTTTCGATTAATATAGTAATTTTATGTAACTGTGTGTTAAAATAAATAAGAATTAGTTTCTTCACTATATTCCTTTCCAGGGTGTCTTTAGGGGCAATAGGGTCAACTGCCTTCCCCTTAGGATTCTTCTTTGATGCTATATTTCCTTAAGGTATAAAAACTTTAAAAACATCACCTGTTTAGAATAAATGTATGAAATCCTTTTTTTAGAGTGATATTTTCAAATTAGAAAAAAATTGATTACATAAAATATCTTTGTTCTCTTCAATATCCTTTGTTCACTCCATACTATATTTTTACAATTGGTAATGCCTAGTTGTGTCAAATTCCTCCACCTTCGCTTCAAAATAAAGGTAAAAATCTATAATTGAACAGCAATTTCTACTGACTTAATATTTATTACCCCCTTCATCCCGTTGTTTTCATTAAATTCAAAGCAAATAAAACATTAACACTTTCTTAAGATGTTAAAGAAAACCTTAAAAATTTTTTTGGAATTAGTGTTAATAAGCTGTTTTTAAAATTAAAATTAAAAAAAGGTCAGAGGGAGACCCCCTGAACCCCCCCTTTGTGGATTTATAAATAACTCATTCACTAAAATAAATTGCCTTCAAACATGGAATAAAAATAATCATTTGAAATGACATGAACTATCTAAAATGCTTCTGATGAAATATTGCTATTTAAATTTTAATTGAAAGGAAAAATTGCTAAATATTTCAGTTAAAGAATATAGGTTATCGCAAAATAAGTTCCCCATACGAGTCTCTAATGTCCAACAAATTAAGAGTCAAACTTTGAAATGTTTTCTTAAGAAAAGTGGTAGATCAGCGTTTTCAGCTCAAAGCTCAGTATTGTCCTCAAAATTTTTAAATTAGCTACATTAATTTTCAAAACTTACTAGTGTTTATTTTAAACAGTTAAATTTGCAATACCATGAATGGAATTTCGCAGGGGAAGTTTTTGTAAATCATTGAAAAGTGGGTATGGAGAAATTAAATAAAAGTAGAGAAAAAAATATTCAAAAGGTGTAGGACACTGGAAATGATTAAAAGTGAAAGAAGATAGGGGTGAGGGGGGCACATTAGAACAAACCATATTGGAGAAATCTATCATCCATTGTTTAAAGAGTTTCCTTGCTATCTACTAAGGCTTCAATAAAATTAAGTCCTAAGTCCAAATACATTTTTGTTTCCAAATTTCTCAATAATAAATGTATATTTTTTGCTCCCAAAAGTTTGAGATGGTAAATTTTGATAAATGTATATAAAAAAGAATTCCGAAATATCAGGAATGCTGTAAACTGATGAATATATCAGTTTTTGTTTCGATATCTTTTATATATGTGGAGAAATAGTTAAAAATGTACATTTTTTCCAAATGTGCCCCCTCTCTCCTAATGTTATTTTAGAAAGCTAATTAGAATCAATCCTTTGGAGCCTTTCTATCCCTGATAAACATGTTCATACCCATATGTTCATAAGGTCGGGTTCGAAATTGCACAAGCAGGCGAGAACACGTGCCCGATCGTTATCTGAACCCCGAAATTAGATAAAAACAACACATGTCCCCTTTTTCTGTTTGTTCTAAGATTGCAACGGCTCAGAAGAACCAGAAAAAGCGAACCCAAAAGGCCTAGACCAGTCCAGTATCTTTCTTCTGGTAAAAAGGGTTGTGACATATTTAACTGACCGTCGCTGCTGCTATATGACGAATGACGGATAAGTGTTTGCTCTGGGGATTCTGCACACCGATTTCGAACGGTTTGTGGCAGTGTTTCTTCGAAGTTTCTTGTTTTGCTTCAATTAGTCATATTTGTTGTTTACGGTCTCAGTAGTCACATGGTCAGGTGTACAGCTGGTCGTTCGAACGTGTTTACGCGAAGTCGCGAGTATTTAAATAAACACTGTTGAAGAAATTGAAGATCGATGTTTTTAGAGTTAGGTTGTTGCACATGAAAATGTTTATTATCGTTTAGGGGGAGGGTAGGGTGTATCGGAAAAAATACTTTTTTTCGATTTTGATGATCCGATAGTGCGGAAATGTTGTCTAAAGGTGGCAAAGAGTACCTGTGATTTTTTTCAGAATTTTCGGATAATATCTAAACACCGCCTCACCCCTGAAGTTCCCCATGTTAATCCTATAGGGCGCGCAGCCAAAAAGGCCGAAAATTCGTTTTTCGCCCTTCATTTCTGCCCTAATCACACAAGGAATCTCTTCCCTCGAGTTATGGACTCTCTATGATGTATGCTACCCGACAAAACTTGAATAATAACTTAAATCTCTACTAAATTATGTTGATTGTGGGCGCTGATTTGAACGAGGATATACGTGATTCTCGACGAAATTTGAGCATGCAAAAAACGTAATATAGATATTTAGGCTATAATTAAAGTTTTTTATTCAAATGGTCCAAGGTTGTTAAAATTAAACTGGCGGTAGTTATTATTACGTAAGGTGATAAAAACACTGATTTATTCGAAAATCTGTTGTTTCTTGCATAAATAATTTTAAAAAAATCACCATTAATAACAATCAATTATCATTATTAGAAAATTTTAAATTGTCCTATTATATTGTTTAGCATTTCTTACAAAAGAACAAAGGGGAAGTCGAGCCCTATTCTTACGCAATTATGAGAGGGGGTTCGATTTACTTATCTTTGCTTACAAGGGGGGAGGGGGTGTAAAAATGACCAAATCCAGGCTTACGTAATATTTGAACGTTGAGAGGTTAACATTGTTAACCCGTTGGATAAAATTTATGTTTCATACCAAATTTTTTAAAAGAAGTTCCGCTTATCCCCCCTTCCGTTAGTAAGGGAGTCTTATTATGGTCATTCCCCTTTTATTAACTCCTTGACACCTTGACTTTTCTTCGCTCCCTCCCCACTCCCCAATTATATCCCCATGAGTGGATTTGAAAAGGGTCATGATGGGTTTAAAAGGGTCATGAAGGAGAGGGAACTATATGAGGGGCGTGCCCCCTTTCAACAACCCCCCACAGAGAAGATTAAGAGCACTTTGGCTTGTTTATAAATTCACACATTTTCCTGGTTAAGGCATCCGGGCCGTGTTTACCTGGGTGATTGTGAGGTATTTGGGGCTATTGTGGTAAACAGTGTGAAGCAGCAGAGACTAGAATTCGAAAGTGAATTTTGAAAACTTAATTAATTGATTTATTGTAGCCGAGAGAGACGAGAGACATGTCATCCGCTGAAGGGAGAATCTTAAGCGCGTCTACCTGAACCCCGACAAAAAAAAGGGAGCGTCACAGCGAACCGAAACCTAAACTACTGCTACCTAGAGAGCCTGTATACGAGAGAGAGGCAACAACTCAGTACAGCGCGCAGATCGGTAAACAGGTTTTCTGTTCACCACAGGCGGTTCCCTCCGGTTAATGGCTAGTTCTCTCCATAGGATTAGCATGGGACGCGAGACAAGCGGCATGATACAGTTTGGGCAGAATTTTGGACAGAACTGGATGCGCAGAGACGCTTTTAAGCGAGTTGTCACCTCTCTCTCGTATACAGGCTCTCTACTGCTACCTAAGCGAGCGCTAGGTGTTGAGAGATTTAGCGGGGGGTGAGGAATGCACCTTCTGCGCTCTTCTTGTTGTCTGGGGCTCAGGATTTGCGGCTAGGGAGTGCAGAGGGAGTAATGTTATATCCCCGAGGCCCGGGACCCAGAGATTTTCCTGTTGGGTACTTAGAAGGATACCATCTTGAATATTTCGGAAATTGATTTCTTCCCTTAGAAGTTCAAAAATCAACGATTTACTAAACTAAAATTTTTTTTATTTAATACAGAAAATTTACTTATTCTTTAATTTTAGTTCAGTTATCTCTGGGTGTGTTCTCGGTCTAGTGTAGTTATATATTCATGTATGTGTATGATTATATAGGTATTTTTGTATTTCTACGTTTATCAAAATCTACTAATATTTATTTTAACTTTTTTATATTATCGAGCCAGTGTAATTCTTAGGATTTATTTGAAGGAGTGAAAATACTCCACGACTTTTCAAGGAGGCATGAAATTCATTTAATATGAGGAGTGAAATACGGAAATAGCATTAACTGCATAATATATAGGGACAATTTTTGTTATATAAGAACTCTTCCTTTTTCAATGGACAAAAAATAAAATAGAAAAAAGGAGGATGTTATTTTGGGTTTTTAACAATTTACACATATTAAATAATACAATTAATTTTACATTAAACAATCTATAAGAAACATTTATTCAGTGTTACAAATTTGGGTAGAAAGTGGGGCAGTATGTATTTTTTATGCAAAACCAAAAATTCAAAGCGTGAAAATACGCGCCTGGCTAGTTTTTAAAAGCGTATTTACAATTTTCAATGCGTGAAATACGCTCTCAGAGGCGTTAAAAAATATCTCTGATCGAGGCATTAAAAAATTATTCTTCATTGGGTTTAAAAGTACCTATATTTTGCAACTGTCACCTTAGCCAGTCCTATCATTTCCAATAACCCTTTAAATTGTTTCTATTTATTTGATATTTTTTTGTAAGTAAAATTAAATTTTGTAATTGTATTTCTTTAATTTTAATACTTCAAATGATGATATGTTTATTAATTTACTAATTTTTAACATTATTATTAAGACACAAAATGCACTTTCAAGGGATTTGTAATCCCATAAGTGTATATAGTAAAAATTTAGTATTTTTCTTTCCTTTTGAGATGTATATGATTTAAATTTTTTTTTATTGCACTAAAGAGTTCCAAGCGTTCAAAAAAAATTTTCAAAAAATGAATTCCCAGTTTTGATCCACAATATACAGGGTGTTTCAAAATTGCGTTGCACGGTTTTTATTCAGAACCAACGCCTCCTAGGGTCATGGAAGTAGGGTCTACCCCTAGGTAAGTGAGCCTGGAGAATCCATTGAGATGACTAACAGGGCCCCTAGCGGCGAAATTAAAAAGTTAAAAATATTAATTTAAAAACTAAAGGAGATAGAGCAAAAACCTCAGTCAGAGTATTGTTGCCAAAGTCATGAAGAACTCACTGAAAAATATTTGATCAAAATATCTTGAATATTCGCGGAGATATTAGCATGTGAAAGCATGTTAGCACTTTTTCAGGGGTCAAAAATGAAAAAGTTCACATTTTTGCAAAATTTTCAGAGTTATTGTGTAGTTTTGTGTTTTTTTAGTTGAATGAACACAAAATTTAATCAAAAAATCAAAAAAATTTGCAAATATGAGAACTTTTCCTTTTTTGACCCCCGAAAAAGTGCAATTTTCACATGCTAATATCTCGGCGAATATTCACGATATTTTCATGATTTTTTTTTCAGAGAGTTCTTCATGACGTTGGCAACAATACTCTTAATGAGGTTTTTGCTCTATCTCCATTAGTTTTTAAATTAATTTTTTAAACTTTTTTTATTTCATCGCTAGGAGCGCTGTAAGTCATCTCAATGGATTCTCCAGGCTCACTTACCTAGGGGTAGACCTTACTTCCATGACCCTAGGAGGCGTTGGTTCTGAATAAAAGCCGTGCAACGCAATTTTGAAACACCCTGTATATATCCACAATATTTCTGGGGGTTAGACCCCTAAAAGAATTCATTACGAGAAAGAAAAGTTCACTGAACTTTCATACACAAAACAAATCATTATTTCAAAAGATCCTAGGCTTAACTTCATTTCATAAAAATAGTTCACTCTATTTTAAACAATATCCAAATACGAGTTAAAAATGTCTTTTTAAAGGTCTAATTTCTCAAAAAAATTTCTCGCCATTCCCCATACTTAGGCTTGCCATATTTTCTCAGGTCCAAACACTACCTAAGATTACAAACTAAGAAAAAAACTATTCAAACTAATAAACGTTAATCAGAATAATCACATTTTATATTTTCATTTCACATTACTATTTCAAAAATTGTTTGATTGACTTAATTTTTATCACAAAATTCACTGAAAGTAAGTTTTTTGAAGTATAACAGACTTTAGAAAATGTAAAAAAACCCAATTTTAAACAGATTGGTCAGGATATTTTCATAAAAATGTCTGGGAAATCTTAAACATATGAAACTCCGGACATTTATGCAACCTCGGACAGCTTTAAAAACCCCGGACTGTCCGGGGTAATCCCGGACGTATGGTAAGCCTACCCATACCCCTTTAGTGCTTGTTTTTCATCGAAAATTCATCTCACCTGAAATTTCACCTAGAAATGTTATATAAATTTTATTTCCCGTGGAGGTTCTAAAGAAAATTTTTGTTCCCCTCGAAATAAGTATACGTCACTGAAACCCGCTCCTCAACCGTTTTATGGAAATGTGGGACGTCATATCTGATAAAAAAAACACTTAATTATTCAATTCATGGTTTACGCATGCAATGGATATTTTCAACATCTTATTGTGCATGTTCACGATTGTTTATGAATATTTTTAGTATAAATCGGATGTATGTGACGTCATAGCTTTTTTTGTACCTATTTTCTCGAAAACTGTGGGTCCTAGAGGCTTATTGGCATTTTAATATACTACTCCACCCAAGAAATATGGTTGTGAAAAGTTCGGACGAAGTTGTTGAAACACCCTGTAGCGACGGATAGAGTGAGGCAGAAAGTTCAAACGAATAAGATTAAACTCAAGATTAGATTAAGAGATTTAGGAGGAAGATCCTTAGAAACAAGCTAGAGCTAGACTATTTGGTGAATGTCTTTGATTTCTCTGGAGTATCCGCTTAAAGAATAAGTCTTTCATCTCTGAAAGATTTTTTTTTTCGCAATTTATTAGATATTTCAGAAAAAATAAATATTTTTTTTGCTTCAATAAGCATTTTTAAAAGAAACCAAATAGCACAATCTACCCAAATGAATTTCTAGAATTATTCTAGAATTTGATTCAAATATTTGCACATAAGATTGGCTGTCAACTCTAATAACTAATTCAATTACGTAAATTTCGAGTAGGTAGTACGTCAACTTAAAAATGACACCTTTAGTATTTGGCTTAATTGGCAATCAGAAGACGGTTTTCAGTAGGTACCATCAGAAGACGCCAATTTTACCATCTTGATAGGATTTCAATGGTCATATCAGGTAGAAACTGTAATTTGCTCAGCAATCGCAGAAAAGTAATCCCCCTCTTTTTATAAATTTCCTCTCCCCCCCCATTAATTCACTCTTTCATTACCCCCCCACCTCCTTCACTTAACACTAGGGTTCTAAATACTTCTGAAGGAATAGAGCCCTTGAAGGAATCGATTCTTAGGAATGGTACGTAATTTTCTAATTAATTCAGATAATTAACAATTATTTAAACTTGTTAATTATTATTTTGATGATTAATTAATATTTTGCTTGTTATTAATTAAAGAAATAATAGTTACTAATAATCCGTGATTTGCCATTGAGGCAGTGTATATTGCGACGGAATTTACTGTTCAACAACATCACGCATCATTGCGCCGTAAAATAACGCTTTGATACCAAGGAATAGAACCGATGAAGGAATCGATTCCGGAATCGAATACTTTGGAATCGATACCAAAGAATCAAATCGGAATCGAATACTTTGGAATCGATACCAAGGAATCGAATCGGAATAGAATACTTTGGAATCGATACCAAGGAATCGAATAGGAATCGAATACTTTGGAATCGATACTAGGGAATCGAATAGGAATCGAATACTTTGGAATCGTTACCAAGGAACCGAATAGGAATCGATACCAAGGAATCGATTCAAGAATTGAGTCGGAATCGATACCAAGGAATCGAATCGGAATCGAATACTTTGGAATCAATACCAAGGAATCGAATCAGAATCGAATACTTTGGAATCGATACCAAGGAATTGATTCCGGAATCGAATACTTTGGAATCGATACTAGGGAATCAATTCCGGAATCGAATACTTTGGAATCGTTACCAAGGAACCGAATAGGAATCGATACCAAGGAATCGATTCAAGAATTGAGTCGGAATCGATACCAAGGAATCGAATCGGAATCGAATACTTTGGAATCAATACCAAGGAATCGAATCAGAATCGAATACTTTGGAATCGATACCAAGGAAACGAATCGGAATCGAATACTTTGGAATCGATACTAAGGAATCAATTCCGGATTCGAATACTTTGGAATCGATACCAAGGAATCGAATCGGAATCGAATACTTTGGAATCGATACCAAGGAATTGATTCCGGAATCGAATACTTTGGAATCGATACCAAGGAATCGAACCCATGAAGGAATCGATCCCATGAAGGAATCGATTCCGGAATCGAATCGGTTCCGCCGAATCGGTTCCATTTCATCATTAACTGCGCAGTTTCATACTGCGCAGCGCATTTACGGCGCAATGATGTGAGATGCTGTTGAACAGTAAATTCCGGTTCAATATACACTGCCTGTGATTGAAATAGATAAGTACGTTTCTACTTTTTCAATACTGGAATCGATTCCAGCCAGGTTGGAATCAAACCTCAAGAATCGAGTAATTACCTTCTAAAAACCTGAACAATGTTTCTTCTTCCTTACAATAGTTCCCCCATCTTGCCATGAGAAACATTCACCTTTACTAATCTGCCCCCTAAATCTCCCCTAACGCCCTTGAGCTATGTCTGGACTGGATCTCGTAACCCTCATCTCATTGATCTCTTTCACCTGATATCTCTTTCATCTTCGATCTCTCATTCATTCTTCTTCATCCTTTTTCTGTTATTTTGATATGAGTCACCGAAAAGACATTCACATAATAGTTTTTTTAGTACCAACATTCTAATAATTTGATGTGTATTTTTATATCTTATAATAAGCATCAAATAAGTGAAATTTAGGATTTATGAAACTTGGTATTTATTATTATGAAATAATTAATGTGGATGTATATATGGAATTTGGAATTAAACAAATTAGTAGTTATAAAAATTAAAACCCAAGAAGAAATATTCAAGATTTCGAAGCGTTCCACGTGAAGTAATTTTTTTGTCGAAAAAAAAACTTCCTCCTTTTTTCCCCAGAAGCACAGAATGGGGGGGGGGAGGGGATTGCGTTTTGCTTATTTTTCCTGAGAAGGGGAAAGGGCTATCAGTGATGCTTACGTAAGAAGTTACCAACACTGTATTTTCGAGAAATCTATTCCTTTCTGCTAAAGAAATTCAAAATTCAACAGAAAATAAACTTTAGAAAAAAAAATTGAACAAAGAGAAAAAAAATTTAGTATTAGTGATTATTAAGAAAATTTATTAATTAATACAATAACAATATAACCTTACAAAAATATCCGATTTTTATACTATAAATAAATAATCATAATCATAATCAAGGTGATAGTTTATGAACAATGTAAAATGATGGATAACACTTCTAAAATATTTGCCATTAAGTCAAAATAATGAGAATAGAATTATCTCTTAAAAGAAAATAAATTAAAAATACACCTGCCCAAGCAGCACAATCGTTAAAGATTTGTCTAATTTCGTTTACTTCTAGTTGCAGTTACGTAAAAGTGACATAATTAGTATGAGTTGTGCTACTAGGGTAGGTGTTAATTGGTGTGTAAGGGAAATGTCATTCCGTCGATGAAATAGTCTTGTGAATCTTGAGTCTCATGGGCGGTCTCTGTCGCGTTGTCAGCTGTCTCTCCAAGTGCCATTCTTCTGTGGCGACAATAGCTTGGGCGCCAGGGCCGCTGACAGTTTGACCTATGGTGGTGAATGATGGTTAACTCTTTTTCGACCCCGAACCCCTTTACGTTATCTACCATCGTCCATTTCTCACCTTTTAATTAGAATGTTTATTAGCCTTTTAGTGAATAGGAGTGGTGCGTTCATTGAAAAAAAAATTTTTTACCTATTTTTGTTCTATGCAAAATCATTTCAAAAATTAAGATTGCAATCAGAAGTGTTATAATATCTGTAACATCTTCTAATAATTTAAAAATTGTTACCCACGATTTACAACACAATGTTAGGGGGTTTAGGGCCTTTCCCCTAAAAACATTTATAAATTTCATCCTAAATAACTCATTTTTGATCAGGTCAAGTGCTAGATTAGTTCTTTCAAAGTTTAGGTTAGTTTTTCAACAGTTCTTCCAAATATTGGTTGGTTTAAATAAAATTGTGCCTGTCATACAACGAAATCCTTTAATAATCCCAAATAATGAAGAAATACTAAGGGTGAAATTTTTTTTTCACTCTTGATAATATTTCTTAGTGGGTAAACGAATTGTCCTTATTTAGTTACGAAATGTACACTAATTGTACAAATGACAATACTACTGACCTCAAAGCTGATACTTTATTTTAAGAATATTTGAAATCAAAGGAAAAAAAGAAACATGGAGGCTGGGATACAGAAAGGTTTTTATCCATTTGTTCTTAAATTTTTGAACTTATTTTAATTTAACTTAAACTTTATAAAAAGACAAAACCAAATCAATTAAAAAAAATTTTTTTGGTCAAGAAATTTTGAGGAACCTGGGGAGAGTGCCCTTACCTTAAACTAAAAAAAGAAAGAATCAGAAAAGAAGATAGAAAGAAATAGGGAAAAATGAGGGAAAAGTGTAAAAGGAGAAATAGGAAAAAGATAGCTAGGAAGCACAATTTTAATGAACGAAACAGTTTTAATAGCCTGTGGAATATGCCCCTCTGGACTATGAAAAGGAAAAAAGAGAAAATAGAGTAAAAATAAAGTAATAGAAAAAGAGAAATGAGAAAATACGTTTCAATAGCCGAAAAAGTTAAACACCCCGGGAAAAGTAACCCCCTGGAGTAAAAAAGGGGATAAAAAGAAGAAAGAAAAAAGGGAATAAACAAAATAAATATAAGTTTTTATCTAATGAAATATATTTCTTCTTATTTCCCTTTTCTTTTTCTGTTTTCACACCTTTTCTTTGTGCTTTAACCTTTCCCCCCTCTTTTTTGAACAAGGGGAAGGACAATCCGGAAAGTATGCCTATAATGTCTATGCTGTGCAGTCTTACCTAGGGGGAATGTCGGCGCCAGCCAGTGTGTGTCAACCTGCGAATGCAAGAGCCGTACCTGTGGCTTTCGCAGGATTTCACCGCAGGGGTTTAGGGGTCTGGAAATCAACCCCTTCTACGATTGCGTAAAGTAATCCCCTGTTACGAAAGGGTTTATAGCCGTAGTTTGGAGGAGTTAAGATTTAAACGTTTATTAACTATTCAAATTTTAAACGTTTTGGAATCTGTTTTCTCGTCGAGTACTGTGATCTGACGGCGCCGCGTATTACCATACTGCAATTTCATAAAACCCCTGTTAATATTTAATTATTAAGTCTGTCATTCTCTGTAACGGCAGAGATTGACTTTCTTCTTTTTGGGTTCTATCAAAGTGCAGTATGGCCATACGTGGTGGCGCCCGTCTGAACCACGTTAAAAGGCTTTATATTATTAATTTAATAATGATATTTAAGAAATTAAATAGTGAATTATAATCATGAATACCTATTTAAAAATATTTATTACCAATAGGAACAAAACCCTTCCAAACGACCAAGAAATTTATCTTTAAGATATAGAATTAAAAACAGAATACGATAAAAATACACTCTACAATTTTAAAATAGAAATACTACAGAAACAATAAAAAAAAACCAAGAAGGGAAAGGAAACAATATTAAAAAAAATTTAGTTTAATTTGAACCCTTAAAATAGAAGCTGACATAAGGCATTTAAGAAATAAAATTTAGACGGTTTTAGTTTTAAGGAGAAATTCTTGAAAAATTGCATCGAACTAAATAATAAAAATTCTCAAATAAAAATTTCTGAAATAGTTCTTAGGTTATCGTTATAAATCATTGTTTTTAAACCTGTGTACTAAGAAGGATTGTTAAGTGTCAAGATTTTCCAACAAACGATTATTGTTAAATTGGCTTCCTAAGCCGATATATTAACTTGCAATTATATAATTTTAACAGTTATTAAAAATACTTCTAAAAATTTTAATACTACAGATGTAATAATATCTATTGTTGAAAAAGAAAATTATTCGTTGTTTTTCACTTCATGTTACATGTGAACAAGTAGTTTCCAAATATTTTTGCAGAACAGGATTTTTTTAAATATTGAAAATTTTGTATCACGTGGTATACAAGTGAACTGTGAGAAGGATAAAATACAATACTAAATGTGTGCTTAATTTTTAACTAAACGAATGACCCCTACCAACCAAACAAGATAAAAGGAATACGCTAACACGCAAATTTAAAACTATACTCCCCCCAAAAAATCTTGCCCCATCCATCGAAAAAGGAAACGTTAGAGCCAAGTCAGACCACGCGACCATAAGACGCGACAGTGATCAATCTCCATAAAAAAGCATGGAGAAAGCCCCTATCTTGACAGGAATGAAGATTCCTGTCAAGATAAGGGGAGTCTCAGGCTGAACTCCACCCTTTTCCCCTTCTTTGTTTGATCGCTGTCGCGACTTATGGTCGCTAGGTCTGACTTGGACCTTACCTTATTGTCTAAAAAAAGCGAAAAGCACATAAAAGATACACTATAGGAGGCAAATATTTTTACCCTCAAATGAAAAGAGGAAAATAAATTTTAACTACATAAACAATTACAAATAAATCATAAAAAGTCCTCTTAGTGCTAAAAATATTTTCCCCAAATTGGATATTTGGAAGGGAAGGGTAATTGGATATTTAGAAGTGTGTAAAAAATCCGCTTTCCTCAACCTCATGCTTCACTCCTTTTCCTACGATTTATTGCCACCCATGAAAGAAATTTCGAACATTCTTACGGTGTTCCAGCTCTTCTTCTTGTTGCAATATTCTCTACTAGACTACGAAAGCGCCATGAAGTCGCTGCTCCATCCCACTAAAAGTGTCCATTTTTCTGACTTGACACTTCGTCAACTCCCAAGCAAGCACACTTGGGGAGTGGTAGGGTGATCGACGATAGTTTATTCCATTGCTCGGGGCTGAGGACCTCCTTAACGCTTGTTGAAATCATAGTGGGTGAAAGAGGGAGGTAGCATGGGGCTCAACAAGAGAAAAAAACGGCCCGCAATTTGGTCGTCTATTTTAATACTGTTTTTTTCCCATGAAAATTGTGCTAATTATGGTGGTTCAGTGTAACACAAAGTAAAAGAAACTTTCTAACTGTCCCATTTATAAAATGTTTCTGAAGAACCCCCAAAAACCCCCGCTTTCCGAAACTTTAGACCTATATTTATAAACTGTTCTCTTTAGAAAATTCTGCGGCTTAGAAGGAACGATCCTATTCGTACCGAAAGGGTCGAAAATGAGCCAAAAAATTGCCTGGCAGAGGTTAAATATCAAAAGTTCCCCAGGACTGGACCTCCTGACGTCATCTTCTTTACTTTGAGCTCTCATTGGACACAGATGTTTGACCTGAAAGAGAAAGAGAGAGAGAGAGAGAAAAAGAGAAAGAGAGACGACGGGGGGGGTTCAGCGCGCAGGCTGCTATAGCAGCAGCGCATTTTGTGCCAGATCTGGCAAAACTCAACATCTCCAATTTCCGAAATTTTTCAGGAGAGCCCAAAAACGTGATACATAGCCCATTGGCTTCAATGAAAACGTTTTTTTCCCCAAGCTTTTGTTGAGGGAAAATATCCACTTTTAGGAAGAAGATATTTTTACCTCTTGTGTAAACCTGGAACCTCAGTCCAAAACAGTAATAAAACCTATTTTGGTCGGGGGTGGAGATGTTGTGTTTTGCCAGACCCACCTTCAAGTGTCTTTTGCGCCAAAGTTCTATGAGAAATACATTGGGTCCGATTCTTTGTGTAAAAACCAATATCTTAGCTCAGATGCTCGGTTTTTCAATGTCCATACTTTAAAGCTAGTAACGGCTGGCTAAGAACCCTCCCCATACACTTTTTTTTCGGGAAAAATCAAATTATCCGAATGGGGTCAGGACCCAATTGATTCGGATAATTGGAGTTCTACTATCATCTTTAGAGAAACTTTAACCCTTTATTTACCGACGGTACTTGTAAGTACCACTTCCCAATGTTCCAAATTCGTCCAATTTTCGTTATGTAAGGCCAAATTTAGTTAACTTATAGTTGCAGTTACGTAAACTTGACATATTTTGGATGAGGAAAATAATTTGGTATAAAGGGTTAAAGAAAAAAAACAACAGACCAGCTAATACGAAATAGGTCAAATTTACGTAACTACATTAAGAAGTAAAAGATATTTCGCCATACATGATAAAAATTGAACGAATCTTGAACGCTTGTGCTGCTTGGGTTCTTCTGACCGCGTCGTAAGGGATGATCCGTAATAAAGACCCCCTCTGAAGGTGGGCTGGACCCGTGCCTGCACTGAATACACGGTCTTTTATTAGTACAGTCAAATTAGGGTTTGAGGTAGACATTTAGAAATACAAGCAGAAACCCCCTGGGATGTGTTTAGGGGGGTCTGAGGATGCCTCACCTGAAAATCCCAAAAAATCCGGTGACGGGTTTTCCGCCATTTTGAAAAAGAAGTCGGCCATATTGGATTTTTCCATAGTTCATAAAAACAGCTATAACAGGCGAACTAATTGGTTTAAAATGTTCGTTCTTGTTTTAAAATGCGTAATTCAGTGCGTTTTTTAAGTTTCACGCATCAATTATTGGTTCTAAACCATACATTTTTTTGAAATTAAGCTAAAATAGCAATTTTTTCGTATTTTTTTCGGTTGTAGTTCTTTCGTTTAATACTGTGTCGTAACTATTACAGATATCAAGACCAAAACAACTGGAACTTGTTTAGGATGGTCTTAGGCTATACCATACCGAAATTCTAAGAAATCCCGCCATTAGTTTTCCGCCATTTTGAAAAAAACTGCGGCTATACTGAATTTTCAATGTTTCTTAAAAACTGCTATAACAAGCGAACTTATTGGAATAAAATGCTCAATTTTTTTATAAAATACATTTCTAAGTGTACGTTTTTGAAATATCATGCAGTAAGTTAATATCCTTAAAGATTTAATTTTAAAAACTGGGAAAAATAGTAATTTTTCAGTCTTTTTCTGTTGTAGTTTTTTTTATAGTCCAGGCAAATTAGACATTCAATATAACAGGCTGAAAATTGGTGGAAATGTAGAGAATAGTGTCCGTCTTGATATCCTGAAATTCCCAAAAAATCCCTCCAGGGGAAAATCCGCCATTTTGGAAAAACCAACGCCATCTTGGATTGAGTTTTCAAGCATAGCGACTGAACCAAGGGGCCGATTAAGTTCGTTTTTGTCCCAAATTGTTTAATATTGTGTATTTTAATAGAAAACATCAAAAAATTCAAAATGAAAAACTTAATTTAATAATAATTAATTTTTATTTAATTAATGATTTGTCGTGTGTAAATATAGGTAAGCATTCAAGATAACAAGCTGAAAATTGGTGAAAATATAGAAGACAGTGTCCTAATTAATATCTCGAAATTCCCAAAAAATCCCTCCAGGGAAACCGCCATTTTGAAACAACCGCCGCCATCTTGGGTTGTATTTTTAAGCATAGCGATTGAACCAAGGGTTCGATTGAGTTTGTTTTCGTCCCAAATAGTTCAATATTACGTATTTTAAAGATAAAACCTGAAATAGTTCGAAATAAAAAATTTAATTTAAATAAAATTAAATTTACTTAATTAATGATTTGTCGTGTGTAAATGTAGATAAGAATCCAAAATAACAAGCTGAAAATTGGTGGAAATGTAGAAGATAGTGTCCTGATCGATATTCCGAAATTCCCAAAAAATCCCTCCAGGGGAAAATCCCCCACTTTGAAAAAACCACCGTCATCTTGGACTCTCAATTTAAGCATAGAGATAATGGAGTTTTCTCTTTCCACAACAATGAAATTTCCCCAAAAAGGCATTATTGAAGCTGAAAAAAAACTGCAATTTTAAAGTCGAATATTTCAAAAACTATACGTGCGATTTAAGTAAATTTAGGCTTAAAATGTAGTTAATTTATTCAAGAAAAACATACAGTTCCGTGCATGGTCAAGAATATCACCGTTTAGTTGAAACTAAATAAAAAATATTGGACAAAACGGTCAAATTTAAGAAAACAAACTATGCTCAAACGATATAGCAATCAAACGGTCAAATTTTTGACCATGCACGGAACTGTATGTTTTTCTTGAATAAATTAACTACATTTTAAGCCTAAATTTACTTAAATCGCACGTATAGTTTTTGAAATATTCGACTTTAAAATTGCAGTTTTTTTTCAGCTTCAATAATGCCTTTTTGGGGAAATTTCATTGTTGTGGAAAGAGAAAACTCCATTATCTCTATGCTTAAATTGAGAGTCCAAGATGACGGTGGTTTTTTCAAAGTGGGGGATTTTCCCCTGGAGGGATTTTTTGGGAATTTCGGAATATCGATCAGGACACTATCTTCTACATTTCCACCAATTTTCAGCTTGTTATTTTGAATTCTTATCTACATTTACACACGACAAATCATTAATTAAGTAAATTTAATTTTATTTAAATTAAATTTTTTATTTCGAACTATTTCAGGTTTTATCTTTAAAATACGTAATATTGAACTATTTGGGACGAAAACAAACTCAATCGAACCCTTGGTTCAATCGCTATGCTTAAAAATACAACCCAAGATGGCGGCGGTTGTTTCAAAATGGCGGTTTCCCTGGAGGGATTTTTTGGGAATTTCGAGATATTAATTAGGACACTGTCTTCTATATTTTCACCAATTTTCAGCTTGTTATCTTGAATGCTTATCTACATTTACACACGACAAATCATTAATTAAATAAAAATTAATTATTATTAAATTAAGTTTTTCATTTTGAATTTTTTGATGTTTTCTATTAAAATACACAATATTAAACAATTTGGGACAAAAACGAACTTAATCGGCCCCTTGGTTCAGTCGCTATGCTTGAAAACTCAATCCAAGATGGCGTTGGTTTTTCCAAAATGGCGGATTTTCCCCTGGAGGGATTTTTTGGGAATTTCAGGATATCAAGACGGACACTATTCTCTACATTTCCACCAATTTTCAGCCTGTTATATTGAATGTCTAATTTGCCTGGACTATAAAAAAAACTACAACAGAAAAAGACTGAAAAATTACTATTTTTCCCAGTTTTTAAAATTAAATCTTTAAGGATATTAACTTACTGCATGATATTTCAAAAACGTACACTTAGAAATGTATTTTATAAAAAAATTGAGCATTTTATTCCAATAAGTTCGCTTGTTATAGCAGTTTTTAAGAAACATTGAAAATTCAGTATAGCCGCAGTTTTTTTCAAAATGGCGGAAAACTAATGGCGGGATTTCTTAGAATTTTGGTATGGTATAGCCTAAGACCATCCTAAACAAGTTCCAGTTGTTTTGGTCTTGATATCTGTAATAGTTACGACACAGTATTAAACGAAAGAACTACAACCGAAAAAAATACGAAAAAATTGCTATTTTAGCTTAATTTCAAAAAAATGTATGGTTTAGAACCAATAATTGATGCGTGAAACTTAAAAAACGCACTGAATTACGCATTTTAAAACAAGAACGAACATTTTAAACCAATTAGTTCGCCTGTTATAGCTGTTTTTATGAACTATGGAAAAATCCAATATGGCCGACTTCTTTTTCAAAATGGCGGAAAACCCGTCACCGGATTTTTTGGGATTTTCAGGTGAGGCATCCTCAGACCCCCCTAAACACATCCCAGGGGGTTTCTGCTTGTATTTCTAAATGTCTACCTCCGGCCCTTTTTTCGCCTAATTTGACTGTACTATATCCTATCAATCCTAAGTCGCCCGACATTACCATTCAATCCTATGGAAAATTTGGGACGGCTATTAGGACTGAAAGTGTGGTTTCAAATGTTCCGTATGAAAGATCAAAACGCCCCGTCCAGCCCAAGGGTTGGGACGGAATGTCCCCTGCCGCGACTTTTGTTGGAAATGTCCACCTCCTGCAAAGGTTAAGTGACAATTTTAGGGGTGTAACCAAAGAAAGGGTGGCTTCCAGAATCGTCTCGCCGAAGTGTCGTCATCTAGCAGCATTTGTGTGAGAAGGTCTTGCATGAAAATCTGTAATTCAACATCTCCCTCCCAAACCGCGTTCTCGAACAGGGTTCTAAATACTCCTGAAGGAATCGATTCCAGAATCGAACCTTAAGAATAAGGAAGTTGCATGTGTCAGATTTTCAAAAACAAACAAGTGTTCCGTATGGTTTTTTGTATGGTAAAATGAAATATCTAGTCAGTTTTTCAAAAAAAATGTACTGGTATATAATTAAATATTTTAATTTAAAAGTCGAGAAAAAAACACGTGACTGAAAACGTTTATTGTTTAAACTATAAGATGACGTCAACAATAATACCATCAACTCCATTGCTTTACAACAATGTTTAGTATAAGATGACGTCACATCCAAACTCTTGGCGTTTTCGCGCGCTTTTAAAAAGGGGATTTTTGTTAATTTTTTTGACAATCAAAAAATTTCTCGATCGGCCTCAAATTTTGGTTAGTTGCTTATTTTTGCAAGAGGAATCGATTAAAAAAATAAAAAAAAATCATACAACTTCCTCATTGTATCTGGTTTTCAAACTAATACAGATAGTTAAAAATAGTGTCGTTCGCTAATTAATTAGTATTTTGAATAATAATTAATGTTTTAATGATAAATTAATTAAATAAATAATAATAACTAATTTTTTTATATTGTGATTGATAGTGGTAAAGTTCATAAACTCGCACTCGTTCAACGCGCTGCACTCAGTTCTCCAACTATGCGTTCAAAAATAATTGCAGTTTTTTCCTTGCGGTTAACTGGCCGTTCAAAAAATCAAGTGAACTGAAAAAAGTTTGAGATTTCATGCACAGCTCATACCAAATACGTCACATTTACGTAACTGACACTAGAAGGAAACGAAATGTGGCCAGACGTGACAAAAATTGAATGAGTCTTGAATGTTTGTGCTGATTGGGCATATTCCTCAGTGCAATGACCAGAATATTTTCCAATGCGCATTGCAAAAAAAGTGAGCTTATGAACAAGCCCATAGTTAGTTGGTTAGTTGAATTTTTATGGCACACAAGGATGTGACTGAAATCAAGGTCATACTAGACAGCAATGAGCAATGTTAGTTGACCATACGACGTCACTAACAAACAAAGTAGTTTCCATCGCGGTGTCTGAATTTCGAGTGAAACGAAGAACGTCAATTTTAAAATACGATTACTTCGTTAAACCCATATAGTGTCTTTTTATCACGATTGACGTACCGAAACTCCTTCTAGCAACCCAACAGGCTTTGTTTTTACCCACGAACCGCCGCATGCTACGCAGGAATCCTACCACTGCCCCAGCGGGATTCAATAACTTTAAAACTTATTAGTTATTAGGATGTTATTTCTTTGTGACGCATGCGCATTATATAAAAGTATAAAAACCTTGCAGGATTTATGAATAAGCGTCTCGCTCCGGTACACTTTACTAAAGTTCCACTTCTTCTAACCTTGGGATATTGTACTAGGAGCACGACCGGTCACTTTTTATGAACCAACCTTATTCACTTAACTATATACTCTATTCATTCAGAATTGGCGCTTGAGAAATAGTGCTTTCCCCCACGCTAGAAGCGTAACCATAGTTAAACTCTTCGCGCAGCCAATAGTAACGGCCGTATTCACTACTAACTTAACCTAAGGTTAACCTGGAATTAAACATCTGATTGGTGGTTGAAAAAGGGAAACAAGTTTTAAGCCAATCAGAGTACTTGATTCCAGGTTAACCTTAGGTCAAGTGGTGAATACAGCAGTTGTAAGCCTTCTTCGTCACTTTGACGAGGATAGTTGCTATGGTTACCGATCGGTGGTGGGGGAAGGAAATATTTTCAGTTCAAAATGAACAGAGTATAACTTCGGATTGATAAATTAGATCCTCCGTTTTGGATACTGGCCTAAGGAACCGGTTTCATGTTGGAATCGAGCTTCAAGAATCGAATCCAAGAATCGAAAGAGTCGAACTTTTAGGAATCGATTCCGGAATCGTATCGAACGATGTTTTAGATCCCTAGCTTCACCCCCATCGGGTACGGCAAGTTAAGCTTCGGGGCCGTAACCAGACATACAGACAATTCCATGATTTAAAAAAAAGAGCAGTGAAGTATAATAAACGATAACGACAAATTTTAAAGGGGATTTTTGGTCCTTCTCCAGAACAATTTTGGAAATTTGCATTTCAAAGTAGAGATGTTTTGCGTTTTTACACCCGATAAGAACTAATGAATATTTTAGAACAGTAGGTATATAATAACTTTTAAAATTTCGAGGGGTCTTCTGCAGGAAAATTTTAGAATTTTTACCTTTTAAAAGAGGTGTTTTGAACCACACTTCTTTGGAACCCTTTCGGTTACACACGAAGAGGATCGCTCCTTGGAAGTCATATAAATTTCAAGAAGAAAAAGCAGAAAAAAAAATAACGGGGAAATTTAGGGAGGGGGGTGAACTCTTAAACCCTCATTTCAGAGAAAACTAATAAGTTAATACTTAAGTAGAATGAAAAACACATTGATCATCCTCGTATAGAGATTGTTAATAAAAACATGACAACTTTCACGGCATAAGTCGCTAATATAAATAATATGTTCCTCAATAATACGCCATGACTGATTGACTGAAAAACCTATGACTGAAAAATTGCCTCTAAATAAAATATCGTTCGGTTTAAATATCCAACCTTGCACCCTATATGATTCCAAGTCTTCCAAATCCAGTCGACCCCTTCAACCATTTTTTCCTCACCCCTGAAGTTCTATTTATAATAACTCTATAGTAGCACAGCTTTAACCAAATATGTAACGTTTACGTAACTTCAACAAGAAGTAAATGAAATTTGGCCTTACATATCGAAAACTGGACGTTTGTGCAGTTTGGGAATAACTAGAGACTGAATTGCGCCTAGCGAAATAATTTCCATTATGAACACAAATGGTTCGAATGGAGTGAACTGATGTGAAATGAACTATAAACATCAAAATTAAAAACTCTAGCTCTCAATATATAAGACTCGGTCATGGACTCGAAGAATCTATATTACTAGTCGATTTCCAGAAGTTTTGTGCAAAATCTCCTCGGTGAACAGTTCCACTTTGTTATCTCCCGCAATGTCCAAAACGAGCCAGGAACGTATTCTTGAAGAACAAGTAAGAAGTATTTTTATTGCAATGGGAAAATTTGGGTTACTGAGTGGGTTTGCAGTCTATTTTAGTTCTTAATCTTCACAGCAGCTTAATTTCCGAATTTCAAAACTTAACATTGCGACTTCCTTAAAAATTCATTTTTAATATTACTATCTACAGTGTGACCTTCAATGAATATTTTTTGATTCTTTACATTCACGTTTTGAGGTATCTATTTTTAAAATACATAGACTGCAAAAGAAAATGTTTACGAAAACATCCTTATACTAGAGTCTGACAAAGAGACAATTGTAACTTTAATCTATACCTACAAAGGATACCTGTTGCATTTATTGGTCTCTTTATAAGTAGAATAAACATATACATGTGACTTTTACGTAAACCATTTTAATAGATTTTGTGTAAAAATGCCGAGTATTGTATCTTTCTGCGCAGATATGCAAGTGTTTTTTGCTAATTCCCCCCCCTTAGTGTTCATCCCTTAATTCCGGAATCGAATGGATACCAAGGGTTACAACCCTCCAAAGGAATAAATTCCATCAGGAAAATCAAATCTTAAGAATCGCACTTAATTTTCCCATTCATATTGATAGTTTTGTAGTTATTAACCCCCTAACAGTGTCGCCCGAACAGAACTCGGGTTGGAGAAAAATTAACGTTTCCGTTGTGTGAAGCCCAAATTGAGTTCGTTTCGATGATTGTGATGCTTCTTAGTCTAGAGATTGGGAGACATTATGTTAGGATATTCTTCCTAATTGAAAAGATGTGTGTGTAATCCAATTCTTTTTAATGTGTATGTTAAAATAATTAATACTCTTGTAATTTCATTTATAATTTGATTTTTGTTATAAAAATCTATTTTCTAACACTAATAATATACAGAACAAAATTAAGGTAAAAAAATTTCCCTTTTTGGTCAATTTTCTGAAATAAATGTCACTGTTAACGGATAAATTAATTAGTATTTTGATTATACAGTTACTATTGAGTTAAAGAATTTATAATTAGTATATTGATTATCTGCGATTTGTGATTGAAATATATAGTAGCCCCCTAACCCGCAAGGTTAATAAACCCATAAATTTGGAGAACTTCGGGGATCAACCTTGAGGAACAACAGACACCAAACGTTACAGGTCCCTTTTGGAAATAATTTTAGATTCTACTTTTCCTGAACCCTTTACCTTTTGGCAAAAATGTCATTCTTGGGGATTTTCTAAAAGTGTCACGCAAGATCCCCTTCTGGTACCGCTGGGTCCTATGGGGGTCCTCCCCCAGAAAAAATTTAGAAATTTGACCTGTAAAAGTAGAGTTTTAACTCGTTGTAAGACGCTGTTTAAGGCCAAGAGGGGAATTTTCCATCTGTCTTTTGGCAAAAATGTCAAAATGTTGGGGAATTTCCAAAAATACTTTACTTTAAATACTGGGGGGGCCTCCCTCGGAAAAAATTTTGAAATTCGACTGTTAAAAGTAAGGTTTTAACTCATTTTGAGAACATTTCTGGGTCAAAGGGGGGCGGCACTGTCCATTCTTAATTTTTTACACCACTGTAATTTTTTTAATGAAATAAAGTTTGTCCCATGGAACCCCTAAATTTTTTCGTGGAACCCACTTTGGGAACCACTGCTCTATGAATATGTTTATGGTATAGGTACGTACAGGTAGTCATCAGAAAGTTAACGTATACGCACGTTGATGGGTTGTTTGTTCTGTATTGTGCTGTCCATAGTTTTGTGTATAAGGCTAAGCGTGCACTAGATACTTCAGTCACGGCGGTGACTGGAAAATATAACTGTCACTCAAGAGCAACGGATCTCTGAGTTAAGGCATATAGCATCGGAACAATTCACAACATTTTTTAACGTTTGTCGTTTTTGTTGCTTTCAGGCATCCAGAAACTTCGATTATGGCAAAGAGTTCAGATTGAAAGTGTCTGTTGATTACAGACTCTACATATTCCTCTCTCCGAAATCGGAGATGATCGGCCTTTCTCCCCTCGTTGACTTCGCGAAGAGCTTGCCTTTCTTTGAAGCGTATAGGCCGGTGTACAAGCGGGCACATATCATTCACCTCTACATGAAATTTCAGACGGCTGATACTGCGAAGATGGCCATCGAAGGTTTTAAGGTAAGTGAATGCATAAGTTTGTAGCAGTCGCGCTATCTATGAGTAGGAATCTAAAAAATCGTTCGATTCGATTCTGGAATCGATTCCTGAGGTTCGATTCTTTCGATTCTTGGATTCGATCCCAGAGGTTCAATTCCAACCTGGAATCGATTCCTTAGAGCCAGTATCGAAAAAGTAGAATCGAACTTTTTCAATCACAAATCAAAGATTATTGGTAATTATTATTAATTTAATTAATAACCAGCAAAATATTAATTAATAATGAAAATACTAAATAATTAGTGAACAAAATTGTTAATAATTATCAGCATTAATCAGAAAGCAAAGTACGATTCCTATGATTCGATTCCTGTTGGAATCGATTCCTTCAAGGGTTCGATTCCTTGGTATCGATTCCAAGGCATTCGATTCAAATTAGATTCCGGAATCGATTCTTTCAGAAATATTTAGAACCCTATCTATGAGGCACGATCCCGAACCCCAGACAACAAAGAGCGGGCGGCAGCATTCGGAGCCCCCGCTGAATCTATTGGGTCATCCTGAAAGTTTTGTCGCTTCAGGGAAAGACACCACAAATCTGATAAAGGATGAACTGTTTTTTTAGCAATGTAGTCATAGTCGGCTAGACTAGTACTTGCCCTCCGCTCTCTTGCGTATCCTTCCTATGCCGTACCGAGTCCTAACAAGGATGAAACCGGTCCAAGGCTGGAGGCGACGTTTGAGAGTTGTGAGTTTACACATTTTGTTGCTCTTAAAATGAGTCTTAAGGATGTCTTAAGTTGATAGGAATGAAACTACAAGGTTAGGTATAACTAGGCTCAAATAAAATAGTTGGTTCTGGGCAACCGGAAACTTTTAAACAATGTATTAAGACTTATTAAGGCTAACGTCAGCTACGGATTGTGGTCGGTATCTCTTTAGACCATCGATGCCAGAGATTTAGACGATGGCCTAAAGTGGTAGGGATCCCAATCCGTAGGAGACACTAACCCGAAGAGCTACGATATGCGCCATTGATGTTTTTTTACTTGCAGAGTCAATGGGGGCCATACCTGCACGTTGCATCCGTATCGGACATGCTGGAAGCAATGTACACCATCGAAAGCAGCAATCGGGAGCAGCCCGTGTGGACCACCGCCATCATAGACACCGTCGGGGAGGTTCGAATGACCGACCCTCTGCACCGACAGGTCATCTCCTCCATGCTTCTCAGGTTCGGCGACCCCAGGATATACGACCTCCAGTGGGAGGAGGGCAGAGTGAAGAGCGTCCAAGCCCTATTCTCCTCACTGGCCGAGGCCCTGGGGGCATCCATTGCGTTCGGTAACTGGGTGGACGACCGGAACCCCTACCAGAACTACCACTACAGGATTCGCATAGTGGGTGGCAAGAAGGAAGAGTCGATCTTCTTCCAGTTGAAGATCCCCAACGCCAAGTTGGTCTTCGACATGGAGTACTTTGTCGGTGGAGAACGAGCCACTCATTATGTTCCTCCCCAACTGCCTCGGATGAACGAGATGGCTGCAGAGCTCTTGGTGCAACCACCGAACGAATACCATCAACAGAACAACCACTACCCGGCGATGAATCCTCCTGCGCAGAGAGGGACCCACAGGCAGCGAGGTGAAAGACGCAGCTTCCCACGACGACAGTTTAACAGGAATGTCGCATGGCAGACTCAACCTCGAGTCCAGCAGCAAGAAACCACGACGCGACACGGGCTTGGAAGATGAGATTCGGGACTAGTGACTCGGGGAGCTTTGAAACTTAAGTGGATTGGACAGACTCAAATCACCAGGTAGACTCGCGTAGGGATCCTGCTCAAATCTAGCAACAGCAAGAAACTTACACGGTGCCAGTGCCTGGAAGTTGAGAGTCGGAACTTTTAGACGCCGGGAAGCTTTTAGCTTTTTGTATGGCTTTGATGGACCGACTCAAATTGTGACGGGGCAGAACTATTTAGTTTTCAGACCTTCATCAGCTAAGCTCGAGAAACTTTTTGGAAATCGATGTTCCGGCCGACTTTGGTTTTATGCTGTATTTATTTTTAAATGTTTATATGAGAAATTGACCCTTCAACTGCGTTTGAAGAATTGTTGAATAAAAAGTTTTTGCACTTTTACTGAATGTGTAACTGGTATTTATGAGTAGTCTACAGAAATGGGAATTCTCGGGGAAATAATGGTGAAAGCTAATATTGCACTCAGAAATTCCTAAATTGTGTCGTATTATGTAAGAATATACAGGGTGTCCCATAAATAATGGGTCACTTCTAGGGGGGATAGAAGACACCTAGACGAGTCAGAATCACATAGGATTCGGGGGTCCCAAACCAAATCCTAGGGAGTTAAAAATGGAGCGAAACCCCGAAAAATTCAATTTGTAGAAGAACTGCTATTGGTAGAAATTTTATGGTTTCAAAAACTGGTTTTATATGATCTTTAAAATTATCTCAAAAGCCTTCACCTTAAAATTTTTTTTATTATGAAAAAAGTTAAAAAAACCACAAAAAAAATGTGAAAATTCTGCCCAAATCTCATTTTGTATTTCGAAATCATCTCTTTTGATTTTATAATCTGAAAGATCATAGTTGTAAACCCTTAAGTCCAAAGTTTCACGCAAAAACCATCAATATTAAACGCTTGAGATCCTGTTAAAGTTCGTTTTTTGCGTGCGCAAACTGGTTTCCTATAGCCGTTTCCAAAACGTCAGTTTGCGGACGACGCAAAAAACGGACTTAAACCATGCTTTAACAGGATCTCAAGCATTGAATATTGATGGTTTTTACGTGACACTTTGGACTTAAGGGTTTACAACTACGATCTTTCAGATTATAAAATCAAAAGAAAGGATTTCGAAATGCAAAATGAGGTTTGGGCAGAATTTTCTCATTTTTTTGTGTTTTTTTTAACTTTTTTCATAGTAAAAAAATTTTAAGGTGAAGACTTTTGAGATAATTTTAAAGCTCATATTAAATCACAATTTGAGACCATAATTAAATTTCTACCAATAGCAGTTCTTCTACAAATTGAATTTTTCAATAATTTTTTTGGGGTGTCGCTCCATTTTTAACTCCCTGGGATTTGGTCTGGGACCCTCGAATCCTATGTGATTCTGACTCGTCTAGGTGTCTTCTATCCCCCTAAAAGTGTGACCCACTATTTATGGGACAGCTGTTATCTTGATGACTGGTTTCACTTGTGGATCAACTACTATGTACGAGGTTTCGACGAATTTAGCAGGTTTTATTAAAAGTATTGATATACAGTCGAATCCGCTTAATGTGATCACGGTTAATGTTATCAATCGGATAATGTTATCGAACTAGACAGGTCCCGATCATTCCTATTTAACTTAATGTAAAATACATCGTTTAATGTGATCAACTATGGATCATCACTTCGCTTTATATTATCAAAATTCGTCATTTCTCCTTTAAAACGACCGGTTTTGAGTTCCAAATTTTTGAGGGTCAATTTTAACAAGTAAATATCTGCTCCATGAGAACATCTGGCGCTTTATATTTCTAAAACTCAGTATGAGTAAGAAAAATAAAACATTCCGCATATTATATTGAAAGAAAACAGTTATGGGGGTCCGAATCCATACTTGTGATTGGTTAAAGAAACACAGAGATCCACGCTTCGCAGATGTTTCTGATAAGAGATTTTGATTTTCCCTTGTTTACTGAAATTCAGATTATGTAATAAATAAGTAGTTTATTGGAGTGGAAGGATATAAAGGAGCGGAAAAAGAGAGACCTCTTTCTATAAAAATACAAAGTAAAGTGATTATTTTAATTTTATTAACTACTCTTATATTTTCCGCTTAAAGTTTTACCGAGAGTAAAATTAGAGTTTCATATACATTTATTATGATTACATAATTTTGATTTTAAAGCAAACAATCTAGTTACACTGTTTGCTGCATGTTTTTTATATGAGATCGCTTATTGTTATCGATCGGATAATGTTATCAGTTTAGTCTCGGACAATCGCGATCACATTAAGCGGACTCGACTGTAGTTATTCTTGTTCAGCTTGGAAAGATTTTGGGAGTTCTCGAAAGGATTCTTTAGTTTTTTGTGGCACCTTTCAACCGATTTTAAAAGATTAACAAAAGGGGCTTGGTCTTTTGTAGAACTGCAATTATTTCATTATTAAACCACAAAATTGGTACTGTTGTAAAACAATAACTGGTTATATTACATTATATTGCAATAATTTTATATTCTTGATTATCCTCTTTGATACTATTTTTAAGAACGTTGTACTAATTAGTTTTAAAGTTTTTGGTACAAATTTAAAGGTAAGTGTAAGGAATCCCTTAGGCTGGATCCTCGCAATTTATTTTGATAGTTAGCTATGCGTAAAATTTTAGAACTATTTCGAGACCTTGAACATCAAAAGGAATGGTTCCACAGTTTTTATTTGGAAATTAACCAAGTATCGTACCAAAATTAGGTGGAAATCATAGTTAAAAGTTTATTCCTTGATTTAGAATTTTTATTTGTTACAAAAAATTAAGTTTCCTCATCGAATTGGTGTTAGATGCTTTGGAAAAATTATTTTTTTCAATGGATATTGTCCACAGATGGTTGTAGTATAGGTAAATGGTAAAATTTAAGATTGATTAGTTAATTAAAATTAAGGTGAAATTGGTAAACTAGAGGAAGGAAATGTAAAAATATGGTAGTAATATTTTGCCCTCCTTCGACAAGTAAATTCTATATAGCAGACGTTTCAAAGTTATTTAAAATTTTGAGGGGACTCAGTACCACCAAATCGGTCAAAATATCAAGTCAAGGATTTTGCTCTCAAATCGATGTTTATACTCAAATTGATTCGGCAAATTTCATAGCGATGCGCGAATTCTAAGCATAAATTTCCAATTTTTATTTGGCAGTTACCACATTTTTTAATAAAATATATTCCTCAAAACTGCTTTTTTAGCATTTAAAACCCGGCACTGTCTATTTGGACGGCCTTTTTTCAACTAAACTCTACTCTAATTTCCACGGACCGGCGTTCCATTGGTTCTATCACTAAGAGCCAAAACTGCTACGTAACCACGAGACCTACAGCGCATGCGCCACGGGCCGTTTGGGCCGTCCAAATAGACACTTCGTTAAAACCCTAAGGCATTTTTTTTCTACTGGACTATTTAGTTTGAAACTGCATATATATTAACCATGTAGTGTTTTCAATGAAATAATGCATTCCAATTAGGGATTTGGAGTATAATATAAGGTCTTAAAGTGAAAAATGTGTTTATTTTCATGATATTTTGGAGGTGTTTAGAGAAAAATTGTTTTATTAAACACTATTACAAGTATCCAAATGTAAATTCATAGTTCCATGAACAATAACTTAGATTACGTAGGGGTAAAAAATCAACTAAATTTAAAAACACTACTTTTGATATGTTTTTTGACAATTACGAAATTTCTTAAACTACTTTTTAAAAAGATTTTTTGGTTTGATTATGCTTAAGTGGTCATGGCAAAAGTTTTGACGTTAAAGGACTTCAAAAAATTCCCTTAAGGATATTAATAAATTTTCATTATTATGATATAAGTTGCATAAGTTCCAGTAAAAATATACTCTCGTAACTTTTTAAAATTTGATTAAAATTAGCCAAATCGTCGAATTCTCGCATTTATTCCATAAAAACCACTTAAATTTCAACTCTAAGCTTGCTAAGCTACGTGGCCACTATAGTATCAATTTGGAGTAGGGTGGGTTGGGGTAAAATGGGTCAATTTTAAGGTACCTTCACATTCAAAGTTTTATTTCATCAAAACTATTACTTTTTAATGATTTCTTTCAATTGGATCTTGACACTACAATCCTTGAGAACATTTTCATCTAATTTTATCAAATATTTTTTAGTTATAAGTTGCTTAAACTTAGCATCAAAAGTAATGACCTATTTTACCCCAATGTGGGGTAAAATGGGTCTCATTGCAAAAAGATGTCAAAAATATATTTATTACTAAATATACAAGAAAGTAAGAAAAAAGGCAATCGGCTTAGCCGTTTTTATCTGAAAAAATTTGTTTTAAGTTGCACTTTAATGAAATTGTAAAAGTTCGAAGTTAATGAACATTGTTCAATGTTCAAATTTAGCAATTAAAATACTTCGTTTGGATAAAAAAATAAACTTGTATGACAGTTCAATGTATATTTGAAGGAAATAAGTTAAAAACATTGTTTGAATTAATACAGAAGGCCTCCGAACTATGACCCATTTTACCCCAAGTACAAAATATTGTTATAAAAGATAAAATATTTTATATTTTTCTAAGCTGATTGGCTTGAAATGTCTCTCATACTTTCTTTTATGGAAAAATATTACAAAAGTCTGCTGTAATTTTTTACAATATATAGATATTTTGGAAGTTAGTAAACCCTGTTTTTTCGATGACATCATTTACGGTTCAAATTAAATATTTTTTCAGTCCTCAAAATCATAAATATTAATTTTTGACAGTCGAAAAATGTTGCCAACAGATAAAAGATTATAATACAAAAAAATGAGCGAAAATTATTCAATTTAAATTTGATTTATATCGAGTTAATTAAAACTGACCCATTTTACCCCAAGACCCACTTTACCCCAACCCACCCTACTATTTTCAAAAACTAGAAATGCTTTAGTTCTAGTAAAAAAAGAAAAATATCTCTACCCATGATTACGGAAGATAATTTTTTTTGAAATCAGATTGTGAAACGAATTAGTAGAGCCCCGATTTTCCGCAGAATTGGGTGGCAAGGGGGTACCGAGGCCTTTAATGCTGAATCGAGTTCATTATAGGTTGATTTTTTCTTTTTTCATCCCAGAAGAAATGTCCAACACGATGCAAAGGCCAACAATTTGTCTTTTTGCTTTATAACGTCTCGCACTGTCTCGCGAATAATCGGCACTCTACTGTAATTGTTCTAACTACAATGGTTCCATCTGTGCAATTAGGACTCTTATATTTTCTCGCACACATTAAATTTTTTTGCATATGGCACTTGGAGTCGTCTTAAAAAACAGAGGCTCACGCCAAAACGACGATAAAATTTTACATTCTGGCAACCCAGTTCTATATAGAACTTGAAAAAACTGCATTTGCAACACCAAATTACGCCGAAAATCGCCAGGCCTGGTTACTTTGTCTTTACCGGCATCACAGTGGTTCCAAAACCCAAAAAGCTGGCCAAAAGTCGAAAAAAAAAAGTTTTTATTTCGGAAATGTTGACACTTGGGATAGTTTTAGGGATATATCTAGCACCTATTTCCACCATTGGTAAATGGCTGGGAAGTCTCTGTGGCTCAGGATATTATTTCGTTTGTTAGCGTTGAGCGAGTTGTTTAGACATCTCGAAGTACAACAAAAAGTTCATTAACTTTAAACCCGTATAAAATCATGAAATGTTGACCGATTTTGATTCTGTAAATTGGAATCACATCTAAAAAGTACGCATAAAATACAACTTTTTTTGTGAAATTTATACAAGCAATATATTGAAGAGTTAATCAACAATGAAGATAGTCATATTTCTCAAGATAGCGTTCTAAGAAATCGTGATAAAAAGAGAAAAACGAAAAAAAACTCCCACCAGATCCCACTCTGAAACCAAGTGGAAGTTTTTAATTACATATTTTTTCAAAAGCCTGTAAAAAACTGGCTGCCTTTAGGTGCCATTTTGGCTTCTGGAGCGATCTATATGTTGCAATGTATGGGGGCGGTTCAATGCGAGATTAATAAACTTTTGATTTTATTTCTCAATATTTATAAAAAATGTATTTATAATTAGGTCAAAACGTGAAAATAATATCATATTTTAATTTATTCGAAATTATTTCAATTAAAGTAAACTACTAAATTAACATTTCCGCCCATAGCTTTAAAAAAAATATGTATGAATATTACACCTAATGTATTTTAATATTGATGACATTAATTACTTTTTGAATGTCATAATCATATAG
This sequence comes from Tetragnatha versicolor, assembly GCA_024610705.1. Classification (NCBI taxonomy): domain Eukaryota; kingdom Metazoa; phylum Arthropoda; class Arachnida; order Araneae; family Tetragnathidae; genus Tetragnatha; species Tetragnatha versicolor. Next base: position 12,359,098 of record JANDEH010000017.1, on the reverse strand, counting down.
AAAACATTGCAAATATTTTTTTATACTTAACTGACTAAAATAGTTTGGCATTTTGGTACGAAAACTTCTTTCAACAACACAAGCTATGATGATGGTGATACTGATTATTATGATTCCAATGACTCTTCGTCAGACAATTACTAATTTTTTTTGTTAATTTCCGAAATATTTGTTAGATTAATAATTTACATCTTTTTATTTATTGCTTAAATTTACATAAGCATATAAACGAGTATCATCATATTGTATTATATTTAATTAATATTTTATCTTTTTTTATCCCAGTAAAGATAATATAATTGAAGATATATATATGAAAATAAATATATTAATAGCCATTGGTAATAAAGATTAATTACTTAATTTTAATATTATTTACCTTTAAAATGTTTTAGTTTTTAAAAGTAATACATTCACAATTTTAAACGCTTTTTTATTCCAATTTAATTTTATATTCATCATCTCCTACCTTAAAATGTCATAAGTACTAAATCGCCTGCAAATCTAAAAATTTTTCACCAAATAGACGTCCATGTTGAATTTGTCATTTTGTTCTCTGGAAAAAATATTTTTCAGATTTGTAATCAGTTACCCGGAAATTGTATGTTCAGGAGATTTTTTAAAAAATAAGAAGCAATTATACTTTTCTCGTCAAAACAGTTTTCCGCCATTTTGGTTCCGCCATTTTGTTTTTTCATAAATTTGACTTCAGATTCATAATCAGCGACCTTAAAAACCCCTGTAAATAAATTTTCATCAAAAACACTATCATTTTCGACTTTTGGCCAGCTTTTTGGGATTTGGGACCACTGTGCGGCACTTGTACCATCTTTATACGCCCTGCCTATGTGAGTCAGATTATCGAGATTTGCATCGAGGTCGTCCACAGGAGCCGACATGCATTTAAAATTTCATCAATTGCCATTAAAGAATGACAACAGCTGCTAAAGGTGACCTCGTCTCAGGGGGGGTGGCACTCTGGAAAGTGTCCCCCCCTTGAATACAAAAATGATCACAAAATGAGTTAAAACCCTACTTTTACTAGTCAAATTTCAAAATTTTTTTCTGGGGGAGGACCCCCATAGAGGTACCGCAAGGGATCTTGAGTGACACTTTTTAGAAAATTTCCAATATTTTGACATTTTGTGGCAGAAGGGAAAGGTGATGATCTGTAAAAGGGAAAAGTGCCCCCCCCCTTTGGAGCTATGCTGGATCCGTGCCTGCCGTCTATGACTCGACAGGGGGCTAACATCTGGAACATGTTTAGTTTATCCGCTTTAGTCTAATCCCAAAAAAGGATTAAAGGTGATCTATTCAAGAGTATAGTTGCTGTGAGTTTCTTACTGACTTACGGTCCGGTTCGGTGAGTTTCCTACTTATATACGGTTTACTGGTGGTGCTCCCTTGCTGTGCTGGAGGTTAGGCATGCCCATTATTTGGGCATAGAGGCACGTTTATAAGGACTAAACCTCGGTTGTTCGATTAAGAAAAGACTCCTGGGACTCCTGGGGGCAACTCCTTCGTGGGAAATCCTCTCGGGATTTCCCCTATCTCTGTAACGTGAATCATTCCCTTAAATTTCTTAAATAGTCCTTCCCGGGAATACATGAGAATTTATAGATAAATATCGAACTTATCATGTCAGGGATGGGATGTAGTGTCTGTAACAGTCTACTACTATTCGACACGGCCGTTTCGGTGCCAGAAATAAAATGATAATAAATAGAACTATTTCATAATCCTTCTGAAAATAACAGAAAAAAAGAAAAAAAAAAGCATCCCATTCAGACTTTTCAGTAGTCCATAAATTATAAAAGTAGCTTATTTTTCTGCTCTCGCGATGGGCACCAATTTTCGGCGATTTCTCGCTCTTCTGGTGATTTCTCGCTCTTCTGGCGATTTCTTTCTCGCGGTTATTATCTTAAATCGCTAATTATCTTAATTGTTAATTGGAAGGTAAGAAATCACGTTTTGAAGATAAAATATTGCAGTGATATACCTAATATATTATCTTACAGGTTTTGGGAGCCATTGGCTTCACGGAAGTGTCTCAAATTTGAATTAAAAGGATAACTAAAAACACTCGTTAATTACCTTAATTACGGAGGTTTTGACTAGTTGATTATTGAATATTGCATTGTCATCGAGTTTACACCATGGTGCAAAGTTTTAGAACTTTATATCGTTTGGAAGTGCCTGAAATTTTATGTACAAGATCTTGTAAAAAAAAAAGTGATTAATCGTCCATAAATATTGTAATTACTGGGCAATTCTCGTTTTGACTTTCGAATGTGATGAAGTTATGCCTTATACAACATTGTGCACGGTTTAGGGAGAATAGCCCCTTGGGAAAGGTCTCAAAATCTGGTTTTTCTGTTAATTAAAAATACTCGTTAATTAACTTAATCCTTTGGTTGTTTGACTAGAGAATGGTTGGATATTGGAGTGTCATGAGGTTTACACCTATGTTCAAAGTTTCGGGGCCCTAACATATCGGGAAGTGCCCGAAAATCGAGTTTTAAAATTCCTCCCGTAAAACGCCGCCAAAAGCAAGTAGAATAAAAGCGTTTAAAAATATGTTTTTGCTTCGCGCCGAACGGGCCCTTGCCGAATCGGCCCGCGCTTAAACGACCGCGCCGAAACGTCCCATTCCGAACTGTAACGGATATATTTCAGAATTTAGCGCCCAAATAATCTCTCAAAAAAAGATTAAATTACCATGGAATGGTTAATAACCCATGTTTGGGCGGGTCGAAAAAACGCCACCTCCCCTAATCCATACCAAAAAAGTACATAAAAGGGAAAATTGACTGATTATGCAATTTTTTATACGTAAAAAACATTGTTTTTCATGAGTAGTGGAGATGTAAAAGCAAAAATTAAAATAAGGCCACACCCCAGCAAGTTTTAAGAATTCTCACTCGAGAAATTTTTCAAGATTTAAATATTAAATAATTTGAAAATCCTTTAATTTTAATCAATAACTTCAGATCTCAGAATAATATCCGAAATTTGAAAAAAGTTAATGACATTGTGATACCTCAGTGAAAAGAGAATCTTACAAGTTTTTAAGTTATGCAATAAAGTTGGTTACAAATTTAAAAGTATTCAAAAACGCGGGAGTGGATAGAAACTGTCTTCCCCCCAGGCTCTTCAAATTATACTTGGTGGACACTAATAACTATTAACACTTTAGATACTTTAACACAAAGAACAAACGTAAAAGATCTAAACAAAAAATAATTAGAACTGAGTTTAGAGGAGATGGACGGAGCACTGAAAACTCATTGATGACTTCTTATCCCGAAATTCTGGCTTGATGTTCCAAAATAAGTTAAAATTCTGTTTTTTAAGGTCCAATTTCCAAAAATTTTCTTGGAGAAGATCCCCAACTCCCTTTTTGGTTTTGGAACTTAATTATATTAGTTCATAAAAATACCAGCTTAAAATATGCGTCCAAAATTCTTACAAAATTTATCGAACTACTTAAAAACCTGCTTTTTAGATCAAATTTTCAAACATTTTCTTAGGTAAGTCCCCAAGACTCCCTTTTGTTACGTGGAAATCAATTAATCAGTTTTTCTTATATAATAGTTCTTAAAGACGCATATTCTACCAAAAAAATGTATTAAAAAAAGCCACATTGGACCTACTATATATCCATGAGAGGGGGTGAGGAATATTTTTCATTTCAAAAACATCATTTTTTAATTTCAAAAACATAGTTTTTTGTAATCGAGACTTAAGATACATGTTTATAGGCTATTTTTTAATGCTAAATACGAATATTCCATTTAAATTATTTAAAAATTTAAAATATCAATTTTTAAATTTTTTTTCAAAAATTGGATAAATAAATGAAAAAATTAAAACAGTGCTCAAAACAACTGCAAAATGAGCAATTAAAACGGGATTACCTTATAAATAACTTCAATAATGACCTACTAATGGATGAAAATCGGACAAGAAGTTTAATCTTTTTCAAATTTTTAATTTTTTTTGCTTCAAAAATCGATCTTTCTAAAATTCTTGTTAAACACGTTTGAGGCTGATGCCTAAGTAATTTTTCTACAGCTATCGTAGTCATATAGCTGTAAAAATATAAAAAACAGCAATTGATGATTAAATCATTAATTAATTAACTTATTAAAATTAACTTAAAGAATAGAGGTGAAATTCTTCAGTCAAATGAAACAAAGTACTGGGGACAATAATCGGCAATAAATTTAAAAATAACGATAAATCTTTTAAAAATTTAATTTTTAAACAAATTAAAAAATATTTTTTGAATTAAACATTAAAATTAAAACTAATTTTTTAAAAAGTTTTTGTCTTTTAAAAATTATATTAAAATAGAGATGATTTATTACCAAATGTTGTCTGCTTTCTGTTTCACTTGACTGAAATATTTTATTTGTATTTTCAAAATTCATTTTAATAAATTAATTAACTAAGTACTATTTCTTCATCAATTGCGGTTTTTTATTTTATATATAGCTATGGAACTACAATATTCATGGAAAAACGAATTCGACATCATCCTCAAACCTTTTCAGCAAAAATTTTAAAAAAAGAAAGTCGAATTTTGAATTTAAAAACAAAATTAAACTTTCTACAGTCCGATTTTCTTTTAGTTTTTATGCGTCATTATTTAATGATATCCCAAGGAAAAACCGTTTGTGAATTACTTTTTTGCAGTTATTTTGTGGTTTATTTGTTAATTTGCAGTGGTTGTGGTTAATTTGTTGTTTTATGTTTTAATTTTTTCCATAATCCAATATTGAAAAATTTTGTAAAAAATGGATGTTTTAAATTTCCAAAAATTTAAATTGAATATTCGTATTTAGCACCTAAAAATAGCCTATAAACATTAGTGTGGGCCGAAAAAACTCATTTTTTATTTCGAAGTTGCAATAGCGCAGAAAAGTTGCGAATTATAAAGACAAAGAAAAAGAAAAAATTTTTCAAAATCGGTTAATATCTTCCGATAGCGCATAGGCTCCAAAGTTTGACAAAATATGAAAAAACTTCATTTTTGCGATAATTTTTTTAACCAAATCAAAGATTAAACTATCAAATATTGTTCATGATTTTTTATGTGGAACTAATATAGTTATAGACATAATCTTTCAGGTTCCATTCTTCTATCACTCTTGTTTCGTTAGATATAATTTTTTTAATGTTCATACAAATTTTGTAAAGTTGTTTTTCTTGCATTTTAAAACAGCTAATAACTCTAGAACTATACAACTTAAAAAACCTGAAATCAGTCCCATTTTGTTCGTAAATTTTTTGTCGTTGATTGTGTGTGCATCATGATCATCATTTTCAAAAAGTTTTTTTTTAAAATTTCAAAAAAAAGTGAATAAAAAATTAATAATTTTTTAAAAATTTTCTTTTGAAAAAATATTAATAGCCTTTTAACTCTTAAAATGAACATTACTACCAAATTTCAAGTTGAAAATAAAATTTAATCATGTATAAAAAAATAAAAATAAACGAAACTTAGGCAAGTCCCTAAACTATCCCTAAAATTATACAACAAGAGCGATTCACTCATAGAAAATTCATACACTTGCTTGAGGGTGTTCGTTCATACTGTTCATATGACTTAACTTGTAAAAAATATCACATTAATTTCAGAAAATACGACAATTAATAGATTCGGTACAAAATCTTACAGTGCTTGTTATGTTAATTCAACTTGCATGCATTTCTCCTGAAAATTTCTAAGAATTATGTTTATATCGAATTGTTTTTACTTTTAACATGTCAAATCAAAGTAAATTAAAAGTTTCAGAACACAAAAAATTGGATATAAACACATTTCTAGGAATATTCAGGTAAAATTCATGCAAATTGAATTAACGGAACTAGCACTGTTAGATTTTGAATCGAATCTGTTAATTGTCTTATTTTCTGAAATTTATGTGACATTTTTTACATGTTTTAAGTCATATGAACACCCTCAAGTGATTTGATAAATTTTCCATGGGTGAATCGCTCTTGGTATATAATTTTAGGACATGTTTAGGGATTTGACTAAATTACGGTTATTTTTATTTTTTATACATGATTAAATTTTATTTTCAACTTGAAATTGGGTAGTTATTTTCATTTTAAGAGTTAAAAGGCTATTAATATTTTTTCCAAAGAAAATTAAAAAAAAAATTTTTTATTAAATTTTGTTTCACTTTTTTCAAATTTTTAAAAAAACTTTTCGAAAATGATGATCATGATGCACACCAAATCAACGACAAAAAATTTACGAGCAAAATGGGACTGATTTCAGGTTTTTAAGTTGCATAGTTCTACAGTTATTAGCTGTTTTAAAATGCAGGAAAAACAACTTTACAAAATTTGTATGAACATTAAAAAAATTATATCTAACGAAACAAGAGTGATAGCAGAAGAATGGAACCTGAAAGATTATGTCTATAACTATATTAGTTCCACATAAAAAAATCATGACAAATATTTGATAGTTTAATCTTTGATTTGGTTAAAAAAATAATCGCAAAAATGAAGTTTTTTCATATTTTGTCAAACTTTGGGGCCTATGCGCGATCGGAAGATATTAACCGATTTTGAAAATTCTTTTTCTTTGTCTATATAATTCGCAACTTTTCCGCGCTTTTGCAACTTCGAAATAAAAAAATGAGGTTTTTCGGCCCACCCTAATAAACATGTACCCTAAGTCTCGATTGTTAAAAATTAATATTTTAAATTTTTTCAGCCATTTCTAAAAAATCTCGATTTTTAAAAAATTCTCTAAACATTAGCAGAGTGGCATCAACCGGTTATGAAATCTACTCCATTAAATCTATCAGAAACCATTAAAAGAATTTATATTCGCGGTTTCAGACGTTTCGATTTGGCCTCCTGAATATTGTGGCACGCGTGCCGTGGGTGGGCCATCACTAGTACAAGCAATATGAAAATTACACCCTTGGAGAAAAATGAAACACCCTTGGGTGCTTTATGAGACACGTGAAAGGGGAGAGAATGACTGGGAGGAGGAGACAAGATCCATCAAGCAAGTCGATGCAGTCGCGACGTCCTGTCCGGCTATCAGGAGGAATGATCTATCCACATCAGCAGACTCCCCATCCACAATTATCCAGGCAGTTTGAGCTACATTAACACTTAAAACTTTACTTTTTATGTCAGAAGCATTCCTTCCTTGTTGAGATGCGATCTGAAATATATGTGGAGTCTTTATTGTGTTGTTATGAGTCATTGAAAGGCTGTTGTTATGTTTCATTCTGCCCTTGGACTAAACACAGGGGGGGTCGCGGCTGACCATAACATGGCCTTGCGCTCCAAGGTCTCGGTCATGGTGTCGCATCGTAGGTCTTGGCTCCCATTCAGGGTCGTATTCAAGAGGGGTTAGGGGTTAAAACAAGTTTAAATTTTGACTTCTATTTGAATACTGTTTTTTTTTCTTGAAATTATTTGACTTAGAAGGACCGGTCCTTTTCAGGTGGGGGCAAAGGGCTTCAAAATGAGAAAGAACCCAATTTTAAAGGGTAAAAATTCCAAAATTTTTCTGTGGAAGGATTCCCAAACCACCATCAAAATTTTAAAACCAATCATATACGGTTTTTACTCAATAAATTTTTTGGTAAGGAGGTGTCCTCTTTAATGTAAACTTAAGGGTCTATCTACTTATATAGGAGGAAATTTGTTAGATCAGGTTCGTAAAGTAAATCAGTCCTTTAAAATATAAACATATTTATTAAGACACGGCACAGAGGCGTCTGAACGAAACTCTAAACGGTAACAAGCTAAAATTCCTCCAATACACAACAACATTATATCTTTTATAGTCAACTTCAGTTACGTCATCAGCATCAGCAGTTATTATTAATTCATACATAGTTAAAGTTACAAAATGTATTACCAAAATATCACAGATTCACAACAAGATCGGTACAAACCAGGGTTGGCAAAAACCCGGGTTTTTTTTGAAAAAACCCAAGTGGGTTGGGTTTTTTCGGGTTTTTTCAATAAAACCCTGAAAAAACCCATATAAAACTGGGTTTTTTCGGAAAAAGTCTGGGTTTTTTCAAAATTAAGTGGTTTTCTCCTTCATAGTAAGTGGTTTTTTTTCAAATTTTAGGGAGTTCTTTCTATGTTAAATGTGTTCTTTCAAAATAATGTCAGTTTTTCCACAGTGGTTCTTTCAAAGTTTTTATACTTTGAAAAAACCCACTGAAAATATATAAACACCCCTTATTTACTGAAACCTGGTTTAAATTTTGAAAAACCCCACTAAAATTTAAAAAATATCCTAAACTTTGAAAAAAAAACCATTCAATATTGAAAGAAATCTATTCAACTCTGAAAAAACCCACTAAAATTTTTAAAAAATCTTCATTATTTTTTATATCTAATTTGAACTTTAAACGTCCTAAATTTTGAAAAAAACCCATTCAATAATGAAAAAACCCACTGAATAATGAAAGAACCTTTTTAACTTTTTAAAAAACTCCCTGAAAGTGAAAAAACACCATTTAATTTTTAAAACCTTTTTTAAATTAAAAAAAAACTCATTAAAATTTTAAAAATATCCTAAACTTTGAAAAAAAAATTAAATTTCGAAAGAACTGTCAAAATCTTGATTTTTCTTGAAAAAACCCAAAAACGGGTCCAAAATGTGGGTTTTTTCACATGGTTTTTTTTGAAAAAACCCAGTGGGTCCAACCCAATTGGGTCCAATCCAGCCAACCCTGGTACAAACCCAATACAGGAATCGAAGATCGAACCCTTATTGCTGAAACAGACGGAGTCGAAACAAAATTCAAATTACTTTACATCTTTTTTTGTCCCTAACTTCAATCTATTTTTTTCTCTCATCTTTTTCCAGTTTACCTTTCTATTAAATTCATTTCTTCCCTTTTTTTACCTATAGAGAAAAAGAAAAGAAGAGAAAAGGAATTATGTAAATAGAAATATTAGTTAGAGATCAATTAGATTATAAAAAGAAAAACAAAGGAAGAAACTGGAGAGAGAAAGTAGGAGAAAAAATATATAAAAAGGGGAAATTTTACAAAAATGAAAATAGGAGAAAAGATTTTCACTTGTAAACGCATCCGTAGGTATTAGACACAGAATTTTTTTTACATCTATCTATCTCATAGCTCAGATAATGGGCGTAGCCAGGGTTCCACTTAGGGGGGGCAAGCAGGGTCGACTTTTTCTATGTTTGGGGTTACTAATTTTAAAGCCCCGTGAGAGAGGCCCGTAGCTACAGTATTGTTTTACCTTTTATGAAATTAATGTTAAAGTTTTGTAGGTAGCTTGGAAACAAGGGGAGTTTTTGTTTTGAGATATAAGTTTTTGTAATCCGACCCTAAAAAGTAGTTTTGTGACTCATTTCTGGGCATTGGAGACCATTTATGTTGCACTCGAGGTGGATCCCTCCTTGTATAACCTTTAGAATTTTCAAGGCCCCCCTCTTTAATAAGGCCATGGGTGGGAGCTCTTATTTTCAATTTTGAATCAGAGCTACCAAATGTAGAAATTCATTTCGGGAGGGGCCTCAAAATATTTTTCAGCCCCTTTCATGCATATTAATAGGGTTAATGCAGCTTTTCAACACATTTTTAGGCAGAATTTGGGTCCAAGAGAACTTTATATAAGTGCAGTTTGTAGTAATAAAAGTTCAAGTTTCATAGGGGGGTCCTCCCCCGGAAAATATTTGGAAATTTGCCATTTTTGCCATTTCAATTTCAATTTTATTGTTATACATACACATATATTACACAAACAAAGAATGAGAAAACAAATTATGATTCGCCTGAAAGAAACAAAGACCTGTATAGGCGAAAGAAAAATTACAATTTTTACAGAAAAAATAAAAACATAATATGAAGATAAGTAATTAAGTAAGTTTAGTTGGGAAAACATTATGTATAATAACAGAATTAGAATAACTACAATATATATATACACTTCAATTGAATTAAGTAATGAAAATAAAGGCACAGCAAGGCTTAAAAATTTTATGCTTCTGGATTTAGATGGAAAAAAACACCCAAATTATCAATATTACAAATAAAATTAAATAATGATCACTTGAAAATATTAGGAGATGGAAAACTCTGAAATTCTATAGGCAAAAAAATATATAATTTAGGAGCAAGATAAAAAAAATTTTTTTTGAAAATTTCTTTATGAAAACGGGGAATATTAAATATTATTGTGGGTCTTCTATTTGAGGTATGAATTTTTAGGTCGCAAATATTTTTATGGTGATGTAAAAAAAGTAACATTCGATAAAATGCAAAATGGCGAATAGGTAAAATTTTTAAATTTATTATTAAGTTACAGGGATGATCAAATTTATAGTTTAATAATTTGAAAATTTTGTTTTGAATTGATATTAAAGGAGACAAATTAGATTTACATTCACCTCCCCAAACTATAATGCCATAATTTATTAACGATTGAGCCCAAGAATGATACAAAGTAATTAAAAATGACTTATGAACTTTATTTTTAAGAAAATGCAATTTGATTAAAACGAAGCGTAGTTTTTTAGATAATTCAGTGAAGTGAGTTTTCCATTTAAGGTTTGAATCAATAAAAAGACCTAAATATTTTATGCTATTTACTTGTTGCAGCAAATGACAGTTGCAATGAACAAGAAGACCATTACAGGATGAAGAGTGAAATTTAATATTAAGGGTAGAACTTGATTGAATTAAATTGAAATTAATTAGTTTAGTCTTATTTAAATTTTAAGAAAGGTCATTAAAAGCAAACCATTTCCCGATCGCAATCATATCAGATTCAAACTATCATATCAGATCGGCAATCATATCAGATCGGCAATCATATCAGATTTTGACCCTAAGAACATGGTTTCAAACTGTTTTTTGGTACACGTAAACCAAAATTTGGACATACATTTTTAGATAGGATTTTGATTTTAATAAACTTATTAAAAAATTGTAAATAATAAAGTTTTAAATACTAATACGGGGGCCAGGGGGCCCTCCCCCAGAAAAATTTTAAAAATTTGACCCTTAAAACAGGTTTTTAACTTTGAGTTAAAAGTAATTTTAGTTTAACTTACTAAAAGTAACTTTTAGTTAAAAGTAATTAAAAGTAAATTACTCGGCACTTACTTTTATTAAAGGTGGAGGGGGGGGGGCAGCTGCCCCTCTTTGCCCCCTGGCTATGCACATGGATCAGGCTCAGTTTAATTTAATCAAGAAAAGGAACTTGAGATCAAAGTACTCATTTGAACCATAGTAGTTAATGTAGAGAAAGTAATTGGAAATAATGTTGGGATAATTATTATACAGGGATTATTGATTATTTTAATTCAGGGATTATTATGGGGTACTCTGGTGTTGGGTAAAGGAAGGCGTATAAAGCTTATTTTCATCCTTCATCTTTTTTCCTCTTATTTTATATTGTTCTCTCTTTCTTTTCTACTCACTAAACATATTTTTCTACTCTCTATTTAAATTTTGTTCATTTTTTTTATATTTATCTCCCCTTTCTTCTTTTGCCTTTTATTCTCGTTATTATTATTATTTTTTCATTCTCTCGACCTCTCACATTAAATCCTTTTCTCTTTATTTTTTACCTTTCTGAGAAAAAAAAAGAAATATAATAAAAGAGAACAGGAGAGAGAGAGAGAGAGAGAGAGAGAGAGAGAGAGAGAGAGAGAGAGAGAGAGAGAGAGAGAGAGAGAGAGAGAGAGAGAGAGAGAGAGAGAGAGAGAGAGAGAGAGAGAGAGAGAGAGAGAGAGATTTATGCATTTTGCCATTCTGTCTTAAGCATCTCCTAAATCATTATAATTATCTCTGTATTACTCTCAAGATTAGTCTATTAACAGTTATTCACCCTATGCCAACGCCAACTAGTACTTTCATTTTCTTGATAACTTTCATGTTCTAGAAAAAATTATAATGACTGTGAACATAAACATTGAATTGCATTAATTAATAATGACAAACTAGTATTAATTATTCAACCCTCTGACTGAGCATCCCGCGATTTCCACGTGAATGTGTTTTTCTTCCTTTATTGAGGAGGGGAATAGGATCCCGTTTTTTCTCGTTTAACCACTGATATAAATTATACGCAGTATTGGACACTTAATTTACGTTTTGGCCAACAATTGTCGTTAATTCTCAACTAAATTTCGGAGCTTACAAATGTCGTTAGTTGTCCACTAAATTGCGCCATTTGAAGGAATTTGTTGTATCACCGCTCAAACTTCACTTTGCTGGGGTTTTTTAGGAATGGGTGATAGAAAACATTCATTGATTGACAGAGTGTATATTCCTGATGACTTATCAGATTCTGAAAGCGATTTTAGTTTTGATAGTGATAGTGATGTAGATTTTTCGGACTACTCCTTATATAGTGATGAATCTGATCATGATTCAATAAGCTTCCAATATTGTAATTCAATTGAAATTTTTTTTTAAATTTTTAGTGATAACATGTGAAAATGATCTTTTAGCAACTTATTTTTAAATTTCTTTGAAACTTATCACGCCAATGTTTGGATTTAGATCTATTTCCTTTACTGGAAAAATTCATATTTTTTCTGTTTTCAAATAATGCCGGTATTGTCCATTGATTAGATTCCATTTGACAGACAATAATTTCCTACTTTTAGGAAGTTATATTTATCTAAAATCTTAAAACACTCTCCCACTTCATACATTTCCAAAATAGAAGAAATAATAATAGAATGGTAATGCTAAAAGAAAAAAAGCATTTGTCAGCAGTTCCCACTTCTTCAGAAAGATAATCGACAGCAGCGATAATCATCTGAAGTGACCAGTCCAATCCTTCAAGTCTAATCTCTGCCTCCCCTCGTGTCTGAGGGACTAAAAAGTCTCCTAGACAAAGTCCCAATTTTCACCCCTTTTCTGACTAGACACCGATTAGTTCAACTTCGTTGGTAGATGACTCAACGGAGATAAAATTCAGGTAAGAAGGTCCGAAAAGTTACAGACGTTCTGGCCCCACTAAATGACCGTAACGCGGAACTGCGTTCCTGTAATTATGATTATCTCTTACAGAATTTCCCCCTTCCACTCTTTATCGCTTAGTGAAGTCACTTATGTAAATAGTAATTATTAAAAGGATCTTGCTATTTTAAGCAACATGGCTTGCTTGATTCTTTATGATGGAATAGGGAATGTAAAAATAGTTCTCTTTTTAATTTCACTATCCGATAAAGAGGTCAAACTAAAAATTAAATTAGTATCCCTAAAATTAAATCCTCTCACTAAAATATCCCTAGAAATTTTGTCAAGTAGGCTTGGCTTGTATGGTTCTTTGAAAGTATAAGAGGTATAAAAATTGCTTGGGTTTTTATATCTTTGATTTATGAGTCAAAAAGGTTTACGTTTTCTCTGTGTGAAAGATGCAAGGACGTTAAATATGGACGCTAAGAAGTTATCAATTAATTGAAAGTTTACTTATCAGCCTTCATGTTTAAAATTAGGGAACTTCTGAATTCAATAGGTAGGTTATCACAGTACACAGGGACTACTGCAAAAAAAACAAAAAGCATCTTCAAAAAACTCTTCAGGAGAAATCAGAAATTTCAGTAGAAAACTCGAATCTGTTAACTAAAAAAAAATGAAATGTTCCATTTCAATATTTTCCCCAAATATTTTAAATTTTATTTTTATTCTCTCAACTTTCCACTGTAATTTAAGTGAAGTAAGCCCGAGGTCCGATTGTTCCACATACCAAACAATTAATTTTTAAATGAATTACATACAGTAAAACAAACTCCGAATTGAAACTTTTCCTTACACTAAATTAATTAGATACTCCCTTTCTTCGGATCGGAAATAACAACGAATGCCGAAAATAGACTCAGATAACTAGAACTCTCAATAGCGAATGACTTTTCCGGTTAGGAAAATTGTAAGTGAAAATGTTACTCGGGGAACGAGTAAACAATTAGAAGATTTCAATTGACTCCATTCACATGCTGGAGAAGATTTAGGTAATATGATGTGTGAACTGCTTGTTATCAAAGTCTATACTCCCGATTTTATCAAACTAGTATAAGAGTTCGGAGATATAAGATAAAGTATGTGTTTTTTTCAATCTGCGGATGCTGTTCTCTCTATGAGATGCTGCAGCTTACATCATGCTTATGATCCGCTCATTTTGGTTCATAATACAAAAACTTATACACATTCTCTCAAAGGAAAACACATACACACCTCTTTCACCGAATTATCTAATCAATAAATATGAGAGGCAAAATCTAATCATATAATATAAGTTTGAATGATTTGATTAGACGAAAGACAATCTAATCGAAACTTAGAAACGCTTGCGTCGAATTCATTCACTCATTTTGAGAGTTGGGAGGGTCCGGTCGGGAGCTATTGTTGGATTCGCCTTTAATATTATAGGCTTTTTACGAATTTATTTGGATTATGGAGTGCCTGAAATTCAGTGGAGATGCTCGGAGTTAAAAGGGAATATCGATTATCCTTGAGGTAAGAGTTTAATTGTTTTGATATGAAACCGAATGTTTATTATGAGTTAGTTAGTTTAGTGCATTCAAAGTGCAGTGATAATTAAAAACACTACACTGAAACAATGTATGGTGTGTTTCAAGTAGGAAACATAGGGAATGTCCGTGAATGAATTTCTTCCACTCTTTTTTGACTCACCCCATCACTTATGTCACACTCTCCTACCAAAAATATCTAAATCATAGAGTTGATTTTAACTTTGGATCCTACATTATTTATTTGAGAGAAAATTTTTGTATGCATACTAATAATACCTTACCTTGTATAGTCAGGGGAATATATGATTGGGGAATGCAATATATACTCCATTATATGCAAGACCTTAGTAACAGTTTATTTCTGAAACTTTCTTGTAACTTTCAAAATTCATATAATATAGAGTATCAAACTTGCAAAAAAAATGTTTGAAGACGGGTTTAGCGATTTGACCAAACAAGAAAAAAAACTACACATAGGATGAATTTTTGCACATTGAGCAAAAAGAAAGACACTGGGGATAATTTATTGGATAAATTAATGGGGGATAAATTAATTGTAAGAAGGGGGTTGTAATTTGAAAATTTTTTTTCTAAAAAGGGAGATAAATACCCCAAAAATGTTTAAAGTATGATTAAATTCCCCCCAAACGGACCCTTTAGTAAGGAATTAAACTATTTTTAAGAATATGCAAGCTTGATTTTTATGTAATTTCTCTAAATATTTAGTAATCCTATATTCTGGAATTGTTTTAATTAAGAATTTATGTCGCTAAAATTACTTCGTTTGATTTATTATTGAATTTTTACTTTTTTTTAGACTAGAATAAAACTTCTTTAATTGGTATACTATAGGCAAGTTTATAGTAGGAAATAAATAAATAGAACTTTATTAGACATTGAGAACAAACACAGAAAAGTCAGATATAATGCGATTCGTCAAGGGGAAGAAACTTCCCGAACAGGCGAAAAAGAAATTATATGGAAAAATGACACAACACAAACATAAAACTGTATAAAAACAATAGTTAAATAATGATGGCAGCAAGCTGGTAAACCATTAACTAAATATGCTTCATTGAAGTGAAAAATATAAATTCATTCGATAAATTCGTCGATATTAATTAATAACTCAAATAAATTTCTTTTGAACTCTGAATATTTATTAATGGAGGTTAGATTTAAAGGTAAACTATTGTATAATTTTGGTGCGAGGTAAAAAAATGCTTACAAAAAATTTATTTAGAAAATTTTGGGATTTCGATTTGATAAGTTGCTACAGCTCTTGTATTATATGGTCTTGCTATAGTGTTAAATAGAGATTTATTACGATAAAGATAAAGTATAATACGGAAAAAAGCGTTGTCACGAAGAGGCAATAATTTGAGTAATCAAGAGAAAGAAGAGAGGATTTTTGTTTCTTTATCATACATTTCTCCAGTGCATGCCAAAGCACATATACTCCCTTCATAACTTCCCCACCTAAGAAATTTCACATTAACCCCCTTCAAATGTTTTGGTTGTGGTGTGAATATAAAGTGGCAGCCCTCGACAATAAGTTCAAAACACAATAAGAGCTTAGAACACCTGGGATTAGATAAGCAAGAATGGCTTTAGCGAAGAATGGATACACCATGAGGACTTTCTGTAGCATTGGTTTTCACATGTTCATTTCGGATTGCAATGCTATTTTAAAAGAAATTGCTTTTATTAATAATAAAATTCAAAGAAAGAGATTAATATTATTAGTATTAAAATTCAATATTCAACGAAGTTCCTTGATTTTTAAATTCAGTGTGATATTATAAATAATTGATTGGGGATAACTGATGCTTGCTCTTTTTAATGGAGCAAACAGAATTCCAGCTTTCCAAGAGAATTTTCAGAACTTAAAACGTAAACCTGGTCATTAAAAAGAAAACTTAATTTTAAGGAGGAAAAATTATAAAAGGAATATCTTTTCGTCAACTAAATATATTTTTCATACCACAATAAGTTATGTTTTTCAAACACAAATATTGTTAGAGACTGGTATCCTTCTTTGTTAAGGCCCCTAAGGCTTATTTCAATTTTAAGGCTAATTTCATGTTAAATTCAAAGTAACTTAGACTTCACCAAGCTTGAAAAGCACGTGAAAAATATAAGAACCTTAGTGCTTGGAGAGGATCTAACTAAAAGTTTTAATAGGTACTATAATAAGGGGGGTGAGTAAAGCAATAAGAATCATCCAGATATAAATTCTGGTGGAGAGACCTCAGAAAAACTAGTAAAGAGGTGATAATTGTTTAACTGTATAGGAATTAACAAAATCAAATAATTAAATATTTAATTGGTTCAACTATTAGAAAGAAATCTGTAGAGAAGAATCTCAATATTAGAAACATTTTGTTATAAAAAAACCTTTTCAATATCTCCAAAAAAATTTCTCTCCCTAACATTGCATTTTAATCTAATGTTAGTTATCGTTAAAATTATTTGGATTTTTTTTCTGGAGAAAATTGATTTTTCCTGGGACGCAGCTGTTAATAAGCAACAATCTCGACTGATCTTTTCAATGAATATGTTTTTTACCCTTTTGGGATTCTTTTTTGGTTATATTTTTTTACTTGAAATTTCTACCATCTTATTCCCTTGACTTCCGGATATCGAGAGTGCATTGTTTGTCACTGACTTCTAAATGCCTTCTAAAATTTTATGTAGCAGAAAAAGTTAACTAATCCCTAAATCAGATCTTTCCCTTGCCAACAATGTTGGATACTCCTGCCGAAAGTGTTTGAGGCAATATGATCGATCATACTTTATTCTTGCACCTTAATCACAAAATGACACCTTTCAAAAGTGCTGCCCACCCTTTAAGACGGATTTTGTCAATCCATCGAGTATTCAATCTGCGTGGGAAACAACTCTGGATCTCCCCAAATTCCTAATCTCCCCATTCCTACCAACGTTTTGTAAGAGATTTAAGAGCTGAATCGAAATCCACAAACAGTATCGGATTTTATTGATCCTGTCAACAATTTTTAGGCGGGGTTATGACATAGAGTTGAGCTTTTTCACGTTTAGTATTGGAAATATTTTAACACTAGAAGGGATGAGTCATTCGAAAAGTTTTACCACTACTATCTGAGAAGATCAGGTGTGGTAGATAACTTTCAATGGACCTTCAGTAATTAGTCACCAGACTTGATTGCGATGACCTTACATCGACCTTTGGTCGTGGCGTAATCTTTGGGGGATTAATTGTTTACTTTTCTGGCGTGAGTACATTCCAGACGGTGTGAGTCATCTTCAAGCCAGTATGGGTCAGACAGTGTGTCTACACCAAAAAGGAAGGAGTATATCCTTGAAGGACTAGTTATCTTTAGTTAGTATGGTCTTGGACCACCCCCTTGATTATTTGAATGGACCACCATGAAATCAATTAAATTTTGTAAAGTGGACAGATATGGGAAAAACAATTATGATGCAGGACATTCAGATAGATCATTGAATTCTATTATATGACATAAATAAACTCTAAAGAAAGATTACTTCTCGATTTCAATGATAATTTATATATTTTTTACATTTAGTATTTGTGATGGTATATGGGTCACATAGCATTAAATACAAAAAGCAAAAGCAAAAAGATATTGATTCAATTGAAAGGGTTCAGCATAGAGCGACCGAAATGGTCAAGGGTATATCCAGTTTAAGTTATGTGTGAAGATTAAGTAAGTTAAATATGTTCACTCTAGAGGAAGAAGGATTAGAGGGGATTTAATTCAACTTTTCAAAAATGATAAAACAAGGGGACACAGAGGGACTAGATTTCAATACGGGTAATAGAACGAGGGGTCACATATTTAAATTGAACAAGGCAAATTTTAACCGGGGTTGTAGGAACTATTATTTTTTTAACAGGGTAGTGAACAGATGGAATGGGTTACCTGAAACGAATATCAACTGAAGTGGGGTAAACGAATTCAAGAATGAAATTGACAGATACTGGGAATCGGGTGGTTTGAGTTAAATGGACCGGACCAACCCTTGTTCGGCGCTTGCCTGTAGTTGGTCGACTTAATTTGTATTTGTAAACATTTGAACTCCAAAACAATTGAAATAGTTCTTTAGTTCTTCTTCTCTTGAAATTAAATAAATCTTTAGACATAAAATCCAGTTTAAGGGTTTTTAATTTACTTAGTTTAGTTATACCAAATTAAACATAAAAATAGTAGATTTTAGGATTGTTTTAGTTTTTATTAATTTAATAGAAGTTGGATAAGATTTATAAAAGACGATTTTTTTTGTATGAACGTGTTTATTTAATATTCTTTATTATTTGTTAGGTTTTTTCGTGCATTCATTTTTCTATGCCCTTTTAAAAGTAGTTGTTAGATATTTTAAAATTAAGTCTTTTCTTATTTGTAAAATATATTAATGGTTCTTAACTTTTTTCGACAGTACAATAGACAATAGAGCAATAGACCATTGGTCGCTGTCCTTAGGGCTGTGTTCGCCTATAAGCCAAGGCTTCGCTTAATTTTTTTCATACATATTTACTCTCAGAAACATTAATGATTTATTCTCTAAAAAGGTTATTTAAAACGTTTTTAGAGGCAATGAATAAATAATAACTTTTTATGTTTGCACTGAAAAAGAATGGTTTTGGTTAAACTAATATTTTCATAGATTGAAATTAAAATCTTTTGCAGAATATCCTTTATTTATTTACCATGATATCCTACTATCCCAGGGAGGAGGTAAATTATGTTGCTAGCTGTCTCGCTTGCCTTAAAAACTGAAAAAATGTAATATACTTTTTTTTAAACTTTTCTCGTTATTTTTTACTGGGGAAACATTGCTGGGTAAAGTGTTCAATAGTGGCCCTTTCAAGGAAACACTGATTTCCTTATTTTTTAAAAGGGTTTTATGAATTTAGAAATTCGCGACAAATGCATCTAAGAAGGTTGCTAAATAAATATCAAGAATTTTATTAATTTATAAGCAGATTAGTGTTTTTCTAAACAGTCAAAAATGTATTTTTTGTTCAGATATGCTCTCCCCAACTGAATACTGTCTCGGAAAGAGACATAAAAGTATTACTTAGTTCCTTTTACTAACCCTGGCTTGAAGTGATTATCGAACTGATCGTGAAAATTTGGTTTAGTCTTATCAACATGGTTGGGTCACTACAGCTATACAGAACCGGTGTTCATTTTGTATCGCGCGTCCTCAAAACAAAACCAAAGAGAGCACGTGCCTCTTATCAGTGACGTAACGAACGATTTTGCATCCGAAACATGGGTAAACACTAAATAGTAAACATGGGTGATAACTGTGTTCCATAGTCCAAATCGTACGGAGTCGCTATAACTAAGGGCAATGCAGTCCCCCGTCTTTTTTAATGCCCCCTGTAAGTTAGGAGAAACAGAATCCCCAAATGGATTTGTCCAGTGCACCAACTTTCAATTAAATCGCCAGTTTGAAAAAGGGAATAAGTTCAAATAATGACAAATTGACATTATTGTACTCTAATGGCAGATATAGCCCCATGAATTTGCGAAATAGATGTCAGTTCATTGAATTTTTTTATTGCCGACGTATTGGCCGAGTGGTTAGAGCATCTGACTGCGAAGCCATACGTCTGGGGTTCGAATCCCCGTTTGGCATGGATGTTAGTTTCTGTCCTTGTGTGGAATGAATGTGGCCCCCTTGTAAAAAGGGGTTGTGCGAGCGAATGCGTGTGTTTGTGGCGGGGGCAACAGTACTTCACCTCCGTGGCTTCGGTCCACAGGTGCCCACTGGGTAACGCGAAGAAAGTACAAATTACGGCATGTCTATTGGTCAATGAACTCTGTTATCCGTAACTGTTCAATTACCTGCCATTGGAAATAAAAATTTTTTTTATTTAATTTGAGTTAAAGTTAATTTAATTTTTTATTCAATTTTGTTATAAACTAAGCCAAAATAAAGTTTAATTTTAATTTAAAGAAATTTTTAATTTTTTTTTATTCAGGGAATGTTTGAGTCCATTTATTTTCACTTAATACTATCATAAACGACTCAGTTTTATAATAATTTTGAGTTTTTTTTGTCTTAGTTCTTCTATTTCTCCCTTTTGTGCTGTGAACTAAGAAGAAATATAATTTAAATGTCATTTTAAGTGCTTTTTAAGATTTTTCTTCAATTGATTGGTTGGTTGATTAGGTTTTTATGGCGCATCACCCAAGATAAGGCATAGTGTGCCATTTTCTTCAGTCGAAATTTCATAAGGTTGAAAAAGGATGTAAATTCATTAACTTTTTTCAACTGTAAAATTTTTTTAGTGTACTTCTTATATTAGTTTTGATGATTGATCTGTTTCATAAATTGGGCTATATCTACAACGTAAAGTTTATTACTTTACACAGTTATTTTTCGATTTTCTCAAACCTTGGTTTTAGGATTTATTCCGTTTTTATTCAAACTGACGATTCTATTTGAATTATTGGGGGATTATAATAGTAACAATTTGCTATTCACTCTGTTGTAGGTGTTTAAGGGGAAACATACCTTTTAAAAGTCCGAAACGGAAGGGAGAAATGGTCATTTTTAAAGGGCTGTTATTTTTTAAATATTGCGCACCTGGATTAGATTTCAGGGTGATATGATTAACCAAACATTGTTTTATTGAAAATATGTTCAACGAAAAAAATTATTTTTAATTTTTTTTATTAAATACAGGTTATTGTAAAAGGTAACTTTTAAGCCCATTTTTTACTCAGCGCAGCTTTTTGAAAAAAAAAACTAATATTTTTACCCAATTTTTTTTTCTGGAGAAAGAGATGTATATAATCTTTAAATTAATGAACCAGATTTTTATTTGAGTAAGAATATTTATTTTTATAAGCATTTAAAGTGATATATTTTTTGAAAATTTTCAAAATTCAAATTCAAAATTTTATTACTCTTTTGATATTTAACATAGAGATTTCTTGCTTCATTAATTTAAAGATTATATACATATGTTTCTTCAGAAAAAAAATTGGGTAAAAATATTATTTTTTTTTTTTCAAAAAGCTGCGCAGAGTAAAAAATGGGCTTGAAAATTACCTTGTATACAATAACCTCTATTTAATAAAAAATAATTTA
This sequence comes from Tetragnatha versicolor, assembly GCA_024610705.1. NCBI lineage: Eukaryota > Metazoa > Arthropoda > Arachnida > Araneae > Tetragnathidae > Tetragnatha > Tetragnatha versicolor. Next base: position 12,337,470 of record JANDEH010000017.1, on the reverse strand, counting down.
TTTCGTTGAACATATTTTCAATGAAACAATGTTTGATAAATCATATCACCCTGAAATCTAATCCAGGTGCGCAATATTTAAAAAATAACAGCCCTTTAAAAATGACCATTTCTCCCTTCCGTTTTAAACTTTTAAAAGGTATGTGTCCCCTGCTTATTGCTTTCAATATGAAGACACAAAGCAATTTAGATTCTCTCAAATTGAGGTGCTTGCATCAACAACGAGCTAATTATACAATGTTGTCGTTGATGCAAGAAGAAAATGCCTTGTCATTGCCTTTTGTAGAGGTTGCACTTCTTCCAACCATTTCTCAATTATATTTTCTTCTAATGCCAGCCAAGAGGGGGATTACCTAATCCAGGCTTTCTGTACAAAAGAGAACGCTATATACGTAAATAGGGATTACTAATCCATTATTGTACCGACAACTAGTCACTTCGGCGACATGAAAAGAAGACGAATACCAGGACATGTTCAACACTTTTTCTTTGAAAATAAGCTTTTGCCAGACCATATGTAAAACATGCACAGTGCATGTAAAAACTTGTCCTGCACAAGTTCATTCGTATGTGCTTATACACTCTGGAAAGCTTAGATCGCTCTATGCACTTACCTGGTACACGCATAAAAAGTTAAACTAGTTTAAGTGCCAATCTAGCTTAAGTCAAGCATGTAATTTATGCTTGACTTAAGCTAGATTGGCACTTAAACTAGTTTAACTTTTTATGCGTGTACCGGGTATAACTGAAACCAACCCATTATGTAATGAAAAGTATTTTTTCAATCAACATTTAAGTAATTTATAAGCTTTTAAAACACTTTTGACTTAACTAGAAATTTTAAGCCATTTTTCCATTTTATGAGAGCAGTTTTGTCAATTTTCTTACCTTTTAGGGCCAATGCTTGACTGAATTATAAGGTAAAGAACTTTTTAATTATTTTTCCATGAATAAACATGGTAGTACGCAACTTTTGAGCCCTATTTTGTATCGATATTAAAAATTTTATTTTTCCCTTTATAGCCTCCCAGCAAAAAAAATCAGCATAAAACCTTCAAAAAAGTACCCCTTTTGAAGGTTTCATGAAGTAACCTGCAGTTTTTTTGAAGGCAGTCAGATCCATGCAGGTTTTATAAAGGTAATGTGCAGTGTTTTCGAAGGAATGTGAAGGTTTTATGCAGCGCAATTTTCCCTTCACAAAAACTGCAGTTTTTATGCAGAATATTAAATGAAGATTTTGAACTTAATGTTTCCTTAAAGAAAAATGCAGGTTTTGTGAAGACATATTGCAGGTTTTATGCAGTGCTATTTTCCCATCACAAAAACTGCAGTTTTTCTACAGAGCAAATAATGAAGATTTAAAACTTTACTTTTCCTTCATAAAACCTTCAGTTTTTATTAATTTTATTTTGGACGAAGATTTGACGCATGCGCATTTCCTAGGGTTTGCTGGATCCGATATCCGAAATAAAGTAAGAACATTATTATGATTAATATAATTTTATTAATCACATAATTTAATTGATTTAATAATTAAATAAAATTATTCAAGCCAGTTTTCGTTTTTATTTTAATCATCCCGGAATAGTGAAGACGTTCTGCGCAATCGCGTTACATAAAGATCCGTTTTATTGTGATAATGGCGGTATAAAGGAAGCAGCTTTGAAATTGGTGAGCGGAAAGTTATTTCTCTGAATTTTATGATTCCATACTTATTTCTGTAATATGATTAATATTCTTTTATATACTCATCAAAATTTGTCCATTTGTAATTGCATGCTATTTTACTTATGCATTGTCAGGTATCGTATTTTAAATGACTGATTTATTTGTTGCTTTGGTACCGTGCTTTATACATTTTGCAAAGTATTATTAACACGCTTATTGCTTTTCTGGATCAGCTTCGATTAGAGTCGACCAGCCGCCATGTTTACCCACAGCTCAAATGATGACACAGGACCATATAGATCTAATTTGAGCTGTGGGTAAATATGGCAGCTGGTCGACTCTTATCGAAGCTGTGCCGTATTTCTTTTCACTTAAATCGGAGTCCTCGTAAAGCACTTGAGTGTTATCATTTGAGCAGTGGTGAAACATGGCGGCCGGTATGCATAGCACCAAATGATCGGACTGCCAAAATTTATACAGAGGAAACATTTGCAGGCATGAAAATCACGCGTTAATTTCAATGTAAATCGGAGAAGTTTGATGACGATGTGTATTGGTTGTCTTTATTTTCCCGATCGCATCTGCCGTTTGAAAATTTTCGAAATGGGTACATGCATTTATTAAATGTTTTGGGATAAAATTAGGCAAATACACAAATGTTAGCAGTCAAACGTAAGCCAGGTTTGTGTCAATGATTATGTTTTGGTTCACTGTTCAATACAATAATAAGTGATAAGTAAATTAAAATCTATTATTTTTTAGAAATAGTTGGAGCATTAATTTATTTTGCTTAAAATTTGAAATTGAATTTATTTTGCTAAAAGCTTGATTTTTCTTATAAAAAAGCAGAATCAAAATTTCCACCTTTGCTTTCCCGCCATAGAGTAAGCCCATTTCAGCGTATCATACCTTTATGCTTGGCCCTTTTTGGGATACGAGAATTAGGTAACATTATGAAAATCAAAGTTATTAAAGATTGTTTGTGTTTTTCAGTATGCCATCATAGGGTTTAGTGCCATTAAACTCTTACCAAACCAGGATGTTAATAAAAGTCCTAAAACTAAACTAAAATATTTTAGTTAGTTGAGAAATCTTTCAATTTGAGCTAACTCCCTTTATATGGATGACATTCAATACACTAAACTTATTTTTCCCTAGATAATGTTTGTTGATGATTGTAGAATTTTACTGCTCTGCTGCTAAAAAAGTAGCTGCTAAAAAGATACAGCCTAACATATTTGATACAAAAAAATTTTTAAAATTCAAAAAATCAACAAATGTTTTTTTATTCATGCGTATGATACATTTTATTATGTTGATTTTTCATACCAGTTGGCTGGTTTTTGTTGTTGATGGATGCAGTTTAACCGTACCAACATAAAAATAGTCAAAAATTCTTTTCAAAAACCCCGGCAGGTCTTCTGCAAGAAAACTGTAATAATCCAAGATAAATCAGCATAAAACCTTCAAAAACAACACTGCAGGTTTTCTGAATGAAATTCGGACAACTTAACTGCAGGAAAAATGCAGTCAAAGAAATCAGCATGAAACCTTCAAAAAACTTGCAGGTTTTCTGCATGAAATTCGGACAACTTAACTGCAGGAAACCTGCAGTCAAAGAAATCAGCATGAAACCTTCAAAAATATCTGAAGGTTTTTTGCATGAAATTCGGACAAATTAACTGCAGGAAACCTGCAGTCAAAAAAATCAGCATGAAACCTTTAAAAAAATCAGCATGAAACCTTCAAAAAACCTGCAGGTTTTCTGCATGAAATTCGGACAACCTAACTGCAGGTAACCTGCAGTCAAAATATACAGGTTTCTTGCAGGTTTATTTGTCCGAATTCCCTGCAGGAAACCTGCAGGTTTTTTTTGAAGGTTTCATGCTGATTTTTTTTGCTGGGCTATTACTATTTCAATGATATGAGCTCTTACAATGCGCGCTATAAATTGAAAATTTCACCCCTTCTAGAAATATGAAAGGTTTCAAACATCTATTTGGCTTTCTCTAATTAAGAATTCCCCTAGTTATTGTTTTAAAATAGAGGTAAAAAGGAATACAATTATTTTAAAGTCATTTTTATGAAAAATTTGATGAAATTTCAAAGTGAAAGTGGCACCTGAAGATATTAATTGAATGAGCTAACTATTCATACCTAGGCGTTTTCAATTTCCGAAATTCGTGTTTTTCGCTCCACCCTAATGGACACCTATGGAGACAACACTCCTCCATGGTTTTCTCGACCCCCTAACATCCAGGAAGGCTGATTTTGTAATCAATTGACATTGATACTATGTGCATTCATAGAAATAAATTTGACTTCGATATCTGTTTTCCTTCGTGGTGTTGGGATTTTAATTTCCGCTAGTGTAAAAACTTCCAAATTTCACAATTATTTAAATAATTTGATTTTTTTCCACTAAATAGTTTTATAGAGATGCTACTTTTCCAATAAATTCTTTCAAGTTTAAAAATTAAATCCTTTTTAATCAAGAAAGTCATGGCAATATACACGTTTTAGGTACCTTAGCCCCCTCCTTGACAAAAATCCTGTATTCGCTACTTCTTGGAGATTTCCCTTTTCAATGAGATTTTGATCAATTTATGAATTATTTGATCAATCAATACATTGCTTTACATCAATTCCATATTGACTTCTTGGAGGAAACGACACTAACCATAACAAAACATTTCACTGGTTTAAATTTCAAATATTATTTCTTTACTGTCGTTAGAAATGTTCGAAATATATTTTCCTTAATGTCAGAACTTTCTTTTAAAATTAAAATATTACACAATGGAATCTCTTAATGAAATATTACTACCGCAACACCTTTCCAAATAGATGTTTAAAAACGGCTGAATGCATTTCTAGCTGTATCTATATGCCCATGGCATATTGTTACTAACCACATAGAATATTTCTAAGAAAAGTATAAGGGTTGGGCAGGGGAAGACTTAGCTCTTTTTACGCAAAACCGTAATAAGGTTGTACACTGTACAGGTACACGTACGGTGTACTACACCGATCATGAGAATGTTCTATAGCTAGAAGATGGCACCATCAGTTGAAAGGATAATAACCCCTAAGTTTTCCAACTATCTGCCTGCGTTTTATAGACATTTTTCGAAAAGCTGACAAACTATTTCATGATGGGTGTGGTGGGAAAAAAATTCAATAGCTCCCCTACATTAAATCTTCCCTTTTAAATTTAAGAAAAAGGGATAATCCCCCTCCCTGTTCATCCCCCCTTTAGCATTGTGAGCTTAGGAGATCATCTTCGCAGTATGTAAGTGTGTCAGGGCCGTATTCAAGGAGGGGGTTTAGGGGTTCAACCCCCCCCCCGAAATTTCGATGTCAATTTTTGACTTACTGTTTTTCCTTAAAAATTCGTCATAAAATGCATAAAACCCTTACTTTTAAAGTTCAAAATTCAAAATTTTTCTTGGGAAGAACCCACAACCCCCCTTGAAATTTTGAAATTTATTATAACAGTCATTCCTTGAAAATTTTGGGACTTACAAGGAGTGGTCCTCTTTGGGTTGCTTTAACCCCTTAATAGGAACAAGCACTAACAGTTAGAAAGAGGGGAAGTGGGAAATCGGGTGTGAAAAAAAGGGAAAAGCGACTCCAAACCCAGTTAAAATCCTGTTTTTAGGGTCATTTCCAGAAGTTTTCTGGGGGGAGGACCCCAGACGCTTTGGAACCAAATTATTTACAACTTTTTTTGGAAAAAGTTCGTCAAAATGCGAAATTTAAACCAAAATGGAAATTAAATTCTTGAAAATGTATGTCCAAAATCCACATTAGGTGTACCAAAACGAGTTGAAAATCTGCCTTTTAGACCTAAATTTCCAAAAATTTTCTGGGGGAGGACCCACAGACCCCCCTTTAGGACATTGGAAGACAATTTTGATATAGAACATTTTTAGCCCCCCCCCCAAAAAAAAACCAAATCCTGGATCCGCCACTGTCTACTTACTTTGGTCACCAACAAAATCGAACTAAAGTTTCAAGAAATTTTTTTGCCCCCCCCCCGAAAAGAAAGTCTAGTTACGGCCCTGTGGTGTGTCGCTGTAACCCTCACTCCGACATTTTGTTAATGATTTACTTGAGGGAAACTCTTTCGCGTTCTAAAAGATTGATAAAGTGATAGTATAGAACTCTCACAATCACTAAATAAACTTTTTGGATTTTGAATTTTCAGAAAGAGTGGAATAGCTTATGCTTGGTTGCATTCCTTATTGTTTTTTGCCTCGTCGGAAAGGACGTTAGAACTTAAGTTATATGAAAAAATATTCTAAGTGGGACTAGTATTTTTGGGAATATAGGAAACAAAATTTATCCGTGCCACTTCCACTACTTTCTAATTATACAAAAAAAATTAAAAAAATTAAAGTTTTGAGACTGCTTGTGGGAATTTTAAAGTGGTAAAATATTTTTTTCCCTGCAGTAAGTCCGAGTAGTGGAGATTTTAATAATTATATAGGTGCTACTCCCCTGAATCATTGTAGGAATTCTTCCATAAAACGGACTTTCAAAGCATTATTCAACTCTAGGGATTTCGAAAATCATTGTAATCAATAACTTCAGAATAATTTCCAAACCCCAAAAATGTTACATACTCAATGTAACAATGTATTAATAACTCAATGTAACTCTCGATGAAAAGAGAATCATGGAAATTTTTAAGCTAACCCTGATGAGATGAGTCGAAAATATGTGGTCACAATGTTAAAAAAATTACTTTTTGAGTGTTAAAAAAGTAATGTATACTCTGTTATACTGGTTATAGTAAATGGTTTTACTCTGTTATTTTGCGCTTGAGCTAATTGAAACATTTTTAAATGTCCTTGAAGACATTGCTGTTAGTTCCCAATTGGACAAACTATATTCGTGCCAAAACATGGATAAAATAACTGCAAAAATTTTGTTAACTTGTTTGACAATACCGTTTTTTGGTTATCAGAGCAGTATCTGTGTCAGCAGGAATCGATAACGTACGATTTGTGGATGAAACAAGTCAGGTGATCTTCACCATTTATGATAATGCATCTCTCACAAAGCGATTACTTGGTCGGGAATTCTTTGAACCACTTACCCTACCTGTCTCTATAGCTCATATAATTTCTTGTTCCTTTAAAATTCATAAAAGTGGTTTATTCACTTAACTTAACAAAATTAAATTAATTATAACATGATTTGTGTGAGTGCAAGGAAAACCTATTTCTTAAAGATGCTTTTCACTGTAAAATTCAGATATTTAGTAGGGAAGGGGTTAACATTTTTGACTTCTTTTCCCTATATAAGATAGTGAAACAATTTTATTCAAATTAATTTACACTTTTCCTGAATAAATATTATATGATATTTTTAGTGTATGTTGAGTTACAACCACAAAATTGGTCTGGGGGTTACCCTCAGAAAGTTGCTCATTTTTAGTGATGGGCAGGTATCGATACCAAGTATTCGATACCTAAAAGTATCGAGTGTATTCGATACCTGAAGGTATTTTTGAATACCCCAGAAATTTTTTTGAAATTTGACCCAAAAACAGAATTTTAACTCGTTTTGGAGTCGCTATTCCTATTTTTTTCCTCCCCCGAGTTCCCACCTCATTCTCACTGTTAGTGCTTATTCCTATTGGGAGGGGGGTTAAGGCAACCCGAAGAGGAACACTCCTTGTGAGTCCCAAAATTGTCAAGGAACAACTATAATAATATATTTCAAAATATATAGGGGGTTTGGGGGTTTCCCCCAAGAAAAATTTTGAACCTTGAAAGTAGGGGTTTTATGCATTTTGGGACGAATTTTTAAGGAAAAACAGTAAGGGGGGGTTTGAAACCCCCCCTTTGAATACGACTCTGAGACGAGACCATCACCTTTACCTTTTGACAAAAAATGTCAAAATGATGGAGATATTCCAAAAAGTATCTCGAAAGATCCCCTTGTGGTACCACTGGGGGTATGATGATCCTCCCCCAGAAAAAGTTTTGAAATTTAGCTTGTATGTAAAAGTAGGGTTTTAAACTCATTTTGAGAACCTTTTTGGGTTCAAGGGGGGGCACTGTTGGATCCGCACCTGCCTGAACCACGCCCTCAATATCATCACCGTTTTCTCATCGAGATTTTTCAGAATAAAACCAACCGATTCCCGCCACACATCACTCATCCACTTCGCTTTACCCACCTCCACCCTCTCTAGCGCGCGCTGACAGACGAAACACAAACCGAAACCACCATTGCGCGCCATTTCATACTCTCGTCCGCTCGCCAACCACCACCGAAAAACCACGCTCTGATGTGCTGCAAAGTGGTCATCGGCGGTCGTTTAAAAATAATACGACAACATATATATCTTGCGCGGACTTCGGACTGCGTTTCCTTCCCGAGGCTGCCGGAAGGGCTTCCGGGGAGAACCAACCGAACCAACCTTCGCGTCGTCGGCAGTAGAGAAGGCGATTTTGCTGTTGCAGCGGCTTGTGTCTGCCTTCCTCCCTTGGGCGTTCCGACGAACCACGTGCCGGTGAGTGTTCTCTTCATCCCCTTGTTGACGCTCGCATGGAACGCTATCGTTTGCGTTGTTGCGTTTGTGTGCTTAGTTAGTGTGCTTTGATCTGACAAAATAGTGATAGTCTCGGAGCCCGGATCTGACAAGGCCCTTGTCCAGCAACCTTGTCCAGTCCCTCAACCCCTGGATCCACAACTGGACCCTTGTCACAAGGGTCCAGTTGTGGATCCAGGGGTTGGCTAGGGGGCACCTGATTCCCTAGAAGAGGCGATTCCTTATTGGATAACTAACATCTAAAGACAATTTTTAAGTAAAAATTGAAATTTTAAAGGTTTTCAAGTGGGCCAAAAAGTACATTATCCTTTAATATTTTCTAAAGTATTGCACCTTCTGCTGGTGGGGTTGTTTTAAAATTCTTGGTGCCCCCAGAAGTCAAATCTGGATCCACCCCTATGGGCACACTGGAAACCTCGGCAAGCTGTCCCTGATGTCTTCATAAACATAGGAAACATCCCAAAAAGGAATAAGAACGAACGGTGAGAAAGAGGGGAGGTGGGAACTCAAGGGTGTAAAAAAGGGAAAAGCGATTCTAAAACGAGTTAAAATCCTGTTTTTAGGGTCAAATTTCCAGAAATTATCTTGGGGGACCTCCAGACCCCCTTTGGAATTTTGAACCTTCTTTTTTACCACTTTTCTGTAAAAAGTTCGGCGAAATGCAAAAATCCTACCAAAATGTAAATTAAATTCATGAAAATGTATGTCTGAAATCCGGATTAGGTATACCAAAACGAGTTGAAAATCTCCTTTTAAGACTTAAATTTCCAAAAATTTTCTGGGGGAGAGGACCCCCAGACCCCCCTCTAGGATAAGAGAAGATAATTTTGATATTGAAATTTTTAGCCCCCTAAAAACCAAATCCTGGATCCACTGCTGTCTACTTACCTAGGTCATCAACAACATCGAACTTTAGTTTCAAGAAAATTTTTTGCCCCCCCCCCGAAAAAAAGTCTAGTTAATGTGCCCTGTGGCACACTGTCTCTGATCGGTTGGAATTATGTTTATTGTTTAACCCTTACAAATTACAATTTCCGAAAAATTCTGCAGGGACATTGCCGCATAACCCCGATCCGATAATTCCCAACCCCGGCGCCACTGGGGGCGCTTTTCAACTTGGTCCCCGAAGCCCGACATGGCTTTCGGCGGCCCTGTGTCCTTTTTTTTCGGCGGGGAGTTCGTTCGGTACCAGTCTCTGTTTGGACTGTGGCTTTATTGCTATGATTACGTTTTTATCTAGAAAATAGACCGTCCGTTAAGAACCCTTTATATTTGACCGGGCAGCGATTATCTGTCCAGGTTTTGAGGCTGTTGGGTTACAAGTATTTCTACGGTATTGTATGGGGTTGTTCAAAAAATGATTTCACTCTTTTTACCTTCCCTCCCATATATTTTTCTTTTGTTGCACTCACACCTACCAACAATATATCCAGAAAGAGATAGAGAAAAAAAAAGGAATTTTTGTTGAAGCTGATGTTGAACTTTTATTTGATTAGGGATTAGGGTATAATCATTTTTTTTAAATTATAAATTTATATGGACCACAAAAGGACACTCGCAGGTTCCCTTCCAAGTGGTGAAACAAATCATACAAATGGACGTTTATTTACTATAACACAAGAGAGGTAATCAAAACAGGTACAGAAATACCCCTATATTTAGAAAAACTAAAATTAAAATAAATTAAACAAAAAAATATGAATAACTCCCTTCTCTCTGTGAACTTGCAAATTGATCCGTTTTAGAAAGTAAAAAAATATTTCAAAGCTCCAAACACTAGTCATAATTTATAGCTATTAGGGGAGAGTGTTGTACCTACGGACGGTTGTACCTTCAGCCACCTCATTTTAAAATTCGGGAAAAAATGTAAATTTGAATTTGTGGTCGATTTTGAATGTAAACAGATGCTATCTAGTTGTTAACGTGAAATCAGCTGTTTAAAATATTATTTAAATTTTCTATAATAAAAATACTGTTTTTAGGTGCTCAAAGTTTTTTTTTAGTGCATCACTACATTAATTATTTTCTTCCTCTATGGTTATGATATGATAAAATGGGATATATGGGGGAATCCCCGAGATTTTGACTTTTTAGTTTTGATATTAGAAATCGTCAGATCTCAATTATTTTATCTTTTATAGAACTTTGAATGCAAAAACACCTGATGCTGTACCTTCGGACACCATAAGTGTTGTACCTACGGACACGTTCTTGTGGGTGTCTGTAGCTAATCAGCGTTTTAGAATCAGGTTTCATTTAACTGAATACATTTTAATAAATGTTAAATTAATTCTAAATGGTAATCTATTTGTCAGCGATTATTTTCAAGTGAATTTTAGATGGAAAATCAAATATTTTGTGATCTAAACTACTTTTTTAAATTTGTGATTCTACTTGGAATTTAATGTAAAATATGATGTAAAACCCTAAGCACCCTATCACATTTAAGTATGATGATTAAAAAAACTTAAACTTTCCACTGAAGAAGATTTACCACCAAATTATTACTGTTATTACCACCAAATGCTTGCACAACTAAGTGTCGATCGAATTGGGTTTTTTTTGGATCAGTGAAGTTGTCAGATCAATCAGCATGATTGATGAAACTATTACCTTAAATTCTGATCTGAAAATACCATGTGATTTTTGTGTTTTTGGTAAAAAATCAAGACTTTTATCATTCAAATTCGTTTTAATGATCATTTACGATCTAAAACTACATTACTTTAAAAAATCAATTTTCAATTTTAAAAAGGCTTGAAATAGGTTATTAAAAGGTAATTCATCAATAAAAATGTTCATTCTTAGCTTTTTTCAACTATAACTTCCCTTTTTAAGGGTGTCCACAGGTATAACTGGGTCTGTCCATAGGTACAAAAGGTTGTTGTACCTTTGGACACAAATTTTTCCAAGTTATTATAAATGATTAAAAATCCAATTTTCAAGATTTTGGCTAATAAAAAATATCTCTCTACTCACAAAGGTTAGAACTATAGGTTGGGCACTTTAAATGGTCAAAATGTGATTTTACCTGTCTTAGAAAAATCCAAACGTGATTTTTGTCCATAGGTACAACACTCTCCCCTATAGTTATTTTAATGAATTGTTTTTGTACTTAATTGTATAAAACTTCATTCCCCCGCCCGAAAATTTTTTTTCTTGTTTTATTAATTTACTAAAAAAAAGGGGGCTACAACTAAAGGTTTTTTTTAGGAAGGTCGACCATGTAAAATTTTTAAATATTACAAAGTCTTAAAATCTATATTTATAGGCTATTTTTTCTAATTATTTCGGTGTGAATGTTCTTATATAACAAGTTAAAAATCACTTTGAAAGATGTAAAGTTATTCGCTGTAATGACGTTTTTGATGTTCATACGGAAAAGGGCTGTTTAAATATTATTTAAGCATGTTTTTGTCAATTTTTGACCTCACCCTTTTTCAGGAAAGATGAGCAAACCATTACATACAGATGCCAAACCCCCTTTGTGCTTTTCTATGTATCTTTATTAGAAATCCCACTTTTTCCCATCTGGAGGGGCAATTTGGTTTAAAATTTTCGAATTGCCCTCCTCCCCCTTGAAAATCAAATTGCCCCCCGGTGGAGCGTGCGCCTCACGTTGGGAAACACTGATCTAACGTAAGCATACTCCCCCTTTCTCCTTGTCAGGAAAAATAAGCAAAGAACAAACCAGGGTTGGCAAAAAACCTGGTTTAAAAAAAACCGGGTTTATTTGGTTTTTTGGTTTAAACCAGGTTTAAAAAAAAAACAAAAAAAACGGGTTTGTTTGGTTTTTTTTGGTTTAAACCAAGTTTTTTTAGAATTTTTTTTCAGATTAAGTTATTTTAGCAGTGATGTTTGAAATTGAGTTGTAAATGAGACATTCATTTCAGGGGTTGTTTAACATTGATAAATGATTTGTATATTTCAATTAATTAATTTAATGGAACTACTTTGATATACACCCCCAAATCGGAAATTTGGCGACTTTTTTTCTTGCCAAGCAAAATACCTGTTTTAAACGCTGATGAAATCGCTGAAATGTTTTTGGAATATAACAGAAAAACTAATCATAGTAAAACTTTGATATTTGAACCAAGAACAAAAATATTTTTTATAAAAATATTGTAATTTAGTTTTTCCGAAAATTCTCATTAGTTTTGGAATTATTAAAGTTCAAAATTTCAATTTTTTCCAGTAATTCACTAGGCTACACATTACTACTACATATACACAAAAAACAAGAAACAGCAAACCTAAAAAGTCCGTAGGGAGTGCCAGATTTGGCGCGTAATTTTTGGGGGGGTATATCAAAGTAGCACCAATTTAATTAGTTATTTAAAATTAAATTGATTTGTTTTAAAAATAATTTTTGTTTTTAAAAAATTCCAATTAGACAATCTAATATTATTGTAGTAAATAAAAATCGGTGTTAATTTATCTTGGATAAATGGTTGAAGTAATCAAATTATTTATCTTAATTATACATGGATTAATTTATGAACTTAAGAAATTTCTTTATAAAGAGAAAATTTTATTTTTTAAATAAGAAGTAAAAGTGAAATGTAAACAACTAATGTTAATTGAAATTGGATAATTGATTGAGATAATTAATTTGTTTAATTATTAAATGGTAAAATAATAAAATGAATTATCTTAATTAATGGATTAATTTATAAACTTAAAAAATTCCTTTAGAAACAGAAAATAACAATTTTTAAATAAATAAAAGTGAAATGTAAGCAACTAATGTTAATTGAAATTGGATAAATGATTGTGATAATTAATCCAATTAAGGAAATCAATGGTTTTTGATTAATTTAGTAAAAAAACCCAACTAGTTTTTATCTGTTTATAAACAAACCAACTTGTTTTTGGTTTTTATCATTAAAGATATCGACGGTTTTTATTAATTTAGTAAAAGAATCAACTGGTTTTTATGACTGAGAAATAAGACAAATTGGCTTTTATCAATTAACTAGCGCTAAAGCGCTAGACCCGGCTTTGCCCGGGCGTAGTAGCCCGGGTTTTATTTTTTTTATAAATACCATCTGGTGCGTTACAGATGGGCTTCGCCAGTCCATTTTTAAAGAAGATTATTCTGGTGTGTTACAGATGGGCTTCGCCAGTCCATTTAAAATAATTCTTCTGGTCTGTTAGAGATGGGCTTCGCCAGTCCAAATGTGGAAATAGTTAAATAAAGGAGCCACTTTTATGTTTATGTTACAACAATGGATTTTAAACTGCAACAATCGATAATATGCCTACAACAATGAAAGTTACATCTTCTTTACAACAATGTGGTTTTTCCCTGAAGTTAGGCACGAAATTTGGGTTTTTGAGCATAAAATTGACTAAAAAAGTTATTAGGATGCATCGATTTTAAATTATTATTCTTCAGAAACCTTCCTTGGAGCGAGTAGATCAACGTGGTATAGTTTAATAGTTAATGTAGGTTCGGAAAGTTTAAAACTATAAAGGAAATACATACAGACATACATACAGACATTCATTTTTATATATATAACTAGCGCTGACGCGCTAGACCCGGGCTTCGCCCGGGTTTCAGTTTTTTAATAAATATCACCTGGTGGGTTACAGATGGGCTTCGCCAGTCCATTTTAAAGAAAATTATTCTGGTGTGTTACAGATGGGCTTCGCCAGTCCATTTAAAAAAAATTATTTGGTGTGTTACAGATGGGCTTTGCCAGTCCAAATGTTGAAATAGTTAAATAAAGGAGCCACTTTTTATGTTTATGCTACAACAATGGATTTTAAACTCCAACAATCGATTTCATGCCTACAACAATTAAAGTTACATCTTCTCTTTTTATATTTTTCAACAATGTGGTTTTGCCCTGAAGTTAAGCACGAAATTTGGGTTTTTGAGCATAAAATACCAAAAAAGGTGTTGGAACGCTTCGATTTCAAATTATTTTTATTCAGAAACCTTCCTTGGAGCGAGTAGATTAACGTGGTATAGTTTAATAGTTAATGTAGGTTCGAAAAGTTTAAAACTATAAAGGACATACATACATACATACATACATACATACAAACATACAAACAGACATTGATTTTTATATATATAGATTAAAATCCAAGCCATCTTTATCAGTGAAAAACAGATAACTTTTGTGTATCTTTAGTTACTCTTTGAAATAATGTTTCATTTTAAAGGAAATTAGTAAATAAACTATCTCTTGCAACTTATAATAAGTTTAACTTAAGCATTTAAGGTTAAATTTAGATAGAGAGAATTCAATAATTAAAACCATTAAATTAAAAGATTTCAGATTTTTAATCACCTTAAAATGTCAATCTATATATATAAAAATCAATGTCTGTCTGTCTGTCTGTATGTATGTGTATGTATGTATGTATGTATGTATGTATGTATGTCCTTTATAGTTTTAAACTTTTCGAACCTACATTAACTATTAAACTATACCACGTTGATCTACTTGCTCCAAGGAAGGTTTCTGAATAAAAATAATTTAAAATCGAAGCGTTCCAACAACTTTTTTGGCCAATTTTATGCTTAAAAACCCATATTTCATGCCTAACTTCATGGAAACCCCCCATTGTTGTAAATATCATAAGAGAAGATGTAACTTTAATTGTTGTAGGTATATTATCGATTGTTGTAGATTGAAATCCATTGTTGTAGTTTGACATCCATTGTTGTAGCATAAACATAAAAATATCTCCTTTATTTAACTATTTCCACATTTGGACTGCCGAAGCCCATCTGTAACACACCAGAATAATTTTTTTAAAATATGGACTGGCGAAGCCCATCTGTAACGCACCAGAATAATGTTCTTTAAAAATGGACTGGCGAAGCCCATCTGTAACCCACCAGGTGATATTTATTAAAAAACTGAAACCCGGGCGAAGCCCGGGTCTAGCGCGTCAGCGCTAGTTTTTTGATAAATCTGACCTTTTAATTTTGTCCAAAAGATTATACTTAATAACACTTTCTTAAAAAAAATCCTGAAAATAATTTATAACTTCTAAAAAAAACATTTGGTTTAAACCAATTTGGTTTAAACCGGCCAACCCTGGAACAAACCCTCTCCTGCAGACCTGGAAAAAGTGCCCGAAGTTATAAACCTGGTTCGGGGGAAGCCCCGGCCAGCTGCGTGAGGGCAATGCATTAAGTTTGGGCAAATGTTATTAGGTTCGGGGGAAGGTTACAACTTTTTCCAGGTCCCCCCTTCCTCCCCTTTTAGGTTCTTACGTAATAATTGAACGGCCCTAAAATGCAAATTGTCTATCCGTGAAGAAACCTTTTATCGGGGATCCGCGGAAAGTAGGGATTAACCAAGTAAATACAGGTTTGTTGGGTTCTTCTGTCACCACAATTGTTAAGGTATTACTCATCTCGGCGCCTTTAGTGTACCTGTTCAAAGGATAATCCAGAATTTTTACTCACAATGATTGAGCATGAGCATGTAAACTTTAACTGCAGGGACTGCTAAAATAATCTCCACACTATCATTCTCTGTACTGTGAGTCACAACTTTGCAGAAAATCTATTATAAAATAAATGAAATTTTTAAACCAACCATAAACAATAGGGAAACCAAAGGTATAGTTTAATCTAATAATAATTATTCAGTTGCGATTGATTTTTAAGATTCAAATTTAGCATGGAATTACCCTAAAATAAGGGAATTTAAGAAATTACCCTAAAATATGGCTAAACCCATCACAAATAAAACTTATCTTTTTTAAGTGAGGAAAATTTTTATCGTGTTCCACATTTGGAAAACGTCTCCAAAGTTTGTCGTTTTAATGAATTTATTTTGTTACATGTTTCAGTAAAACTAAAACAATAAATGTGTAATGCAGCTTGATACAAAATTAAACTTGATGCATATTCTAACCTAAAGATTTTCTAGTTTCCTCCAACGTAATTGCTAATTATTTTACTCTAAGTGCGAGTGTACTAGTAGACTGTTGAATCATGCGCCATAAAACTCCAACCATCCAACAAACTAGTAGACTGTGATAGCATTACGTGTATTGGGGATCGAACTACAAAATTAGATTGTGTACATACAGCAGGGTTTCGTAAGTGATTGTTTACTCTTCCAGTTAATCAGTGGGTGATACGTCACATAGTGTTATCTTTGTGTACAATGTCTTATCATTTACTCCAAGCCGAGCCCCCAGTTTTTCACTCTACAGTTTCGAACTGGACTACAACAGATAATCACGTATGGACCATCTATAAATTTTTAGGCTAGGTTTTCGGTCTCTTATGGCTGAAGAATTGATACAAAAAGGAATATTATTAGAGATGGGATACGTTAATTACAGTATTGATTTTAAAGACATATACATATTTTTCTGGAATTTAATTAAACTTAAGGGTCTGTTCTGGGTCTAATTTTAAAGATATAAAATAGAAACGTTTTTTTTCTTCATTTTTTTATTCATGATAAGTCCCCCTCTAATAAAATTATAAGTAATAACTAACAACTTAAAATAATATTAATGTCATACTGATGACATTACTATTCTTTTAAGTTATTCTAGATGATGGTTAACTGTAACTGACTGTCGTTTATTATGAAGTGAAAAGGGATGTTAAAAAGAAAAGGGATGCTTAATTAAAGAGAGAAGCTCAAGAGCAACAGGATGATGAAAGTAAGAAGAGCAAAGGGATGATGAGAAGCACCAATGACGCTGAGGAGGAGAGAGACACTAAAGACAAATAAAAACAGGTGGTTTAGAGGCTGAGAGCAACAAATCTAGTTAAATATAGCATTGTTACAATGCTATATTTAAGCTAGATTAGCACTTTAACTAGATTAACTTTTCATGTGAGAGAGAGAGAGAGTACTATAACGCCCTAACCATAATCATATTTATTAAGCAGAGTCGACTACAATATACAACTTTAACGTTCAGAAAATCATTACCCTTCATTTCCAACATCAAGGGGAACGGGTCTTTGTATTCTTTTAACAATCATTTGTGTGTGAGTTATAATGTTTTTTAAACGCTTTTATTCTACTTGCTTTTGGCGGCGTTTTACGGGGAGAATTTTAAAACTCGATTTTCGGGACCTTCCCGATATGTCAGGGCCCCGAAACTTTACACATCGGTGTAACCCTCATGACACTCCAATATCCAACCATTATATCTAGTCAAACAACCAAAGGATTAAGTTAATTAACGAGTGTTTTTAATTAACAGAAAAACCAGAATTTGAGACCTTTCCCAAGGGGCTATTCTCCCTAAACCGTGCACAATTGTTTATAAGGCATAACTTCATCATATTCAAAAGTCAAAACGAGAATTGCCCAGTAATTACGATAATTACAGACGATTAACCACTTTTTTATTTTACAAAGTCTTGTACATAAAATTTCAGGCACTTCCAAACCATTTAAAGCTCTGAAACTTTGCACCATGGTGTAAACCCGATGAAGATGCAATATTCAATAATCAACTAGTCAAAACCTCCGTAATTAAGGTAATTAACGAGTGTTTTTAGTTATCCTTTTAATTCATATTTGAGACACTTCCGTGAAGCCAATGGATCCCAAAACCTGTAGGATAATATACTAGGTATATAACTACAATATTTAATCTTCAAAACGTGATTTTTTACCTTCCAATTAACAATTAAGATAATTAGCGATTTAAGATAATAACCGCGAGAAAGAAATCGCCAGAAGAGCGAGAAATCACCGAAAATATCGCCGAAATCGCCGAGAAGAAAAATATGTACTTTTATAATTTATTGACTACTGAAAAGACTGGATGGTACTGTTTGCTCCTTGATACACACACACTAATTCTGAGTTTTTTACGATTGTTTTTTTTATTTTATTGAATGCTTTCTTTTTATTGTGAATCTTTTTGATATCGATGGATTTCATCGGCGAGTGAGCGATGCGAGGTATTAGGGTGGTCCTAAGTATAATGGTAAAAAAATTTTTTCGGAATTTTTGAAGTCGCACCCCCTAAATTTTTTACTTATGGGGTAGTAAGTAACTGGTAAAAATTTTATCCGAATCGGTAAATATTAACACGTGCCGCAAAAGGGATGAAAATCTGAAAAAACATCAAAATTATCAAAACTTGGAAAAATCATAAAATTCATTTAAAATATATTATTCGATTTGTTTCAATACTTTTTTTAACAGAAAATGCTTAAACATGAAGAATATTTGACTTTATAGCCTTTGAAAATTTTTAAAGGTGTTGTATTTGCTCCTCATTATGCGTTAAAATATCGTTTTACTCCTCAATGAGCTTGATTCCCCTTTCTGCAGAATCATTTACAACAAACTATTACTGACGACTTTAAATCCTTCCTGATAATATCATCACAAGTTTCACGTTAAAGTATTGAAATAAAGTCTGAATTTAACTTAAAAACCTTCGAAAAAAGTTTTCGGTTCATTTTGCCCCAAAATCGACTAGATTTACCTCGGAGTTCTGCCAGTTTCTCACAACTAATTTGCGACCACTGATAAATGGGTGGATTCTTTTTTATTTAATCTCTTTGGCAGCTCATTGTTGTGTGGGGACAATCGCATCGAAAAAGGTTAAGGCACAACTGTCTCCTCCATCAAGAAACGCTCCATGACTAGTCATTTTCAATGCTGCCATAGACATATTTTCATTAATTCCTCTGTAGAAAAACAGGCCCTCATGAATTTCAAATCTTTAAATGTGGTTTTGTGATCCATTTACACATCAAACCAGACCTAATAAATATACTCGTACCTATTAAGCCTTGTTCTCGATTATCCAAATTAACCTCGTTTCTAAAAATAAAAATGTTTAAGCAATAAATTGCTTTAGTCATCCACCTAGCAGGATGGAAAGCACCAACGTTGTCTAAATTTAATCATTTTTGCTTCTCGATTTTCTAAAAGTGCTATAGTCAACTGTAGAAATCTTTATAGCCATACCTCGGTCGGTGTTCAAGAGCACTCAAAGTTCAAACTTAAGAATTTCTTCTTTGTCTCTTCCGATTGTGTTTTTCCCAAGATTTTTGAAAACATTTAAATAAAAGTACATAAGGTCCAAGGGATACAGTAACAAAAGCTTCAAAGGCCTTTTTTTTAAAGACAAATTCATAAATTAACACCAATTTTAGAAAATTAAAATGTATTATTTGAACTTAAGCTTATAAAATTCAGAGTAAATTTCTATGTAAGGCTTTTAATTATGATGAATTACATTTAAAATATAATTTTCATTGCTTTGAACATGACATTTAAGTTTTGTTTTTTGTCCCAACCCTCGTTGGGAAACCCTCGTTGAACCCAACCCTCGTCCACTTTACCTTAAATCCTCCATTGGAATTTACTTATAATAATGAATATAACCCTAAAATATATGCAATAACCATAGTATAGGAGGTTTTCAAGTTTATCTCAAAATACATGAAAATACAGCCTTTGAAAGTGTTCTCTTCTTTTTGGGAATGCCCGCCAGCGTCTACTGTCATGCGGCGTAAAAGGCGCCGGAGCCGGCTTTTCTCCCTGAGTGGTGACGGACTCTTGCGCTTTTACCGTAGTATAACTTCAATCGCTTTGCGGCACGTGTTAATATTAAAATATTTTAAAAATATTTGGTATACTTTCATTTCATACCTTAAGGAAAAAAGTTAGGGGTTGCGACCGAAGAAATTCCGAGTTTGAAAAATTAGGACCACCCTAGCGAGGTATATTCTTTGTGCGAGGTATTTTTCCCGCTCAGCTCTGTTATTATAACGTACCCAGCAATATTAAATAGGTTTTAATTAACTTTGGAGTTGATTGTCCTGCTGAGTCGTCAGAGGATTGTTCTACTTTGTCAGATATGTGAAACATTTTTGTTATACATGAAACTAAAATTCCATCCTAACATAACATTAAATATGGTTGAAATAAATACATTTTTTTTGTGAGTTTTTGTTAAAAAATACCATGACTAAAAAGTAGAAAATAAAATAAGTAAAAAAAAGATTTTTTAAAAAACGCTTTTATTGAAGTGTTCTAAAAGGTCAAAAATAATTTTTTCGGTTTGACAAATAATTTATCGGGAAGTAGAAAATAACTTTTTGGTAAGTAAAAAAACAAAAATGAAAAAGAATGACGTTTACAGCAAGTATTTCCGTAGCCTAGTTTCTGAGATATAAATTTTTGAAATTTCGTTTTTTGTTTGGACGTGAAAACGCTTCCGAATCCCAAACCATGCGCTGTGAGGTCACTTCCAATAGGAGCCCGTTTTCTGATCACGTGAAAACAGAAAACACAATGGTTTTCATGCGCTGTGACGTCACATCCAATAGAAGCCCGTTTTCTGATCACGTGACTTTTCTGAAATAAAATTGAATTTTAAATTACTTAAAACGCATTTTTGTACTTAAAAATCAGAAATTTGGTAGTTTTAGACCATAATGTATCGAAAAAGTATTAAATCAAGCAAATCCCTCACTCATGCAAATACCTCATTCTTAATTCACTATTTATTCTAACTTCTTCATACTATGTTCTATGAGGTTAAATTTACAAATTTCTCATTCATGAGTTTTGAGTGGGATGGATTCACTTTAAATTCTCTATTAGGTATTTTTATTTATATAAAGTTATACATAAATGCCGACGTAATGGCCTAGTGGTAAGAGCATCTAACTGCAAAGCCGTACGTCTGGGGTTCGAATCCCCGTTCGTCAGGGATGTTACTGTCCTGTAAAAAAATTTAAATTTAAAAAATTACTAGCGCCCAGGCTTTTATTTTTAGTGATTAGAAAATCAGTTTTTTTACTTACCAAAAAGTTATTTTCTACTTCCCGATAAATTATTTGTCAAACCGAAAAAATTATTTTTGACCTTTTAGAACACTTCAATAAAAGCGTTTTTTAAAAAATCTTTTTTTTACTTATTCCCTCTTCGAAACCGATTCGTCAACCTATTGAAACGGAAGATCCAACAGTTACAACTTCAAAAAATTCCGAATTTTTAAATGGCCGATTTCAGTTGGGGAGGTTAACCCAACATTTTTTTGAGGTACCTTCTTTCGGGAACTTATTTTACATCAAGTTTTAGATTACTTGTATACACATTGTAAACTAATTTTAGTGAACTTAATTACAAATTTTGTAAACAATGTGAATTCCAAGAAAATTCGGAGGGTCTGGGGGTCTTCCCCCGGAAAAATTTTGGAAATTTGCCTCTAAAAGTGAAGTTTTTATTCATTTTTTTGAACTTCTACACAATAGACCATAATATGAAGATCACTCTTCATACGTCACAGAATTTTCAAGGAAAACAGCATTTTTTGTGGGGTGTTAGGGGGTTCTCCCACAAAATTTTTTGGTGTTTTTACCCTTAAAAGTAGTGTTTTGACTCACATCTTGAGAACTTTGGTTACACTGATCCTTGTGAGTCCTATTGATTTGATTAGGTACTTGAATTTTCTGATTGTTTAAGGGTATTGACAGTAAGTTCTAAATTGAATCGTCAGTTGGAAGAAGGGAATAAAAAATCAAGTTTTGAGAGAATCGAAAAAAAAGTAATGGAATTTTCATTGTATGGACATCGATTTAACAACTTCAAGGGGCGATATCTCCCTATAGGGGTTAGTTATTTCCCCCCTCTTTTCACCCATGTGTAGGGCAAAGCTTGGAGATTGTTTTGAGCACAAAAAGCCAATTTGTCATTTTTTGGACTTATTCCCTTCTTCAAACTGACGATTCAATTTGTTCGTATGGAATTGGAAAGCCGCAGGTTGTTGACCCCTGCTCAACATGTCGGGATGAACGATACAGCTGTCAAGGCTTTGTCGGCGGAGGGAGGGCACAGATCATCGGATCATCCCTCTATTATTCAGGTGAATGGGATGGCCCCTGAAAATCGTCTTCGCTATAGTGATGCTGCAAGTTGCACCTTTAAGTGTAAAAATTTCCCCCCTGACAGACTGACGCCACTTAGTGCCCCTCTTGTCAACAGTATGTCCAAAGTTCTACCTCAAATCAGATCACTGGGTCACAGGCTCTACTGGGCGACTAGAGTTGTTGGATATCGTTAGGACCCTTATCAGACGGAGAGGAGAGAGAGTTGAGGGGTGATAATTAATTAAGCATTAATTAAACATTAAGTTATAATGAATCAACTGTTAATTAATGATTATTTATCTATTAATCGATTATTCATTTACTATTAATTAATGATTAATTATCTATTAACAATTATTCATTTACTATTAATTAATGATTAATAACACAGGTCTGCAAAAAAAACTTTTTTCGAGCTGTTTTGATTATTTCCCCTGAACTTAATGATTTATGGTGCGCTGAATCCAAAAATGACCTCCATTTTGTCCTGGGACGTCACATTTTTTGACAATTCAGGTTTTGAGGTTTTATTGGGAAATGCCTTAAAATTTTGAAAAATTGACTCTTAATACTAATTTCACTAACTTCACAATTTAAGTAAATCTGCCAATTTTTTTTAAGAAAATAAAAGTATTTATTTAAAAAAATTATTTTTCAACTCAAACTTTATCTGAAAATCGTTTTTTATGTGTTTTGGTGTGCTGAACCCCAAAATGACCTCTTTTGATTTTTAAGACATCACATTTTGTAACGAATTAAGCAAATATAGCAACATTTCACAAAAAATGTGAGTACACTAAAGAAATAGATTTCTTAATCCGAATTTACTATCAAGGTCATTAGTTTATATGTTTTTTGGTGCCCTGAGTTCAAAAACGGTCTCTGTTTTGCTATAGAATGTCATGTTTCCTGACAATTTAGGTAAAATTGTAAAATAAGTCATTATTTCAATTTTAATGAAAATAGGTTCATAAAATAAATTTTTTATTGCATATTCTTCATGAAAAACATTATATAACTAAAATAAACTCATTTACACACTCTAAAGCCAACTTTTCCTCCTTATGAAGCTCCTCTTGGTACATTTACCCTTGTGAGTGGCAACATGAACGTTTCTTTGAACTATTCAACAAAAATTCTTCGTTATTGCACGATTAAAGCTTCCCTAATAATTTCTTTCCATCTCTATAATGTACTGATGAAATAGTTTACTATGTGCATCATTCATATCTCCTAATTTTAAAAAATAAAGGAGCTAGAAATGTACAAAAACTATGAAAAATGGTCAAATTCGAATATAATTTTGCAATTTGTGAAAAATCCTGACGTATAGGATTTTTTCAATATTTTTTTCGTTATCAGCACACCAAAATACATAGGAAATTGCTAAAATTATTCAAACAGCTTTTTCATTGCAGACCTGTGATAATTAATTAATGATCCATTAACTATTAATCGATGAGTGATTAATTATTAATCAATAATTAATTAGCTTTTAATTAATAAAGGATAAACAATTGTTTGATGGTTGATTGGGGATTGTTTTATGATTGATTAACTATTATTTAATTTTTATTTAATTATTTAATTAATTGGTTCGTTAATTGAAGGGCTTTGCGGATGAAGGGACTATGTTAAAAGGCCTGTCCCAAAAGTAACGAGACTGAATTCCCTAACTCTGGCTGGAATTCAGTTTCGTTACTTTTGGGACAGGCCTTGTAACATATCCTCTTCATCCACCAAGCCCTTCAATTATTTATTTATTTGAGATACTGCAGCCTATTTAAAGGCCAAGCAGGGGGATTATGATGTCTGGGGATGGTCGCGTGAGAGAGAAATATGAGGAAACAAAAAATATATAAACAGTTACGGTTACAGTATTTTAAATAATTAGCGTCAATTACTGTTAATTTGGAATTTTGCCTCGAAAACCTTTTGTGGTGTTATATCTATGGAAGACGCAGACCAGTCTTAGATAGGAATCTATTACATTGTTCAAATATGATGAAGTTGTATGAGGAATTTGTTTGTTGTATTCAGATGAGTCCAAGTCCCCGTCCCCGCCCCCCGGGAAATATCCCAAAAGGGGGTTGTAGCCCAAAAATTTAGGTCCTATCGTCAAAAAAGTGGCGGCCGGATCATAGTTAATTTCTTTAAGCTCCAACATATTTCAACAATGTTATAGACCCCTATCTTAGGACTGGTCTGTGGGTCCCATAGATTTAACACACAAATGAGCTGTCGGTGTAACAAACCTGTTGAGAAAATGAACTGTCGGGCTTAACTTAAACTTAACTTAAGTTGTCAGGCAAATGAAATGAATGGACCCCCTTCTTGATTAGGTTTTAAATCTTATTAGGGGACATCCGTAAATTACGTGAGGTGTTTTTTTCCAAAATCTGGACCCCCCTCCCCCCTTGGTGAGATTTAGGGAGATTTTGCTGGACCCCCCTCCCCCAAGTGAGATTTACTTACAACCTTTAAAAATAATTTTCTGTCCAATTCGTTTTTATTTTGTGCTTCACAGCACCTACACTTTTCCATTATTAATGATGTGGGGGAAAAGGACATTATTCCGCCTAAAAATCACCACAGTATCTTATCTGTGGGTATTAGTCCTTTCTCAACCTTAAAAAAATCGTTTAATTTCGAACTTAAAAAGTTGACGTGAGATTTTAATCGACCCCCCTCCCCCCTTGATGAGATTTGGTGAGATTCTTCCAAACCCCTCCCTCCCCTTTTTGACCTCACGTTATTTATGGATGTCCCCTTACTACACTCATGTCCAAAAATTAAGGACGGATTTGATTTTTTTTGAGGGGAATATGCAGCATCTCTTAAAATTCTAAGGATTCGATTTTAACATATTAAAAATTCTCTGCTGATTCCAAAAATACGCTTGTCTTTTCCCCCAAATTAATTATGAGATATTTTATAACAGAAAGGCCGGGTGACGTCAAGCGTGCCCTCTTGGAAATGGGGGAACACTATAGGCTGTAAAAAAACTAAGATCAGTCTTTCAAAGCGGAATGATAGTAAACAACAGGCTCGGACTGGCAAAACGGGCATTTGGGCCCATTCCCAGTGGGCCACTGCCCACTGAGGGCTGTTTTTGGGGCCACTGACTACAACTATGAATTTTTAAGTAATAATGTAAATTTTTAAATGAAACCAAAATTTTCACAAATATTTTACAAAATGTTGGCCTAATGTTCTACAAATGGGACCTAAAAAACATTTCTTAAAAAACTAGCTAAAATTTCTTTAAAACACCAGATTTATGGTCTAATTTTCTGGGGGAGGTCCCCAGATCCCCCTTTCTAATTAAAACTATCATTTTTTTCAATCTTTTTATATTTGGTTCATCAAGATGCCAATTTTACCTAAAAATTTATGAGACATATACATTGAGTATTACTACATATCCAAGGGGGACCTAAGAATAATTTTAGATAATCTCTCTTGGTGCGAAAATTTAGATACGAGCCTTAAATGACTAAATTTATATTTTGTCAATATTTTTCTTATTTTATAATTTTGATATTTGGGTCTAAAAGTATTCAAAAACTTGTTAAAACCCTATTTTTAAGGTCAAATTCCTAAAAAATTTCTGGGGGGGGCCCCAGACCCCTTCTTTTTAGATTTACATCATTTAAAATTTTTTTTGTATTAAGTTCATCATGATGAAAATTCAACCCACGGAATTTACTTACAAAGAATCCCCCCCCGAAATTTTTACATCTAATGCTACATTTTCCATAAAAATTCTTTGGTGGGCCGATTCATACTTAAAATGGGTGAACAAGGCACGCGTGCCATCACAATATGTTTCAGTTGAGACAGAGGAGAAGCTATTTTTAATTGAAAATAGGGCTTTGAGAAAAAAAATTGAAAATTTTATATCCAAAATTCTATTATGGAAATTTTTTATTTTTATTTCGATAGATTATTTCAAAATCTTCAACAATTCTGAGTATTCCTTTTATTCAGGCTCGTGTTGCATATCGATTTATTGCCGCCTCCCTGTTTAATTTTTTGTTTCAAGAAAATCCCCCCCCTTTGTTTTTTCTATGAAATTAGCATTTAATCCTATATTTAACAGGAATTGGGGTTTAAATTTTTCTACTGATTAGAAATCGGGAGTTTAAAACATAAACATCTCTTGCAGGGCATTTTTTAATCAAGAAAATCTCCTTGGTTTCTCTATTCGATGTTCTTGATGCACAACACACGGGACTCAAATAGTAACTGCCTGCTTTTTATTACCTATGTATTTGTTTGTTTTTCTATAGCTTTGAATTGTTGTAATCTGCCGCCCCCAACCCAAAAAAAATTTTGCTGCCCTGTGCTATTATAGCACATGCTGCACGTGCCTATTAATACGGCCCTGCTCTTAGTCCTTATCCGTTATATTTTGAAAAGCATTGTCAAAGGTTTATTGCTACACCCTTTTATAGCTCTATCAGTGTGGTTTTTAACAGGTCACATGTGATTGTTACTGGTATAGTATAATACAGGCGCGGATCCAGCACGGCTCCAAGGGGGGGGCACTTTTCCAGACAAGATCCCCTTGTATGGTACCATTGGGAGTATGGGGGTTCTCCCTCAGAAAAAACTTGAAATTTGACTTGTAAAAGTAGGGTTTAACTCATTTTTAGAAACATTTTGAGTCTAAAGGGGGCACTTTTCAACACTATTACCTTTACATTTTTGACACAAAATGTCAAAACTTTGGGGATTTTCTAAAAATTAACACTGAAGATCCCATTTTGATACTAATGGGGGATAAGCGGGTCCTCTCCCAGAAATTTTTTTAAAATTAGACCTGTAAAAGTTGGATTTTTACTCACTTTGAGAATATTTTTTGGTCTCCAAGGGGGGGCACTTTCCAGTGCCACCCCCCTGGATCCGCGCCTGGTATAATATTACGACTGTTTTTGATTTCTTTGAATACCTTTTAATATCGTCCAAATTTGGGGAGGGTCGGCAAAATAAAGCCGTAGTATGTACAGTCACAGAAAAAAAAAGTGAGACAGTTCGTATTGTGAGCGAACTACTGGGGTTAGGATGATAATTTTTGTGTCATTTTTCATGATTTAACTTCTTCTTGAAAATGAAATATAGTTTATGTCCTTAGGGGACCGTCTACATATTAAACGAAGCACCAACTTTCGTTTTTCCTACAAATTCGAATTTACGTTGAAATCTCGTTTTTTACGTTGAATTCTCGATTTTGATCCTTACAACCATCAACCCCGCACGAGAACTCAACGTGAAAAACGAGATTTCAACGCAAATTCGACGAACTTCAACCCCAACTCCTGGCTTTATTTGGGGACCAAATTACATGAAAATTAGTTTTGGGGGATTTTAGGGGATGCTCTTTCAGAATCTGGAATAATCTTTGATGTCGCCCATAGGAAAAACAGAAGTTGGTGCTTCGTTCAATATGTAGACAGCCCCCTAAGGACATAAACTATATTTTATTTTGAAGAAGAAGTTAAATCATGAAAAATGCCACAAAAATTATCGTCCTAACCCCAGTAGTTCGCTCACAATGCGAACTGTCTCACTTTTTTTTTCTGCGACTGTACAATGTTGGCAACACCTGATCTCAAACAAATTCCTTACAAATACGGATATGAATCCCCCGTCCAATCCTTTCTGTGTGGTAAGAGGATTTTCCCTTTCCCTAGAGCCATGCGATGGGGGTGAATTCCCGGGAAGGACGTTATGGTGAGTCATACG
This sequence comes from Tetragnatha versicolor, assembly GCA_024610705.1. Lineage (NCBI taxonomy): Eukaryota > Metazoa > Arthropoda > Arachnida > Araneae > Tetragnathidae > Tetragnatha > Tetragnatha versicolor. The sequence continues at coordinate 12,309,635 of JANDEH010000017.1, read as the reverse complement.
TCTAGTGTTTGCTTTCTCTGATTACCAACAGATGGTCAGCCTGTAATCTTGACCTTTTGACCACGGCCTAAGTTTGCATAAATCCTCTCTCTGGGATATTGGGAATATTTTTTCTCACGCCTATTTTCGAATAAGATCAAAATGTTCGTTCATCTTCTTGGTTTTTATGAATGCTTCTTTTATGTGCAGATTTATTACATACATCACAAAGATGGAATGAATTTATGTATGAAAATTTTTATATGAAGCAATGAAACAGCTTTTTTTATCCAAAATTTGAAAGCACCCGATTATAAATCATTTTACACCCGATCATTAATTATTGCAATTGTTAATTATAAGAAATATAAAATAGCTCTCATTTAATGTTAATAAAGGTTTTTCCTTTATTATTAAACGTATAATAAAAATTCAAAAAACTAAAACTGAAAAAATTTTTATTTTGAGTTTACAAGTCTATATTTCTTACGTATGAGGAGAATGTTTAATCATTTCAGGAACTTAACATTCATTTTAACTTCTAACACTAACTTAACTCTGATAGCTCTATAAATAACTATAGCCACGGGCGTCGCCGCAGGGGGGGACACACGTCCCCCCAATAATTATGAACATTGTTTAGAAAAACATTATTTTTAACTTTTGAGGAAAGACCAACCTTTAATTAATTTCCAACCTTTAATTATGAAGGATGCCCCCAATTTACCAATGGCCCTTAACATAAGAGGCGCATGTAAGAGGGGGATGGACTTCCCATGATTTAGAACACTTTTTCATTTAGAATAGGTTGAAGCTGCAAATGCTGAGTTACATTATTTCAGCAAAAAAAAAATTCCAGCAAAATAAAGTAATAAGCCCTTCTCCCAGGGAAAAAATCCAGTTACAGCACTGATTGAAGCATAGAAATTTGATTTTGAAAGTGTCTAATCATATGACACTAAAAATGAGTTTGACCCTGTTTTAAAAGGTCTAATTTCAAAAAAGTTTTCTGGGGGAGATACCCCCAGACCCCTCTTCTTAGTTGAAAGTTACAAAATTTTACAAAACAAATAGAAGTGAATGTGAGCGAAATAAAAGATTTTTTAAGGGTGGATAATCATGTTTTTGTAAAATCCCTCTGGGGAGGAATCCTAAATGCTTGGGTCATCCCCCCAATTTTCATGGGCTGGCGACACCAATGGTGTTTTCCCTTCAAATTATTCACTGTTTGTACTATTATGCTCTTTTTTCCTAAAATTCTGCTAAAAAAATGACAAAATAAAAAAACTTTGATTTTCATAACTCAATGTTGACTCCAGATTTTAATTGACTCCATCCCTAATGAGTAGTGATGGGCAGGTATCGATACCAAATACTTTAGTACTCGATACCTATAGGCAGGGCTCGATTTCAGCCGGAACGGTCCGGAACGCCGTTCCGGAACCTCTTTTTCTGAAAAAAATTATTCTATATCAGGGGTCTCCTAACTACTGTCCGCGAGACCCATTCTTCAGACCAGCGGATACCTTTCTATGTAAGAAAAAAAGTCCTAAAATGAATTGAAACCCTGTTTTTACTGTCAAATTTCCAAAATTTTTCGGGAGGAGAACCCCCAGACCCCTCTTATGTACTTAGAACTCAACTTATTATACTTGTTTTCAGATTAAGTTCATAACAGTAAGAATTCTACTAAAAGAATATAAAAAAGGCATATTTCAAATTTTAAATAATATTTTCAATGCATTTTTATCTTTTTAACAAATAACAATATTTGTGATTTAATTGTAAGGTTTTTACTTAATTGTTCTTTTAAAACACGATAGTGAACGTGTGCACCCCCATTTGAACTACCCACATTGGTCCATTCAATCCACATCAACCATTTGTCAGATCGCTGGGCAAATTTGCAAAGAAAATTTGAGGCATCTTCAATTCTACCATTTAAGGACTTTAACTACGCATTATATTCTTTAAATTGGCAAAATATACAACACTAATGTTTCATTGATATTGGTTCTTTAATGATTGATGATAGGTCTCACCTCCCTACAAGAGGCACACTGCTGGGAAAAAAAGTATAACCCACTATATAAAAGGTGTATAAAGAGTTCATCGTCTTATAAAATTAATAATTAAGTTAGAGCACTCTTCCTAATATAGTACAACACATTTGAATTTTTTTTATAAATTTAAATTTGAAAATAAATGCTTAAGTTTTGGTATTAAAAAGTATTCGCTTTTTCAGTTTTGATACCAATAATTTTACCGTTCCGGTACCTCTTTTTTTAGAAATCGAGCCCTGCCTATAGGTATCGAGAGTATTCGATACCCACAAAAGTATCGATACTTTATTGACATATTTCGTTTTAAATTTTTCAATGAAGTAATCTTTATAATACCTACTGTAGATCAAACGCAGCCTGTTTCCGTTTTCATTTTGAAACGCTCAAACCCAAGTCGTTATCATCCGCGAGAGAAATTTGACGCCTCTAGGTTTTTCCCCCCGCCAAATCCTTCGCCTCTATCCACCTCCAGGCCCGTAGCTACGGGGCTTTTTGATGGATCGCTTTCAGTTTTTTGAATATTAGTCTGATTATGGATAGGCCCTAAAAAAATTGTCCCTTCAGGTTCATTTCCCGACATTGAAAAAAAGTACTCGATACCTAAAAGTACTCGATACCTATAAGTATTCGATACCAAAGTATTCGATACCTATAAGTATTCGATACCAAAGTATTCGATACCTAAAATTTTCGATTTTGCCCATCACTACTAATGAGAGAATGGTGAGATTTTGCTTGACCCCTTTTGGCCTCACGTAACGTATGGACTTCCCCTTATTGCGTAACATATCAACGGTGTGTAACATATCAAACGGCCGCGGGGAGCCTAGTGGTTAAGGCATCGGCTTCGGGATCGGAGGGTCCCGGGTTCGATTCCCGACGCCGCTAAAGACCCACCGAGTATATGCGGAGTACGTGCTCGATAAATCTGTGGGTCCAAAAGTCCTGTGGTCCGTCATGGCGCAGTTTACCACGGGTGCAGGTGTCTGGAGACTATTTCCCTCCCCTTCAGATACATGGCAAAATTGTGGAGGTGGCGATAGATAGTGGCAGCATCTATCACAGGGGTTTCCAACTTCTAAGTACTCGCGGCCCGCAATCGAAATCACAAGTCAAGTGGCAGGCCGCAAAGTAATCTGGCTCTTTTTTAACGATGATAATTTTTTTGGGGATGGAGTCTTCAATATGAAACTTTTCCAGCAAAAGAGGGACGAAGGTTGTTTACATATTTTGAATGTATGCACTACTGTTTTTTCCAAAATTCTAAAGGATATACGAATTTTTTTACTCTTATACAAATCGTAGGAATACTGAATATATTTAATATTCTGAATATTACTTAAATGAAAAGGTCTTCCTCAAGAAAATGTTTGTAAATTTTCTTTAGATGATTGTTTTACCTAATTCCTACCTAATAAGAGGTATATGGTGGGGGTCGGGGGTTCCCACCCGAAAAAATTTTGAATTTTAGTGTGCTAAAAAGTGTTTTGAGGCTATTTTTTGGAGAGTTTTCAGAGAGCTTCGCGGGCCGCCGGTTGGAAACCCCTGATCTATCATCTCATGAGGCAGAAGTCGGACTCCTGCCATTTATGGGCCTCACTTTCTCAGGAGCCGCACCCCCTTTGCCTTGAATCCTTGTAGAGCTTGGGCAACGACAACCAAGTGGCACACGACAACAACAACATCAACGGTGCTAAAACACAAAAATTACCGCGGATTTAGGAGAGAATTCGTCAACGTATGTTGAGGGGTGAAATTGAAGGGGGTCATTAAATAATCTTCTGAAGGTCTTTCTTCATTTTGTTTATATTCATATCCTCTGGGGAAAAGGAATTTACGTAATTGAGGTATCAGCAGCAACAAGAAACTAACTCAAATGAAAAGCTGTTAGAGTTTAGCTCATTGTTGCTGCAAGCACTTCAATTGTGAATATTTGGCGAAACAGAGACTGGGAATGTTAGAAAGAGCAGATAAGAAAAAAAATGACGCCTCTTTTTCCAAAGTTAGGTTAATGTTTCATATAATAATAGTACATTACAAAAGGGAAAAGTATAAGTAAAGTATCATTTACTTATACTATTACGGGTATCATTACGGGAGTCGAAATGTAAAAACAACAAATATAAAAATAGTATAGCAATTCCTAACTTTTTAGTTCTCTAATTTCCTTTTTGTTTTGTTTCTGGGATCTGCTGTTAGAGGGTAAGAGTGCAGTACTAATTAAACTAAATTAAAAGTACTAAAATTATAAGCTCAAAAATGTTCGTTTCAAATACACTCTCTCTTGATACTCTTTGGTTTTCATATTCTTTTTTTCTGATTTTCTCCAGTAACAGATTCAAGAGTCATCGCGTCAATTTTTGCTTGGGGGTCATGGTTCATTGCAGTATAGAAAGACTATTAGGTTAATAGTTTTTTAGTACTGACTAATTAATAAATAAATTATTAATAGTGAATAAATAATGATTAATAAATATTTTTGAGATTAATTGATTAATTATGTAATTAATAAATCACCTTAACATAATTTGAAAAATAACTGCCAATAGATGGTCTTCAATTTTTACTGCACTACATGATTGGATTTAACCTACTGAAAGTCCGTGAAAATGTGGTTACAATATTAAAATTTGGAAACCTCATCGAAAGGGGATGAGTGGTCTTCACTCTTAAATACGATTTTTTGGAGAAATTTCAATTAAATCCAAACAATAAATTCTGAAAAACGTTTTTATATCCTTAAAGTGGAAATCTTGGGGTTGGGCAATTGACCTCCATTCCCACTCGAAATATTGTCCTTGACTGTAATAGATTGTCACCATTTCAATTTGTATATTCTACAAAAAAAGTACTTACGGATTAGCATGTAGTATGTAAACTGCTTATATACGTAGTAAGGTTCAAAAAATTGTTTTAGTCAGATGTTTGTTAAATTTCGTTCTTTAAAGAGGGTTCTCTCTGATGAATAAAACTTTTCTCAATTAAGAATATTCTTAAAACAACAATAGTCGTTTTTATAATGAAGGAGCTACAGGTGAAGGAAATAGCGAAGGACTGAAAATAGCAAAAAATAGGGCCGAATCTCAAACAAATTGCAATAGAAGGTTTCTCAACGGTTTTCACTTAGAAATGACCTCAATAATATACTAAAAATCGGCCAAAATCGGCCGGGGGGAGATTAATTTTTTTCAAATTTTTAAAAAATTTAAAAAAAAAAAACAAAACAATAATATAGACATGTGATACATGTTTATAGGTTATTTTTGAGTGCTGAAACCGAATATTGCATTTAGTTTTGAAAAAATATTGAAATTTCAATTTTTAAAATTAATTTGAATAATTAGCTATATGAAAAAATTAAAAACCCCCTAAAAACCTAACAAAAACATCAAAAGAGATAAATACAACGGTTTTCATTTAGAAATGACCTAAATATTAACATACTAAAATTTAAAATTTTTACGAGTTAAAGAAGTTAAATTTTTTTTCAAATTTCCATTTTTTTGCGAAAAATGCATTTTTTTTCAAATTTGTGCAAAAAACTTTAGAGGCTTTTGAAAAGGTCATTTTTCGGTGGATATTGTCCACAGATAGTTATAAAATGGAAAACCGGTGGAATTGACCCTCAATGAATTAGTTAATTATTTTATTTAAAATTTTGAAAATGGTAAAATGTAGTACAAATTTCGAAAGAAGTGAAAAAGGTAATACTTTGGCATATTTACATCAGAATTTATTTAATTAACAATAAATTATATTAAGAACACATAATTAACAAATTAATTAATTTTTTTTAAATTTAAAATTTTAATAAATTTTAATATCATAATATAGGCTTGCAATACATGTTTATAGGTTGATTTTTAATCCTATTACATAAAAAAATATTATCATTGCAATAAAAACTGAAATAGACTTAAAAATTTTAAAATTAAAAAAATTCTTAATTATATCAAACTAGTCTCAATAACTGGAACAAATTGCAAAAAACGTTTTTTAAACAGTTTTCATTCAGAAATGGCCTAACTAACAACATACTAGAAATCGGACAGTGGGAAATTTAATTTTTAATTAAAAAAACTGGCATTCTGGAACAAAAATATTAAATTTTTTCTAGAGGCATGTAATACATGTTTTTAGGTTAATTTTTGATTCTGATGCTGAAAAATTTAATATTTTTGCAGATCGACATCAAAATTTAAAAATTGAAAAATAATTTCTTAATTATTTAATTAATTTAAATTTATTCTTAATTTTTTTAACTCTTTTCAAATTTTACTCCAAAAATATTAAATTTTTCAGCATCAGAATAAAAAACTAACCTAAAAACATGTATTACATGCCTCTAGAAAAAATTTAATATTTTTGTTCCAGAATGCTAATTTTTTTTAATTAAAAATTAAATTTCCCATTGTCCGATTTTGTTCGATTTCTAATATGTTGTTAGTTAGGCCATTTCTGAATGAAAACTGTTTAAAAAAACGTTTATTGCAATTTGTTCCAGTTGTTGAGTAGGGTGTATCGAAAAAAACTTTTTTTCGATTTTGATGACGTAATAGTGCGGAAAAGTTGTCTAAGGTGCCAGAGAGTACCTGTGAATTTTTTCAGAATTTTTGGATAATTTCTTAATGTGCCACATTGGCCCTGAAGTTCCCCATGTTAATCCAATGGGGCGCGCCGCCAAAAAGGCCGAAAATCGGTTTTTCGCCCCTCATTTCTACCCTAATCACACGACGAATGTCTCGTCTCGAGTTATGGACTCTATATGATGTATGCTACCCGAAAAAACTTGAATAATAGCCTAAATATCTATATTACGTTTTTTTGTATGCTCAAATTTCGTCGAAAATCGCGTATTTCCTCGTTCAAATCAGAGCCCACAATCAACATAATATAGAGATTTAAGTTATTATTCAAGTTTTTTCGGGTAGCATGCATCATATAGAGTCCATAACTCGAGACGAGACATTCGTCGTGTGATTAGGGTAGAAATGAGGGGCGAAAAACCGATTTTCGGCCTTTTTGGCGGCGCGCCCCATTGGATTAACATGGGGAACTTCAGGGCCAATGTGGCACATTAAGAAATTATCCAAAAATCCTGAAAAAATTCACAGGTACTCTCTGGCACCTTAGACAACTTTTCCGCACTATTACGTCATCAAAATCGAAAAAAAGTTTTTTTCGATACACCCTATTGTTGAGACTAGTTTGATGTAATTAAGAATTTTTTTAATTTTAAAATTTTTAAGTCTATTTTAGTTTTTATTGCAATGATAATATTTTTTTATGTAATAGGATTAAAAATCAACCTATAAACATGTATTGCAAGCCTATATTATGATATTAAAATTTATTAAAATTTTAAATTAAAAAAAATTAATTAATTTGTTAATTATGTGTTCTTAATATAATTTATTGTTAATTAAATAAATTCTGATGTAAATATGCCAAAGTATTACCTTTTTCACTTCTTTCGAAATTTGTACTTCATTTTACCAATTTCAAAAATTTAAATAAAATAATTAACTAATTCATTGAGGGTCAATTCCACCAGTTTTCCATTATATAACTATCTGTGGACAATATCCACTGAAAAATGACCTTTTTCAAAAGCCTCTAAAGTTTTTTGCACAAATTTGAAAAAAAAAATGCATTTTTCGCAAAAAAAATGGAAATTTGAAAAAAAATTTAACTTCTCTAACTCGTAAAAAATTTAAATTTTAGTATGTTAATATTTAGGTCATTTCTAAATGAAAACCGTTGGATTTATCTCTTTGGATGTTTTTGTTAGGTTTTTAGGGGTTTTTTAATTTTTTCATATAGCTAATTTTTCAAATTAATTTTAAAAATTTAAATTTCAATATTTTTTCAAAACTAAATGCAATATTCGGTTTCAGCACTCAAAAATAACCTATATTCATGTATCACATGTCTATATTATTGTTTTTGTTTTTTTTTAAATTTTTTTCGGCCATTTTTTAAAAATTTGAAAAAAATTAAACTTCCCCCGGCCGATTTTTAGTATGTTATTATTGAGGTCATTTCTAAGTGAAAACCGTTGAGAAACCTTCTATTGCAATTTGTTTTAGGTTCAACTCTATTTTCAGTGGACTTCATAAACATAATGATATACGTTGCTCAGGACTTCAAAAGATTTACTACTAATCTTTTAACTTAATTTTCAATTTAGACAGAAAATATGGAGATAAGCTGTGTCCCAATATACATTTTTGTGCCTAACTACAAAAGTCTTTGCATAAAAACACGCGGTTCTTTCAATATTGTTTGGAATTAGAATATTGTTTCTGGGCATTGAATAAAGTATGAATGAAGTTGAAACTGTAATACAACGATGGATGTTATTTTGCAAAATTTTAGGGCTACTATATTGCAAAGTTTATAGAAATATATAACTTATAGTACGTTAGACGTCTGAAATATTTTTTTTCTACAAAAAGACAGTATTTTAAGAGTTTCATGATCTGAGTATGACTTGTTAAAATTTTATAATTTGCTAACTTTTAAAAGCTAAAAAATGAAAAAAATTTTTAATTATTAACAAATTATGTTGTTTTAATTAACCTAAAACACTCTCAAATGAAAAAAAAGTGGAGAAAGTTAGAGGCTAAATGTTATATTAGCCATTATATTCTTTAAGTGGAACAGTTAAACATTACACTGCATTTAAGATCTAAAGAATAATTGCGGTTCTTCTGTATATTGATGTATGTGAACTTCTAATATGAGCAAAAGACAATTCTAAAAATGAGCTTATTCATCAGGTATACTTAAATTGCGAATAGTATTTAAATGAAAACCTTTGCTTTAAATAGAGAATGTGCAATATCACGCAGGTCTTTACTATGGCAGCGTTTCTATTCAATTTCTTTTCATTGTTTGTTTAACCCTTCCTGACCACGCTTTCACAGATAGCCATCTTAAAATCCCATCCATGGATGCAATCAATAATGACCTTCAAAACCAAAAGAGTCGTGTTTTTACATAATGTTACCCCCTTACCTCCTCTTGGCGCCTGTAGAACCAAGAATTCACCGAAAATCCTGGACTTCGACGTGCAACATGTCTGTCCAATTGTCTATTCCAGACACAAAATGGGCGACAGCTAAAAAACACCCCTTTAACCCCAAAACCAATCAAACTAGCTGATCATGACGTTATGGTCAACAAGGGAGTCGGCAATGGTCAACACGGGAGCTTCATCCAATCAGGGGTCGACCTTCAAAACCCTCCTCTCTCCTTTACCCCTCCCCCACTGCGTATAAGGAACGCTGAGTTCTCACTAGGGGAGTCATAGCTCTCGCTTGAGTCTTCAGTAGTTGATTTAAACAAGCTCCTCTCTTGAGTCTGCTAGTGTCTCTTCTAATCTTCGTGATCCATACGTTTTAGCTAGCTGCCTTGCTTCCAGCATTACATCCTCATTCAAGGTATAAATTTATTTTATGTTATGGGATGGTGTGAATATGTTTTTTTATGTTATCGGGCAATTTGTGTATTATCTTTTTTTAATAATACCTGATTTCTTATCGCTTTTAAACTTTATTTTCTGTTAAGATGTTTGTTAAACTTTGTTTTTTCTTAGGCTACCATTAAGTTTTGGGTTTTTTTGTGTGTTTACTAATTTAATAAGCTTTTATTACTATTATTGGGTGGGGGGTATAGTTTTGAATGAAATCAAGGGTTTTGAATAGCATCTGGTATTTGTGGTAGTTCATAATTGTAATGTTAAAGTAATTATTTAGTGGATACGTTTAACCATATTTCATCTCGTGTTATTTGCTTGGACATTTTAAGAATAATTGGACATTAATTAATAAGGACATTAATTGAGTTTCTTGTTCGTAACTTACATAATTATTTTATTTTGCTGGTAACTTAAGTGCCAGGAGCCTAAATTATTAGAGTGTATTAATTTGGAATTAGAAAAATTAATTCATGTGTTTGTTTTCCTGCTTATTACTTGTTCATTATTCAGTAATTTTACACTTCGGTTAGTTTTGTTACTAAAATTTTTAATTTCCAATCAAAAATTTTATTTTAAATATCATATGTTTTAAAAAACTAGATTTCTGTTTCCTAATTATTTGCTCTTGAATATCACTTGTCTTTCAAAGCTAATTTCGCTAACATTCTACCATTTTACATATAATCTAAAATTGATTTCTCATGTACTTTCTCTGTATCTTTTAACCAATTTTAGCAAACTAATATCTCTTGCAGTTCTTGTATTTCTCTTGTACTCTCTACTAATTTTTCTTCTTGAGTTTTACATATATTTAAAAAAACTACTTCCTCTTGCAAATTTCTCTGTAACCCTCTAAAAGTTTTTAGATTTAACATTAAAATTTTACTATTGAATAACACAATTCTTCTTAATCTAATTTCTCTATATAACATTCTAGCAGATTTTAGTATCCTTTCTATAATTTTACTCTTAAATGTTTCATTTTTGCACCATAAAACCACAACTAAACCAAAGCAAACTTAGATGTTTCATGTCTAGTGCTAATTTATTTTCTAGTTGCCTGTTTTTGTCTTGTGTATACCTTTAAAGTTGAATTCAAAAAGCTTTCATAACTTGGCAATTCCACGGGTAACTGACTGACATTTTTTAAGAAAAACGCTTAGAATTTTACAATTTTCTTCCCAAAAATAAATTATAAAAAAACGTTTTCCACCCAGTTTATTGGTTTCTTGTTAGCTAAATCTAATGGCGCAATTAAATTTTCCAAAATATGTTTTTATTTATTTTTAAAAAAATTTTAACAACATGGTAACTGACTGACATAAATTATTCATAAATGTCAGTCAGTTACCATGCTGTTAAAAAAATTTCAAAAATAAATAAAAACATATTTCGAAAATTTAATTGCAACATTAGATTTAGCTAACAAGAAACCATTAAACTGGGTGGAAAAAGTTTTTTTATAAGTTATTTTTGGGAAGAAAATTGTAAAAAACTAAGCGTTTTTCTTTAAAAATGTCAGTCAGTTACCCGTGGAATTGTCCAACTAGTAATGGGGAACTTAATAGTTTTAAATGAAATCAAGGGTTTTGAATAATATCGGGTATTTGGGGAGGTTCATAATTGAAAGGTGTAAGATCTACTGGATAGGATTAACTATGCTTTATCTGGTATTGGCTTAGAAATTTTAAGTAGCTGTAATATTGTTGTTTGCAATTTACTTGATTTTTTTAATATGTTTTCACACTCGAGTATCACATGTTTTTCTTATAAACTACATTTCTCTTGCATTTCTCTTTGATCTTGAATATCTCTTGTCTTCTAAAGCTAATTTCACTATACATTCTACGAATTTTTTATTTCCTTTCAAAAATTTTACTATTAAATGTTAAATGTCTTCTAAAGTAGATTTCTAAACTAGTTGTTGGTTTCCTTTCCATATCAATTCTTACTCCTGAATTTAACATAAAACTCTAGGTTCTCTAAAAATCTTGTATTAATTTTTAGTTTCCCTTTAAAAAAACATTACTTTAGAGTGTTATATCTCTTCTAAAACTTTCTTCTTTTATAGTTTCTCTGTATCTTTTAAGTTATTTTTACTTTTGGGTTTTAAATGTATTTAAGTTCTTTCTCCTGCAATTTCTCTATAACCTCCTAATAGTTATTATATTTTACATTAAAACTTTACTGTTGAACAACACATGCCTTCTGAAGCTAATTTCTCTATAAAGCTTTGTTAATTTTTATTTCCTTTCAAAAACTTTACTCTTAAATGTTAAATGTCTTCTGAAATAGATTTCTCGGGCAGTTTCTCTGTATCTTTTAACTAGTTTTTGGTTTCCTTGCCAAATCATTTCTTACTCCTGAATTTAACATCAAACTAGGTTCTCGAAAAATCCTGTGGTATTAATTTTTAGTTTCCCCTTAAAACATTACTTTTGAGTGTTATATCTCTTCTAAAACTTTATTCTTTTATAGTTTCTCTGTATCTTTTAAGTTATTTTTACTTTTGGGTTTTAAATGTATTTAAGTTCTTTCTCCTGCAATTTCTCTATAACCTCCTAATAGTTCTTATATTTTACATTAAAACTTTGCTGTTGAAAAACACACGCCTTCTAAAGCTAATTTCTCTATAAAGTTTTGTTAATTTTTGATTTCCATTCAAACATTTTAATCTTTAATGTTACATGTCTTCTGAAATTGATTTCTCTTGTACAGTTTCTCTCTATATATTTTAACTAATTTTTAAATCCTATACCATACAAATTATTATTCTTAAATGTTATAAAAGCTAGTTTATAAAGGGGCCGTTCAAATATTACGTAAGCACCTAAGGGGGGAGGGGGGTTTGCTCTTTGCTTATTTTTGCTGACAAGGGGGATATGAGTTATGCTTACGTAAGATGGTGCATAAATAATATCAAAATTCAACCAAAAATAAGTGTAACAAAAAATTGAATTAGGAAATCTGACTTAAGCACTTTTTTCTGGAGATGTACTACCCTAACATTTTGAAATTGTAACCCCGAAAAGTAGTGTTTCGACTCATTTTTGAACTTTTAGGGTTACACCCAAAAAGAACAGCTCCTTGTACGAGTCACCTAATTTTCAAGGAAAAAAACAGCACTTACTAATAGGGATGTCAAAATTTCGGGGGGGGGGTCCGGCAATTTCTTACGTAATTATGGTGGGGGGTTGAGGTTTGCTTATCTTTGCTGACAAGGGGGGAGGGCAGGTTAAAAATGAACAAAAAAGTGCTTACGTAATATTTGAACGGCCCCAATTTTCTTTAAAAATCTTGTTTTACTAATTTTTAGTTTCCATTCCAAAATTTTACTTTTAAATTTTAAATGTACTTTAAAACTACTTTATTTTGCAATTTCCTTTAGATTTTTTGTTAAAATTTTACTCTCGAATATCCCATCTTTTCTCTACCAATTTTTAATTTCCATCGATTTCTATTTCCATTTGATTTCCTATAAATTGATTTTTCTTGTTGGTTATCTGTATCTTTTACTAATTATTATATTCATTCTATGCAATTTCTTACTCTTGAATGTTACTTGTCGTCTGAAACTAAATTCTCATGTAGTTCTCTTTAACTTTCTTTTAATTCTTAACCCATATTTAATTTTACTCTTGAATGTTACATGTCGTCTGAAACCAATATCTCTTGTAGTTCTCTTTAACTTTCTACTAACTCGTAATCCATCTTTAATCTTATTCTTGAAATTTTATAAGTATTTTATAAAACTACATTATCTTTAGGGGACATCCATAAATTACGTGAGGTCTAAAAGGGGGGGAGGGGCTTGGAAAAATCTCACCAAGGGGGGAGGGGGGTCGATTAAAATCTCTCGTCAACTTTTTAAGTTATAAATTATACGATTTTCTTTTTTTAAGTATGAGAAAGGAATACACACAGATAAGATACTGCAAATTATTTTTAAAAAGTTGTTGGTAAATCTCACTTGAGGGGGATGGGGGTCCAGCAAAATATCACTAAATCTCACCAAGGGGGGAGGGGGGGTCCAGATTTTGAAAAAAAAACGCCTCACGTAATTTATGGATGTCCCCTTATGAATTTTTAGATTTTACAATAAAATTTTACTCTTAAATGTTACATAATAGTAATTTTGCATATTCTTCATAGTTTCCCTGTAATATTTAACTAATTTTTCTTTCCATTTAAAAATATACCTTTCTAAATACCTAATTTCTAAATACCCAAATCTACCTTTCTATACTCTTACTCTTAAATATTACACGTATTTCTAAAACTTATTACTCTTATTGTTTCAATTTAACTTTCTACTAATCTCAAGTCTTCTAATTTTTACTCTTGAATGAAACAAGTATTTAAAAAACTACATTGCCTTTATTAGTTTTTAGATTTTCATTAAAATTTTACTCTTGATGTTCATGAAACTAATTCTGCAATTTCTTCATAGTTTCTCTATAACCTTGAACTAATTTTTGTTTTCCCTTCAAAATATTCTTTTATCTCCCCTATACCTTACTTCCATCGTACATTTAAAATATTATCCTTAGATATTCCATGCCTTCTAAAACTCACTTCTGTTGTAGTTTCTATCTAATTTTCTAATCCTTAGTAATCTGATTTTTGTTTCTGAAATTTGCATGCATTTGAAAGCTACTTTCTCTACTAAAACTTTCTCTTTAACCTTCTACTAATTAAGGCGCTTGCAGCAAAAAAGAGCTAACTCCAGTACACAACTGTCGGAGGCAGCTCGTTGCTGCTACACTACAAGCACCTCAATTTTTACAGCTTCCATTAAAATACACACCCCTTCTTACACAGCTTCTATTAAAACATATCCCTCTTCTTACACAGCTTCCATTCAAATATATCCCTCTTCTTACACAACTTCCATTAAGATATATTCATCTTCTTACACATCTTCTAAAAACTCATTTCTCTCCCTCAGGTTCTTCATATCCTCTCGCCCACCGCCGTACCAAAATGAACAGCTGGAACGGCGACAACTCCTTCGGTGACGACGACTTCGACCTGATGAACCTCACCACACCGCTGGACAACTACCATCACGAACCTCCCCCTTACGGCGCAAGCCACAACTACGTGCCCGTCATCTCGCACGCGCCTCCCACCACCAACCCCACCTACGTGGAGTGTATCGTCGCCTCGCAAGCATCACCCGCGACGATGGCATCGCAAGCGACCGAAAGCCTGACCTACACCACCTTGACGCCGTCGACTTCGTCTTACAACCCGTTGGCTTGGAACGAGAACCTCAACCTGATGTTGTCCACCGCCGCGTCCAGCTCTGTGATTCAGTCCCCATCGACGTATGCTTCCATCTTCAGTCCCATCGATACCGTGAGCCAGAGATTGTCGCATTTGGACGTGAACGACAATGCTTTTCTACAGAGCAGCAACAGTCCTCCGATGATTTACGACTTGCCCCAGCTGGCCGAAGTCAAGCAGGAGTCACCTTTCTCGAATATTTTGGACGAAGGCCTCGGCTCCTCGCGGGACACCAGTTCTTCGCCTTTCCAGAACAACGAAGCCAGCTATGGTAAGTCATTTCCCAGTTTTGTTAAAAAAACCACTCTTTCAGAGCTAGTTAATCCATCATAGGGTGCATCTAGATATTTTTACCCCGAGCGAAATATTTATGAGGAAGAGAACATCTTTTGTTCGCTAATTGACCTCAGCTAACCACACAAAACGACGAGGCTCCTTCGGACATTAGGGCTTCCGCACAGTCGTTCTGGTCTGGTCTGGAGAAACTTGATCCCCCGCACGCGTTCCCCTTTCAGCCTTCGCTATACAAAAAAGGGGGTGGAAGCGTCCGAGAGGAGATGTGTTTACTTTTCTGTCCGGAAGATCATTAACGCTCCCTACCCCCTTTTTTGTATTGCCAAGGTTGTGAGGAGACCGCGTGCCGGGGATCGAATTTCTCCAGATTCTAGATTTCAGATCGACTATGCGGAAGCCCTTAGGGGGAGATTAGGTGGATTGATAATATCCCCTTCCTTCTGTGTGGTTAGCTGAGGTCAATTAGCGAACAAAAGATGTTCCCCTCCTCATAAATCTTTCGCTCTTGACAATCGTCGGGGAAAAATATCTAGATGCACCCTTAACTTAGTACTTTTTCTCCTCCCGTAGGAATGCTGTGTCTAAAATCACCTTTCCTTATTTGTAAAAACACTATGCTTGCTTTGAAGGAGTTGTTGCATCTGCTTTTTGATCTTGCAAAATCATTCATATATGTTACATACCTAGGAAATTTATTGCTGCCTATTTTAAGAATTTTAAGTGAAAGTCGGTTGTTCCACTTAAATTTTCATGTTTTGTATCTTGAAAGATACTATTTATGACGTTATTTTATTTGTGTCCTTTATGCGCGTCTCTTAATTTAAGAAAAATTTACAACTAACGAATATTTCTTTCAAAAATTGTCTACTTGTGTTAAGATTTTATCTATTTGAGAAAGATCAGAGGGAATGGTAGTGTAGACTGTTTAACACAACGAATATCTTTACAATTATTTTTCTTCTTAAAACTTAAGTTTATATTTTTTATTTTAGGCAAAGCTTGGGGGGATTCTTATGTCTTATAGTTTACTACTTCCCCCCTTACTAAGTTGCAAGCAATTATCTAGGGTCAACACAGCAGGTTCTCTATAAACCAACCCACTAATCCAAACTACCCTCAGCTAAACTATACTTTGCCCACGCCCATCAATCGCAACTTGTTAAGTTAACATGTTTGCCATTGATACACGAGCAGGGTCTGTTTGCCTTTTCCACCCCCCCCGAAACCAACTTTTTCAAAGGCCCTTTCCAAATCCCTCTCTGTCAAACCTCTTGAATTACCACCCCACCCCGAGTCGCTCAGGTATTATTGCACTTCCCCATAAGTCAGGTGGAAAGAAAAGGATTGACCATCTAGCCGTGACCCTTCATCTTTGCAGCTCAGTTCGTTAACTAGTATCTTTGGGAGTGGATCGTTTCTGATGGACTTTACATCAGTAGTCTCTAGTGTTTATGGCTCAAAAGACGTAATTGGGAAGAGGTCCGCCAACCTAATGTAAACACAGTCAGTTAGTGTTTTTGATAGAGTGGATAAGATCCAGGGTGATTTTTCTTTCTTTTTCCTCTTGCGACGGAGGAGGAGGGATTGAAGGAACACAATCTGACCTTTCACTTTCTGACAAACATTCTAAGTTTCAATGATGTATTAATTGGTTTATTTATGTTGGGGTTCTTCTTTTTGGGGCCTCCGTAGCTCCGAATCGTTATGGCCTCGTTAAAGCATTTTTTTTGTTTAATTTAATGCTTAAAAAAGATATCTCTTACAGTTCGGTGTGGTTTATGTTAGCTACTTGAGATGGTTTTTTATGTCGATTTATTAAGAGTGAAAAAAACTAAACATTTCTTTTTAATTCCCGGTTTATAAACTATGGCGTTTATATTTTTAAATTATGTTTGCAGTTATATGATCCGAGAATAGTTATAATATCTTTAAATCAAACATTTTTTAAAACTCCAGGTTCTTGATTTTCTCGTTATGTTTTCATAACTCATTTAAAACATATTGGAAGTCAATTATTTTCTTGCTTAATTCTCCTTAGCTTTAAAATTGTAAAATTGTTTTTACGAACTGAAAGTTGGTCTGGAATGTAGCTTAATAAAAAAATTATATAGCTCCCGTTTAAACTAACTAAATTAATTATCCTTAGCTTTCAAATTCAAGTAGTACAGTCAAATTGTTTTTACGAACCTCTTTTTTTACGAACTGTAAGCTAGTCTCGAAGGTATCCTAATAAACACAATGATCATTACCATTTACGAACGAATTTTTTTTTCAAAAATTACCTTCTCCTCTTTCTCATACTTACACTTCACTTTGCTAATTTGACGTCATTCCGATTTAGCGAACTGTTTAAGTAACCAAAAACGAGTTCGTAAAAACAGTATCCTTCCGTACTCAATGGAGAGTTTATGAATCGTGCTGGGAGTGTCCGATAAAGAATAGCCCCAACAATTATTTCCCATTGCTTGCCACTTGGTTCAGATGCGATAAGATATCGGAAGTAGTGCAGGACGCAGATCCAAAACATGTAGAGTGACCCACAAAACATGGCATCTTCCCGTTCTCATTAGACCTTCCGGTTGTATTGGCCAGGGAGTTATTTTCTTGGAGTTGTAAATATGCACTTTTGAAAGTAGTAGCACCATTCGTCCTTGGTTTATTTGTAGATTAATTGCTGCTGTACTAATTTTTATTAAAAAGGGTAGCTCATGTAACACCAATTTGACACTTCATTTTAAAGGAGAAATAATTTAACATTGGGATTCGTTGTTTGGAGGTTAGAGACACATTATAAAAAGTTTAAATTTTTCTTGAAATAGTAATGAGTAAATATTTATTTTTATGATAAAAATTGCATAAGTAAATTTGCCATTCATTTATACTATAAAATATGCATAGATTCTAAAATTCAAAATGTCTCATTGTCTCTTTTTTATGTATAAATTACAAAGTAAATAATGGGGGGGTTGTGAAAACCTCTGCTTAGACCGTTAAAATTAAACAACCTGCGCCTTTTTTACGATTGCAAAAATGTCAAATTTACTTAAATTTTCTGAAACGCCACCACATGAAGTGCGAAAGTTAGTTGGTAAATTAGGAGAAAATTTGGATTGGAGTTAGTAACCTTGAAACATCAGTCGTGGATGTGTTTCTCCTATTTTCGATGTAGGTCAACTCTGAAACATGGAAAGGCGAGTTTCATTTCACAGCGGCAATTGGGGAGGGTACAGGGGCGTCATTTCAGTTTTTTGTTGGGGGGGGCAAGGAATTTTTTTAAATGGGTCTGGACCTTACTGTAACTAGGTTTTTTTTGGCGGGGGTTGCCTCAACTTAATTTTTAAGGTAATTAATATCATGTCAAAATTTGACAACGTGAACTCCAAGGAAAAAAGGGGGGTCTGGGGGCTCACCCCCAGGAAAATTTTGAAAATTTGGTTCTTAAAGTAGTGTTTTAGCTCGTTTTGGGACCCTTTGGGCTGCATTCAAAGAGAACAGTTTCTTGTAAACCACATAATTTTTCTAGGGAAAAGAGTCGTAAATAAACGTAAAAGTCTTAAGGGGGGCTAGGGGTCCTCTCCCAGGAATTTTAATTCCCCTTTTAACTAGTATTTATCTCTTTTTAAACTCTTTGGGGAGCTTCTAAGGAGAAAAGCTTCTTGTAAGAGGAATAGTTTTTAAGGGGGAAAACACTAAATAAGAGACATGGAAATTTCAGAGGGGGGCTGGGGGTCCTCCCCCAGAAATTTTTTGAAATTGAACCCTCAAAAGTAATGTTTTAACTCCTTTTGAGACATTTTGAGTTGCACTCAAAGTTCCTTGTGGAAGTTACAAAATTTTCAAGGGATTTGCAGCTATTTTTCACAATACAATGGAAACCTTGGGGGGGCGGTTGCCCCCCCCTGCCCCCCCTAAATGACGCCCCTGGGAGGGTATAATAAATTGGAGAGTTACGAAGAGTGAATAGAGTGAAAGCAACCACACACACAGTGTAACACGAGAAATTGCGTTTGAACTGTCTGCTCTTTCTACTCCAACTCGAAATTTATTACTGCTGTTTTGACTCACCCTTCAATGGTGTTTCCGTTTATTGAAATTGCTTTAGTTTTGTTGCACATAAGTGGTGAAGAGGGGTCTTTCCTTTTTATGCAAAGAAAAAATGCAATAGTTCTCGGTTTTTTTTAGAGAAAATTATTCTAAGAATAATTAATAATTTTTATCAAATTGATGCTTTTTGCTCATTTAATAACATGGTTATAGTATTTTCTAAATGTAATGGATGAGTAAATGAACCAATTAAATGTTTAAAAAATTATTTTTAAAGTTTTTTTATTAGGGCGGTTGGTATCTTTAGGAAATATATCTTTATTAATTGATCAATACAAAATATTCAATCCATGCCCATTTAATGTGTTGTGTTAAGAATAGAAATTTATTTATTTGCTTCTTAAGACCTTCTTCTTAGACCTCTTTGTATTAATGTGCGGAAATTTAAATAGTTACAGTCCTTTTGGTAGCAAGACATCATCTTTTTTCATGCTTTGAATATATGTTTTGAAGAAAGCTCATTTTTTCCCTTTAATTTCTGTAGTCTTTTGAAATTTCGTCTAGTTTTGTTCGGTCCAGTTTTTTTTTCAATAAATAACTTCCCCTTAGTGACACGAGACGGTCTTAATATCCCACCTCTCAGTCCTAATTGCTTTTAGAAGATCCTTCTTCTGCTACTTTAAGAGAGAGCCACGCAGTTCTTCACTCAAAAAAGTTACGGGACACTTCTTCCACTAGCAACACATACAAGCTAAAGGAGAAAAAAACCCGAAGCTGTCACCTACGTCACCGCAACAGCCTATTATAATTTCCCCTCGACGACAATATTCCGTTACCAAATATCTAACGGTTCCCCGCGCGTTTTTCAACACCCACCGGAGGGGGAAGCCTGCTCGTAATTTTCCACGGAACGCACATCTAGGTGGTCGCGGGTCGCCGTATTTATTTATGCCAGCCAACTTGAGAGATTTATACGGTCTCAAGAGGCCCTCTCGGAGTTCTCTGGTTGCAAACAGCGGAAGAAATATTCTCCTTCCATCCAGTGATTATCTTGTCCCTTGTGTTTACATCAGTCGAAGAAGAATGCACTGATGACGACGAAAGGAAAGTAGGGAATGTTCTGTTTGAATTGAATAGTAAATAAATGTACTAGTTATGTGGAATTTTAGACTGGTTGGTCTGTTTTTGTTTGCCGTGTGACTGCTTGTTGTTTGCTGTTGTTACAAGGCGCGAGTTTGATAGACTTTTGATTGAGAGTAAGCCCTTGTTTTTTAGCTACCGTGTTTGCGGTGCCATCTTTCTCGTTTCTTATCTAGGGATATGTGTCATTGGAACATGCTATCTTATATTGTGATAGGTGAAGGGTCATTGAGTAAAAGCTTGTATTTGATATAGTCACAAGGTTATTTCATTCAAGATGATTTAAATATGTTTTCCTCTTTGAGTAAAGGACCATACTAGGAATTAAAAAAACTCGTTTTTTAACGAAATGAATTTTTTTAAATTTTCATGGGTGAATTAAAATATTTTTGGAGGTATAACCCGAAACCAAAGTAACAGTTAAAGGGGCATTATATACTTTGTCATTCTACTTAGAATCCTAACCGAATATTGTCTTAAAAAATCCTTTAAATAAGTGTTCTAGTTACCTTCACATTTTGTGATTCCTCTTCGTACATATTTGGCACGCGCCACACTAGCAGCCAAAGATTTAATTTTCAAATTTTATGTAAAGGACTTCTCTTAATTAATAAATTCCCTATTACTACCCAGTTTTCATGAAAAAAAAATCGAATTATTAAAAAGGAATTTGTGCAAAAATTTGAAGATTTTTTCAATTCTAGGAGGGGTCTGAGCCCCATAGTACTCCCCCTGAATTCGCTCTATAGGAACTCTTACTTTTTTATTCGCTCTTATTTATTGACTTTTTAAAATTATGTTCTATTTTGAGTGTACTATTGCTTTTTCCTTTCCATACTTTTTGACAACCACTTGGGAATAAAAGATGGAAACAAAAAAAAGGAAAACTCCCCTCAGTGAGAAAAACAACCTCCCCACAGAAAAACAAGTGACCGACTTCTTTGGGCGTCAGCCTAGTGTTGTGAGAGGAAACAAGTCTCCTTGATGGGATATGGTGGATACAGAATAAGATTCTATCCGCGCCGGTTTCAGAGGAAAAGGGATGTTTGCTTAGTAACCGATCGCACAAGTCAAAAGGGTGGTTGCTGATGTCGTCTGCGGTGACTTTTGAGTGATTCATTTGTGTTTACCCCGTGAATCAATAATACGGATTCATCGGTGAAATCAGGACCACTGTATATGTGTTCGTGATAAAAAAAAAACTTCATGAAACACAATGATTGTGATAGTTACATATTAACCCTCTTCCATTCCATCCATGGTAGCAAATTTGCCACCATAAATTTAGCTTCAATTTTTTAGCAAAAAGAAGCAATTTTCAATATATGTTTAAATTAATGCAGACCTTGAGGTACTATAATTTTTAAAGTTTACGTTCAGTTTAAAAATTTTGTAACAAAAATTAATAAAAATTTTTTGTCATTTTTATTTAATTTTGGGCTTCTTCTGCATGAATAAATTATTTTCCATACTTATTTTACCGTAGTAGACATTAGAGGGTTAACGTGTTGATGACTGTTTCAAAGTAGGTGTCACCAAAAAGTATGTTGAATTCGTTAAGCTTAGAATTTTAGTTTACATTTTTGAAAATAAAAAATATTGAAAACGTACTCTCTAGAAAGTGTGAAATATAATTATTTTTGTTTAAAGTTTAAGATACTCTTGAGTTCGTCGTCGTTTAATTTTCGTCTCATACATTCAAATTTAGTTCCGATCAAATACTTTATTCGATATTGATGCAGTTAGCAGCCTAACGCTTTTTAGTTAGTTGCTTTTTTTCCAGATGGCGCCACTGAAATTGATAAGAACTACCTTTTAATACTAACTTCAGTGTCGCCATCTACCTCAAATCTAAGTAACTAAAAAATAAAAGCCCCCCCAACACCTCTTCCTCTTTTCACTATCTAACTGGACAAATGTTTCACAGCTCAAGGAGCCGTCGGAGGACTGTCAAGCAAAGCTTCAGCCATTGAGTGCGCCTTGTGCTTGAACATGGCGTTCAACATGAACTGGACCTTCACTCAACACAACTGGTTCTGCGATCAGTGCGGTCCTCGACAACTGCCCCCTATGCCAGAACCCCCTGCACCCACACCGAGGGCTAGAAGGGCGAGGGCAGAAGAACCCATAATTCCAAGGGCTCGCAGGAATGATGGAAGAGTGCACAGACCTGCTGCTTCGGTAAGTAACTATTCTCGAACTACGCTGGCCTGCACCTTCCCGAAATTCGAACTTGGTGGCTAAAAACTTGTTTTTTACGGTCAAATTTCAGAAAAGATTTCTGGAGATGACCCCACAGATCCCTTTTTTGTACTTAGAATTGTATTATTTACATTTTTCTTCACCAAGTTCATCAAACTGCAAAATTTACCTGAAAATTTATATCCAAAATTCTAATTAATTCTAACTAACTAAAATTCTATAACACATCAAGAAAAATTAAAAAAAAATTTTGTGAGTTAACCAGTCAAGCTCGTAATTGTTTTTTTTATAAAGGAGGGGGTTATTTTTATTTCAAAGGGACCCCTCAAGAGTACTTAATGTAAAACTTTTTGTATAAATAATGGAGTTTCATACAAAAAGGGCGTTTCTAAGAGTCCTTTCCAGGGAAAAGTTTAGAAATTTTATTCTTAAAAAAAATATTGTTTTAACTAATTTCGGCTACTTCTAAAATAGGGTCACTCCTACACCGAGCCGCAAAATTTCAAGTAAGAAACTAGTGCACATGTACAATCATTATTATAATTTATTCACAATTTGCTTTTGAATTAGCTTATAAAGATCCATACAGCTCAAAATTTAAAGTGAAAAACAAGTGTAATAAAAACTCCTTTATTAGGAAGATTTTATGTAACTAACTGTTCAGGTGCAAGAGGGGGCGGGCTCCATTCTTCAGAAAAACTTTTATTTTCCACTTTGAAATATTTTCATAGCGTACTCATAGTTCATAATTTTCAGGGGCCCAGGAGGACACCACGCAACCTTATCTGTTCTAACTGTGAAACGACGAGTACATCCCTGTGGAGGCGAAGCACCGACGGACAATCTAGTGTGTGCAATGCATGCGGTCTCTACTACAAATTACACCATGTAAGTACTATAGTCTCTGCATAAACATTCTCGGCACTTTAAGGGGGGGACGCGGTACCTCAGTTTCGACAAAATCACAAAAAAATTTTTTTTGTCCAAACTAATCTATTTGCATTCATCTATCATCCTAAACATTTTCAAAACTTTTCATTGAAAAATATCCAAGCTGTAGTTAATTTTATGTATGAAAGTATTAAGGTTTCTATGGGTTATGAAAACTTCAAAGTTCATAACCCATACCACTTTTTCATTGTTTAAAATGCTAAGGCTTTTTATCTATTGCACCAAATCTCTTGCAATTTTTTCTGGCTGTTGTTGGAAGTGCAATTAACAAACGGTGGTATGGGTTTTTGGATATTCATGGAATTTTTTTTTTTAAAGTATTACTGAATTTTGATTTTTAGCATTTTTAGGGTTTTTTTGCTAGTGATACAAGAAAAAAAGTATATTTATTACTTAAACCCTTAGCGATACCAACTTTTGTTGTATATAGATTGAGGTATTTAAATAAAAAAAATTATGAGTGTAAGTCAATTATTGTAGGAGGAGTAGCATTTTAAAAACACCCCTTAAATTTGCAGTTTTTTAAACTTTAAATTTTTAATTTTTTGGTATTTTCAATTTGGAATATCCTTAATACAAGGCAAATACATTTATTACCACCAAAAAGTATCAAATAAAGATGAATTTAAAGATTTTGGCCAAAAAGGTACCGCGTCCCCAAAGAACATTTTTGTCCTCTGATGAACAATTAAATGCTTTGGGTAACAGCAAAACTTTGATTTGTGTTATTATAATATGTTCATCATTTAGATTAGGCGGCTGAAAATAGTGCGTTCCCCCTCGCTAGAAGCGTAACCATAGTTACGCTTTTCGCGCAGCGTTCTTCGTCGCTGTGAAGTTGTTGCTATGGTTACCAATTGGGTGGGGGGGGAAGAAATATTTTTAGCCCCCTATTCAAAATGAATAGATCATTGCTTAGTAGACACATAATTTGTTCTGAATGTGTTTGGAAACTGTTGCTGTTCAGAAATGTGTTTTAAAAATAGTGCTGCTAAAAATTTCACAGTCATAAAAATGCGTTGTTATATTCTTTGGTTTCGAACCCAGTTAGAACGCATTTCTGGATTCAGAATACTGACCCAACACAATGAAGTGTTCTAGCTAACACTACGCTACGTCACTTGACCCAGGAGAAACAAGCTGAGAGCAAAAAAAAAAGAAATTGCTAGTTCCCAGCACGGTGTTTTTAAGAAAATTAAGAACTTAAATTTAGAAATTTGATTAGTTTGTTGAATCTATGTATATAGCGTCTTTTTTAACACGATTTGTGTACTGAAACTAGCAACCCGGCCGGCTTTCTGTCTACTCCGTTTTTCCTTCCGTGTAGTGACGTCATAGGGGCAAGAAAGATTGCAACCTAGTATGGCCCCACAAACTTAAGTGTTGTTAATTTTAATACAAAAAAAAGTGTTCGTAACTATGTTGTAAGCGTTTGCAGCGTGGCGAATTTAAGATTCAATCCATGTAATCTAAAATCATTCCATTGTTTTCTGCCAACGAAACTAATTTCATTTAATGATTTTAGGTTGCTAGACCGAAGCACATGAAGAAAGACGGACCAGTGCAACGCCGCAATCGTAAGAAGAGAGATCCTCAGTAAGCGTCGCGTGTTCTTTTTTCACACCTGTGCGATATCTCCAGCCACATAAATGTCTTATTTTTTTAAATTTAATCGTAACCATGAACTTTGATACCATTTTTGGACGCTACTTTTTTTTACTGTATCTTCATGAGAAATGGCGCCGAAATGAGTGACTCATATTTTTATACCGTGGCTTCATTGGAAGTAGAAGATGTTATCATGTTCAGTAACTTTGCAATCCCTGTCTTCATCGTATTGTTTCGTTTTTTTACTGTAGTGTACATATTGTTTTCATTCTTATTTATGTTTCATTTCTTGTGCAGAAATTCTGCATCTCTGCATGGATTAGTGTTGAAAGTGGGGATAATATCTTTTAAGCGAATTAACATAGACATAGAGAGAAAGATTATCTAACATCTTTCATTAATTTTTTCCTCCCCACATTACTTTAACCTAAAAGGTTTCTTTTAACTTATAACTTAATATCTCTAAGGAAAATTAATCTTCAATTTTTATCCCGGTTTTTACTGATACCTTAGAGAGATCCATGCATTATTAACATTAAAATGATACTTAATCTAATTTAATTGTTTGTCTTGAAATTTGTACAAAGGACGATGGTGTTTTATATTCTTGGAAACATTTAGAATTTATTTGAGATTATTGAAACAAAATTTAGTAAATATTTATCAAAATTTATACTTTATCAAAATTTATACTTTATCAAAATTTATGACTTTTTGAAATTGGGTTTATGAAAACGAAATATCTTCGTTTCAAATGGATGTTTATTCATTAAAACAGCTAATATGCTGTCTATCCAAGAAGAGAGCCAATATGATGTCTTTCCCTAAGACAGAGATCTACTTGATGATGAGGCATGTGACCCTAAAAGAAATGCACCTGGAATCTAATTTTATGGCTTGCAAAATCCTCCAGTATTATAAAACAATTCTTTGATTTGTAGGTATTTCTGAAAATGTTTTCAAAATCATTGGCCTCATCCTCAAGTCTAATTGGGATCCACCTTGGATTCAATTATTTTGTTTTACGGTGGATGCTGTCAAATCCTTTTGCTTGGATCGAAAAGCGTTGTATTAAAATTACAACATCTTATTTCTGCACAGCAGACTTAACTGCTTTGCTTGTATATAGCACAAAAGGAAAGTTTTGACACTCCAAAATTTGTTTTTCAAAAGAATATTATCATACAATATTAACTTAACTAAAACCTTTATTAATTAGCAAATAAAAATTGTATTTTTAAAATTACTTTTTGAGCATTAAATATGCTTCTTTAAAACAGCTTTTGTTAAGCTAAAGATGATACTCTTCTAAAACACTAACTTAAAAAGTGTTAGGAAGTTACAAGAAGATTCTCGGTATCTTTATATTGTAAATTGGCACTTATACTACCATTGTCTCTTTTAATGATGCTCGTTTTACTTATTTTTAACATTTAAAAAAACATACCATAAATTTGTCACTATTAACGACTGCACACATTTGGTGCTAACATAAAGATATCTGTGATTGTGAAATACAATAACTGAAGGTTAAAGGTATTTCACCTTTTTTGTAAATACAATATTTTTTATAGTATTAGCTGTATTAATATTTTATATTTGTATTCTTTTGTATGGATTTTTTTGTATATAAATAAACCCATCGTACAAAATTTTCGTAGTGTTTATTTTATGACGTGTGTTTCAAACGTTTCAAAGTTGTTTCTGGTAGTGGGCACTATAGGGTTAAAATAGAAGGCATTAATTTATTTGGCAGCTGAAAGTGTTAAATTTGTATATGTTACGGGCAAAGTGATTAATTGGACATTATAAATAATGCCCAGAGTGGAGGCGGGCAAAGTGATAAATTTCATTGATAATGCCATTGAATTTATTACATTGCCCGCCTCCGCTTCGGGCATTATTAATAATGCCCAATTTATCACATTGCCCGTAAAATATACATCCAGTTGTTAGAAGTTATTGAAGTCTTTTAGTTAGCGTATAGTATGTTAAACTAGTGTCACATAATTGAATTTTAACGTTTAACACTCTATGTACACTTTCAAAGTGAATTTTTCTTAAATTGAAGAAATTAAAAAGGGAAAATATCATTAAAAATTTTTTTAAAATTCGTAGCTGGTATTTGACGTCTATTTTACATTTAAAATTAACTGAATAATTATGAGGACATCTTTCAATGTTAAGGTTGTTAGTGGTGTTTGATTTAGTCGTTAACTGTATTATCGTTATTAAGTATTACTCATTCCGTTATGATTTTTGAAAATAAAAGAGAAAATATACTTAAAACATTTCCTAAACATATTGAATATATTCTGATATATGTATTAATACATCAAGGTAGTCTTTGAATTTTGTTGCTTGCAAGGCCTGTTCAATCAACTTATTCCAAATAAAGTCACAGTTTCAAGAAAATTAGTAAGAGACTTGGGTGCTAAAAGTTCCTTCAATTTTATATTGTAGAGTGTGGTCACATTATGTTATTACTCTGTAACTCAAAAGAATTTTAAGTAATAATAGGTGAGAAATATATCTGCTGATAAATTTTAAATAACTTTTAATTACTCCAAGGCTTTCTAAACATCTTTAACATAAACACATGGATGTAGCACCTGTGAGGAAAAGATAAATCTAAATCAGTATAAACTTATTATTTCTTAACATATATTCTTAATACCACTTACATTTTGGATTCAGATTCAGCGGTTTAGTTCTTTCATTTGATTAGTAGTGATTTTCATTGTGGGGTAATTAAATCTCAAATTTTTTTAATTAAAAAAGGTCCAAAACATAAAAATGAAGTCATATATTGTTTATGTACTTATTTTTATCTAAATTTCTCGAATAAAAAAAGTAGATCATTTTCTCGAAATTTATGCGAGACGTAAGGGGTTATTTAAGTTCCTTAAATAAAGAAAGCACTCGTACACATTTAATTTAGCTCTGCACATTTAAATCCCAAAACTTGACCATTTTCCTTGAACAGGGGTGGGCAATTGTTTTGTCTCGGGGGCCACTCAATTGAAGTGGAAGTTTTAAAAGGGCCACACTTTATAAAAGCCCTTTTTTAAGCTCCTCAGAAATTGGGTCAATATCAGCAGTGATAGAATAAGGGAGCAGGTTAATCGGTTAATCCAGTTTCATTTTTTTCAAAGTCCTGAAATCTTCTTGTGTGATTCTCAATTTCGGCTGTTTTAAATTATTTTAGTTCACTCCACAAGACAATTATTTAGAACTTAATAAAGTTTTCTTCTCTGGTAAAGTCTGGTGTGCTATCAAAACTTTGTTGGACATCTGTCCTATATTAGCAGATGTTTTCTCCCTCCCTATAATATGGTCGCTTTTCAGCATGGAGTTCTTTTCGGTAACTTATCGTTTCTAAATAGGACTGCACATCTGAAAATGTAGAGAAAATAATGACTTAAATACTATTTTTCAAACAAAAAAAAGTAGTTCCAAAATAATCTAAAAATGTACTTTGCTGATTTTTTTCAATATAAAAATATGCAATTTAAATTTGACTGAGGTGACAAACAAGCTGTTTAAATTTGAAAATTTATATTTTGATTCGTTTTTCCAAAAACATTGTAATTTCCTTTAATTTTTCTCTCATGTTAAAACATATTAATTTTAAATTGAAAACTTTTTTTACAAATATTTTACCACAGAGGAAGTTCAACCTACCAACAACCTGAAGTTTTAGACCAAATCGGCAACCTCAAATTCCAATAAATAATTAACTTCTCAACAAACCGACAACTTGGTTGCAAACATCACATGCATGTTGAGTTGACATCTAGTTTATCGACCAAATTAAGACTGCCTAAAACCCCTTTCGGATCCGTTAACTCTAATCGCTATAATGATGTTGTGAGATAATTCGCCTCAAGCGAAAATAATTCCTTTTCTGAAAATCGGTATATTGAATCACAGTTTATCATGGCAAGAAAACAATTGGCGAATTTTTGTTAAATAAATATTTACTAATTACCTATGTTTTGGTAGACGAATTATAACTTGTGATCAATCATGAATAAATGTCTAGAAAATTTCGATCGAGCTTTACGATATAGTTGAACTTGTGAAATCAGAATATCTTATTTTATACTACAAGGATAATATCGAGGTATTTTGTATATGTTACCGTTAAAGTATGAAATCCGTTATTTCATAGAATACCTAGTTATTTCATGAAATAACTGATCGTGTCCGTTAAAGCGTATAATTCTCTTGTATTTCATGGTTTAACTAGTTATTTCATAGAATAACGATTTGCAGCCCGTTAAAGTGTAAAATAATCGGTATTCGGTCAAAATCCCGACAAGCCACTTGCCCGACAGCCGTAATCCTGACAGAGCCGAAATCCCGACAGGGTTGAAATCCCGACAACCCAAAATCCCGACAGAGTTGAAATCCCAACACCCCAAAATCCCGAAAGGGTCGAAATCCCGACATCCCGAAATCCCGACAGGATCGAAATCCCGTCAAGCCACTTTCTCGACAGGTTGTAATCCCGACAGGGTCGACATCCCAAAATCCCGACAGGATCGAAATCCCGTCAAGCCACTTTCCCGACAGGGTCGAAATCCCAACACCCCAAAATCCCGACAGGATCGAAATCTCGTCAAGCCACTTTCCCGACAGGTCGAAATCCCGACAAGCCACTTGCCCGACAAGTCAAAATCCTGACAATCAATTGCCCGGCATGTAAGTTGCCAGATAACTCATATTGGTCTCTAATTTTAAGTAAAGGCATTCTATTTAAGTTTTATGTTGCTTGACCACAGGTCAAGATTGCTCTTTTTGGCTAAAAATCAGTGTAAAATAATGATGAAGTTGGTAACTAATATTTTGTATTTCCTATATTTATATAGCATGTCTTTTTCTCTTTTTGGTTAGGGCTGACCATTGGTCAATCCAGTTAACTTTTTGGTACTGCTATGCTTTGGCAGTGAACTAGGTCATGTAGGGGCTCAAACCAAATGCCTTGAGACGAGTAACATTTTGGTCTTGACCACTGGTCAATATATCTTGACCAGTGGTCAATCCAGTTTTTCTCGCTGTTATCAGCTTTTCTTACCTTCTCTTTCTGTCTCGCTGTTTTTTTAGGGGGGGTCCCTGACCTTGTGTTTTTCCCATTGGACCGTTGGTAACTGTTGAATTTTTTTGACTTTATATATTAACCAAAACTGACAATATAATAGGACACCAAATTTTTAATTTGTGTTTAAGCGAAAAATGTTCCTATGACTATTGACCAGCTAATTATTCCGTTAGAGAGGCTCCCAGATAAATAATAGTTATTAAGCCGAAAAATTCAGAAATTACCAATGGTTAAATGGGAGTAACACAAGGATAGGGACCCCCCCTAAAAAAATAACAGCGAGACAAAAAGAGAAGGTTGGAAAAGCTGAAAACAGCGATAAAAACTGGATTGACCACTGGTCAAGATATATTGACCAGTGGTCAAGATCAAAATGTTACTCGTCTCAAGGCATTTGGTTTGAGCCCCCACATGACCTACTTCACTGCCAAAGAATAGCAGTACCAAAAAGCTAACTGGATTGACCAATGGTCAGCCCGAACCAAAAAGACATGCTATATAAATATAGGAAATACAAAATATTAGTTACCAACTTCATCATTATTTTACACTGATTTTTAGCCAAAAAGAGAAATCTTGACCTGTGGTCAAGCAACATAAAACTTAAATAGAATGCCCTTACTTAAAATTAGAGACCAATATGAGTTATCTGGCAACTTACATGCCGGGCAATTGATTGTCAGGATTTTGACCTGTCGGGATTTTGGGGTGCCGGGATTTAGGGGTAGAAACAAAATAATCTATATCATATCTCGCACGACTAATACATTTACCTTCCATTTACCAACTGCATTTATGAACTATTCCAGGCCACAGGGAATTAATTAATTGTAATTCCAAGTGTCATTTTATTAATCCTCGTTGTAAAAAAGGATTTTATGGTACGTTTCCATAAATACCATTTATACGCTGCATAAGTAGATAAATTCCTTCTTTTTTCATTTTAATTATCTACTATATCATTAGTTTAATTTCATTTTAAATAAATTGCTTATTTTACACTTTAACTGTCTATCATTAGTTATTTTATAGAATACCTAGTTATTTCATAGAATAACTAGTTAAAGTGTAAAATTAATAACATATTACACACTTTAACGGACACAATCAGTTATTTCATGGAATAACTAGGTATTCTATGAAATAACTGCATTATATACTTTAACGGTAACATATACATTATATACAGGGTGTTTCAAAAGTCCGTTTCACGGCTTTTATTTGAACCAACGTGTCCTAGGGTCACGGAAGTAAGGTCTACTCCTAGGTAAGTGACCCTGGAGAATCCATTGAGATGACTTACAACGCCTCTAGCGACGAAATAAAAAAGTTAAAAAAATTAATTTAAAAACTATTGGAGATAGAGAAAAACCTCAATGAGAGTATTGTTGCCAACGTTATGAAGAACTCACAGAAAAAAGAAAATAACTTGAATATTCGCGAAGATATTAGCATGTGAAAGTTGAATAAAGGCAAAATTTAATCAAAAGATTGAAAAAACTTGTAAATTTGCGAACTTTTTCTTTTTTGAGGTCTGAAAAAGTGCTATTTTCACATGCTAATATCTCCACGAATATTCAAGTTGTTTTTATAAATTTTTTTTCTGTGAGTTCTTCATAGCGTTGGCAACAATACTCTTATAGAGGTTTTTGCACCATCTCTTATAGTTTTTAAATTAATTTTTTAAACTTTTTTATTTCGCCTCTGGGGTGCTGTAAGTCATCTACATGGATTCTCCAGGGTCAATAACCTAGGGGTCGGCAGAACTTACTTCTGTGACCCTAGGACATTCTGGTTCCAAATAAAAGCCGAGAAACGGACATTTGAAACACCCTGTATAGTTATTTCAATATTTATTATATTATAACATTAAATAAAATTTAAAAATTTTAAATAATGATTTCAATGCTTTGTTAATTAGTTTTTGATTGTAATTCTTTATTATAATTTAGTGGCTTGGAAAATTTTCAGTTTCAAAACTTTCCGGAAAACCCACATCTCTAAAACCTCGTGTGAACTATTATTATCTCTGTAATTTGTTTTGCAAGACCCAAGACATTTAACGCCATTTTAAATCAAACGAAAATAATTTGGACATTTATTTTGAAACAATTCCTCTCATATTTTTAGAAAAAAGATTTTCTAAATTCCAATCTGTTGATTCAATAAAAAAATGATCGATTCAATTAAAAATAAAAGACATTTAACGCCATTTAAAATCAAACGAAAATAACTTGGACATTTATTTTGAAACAATTCCTCTCATATTTTTAGAAAAAAGATTTTCTAAATTTTAATCTGTTGATTCAATTAAAAAAAAATATCTGAAATCCTGGAGCTGATTGGACGTTTAACTGGATGTTTCTGGTCACTTGATTTCCTGATCCAATCAAAACCGCCGATTCTCCCGCCCGCTACGAATTTTTTCCTACTGTTGCGCAGACGAAAATTCGACAGCTGCAGAAGTCTTTGTTTCTCTTCTCCGTCGAACGTCGCCATTTTCGTAGTTCAACTTATCGAACAGTTGCTGTTTTTTGGATATATTTATTCCAGTTGCAGAGGAATTCACGGGAATTCAGGTTAGATTTATACTGTGGTTCTCAATCTTTTAAAAAATTATTTTTAATGCAGTGCATATTGTGATAATGAGACTGTTCGACGCATAAAATTATCGAAGTCTCAGCGAAATTTTCGCTGGTTTGAGAACCACTGCTGCCTTTTAGTTATTATGTTTTTCTTGCAAAATATGTTAATCCATTTTTTATATGATAGCTTTTGGATAAATTCATTATTATGTTTAGTGTTTTTTTAGAGAATGCTATTTCAGGTTTATTAGAATTCGTACATGTTTGCCTATACTACTTCATAGTGGTCTAAAATTTAACTTATTTTGATTTTTTTCATGGTTTTTTTATTGAAATTTGAATAATTTTAATTAAATATATATTTCCTAAATATTTTAAGTGCCATACGTAGCAAATTATTATATACAAGAATGTTTTGCATTTGATGCAACCATTCTTGTCGAACTGCATTATTTGATAATGCTTTTATACTTAGTGTCAAAGTTATCTTGATTTATTTTTGGCATATTTTAAAAATGAGTTTTTACTCACGAGGTTAATATGAATTCCACCAATTCAAATGTCCTGGTTTTAAGAACAAATATTATCAGCAAAGAAGGAATTTCTAAGTTCTATTTAAATGTTATTTATTGCTAACCTAATCACCTCTATATTTTCAATTATATTTAAAATCGTTTTATCAATATTTACAAAAAGAAAAATTCTGCTTAAAGGTGTATTTACGCATATTGCATAAAAACACACGTGTCTGATATATTTATTGAAATTTGGCAGCGAATGATTTC
This sequence comes from Tetragnatha versicolor, assembly GCA_024610705.1. Taxonomy (NCBI): domain Eukaryota; kingdom Metazoa; phylum Arthropoda; class Arachnida; order Araneae; family Tetragnathidae; genus Tetragnatha; species Tetragnatha versicolor. Next base: position 12,276,108 of record JANDEH010000017.1, on the reverse strand, counting down.
GTAATCATGAAAGTTCCATCGATAAATAATATGTATTTGTAAACGTAGTTTCAAAAAGTATTGGTTTTGGCGATTTCACACTTCACAGTTAGAACCTTTTACTGCACAGTGCACATTCCCCACTTGTCATAGTTAGTCCCGTTGCTAATTTTGTCTTGAAGGTCTCTTATATTTATGATGTGTGATTATTGTTCATTTTTTCATGAGATACTGTGTGCAAATTTACATGCTACCAGTTGGTGCTTCTGCAGAGCTTTACAATGAAAAAACCCCAAATTTAAAATCTGCAAATTCAAAGAGGTATTTGATGTAAGTGAGAGAGAAATAAATTAATTGTATTGATTTGTAATTTATAGAAAAATCATTTCAGAGATTGAGAGAAACTTGACTGGCACTCCTACTGGTATCATGTAAATAGGAATACTAGCTTGAGTAGGGTTCACATAGTTGTCCTATATTTCTAAATTTTTGACCCCTTTCCTATATTTTTCTTCTTCTTAATTTGAATTTAATTGCTTTTGTTTATAGGGGAGTGTTGGGAGGGATGGGACAGTTTTTACTAGAATATTTTTAAAAAATTTAGTTTTCCCTTGTAAAAATTTGAAACTTTCAAAATAACATCTTGAAACATTTTATCATGTTTAAAAAATATAAACAATGTGAAAGCAAACAAAACTTTAGATTTATAAACAAGTTAAAGTAACTCTAAAAATTAAAACATAACCATATATTTTCAAATATATGGTTAAAAATCACAAAGACAAAACTATTTTACATATTCTTAAGATTTATAGCAAAATACAACAGTTATTTTATCTTGTATTTACTTCGAAAAATCTAACAAGTGAAAAATACAAAATAGTTAAAATTCCTTTTTAATCTGAAAATATGAGTTTCTAACTGTAATACTTAACAGTTCCAAAACAAATGTATCTAAATAATTGTATGCAATTAAATGCAATAGCTTGTATTTAGGTATTGAGAGGAATTGGGCATGTCCCTTCCCACCCCGATAGCAACAGTTTAAAAAATAGGGTCTTACAAAAGAACTGTGGGTTTTAGGCTTAACTAAACTATTTATTCTTAAAGAATAGACTATTCCGTTTAGAAAACAATATAAACCAGTAAGAAAGCAACCAAGAATGAGATTGAAAATTCACTTCAAAAAGTGTAATACTACTTAGTTAATTTCGCTATGGGTGAAGCCATCTTTTTTAAAATTAATTTTGTGATTTCTAGATTTATGCCCGTTAGCCCTGAAACATTTTTGCAGACCAGAAAACATAACCTAACTTTTAACCGGATTATCCGTTTTTATAATCTTGCGGGCTATCACTAATTTTTTTATCCATCTTTTGTTAAAGCTTGTTTATAGCTTATATATATATATATATATATAGTTATGCTTGTATATAGTTATTATTGTTTATAGCTTGACTTATAGAGCTTTTCTCGTTAATGGGGTTTATTTATGCAATTAGTTTCCATTGGTTAATACAATCTGAGAACATCTGATGATTTCAGGCGATTTATTTTCCTTAACATAGCATCCTTTTCCCCCTTCCTTTCCTTCCCCGGTATTTTCACTCAGTTACTTAATGACCTCAAGTTACTATAATTTATAAACAAAGTGGGAAAAAACCAACTACTACAATTTACATCTAAGTTTGAGCGAGATAAGTGCATTGCAGCGGCAAAACCTAAAAGGCTTCTTGCTTCAGATGTAAGCGATCGCTTTGATTCTGTCCCAGTGTTTGTGAATGAACATCTAGCTCCAGGTATTAAAAGACTGTTGTACTTAAGCAAACAGTATAAACTTGAACAGAATTTTAAGTACTGTTGGGTAAAGGACGGGAAAATATTTTTGCGGAAAGAAGATAACTCAAGAGTGATTAGAGTTAAAAAAGAATCTGATCTATTTAATTTATCCAACCAACAACAAAACCCAAATTAGTTCCGGATCTGATTACACCTCAATAGACACTCTTGAGAAATTAAATGAATTCCTCCTTTTTCCAAGTGTTTGCTTAAATGTTATTCACTTTAACATACAAAGTGTTCGATCCAAGTATGACGAGCTAATGGGTTTGTTGACAAATAAATTGGAATTAATTGATGTTATTGTTCTATCAGAAACTTGGTTATCCGATAATGAAATAGATTTTTACAAAATCGATGAATTTAAATCCTTTTATTGCTGCAGAGAGTATAATAGATCCGGAGGTATTTTGGTGTATTGTAAAAGTAAATATGATTTCAAAAAATTGAGTTTTGTGATGGAAACTGCAGAAATAGTTGTCATAATAAGTAATTCTTTTAATCTATGCATAATCTCAATATACCGGTCACACTCATTTACTGTTAGTTCATTTATTTCTGAATTCGAAACTATATTATCTGAAATATCCTGCAAAAACGTCATATTAATAGGTGATATAAATATAGATATTTTAAATTTAAATAGATATTCCACCTATTACCTTGATCTTTTAAGTGCTTTTGGATTCACATCACATATAACTGATATAACGCGTCCATCATCTGGCACCTGTGTCGACCATGTTTTTACTCGATATACCTCTCTAAGCATATCAAAAATATATTCTGCACGTCTAATCATCAGTATATCTGACCATTTTCCTATTGTTTGCAAACTAATACTCAATAGATCTGATAACTTTACTGATACCAAAAACTTTGATAAAATTAAATTAAAAGCTATTAATTATAAAAAGATCGAGGAATTTCTTCAGAACTACGATTTTAAGGTTTCTGGGCATGATGCTTTGTCGTGCTTCTCCGATTTCCACGGTAAACTAACTGCAATAAAACATAACTTCAGTTTTACCCCTTCAAACAAATCCAGATTTAACAGGAATGAATGGTTTAATCTAGAAATTTATAATATCATAAAATCTAAACAAACCCTTTATAAGAAAACTTTACGTTACCCGGGAGATATTTTTTACAAAACTGCTTACAAAACTACAGTTAAATTATTAAGAAATAAAATTAGAGTAGCAAAAAATAACTACTATGAAACTAAACTGAGTGAATGCGATTCGAGTCGAAAGCAATGGAAACTAGTAAATAATATCTTAGGAAAAGAAAGAAATCCTACCTTACCAGAACATAAAGATTGCGGCCTATTAGCTAATGATTTAAATAAATTTTTCTCATCCATCAACGATCATATATTTCATCATAATAACGAATTCAAGAATTACATAGTTCCCTCCGTTAATTCCTTTCAATGGTTTTCTATAGAAGAGGTAGACATCAAAAGATGCATACGCAACCTAAACTCTAAAAAAAGTCCTGGCTCTGATGAAATTGACGCGAAATATTTAAAAATTCTATCATGCACAAATCTAAGTATTTTGACCAAACTATTTAATGATCTTGTAAATGAAAGCACTTTCCCAAAATCATTAAAAATTTCTATCATAACTCCCATTTATAAAAAAGGAAATAAAAATGACTATTCTAATTACAGACCAATCTCCGTCTTACCATTGCTTTCAAAGGTATTTGAACAAATTATCAAGGATCGATTGCTTTCGTACTTGAATCATATACATTTTTTTTCAAATAATCAGTATGGATTTCTGCCCAACTCAAACACTGAAAAAGCTTTGCTAGAGTTTACCAAATTTATCTATAATAGTGTTAACAATGATAAAAAAACTGTTGGTCTTTATTTAGACATCTCCAAGGCTTTCGATTCAGTACAACATAATATTTTACTAGAAAAATTATTTTTGATTGGCATTAGAGGTCCTTTTCACAATTTCATAGGGTCATATTTATCAAACCGCTTTCAGATTGTTAAAGTACATAATACCCTTAGCGGATGTCTCCCAATAAAATGTGGTGTCTTCCAGGGATCTACTTTAGGTCCCCTTTTGTTTTTAATCTTCATTAACGATCTGTGCAACCTTAAACTATATGGTAAATTGATAAGTTTCGCCGACGACACAGTTTTACTTTACTCAGAAAATTCAGTGGAAGACCTTAATTTTGTGATAAATGATGACCTTGTGAAAATTCGTGACTGGTTTTTTCATAATGATTTAAATTTAAATGTTGATAAAACTAAGTATATGGTATTTTCCCTTACGCAAAACCAAGCAAATTATCTCTCTATAAAATATCATGAAAAATACTGCAATACTCATAGCAATTGCGCCTGTAAACCCTTAGATAACGTATCCTCAATAAAATACCTCGGACTGCACATAGACTCAAATTTGAAATGGAAATCCCATACAAAATATATATCAGACAAACTAAGGTATGTACTGTGTAACTTTTATTACCTAAAACAAAAGTTAAATAATAAATTACTAATCAATTTATATTATTCTTGGGTTCATTCACAACTTAATTACGGTTTAGTTGTGTGGGGAGGAGATTACATGATCAACTTAAAAAGAATTGAGAGGCTGCAAAAGAGATTCCTGAGGTTTTTAAATAATGAAGCGCACTTACACACAAATAATATAAACTACTTCAATTCCTTAAATATACTTCCAATTCGCCATCTTTTTTATTTTAAAATTTGCCTCCATCTCTATCTAAACCCCAACATTTGTCAAAAACGCAATGTCGTAAACCTACGAAGACCAAACATATTATACTTTATTCCTAAACCTAATAAATCCATATTCTGTAAAAATTTTTGTTACATAGCCCCTAAGTGTTTTAATAAGTTACCTATACATATTCAAAATAGCCCTTCAAAACATTTATTCAAAAAGCAATTAAAGGAATATCTGTTTACTATTGAGGATATTGATGATTTCTTTTGTTCTGTTTAATGTATGATTTATAATTATTTTAAGCACTTTAACTCATCATTATGGCAAAAATATAATTTATTGGCGCCCTGTTTGCCACCATATCCATCTCATGTATGTGTTTCCTGTGTTTTTTTCTCCTAGTTTGTATTTTAAATTTTTGTTATTCATAATTACAGTCACCTACATGGACCATGAGATCCCAGGTGACTATGTGAAATTGTAAATTTTCTTCTTTTTTTTTTATTTCTAGTTCAATAAATAAATAAATAAATAAATAAATAAATAAAGAACTTGTATATAAACTTACATCCGTTTTTATATCTTAATTCACGGTAAAAGGCATTTACCTTCATTATGTACAAGAATTCATTTTTTTAATAAAATAAAGTAAGTTAATAATAAATAAAGTCGATTATCTTCTGGATAGACACGTAACTTAGCATTTTGAAAATATTTTTCATGCTTTTGTAATTTTAGTAGGTATTGTTTGTATTGTGCTTCAAGAAAATCTGAGCATAAAAAGGGGTATCAGAAATATTTTTCAGGTTTTTTTTAATATAATATTCCTATCACTGGGCATTTTATAATTAATACTTAAAACTGATGTCTCCAATACCTGTGTGTATGCGATTCTCCATACCAATATAATAGTAGGAATTGTAACATCCAAATTTATATTTCTAATTGTGATGAAAGGGTATTATTTGGTTCCTGAAAGGAGGAATTTTTCTTTCTCATGTTGCATCCTCTTTGCTGAAAACAGAAGATGCCCGAGAGTTGAACACCATCCTTCTGAATTCTATAGGAAATATTGTAAAATTTCTCGGGTATTGCTTTATTAATTATATAGACAATTGGAAAAAAACACTCGCAAAGGTTAGGCTACTTGCATTAATATATTTTTAAATAATAATCAATAATCCGATAATTTAAATTGTTATACTAAATAAGAGGAAAGAAAATGTTAAATTCTAAATGAAGCAATTTTTGGCTTTAATTCTCAAACATCTCCATTCCTATTGTACAATTTAAGGGTTTGGAGATGCCCTTTTTCCTCTAATAAGAGAAAATGTTGAATTCTAAATGAAGCAATTTTTAGTTTTAATTCTCAAACATCTCCATTCCTATTGTACAATTTAAGGGTTTGGAGATGTCCTTTTTCTCTAATGAGATGAAATGTTGAATTCTAAGTGAAGCAATTTTTAGTTTTAATTCTCAAACATCTCCATTCCTATTGTACAATTTAAGGGTTCGGAGATGCCCTTTTTCCTCTAATAAGAGAAAATGTTGAATTCTAAATGAAGCATTTTAGTTTTAATTCTCAAACATCTCCATTCCTATTGTACAATTTAAGGGTTTGGAGATGTCCTTTTTCTCTAATGAGATGAAATGTTGAATTCTAAGTGAAGCAATTTTTAGTTTTAATTCTCAAACATCTCCATTCCTATTGTACAATTTAAGGGTTTGGAGATGTCCTTTTTCCTCTAATGAGAGAAAATGTGATATTCTAAATGAAGCAATTTTTAGTTTTAATTCTCAAACATCTCCATTCCTATTGTACAATTTAAGGGTTTGGAGGTGTCTTTTTTCCTCTAATGAGAGAAAATTTTGAATTCTAAATGAAGCAATTTTTAGTTTTAATTCTCAAACATCTCCTTTCCTATTGTACAATTTAAGGGTTTGGAGATGTCTTTTTTCCTCTGATGAGAGAAAATGTGATATTCTAAATGAAGCAATTTTTAGTTTTAATTCTCAAACATCTCCATTCCTATTGTACAATTTAAGGGTTTGGAGATGTCTTTTTTCCTCTAATGAGAGAAAATTTTGAATTCTAAATGAAGCAATTTTTAGTTTTAATTCTCAAACATCTCCTTTCCTATTGTACAATTTAAGGGTTTGGAGATGTCTTTTTTCCTCTGATGAGAGAAAATGTTGAATCCTAATGAAGCAATTTTTAGCTTTAATTCTCAAACATCTCCATTCCTATTGTACAATTTAAGGATTTGGAGATGTCTTTTTTCCTCTGATGAGAGAAAATGTTGAATTCTAAATGAAGCAATTTTTAGTTTTAATTCTCAAACATCTCCTTTCCTATTGTACAATTTAAGGGTTTGGAGATGTCTTTTTTCCTCTAATGAGAGAAAATGTTGAATTCTAAATGAAGCAATTTTAAGTTTTAATTCTCAAACATCTCCTTTCCTATTGTACAATTTAAGGGTTTGGAGATGTCTTTTTTCCTCTGATGAGAGAAAATGTTGAATTCTAATGAAGCAATTTTTAGTTTTAATTCTCAAACATCTCCATTCCTATTGTACAATATAAGGGTTTGGAGATGTCCTTCTTCCTCTAATGAGAGAAAATGTGAAATTCTAAATAAAGCAATTTTTAGTTTTAATTCTCAAAAATCTCCATCCCTATTGTACAATTTAAGGGTTTGGAGATGTCGTTTTTCCTCTAATAAGAGAAAAAGTTGAAATCTAAATGAAGCAATTTTTTGTTTTAATTCTCAAAAATCTCCATTCCTATTGTACAATTTAAGGGTTTGGAGATGTCCTTTTTCCTTTAATGAGAGAAAATAATGAATTCTAATGAAGCAATTTTTAGTTTTAATTCTCAAACATCTCCATTCCTATTGTACAATTTAAGGGTTTGGAGATGTCGTTTTTCCTCTAATAAGAGAAAAAGTTGAATTCCAAATGAAGCAATTTTTAATTTAAAATTTAAGGGACTTCTAGAAAGTGTCCAAATCTAGTCCAGTGCTCTCCAAGTAATGTGCATAAATTAAAAAATCTTTAAGTATCCAGAAATGAAAAAAAAATCTGGGTACTTCCTAAATTATAATAATTTTTATCTTGTGATTGTATTATCTTTTTGTTACAATGTGTACTGGCACTCCAAGGAGTTGTCACAGGTGTTTAAAACACCTCAATTATTAAGAGAGTCTCTAATCCCTTGACTCATGGAGGTAACAGCTTGTTCCTCCCTGAGAACACTGGAAGTTCTAGATTTAATTCTCTAGTTAAAGAATGTGGTCCTTTTCTAAATTACACTAATATTTCCATTAATGTTAGGATAGCTTCCATTCATTAAATTTTCACTTAACCTTCCAAAGGTAAAATATATTTAAAACTTAAGGGACATCTAGAAAGTGACCAAATCTAGTCCAGTGCTCTCCAAGTTATGTGCATAAATTTAAATTTTTAAGTATCCAGAAATGAAAAAAAAATCTGGGTACTTCCTAAATTATAATTTTTATCTTGTGATTGTATCATCTTTGTGTTACAATTTGTACTGACACTCCAAGGAGTGGTCACAGGTGTTTAAAACACCTCAATTATTAAGAGAGACTCGAATCCCTTGACTCATGGAGGTAACAGCTTGTTCCTCCCTGAGAACACTGGAAGTTCTAGATTTAATTCTTGAGTTAAAGAACGTGGTCCTATTCAAAATTGCACTAATATTTCCATTAAGGTTAGGATAGCTTCCATTCATTAAATTTTCACTTAACCTTCCAAAGGTAAAATATATTTAAAATTTAAGGGACATCTAGAAAGTGACCAAATCTAGTCCAGTGCTCTCCAAGTAATGTGCATAAATTAAAAAATATTTAAGTATCCAGAAATGAAAAAAAAAATCTGGGTACTTCCTAAATTATAATTTTTATCTTGTGATTGTATTATCTTTGTGTTACAATGTGTACTGACACTCCAAGGAGTTGTCACAGGTGTTTAAAACACCTCAATTATTAAGAGAGTCTCTAATCCCTTGACTCATGGAGGTAACAGCTTGTTCCTCCCTGAGAACACTGGAAGTTCTAGATTTAATTCTCTAGTTAAAGAATGTGGTCCTTTTCTAAATTACACTAATATTTCCATTAATGTTAGGATAGCTTCCATTCATTAAATTTTCACTTAACCTTCCAAAGGTAAAATATATTTAAAATTTAAGGGACATCTAGAAAGTGACCAAATCTAGTCCAGTGCTCTCCAAGTAATGTGCATAAATTAAAAAATATTTAAGTATCCAGAAATGAAAAAAAAAATCTGGGTACTTCCTAAATTATAATTTTTATCTTGTGATTGTATTATCTTTGTGTTACAATGTGTACTGACACTCCAAGGAGTTGTCACAGGTGTTTAAAACACCTCAATTATTAAGAGAGTCTCTAATCCCTTGACTCATGGAGGTAACAGCTTGTTCCTCCCTGAGAACACTGGAAGTTCTAGATTTAATTCTTGAGTTAAAGAATGTGGTCCTATTCTAAATTACACTAATATTTCCATTAAGGTTAGGATAGCTTCCATTCATTAAATTTTCACTTTACCTTTCAAAGGTAAAATGTAATTAAAACTTAAGGGACATCTAGAAAGTGACCAAATCTAGTCCAGTGCTCTCCAAGTTATGTGCATAAATTTAAATTTTTAAGTATCCAGAAATGAAAAAAAAATCTGGGTACTTCCTAAATTATAATTTTTATCTTGTGATTGTATCATCTTTGTGTTACAATTTGTACTGACACTCCAAGGAGTGGTCACAGGTGTTTAAAACACCTCAATTATTAAGAGAGACTCGAATCCCTTGACTCATGGAGGTAACAGCTTGTTCCTCCCTGAGAACACTGGAAGTTCTAGATTTAATTCTTGAGTTAAAGAACGTGGTCCTATTCAAAATTGCACTAATATTTCCATTAAGGTTAGGATAGCTTCCATTCATTAAATTTTCACTTTACCTTTCAAAGGTAAAATGTATTTAAAATTTAAGGGACATCTAGAAAGTGACCAAATCTAGTCCAGTGCTCTCCAAGTAATGTGCAGAAATTAAAATTTTTAAGTATCCAGAAATGAAAAAAAAATCTGGGTACTCCCTAAATAATAATTTTTGTCTTGTGATTGTATTATCTTTGTGTTACAATTTGTACTGACACTCCAAGGAGTTGTCACAGGTGTTTAAAACACCTCAATTATTAAGAGAGTCTCTAATCCCTTGACTCATGGAGGTAACAGCTTGTTCCTCCCTGAGAACACTGGAAGTTCTAGATTTAATTCTTGAGTTAAAGAATGTGGTCCTATTCTAAATTACACTAATATTTCCATTAAGGTTAGGATAGCTTCCATTCATTAAATTTTCACTTTACCTTTCAAAGGTAAAATGTAATTAAAACTTAAGGGACATCTAGAAAGTGACCAAATCTAGTCCAGTGCTCTCCAAGTTATGTGCATAAATTTAAATTTTTAAGTATCCAGAAATGAAAAAAAAATCTGGGTACTTCCTAAATTATAATTTTTATCTTGTGATTGTATCATCTTTGTGTTACAATTTGTACTGACACTCCAAGGAGTGGTCACAGGTGTTTAAAACACCTCAATTATTAAGAGAGACTCGAATCCCTTGACTCATGGAGGTAACAGCTTGTTCCTCCCTGAGAACACTGGAAGTTCTAGATTTAATTCTTGAGTTAAAGAACGTGGTCCTATTCAAAATTGCACTAATATTTCCATTAAGGTTAGGATAGCTTCCATTCATTAAATTTTCACTTTACCTTTCAAAGGTAAAATGTATTTAAAATTTAAGGGACATCTAGAAAGTGACCAAATCTAGTCCAGTGCTCTCCAAGTAATGTGCAGCAATTAAAATTTTTAAGTATCCAGAAATGAAAAAAAAATCTGGGTACTCCCTAAATAATAATTTTTGTCTTGTGATTGTATTATCTTTGTGTTACAATTTGTACTGACACTCCAAGGAGTTGTCACAGGTGTTTAAAACACCTCAATTATTAAGAGAGTCTCTAATCCCTTGACTCATGGAGGTAACAGCTTGTTCCTCCCTGAGAACACTGGAAGTTCTAGATTTAATTCTTGAGTTAAAGAATGTGGTCCTATTCTAAATTACACTAATATTTCCATTAAGGTTAGGATAGCTTCCATTCATTAAATTTTCACTTTACCTTTCAAAGGTAAAATGTATTTAAAATTTAAGGGACATCTAGAAAGTGACCAAATCTAGTCCAGTGCTCTCCAAGTAATGTGCAGAAATTAAAATTTTTAAGTATCCAGAAATGAAAAAAAAATCTGGGTACTCCCTAAATAATAATTTTTGTCTTGTGATTGTATTATCTTTGTGTTACAATTTGTACTGACACTCCAAGGAGTTGTCACAGGTGTTTAAAACACCTCAATTATTAAGAGAGTCTCTAATCCCTTGACTCATGGAGGTAACAGCTTGTTCCTCCCTGAGAACACTGGAAGTTCTAGATTTAATTCTTGAGTTAAAGAATGTGGTCCTATTCTAAATTACACTAATATTTCCATTAAGGTTAGGATAGCTTCCATTCATTAAATTTTCACTTTACCTTTCAAAGGTAAAATGTATTTAAAATTTAAGGGACATCTAGAAAGTGACCAAATCTAGTCCAGTGCTCTCCAAGTTATGTGCATAAATTTAAATTTTTAAGTATCCAGAAATGAAAAAAAAATCTGGGTACTTCCTAAATTATAATTTTTATCTTGTGATTGTATCATCTTTGTGTTACAATTTGTACTGACACTCCAAGGAGTGGTCACAGGTGTTTAAAACACCTCAATTATTAAGAGAGACTCGAATCCCTTGACTCATGGAGGTAACAGCTTGTTCCTCCATGAGAACACTGGAAGTTCTAGATTTAATTCTTGAGTTAAAGAATGTGGTCCTATTCTAAATTACACTAATATTTCCATTAAGGTTAGGATAGCTTCCATTCATTAAATTTTCACTTTACCTTTCAAAGGTAAAATGTAATTAAAATTTAAGGGACATCTAGAAAGTGACCAAATCTAGTCCAGTGCTCTCCAAGTAATGTGCAGAAATTAAAATTTTTAAGTATCCAGAAATGAAAAAAAAATCTGGGTACTCCCTAAATAATAATTTTTGTCTTGTGATTGTATTATCTTTGTGTTACAATTTGTACTGACACTCCAAGGAGTTGTCACAGGTGTTTAAAACACCTCAATTATTAAGAGAGTCTCTAATCCCTTGACTCATGGAGGTAACAGCTTGTTCCTCCCTGAGAACACTGGAAGTTCTAGATTTAATTCTTGAGTTAAAGAATGTGGTCCTATTCTAAATTACACTAATTTTTCCATTAAGGTTAGGATAGCTTCCATTCATTAAATTTTCACTTTACCTTTCAAAGGTAAAATGTATTTAAAATTTAAGGGACATCTAGAAAGTGACCAAATCTAGTCCAGTGCTCTCCAAGTTATGTGCATAAATTTAAATTTTTAAGTATCCAGAAATGAAAAAAAAATCTGGGTACTTCCTAAATTATAATTTTTATCTTGTGATTGTATCATCTTTGTGTTACAATTTGTACTGACACTCCAAGGAGTGGTCACAGGTGTTTAAAACACCTCAATTATTAAGAGAGACTCGAATCCCTTGACTCATGGAGGTAACAGCTTGTTCCTCCATGAGAACACTGGAAGTTCTAGATTTAATTCTTGAGTTAAAGAATGTGGTCCTATTCTAAATTACACTAATATTTCCATTAAGGTTAGGATAGCTTCCATTCATTAAATTTTCACTTTACCTTTCAAAGGTAAAATGTAATTAAAATTTAAGGGACATCTAGAAAGTGACCAAATCTAGTCCAGTGCTCTCCAAGTTATGTGCATAAATTTAAATTTTTAAGTATCCAGAAATGGAAAAAAAATCTGGGTACTTCCTAAATTATAATTTTTATCTTGTGATTGTATCATCTTTGTGTTACAATTTGTACTGACACTCCAAGGAGTGGTCACAGGTGTTTAAAACACCTCAATTATTAAGAGAGACTCGAATCCCTTGACTCATGGAGGTAACAGCTTGTTCCTCCCTGAGAACACTGGAAGTTCTAGATTTAATTCTTGAGTTAAAGAATGTGGTCCTATTCTAAATTACATTAATATTTCCATTAAGGTTAGGATAGCTTCCATTCATTAAATTTTCACTTTACCTTTCAAAGGTAAAATGTAATTAAAATTTAAGGGACACCTAGAAAGTGATCAAATCTAGTCCAGTGCTCTCCAAGTAATGTGCAGAAATTAAAATTTTTAAGTATCCAGAAATGAAAAAAAAATCTGGGTACTCCCTAAATAATAATTTTTGTCTTGTGATTGTATTATCTTTGTGTTACAATTTGTACTGACACTCCAAGGAGTTGTCACAGGTGTTTAAAACACCTCAATTATTAAGAGAGTCTCTAATCCCTTGACTCATGGAGGTAACAGCTTGTTCCTCCCTGAGAACACTGGAAGTTCTAGATTTAATTCTTGAGTTAAAGAATGTGGTCCTATTCCAAATTACACTAATATTTCCATTAAGGTTAGGATAGCTTCCATTCATTAAATTTTCACTTTACCTTTCAAAGGTAAAATGTATTTAAAATTTAAGGGACATCTAGAAAGTGACCAAATCTAGTCCAGTGCTCTCAAAGTTATGTGCATAAATTTAAATTTTTAAGTATCCAGAAATGAAAAAAAAAATCTGGGTACTTCCTAAATTATAATTTTTATCTTGTGATTGTATTATCTTTGTGTTACAATTTGTACTGACACTCCAAGGAGTTGTCACTGGTGTTTAAAACAGCTCAATTATTAAGAGAGTCTCTAATCCCTTGACTCATGGAGGTAACAGCTTGTTCCTCCCTGAGAACACTGGAAGTTCTAGATTTAATTCTTGAGTTAAAGAATGTGGTCCTATTCTAAATTACACTAATATTTCCATTAAGGTTAGGATAGCTTCCATTCATTAAACTTTCACTTTACCTTTCAAAGGTAAAATGTAATTAAAATTTAAGGGACACCTAGAAAGTGATCAAATCTAGTCCAGTGCTCTCCAAGTTATGTGCATAAATTTAAATTTTTAAGTATCCAGAAATGAAAAAAAAATCTGGGTACTTCCTAAATTATAATTTTTATCTTGTGATTGTATTATCTTTGTGTTACAATGTGTACTGACACTCCAAGGAGTTGTCACAGGTGTTTAAAACACCTCAATTATTAAGAGAGTCTCTAATCCCTTGACTCATGGAGGTAACAGCTTGTTCCTCCCTGAGAACACTGGAAGTTCTAGATTTAATTCTTGAGTTAAAGAATGTGGTCCTATTCTAAATTACACTAATATTTCCATTAAGGTTAGGATAGCTTCCATTCATTAAATTTTTACTTAACCTTCAAAGGTAAAATGTATTTAAAATTTAAGGGACATCTAGAAAGTGACCAAATCTAGTCCAGTGCTCTCCAAGTAATGTGCAGAAATTAAAATTTTTAAGTATCCAGAAATGAAAAAAAAATCTGGGTACTTCCTAAATTATAATTTTTATCTTGTAATTGTATTATCTTTGTGTTACAATTTGTACTGACACTCCAAGGAGTTGTCACAGGTGTTTAAAACACCTCAATTATTAAGAGAGTCTCTAATCCCTTGACTCATGGAGGTAACAGCTTGTTCCTCCCTGAGAACACTGGAAGTTCTAGATTTAATTCTCTAGTTAAAGAATGTGGTCCTATTCTAAATTACACTAATATTTCCATTAAAGTTAGGATAGCTTCCATTCATTAAATTTTCACTTAACCTTTCAAAGGTAAAATGTATTTAAAATTTAAGGGACATCTAGAAAGTGACCAAATCTGGTCCAGTGCTCTCCAAGTAATATGCATAAATTAAAAAATATTTAAGTATCCAGAAATGAAAAAAAATCTGGGTACTTCCTAAATTATAATTTTTATCACAATATGTACTGTTACTTCAAGGAGTTGTCACTTTGAGGGACCTTTCCGATCTTTTACTGGTCTACTCTAAGTCTGAAATTTTTTCTTTGTTAACCATTCTTTTGTTCCAGTTAAGTGTTGGGAGAACTCTTAATAGACGACATTAGTCATGACGTCACTTGCTTGTTTGGATACGTTGATTCCCTTCGTGATTGGTTCCGTGATGGAAGTAATTCCGTAGGAACCAATCTTAAGTGGAATCAACGTATCCAAACAAGCAATTGACGTCACACTAATGCCGTCTATTGCCATTATGTATCTTTTTGATTTTTGATATTACCTTATGTACTATTTTATTGGTATGGGAACTTAATTTTGATATTGACACTTTTGTCTTTTGGTGAGGTTGGTTTTTCCTTGTTAAAAAATATGGAGTCGAAAATTGAGGTTCCTTAAATGGTTTTTTAATTATCCCATAAAAAGTACCTAATTTCTGTCATATGGTAAATTTATTGTATTTATCTGTAGGAAAAAGGTTTCAAACCTCGTATGACACCAATATTTAAATTTAATGGCTACGTTTTCCTGTAGGATATAGTAATCTGTTGTTGTTGTTGTGACTAATTCCCCTTGGTCTAGTCGAAGCTAGACCAAGTCCAAGAGTTTGTAAATCCCTAAAAAATCATACACCAAAAGAGGAGTAGTCAGAAGGTCCCTCACAGTTAGTCCCATGCACTCTAAAAGATGTGCCGGGGAGGCCTGAGCTGATGCACATTTAGTGCAGATCTGAAAAGTCTTTTCACCGTTTAAAAATTTAAGGCTCCCAATATGTCCACTCCTAAGTCGGCTGAGTTTGACCTGGGTGGGCCTATCCCCTCTAAGGGCAAGGGCACTGCCTGGTGACTTTTCAGGATACCACGAGTGAAGCGGAGTATTTGCAAACATTTTCCGGTTGGATATCTTTATTTTTGAATAGATCTCAGAGGAAGTAAGGGCCCCGAGAGATAGTAATGGTTCAGCGGCACCCTCTTTGGCCAGAATATCGGCTATCTCATTACCGTGGATACCAATATGGGAGGGAATCCATTGGAGAAAAATACTGTGCTGCTGTGAGAGTGCCTGAAGATTTTTAAGAATCGTCACAGAAGTATCATCACCTACTCTAGACCAATTACTTAGGTGCTGGATAGCACTGCGGCTGTCGGTCAAAATCCAAATATCAGAGAAGGTATCTCCGGTCGATAGAGCTTTAAGAGCCTCGTTTATGGCAATGAGTTCGGATCTGAAAACCGAGCAGTGGTCTGGATTTCGCAGTTTAATTTTAATGGAATTTAAAGGAGATTTAATGAAAATACCACTACCACATGCATTCTGGTCGTCTCTACTTCCATCTGTGTAGGCCTGAACAGCTGAAGATGGTATTTGGTTTATGATCTCCAGGGCAAGCTGATAGAGGTAATCAGGTGTATCATGCTGTTTATTTGTCTGCGCACCCAAATGGGTTTGAAAGCGTACTCCAGGCAATCCCTCCAAAGGGTCAATGGTATTCTTTAGGCAATGCCTCTCGACATTGGTGTCTAACAGATTTATTGACTGCAGTCTGGAAAAGGGACTATCTCTTTTCAATCTCTGGTTATTTACCCATTTTCTAAGATAGATAGCCGTTCTATTGTGACTGCCATAGCTGTAGAGTCTATTGAAATATTTAATGAGGCCGGCGTTTCTCCTCATACTCAAAGGCTGTAAGTCACATTCATAAAGAGCAAGTTCCATGGGGCAGGAGTTTTTCAAACCACTAATGATGCGGGCTGCAGCCGTCTGAACTCGCTCCAATTTCAACAGGTTAGTATTGGAGGCACAGAAATATATTTGAAAACCATACTCTAAGATCGGTCTTACCAGAGAGGTATAAGTAGTTCTGAGGGTGGCGGCGTCTGCCCCCCAGTCTCTTCCAGAGATGTACTTTAAGACATTTAGTCTCTTTCTGCCCTTCCCCACCAAATACTCAATATGGGCATTACTCTGGATCTAGGGAATAACCCAGGTATCTAGGATGTTTCTCCCATTGAAGTCTCTGTCCATTCATTACAATATTCGGCTGGTAATTATATAGATGTCTATTTGTGGTGAAGAGACTGCACGTCGACTTAGTGACATTAAAACACAATTTATGATTTTCGGCGAACTCCATAACGTCAATTAAAGTAAGATTTAAAGCGGATTCTATTTTATCTATGTTGCTGTTGGTATTCCAAATCACTATGTCATCAGCAAACAAACCAACTTCGCTTCTCCTGGAAATAATCTTCTCTATGCCAGAAAGATATAGAGTGAAAAGGAGCGGGCTCAATACTGAGCCCTGGGGAACACCCTGTCCTAATTTAAAGGTTTTAGAAAAAGAGCTCCTGTACTTCACTCTTATTTGTCGATCTCTCATGAAGTCAAAGATCCACGGCAAGGCCTTTCCCCCTATTCCAAAGGACTCAAATAGCTTAACGATCAATTTGTTTCTCCAGACTCTATCAAATGCTTTGGATAAGTCCAAGAGAGCAGCGATGGTATGATTTGTGGGTTTGAGGTTTTGTGAATCCCTAACATGTTGTCCAAAGTATAAAATTTGATCAATAGTTGAATGTCCTCTCCTAAAACCATATTGCTCCGAAGGGATCAAGTCATTTGAATCAAGATAAAAGGCAAGTCTCTCCAGGATCAATTTCTCCATAAGTTTGCAGGAAAAATTCGTCAGGGAAATTGGTCTGTAGCTACCAGGAGAACTAGCATTCATATTTGATTTCTTAATGGGTATTACCCAAGCCATTTTCCAGTCTTTAGGTAATCTGCCTAGTTTCCAAGACAAATTAAAAATCTCCAGTAAGGATTTTTTACCGCGGTCCCCAAGGCCACGTATCATAAGGCCATGGATGTTATCCGGCCCTGGTGCCTTTTTTGAGTTGAGGGTGCCTAAAGCAAAGTTCAACTCTTGCATGGTGAAAGGATCGTTGAAAAGAGGAATATTCTGCGTAGAGCTACGACAACCATGAATAACACTGGTCTACAAAAAAAAACTTTTTTTCTGATGGCGGGAATATTAAAGCTGTTTTTGTATATATTTGACCTCCTGATTCCGAATATGGCATCCGTTTTTGCTCATCAGCTCTAGTTTTTAAGATATTCGAAAATTAAGTTTTTTTCACTTTTGACCTACCTTTTATACAATATGGTGCTATAAAAATGACTTAAAAATAAAAAACCTAACCACCCAAGGCTTTTCCTATTCCTTAGGGTCCCAATAGATAGTGTATAAAGTTTTAGCCCCCAAGTTAATTTTAAGGGGTACCTATAGGGCCCTAAAGTTGAAAAAAAGTCGAAAAATTGGTCTTTTTTTCAGAAATTTTTAAATAATATTTTTGAGTTTTCTAATTTGATAAAACTGGCTAATATATGTTTTTTAGAACTTATTTAGACCGCTAAAAATATTTTTACTTGAAAACTGCACCTCTTTAGAGCGATTTTTTAGTTTTAAGGCGAGAATTAGGGTCATTTCGCTCAAAAACGCTAGGTACCAATAATGGTGGTTGAAACGAATAAATTTCGAATTTTTCAGAAGTAAGTCATCAAAAACGATGTCCTTTGATATAAAACTGAAATTTCATATGATACAGATCAGTGAAAAAAAAGCATTTTTTCCAATTTTAGGGCTTGAAAGCTCGAGAGGAGCTTCTACGGTTTTACTGATCTTTATCATGTGAAATTCAGTTTTATATCAAGGGACATCTTTTTTGATGATTTACTTCTGAAAAATTCGAAATTTATTCGTTTCAACCACCATTATTGGTACGAAGCGTTTTTGAGCTAAATGACCCTAATTCTCGCCTTAAAACTAGAAAATCGCTCTAAAGAGGTACAGTTTTCAAGTAAAAATATTTTTAGCGGTCTAAATAAGTTCTAAAAAACATATATTAGCCAGTTTTATCAAATTAGAAAACTCAAAAATATTATTTAAAAAATTCTGAAAAAAAGACCAATTTTTCGACTTTTTTTCAACTTTAGGGCCCTATAGGTACCCCTTAAAATTAACTTGGGGGGCTGAAACTTAATACACTATCTATTGGGAGCCTAAGGAATAGGAAAAGCCTTGGGTGGTTAGGTTTTTTATTTTTAAGTCATTTTTATAGCACCATATTGTATAAAAGGTAGGTCAAAATTTAAAAAAACTTTATTTTCGAATATCTTAAAAACTAGAGCTGATGAGCAAAAACGGATGTCATATTCGGAATCAGGAGGTCAAATATATACAAAAACAGCTTTAATATTCCCGCCATCAAAATGAGTGTTGACCAGTGTAATCTTCCTAGCACATATCTCAGTATGCTTATCTCTCTCAAGAAACTGTAGATTACTCAACCTCTGGAAATAGGAACCCAAAAGATTTGCAGAAGCCTTATCACCAAGTGGAGTGTGATCAATAGGATCCAAGAGGGAGTTAGCTTCTTCTTGTTGAGGGCGCCTTGTATTTAAAGATTTAGCAAGCCTCCACAGTTTGGTATTAGTAATCTTATCTAACCAAAGTAATTTTTTTTAAATCTTACCGGGGGGAAGTATAATTCTTTGTTTGTACGTGTATGGTATTTCGTACAATGATTTGTATTTCTTAAGATGTTTGGATTCATTGGAACTAAAAATTTGGTATGATGCCATTGTAGAATAAACAGAAGCGTTACAATGAGGGTGTAGTTGGTTCTATTCTTTTGTTTAACTAAGGACGCATCTCACGTAATTCATTATTTAAGCCATGCGTAACATGTGCCATAGCACATGGCGGGACACAAAATTACAGCAAGTCTGTTACAGAAAAACTTTATTTTTGATCATGGGTAAATGGGTACAAATTTTACGCATTGTAACTTATGTTTTGTAGGATAGTACCCTCATCCCTGCGAATTTGTGTGTGTCTTGTACCTTGTCTCTATGCCTTGTTGTGAATCTTGTGCCATAAAGATGCAATCAAACAACCTTAGCTTTTCTCGTTCTATAATAGTATTGATCTGCAGGCATGGAAGTCAGTGTCACAAACTTGTTCAATGGATCTATTTTCTTCATTTTTTTTATAAAAATGAAAATGTATCTTAATGGGTAGTGTTTCATCTGAAACTCTCGAGACGCCTCTGATAAATGAATTTATCTGCCCAATATTGACGTCGCGTATTAAATAAAACTACACCACTTACTTAAAAGTTAAATGATGGCAAGTGTGACATCTTAAGCGACGATTTGTTAGAGTAATTTTATGAATTGTTGCTCTATAAAACCAAATTCAAAAGAAAGTACAATTGTATCCCTCCCCCTAAGCTTTTATTTTAGTAAATTGAATGCAATTTCTGCAATATTAGTACTCTATTTCAAATTGCAGTGAATCTGAACAAACTTTCTGACTGTAACTTTCTTTTTGAAATTCGACTAAAATAGTTCTCAGCATAAATGCATCATTTATAATACAGTGTAAGTGCAGTGGTATATTTTCAAAATTAAATCCTTCTTTCGTGATAATATGTATTGCATTTCTTCTGACAAGGAAACGCTACACTAACAGAAATGGATGAAAATTTTACAGACATAAGAACATGACTCAAAACACTTACTATGAAAAAATTAGCTGCGGAATTTCAATAAGAGAGGAGTTAATTAAGTTTGAAAATTGGGTTCTGAGAGTATCCAAACACTTTTAGTACGATTTGGTGACTTTCCTATCGTATGGAATGAGAAATTTGATTTCTTCATGATTGAGAATGAATGAGAATTTGATTTGATTTGGCTCAGCTAATAGATTAAAATTTACTAGCTCGATTCTCAACAGGAACGTTTGGAATGTAAATTAGACGGGATATTTCACGGTCACTAAAACACATACTAAAACGTGAAAAACAGATTTATAAAATTCACTATATTTTATATGTTCATTAAATTTATTTTATTTTATGTTATTTTTCTATGATTAATAACATTAGAAAATCCACAACCCTATGGAGGGGCCTTGCTGGCTCCTTTGGGATAAAAAAAATATTTCAGTGTTTTTTTTTTTCCTTTATCATTTTTCTTTCCTGTTGTGTACTGTCGTTTGTGTGTTGTTTTTGTTGAATTTGAATTTGAACTTTCTCCAGGCCCCTGATTTAAAATCCATTGTCTTCTGCTTAGCATTGACTACATGGACCGGACCCAGTAATTTCTCCACAAATCAGTTACGACCTTGGGCTGGAGGTCCGAAATGTCACTGTTGGCTTGCTTGTAGTTTATTGTGGTAATTTTGTGTTGTTTCATATGCTTTTTATGTTTTTAATTAGGTTTTATTCATGTTGTACAAATGTACATTTGATGAACTTTTTTAGATTGATCAATTTAAATTGCTCAAGAGAAAACGCGGGCATTTCATTTATGTCATTTGGCGCCTTCACTGCTTTTTTCACCTAGTAAGGTTGCACTTGGCGTTGAAAATGATGATTTTCAAAATTAATTTACTTCCCTCATAATCAAATTCCACAGCTAATTTTTTCACAGTAAGTGTTTCATGTCATCTACTAACCCCTGTAAAATTTTCATCCATTTCTGTGAGTTAAGCCTGAGAACGTTTCCTTGTTCCTAGTTGAACAAAAAAAAATATGGTAAATAGTGTAACGTAGCGTTTCCCAACCAGGGTTATGCGAAGGCATTCTCAAGAATTCCGCAACCAAACTACTTCTATGTAGGGGGATTCCATTTAACCCCACAAATAATGCCAAAATAGAAAATACTTTTTTGGGATGAAATAATTTAAAATTTTTCTAGGGGAGGACCCCAGTCCCCCCATTTGAAATTGTTGTTTTGAATGGAAATTTCTGAAATCAGGGGGTAGAGTTGAAACAATATTTTGTAATTAAAATTACCAAATATTTTTTGGGAGAGTATCCCCAAGCAAAATTTGGAAAGCCTCCTAAGCCAAAATCCCAAAAGTTATAAAATTCATTGAGTTTTGACATTTTCTTTTGAGAATATTTCATTTTATAGGTTTAGTTGCTTTTTGTAGGTAGCAATTAATAGTAGTAAATTAAATTTTTTTTTATCAAGAAGATATATTTTATATACCTATTGCATTTGTTCTAATTACGAACCACTTATGATAATTATTTACTGTCATTAAAATCTTAAAATATTATAATACGCACGGGATATTATTGGGGGTTCCGTAAACCTTGAACATTTATACAAGGGTAGCGTGAGGGTGAAAAGGTTGGGAAACGCTGGTTTATAACGAACTTTTAAGTGGACGTTTGAAGTTGAGGCAGTTCCAATATATACTGGATTTTGCTTATGGTACAATATATTTTTTAAATATAGATAGTTGTTTACAGTTCATGGCAGTTTATCGAAGCTAAGTCAGTGTGTGTGATTCTCAACCTCTTCATACCCAATAACTAGGGCTGTGATTTATATGTTATTAAAAATCCAAAATATGTACATACAATATGTGTTTATTTTAGCAAAATATGTATTAAAAAATGCCAAATATGTAATAATAAAAAGAAAATTTTTAGTAATTTTTTTAAAGGGGCTCTAAATATTACGCAAGCACATAGTAGGGAAGGGTGGTTTTCGCTATTTGCCGACAGATCATGTTTTTTATGATGTTGCGGTGGTCGTCAAGTCTGGTTTCGGCCAGGTTGGACGATCACGCAAGAAGCATTGTTGCAGCACGCAAGCAGGAGAGATGAGAGCGGATGAAGTAATACAGTGATTTCTTATAAGATAAAAAATTAACAATAGTTTACTACGATATTTACTTTTTCAATCAATAAACGATTTATAATTTACTCTGCAACTTTAGTCATCTTTAATTCGATAATAGCATAATTATAAGAATAGCTTTCTTCATCTTCCTTAATGTCTTTTCATGAGAAAAAAAACGAAAACCAAGTGTCTACTTCCCTTCTCGGCGCGCCTGACACAGTTCATCTAACAATCTCCACTTCACAACTTTTTAAAAGTTAAATTCAGCATTGGGTGCACTAATTTTAACTGCAATTGAATGCGTATTTCATTTGATGGGTTACTTTAATTTGAAAATCGGTCAAACAGGTGATTATTTTTGAAAAATGTTAAAAAGGGATAAATATGTAATAAAAATATGTAGTTATAGGTTGAATATGTAAAAATATGTAAATAAACCGAAATATGTGAAAATATGTAAAATAAACATGGTCTTAATCAATTCAAAATCTTTTAAAACTTGTAGAATTCAAGAGCACACTTTAATATCAGTTTCCTGAACAAATATGTAATTACATATAAATCCCAGCCCTACCAATAACCAAAAAATGCTTTAAATATAAATAATTAACTCTTGCATCCTTCCCAACCGCTCCTAAGTTTTCAAAGATATCGCATTTTCATATCTCAATGGTAATCTCGGGTGGCTTTTGGAATTGAAAGGGTTAAACTTTTATTGTAGGGTGTGTCGAAACATACAATTTCAAAAGTCTATTCCTTTTGGGTTTGACTTGTGCCCTGGAATTGTGAAATGAACAGAAAAAATTTATTATTTCAATTATCCTTTATCAATATAATCCTTGCTTCACAAAAATCATTTTTTATATAAATTATCTTGAGGTTAGGGATTATTTTGGTTTAATGAAGAAATTTTTTTTCTGCAGAGTTTTCGGCATCACTTGTAGCATGTTGTCCAATTCACCCGAAATTTTTCCACCAGTTAGCATAACTCTCTGTAAGGTTCTGATTAAATTTTTAGATTGTTCTTATCGAATTTCAACTGTAGGCAGTTGTATAAATGAGCAAAAGTGAGCTTTTTGTCAACAATGTAAAATTCTTTTTAATGTAAAAGGGATATCTTCAACTGAAATTAATTCTTTGACAAGGCTACTTCAATGAGACGACATTTAGAACTTAAAAGTGAAATCATAATAATTTCAATGGATAAAAGTCGGATTTTCAGCACCAAAAAGGTCATTTTAGCTGGCAAAGTCATGGCGGGAGATTTTTGGGATTTAAGATAATTTTTTTCAATGAACTACCGTGAGAAGGGTATTAATATAATAGGATGCTAAATAAATAACAGTTTACTAGTTTAAACTTTTGATGGAGAAAAAATACCCAGTTTGCAGATTGAAATGTCATTTTTCATCGGAGTATGTTAACAAATGTGTTTTGGCGGTGAAAAAATTGAGGGATTTTAAAACACTCATCCTATTCGGTACATTTGATTTAGTATCTATGCCTTTATCTCTTCCCCAAACCGAAAATGTTTCCTTTGGTGACAGTTTTTCTTCAGATTAAGAAGTAACTGTGTGATGAATAATTTTTTTTTTGACAAACTTGTAGTCTAGAACAACCCCTTAAAGAGTGTAAAATAAGACAGGGAAGTCGTTCTAAGAAGTGAGGCAGCTTAAAAGGAGGCTATGTTGAAAAATAAACAGCTTTTGTAACTATAAGGTACCGTTTTAATAATTAGGCCGAGAACTTTTTAGAACTTTTTTTTCGTTTTTCACGGACCTGAGAATGTCCCTCGAACCACAGGTTGGGAATCACTTAATGCACTCACCACAGGAATATGGGGGCTACTGCTACGTAGAAACTTTTCGTTGCCCTTTTTTTCCACATTTTATTAAATGCGTTTTTGTATGTGTTTCTTTGCATGAGCTGTTTATGCCGAACTTCAAAGAACATTGCATGGAGAGCGAACTGTTCGAACCACAGGCCACAATCTGCTAACCCTACTGTTATCAAACCTACAAGTGGATGAAGAGAGGAGAGTGGGCTGATTGGAGGAATCTTTATTATCAAGTGAGTAGTTTACATAAGTTGTCATTTTTCGAAAATAATTTGGCCTTTTTAAATAAATTACCCTTAAATGGACGCTATAGGCATGAATGAACACGTGTTTCCCCCTATATTGTGACTGATAGTATACTTTTCATTCGGTAATTTTTACAAAAAAAGTTTTCTGTTCTTTTGTACGATAATTTAAAGTATTAATTGGGGGCTAATGGGACATTTTTTAAAATAAATACTGTTTATAAAGCATAAATGCTTTAAAAAAAGATATGAAAGGATAGAAAAAAATGCATGTGCATGTGCAAGGAGGGGTAAAGTTGAAAGAGGATGAGATATGTGCGGAATAGTTGTACTCCAGCCCAGGCGCAGTTTTTAAATTGTTGACAAATTTCGGCTTCATGGACTTGGTATGATGCTACTGCTACGTAGACTTGGTATATTGCTAGGGGACATCCATAAATTACGTGAGATCAAAAAAGGGGGGGAAGGGGTTTGGAAAAATCTCACCAAATCTCACCAAGGGGGAGGGGGGTCGATTAAAATCTCACGTCAACTTTTTAAGTTTGAAATTATACGAGTTTCTTTTTTTTAGGTATGAAAAAGGAATACACACAGATAAGATACTGCAAATTATTTTTAAAAAGTTGTTGGAAAATCTCACTTGGGGGAGGGGGGTCCAGCAAAATCTCACCAAGGGGGGAGGGGGGGTCCAGATTTTGGAAAAAAACGTCTCACGTAATTTATGGATGTCCCCCTACAGTCAGCCAAGTGGGATAAGTCACTCATATGTGCGGAATAAAAAGGGAATAGAAGGGATAATATAAGAGATGGGAAGAGGATGAGAGGGATGCTGGGAATGAGGATTTGAAACGAAGTACGGGATGATATAGACCTGGCATGTCGGCCAGTGGACCGCATGCGGCCCGTTTGGAATAACTTAGCGGCCACGAGAATTTTTTAGTCAAAAGTTAAATTTCTAGAGTAAGTTAAGGCACCCCCCCGAAATTTGGATCAAGTGCACCAAAACGCGTTAACGCCTGTTAATTATAGAGTCGAATTTCCAAAAAAATTTCTGGGGAGGACTTCCAGACCCCCCTTTAGTACTAGGAACTCTATTGTTCACAACAATTTTTAGGATAATAAGTTTAGCCTGGTGCAAATCCTACCAATATATTTTAATTTATGCATTGAACCTTTCAAATATGCATGGGTGGCATCAGAGGGTGAGCTCTTTCCCTGTTCAAAAATCTAGCTGCAATTTTTAGAGAAAATTTGGATCCTCCCGAAATAAATTTCTATAAGCGCCACAGGCTCCTTAGTTTCGAGTGATTACTATGGATATACAGAAGGTATTCTTGGGGTTGCTCCTAAAGGTAAATTTAAATGAATATTTTATTTAGGAATCTGTCAAACTAACCAAAGGATCTTAGAAACTCCCTAATTTATACCTAGTTTATTCAATTTACTTCACTGTCATTCTGTGCGCCTAATATCCTACTAAAGTTTTATATTCAGCTCGCGAGAGTATTGTGGGTTTCAAAGTGGCCCTCAACATAATTTGGGTTGGCCACCCCTGATATAAATGGAAAAAGAATTAGACGAATGCTAAAAATAAAAAGGATGGGATTTTGATTATTTCAGGAGAATTTTAATTTTTTATCCAAAATTTTCTTTCATATGGTAGTAAATAAATGACTAAACCTAAAAATTAGTGCTTTAAAATTTATAAAGTATTTTTCATACTGAACCTAAAACGCATCAATATAACTGCATTGTTTTTAATATATTTTTTTAAATTTTAATACAATTTAACATTCTTGTAAAAAGAAACACTCGAACACAAAACACACAAAATTTTTTTAAATACTCTTACAGCTTACAAACCTACAATCTACTGAAAAAATGCTTAAACAACAATCTTAAGTTTAGGAAAAACTCGAAATTTGTATTATTTTGGAATTAACTGAAAAATAGGATTGTTTCTAAACACACTCGAATTGCACTCATACAAAGGGTACAAAATCATTATTCGTCTCTTCACAAAGCATTAGAGATTTCATTTTAAAAAACGTCTTTATGTTTCTTAAAAAGTATTCAATAATTTAAACAAAATCATCTCCAGTTTTGTTTGTGATATCCTATTTGATGAAATGAATCAATTTATCTACCCCTAAAACTTGCAAAATTTAAAATTTTGTTAACAGTTTTTACGGGGCCCCACAGTGGGCAAAAAACCCAAAAAGCTGGCCAAAAGTCGAAAAAAAAGGGTTTTTTTTTCGGAACTTTTGACACTTGGGATAGTTGTAGGGATATATCTAGCACCTATTTACAACATTGGTAAATGGCTGGGAAGTCTCTGTGGTTCAGGAAATCATTTCGTACGTGAGCGTTTAAGAGCGAGTTGTTTAGACATCTCGAAGTACAACAAAAAGTTAATTAACTTTAAGCGCGTATGGAATCATGAAAAATTGACCGATTTTGATTCTGTAAATTGGATTCTCATCTTAAAAGTACGCATAAATTTGAACTTTTTTGTGAAATTTATACAAGCAATATATTGAATAGTTAATCAACAATAAATATAGTCATATTTTTCAAGATAGCGTTCTAAGAAATCGTGATAAAAAGTGAAAAACGAAGAAAAAAACCAGATCCCACTCTGAAACCAAGTTGAAGTTTTTAACTACATATTTTTTCAAAAGCCTGCAAAAAACTGGCTGCCTTTAGGTGCCATTTTGGCTTCTGGAGCGATTTCTATGTTGCAATGTTTGGGCGCGATTCAATTCGAGCTCAATAAACTTTCAATTTTGGTTCTCAATATTTATGAAAAATATATTTATAATTAGGTCAAAACGTGTAAATAATGATATTATATATTTTAATCGATTCGAAATTATTTCAAATAAAGTAAACTATACGACTAAATTAACATTTCTGCCAATAGCTTTTAAAGTGGTTGCCTACCTATGGAGGCTTTTTTTAAAATTATTAGGGGAGAACGGGGATGAATGGGACAGGGGATGAACGGGACAGCTCAATTTTTTATACCTTAACTTCACTTTAAATTTTTGTTATTTCAGCCATAAGATAGTAGTACCTAGCCTATTCAAAAAATTGTGTTCATTGACATCAGCTTCCATTTTTGTATAAATAGGACAACTAAATGTGTTTTCCCATACCAAAAGTAACTTTTATCGTTTTACTTCTATAATTATTTATTAAAAAATAATTTAACTAAAGCTTTAAATTTTACTGTGTTTTGAAAGAGTACTTATATTAGTATAGTTTCCAATTTAAATGAAGAAAATCCATGGATTTTTTCCTAGTCTAATTTTAGTTTTTCAAAAATAAGTGGGTACGGGGATGAATGGGACAAGAGTTGCGGGGATGAATGGGACAGTTCCATCATCACTTCATTTCCCGTTTCCAAATCTTTACATCAATAGCTTGCTATATTCAACTCATTTAAGTAATTTCTGATAAAGTTTACTAAAATAGCGTGCAAAAATTAATGTTTAAACTTGTGTTTTATGTTCCAAACTCATGTGTAAATATTCAATGTTCTAATTAGCAAATAATTGCTACTGTCATCTCAAATATGCTATGGTTAAACAATTATTCAAACAAGTGAGGTTTTTATGCTCTATTTTTATGAAAATTTCCTTCAAAATGGCAGGGAGAATGTTACTGCAGGAGAAGAATGGCTTTGGGGGTTAGGTCCAGGCATCAAAAATTATCTATTTGCACTCCTAAAAGTACAAACCCATAAAAAGCGAGTAGCATTAATAGAAATAACACCAGCTTCAACCACTGAGCCGAAAGAACAAAAGCATTTGCTTCAGTTTATGTGTTAATTTTACTTGTTATAAAGTCGAATAAATGTAGGCTGTTTTTTGTCCTTTAAATGCTTTTTTAATTTTTTTCTTTGGAAAATAGAAGTGTGTTGTTCCTTTAAAAAGCTAAACGTTGTGCAATATTTAAAATAACTTTGTTATTTTATAAATTTTTAACCTTTTTTTAACTGTCCCATTCATCCCCACTCGGTGTCCCATCCATCCCCATCACGGGGATGAATGGGACAAAATACATGCGCTCACAAAAACTTTTCTTGGAGTTTAAATAATGGGTAATTGATTGAATACACGCATTTATAATGTAACCAAGAGTTCAATTATTGGTTTTAAACTTGTTACAGGATTGAAATTTTTTTATTTTTTTCAATTTTAGCAAAAATGTGAAATTTGTCCCATTCATCCCCGTTCTCCCCTAAAATGTTGCACTAATTTGTGATGTATACAATTAAATGCGTCTAAAAACTATGAATAATATGAAAAATAATTAAATATTAATTTAAATTTTCATATTATTGAAGAATTTATGCATAAAAATCACAAAAAACCGCCTTTCCGCAAAACATCATAACTCAAATTTATATGAAGATATTTTTGTTTTGTAAACTTTATTATCTTCGTAAAAACATATTTTAGGAGGCCTGCTATTTTTATGTCTAAATTATTTTAATATCAATCGTTATAGCACTAAACTTGAAAAATAAAAAAGACCCACCAAATTTCAGTAAAGTTTGAAGTTATACTATTCATAAAATAAAAAATATTACACCCACATCCAAAAAAATAGTAGGGCTCCTTAACCATATTATTTGAAGTATTTTGCCCGAGTTTCATAGAAATTCACTTATAATATTTTGAGTTATGTAGTTTTGCGGAGAAGGAAAATAGCAAAAATGTGATTCTGAGAAAAACGCGAATATCTATAGCTTTTCCTTAATAAAATGCCTTTTTAGTTTCAAGTAAAATTTCTGTAACTTCGGTTCCAGGAAAGATAAAGACAAAATTTAAACTGATTTGGAAAGCTGAAGATGTGCTTTTTGAAATAAGATAATAAAATTTTTCTTGAATTTTTGGTCCGAAACGGCATTTTTATAGGTAGGCAGGCACCTTAAAAATATATAGTATGAATTAAAAAATAAAATAAATGTAATTATGAAATATATATTACCAAGACTCTCTATATCATGCCACACAACGCGGTCGTGCAGCGTCATCACTTTCACTCACCTTTGACGTCACTCCATAGACTTAACATGGCGATTTTCACTCACGTTTGACGTCCTCGTCCAGAGTTGTGTGGCCATAATATAGATGGTCTTGATATTACACCTAATGTATTTTTATATTGATGACATTAATTGCTTATTTTAATATTTTTTGCCATTTGTAAAATATTTAAGTTTTTAAATGTAATACTACATTCACGTTCATAATTTTAAACGCTTTTTTATTACATTTTAATTTTATATTCATCATCTTCAATCTTAAAAAGTCATAAATACTAAATCTAATGCAAATCTAAACACTTCATCAAATAGACGTCCATGTTGAATTCGCCATTTTGTTTTCTGGAAATATATTTTTCTGATTTGTAATCAGTTACCCGGATATTGTATGTTCAGGAGATTTAAAAAAATAAATAAGAAATTACTTTTTTCGTCAAAACAATTTTCCGCCATTTTTTTTTTCATAAACTAGGGGGCTCTGCCCCCTGCTCGCTATCGCTCACCAACCCCCGGAACTGCTTCGCAGTTCTTTGAAGATCTTGTTCCATCTCAACTATCCAGTACAACCTGGAAATTGTCTGCTTATAGTCTATTCATTAAGAATAGGCGCCTGAAACAGGGTAAAAAATGCTCAATAATGCTTAATAACGCTCATCAGACAACTTCAGTGACCGATTGGTTTTACAGTATTTTAACTACTTCTGCTTAGGCTGCCTTGCAGAAAATTTTTTCAACGATAAGTGGAATAATAACGCTTCTAATACATTACGTCTCAGGCGCTAATTTTAAATGAACAGAGTATAGTTAATGATCATTCAATATCGAAACTTTTTATCTCTCAAACTTTTCAGAAAATTTTTTCGACGATAAGTGGAATAATAACGCTTCTAATACATTACGTCTCAGGCGCTAATTTTAAATGAACAGAGTATAGTTAATGATCATTCAATATCGAAACCTTTTATCTCTCAAACTTTTCAATAATTTAATTCGGATCATTACCACGAAAATATCAAAATAAAACTATTACTGAAATATTCCTTTTTAAGTTATCAATAGTTTAATGGATAGAGGGCTACCGCCCCCTGCTCGCTTACGCTCACCAACCCCCGTAACTGCTATGCAGCTCTTTACAGATCGCTTCGCGATCTGTAATATCTGCAATCGATCTTTAGCAGAGTGAAACAAACTTCCCGAAAATTATCTTCCTTTCATCAGCACAAATAACACTCCATAAAGTTAAATTATTTATTTCTCTAGTGGTTCAAAAAATATCGTAAAATAAAAAGTATCTTTAAAATATTGTTAACCAAGTCTATACAAATCGCTAGCAAACTTAGAGCAAAAATGTGCACCTCAAAACTTTTAAATTTACATATCCGTGCTCGCGACAATCTAGTGAACAGGCAAATATAAAATATAAAAAAATTAAACACGTCTGATAAAGACCTACTAAAACTATGAAAAAAATAAAACTTTGATGCTTAATAATTCCAAAACTAATTAGAATTTTTTAAAGAACTAAACGCCAATCTCTTTCTAAAAAATAATAATATAAGTGTTTAAAAAATCATATTGATGCCGTGATTAGTTTTCATTTTGGATAGAAAAAAACGAAAAAGTGTCAAAAATTTCGAAAATTAAAAAATTAATTACTCTAAACCAAATTCGAAATTCGAAAAAAGGGCGACGTAGTGCACATCTTCATACTTCAGAGTATTAGGCTGCAAAAAATCATAGTTCTGCTGCTAATAGATTTCGCTGAACTGGATTACGCGGCGAAAAAATAAAAACTTCAACTTTGACCTTAAAAATACCCCAGTACTAATTATCACATCAGTTAGCTTTTTGTTCGAGAATGTGCCCCAAATATTCCTCTACAAGCATTTCAAATTTCATAAATTTCTATCAAGTAGTTTTTGCGATAGCAGAGTTCAAAGAGTTGAAAAATTAAATTTCCTGAAACAGCGGCGGCGGCGGCAGCGGCGGCAGCGGTGACAGTAACTTTTTTTTAATATAGAGAGATTTGACTTCAGATTCATAATCAGCGACCTCAAAAACCCCTATTTATGAATTTTCATCAAAAAACTTATTATTTTCGACTTTTGGCCAGCTTTTTGTTTTTTGCCAACTATGGGCCGTTCAAATATTACTTAAGGGGGTCTGGGACACAAAAATCGGGAGATTTTCAAAAAAAGTTTTTTGCTTTCAAAAAGGAACCCTCTTTTTTCTGCTTAAAATGATGCTTGAACTATGTTTCTATCATAAATAAAACTGGAGTTACAATAATTTGTTGCCGGCTGCTTTGGTATAAGGGTAGTCCCAAAAGTACCCGGCCTGACCTACAGATGGCGCTTATTAAACCGAAAAAATGACTAGAGGTGAAAGTTCAAACATAATTAGGACCAAATTCTTAATCGGAATGGGGAAAGTTAATTTGAATTCGTTTTCGCGGGTTCTACTAATAGAAAACAAGTGCAGTAAAATTTTAAAGATGGATAAAAATGGGCATCGTTTCGTTGTTCAAAACTTCCATTTGAAGGGCTTAAGTTGCACGAATATTAAAGCGAAGCTGGATTCCACACTAGGGGACTCTGCCCCTTCATTTTCCACCATCAAATACTGGGTGGCGGAATTTAAACGTGGTAGCACGAGCTGCCAAGACGAACAACGAACCGGTCGACCAAATGAAGTTCCTTCTCCAGAATTGGTTAAAAAAATCCATAAAATGGTGGTGGATGATCGCCGATCGAAGGTGAGGGACCTAGCAGATAAAACAGGGATCTCAAAAAGTGCAGTTTACAGAATTTTGACAGAAAATTTTATATTGAAAAAGCTTTGTGCAAGATGGCTGCCGCAATTGATGAAAATTGCGTCCATTGTCGGGATGGCTAAAATCAGTATCAATGTTTAAATTACTCAAACGTGCTGTTTTCCCCAGATTTTGTCCCCACAGGTTATTTTTGCTCCTAAACCTCAAAAAATGGTTCGATGGGAAAATATTTGCAAAAATTATCAAGTAAAATATGCTGTTAGCGGTCATTTTGAGGGCTTTTACGAATCCTTCTAAAAATAGGTCATGGAACCCATGGAACTTCACTGGAAGAGGTGTATGGGGCTAAAAGAAGCCTATCTAGAGAAATTAGGAAAAATTTTCCAAAAATTTTTAGTTTTTCTTTGTTAGGCCGGGTATTTCTGGGACCACCCTCGTATCAAGCATTATATTTTCAACATTCAAAAATCCGGTTTTCTCTATGATGTGTTTTTTCACTGTTTCTCATCTTCAAATTGATATAAGTCAAGAACCGTTCAAGGTAAAGAGTTGAAATTTAAAATACATACTTTTTAAACACTTTACTTTAATTTGATCAAGGGGAATTTAAAAATTTTATATACTTTTTAAAATATGAATTTTTTAAAAAAAGTTGCATAAAAATTTCAAGAATTTTTTACTTAATTTTAATTGTTCATATTTTTTCAAAAAATTAATATTTCTGAAAATGCGTTGACCAAGTTACAGATAATATGTTTCTGTTTGATTAAGTGAAAAAAATTTGAAAATTTATCTATAATATTTTGAGTTATATCAATTTTAAATGACCCCACTTTTTTGATGAAATTTCAATTTTTAATTTTTTTAAAAACTTTTTGAATACTTTTCTGATGAGATTTTGCTTAGTTGTTAGATGGCTGATCAGTATAAAAAATTTCAAAATTCTAAGTTAATTAGTAAAGTTTTTAGAAAATTGTGTCCCGGACCCCCTTAAGCACATAAAGGTTGAGGGGTTTTGCTCTTTGCTTATTTTTTCTGACAAGGGGGGGTATATGGGTGATGCTTTTTAAGATACTGCACGATGGTATTCACAAAAAGCCACTTTTGAATACATTTATGAGTTGTATAAGACGTTTAAGAGATAGTTAAATGACAAAAACGCGGTAGGTCCCCAGGATTAAAAATTATAAATTTATTCCTCACAATTTGAAAGACAAAATTGGATGTTTATCCGATTATCACCCGATGCTGGATTTACTGCTCCACAAAATAATATTTGCTTTAGCCATGAATGTATGATTTTTACCATATTATAAAAAGAATTCACATTCAAATCCGGTATACAGGGTGTCCCAAACTGTCCACTAGGGTGGGTCATTTCCTATGGTGAAAAAAAATTTACAAATTCTATCGGGCACAGCAAGAAAAAGGTGCCAAATGGTCTCCAACTAACATGTGTGAAATATTATTCCACTATAACACTGGGGAACAATTTTTAACATAATTTCTGTTGACTTCGTTTTTTTGGCTGTTTAAAAGTTAAATGGGCACACTGATTAGAAAACTGTTGTTAGTTTTCTTCTATCACGTCAACTTTTTTGGCGAACAGCCCCGCCCCCTTTTTACATTTTTCAATGACTTTAATGACTTTGAATTCGATTTCCAAGGTCAAAAATAATTATTTTAGTCTTTAATTTCACCCGAGAGGACAAGAATGGTTAAAATTTCTAAAATATGAAAATTTTTAGCGAATGGATAGGTTTAAGGGGTTATTACCCCCCTAAAAACGCACAAAAATCGTTAAAAATGATAGAGTTTATTTTACGCTATATTTTACACTTATTTTTTACGCAATTCCTTTTTAAAAGGTCCTAACCCATCACTTAAGACCCAAATTTAATGAAAATAAGCAGCAATGATTTTTACAAAAAGCGGTTGAGGCATTAGCGCCCCCGAAGCACCTGCGGAAGGGTTCGGAAGACTCTCTTTCGCTTCGGAGACGATAACACCTAAACCGCTTTTAGTAAAAATCATTGCTGCCTATTTTCATTAAATTTGGGTCCTTGGGGAAAGGTTAAGACCTTTCAAAGAGGAAAAAGCTTAAAATAACCTCTATCTTTTTAACGTTCCTTTTTTGCATTTCAGGGTTTTTTCTCTTTATTTTTTTACGCAATTCCTCTTTAAAAGGTCTTAGCCCTTCCCCAAGGACCCAAATTTAATGAAAATAGGCAGCAATGATTTTTACTAAAAGCGGTTGAGGTGTTATCGTCCCCGAAGCGAAAGAGAGTCTTCCGAACCCTTCCGCAGGTGCTTCGGGGCCGCTAATGCCTCAACCGCTTTTTGTAAAAATCATTGCTGCTTATTTTCATTAAATTTGGGTCCTTGGTGATGGGTTAGGACCTTTTGAAAAGGAATTGCGTAAAAAATAAGTGTAAAAAATTGCGTAAAATAAACCCAATCATTTGTAACGATTTTTTTGCGTTTTTAGGGGGGGGGTAATAACCTCTTAAACCTATCCATTGGCCACAAATTTTCATATTTTAGAAACACTAACTATTCTTGTCCTCTCGGGTGTAATTTAAAGAATAAGTAATGATTTTTGACCCTGAAAATCGAATTCAAAGTCATTAAGTCATTGAAAAACGTAAAAAGGGGGCGGGGCTGTTTGCCAAAAAAGTGGACGTGACAGACAAAAACTACCGTTACTTTTGGATTCAGGGGCCAAAAGTGATTCAAAAACAAGTCACAGTTCTAAGACAACGAAATGGCTGTTCCCCAGTGTAATAACTCTTTTTCCCTCCGGATTGGCCTCAAATGGAACAAAAATACCGTAAAACGGGGTGAATCGGATCACTTTTGAATATAGTTTTTTAAACCATCATAGCTCCTGTTGGGTTAGAGTTATAAAATAAGGATATATCTGAATTATACTACACATAGTTCAAAAGTTGTTTCAGCTATCAAAATTATTTTACGATAATATCTTAGGTCTACCACGGCTTAAGTTGAATAAAAAAAGTCACCAAAACTTGGCTGTCAAAACTTTGCTTATTACACCAAAAAAATAACTTTATTCTCTATTTTCGGTTCTTCCAAGGATTTCTTAGCAATCAAATTTAAAATAAATGGTAATTCCGATTTTTTCTGACATTTTTAGTAAAACAAGTCCATTCCGACTAAAGTCTTCATTTATGATTTTTATACCATTGTGCACATATACATTCATAACAAATTCGTGTAGTTGAGGTAAAAGCCCGAATTTCGTTCGTCCATTTTTACACTAAATTACTATATTAATCGAAACTTTGACGTCAATCCGGGGGCAAAAAGATTTTTTATAATGGAATAATATTTCACACATGTTAGTTTGAGACCATGTGGCACCTTTTTGTCGCCATGCCCGTGGGAAAATGTAAAAAAAAATTTAACCCGCCCTACTGTCCACGCCTTTACCTTTTTATTTACCCAGAAGAAGTCCTAAAACGCTCTTAGTGACCCAAAATGAGAAGTTTTCATTTTTATGATTCAGGTAAACTGACTTTAAGTATCATAAAAATGAAAATTTCGGGAAAATGAATGTTTTACACGTTAAAAAATACACGAATTCTATCTAATAATTGAGCGTGCGTTTTAGGGGTTTTATTTTCAAGGCATTTTTATCTGCACAAGGTGTCTTGTCGTACTACTCAATCGATACTGATCTGCAATTTTGTAATTGACTAATTCAGAAAATATCAAAAAGTTTTTAAAATAAAAATTATAACTCATTGCATTGACCTTAGGGGGGATTTGTCGCATCGGTGAAGGCATGATCACTTTAATACACCTACAACACAAAACTTTTATCTATCGCTATTTGTAGGGGTTCAAAAGTTAAAGGGGGTGGACAGTTATCTTAGGACACCCTGTATTTTGCTTCTGAATAGCAAAAACATACTTGTTTATGTCTATCTATACTTTTGAACGCAATGGAGTTCCATTTGAAGTCCAATTAAAAAAAATACTTCATTTAAATTTCAAACCTCTAGTTTTTAGAGTTACTGCGTTCATTTACGAGCACCCCTAAGAAAAAGATTTATCAAGAATTAAAATTCTCCTGAAATCCAGAAAAAAATGTGTTTGTTAAAATTGAGAACTGCTGTAAATCTTAAATTGTTATTCAGTGGTTTACAATTACAGGTAGATCGAACACAGAATTCTTGAATTTAATCTATGGTTCACAGAAAAGCGTGGATACCGTATAATTTGAGTGCGTGTACAGTAGGGTAATTATTCTGAGACTTTTTATAAAATATTTAAAAGCCTGAGGTTGCATTTGATGAACTTTTGCCCATGTGTCAATTTTATGGTATTATTTTCTTTGTATTGAGAAAAAAACCTTGCGCCCCCAACATCATTTCTCTTTCTAATATAGCAATGACTAAGGGTGTTCCGGAAAAAAACCTTTTTTTCCAAAAAACCTCGCTCCCCATGGCTTTTCCTATTTCTTTTGGTCCCAAAAGATAGTGTGTGAAGTTTCAGCCCCATAAGTTAACTCTAGGGTTTGCCGATAAAGCCCCAAATTTGAAAAAAAAATCCTACAAATTTTCCGATTTTTTAAAAAATATTTTGATATTTATATTGTTATAAAATTGGTTCAAATGTGTTCTTTAGAACATATTCAAATGGATTATATATATTTATGTGCATTAAAACTATACCCTATAGCCCCTATAATTTAAGAAAGTGCTATATACTTAGGGACGTTACACTCACCAAAGCTTATTATGTTCTACCGGTGGACGAAATGAATTAAATCCGAATTTCTTCGAAGGAACTCCTTCGAAGGAAATGATGGCATTCTTATGAAGTTATGAAAATAACCTTTCTTTAACGTATTTAGGGGGAAAGTTTAATTCAAACCTTCTTTCATCAAAATATGAATCTTTAGGTAGAGAAATAACCCAAGTCAAATCCGACCTGTTCGATTTAGAATTAAGTTCTACGCAAAAATGAAACTTATTATGGTATTTAGAAGTTTTTGAACTAAAAAAGTACATACAATAACCCTCTTTTTTAGTTAAATTTTGGATTTGATCAGCCAGAAACAAGCATTTTCGTAGAAAAGCATTTTTAACATTAAAAGTTCAGTAGAAGGCCTAATTACTGTAATTTTTCTAGCCTTTATAGTTTAAAACATCAATTTAACACCAAATGGCATCATTTGAGGGAGTTCCTTTGAAGAAAATTGGAATTTAATTACTTTCGACCACTGTAGTGCATTATAAGCTTTTATGAGTGCAACGTCCCTTTAGTAGTATCATTTACTCTTAAATTATGGGCACTATAGGTACAGTTAATAACCTTAAATAAATATAAACCCTTTAAAATATCCTAAATAACACATTTGATCCAGTTTTATAACTATATAAATCTCAAAATATACTTTTTTTTTAAATTTCTGAATATTGGTCATTTTTCCAATTTTTTCTACCTTTAGGGCTCTATAGGCAAACCCTAGAGTCAACTTAGGGGGCTGAAACTTCACACACTATCATTTAGAACCAAAAGGAATAGGAAAAACCCTTTTACGAATTCAGTTTCTGTGATTTATGTTACATTCAGCTTCAAAAAAAGATTTTATTAACTGCTTTTTAGTGCTTCAGCCTTATGCAAAATCTTGTTAGGTGCGCAAGCTTTTTTCACAGTTTTCAATAATAAAAGTTATATTCGAGAGTTATGGACCAATACTCATCATTTGCCACCACAGGCTTTTAAATCTGAAAAAAAATCATAACCCTAGTGTCAACCCGGTATAGCGCGCTGATTAGTCAACAGCGTTTTCTGTTCACCGCAGGTTTCCCTTCATAGGATTAGCATGGGAGCGAGACAAGCGGCATGATACAGTTTGGACAGAATTGGAAATTTTGACAGTTTTAACTGCGCGCAAGGATGCGCAGAGACGCTTTTAAGCGAGTTGTCGTCTCTCTCTCGTATACAGGTTCTCTAGTGTACAGTACATAAAATTATTGGATACAATTTATTGTATAATCTCGCGTCACACGGGAAAGTCGAGTCTGACCGCCACGAGAAAGCAAAACTTTGCAGACAGATCTGTTACAAAAGGGTTTTTCAGCGATTATGAATTACTATAACCTTTCGAAATTGAAGGGAGTGACCCGTTTCCATAACGATCGGCACAATGAGGTATTTGCATGAGTGAGGGATTTGCTTGATTTTATACTTTTTCGATACATTATGGTCTAAAACTCCCAATTTCTGATTTTTAAGTTCAAAAATGTGTTTTAAATAATTTAAAATTCAATTTTATTTTTGCCAAAACGTCAGAAAAGTCACGTAATCAGAAAACTGGCTTCTATTGGATGTGACGTCACAGCGCATGAAAACCATTGTGTTTTCTGTTTTCACGTGATCAGAAAATGAGTTTCTATTGGATGTGACCTCACAGCGCATGATTTGTGATTCGAAAGTGTTTTCGCGCCCAAACAAAAAACGAAATTTCAAAAATTTATATCTCAGAAACTAGGCTACGGAAATACTTGATGTAAACGTCATTCTTCATGGTTTTTTATCTACTATTTTAATAAAATTAAATCTCAAAACGTGAGAATACCTCATTGGCTTTATCCGTCTGACGTCAAATTTTTCCCATCATGTGACCTACTGAGCTTGCAATTGGTTACCACAGAGATA
The DNA here is from genome assembly GCA_024610705.1 of Tetragnatha versicolor. Lineage (NCBI taxonomy): Eukaryota > Metazoa > Arthropoda > Arachnida > Araneae > Tetragnathidae > Tetragnatha > Tetragnatha versicolor. Next base: position 12,237,219 of record JANDEH010000017.1, on the reverse strand, counting down.
GCTTGTTGTGAGATATGATTTGATAGTGAGTTAGTTTATCCCCATCACGTGATTAAATGGGCGTGGAAGGTGGCATGAATATAGTCCATTTTGTACGACGTCCAAGGTTTTTTATCGGGGCAGTCGGACTATACCGCCATTTCAATACCTTCTAGTATTGAAAAACTTGATATTTTTTTACATCTAATTATGTGTGTGTTTTAGGTTCCTGAGGAATATGTCTTAACTGAGGCTAGTCTGGAATTGTGCCTTTATAGCTAGCTGCTGCTGTACATCTCTAAATTTTTACGGTATGTTATTTAAGTACACCATTTATAACACACTAATACAATTAATTTCAAACTGAGTCGGGGATCCGATAGTAATTTATATACTCCTATATTTACTATCAAATCTATATTGCTTGCTTTACACTATGTTTACCTTTTGACACTTTAGCCCCAAGATGAACAACCCAGCTGCTGATGAGAATTCTAGATATAATTTTTAAAGCCATGTCACCTTTATTATTAGTACCTGCATATAAAGCCTTTTTTTATTATTTTCAGTGATTAAGATACATCCCACAATAAGTCTTAGAAGTTATTTTGGCTGGCAGGGTTTAACTTTTAAGGTTAGCTAAGACTTATAAGGCATCCATACTTATTGTAAATGGATGTCTATTTAGAAGGCGACATGGATTAAGATTTAGGATTTATTGTTGTAACTCATCTTGTTGATGGGAGCTGGTAATAAAACGAAGGCCGAAAAGGAAAGTTGTTTGGTAATAACAACACAAACAAAAACACTTAATGTTGGATACGCTTACTGCAAAAAGGATGCTTGAATCCTTTGAATGATCCTTTTTGCAAAAAGTTGAATCTTATTTCCATCGGATCCCCGGTACAATGAGCAACACCAGCAATTTTTGGAAACTGAAAAAAAAAATGCTTTATTCCAGTAAAGGAAATTGATCTAAATTCAAAAATCAACATGAAAAGTTTCAAAAATAAAAATTAGTTAATTCTATGTTTTGAAATAAATATCGACACTAACTTTGCCTTCGTTTAGGATTGAATGACGTCAGATCTATTTTGGCCTTATACTTTAAAGTAAAAATCAACAATCACTTTCAATTGTTTAAAATCAATGTTTAAGATTGAAGCATGTCACATTTTTACATTTGACGTTTTTCGCGCTCTTTTAAAAGTAAAACATTGAAATTAAATTTTAAAAAATACTCATCGTAGTTAAAAACATTTTTTGCGTGTATATTCCTCTCTTGAGTACTTCTATCGAACAAAAAAAATGCTGGTATTGCTCACTAGAAGATCAAAGACTAATATAATTGAGCTGTTGAGAAAGACAAAGGTTCAAGTCCACCGAAATTATTTTTCAGTAGTTGGTTTTCTGTAACGTCATCTGCGATCTTAAGATGAAGACGATTTTGAAGGGAGTCTATCCCTCTTACGTGTCAATAAGGAACTTGCATGTATCAGATTTTCATAAACTTTCAAGTGTTTCGTATGGTTTTTTGTATAGAAAAATGAAATATTTTGTCAAATTTTCAAAAAAGTGTACAAGTACTTAAATATTTTAATTTAAAAGTCGAGAAAAAAACACGTGACTGAAAACGCGAAGTGTGTTTGCATGCACAGTGACGTAGAATCCATCGAGCCAAATTGCAATCAAAATTGAATTTCTATGTTTTAGTTGATGATGATGATTTCTTTTTTCAGAAGTGTCCGGTATGAGTGTTTTAATAAATATTTACCTTCTAGACACTTCTGGTGGCGGTCAGAAATCCACTGCAAACATGACAATCCGAGGTAAACATTAGTGACGTCACGGTACATGCTGTTAAGCGTTTTCAGTTGCTTCGAAAAACACGATTTTTGATAATTTTTTTTGCAATCGAAAAATTTCTCAATCGGCCTCAAATTTTGTGTAGTGGCTTATTTTTGCGTGAAGAATAGATTAAAAAAATAATAAAAAATCATGCAAGTTCCTTATTAACCAAACACGTTTTACACTCAAATTTAGTACATTTGGACTTAGACCTCTGGCATTCTGAGAAGTTCAATTTGAGCAGGAGTTCCCAAACTAATAATCATTGCGACCTACTTTTTATCATTAACGGAATTAAACGCGGCCTACCTCGTCTTTTGTTAAGGAGAATTACTAATTGAAGATGAGGAAACTAACTTGACTAGCTAAGAACATTTGAAACAGTGTTTTCCCAATCCTACCCCATAGGACTATCTAATTTTTCCATGTCCCTCCTACAGGGAGGCAACATGCAGATTGCTGTAGGTTAGATGTTGATTTTCAGAAATATTAATGGTGGTATCTACAGAGTAAAGATAATTCAGAGTCTATCTCCATAGAAGCTAATAAATTTTTTTAACATATAGGCTGTGGCGTTTCTATGTGATAAAGGTGGAACAATCCAGATAATATGACGTAACCTCTCTACAATCCGCATACAATCTCTCTTCCCGCAACAGCTCTTTCTCAATTAAACCTGCCCACTTTTAAATCACTAGGAAAAGTTTTAAAAATTCCCCCAGTTTTCCAACAGTTCCGTGTGTCTTGAGCATGCACTGGGGAAAGAGGAAATAACTACCCTACAAAAATAGATTGGGCACCAGACAATTTGCATGAAATTAGACCGTATCTCAATTGTTTTACATTTCAATGCTTACACGTGATCTGGTGAGGTTCCTACTTTAGTTCTGCGTGAAATTGTGATGATATTTCGAAAAGAAATAAACTTGGGGACTTATTAAAGGTATGGTCAATTTTTGGGGTTGTAGAATGATTAAGGTAGTTATGACACTAATTGCACTTGTTGTTTGTCCCTCAAAAGAGACTTAATGCCATCAGCGTGTCCTAACGTGCGACGGTCGTAAAAACCACAAAAAAACATTTAAAATCATTCAAAATGATTTTAAACTGGCTGCAGATGTTAGGTCCGCCACAATACTTTGTAAAAAGAAAAGCCCGTATTTAATATCCATAGCTTTGTTGAAGCAAACAAGCCAAACATCACATCATCCAAAAAAGAAGGCAGACTATCTTGGCGTTTGTTTGCAACGTCGTAACTGGATTTAAAACAACCAGAAAGCTGTTTTATGAAGGGTCGAGTTACACAAAACACTCCTCAATCGATTGGGCAACCTTGAGTTTGAAAAGTGACAGAGGGAAGTATTTTTCTCGAGTGCATTACACAAATCGTCCAATTCAGAGAGGGTGTAATCTCGTTTGGTGGTGCTTTTCGTGGAACCCTTAACTTTTGTTAGTAAATTCAGTACTGATGCCAGGGTGAATATTTTGGACAGTAAGATTCTTCCCACCCCCCTTTCAATTTCATAAAATGGACATAAGTTACTTCTCGGAAGGCAATGCTTCCTGTCATGTTTGAGCCTCTGTCATGCAGAATCAATACATAGATGTGAAATTTTTTATCTGACCCCTTCAGAGACCCAAAACAAACCCTAGGAAACCTTTTTGGGACATTGAAGGAATGTGGGCCCACGGTCAAAATCAACAACTGAGATAGCAATATTATCAAGGCAGAAATGGATACAAATTTCCAAAACTGAGTTTCAAAATGTTGAGAATATGTCTAGAAATGTCAATAACGATATTGCTGAACGTATAAGTCAATCACTTCAAATTAAATAATGTATTTTTTTAGTTGAAGCATCACACCTTGGTGTCCGGTCCATTATTGTAGGGTAGCGTATCTCTCTCTAACTTCGGCATCTGAATAATTTCTTAGACATTACAAGACTGCTGTCACGTTCTCCCAGGGAGTCAACTAAAGTTCTGAACCCAGCACCAATCTATTGCTGGCTTTTATACTTGATCTGCCCGTGACGTCACTATTTTGTATCTTCTTTTAAGTGACGATGGATCGGGAGCTCACAACTTTACATTTAATACAATTTCGACAAAAAACTTCACATATAATAATAATTTTTGTGACCGCAATCAATAACGAGATATTAAACGACATGACGGACGACATTAATGTTTATAATAGGGAAATTTTCCTTGAACTGAGGGAAAAATAACAGTGATTGAGGAATTAAAATACTGCCCTATAAAAATTACTAGTTTCTTTGGATCCTGCCCACCCTGTTGATTGACAGTTGGGGTATCGCAACGCCAAAATCGCGTTTTAGACTCTGAAATATCAATACTATCTGATCGTATCTGAATAGCAATAACTCGTGACCCACAGTTTGGGAGCCTTTGCTTTAAGGTACTTAATTTTTTGACTAACTTCAACTAACATTTAAAAGGATGGTTAGAGCAATTCAAACTAGTAAGGGAAATGTTGTACAGCTCAATAAGCCATAGTGCTAGCCTTCGCAATCTATAATTTTTTCCAACAGAATTACGTATCAGAGCTGTCGCAGCTACTAGAAAACCAGTGAGGAGGTGAAATATATAATCGCAGTAGCGCACATTTTAAGCAGACGGTTTTCCTCTGGGGGCTACATAATCCCAGAACCCTTTTGTGACCGAGTGGGATGAGGGAGGTGACGAAATATACGTCACTTTTCTTCTTCGCATCTCCTCGCGCAGTGCATCATGGTAAGGAAGACCTCAAGCTATAATGCTCAGAACTGGTCGAATGGTATCGCCAGAACTTCATTCGCTCATTGGTATACTTGCTCTCCTGATTTCTCTCTCCTCCCCCGAGGAAAACATGTACTTGGGTACAGGTATCATAAAACAAACTTTACAGTTGACATATCTGGAACTTCTTTACCAGAGGTAGGTGATATTATTCGATGCTACTGTTATATTGCAGTATTCCTCCCCCCCCCACCGCAGACAAATAAGTTATATAAATCTTACAAACTACTTGTTGGAACATCTTTCGTAGGGTATTTAGCTAAAGTTAGTTTTATTATAACAATTTGAAAATAAGAAGGTAAGCGGATGTTTAAAATTGGAACCTCTTTTCTAAAGATTCTTAGCCCTCACAACTACGTTACGATTACGGAGTAAGAGAACAAGGGGCGCAAGTTCAGACTTGCGTATGCGCCAAGTTTTTAGCAGTAAAGATGACTGATATGGTAACCAGTGGCGGCTCGTGAGTTTTGAAAAATGAAAATTTCCATTAATTTAATCCGTTTACGTCATAAATATCATCTTTAAATTCTCTTTTAAAGTTCCTATATTTTCCTTTTGTAACTTGGACAATGGTCAGATGAGATGTTGGGTCTGAAATTCTTTATTTCAATTTTTTTTTCCAGCGGCAATTGAAAAAATATAGATGCTGTACCTCCAACACGGAAATTTTACTTAAAGCCATCATTTAAAAGAAAGCTGTGCCTCAAAAGTGAAAGCCTCGGCACACTAAATCTGTGCTAACGGAGATCTCCTGCGCGTTGCCGTAAGCTCAAATGATCTCCGACAAGCAGTCGGGGTTTCCTCGGATTCTCATATTTTTTTCGCTCACACGTGCGGAAAGGGAAAGAAAAATAAGATTTCAGTCTTTTTTCGATTTCTTTCGCGTTTCCGGTAGTAAATTTTTCTTGAGTAGAGATGGGGGGGAGAAACATAATTTTGTGCAAAAAAAAAGAAATGGAGAATATATTTCCTTTGATATTTATTTTTCTTTACATTCGATTTTCATTCTACTTTTTCGGTGGGTGTTCACGTGTTCCTATGGACGAGCCGCCACTGATGGTAACCCTAACTCATGTTTAAAAAAATCATTTGGCTTCTAAATGAGCCGCTAAACAGCCAAAATTCGCCTAGCTTATGCGCCGAACAAAGTAGAGATGCAAAGGTGGAAAAAAACCCGGTTTTTTGGGATGGGGATTTTGAATATTCCCGTTTCGAGATTTTAGAGTGAAATTTTGGGAATTTTGATTCTTTAGCTTTTTGTAAAAGATAAGTGATTTCAAGTATTTTTCGTTTGTCATAATACTATAATATGTATAATTTTAAGGTTAATTTTAATTTTAAGACTTTGATTTCGGTTTCAGCTAAAAACAGAAGTAAGCGGTATAATACACTGCTCACAACAATTAAAGGATATTGGTGGTTTTGGTTCATATTGGCAAGCAAATAAAAAATTTGCAGTGGTTCAAGCATTTTTCATAAACTTTGGGTCATTTCAAAGCTAAACCCATGCAGTTATCAAAATAAAAATTTTATTTTTACTTTTTTTTATCAAAATTGGAAAATGCACATTTTGCAATGTTAATGCACGTTAAGCAAAAAAACTGAAAAATCTATTAATACTTAATTGAAACCCCTTTTTGCTTGGGGTATGCTTTCTCCTGACTTAAAACAACGTTGTGGGACTGTTTGCCACCAGGTTTGTTTGTTTATTTTTGAGGGGCTGGGGTGTTTTCTCCATTTTCCCCTTTTAGAGCAGCGGTTCTCAAACTTTCTATCGTCACGGACCCCTTTATGTTAAAAGCCAGGCATCGCGGACCCCCAACACCAAAAGCCGTAACCAGACTTTTGTTCTTTGTTTAAGATTAATTAAAAATAGTATACAAATTATAATAAATTTTACAATTACTCCACTCCAGAGAAATATTATTTAGGGAGGGACCAAAATTATCCCTCCGCCCCCATGTATATTTCATAGGTTAAAGTAGCTTTTTAGTACATTTTTAAGAAGAATTTGCGTCTTAGGGAAATTAACATGAAAAGGTTATGAGTAATTAATTTCTACCTACAAAGGGGAGTCTGGGGGGTCCTCCCCCCGAAAATTTTTGGAAATTCAACAAGAAAAACAGATTTTAAATTAGTTTTAATACCCCTAGTTAAAATTTTTTGAACATAAATTTTTATGTAATATTTGCATTTTGATGAACTTAATGTGTTAAAAATAGTTTATAATAGAGTTCTAAGAACAAAAAGGTATCTGGGGGTCATCCTCAGAGAAGTTTTAGATAAATTTGTCCCTAAAAACACACAGGATTTTAACTATATTTCTTAGTTACAAATTTCAGACAATATATTCTTAGGTAGGATTTCAATTTTGATGAACTTTTTTAAAAAATTTTAAATAATAAATTACCCAGAAAGGGGGTTCACAGGGGTCCTCCCCCATTTCGAAGATTTGATCCCAAAAACAGGGTTTTAACTTGTTTTGATACACCAAATCCAAATTTCAGGGCCCTTTCACACACCCTTATTACTCCCCTGAATTACTCCAAGTCTCTGAGGTGATGGTCTGGAAATTTCAAGGTAAATATTATGCATTGAAGTCAAAATTTCGAGGGGGCTGAGGGTTCTCCCCCAGAAAATTTTTGAAATTTACCTCTTAAAACTAGTGTTATATCTAATTTTGAAACTATTTGGGGAATTCTAAAAGTAGCTTGAGGAATTCTTCAAGGTAACTCGCGGACCCCCTAGGAAGGCGCCGCGGACCCCCAGGGGTCCGCGGACCACAGTTTGAGAACCGCTGTTTTAGAGCATTTTTCAGCACCTGAGCTGTTTGGGAGATATTGGATGGTCAGAAATTGGTTTCTCAAGCATGTCCTAGACTTGTTCTATTGGATTCATGTCGAGAGAACGTGCTGGTCGATCCCTTTCTAGCGATTTCTTCATCCTGAAGAAAATAATAAACTAAGGTAGCACAATGTTTTCTGCAATTACCATCCCTGAAAGTTAAATTATCGCCGATTTTTCCTGCATGAGGGGCAACCAGATGTGTAAGGATTTTGACCTTATTATCCTGAACCACCAGAAACGGCCCCTTTACCGGTGGGGGTCTTTATTCCATAGATAGAGATGGTGCTCTATTTCATCACTCCGCATCTTCAAATCTGACTTCTTCATGTACAAAAAAGGGGTTATTTTGTGTTCCTTGTACCCACCAGACAAAAATCAGAAGTTATCAGGATGAACTGAGGGTCAGATTTGAAGATGTGGAGTGATGAAATAGAGCACCATCTCTATCTATGGAATAAAGACCCCCACCGGTAAAGGGGCCGTTTCTGGTGGTTCAGGATAATAAGGTCAAAATCCTTACACATCTGGTTGCCCCTCATGCAGGAAAAATCGGCGATAATTTAACTTTCAGGGATGGTAATTGCAGAAAACATTGTGCTACCTTAGTTAATGATTATCTTCAGGATGAAGAAATCGCTAGAAAGGGATCAACCAGCATATTCTTTCGACATGAATCCAATAGAACAAGTCTAGGACATGCTTTAGAAACCAATTTCTGACCATCCAATATCTCCCAAACAGCTCAGGTGCTAAAAAATGCTCTAAAAGGGGAAAATGGAGAAAACACCCCAGCCCCTCAAAAATAAACAAACAAACCTGGTGGCAAACAGTCCCACAACGTTGTTTTAAGTCAGGAGAAAGCATACCCCAAGCAAAATGGGGTTTCAATTAAGTATTGATAGATTTTTCAGTTTTTTTTGCTTAACGTGCATTAACATTGCAAAATGTGCATTTTCCAATTTTGATAAAGAAAAGTAAAAATAAAATTTTTATTTTGATAACTGCATGGATTTAGCTTTGAAATGACCCAAAGTTTATGAAAAATGCTTGAACCACTATAAATTTTTTTTTTGCTTGTCAATATGTACCAAAACCACCAATATCCTTTAATTGTTGTGAGCAGTGTATTATAAACCTCTTGAAATAATCTAAATAGTTTATGGAAAGAAATATCAATGGAGAACTGCAACAAATCTTAAAATTTTAAATATTCAATTTTAATTTATTAAAAATTCTCCCCTGATTCCAAAAATACGCTTGTCATTCCCCACAAAATTTTTTTAAAGGTAATTATGACATATTTTAATACAGAAAGCTCCTAACAATGTGACGTCACATGTGCCAGGGGAAATGTGGGAAACACCGTTTTCATCGATACACTAGTCTGTAAAAAAAACTAGTGCTCATTGTTTCAAAGCGGGATTATAGCAACAAGCGGGAACAAAGCACATTTCACGTCACAAGCTGTTTCAGCTCAGACACAAAAGAGGCTGTTTTTAATTGAAAATAACTTACAATTTAGGGCTTTGAAAAGCAAATGAAAACATTTTTTGGAGGTTTTAGGCCATTCTGAACACATTAAGATTAAAAAAAAATTTGACTGCAGTTATCCATTACTAGTGTTTGATCATGTTTAAAATTGTATTAAGTAACTTAAAAATTATATAGAATTTTTTTCATTCACGTGGAAAACATTTCTTTTTCTCTTGGTATATTTAAATAACATACACCTCAAAGAATGTAGCAGTTTTGCTTTTTAAATACTCAATTATATTTCATGAATAAGTTGCTTATGAGAAACGTTAAAAATAAACTGATGTGTACAATGATAAGGTACGTCGAACCGCACTTATTTCAGCGGACAAAATCGTAATAGTGCGGAAAACTTGCCTACCTATAACAGTAACTTGTGTGTGAAATTTTAGCCCTGTCAAATAATATCTTCTGTTCTGTTTTTTGGCCTAAAGCTTTGACTTTTTACCCAAAATTTGCTATTTTGTAGTATTTCATACGGTTCTGTGGTCTTCTGATGCCTATATTTTTTTAAGGAGATGTGGTAGGGGTCTAGGGGGATTTTTCCGCGAACCCCATCCTCATACCTCCCTTTCCCCCAACGAGAGCTGGGGTTTTGTGGGCGAGCTCGCTGCTTGTAATGTTGGCTTTCCCTCCATACTCCAACCCTGCGGCCTCCTGTGTTGCCCGTTTTGTGCATCAGAATCTCACGTAAACCAATTATTTTCATCAAAGTGACCCAGAAACCACCACTGAGGGGTATCTATCCATCAGGTTCCATGTATTTATTATTTTTTGTTAATTTTTATTTTCTTTAATTCAAAACTTACAAACAATTATTTTTTTACAATCTACGCTGTTAAAAACTGAGAATTGCCATAAGGATGTCTATAGGGATGATACATTGCGTCTAAAATAGTGCTGTTATACAATCGGATTTCGTCTTAGGCAGCTCTCATTTATTTAAGGGTGGCTCATATTCCTAATACAACATAAATACTTACCCCCCTCAAAAATTTTATACATGATTTGTGAACGGCCAAAAAACCCTGAAAAACCAAAGAGATAAATTTAAAACACGTTATTATATTCTCTGTTTAGCTGTAGCTGTGTCCCCCTTGTATATGCGTCGAAAACATAGCGGGTATATAGCGTAAAAGTGCGCACTTTGGAAGTAGGTAGAGTACTTTACGATCATACACCAGATGTAATTTCAGAGTGATATCTTCATTACATGTGGATTGGCATAAGAGAAGAGTTAAAATCAATAAACTTATTTCCATCGATTACTATTTCTAAAAATTCTAACTTTATTTTACCTAGATACACAGGTGTAACTCAACAGGCCGAAGGGGGGTCTGGGTCCGACCCCGTTTATGCCATGTACTTACTCCTTACTGTGTATGTTTGACTATGGTTCAATATCATACTTCAGAAATTCATTAAAGACGGTTTGCGGCATTTCTTTGATTCTGTCTTACGCACAAGATATTACCTCTTCAGTATCGTGAAATTCTTGACAAATGCATTAAAAATTTCTTTTTTGCATTACCAAAAAATATCTTGTTTAGCATGATGACTGATTAAAGGATATATTTTAGAGAAAACACTCTTAATAATTTTGTCGAGAAGAGAACAAGCAATTAGTTGCAAGTGTTCCCAACTTAGACAAAAAGTTGTTGTTGTTGTTGTTGCTAATCCTAATTGGCCTAATAAAAACTAGACCAATTCCAGGAGTCCATAAACTTTCAAGAAGTCTAAAAATAAAAATCTGTTAGAAAGAACCTCGTCAAGTTTAAAATCGATACAGATTAAAATATGCTCAGGCGATGCCTGGGCAGCTCTGCACTTCGTGCAAAGTTTAAAAACCTTCTGTCTCTGATTAAATTGGAGGCATCTCAAGTGTCCGCTGACAAACCTAGAAAAAGCAGTCTGGCTGCCTCTCTGACCTGTAAAGGATAGTGCACCACCGGGGTGCTTAACCCGGGAGCAGTCGCACTGGGTATATCATACCCAGGCGCGCATTCTAAGTTGCATAGCGCTCCCCCCTTTTTTCCAAAATGTGTGTGCCCTCATGTAGCTGAGTTCAAGGTCACATTCTTCAAGTTGCAAGGTTAGATAAAAATTTAGGAATGCGCGGTTTCCGGGAATCGAGGCTTTTGGGTATGATATACCCTCGCGCGTGCCCGTAGACGTGTCAGTTTTGGCTGTGGATTCCGTTCATTCGGCAGGTATGAAGCGGTACCTGAGTTAGGAGGATGAAATGAAACGGCTTCGCTCTTTGATTGAGACAGTTTCTAAGGATGTTGATTATTATTTTAGTGAATATTAAGAAGATATTGGAGTTTATGATGGTCAATATGATGAGGAAACAATGGAAGTGGATGAAGAATAAGATAAAATTGACGAGGAAAATTCAGAAAGCCTCAATTCTGCGGAAAATGGAGAATATTACCTAGGTAAAAGTGGAATAAAATGAATAAAAGAAAAGTTTAGAACCAATGCCAGAGTGGTGGTGAAAAATATTATGACTACAATCTCTAAAAATGCAAATGATTCTCGAGTACCTACAAAGATACATTCAAAAATGTCTTTGATACATCATCAAAAACTACCCCATAAGAAGAAAACATATTAAAAAAAAACGGGATTCGAAAATATGTGAGGTTTCCGGTAGCAAAAAAGGACCTGAAAATACAACACTGTTCTGAACTGTGCCATAAATATATTTGTATGGAACACATAACCCAAATTTGTAAGTATCACAATAAATGAGAGAATATTAATTTCATTTAAAGTAAATCTATGCTTATTTATTGTTTTATGTCTGATTTTGAGTAATATTATTAGTAAAACCAAGCAGGTTGAGTGTTGAAATGCGAGAATCCATTCCTGGGTATAACATACCCACCCGCGACTGCCCTCGTTCGTTTGATAGGTGCGACTGCTCCCGTTAATAGAGTACCAGTCGTGCGCAGGGGGCTCTTTCCAGATGTCGCTATTTCTTTTCTTTATCTCAGAGTAAACCTCACCAAAAGTAAAAAGTAAATCAGGCTGGGGTGACTCCATTGAAGCAGCTTTTGCCAATGAGTCAGCCATCTCGTTCCCAAATATTCCAACGTGAGACGGTATCCATTGAAAGTGCATCTCGAACCTGTCAGAGAGTCTGTCAATTAACCCTAGGATAGATTTACCTGCCCTGTCTCCGACATCCTTCCAGTTACTTAGGTGTTGAATTGAAGATCTGCTGTCTGTCAGAATCCATATGCTCTCAAATTCAGGCTCAGCGATACCATCAACATAACTAAGGCCATTTTCAATAGCTATCAGCTCTGACCTGAAAACAGAGCAGAGATTTGAATTTCTGAATTTGAAACCATAAGTGTTACTACCGGTCTTGATGAACACACCACTACCAGAGCAACCTTGGTCACCTTTGCTGCCGTCAGCATATATTTGAATGGAATTACTAGGGATAGTATCGATAGTCTCAAGAGCCAGTTGTCTCATAAATTCGGGGTTATCAACATCTTTTTTCGATGGATACATTAGTTCCGTGTGGAAATGAACAGACTGGAAATCCCTGACAGGGCTAAAGCATCTTCTCAAAGAGTGAGGCTCAATTCGGCCATCAATTGGCAAGGCAAGTATGTTTTGCAAAATTGCTCGAGAGAATGGGCTATTTCTTTTCAGCCTTTCATTATTTTCCCAGTTACTCAGATAGGAAGAGGTTCTATTTTGATCACCAACACTAATAAGCTTGCTATAATATTTCACAAGACTCGAGTTCCTTCTCAGGCTCAGTGGCGGAAGGTCACACTCAAAAAGAGCAATATTGCCAGGGCAGCTACGTTTCAGTCCTGTGATGATTTTCGCTGCACTTATTTGAACTCTTTCCAGCTTATCCAGGTTGGAATCCGACGCACAGATATAAATGGGAGACCCATATTCCAAAATTGGTCGAATGAGGGAGGTATATGTCATCTTGAGAGTTTTTGCATCCGCTCCCCAATCACGACCAGAAATGTATTTTAGAATGTTCAGCCTTCTTCTGCACCTCTCCTCCAGAGCTTGTATACGCCTGTTTGCGAGAATTTCCTGGTCCATAACAAAACCCAAGTACCTAACATTTTTTTCACACTGTAGGGCCTGGCCATTCAAAAATATGGTAGGTTGATAATTGTAGATGTGCCTATTGGTTGTATAAAAGCTTGCAACAGACTTGGAGATATTAAAAGTCAACTTGTGCTCTTCGGCAAATTCACTCACTTCATTAAGTGTGAGGTTAATAGAGTCCTGGATATTCGCAACATCACGACAAGAGTGCCAGAGAACCACATCATCAGCAAACACTCCAACTCTGCATCTCTTAGAGATCACTTTCTCTATCCCGGCAAAGAAGAGAGAGAAAAGTGTTGGCCCCAAAACTGAGCCCTGGGGGACTCCTTGATTAAGCCTGTACAAAAAGTTAATTCTTTCTTACTTACAATTGCAATATAAGTATTCTTCTCGGGAGTTTTTTCTTCATACCGCTGGGCAGAGATTATGCTCGCAATGACTTCGTCAAATCATCTCTTCAATAAATGAAAAAGCTGCCTAAATTTATCTGATTTGTTTTTCAGAGCCATTTTTCAGGGTTTTTTGGCCGTTCACAAATCATGTATAAAATTTTCGAGGGGGGTAAGTATTTATGTTGTATTAGGAATATGAGCCACCCTTAAATAAATGAGAGCTGCCTAAGACGAAATCGGATTGTATAACAGCACTATTTTAGACGCAATGTATCATCCCTATAGACATCCTTATGGCAATTCTCAGTTTTTAACAGAATAGATTGTAAAAAAATTGTTTGTAAGTTTTGTGAATTAAAGAAAATAAAAATTAACAAAAAATAATAAATACATGGAACCTGATGGATAGATGGCTCAGTGGTGGTTTCTGGGTCACTTTGATGAAAATAATTGGTTTACGTGAGATTCTGATGCACAAAACGGGCAACACAGAAGGCCGCAGGCCGAAGGGTTGGCGTTTGGAGGGAAAGCCAACATTAAGAGCAGCGAGCTCGCCCACAAAAACCCCAGCTCTCGTTGGGGGTAAGGGAGGTATGAGGATTGGGTTCACGGAAAAATCCCCCTAGACCCCTACCACACCTCTTGAAAAAAATCTGGGCACCAGAAGACCACAAAACCGTACATGAAATACTTCAAAATAGCAAATTTTTGGTAAAAAGTCAAAACTTAAGGCCGAAAAACAGAACAGAAGATATTATTTGATGGGGCTAAAAATTCACACACAAGTTACTGTTATGGGTAGGCAAGTTTTCCGCACTATTAAGATTTGGTCCGCTGAAATAAGTGCGGTTCGACGTAACTTAGTACAATGATCCAATAAAACCGGTGGACTTTAACCATTTGCTTTATTGCACAGGAGTGAGGAGTTCACTTGGGAATAAGCATAAGATCATTACTGTACAAAAAACGAAACCCACAAAAAATGTCTTGAAGCTGGTTTTTAAGAAATAGGAAGGGATATTGTTTCATAATTTCCTATTTATAATGAAAATAAATTTGCAATTGACATTTTAATTTCTCAAAGGCAAGGTCTGTGGCAAGTCTGTCTCTAATTTAAAATTTAAAAAATTGGGAAGTAAACACCTATTGAAATTAACGATTTTGACTATCTTGAACTGCTAATATTAAAATGCAGAACAGATAACATATAATAATTTGCGGGAATGTTCAAATTAGAAATAAAAGCAGGTAAGTTATTTAGATTGTCAATAGTTTGGCACTGAGAAGTAGCTGCTGGAAAATATAGTACTTACCGTGGCACATCAGGGAAATCATTTTCGGGGAACAGCCCCTCCCCCTTTTTACGTTTTTCGACGACTTTATAACTTTATACTCGATTTTATTCAGGGTCAAAAAGCATTGCATTGCTTTAATCTTCAAATTGCCCCCCCAGAGGACAAGAAAGGTTCAAATTAATAAAATATGATAAATTTATAACAAATGGATAGGTTTAAGGGGTAATTACTCCCCTAAAAATGCAAAAAAATTAGCTAAAAATTATAGAGGTTTTAATACGCTATTTTTTCCTCTTATTTTTTACGCAATTCACGTTTGAAGGGTCCTAACCCTTCCCCAAGGACACAAATTTGATGGCAATATGCAGCAATGGTTTTTACTAAAAGCGGTTGAGGTGAGAGCGCCCCCAAAGCACCCACGGAATGGTTCAATGTCGCATTTAGAGTTAAACTGTGCTGTACAAAAAAATTTGAATCCACTAACTAAATTTCAGTTGATTCTTGTGTAAAATGATCTGTTGAATTCAAATATGACACCCATTTTCCTCCATCACCCTCAGTTTTTAAGGGAATGCTCCCTAATTGTTATCCACAGACTCTTGAAACATGCAATCCTCACTCCCTAAAACCGGTCAGTTTTTAAAGAACTGAAGAACTTAGGATAGACCCAAAATATAAGAAAAACGTCATTTGTAATCTTTTCAAAATCATCAATATTAATTCCTGAGCTCGCGAGCGCCTTTGCGATTCTGGAAGTCTTCCGAACTCTTCCGCGGGGGCTTCTGGGAGGCTAACACCTCAGCCGCTTTCAGTAAAAACTATTGCTGCATATTGTCATCAAATTTGGGTCCTTGGGGAAGGGTTAGGATCTTTCAAATGGGAATTGCGTAAAAAATAAGAAGAAAAAATAGCGTATAGAAACCTCTATAATTTTTAGCTATTTTTTTTTTGTATTTTTAGGGGGGTAATTACCCCTTAAACCTATCTATTTGTTATAAATTTATCATATTTTATTAATTTGAACCTTTCTTGTCCCCTGGGGGGCAATTCGAAGACTAAAACAATGCTTTTTGACCTTGAAAATCGAGTTTAAAGTTATAAAGTCGTCGAAAAACGTAAAAAGGGGAGGGGCTGTTCCCCGAAAATCCTGAGTCAATTGAGAATTTTAATGGTGATTTTCGTATTCAGCGACCCAAAATCCATAAGAAATGACTATTTTCATGCAGGAAAAAATTTTGAAGGTCAAATTTGTTGAACAGTGTTATGGGTCATTTTCACCATACGCTTACATTTCAGAATAAAATTTTTTTTTTCAAACTTCATAATTTCGTAATAATATTAATATAGGAGTTTTTATATATGTTTCAAGTATATGGAACAGCAGTTGGTCATACATTTTTGCCCATAGTTTAGTCATAAATACTTTAATATGATTGAATTGTAGAGTATGAATCTAAGTAAACCAGACCCGAGCCGTAATAAAAAAGGCAGGTGAAGGAAGCAGCCGGTAAAATCCTATGAAATCAGCTGCTCTCTTTGAGTTCGAGAAACAATGAAACGAACCTTATGAAAATAAATAGAATATTTTACTTCTAGAAATAAGTTTAAATCTTAGGCTGTTGCTAGCCGACCGTCGTACGACGGACGGCAAGTCCCACGGCCATGGCGACCGACGTATTGTTTCGTACTGTATTTCACAATCCCTGCAAGATTTTTATACTTTATTAGCAATGCGCATCCATGTGGACCTGATTCTTGCTGTTTCTATAAAATATTTTAGCGAAATAATTTTATTTTCAATAAATTAATAATTTAAATTATTTTTTTAAAAAATTAGACTAAGTAAAACATTTAAAAAACCACAATGAATTTAATTAAATAAGGAATGACTGTTAAACAAGAGCAATTAATTCTTGCAATTTTTAATGGAATTTATAAAAATTTAAATTAAATTTACTGAAAAATAATAACCGGGCTCGAACCCACGACCTTCCGCACGCCAGGCAGACGCGCTACCTTTCCCCCATCGGGGCCACGCTTACCACAATCCTAAATATTTTAAAACCACGCCTTTAACCCGAGCATGCGCACAACGGTTACCCGACGGTCGGGAAGTCACTCCCTAAATCTTACCTACAAAATTAGTTACAAATCATTTTTAAACTCTCGTTGTGCTGTGCAACGCGACGGAAACAAGACCTAAACTAAAATAGTTATGTGTATTATTACGGTGGTCCTAATTTTTCAAACTCGGAATTTCTTCGGTCGCAACCCCTAACTTTTTTTCTTAAGGTATGAAATGAAAGTATACCAAATATTTTTTAAATATTTTAATATTAACACGTGCCGCAAAGCGATTGAAGTTATACTACGGTAAAAGCACAAGAGTCCGTCACCACTCAGGGAGAAAAGCCGGCTCCGGTGCCATTTACGCCGCATGACAGTAGACGCTGGCGGACGTTCTCAAAAAGAACTTTCAAAGGCGATATCTTCATGTATTTTGAGATAAACTTGAAAACCTCCAACACTATGGTTACTGCATATATTTTAGGGTGTTATTCATTATTATAAGTATATTCCAATGGAGGATTTAAGGTAAAGTGGACGAGGGTTGGGTCCAACGAGGGTTGGGACAAAAAACAAAACTTAAATGTCATGTTCAAAGCAATGAAAATTAGATTTTAAATGTAATGTAATTCAATTTAAATGTAATTCATCATAATTAAAAGCCTTACATAGAAATTTACTCTGAATTTTATAAGCTTAAGTTCAAATAATATATTTTTATTTACTGAAATTAGTGTTAATTTATGAATTTGTGTTAAAAAAAGGCCTTTGAAGCTTGTGTTACTGTATCCCTTGGACCTTATGTACTTTTATTTAAATGTTTTCAAAAATCTTTGGAAACACACAATCGGAAGAGACAAAGAAGAAATTCTTAAGTTTGAACTTTGAGTGCTCTTGAACACCGACCGAGGTATGGCTATAAAGATTTCTACAGTTAACTATAGCACTTTTAGAAAATCGAGAAGCAAAAATGATTAAATTTAGACAACGTTGGTGCTTTCCATCATGCTAGGTGGATGACTAAAGCAATTTATGGCTTAAACATTTTTATTTTTAGAAACGAGGTTAATTTGAATAATCGAGAACTACAAGGATTAAAAGGTACGAGTATATTTATTGGGTCTAGTTTGATGTGTAAATGGCTCACAAAGCCACATTTAAAGATTTGAAATTCACGAGGGCCTGTTTCTACAGAGGAATTAATGAAAATATGTCTATGGCAGCATTGAAAATGATTACTCATGGAGGGTTTCTTGATGGAGGAGACAGTTGCCTTAGCCTTTTTCGATGCGATTGTCCCCACACAACAATGAGTTGCCAAAGAGTTTAAAGAGAAAGAAACCACCCACATGTATCAGAGTGGTCGCAAATTAGTTGTGAAAAACTGGCAGAACTCTGAGATAAATCTAGTCGATTTTGGGGCAAAATGAACCGAAAACTTTTTTTGAAGGTTTTTAAGTTATCTTCAGACTTTATTTCTAGAAATACTTTAACGTGAAACTTGTGATGATATTATCAGGAAGGATTTAAAGTCGTCAGTAATAGTCTGTTGTAAATGTTTCTGCAGAAAGGGGAATCAAGCTCATTGTGGAGTAAAACGATATTTTAACGCATAATGAGGAGCAAATACAACACCTTTTAAAAATGGTCAAAGGCTATAAAGTCAAATATTATTCATGTGTAAGCATTTTCTGTTAAAAAAGTATTGAAATAAATCAAATAATGTATTTTAAATGAATTTTATGATTTTTCAAAGTTTTGAGAATTTTGATGTTTTTTCAGATTTTCATCCCTTTTGCAGCACGTGTTAATATTTACCGATTCGGATAAAATTTTTACCAGTTACTTACTACCCCATAAGTCAAAAATTTAGGGGGTGCGACTTCAAAAATTCCGAAAATTTTTTTTACCATTATACTTAGGACCACCCTAGTGTATTATATCAAATACAAGTATTTCTCTTTAAATGAAATATGCAAGACCCTTTTTTAATGAAATTAACGATAAATCAAGCGAGAAATGTCAAATCCTTCGTAAAAAGGGAAAGTTGTTGATACTACTTTCAAAATCAATGACATAATTTATATTTTTTATTTATATCTTTATATTTTTTGGAGTGTTTGCTTGTTTCATATGTTTCTTTGTACTTTTTTGTGTCTTTTATCTGTTGTATTTGTATTTGTTTGTATTTTATTTTCCCTGCCAAGTAATTGGATTATTTCTGTTTGGCAGTGTATATATAAATAAATAATAGTAACGGGAGTTGACAGGTAACGGGAGTTGACATTTTTAATAAAATGACAGAATAAAACATACATGCATGGTTGGAAACTGAAATCAATATCCATATATCCTATTTATATCAATAAATAACTATATTTCTGGGGTTAAAATTTCCAAAAAAGTTTATTTAATATTAAAAATTACCGTAACGGGAGTTGACATTAATAAAAATACGCTACCTTGACGACAGATAATTTCTTTGAAACCACGATAGTTTTCGTGCCAAAGAATAAAAACACGGTTTAAATATATTCTAAAGTAAACAAACAATCGTTTGGAATGTGTTTCTACATTTTCAAAGCATAATTATTAATATATTTTTTAAAATTAATTCGCCTGAAACGGGAGTTGACAAAGTGAGGGACAAAATATTTTATTGATTTGTAAAAATAGTAAATTTAAAAAATTAATTTTTACAATTACAGTCGAATCCGCTTAATGTGATCACGGTTAATGTTATCAATCGGATAATGTTATCGGAATCGACAGGTCCCGATCATTCCTATTTAATTTAATGTAAAATACATCGTTTAATGTGATCAACTATGAATCATCAATCCGCTTAATATTATCAAAATTTGTCCTTCATCCCCTTTAAAAAGACCGCTTTTGGGTTCAAGTTTCATTTTGAAGGTCAATTTTTACAAGTTAAAATCTTCTCCATGAGAACATCTGGCACTTCTTTTTTTCTAAAATTCAGTTCGGGTAAGAAAAATATAACATCCCGTATATTATATTGAAAGAAACCGGTTATGGGGGTTCCATACTTGTGATTGGTTAAAGAAACACCAAGATCCACGCTTTGCAGATGTTAAGCAAACAATCTAGTAACACTGTTTGTTGTTTTTTGATATGAGATCGCTTATTGTTATCGATCGGATAATGTTATCAGTTTAGTCTCGGACAATTGCGATCACATTAAGCGGATTTGACTGTATAATAACCTTTTAATAGTTCATAATTTTGATATTTATCGTTTTTTCTTTCAAAAAGTCAAATTAAATAACAATAAAACTACTTTTAATTTCGTGAAAATCGTTAGGGACAAGCGTTTTTGGCTATTTTCGTATTTTTAAATATCTTTATTTACATAATTTTAAAGCTTTTCTTATTAATTAAAAGCTAGAAATATTTCATTTAGTCTACTTTTCCTAAATCAAAGTTTAAACAGAAATTTTAATAATGATTAATTGTTTAAATTTCATGTTTTACCTTCGGGACAGCAAATGTAAGCAAATTTTGAAAATGACCCTTATCATTCTGCCCTACAAATACATTATTCAAAGCTTATGCTTTTCTTAGAAGTATAGTCTTATTCGTAATTCCTGCTTAATCGACTTATTTGGAAAGCGAAATTTTAGTAGAGTTTTGGACCATCTATTAAAGGTTATATCTATGTGCCCTAGAGGTTCTTGTTATTTACTCGAGAACTTTTTAATATACCGGAAGTATCATTATCAATGGGACGAACTTCTAGGGGAGGTAGGGTGTAGGGCACATCCTAAGGATTCAGAATTGCCATGGAACCCATGGTCCCGGATGTCACCCTATGGGGTTAGGGGACATTGAAACTACCCACGAGAGCCACCCAGGTCGTGTCGATCGTCCTTCATCATGATAGACGATCTAACCTTCCTTTCAATAAACCATCCGCGATCGCATAAGTTCTGATGCCATCATAAAAACAATCGGTGGTTAGGGTGAATTCTGTTGGAGAAGCGATCGAGAAAACGTCGTTGGGCGCAGAACACAACTAAGAAGCATCGACAAGTCGGAACTTTCGCCGCCTCGCGCTTTTTGGGTCCCATGGGTGGTTTCAATACCTTTAGCCCCTCAGGAAGACGTCTGGGACCATGAGTTCCTATGAAATTCTGAATCCTTTTGAATAAATGTATTGCATACCTACCTCTCCTAGAAGTATGTCCCATTCATAATGATACACCCTGTAGAATATGGGTCTATCCTTAATATTCTTGAGACTTGATGAATATAAAGAACTTAACTTAAATCCATTTAAAAAAAAAGCTTTTAAACGCTTTGAGATAAAGCGCAGAAACTTGTTGATCTAGAGTTGTTAATAAGGAAGTTGCATGTGTCAGATTTTCAAAAACAAACAAGTGTTCCGTATGGTTTTTTGTATGGTAAAATTAAATACCTAGTCACTTTTTCAAAAAAAAATGTACAGGTAATTACATATTTTATTTTAAAAGTCGAGAAAAAACACGTGACTGAAAACGCTTATTGTTTAAAGATGTCAACAATCATACCATCAACTCCATTGCTTTCCAACAATGTTTATCGTATGATGACGTCAACATACGATGATCCCAAACTCTTGGTTTTCGCGCGCTTTTAAAAAGTGGATTTTTGTTAATTTTTTTGGCAATCAAAAAATTTCTCGATCGGCATCAAATTTTGAGTAGTTAGTTGCTTATTTTTGCAAGAAGAATCGATTAAAAAAATATAAAAAATCATGCAACTTCCTCATTGACCTCCAGCAACTTATCGTGACTATAACCATTTAGATTATTAATATAGATCTAAAAGATCTTGGTTCAGCTTCCTCCGGCTAAGCCAAGTATAATTTGCGACAACACAAGATTCTAGACTTGTAAAACGCATAGATCATGTTTCTCATGTATCCTGGTAAAGTAAGGAAAATGTTACTCGTGATGCTATACCAGTAAGTAAATTATATTAGATGTTGCTGATCACCTATATGCAACTACATATAACATTAATTCCCTGATCTCGAAAGAAAGGGTGTTTTTAGGGAGCTTACTTAGCGGCCGGGATTGTGGCGTTATCATAATGAACGATATATTCCTTTAATTTAACACCTATCGCTATCGCCAACCTGGACGAGATGCACTATGAACCTAAAATGGTTTTCAGGCTTCATTTTCTAGATTTATCGAATTTTTTTCCGAGATGACATCGACAGAGGAAAACTATCAAAATGAATCTTGAACCTCATGTCAAATCAGCATGTCAAAAAACTTAAAAAAAACTTTAAAAATCCTTACATATCTATTTTACCCCATCCTACTTGTGGCATCTAAACCTAAGACAAGTAATTAGGTGGGAAAGGACCCAAGGACTTATGATGGGGATTTTTAAAAACCTTTGGATTAATGGAAAAAGTATGACAATTATTCAAACAGTATTTTTTAAAAGTATCTTATTCTCTAAATGCATTGGGTTACAAAAATATAGACGAAAGCAATCTTAAAATAATCTGGGTATAAATTGAATCGTCAGTTTGAAGAAGGGAATAAGTCCAAAAACCAAGTTTTGAGAAAATCGAAAAAAAAACTGTATAAGTAGTAATGCAATTTTCATTGTATAACCACCAAATTTTTACTGGAAGTTCAGAACCCTATTTAGAAAACAGAGCAATCATCAAAACAAATATAAGTATATTTAAAAATATTTAACAGTCAAAATAAGTTGATGGACTTATTCCCTTCTTCCACCTTTTCCAATTTTTCTGATGAAAAAATCTTTAAACCCTTAAATTCATATTTAAAATATATTTCTCCTTAGGTTTTCTCCACAAAAGGGCGAAATAAAAAGAATAAGACAAATAAAATTCAAAATTATAGTGAAACTGAGTTATTACAGCAGTATCAATGGAGTGAATAAATATGAATGGAGTCAAACATTCCCTGCATAAAAAAGTTTGAAAAAAAAAATTGAAATTAAGTGAAAATTTTATTTTAACTTAGTTTACAGCACAAATAGTATGAAAAGAAAAACTAAATTTAATTCCAAATTAACTTAAAAAATCCAATGAATGGACATCTATTTCACAACTTCAAGGGGCGATATCTCCGTATAGAGTTTAGTTATTTCACCAATGTGTAAAGCAAAGCTTGGAGAATTTTTTGAGCACAAAAAGTCAAATTGTCATTTTTTGGACTTATTCCCTTCTTCAAACTGACGATTCAATTATAAGCATGCCTTTCTTCTTGGAATCCCTAAATAAAGTGAATTTTATCTTCTAAACTTTCAATAGAACAGGGTATGCTTATTTAACAGTAAAATGTATCTGAATGATTTTATTTATTAATCAACGTGTTCAATAAGGGTCACTAAATGGTGGAACTAACGGAATGCTGAATAAATTTTAAAACTCAACTGGAACAATTTCATTAAATATCTAGTTCTATTTATTTTTCTTTGGGGTATGAGGTAATTCAACCTTTTATATTTACTCATTCGTTATAGCTGCTAAACAATCTATTCAAAAATTAATTACTAAAAAAATTATCTACTAGATAACCAAAAAATCCCAGTTTCCAATGTGTTCCGATTTTTGAAATTTTCTTTCTATAAGATAGTCTTAACACATGTCCTATTCAAATCCGTTTAAAAACATTTTTTCCTCACGTTACACGAACAAATACTATACAAATTCAAGCAAGACCTAGTCCCACTGGTCTTTTTTTTGGAAGACACATCTACAGTTTCTATCTAAGCAATATGCACGAGATAAGAGACAATCTTGAACAAACCTATTAAATTAGTTACTTTTAATCATTTGAAAGATTTTTGGGAGATTAATATTCCTGTTTTCCTGCAAAAAAATCTCAACAAGCCGAGAGCATGAGAAAAAGAATTAAGCCAATATAGTATACACCTAAAATATTTATTGAACCAGCAACAGACATAATACACAAGTAAACTAATGCTTTTTAGACTTTGAATGCTTCAGCGAGCTCTCAACAAGAGCCATCCTGGTCAAGGGCAAAATGTCCTTCTGTAGAACAGTCCCAGCCATCTCCATGGCTCCCAACAAGACATCCGGAATGTGCTCCTTGACCAATTTCACCTTCTGTTGCTTACCGACTTTGGGAGAAGTCACTAACTTTCCTGCCAAGATGGGCTTCAAGACTTCGAACTTCCTCGGCTTCACGACGAATCTCTCGATGATCATCGGTGGTTGCTTGACGTGGATCTTTCCAGGCTTCACCGTCGTGTGGACCTTGATTTGTTGAGGTTTCGCAGTAGAGTGGACCTTAATCAGTTGGGGTTTCACGGTAGACTTGATCAGTTGGGGTTTCACGGTAGAGTGGACCTGCCCTGGCTTCTTGGTGGCGTATTTTATGGGGAGAGTGCGGACTGCCGTCTTCGCTAAGGTCTCGGCAGCGTGTAGCACCTTCCCGATGATCTTCGTTGCGATCGCCTTCTTCAGCGCCTTGCCTTGCTCGGTTTTGCCAAAGATGTCGTCCTTCGCATGGGATGTTTTGGAAGACTGAGGGTAGACGGTCACTTTGGAGCGGATGGGAAGGATGCTGAGGACTCGAGCCCAGTCCACATCGGCCAGAGAAGGGCTGGGGGTGGCAGGTGGCTCCGAGTGAGGGGTGGTGGTGGTCTTGGGGGTGGACTTGTAGGTAGGTGGGCGAGGCGTAGAGGTGGTGGTGGTGGTGCTCTCGTGGATCCAGTTGTTGACGTCGTAGTACAAGGGCGACAGTGAGCAGTTGGTGCTGTACCAGTAGTCGCAGGACAGGATGGCTTGGTTAAAGAGGGTTCCGATTGGGCAGAGGAAGCTCTCTCTCCTGTGAGGCCAACAGACATGAAAAACCTGAAATAAGATTTTTGGAATGAGCTGTGAGCCACGCTTAAAGAGTATTACACCAATATAAAACTACCCAAGATTAATCGCGACTCACTACTATAAAAACCTCAAATACAACAGTTGAGAATAAAAAGCAGATCTTTTTACGTTAAATTTTACAAAAAATTCACTATGGTAATAGATTGTTTGTTAATTGGGCCTTAATTAGTGAATTGAATTATCTCTAAACTTATTTTTGGAAGAGCTATTCGCTAAGCTAAGAGTACTTTACTAAAAATACAAAAGTTAAATTGCTCCCCGCTTCAGGATCCACCACTTTGATTACACACGAATTAAAATAGTATCGGAAGAAAAATTAGAGTGAAATTGTATTACAACTCTAAGAAAGAATAAGCCACACTTACTTGACATCCAGTTTCCAAATCGGCGTAAAATCCCGGAACATACTTCTTATCCACACAGCTGAAGGACGTGATAGGGATTTCATCATAGTCCGGGAAGTGCACACCAGGAATTACTCTGATAGACCCAGCTCGAACCGGCTCCTTTTCTAAAAACACATCACCAGAACGATGATGTAACAACAACTCTCTTAGTTCTTTCCCCATGAGATCTGGAACAGACTTTAGTACCGCTTCGTCGGTCAAATCTACTATTGAAAAATTTTCATCATTCTTTGAGAGGTATTTTGGAGATGGAGTAGGATGTAAGAAATGAAGACGAACATCACACACAGTGCACAACGTATTCGTTATCATTCTCTCAACGGCCTCTCTAATAACTTTTGTACTAAAACCTTCAGGATCTCTAAAATAGTTTTCTAAAATTAAACGGATCCTTGAAATTACTGTAACTGACATATTATGGGAAATACGCATCTCCTCCACCAAGGTTATGAAGGAGAAGATAAATTTCCTGAAGGATTGTTCGCCGAAAAATATTGACTTTTGTTCACGCCTGCTGGTGGAATAGTTTGCGTTCACCACTACTACACGGGAGTCTTCACCCTCTTCGGCAAGGAGGTCCAGTTCTTCGGGTTCGTCCACCTCCGGGATGTAATACTCCGTGGTCGACTGTAGCACCGCTTCCCCGTCTTCCGTGGTCCCCACTAGTTGGTACTCGGTGGATGTCTCCGCCTCGTCTTCAGAGTGGCCGATTTCGTACCCTTCCGGTGAGGACTCGTCATCATCTTCGGTGGTGTAGTGCAGCTCGTATCCTTCAGTCATCTCAGACTCGTCTTCTTCAACCTTGCTGGAAGACTTGTTAACGACCTTCTCTTGAGTGTACCTGTCGATCCAATGGTCGAGGATAATTTCGATGAACTCTCCAGAAAGGACGTCGTAGTCGGCCGGGTAGGTGAAGTCCTTGTCGTACTTTTCAAGTAAGGGTTGCAGCACGGCCCAGGCTTTCTCCTTGTTTTCGAAAGACTGCGATTCGTTGCCCATGATTTCCATTTGGGACAGGATCAGCATCAGGTCCAGCTTGAAGCGGGAGTCGTTAGGGCGGTTAAGGATTCCGAAGGTGGTCTTGATCTTCTCCTCCGAGTTCGCCACGTCCTTGAAAGCTTCGGAAAAGTCTTTGATTTCGGCGCGAGGGTCTTTGAGGTGCAGGATGTTTTCTTTCTTAGCACCGGCCATGAAATCCATGGGGCCAGAGCTCAGAGAGGAAGCTCCTATTGAAGAATAGAAAAACGGAATTATTTCATTACCCAAACCATGTTGAATCGTGAGCATACACTAAAGATTGAACTTATTTTAATAAATATAGGTGCAAAATATGAAGATAGCTTTTGAACTTAATTAAATTTGAAATAACGCAAGTAACTTACTGGCGCACGTGAAGAAAAGAAAGACCCCAATAATCCGCAGATTCATCTGCAAAAGAAAAACCATCATAACTAAAAAAATATACTCAAACTAAGTCATGGTTTATACAATGACTAATATACAGAGCTTCAAGGAAGTAAAATGAAACTTGAAGCACAAGATAATTGGAATAACCTTACAAAAGTTACTTTAAGATATTATTTCTATTTCAAATAACTAGCCTTAGTCACAATTAATTTATATTTTTTAGTATTAAATGTAAAACATTCAATTTTCATACTTACCATAATGATATTGGAAGGTGAACTAGTGAAGATTTGAAGTGCGGTACCCCTTTTATAGCGATTTCCTTGCGACACGTCACTGAAAAATTTGCAATTTTCGCTTTAGAAACAGGTTCTTCTTAAAATTAGGAATAAACAACGCTTATTAGCTATGTTATGGATTAACCAGTACGGTTCGAAAAATATCTGTCAAAGGAAAGCAATGATCCCAGGCAGTACATACGTTCAAGATTGGTCCAATTTTCGTCAAGTTATGGAAAACTTAGTTTACATCTAGTTTCAGTTACGTAAACTTGACGTATTTGCTATGGGCTAAGCTACTAGGGATTGAAATGCTTGTTGAAGGATCAGATTCATTTTCAATTTATGATATAAAAAGCAATAGATCCTCTTGGAGTTTCGATAACTTTTTCTGGGGGAAAAGCTCATAATTAAAATTTAACCTTCCTACCCTCTTGAAAAAATAGTCTCATATTCCCCCTCGTGGGGTCTAATAGTACCCCATGATGCGTAAAACATGCCTATGACTCTAATAAAGGTTAAATTTTCCATAAATGGAGAAGAATTATCATTTTTTATTTCTAGAAAGATGCTTCAGAATAATTTATCCAATTTCGAAGTGTATATTTGGACGGCCAAAACGGCCAGTAGCGCATGCGCTGTAGGTCTCGTGATTACGTAGCAGTCTCGGTGCTTAGTGATGGAACCAATGGAACGCCAAGCCGTGGAAATTAGAGTAGAGTTTAGTTGAAAAATGGCCGTCAAAATATACAGTGCCATCCAATTTTTTGGTATTTTTCTCATTTTTTTCGTCCTATTGCGGCGTAATTGGGTTTCTTTTGATACACGTTTTTTATAACACCTGAACCTTCAAACAAGAATTAAATTACAGAAATGAACTACAATGAAGTTGTTTTACTTAAAATATTTATAATCACACTGTTTAAAGCATACTAGTTGATATACCCGGTCTTGCACGGGTAGAATTTAGTAGTTTATTTTAAACGATTTATGAAGTTGCATATATTCTCTATTCTGCATTATCAGCTACCTGTCACCCCAGATTAATTTATTTAGTATTATGAAACATGTAAAGTGTGGATTCTCCTTTTTAAAATTGAAATAATACAAAAAAAAATGATCAGTTCAGATTTCTTAGTGAAATCAGTATCTCGCTTGTTTATGTAAGTTTTAACGCATTTTTTTTTTGATAATTCTTCGAAATCACATTCTGGACTTCCGTAAATACTCATAAATATTTGAAAGCTTTCTTATTTTTCAAAGAAGACCTATTTACAATCAACCATGAATTTATATTGTTTTTGTAAAGAATGTGTTCAACAGGAAGTCATGGCGACAGTTGTCTGAGTTTTTTTTGCTGCAACTGTTAGATACTCAAAAGATTTCTATAAATAGCATATTTTTCTTAGAATTTGAATAAAAAATTTAATAAATAGCGAGTGATTCAATGTATTTAGCCGCAATCTTCTTTTTGTAAAAAAATGACAATTTCTACGAAAATTTCTTTCTAATATTTCTCCAAACGTTCTAAACAAACATACAAACCTTTTTTTTTATCTATAATACAACAAAAAATAAAATACTAAACTTTATTTGATACTGTTTTACCGCCATTCATGCCTGGGGTCTCAGAAGACCCCAGAGGGGGAATATGTGACTATTTTTCCCAAGACACTTCAAAATGGAATAATAACTCCAAAATTTTTACCCATTGTAAAACTTTGCGTAATTAAGGAATAGTAGCATCGGAAATTGTCAAAACAAAAATGCATGGGAGATATCAAGCGTCAAAGTGCGTCTGATGGTCGAAATAGACCCCAAAGGGTTAGGAGGTTAAAAGGGTTGAATTGACATCAAATAAAGTTTTTTTTAATTTTTTTAAAAATAATTTGCCGACATAAATTAATAATTTGCATTATTTTTTACATAATAAGCTCCCGAAACCAATCAAAATGTTTTCGAATGGCGGTCACCTTTGATCCGCCATTTTGGAATAAATTTTAGGGGACTTTTCAGGATTGATCATAGACATCATACAGAGCTTTATCCTGAAATTTTCAGCGAGTTATAAATTAGTGCGCTAAACACCCCTTTTTTGTCTAAACTTACTGTTCTATTGTAAAAAATAGTTTATGAACAGGTTTATAAACAGTACTCCAAAGCTTTTTTTTCTCAAATTTGATCTTAGTTTGAATAGAAAATGGGAAAAATGTACTTTTGGATTTTAAGGTATGGTGTTACAAATTTTTAAATTAAAGGAATTAAAATTAAACATTAAGTAACTTAGAATTTTTTTCATTCACGTGGAAAACATTTTTTTTCCCAAGGTATATTTAAATAACATACACCTCAAAGAATGTAGTAGTTTTGCTTTTTAAATACTCAATTACATTTCATGTATAAGTTGCTTATGAGAAACGTTAAAAATAAACTGATGTACAATGATCCAAGAAAACCGGCGGACTTAAACCATTTGTTTTATTGCACAGGAGACAGGAGGGAGGAGTTCACTTGGGAATAAGCATAAGATCATTACTGTACAAAAAACGAAACCCACAAAAAAATGTCTTGAAGCTGGTTTTTAAGAAATAAGAAGGGATATTGTTTCATAATTTCCTATTTATAATGAAAATAAATTTGCAATTGACATTTTAATTTCTCAAAGGCAATGTCTGTGGCAAGTCTGTCTCTAATTTAAAATATAAAAAAAATTGTAAACACCTATTGAAATTAACGATTTTGACTATGGCCCATTCTCACACAGGCTCAAATAACCAATTTTTAATTTTTTCCCGATTTTTTAAAACACTAATTAATTTGCAATCCTCATTTAATAGTTCCAAAGGAGAAAGGCTTGGCTTGACGTCACAGTTGCGAATGAGATACAAGTACAAATATCCGCCGATCGCTCGAACTGCTCCAACCAATCGAGTGCTCGAATTTCCCCCTCTGTTTCCGAACGATGACGTGTTCCACAGACCTGAAATTAGGGTGTCTCAAAAAAAACTTTTTTTCGAAAAACATCGGTCCCCAGGGCTTTTCCCATTCCTTTTGGTCCCAAAAGATTGTGTCTGAAGTTTTAGCCCCCTAAGTCAGTGTTTCCCAACCTTTTTCGGTACATGCCCCACCAAAGCCTTTCTAAATTTTCCATACCCCCCGGTCTCAGCGGCATATATAGAAATATATTTTGAGAGGGAGCCAAAATTATTTCTTAGCCCCTCCCTCATATTCCTAAGTATATTTAATAAGTCTAATAAAGCTTTTCAGAACATTTTTAGGTAGAATCTACATGCTAAAGAACTAAATAAAGCTATGAGGGGGTCCTCCCCCAGAAAGTTTTCGGGAATTTAACTCTAGGATGCAGATTTTTAACTAGTTTGGTACCCCTAGTTGGGAAATTTTGGATATAAATTTTTAGGTAAGATTTGCATTTTGATGAACATACTGTAAAAAAGTTTCAAGTATAAGCGTTCTAAAAACTAAGAGATCTTGGGTCATCTTCCAAAAAAGGTTTGGAAATTAGACTCTAAAAACATGGTTTCAACTTGGTTATGTTACGTTACATACTGGTCCAGATTTTAAGACATACATTCTCAGATAGGATAATAGGATCAGATTTTGATAAACTTCTTTTAAAAAGTTTTTTTTTTAATTTTCCAACTGGATTGGCCCCATCTTGGGGGCAATTTGGTTGAAAATTTTCAAATTGCCCCCCTTGAAAATGATATTGCCCCCCGGTGGGGCGTGCGCCCCACGTTGGGAAACACTGCCCTAAGGGTTTGCCTGTCACTCTAGGGTTTGCGTGTAGAGCCCCAAAGTTTGAAAAAAGTGGAAAAAATTACCAATTTTAGAAATTTTTTAAAATTATATTTTAAGATTGATACTGCGATAAAACCGGTTCAAATGTGTCATTTAGGACTTATTATTTTAAGTTTGGAAAATTACTTCCTTTTAACGTATTAGGGAAAAGTTTTAATTAAAAACTACTTTCTTTAACACACATTTCAACCAATATTCACAAGTATTAAACTATTTTCCTAACTTTGAAAAAAGAAAATCGATTTTCACGTCAGGTATAGGAAATATTCTTGTCATTTCCAATCGGTGTTGTTTAAAATTTAATTCTACTTGAAAAAATTAAACCCCTATAAAGGTTCCAATGTTTGGTATCTAAAAAAAGTTCAGCAAACCTCTTTTTTAGTATAAGTTTTGGGTTTCATCAGCTGGAAATGAGAAATTTTGAAGAAAAGCACTTTTTACATTAAAAGCTCAGTGGAAGGGCTCAAAACTGTTTTATTTCACTGGTTTTTATAATTTATAATATCATTTTAGCCCCAAATGTCATCTTTTGAGGGAGTTCCTTCGAAGAAATTCGGATTTAATTCATTTCGTCCACCGGTAGTGCATTATAAGCTTTGGCGTGTGCAACGTCCCGAAGTAGTACGTTTTAATCTTAAGTTATAAGGGCTATAGGGTACAGTTAATACACATAAATAAATATATTCCACCTAAATAAGTCCTATAAACGCATTTGAACCAGTTTTATTATCATTATCAATCTTAAACATACGTTTTAAAATTCTGAAAATTGGTCATTTTTTCCACTTTTTTCAAACTTTGGGGCTCTACAGGCAAACCCCAGAGTTGACTAAGGGGGCTAAAACTTCCCACACTATCTTTTGGGACCAAAAGGAATGGGAAAAGCCCTGGGGACCGAGGTTTTTCGAAAAAAGGCTTTTTTTGAGACACCCTAACCTGACATAATGCGTAAGCTATTGCGCTTGTAGTTTTTATTTATCTAAAAATTAACTAACGATCTGATTTGAAAAATTTCTTCACCGATGATGTTCTTTTATGATAATCTGTTAAGAAAAATTAAATTTGAAAAGTGTTTACTAGCCAATTTAACTATAGTTAGAAGTCATTAAGGAAGCAAAGAGTGTTTCTATGCTTATATTATTTTGTTATTTATTTTTATTATTTTCTATGCTTATATTATTTTGTTATTTATTTTTATTATTTTCTATGCTTATATTATTTTGTTATTTATTTTTATTATTTTCTATGCTTATATTATTTTGTTATTTATTTTTATTTTCTATGCTTATATTATTTTGTTATTTATTTTTATTATTTTCTATGCTTATATTATTTTGCTTAATAATTTTTTTATATTCCATCCTTATTACATCCGTTTTGAATCAAGGCGTCAATAGCATCCTAAAAAACATTGTTAGGATGATTATAGTTCATATTTTGAGTGGTTAAATATTTTAAAACTCTTTTTAAAATATTATGAATCAAGGATTCCGCTATGAGGGCTTTTAAAAAAATAAAAATACGAATCAAAAATCTAAATCTAAAACCCAAATAAAGTAAATAATAAGTTTATATAATAATAGAATAATTAAAGAAATATTTAGCAGATAGTATTGAGTTTGTTACTTGTGTAGATAGATTCTATTAATTAAATTTTTTAAGCTAATAAATTGAGGTAATAAGCTATATTTTTTATTTTGGGGGGAATTTTTTTTCATGCTAAATTTTTATTTTTGCTTAAGAGATTTTTTTTCTCTAGCTTAAACCCTGCTTAGAATTTTACTGTTTAAGGTTTAAATTTGTTTAAGATTTGCTATCATTCAAAAACAATATCAATATTAAATTACATAACTTAAAACTACTTGGTCAACTCAAGGTACTTGTGACTTTGTTTGACTCAAATCTTTTATTTGCAATAACGTTGTCTTGTGATAAAGAGAAACCCGAACATAAACTCCTTGTGAATTTTTTTTTGGGAAAAATCATTTCTGTAGTTTTTGTTATAAGCTAAACAGTCAAACCTAAGTAAATTTTAAACTCGTCGTATATCGCCTCTCCCGTGCAAGACTCACACAATTGCAAAAGTTGAAATGTCTACTTTACGGGAGCTTGGCATGGAAGGACTTCTTTATTGGTCGCCAAGTCGAAAAAGTAGAGACAAAAATGTGATCTTTGGGGATTATTTCTATTGGCGCTAAAAAAAATCGCCAAAAACGGCTTTATGTGCTTGAATCTAAAATCGTGGTTTTGCTGGCATATTGAACATCGAAATTTCTTCACGGAATTTAAGCACCTTCGGGTGCAGTCAGTATTTGGGTGGGTGACCACTGACCAAATCAAGCATAGCTGCGTTTTTCTCTTTCCTTGCGCACATTTGCTTTTATTTTTCAGGAAAGGATCTACCTGTTATCAGAATATTCTGCCCTAAATAATAAATGATCATAGAAATATATTTACATTTTTAATTAAATTACGTTTATTTTATAGCCGATTTCATAGGTAGACTTTATTTCCTAAGCAAATTATCATGAAAAACCTTTTTTTTTTAATCGACTATCTGTGTATTCCTCGTGAGAATTATGCTACATGATCATGAAATACATTTTGGTTGCACTGAAACAATAACCAGTCTTTGAAATTAAACTTTGACGATCAGAGACAAATTTTAATTCATTAAAAAGGGTGATTACAAAATTACGTGCATTTTACTTTACACGGGGCATATAATAGGTATCAATACTCTCCTGAAAAGTAGGCAAAAGTTAGGTATGAGCAGAGGAAGAAAGAACAAACCGATGGTGGTAATGCTGAGAATGTTAGGAGGCATGGGTCACACAATCCATCAAAATAAGATTATAAAATACAGAAAGTCAACCAACTTATTTAAAATTCAAAGATTATTTTTAAGTTGGAAATAGTTTTAGCTTTAAACGAGGTTTAATAATTGAAAAAAAAATATATAACACTGACCCCTGAAGATCTCACCTGTCGGGTTGTCCATTTAATTAAATTTTAAAAAAAGGGTTCATACTTTTCCTATTTTGCTTAAGAATCTCTAGAAAAATTAAATATTTCTGATAAAATCCAAGTATTTGAAAAAGTAAACTGTGCATTTTATTATACACATTCATTATTACGGGCAGAATAATTTCAATGTCAAGTATAGGTCCTTTCCAGAAACGTAGGCAAATATGAGATCGAGAAAGGGGAAAAGAACGTGCCAATACTTGGTGGTCACCCTCCAAAGTACTGACTGAGGCTGAAGGTGCTTAACTTGAGTTAAGAATGAGCCGTGATTCACGCGTTAAAACATAAAAAGCCTTGTTTGGCAATTTATCTTAGCGCCAATTGAAATAATCACCAAAGATTAAACTCTAGCTTCGACTATCAACTTGGCAACCTATCTAGAAGTCCTTCCGCGCCAAGCTCCCGTAGAGTAAAACTTTCAACTTTTGCAATTGTGTGAGTCTTGCACGGGAGAGTCGATATATCTAAATTTTGCAGAGAATAATTGAATAACGTATTTCAGAAATATGTCAAACGCCATTTTCTTGTTTTGAGATAAAGGGTCATTCCAGTTTAATGTCAACCTTCAGACCAATTTTTTTTTCTTTACAAAACATTAAAAGTGACCCATATGTTTATTTTTTACACATCCAAGAACTATATTTTGGCAACAGTACAAAAAAAATCTAGTGGAATGTTATTTTAGAACAAAATAACACATGGTCCAGAAAAATGGTTAAATTTCATCAAAGTGTATCCAAAATGATTTATCAATTTCAAAAATATTTTTATGATTTCGGGTTTATTTGGCCAAAGCCTGATGATATTCAGTTAGTTGAAAGTAAAATCTTTTTGTACGGCCCAATTGAAGTAAAAGGAAATTTACCATTTTTTATTTCCTACTCTGATCGAAAAAAACTAATTGATGAACAAAAAAGGTTTAAAAAATGAATTGCACTTTCATATCTGTCATAATACTTCATTCCAACTTTGATACTTTTGAAGTAATAAATAATTTGTTCATCCCCTACCTGTTTTTTATTTTGTTACGTTAATCACGTTACGTTAGTCACACACCTTTAAAGTGTTAATTTGTTAGAAAAAATACAAATATTTTTTGATAAGTGTGCAATATTCTTAAAATTCATTATTTGTTTATGAGAAAATAATATTTAAATATTGTTTTCCTTTTCAAGTTTTAGAGGAATTCAGATTAGTATGAAGGTGTTAATATACATGGAGCAAAAACGTTACGTTAGTCACGATGCCGTTTTTTTTTAAATAAATGACTATTAACATTAATTTAAAAAATAATAAATTTAGGATTTTACTAAAGGATCATACTTGCACTTAAAAAGACCATTTAGTACAAATTGTTATCTTAAATTATTGTGTTTTAGGCAAAAAATGTAAATGAAATCTGGTCTGAATGTTACGTTAGTCACTTTGGAATGACCCTAAACGAGAAATACTGTATAGAAGTTCACTACATTTTTATGAAGATGTTTAGTATTTTTTCTTAAAGTAGGCCTCATATGGATATTTTACAGACAAAAATTTTTTAAATTATTTTGTTCTTTGCATAAAAAAACATTGAAATTTTTGCATTTGACAGGTTTCTACAATAAACAGAGTATTCAAGCCTATTTTCAGAGGTTAACTCTAATTTTTTTTTATGGATTTTGTAATTCCTAAGGATAATAAGGATTCTTATTAAAATACTAACCCATAAAATTATTATAGAGTTCTTATTTTTTTCCTCGTTTGGTTAGTAAATATATATATAGTGCTGTCCTTTAAAAAAACCCACTTTTTCATATTTCTTTCATTAAAAGCTTAAAAAATATGATAATTAAATCGAACAAAATTGTGTTGTAACGGCTCACCCTCCACTACATTTTAGTGCTTAGTATTTTTAATTCCAACGCTCCGTTACAAATTGGCAAACAATTAAGTAAGAATCCAAAAAAAACCCAATTTTCCTAAAAAAAACCCCCATGTACCCTAAAAAAACCCACGCTTGAAAATACTCAACAAATTAAGAAAAATATGATTGAAAGGTTTATTTTGATAGAAAAGATAATAATTAAGATAATTAAAACCAAATTTATTTCAATTTATTTCTAAAATTAAGTTAAGTTAAGTTCTAAATTAAGTTAAGTTTTTCTACTCAAGAATGTTTCCTTCAAAACACAACGACAATAGCGTTTTTATTGTTGGATTTTAATAAAAAACGACATATTAAATACAAATAATTAATAAAATTTTTATGAAAAAGCTTAAAAACAGTAACTGGCACTAATATTTTGTTTTAAACCCTCAACTATAAACTTTCAAAACCAATTTTCGAGTATAACTCGGAAAAATGCTATATTTTCATGGAAAATGGCTGTTTTTGGTATCATTGAGTTTTTATCAAAAATACTAAAAAAAACATCGAGAATTACTGAAACAACTATTCTCTTTGAGTAATTAGTTGTATATCATGAATAATATTAAATATTTTGCATAATTTTTTATTTATTTTATCATTTATTACAGAAGGAAAAGTGGGTTTTTTTAGGCACCCTATGGGTTTTTTTCACCCCTCATTTCAAAGACTGCTGTAAGGTCCCTAATTGTCGGACAGAGCTGAAATTTTAGCATTTTATTCTCATAATAACGGGATAACACAAAATCACGTGAAAAATGCTTTTAAGTCTTTATAACATATATTTTTACAGCATCAAAATCTGCATAACAAAATCATATTTTTAGCCCAAAATCGACATTTTCTATTTATTCAAAAAACTAAGTAAATAAACGGTTCTTTGACTTGATTTTACGTTCCTGTCACTCTTAATGGCATACAATGACAGGGCACATGAGAATTTAAAATTATTTCAATTATTTATTTAAAATATCTCGATGGGTTTTTTTTAGGGTACAATTTGGAGTGGGTTTTTTTTAAAGGACAGCACTATAAATACTTATGTTTATAGATAATATCAACTCTAGATTCAAAAATTGTGGTCAGTACATTCAAAATGTTAGTATAGAAATCTTCGAAGTCAATTTGATAGTTTTTTACATGTAACTTTGTGGACAGTTAATCAATTTTGAATTAAAAGCCTGCAAAATAAGTTAATTTGTTCCATAATATGATCAGGGGTATATTATTTGTCTGCGCTCGCTTGGCGGAGGGAAGCGGGGAAATCCAAGTTCGAGCAGGGGTGCGGGAAATCAGGGTTGCTGGCTTGACTACTTTTGCACCCCGTTGGCAAAGGAGAGGGAAGGGAGGTGGAGTAGTTCTTGGCGAGAGAAGTAACCAGTTTTTGGCGCGCTCTCTCC
Source organism: Tetragnatha versicolor (assembly GCA_024610705.1). NCBI lineage: Eukaryota > Metazoa > Arthropoda > Arachnida > Araneae > Tetragnathidae > Tetragnatha > Tetragnatha versicolor. The sequence continues at coordinate 12,200,208 of JANDEH010000017.1, read as the reverse complement.
CTACCTATCCAACCCCAGGGAGAGAATGGCCTTCCCCGTTTTGGTTTACCATTCGTGCCAAGCGAGCACAGACAAATAATAGATATAATTTCCCCTTTTTGGTAAGGTAAATTCATTAGATCCAAAATCTCAATCACATAGATGTAATAAGTAACCACAAGCATGGAAAATTTAAATACAGTCGAATCCGCTTAATGTGATCACGGTTAATGTTATCAATCAGATAATGTTATCGGAATCGACAGGTCCCAATCATTCCTATTTAATTTAATGTAAAATACATCGTTTAATGTGATCAACTATGAATCATCAATCCGCTTAATGTTATCAAAATTTGTCCATATCCCCTTTAAAACGACCGCTTTTGGGTTCGAGTTTCATTTTGAAGGTCAATTTTTACAAGTAAAAATCTTCTCCATGAGAACATCTGCATGGCGCTTCTTTTTTCTGAAATTCGGTATGGGTAAGAAAAATAAAACATTCCGTATATTATATTGAAAGAAAACGGTTATGGGGGGGGGGTCCGAATCCATACTTGTAATTGGTTAAAGAAACACCAAGAACCACGCTTTGCAGATGTTTCTGATAAGAGATTTTGATTTTCCCTTGTTTAATGAAATTTAGATTATGTAATAAATAAATGGTTTATTGGAGTGGAAGGATATAATGTAGCGGAAAAAAGAGAGACCTTTCTATAAAAATACACAGTAAGCGATTATTTTAATTTTATTAACTGAACTACTCTTATATTTTTCCCTTAAAATTTTTCCTAGTTTAAAAATAGAGTTCTAAATACATTTATTGCGATTACATGGTTTTGATTTTAAAGCAAACAATCTAGTAACACTGTTTGTTGTTTTTTTATATGAGATCGCTTATTATTATCAGTTTAGTCTCGGACAATTGCGATCACATTAAGCGGATTCGACTGTATAAAGCTAAGGTTAATAGAATAAGATAAGGTTTGCTCTTCACATAGAGATGAAAATTCGACTGACGTATGCTCTTCCATCCAAATACGTAGTTCCTCGTCATAATGACCAATCCGCAATAACCAATCACTTTTATTATGGGCGTGACTTTGGTATGAGTTGCTCTGCGCGGTATAGGTTAGGGATTTTTTTGATAAAATAAGAGGGATATTTGATCTTTGATTCAACAGGTTCAAGTTTGAAATAGTGCAGCATTTCAGTTAAGAAATCAAAAAGTGTTTTCGATTTAGATTGAATGATTGAATAAATATTATATTTCCGTGTTAATTATCTGAGGCTAATTTAAAGATGCACACAAAAAGTTCATAGTTCAAGATACATAAGAAATTTATTGATTGATTTCTTGACATCAGATATGTATAGAAATCGGGAGGGAGGTTATATTTCGAGAGGTGTAATACAACTAAATATTTAATTTTTGAAGGGATCTTGATATAAGCTCGCTTGTTGATTCTCGTTTATTATTAAAAACGTGTAAAATGTCTCGTTGCGCTGTTTCAGTTTGTAAAAACTATTGGCATAAGACTTGAAATTCTGTTTCTTATCATCGGTTCCAGAATGATCCTTATCTTCAAAATATTTGGATTGAAAAGTGTCATACGGAAGACAAAATTAATCCATCAACTTTAATTAACAAAGTTAATCCATTAATAAAATTTTAATAAAATGCTTTTAAAGATTTTTTGTTCTATCTGTATTAAGAAGTTTCTAACAGAAAGGTATTAGGAATGTTTGCAACCTTATATATAAAAATATTCAAAATTAAATAAGTTATGAATCCTTCTAATTATGTATTAAAATCAGTCTTAAATTTCATGATTTTATTGAATACACTATTTTATTAGCTAGAAACTATTTCGTTGTTAAATTAGAAGGAAAAAAGAAGTACTCATAATTTAATATGATGTAAAACTTGTATTAGTTTACACCAAGAATAAGTTTAAATAAATTATCCCATGGAGATCGCAAGCGTTGCTTTAAATTTGACTGGACTGCGTTATTTGTGGGGTACGCAGCAGTCGGAAGCTGCTGCTTTAAATTTATGATTTGTTGCCTTAAGTGGCTGCTCTACAGCTCTATATATCCCCGCATATTATTTTAATCCCTTTCTACCCAAGAAGAAGCTACGCGATTTCCCTAAGTAACCCTGATTGGTCAGTCCGCTTAGTTAAACGTCAAAGCGTCAACGCCTACCATCCAATTACGTCATCTTGGATGGTAACAATTCTGATAGCCTGATGGGCCCCCCCTGGTATAAAGCTACCAAAACTTCCAAACGTCTTAAATTCGAGAGTAAAGACTAAATTTCTAATGCCGTTAAATTTAATAGATTGATTACATTAATTTAAATTTTATTCCAGCGAGATTCTAACAGCTATATCAACAACTTAAATCGCGGTTAAAGTATTCACCTGTTAAAATATAAAAAAAAAATTCTTTCCTTTAGATGCCCTGGTTAACACCCACGTTAATATACGAGAGTCCAATTTTATAACTTTTGAGTTTAAGTGTTTAAACATAATGAAGTTTAAAGATCAATATTCCTTACAAGAAGAATGAAACTAATATCTTTAAACTATCTCTTAATCATCGATTACTTTAAATTGTTTAAGTATATACAATCCATATTTTTTTTCCAACTAGTGTCGAATCTGTGTAAATAGTTATATTTTCAGGTTTCACTTTGTAATATTTCTACCTCATTAAAGACTTATCTGAGCGTTTAAAGATCCAACTGGCAATACCATATTTGAAATCACAACTATCCAATATACACTAGCGGAAATAAAAATCCCAACACCAAGAAGGAAAGGAGATACCAAAGTAAAATTTATTTCTATGATTGCACATAGTATTAATGTGAATTGATTAAAAAATCAGCTTTCCTGGATGTTAGGGGGCCGAGAAAATCGGTGAGGAGTGTGGTCTCCATAGGTGTCCATTACCACCGTCACACGTCATGGTATTGAGTGACAGGGGATCTAAATGACTTTTGAGGGATTGGAGGACCATGTTGCCTCCTCAGGTAGTTAAAATTCATATGGTGCACCAGCGGACGTTGCATACCGGGCTAGGTGATTTCTCCTCATTGACCGGACTTGTTTTGTGGGTGTTGGTTCTAGAGAACGGGAAAGACGGGGTAAAATGCAAACTAGGGGGTTAAGAAGAAAGCTTGGACATTGCATACAACATGTGGTTGTGCATGTTTCGCTTGAAATTTGTCCCCAGGACAGGTCTGAAGGTAAGGACAGTCTACCGGCTGCAAAATCTCAATGACGCAGCTCTGGTTGGAAAAAATACTGGTGAATCATACTCAGGAGTTGCAGAAATGGAATCCAGTGCATCCCCACTCCGTTACCCACTCCGTGGAACGATTAGAAAATCATCAGCTGAGTGCGCTCTCTCCATTGTGTCTTCAAACTCATACCCGACCGTCGTGGTGCTTCAAACCGAATCAGGATTCTCTCATAAACACAATGTCATGAAATTGGGATTTTCATTTTCTTATTTCGTGCACTATTGGAAACAGAAATGCCCATTTTCAGCCCCTTGTTTATAGACAAAAATGTAAGAAGCTATGCGGACCGAACGGACGATCCGCAGTACTGCAAACGACATCCATCCCACTGCCGCTTGTCCTCAGTATGATCTACCTGTATTTTGGCCAACCAAAGCTGCTTCATTGAGGTTTTTTAGCCGGTTGTCCGTTCTTACCTTCAGACCTGTCCTGGGACAAATTTCAAGAGAAAAATGCACAAACACATGTTTTATGCAATGGCCAAGCTTTCTTCTTAACTCTCTATGTTGCATTTTTACCCTGGCCTATCCGTTCGTAAGAACCAACACTCACAAAATATGTCCGGAGAAAGAGGAGAAATCACCTAGCCCGGTATGCAACGTCCGCTGGTGCACCATATGAATTTGGACTACCTGAGGAGGCAACATGGTCCTTCCAAGCCCTCAAAAGTCATTTAGATCCCATGTCACTCAATACCATGACTTGTGACGGCGGTAATGGACACCTATGGAGACAACACTCCTCACCAATTTTCTGGGCTCCCTAATATCCAGGAAGGCTGATTTTTTAAGCAATTCACATTGATACTATGTGCAATCATAGAAATAAATTTGACTTTGATATCTCCTTTCCTTCTTGGTGTTGGGATTTTTATTTCCACTAGTGTATATCAAATAGAGCTGATGTATGCTACCCGAAAAAACTTGAATAATAACTTAAATCTCTATATTATGTTGATTGTGGGCTCTGATTTGAACGAGGAAATACGCGATTTTCGACGAAATTTGAGCATACAAAAAAACGTAATATAGATATTTAGGCTATTATTCAAGTTTTGTCGGATAGCCTAGATCATATAGAGTCCATAACTCGAGACGAGACATTCATCGTGTAATTAGGGTAGAAATGAGGCGCGAAAAACCGATTTTCGGCCTTTTTGGCCGCGCGCCCCATTGGATTAACATGGGGAACTTCAGGGCCAATGTGGCACCTTAAGAAATTATCCAAAAATTCTGAAAAAATTCATAGGTACTCTCTGGCACCTTAGACAACTTTTCCGCACTATTACGTCATCAAAATCGAAAAAAAGTTTTTTTCGATACACCCTAATGACCATCTTTCGAAGTCAGTTACATCATAACCTACATTTGCATATTGCTGACATTTATCCATAACATCAATTACTTTCAAGGGTTGGTTGGGTGGTTGGTTTAGAGTTGAATGCCACAAAGCCAACATTAAGACATATGGCGCAGTACTTTCAAGGGATTTGATATGGCTTAGTAAATTTTAAAGGAATAATTGTCTTCAAGTACTTTATTCAGTCAGTTGATCTTCCATGATAGACACATTCTAATACAGTCGAGTCCGCTTAATGTGATCGCAATAAGGAATTTGCTCAAGTGAGCTTTTGATGTAAATTGGTAATTTTCAGTAGTAAAAACGAGCGCTGAATTCAAAAATCTGGTCGAAATTTTCATTTAGTTTAGTGAAAATTAATTATTTAAATTTAAAAATCGATAAAAAATCACGTGACTAAAAACGCGATATGATTGGTTCGAGAGAATTCTACGTCAAGGGTCATGAACTTCCATTTTCACCCGTTCTGTTTACATCGCGCGTGTGTATTCTTTTACAATAATCATCGTTCTTTTTTATTATTAGTAAGATAGACATGGAAAAAGGATTTGTTAAAGCTCAATCCGACAATCTACCACGAATCGATAGATGGAAACAAGAACGAGATATTTAAAACGAGATATTTCTACTCCAGAGCTGTCCTCCGCCATATTGTCTCAGTTTCGAAGCTCTCCCTCCGCTCTCTTGCGTTACCTTCCTATACCGTGCTGATGAGCCCAAACAAGGGCGAAACCGGTCCACGGTTGGAGGCGACGCTTGAGAGCTGGAGTTTTCTCACATATTCCTCTAACCAGAGGTAGTGGTAAAATACTCCCTTTTCATACCTGTGTCCTTTCGGGAATTAAATCTGTTCTATGGAATGCGCAGTTCATTCCGGCAGATAGTGGAGGACTAGTCAATAGTCACCACTTTTTCCGTTATAGTCGGCTAGACTAAAAGCTCTCCCTCCGCTCTCTTGCGTTACCTTCCTATACCGTGCTGATGAGCCCAAACAAGGGCGAAACCGGTCCACGGTTGGAGGCGACGCTTGAGAGCTGGAGTTTTCTCACATATTCCTCTAACCAGAGGTAGTGGTAAAATACTCCCTTTTCATACCTGTGTCCTTTCGGGAATTAAATCTGTTCTATGGAATGCGCAGTTCATTCCGGCAGATAGTGGAGGACTAGTCAATAGTCACCACTTTTTCCGTTATAGTCGGCTAGACTAAAAGCTCTCCCTCCGCTCTCTTGCGTTACCTTCCTATACCGTGCTGATGAGCCCAAACAAGGGCGAAACCGGTCCACGGTTGGAGGCGACGCTTGAGAGCTGGAGTTTTCTCACAAAAATATAACTTTCCCGGAGTTTTGCTCGTCGTGTTTTTACGCTCCGAAACAATGCAGTACTTGTAGACCATAATTCAAAGCTGCGAAATAGCGATTTCCATTTCTAATACACGGCGTATCGCACTCTACCCAAGATCGTTCGTGACCTGTGACGTCACACGCTGAGCTCAACCCGTTTTAGCGCAGTTCGAAACGGGCGATATTTAAAAAATTTTTTCTATTCGAAAAAAATTTCCGATTAACCTGAAATTTTGCACATAGCTCTTTTTTAGCATGGAGTATCAATTAAAAATATAAAAAAAAATCGGGCAAATTCCTTATTGTCCGAGACTAAACCGATAACATTATCCGATCGATAACAATAAGCGATCTCATATCAAAAAACAGCAAACAACGTAACTAGATTGTTTGCTTTAAAATCAAAATTATGTAATCGTAATAAATGTACTCAAAACACTATTTCTAAACTAGGTGAAATTTTAAAAGGAAAATATAAGAGTAGTTCAATTATTAAAAGTAAAAAAATCGTTTACCTTGTATTTTTATTTGTATAGAAAGGTCTCTCTTTTTTCCACTCCATTATAATCCTTCCACTCCAATAAACCATTTATTCATTAAACACAAGGTAAAATTCAAATCTCTTATCAGACACTGCAAGGCTTCGATCTTGGTGGTTTCTGTAACCAATCACAAGGATGGATTCGGACCCCCCCCATAACAGTTTTTTCTTCTTCAAAATATGCAGAATATTTTTTTACAATTTTTTATTACGTACTCACACTGAGTTTCAGAAAAAATAAAGAAGCGCTAGATGATCTCATGGGGCAGATGTTTACTTGTAAAAATTGACCTTCAAAATGAAGCTCGAACTCAAAAGCGGTCGTTTTAAAGGGAATATGGACAAATTTTGATAATACTAAGCGGAGTGATGATTCATAGTTGATCACATTAAACGATGCATTTTACATTAAATTAAATAGGAATGATCGGGACCTGTTGATTTCGATAACATTATCCGATTGATAACATTAACCGTGATCACATTAAGCGGATTCGACTGTACTTTCCTTTCAGTTAACTATCTGAGATCGAATAAATTCTGATGTAATCATGAAAAGAATTGGCATCTAGGTTCAATTTTGTCGAGGAAGCGATCGAGAAAACGTCCTCGGGCAGAAGAATCGGCAAGTCGGAACTTTCGCCACCTCGTTTTTCGGTTTCCTCTAGAAGTTGGTCCCATTGATAATGATACACCCTTTATATAGGGTCTAGGGTTCAAATCCTTTCCGTATGGTTTTTTGTATGGTAAAATTAAATACCTAGTCACTTTTTCAAAAAAAAATGTACAGGTAATTAAATATTTTATTTTAAAAGTCGAGAAAAAACACGTGACTGAAAACGCTTATTGTTTAAAGATGTCAACAATCATACCATCAACTCCATTGCTTTCCAACAATGTTTATCGTATGATGACGTCAACATACGATGATCCCAAACTCTTGGTTTTCGCGCGCTTTTAAAAAGTGGATTTTTGTTAATTTTTTTGGCAATCAAAAAATTTCTCGATCGGCATCAAATTTTGAGTAGTTAGTTGCTTATTTTTGCAAGAAGAATCGATTAAAAAAATATAAAAAAATCATGCAACTTCCTCATTGACCTCCAGCAACTTATCGTGACTATAACCATTTAGATTATTAATATAGATCTAAAAGATCTTGGTTCAGCTTCCTCCGGCTAAGCCAAGTATAATTTGCGACAACACAAGATTCTAGACTTGTAAAACGCATAGATCATGTTTCTCATGTACCCTGGTAAAGTAAGGAAAATGTTACTCGTGATGCTATACCAGTAAGTAAATTATATTAGATGTTGCTGATCACCTATATGCAACTACATATAACATTAATTCCCTGATCTCGAAAGAAAGGGTGTTTTTTAGGGAGCTTACTTAGCGGCCGGGATTGTGGCGTTATCATAATGAACGATATATTCCTTTAATTTAACACCTATCGCTATCGCCAACCTGGACGAGATGCACTATGAACCTAAAATGGTTTTCAGGCTTCATTTTCTAGATTTATCGAATTTTTTTCCGAGATGACATCGACAGAGGAAAACTATCAAAATGAATCTTGAACCTCATGTCAAATCAGCATGTCAAAAAACTTAAAAAAAACTTTAAAAATCCTTACATATCTATTTTACCCCATCCTACTTGTGGCATCTAAACCTAAGACAAGTAATTAGGTGGGAAAGGACCCAAGGACTTATGATGGGGATTTTTAAAAACCTTTGGATTAATGGAAAAAGTATGACAATTATTCAAACAGTATTTTTTAAAAGTATCTTATTCTCTAAATGCATTGGGTTACAAAAATATAGACGAAAGCAATCTTAAAATAATCTGGGTATAAATTGAATCGTCAGTTTGAAGAAGGGAATAAGTCCAAAAACCAAGTTTTGAGAAAATCGAAAAAAAAACTGTATAAGTAGTAATGCAATTTTCATTGTATAACCACCAAATTTTTACTGGAAGTTCAGAACCCTATTTAGAAAACAGAGCAATCATCAAAACAAATATAAGTATATTTAAAAATATTTAACAGTCAAAATAAGTTGATGGACTTATTCCCTTCTTCCACCTTTTCCAATTTTTCTGATGAAAAAATCTTTAAACCCTTAAATTCATATTTAAAATATATTTCTCCTTAGGTTTTCTCCACAAAAGGGCGAAATAAAAAGAATAAGACAAATAAAATTCAAAATTATAGTGAAACTGAGTTATTACAGCAGTATCAATGGAGTGAATAAATATGAATGGAGTCAAACATTCCCTGCATAAAAAAGTTTGAAAAAAAAATTGAAATTAAGTGAAAATTTTATTTTAACTTAGTTTACAGCACAAATAGTATGAAAAGAAAAACTAAATTTAATTCCAAATTAACTTAAAAAATCCAATGAATGGACATCTATTTCACAACTTCAAGGGAATAGTGTCGAAGCCGGGTTAATACCTGCAGCAAAGCACACATACCTACTCAACTCAACTCAACTTCAAGGGGCGATATCTCCGTATAGAGTTTAGTTATTTCACCCATGTGTAAAGCAAAGCTTGGAGAATTTTTTGAGTTCAAAAAGTCAAATTGTCATTTTTTGGACTTATTCCCTTCTTCAAACTGACGATTCAATTATAAGCATGCCTTTCTTCTTGGAATCCCTAAATAAAGTGAATTTTATCTTCTAAACTTTCAATAGAACAGGGTATGCTTATTTAACAGTAAAATGTATCTGAATGATTTTATTTATTAATCAACGTGTTCAATAAGGGTCACTAAATGGTGGAACTAACGGAATGCTGAATAAATTTTAAAACTCAACTGGAACAATTTCATTAAATATCTAGTTCTATTTATTTTTCTTTGGGGTATGAGGTAATTCAACCTTTTATATTTACTCATTCGTTATAGCTGCTAAACAATCTATTCAAAAATTAATTAATAAAAAAATTATCTACTAGATAACCAAAAAATCCCAGTTTCCAATGTGTTCCGATTTTTGAAATTTTCTTTCTATAAGATAGTCTTAACACATGTCCTATTCAAATCCGTTTAAAAACATTTTTTCCTCACGTTACACGAACAAATACTATACAAATTCAAGCAAGACCTAGTCCCACTGGTCTTTTTTTTGGAAGACACATCTACAGTTTCTATCTAAGCAATATGCACGAGATAAGAGACAATCTTGAACAAACCTATTAAATTAGTTACTTTTAATCATTTGAAAGATTTTTGGGAGATTAATATTCCTGTTTTCCTGCAAAAAAATCTCAACAAGCCGAGAGCATGAGAAAAAGAATTAAGCCAATATAGTATACACCTAAAATATTTATTGAACCAGCAACAGACATAATACACAAGTAAACTAATGCTTTTTAGACTTTGAATGCTTCAGCGAGCTCTCAACAAGAGCCATCCTGGTCAAGGGCAAAATGTCCTTCTGTAGAACAGTCCCAGCCATCTCCATGGCTCCCAACAAGACATCCGGAATGTGCTCCTTGACCAATTTCACCTTCTGTTGCTTACCGACTTTGGGAGAAGTCACTAACTTTCCTGCCAAGATGGGCTTCAAGACTTCGAACTTCCTCGGCTTCACGACGAATCTCTCGATGATCATCGGTGGTTGCTTGACGTGGATCTTTCCAGGCTTCACCGTCGTGTGGACCTTGATTTGTTGAGGTTTCGCAGTAGAGTGGACCTTAATCAGTTGGGGTTTCACGGTAGACTTGATCAGTTGGGGTTTCACGGTAGAGTGGACCTGCCCTGGCTTCTTGGTGGCGTATTTTATGGGGAGAGTGCGGACTGCCGTCTTCGCTAAGGTCTCGGCAGCGTGTAGCACCTTCCCGATGATCTTCGTTGCGATCGCCTTCTTCAGCGCCTTGCCTTGCTCGGTTTTGCCAAAGATGTCGTCCTTCGCATGGGATGTTTTGGAAGACTGAGGGTAGACGGTCACTTTGGAGCGGATGGGAAGGATGCTGAGGACTCGAGCCCAGTCCACATCGGCCAGAGAAGGGCTGGGGGTGGCAGGTGGCTCCGAGTGAGGGGTGGTGGTGGTCTTGGGGGTGGACTTGTAGGTAGGTGGGCGAGGCGTAGAGGTGGTGGTGGTGGTGCTCTCGTGGATCCAGTTGTTGACGTCGTAGTACAAGGGCGACAGTGAGCAGTTGGTGCTGTACCAGTAGTCGCAGGACAGGATGGCTTGGTTAAAGAGGGTTCCGATTGGGCAGAGGAAGCTCTCTCTCCTGTGAGGCCAACAGACATGAAAAACCTGAAATAAGATTTTTGGAATGAGCTGTGAGCCACGCTTAAAGAGTATTACACCAATATAAAACTACCCAAGATTAATCGCGACTCACTACTATAAAAACCTCAAATACAACAGTTGAGAATAAAAAGCAGATCTTTTTACGTTAAATTTTACAAAAAATTCACTATGGTAATAGATTGTTTGTTAATTGGGCCTTAATTAGTGAATTGAATTATCTCTAAACTTATTTTTGGAAGAGCTATTCGCTAAGCTAAGAGTACTTTACTAAAAATACAAAAGTTAAATTGCTCCCCGCTTCAGGATCCACCACTTTGATTACACACGAATTAAAATAGTATCGGAAGAAAAATTAGAGTGAAATTGTATTACAACTCTAAGAAAGAATAAGCCACACTTACTTGACATCCAGTTTCCAAATCGGCGTAAAATCCCGGAACATACTTCTTATCCACACAGCTGAAGGACGTGATAGGGATTTCATCATAGTCCGGGAAGTGCACACCAGGAATTACTCTGATAGACCCAGCTCGAACCGGCTCCTTTTCTAAAAACACATCACCAGAACGATGATGTAACAACAACTCTCTTAGTTCTTTCCCCATGAGATCTGGAACAGACTTTAGTACCGCTTCGTCGGTCAAATCTACTATTGAAAAATTTTCATCATTCTTTGAGAGGTATTTTGGAGATGGAGTAGGATGTAAGAAATGAAGACGAACACCACACACAGTGCACAACGTATTCGTTATCATTCTCTCAACGGCCTCTCTAATAATTTTTGTACTAAAACCTTCAGGATCTCTAAAATAGTTTTCTAAAATTAAACGGATCCTTGAAATTACTGTAACTGACATATTATGGGAAATACGCATCTCCTCCACCAAGGTTATGAAGGAGAAGATAAATTTCCTGAAGGATTGTTCGCCGAAAAATATTGACTTTTGTTCACGCCTGCTGGTGGAATAGTTTGCGTTCACCACTACTACACGGGAGTCTTCACCCTCTTCGGCAAGGAGGTCCAGTTCTTCGGGTTCGTCCACCTCCGGGATGTAATACTCCGTGGTCGACTGTAGCACCGCTTCCCCGTCTTCCGTGGTCCCCACTAGTTGGTACTCGGTGGATGTCTCCGCCTCGTCTTCAGAGTGGCCGATTTCGTACCCTTCCGGTGAGGACTCGTCATCATCTTCGGTGGTGTAGTGCAGCTCGTATCCTTCAGTCATCTCAGACTCGTCTTCTTCAACCTTGCTGGAAGACTTGTTAACGACCTTCTCTTGAGTGTACCTGTCGATCCAATGGTCGAGGATAATTTCGATGAACTCTCCAGAAAGGACGTCGTAGTCGGCCGGGTAGGTGAAGTCCTTGTCGTACTTTTCAAGTAAGGGTTGCAGCACGGCCCAGGCTTTCTCCTTGTTTTCGAAAGACTGCGATTCGTTGCCCATGATTTCCATTTGGGACAGGATCAGCATCAGGTCCAGCTTGAAGCGGGAGTCGTTAGGGCGGTTAAGGATTCCGAAGGTGGTCTTGATCTTCTCCTCCGAGTTCGCCACGTCCTTGAAAGCTTCGGAAAAGTCTTTGATTTCGGCGCGAGGGTCTTTGAGGTGCAGGATGTTTTCTTTCTTAGCACCGGCCATGAAATCCATGGGGCCAGAGCTCAGAGAGGAAGCTCCTATTGAAGAATAGAAAAACGGAATTATTTCATTACCCAAACCATGTTGAATCGTGAGCATACACTAAAGATTGAACTTATTTTAATAAATATAGGTGCAAAATATGAAGATAGCTTTTGAACTTAATTAAATTTGAAATAACGCAAGTAACTTACTGGCGCACGTGAAGAAAAGAAAGACCCCAATAATCCGCAGATTCATCTGCAAAAGAAAAACCATCATAACTAAAAAAATATACTCAAACTAAGTCATGGTTTATACAATGACTAATATACAGAGCTTCAAGGAAGTAAAATGAAACTTGAAGCACAAGATAATTGGAATAACCTTACAAAAGTTACTTTAAGATATTATTTCTATTTCAAATAACTAGCCTTAGTCACAATTAATTTATATTTTTTAGTATTAAATGTAAAACATTCAATTTTCATACTTACCATAATGATATTGGAAGGTGAACTAGTGAAGATTTGAAGTGCGGTACCCCTTTTATAGCGATTTCCTTGCGACACGTCACTGAAAAATTTGCAATTTTCGCTTTAGAAACAGGTTCTTCTTAAAATTAGGAATAAACAACGCTTATTAGCTATGTTATGGATTAACCAGTACGGTTCGAAAAATATCTGTCAAAGGAAAGCAATGATCCCAGGCAGTACATACGTTCAAGATTGGTCCAATTTTCGTCAAGTTATGGAAAACTTAGTTTACATCTAGTTTCAGTTACGTAAACTTGACGTATTTGCTATGGGCTAAGCTACTAGGGATTGAAATGCTTGTTGAAGGATCAGATTCATTTTCAATTTATGATATAAAAAGCAATAGATCCTCTTGGAGTTTCGATAACTTTTTCTGGGGGAAAAGCTCATAATTAAAATTTAACCTTCCTACCCTCTTGAAAAAATAGTCTCATATTCCCCCTCGTGGGGTCTAATAGTACCCCATGATGCGTAAAACATGCCTATGACTCTAATAAAGGTTAAATTTTCCATAAATGGAGAAGAATTATCATTTTTTATTTCTAGAAAGATGCTTCAGAATAATTTATCCAATTTCGAAGTGTATATTTGGACGGCCAAAACGGCCAGTAGCGCATGCGCTGTAGGTCTCGTGATTACGTAGCAGTCTCGGTGCTTAGTGATGGAACCAATGGAACGCCAAGCCGTGGAAATTAGAGTAGAGTTTAGTTGAAAAATGGCCGTCAAAATATACAGTGCCATCCAATTTTTTGGTATTTTTCTCATTTTTTTCGTCCTATTGCGGCGTAATTGGGTTTCTTTTGATACACGTTTTTTATAACACCTGAACCTTCAAACAAGAATTAAATTACAGAAATGAACTACAATGAAGTTGTTTTACTTAAAATATTTATAATCACACTGTTTAAAGCATACTAGTTGATATACCCGGTCTTGCACGGGTAGAATTTAGTAGTTTATTTTAAACGATTTATGAAGTTGCATATATTCTCTATTCTGCATTATCAGCTACCTGTCACCCCAGATTAATTTATTTAGTATTATGAAACATGTAAAGTGTGGATTCTCCTTTTTAAAATTGAAATAATACAAAAAAAATGATCAGTTCAGATTTCTTAGTGAAATCAGTATCTCGCTTGTTTATGTAAGTTTTAACGCATTTTTTTTTTGATAATTCTTCGAAATCACATTCTGGACTTCCGTAAATACTCATAAATATTTGAAAGCTTTCTTATTTTTCAAAGAAGACCTATTTACAATCAACCATGAATTTATATTGTTTTTGTAAAGAATGTGTTCAACAGGAAGTCATGGCGACAGTTGTCTGAGTTTTTTTTTGCTGCAACTGTTAGATACTCAAAAGATTTCTATAAATAGCATATTTTTCTTAGAATTTGAATAAAAAATTTAATAAATAGCGAGTGATTCAATGTATTTAGCCGCAATCTTCTTTTTGTAAAAAAATGACAATTTCTACGAAAATTTCTTTCTAATATTTCTCCAAACGTTCTAAACAAACATACAAACCTTTTTTTTTATCTATAATACAACAAAAAATAAAATACTAAACTTTATTTGATACTGTTTTACCGCCATTCATGCCTGGGGTCTCAGAAGACCCCAGAGGGGGAATATGTGACTATTTTTCCCAAGACACTTCAAAATGGAATAATAACTCCAAAATTTTTACCCATTGTAAAACTTTGCGTAATTAAGGAATAGTAGCATCGGAAATTGTCAAAACAAAAATGCATGGGAGATATCAAGCGTCAAAGAGTGCGTCTGGGGGTCGAAATAGACCCCAAAGGGTTAGGAGGTTAAAAGGGTTGAATTGACATCAAATAAAGTTTTTTTTAATTTTTTTAAAAATAATTTGCCGACATAAATTAATAATTTGCATTATTTTTACATAATAAGCTCCCGAAACCAATCAAAATGTTTTCGAATGGCGGTCACCTTTGATCCGCCATTTTGGAATAAATTTTAGGGGACTTTTCAGGATTGATCATAGACATCATACAGAGCTTTATCCTGAAATTTTCAGCGAGTTATAAATTAGTGCGCTAAACACCCCTTTTTTGTCTAAACTTACTGTTCTATTGTAAAAAATAGTTTATGAACAGGTTTATAAACAGTACTCCAAAGCTTTTTTTTCTCAAATTTGATCTTAGTTTGAATAGAAAATGGGAAAAATGTACTTTTGGATTTTAAGGTATGGTGTTACAAATTTTTAAATTAAAGGAATTAAAATTAAACATTAAGTAACTTAGAATTTTTTTCATTCACGTGGAAAACATTTTTTTTCCCAAGGTATATTTAAATAACATACACCTCAAAGAATGTAGTAGTTTTGCTTTTTAAATACTCAATTACATTTCATGTATAAGTTGCTTATGAGAAACGTTAAAAATAAACTGATGTACAATGATCCAAGAAAACCGGCGGACTTAAACCATTTGTTTTATTGCACAGGAGACAGGAGGGAGGAGTTCACTTGGGAATAAGCATAAGATCATTACTGTACAAAAAACGAAACCCACAAAAAAATGTCTTGAAGCTGGTTTTTAAGAAATAAGAAGGGATATTGTTTCATAATTTCCTATTTATAATGAAAATAAATTTGCAATTGACATTTTAATTTCTCAAAGGCAATGTCTGTGGCAAGTCTGTCTCTAATTTAAAATATAAAAAAAATTGTAAACACCTATTGAAATTAACGATTTTGACTATGGCCCATTCTCACACAGGCTCAAATAACCAATTTTTAATTTTTTCCCGATTTTTTAAAACACTAATTAATTTGCAATCCTCATTTAATAGTTCCAAAGGAGAAAGGCTTGGCTTGACGTCACAGTTGCGAATGAGATACAAGTACAAATATCCGCCGATCGCTCGAACTGCTCCAACCAATCGAGTGCTCGAATTTCCCCCTCTGTTTCCGAACGATGACGTGTTCCACAGACCTGAAATTAGGGTGTCTCAAAAAAAACTTTTTTTCGAAAAACATCGGTCCCCAGGGCTTTTCCCATTCCTTTTGGTCCCAAAAGATTGTGTCTGAAGTTTTAGCCCCCTAAGTCAGTGTTTCCCAACCTTTTTCGGTACATGCCCCACCAAAGCCTTTCTAAATTTTCCATACCCCCCGGTCTCAGCGGCATATATAGAAATATATTTTGAGAGGGAGCCAAAATTATTTCTTAGCCCCTCCCTCATATTCCTAAGTATATTTAATAAGTCTAATAAAGCTTTTCAGAACATTTTTAGGTAGAATCTACATGCTAAAGAACTAAATAAAGCTATGAGGGGGTCCTCCCCCAGAAAGTTTTCGGGAATTTAACTCTAGGATGCAGATTTTTAACTAGTTTGGTACCCCTAGTTGGGAAATTTTGGATATAAATTTTTAGGTAAGATTTGCATTTTGATGAACATACTGTAAAAAAGTTTCAAGTATAAGCGTTCTAAAAACTAAGAGATCTTGGGTCATCTTCCAAAAAAGGTTTGGAAATTAGACTCTAAAAACATGGTTTCAACTTGGTTATGTTACGTTACATACTGGTCCAGATTTTAAGACATACATTCTCAGATAGGATAATAGGATCAGATTTTGATAAACTTCTTTTAAAAAGTTTTTTTTTTAATTTTCCAACTGGATTGGCCCCATCTTGGGGGCAATTTGGTTGAAAATTTTCAAATTGCCCCCCTTGAAAATGATATTGCCCCCCGGTGGGGCGTGCGCCCCACGTTGGGAAACACTGCCCTAAGGGTTTGCCTGTCACTCTAGGGTTTGCGTGTAGAGCCCCAAAGTTTGAAAAAAGTGGAAAAAATTACCAATTTTAGAAATTTTTTAAAATTATATTTTAAGATTGATACTGCGATAAAACCGGTTCAAATGTGTCATTTAGGACTTATTTTGGTGGAATAAGGAATATATTTATTTATGTGTATTAACTTTACCCTATAGCCCCTATAATTTAAGATTAAAACGTACTACTTAGGGACGTTGCACTCGCCAAAGCTTATAATGCACTACCGGTGGACGAAATGAATTAAATCCGAATTTCTTTGAAGGAACTCCCTCAAATGATGGCATTTGGAGCTAAAATGATATTATAAATTATAAAAACCAGTGAAATAACAGTTTTTTGCCCTTCCACTGAGCTTTTAATGTAAAAAGTGTTTTTCTTCAAAATTTCTCGTTTCCAGCTGATAAAACCCAAAATTTATACTAAAAAAGGGGGTTGTTGTACTTTTTAGCTACCAAACTTTGAAATCTTTATAGGGGTTTCATTTTTAATAAGTAAAATTAAATTTTAAAGCGCACAGATCGGAAATGACATGGATATTTCCTATACCAGACGTGAAAATCTATTTTCTTTTTTTAAGTTTGGAAAATTACTTCCTTTTAACGTATTAGGGAAAAGTTTTAATTAAAAACTACTTTCTTTAACACACATTTCAACCAATATTCACAAGTATTAAAC
The DNA here is from genome assembly GCA_024610705.1 of Tetragnatha versicolor. Lineage (NCBI taxonomy): Eukaryota > Metazoa > Arthropoda > Arachnida > Araneae > Tetragnathidae > Tetragnatha > Tetragnatha versicolor. The sequence continues at coordinate 12,182,791 of JANDEH010000017.1, read as the reverse complement.
TATTTTCCTAACTTTGAAAAAAGAAAATCGATTTTCACGTCAGGTATAGGAAATATTCTTGTCATTTCCAATCTGTGTTGTTTAAAATTTAATTCTACTTGAAAAAATTAAACCCCTATAAAGGTTCCAATGTTTGGTATCTAAAAAAAGTTCAGCAAACCTCTTTTTTAGTATAAGTTTTGGGTTTCATCAGCTGGAAATGAGAAATTTTGAAGAAAAGCACTTTTTACATTAAAAGCTCAGTGGAAGGGCTCAAAACTGTTTTATTTCACTGGTTTTTATAATTTATAATATCATTTTAGCCCCAAATGTCATCTTTTGAGGGAGTTCCTTCGAAGAAATTCGGATTTAATTCATTTCGTCCACCGGTAGTGCATTATAAGCTTTGGCGTGTGCAACGTCCCGAAGTAGTACGTTTTAATCTTAAGTTATAAGGGCTATAGGGTACAGTTAATACACATAAATAAATATATTCCACCTAAATAAGTCCTATAAACGCATTTGAACCAGTTTTATTATCATTATCAATCTTAAACATACGTTTTAAAATTCTGAAAATTGGTCATTTTTTCCACTTTTTTCAAACTTTGGGGCTCTACAGGCAAACCCCAGAGTTGACTAAGGGGGCTAAAACTTCCCACACTATCTTTTGGGACCAAAAGGAATGGGAAAAGCCCTGGGGACCGAGGTTTTTCGAAAAAAGGCTTTTTTTGAGACACCCTAACCTGACATAATGCGTAAGCTATTGCGCTTGTAGTTTTTATTTATCTAAAAATTAACTAACGATCTGATTTGAAAAATTTCTTCACCGATGATGTTCTTTTATGATAATCTGTTAAGAAAAATTAAATTTGAAAAGTGTTTACTAGCCAATTTAACTATAGTTAGAAGTCATTAAGGAAGCAAAGAGTGTTTCTATGCTTATATTATTTTGTTATTTATTTTTATTATTTTCTATGCTTATATTATTTTGTTATTTATTTTTATTATTTTCTATGCTTATATTATTTTGTTATTTATTTTTATTATTTTCTATGCTTATATTATTTTGTTATTTATTTTTATTATTTTCTATGCTTATATTATTTTGTTATTTATTTTTATTATTTTCTATGCTTATATTATTTTGCTTAATAATTTTTTTATATTCCATCCTTATTACATCCGTTTTGAATCAAGGCGTCAATAGCATCCTAAAAAACATTGTTAGGATGATTATAGTTCATATTTTGAGTGGTTAAATATTTTAAAACTCTTTTTAAAATATTATGAATCAAGGATTCCGCTATGAGGGCTTTTAAAAAAATAAAAATACGAATCAAAAATCTAAATCTAAAACCCAAATAAAGTAAATAATAAGTTTATATAATAATAGAATAATTAAAGAAATATTTAGCAGATAGTATTGAGTTTGTTACTTGTGTAGATAGATTCTATTAATTAAATTTTTTAAGCTAATAAATTGAGGTAATAAGCTATATTTTTTATTTTGGGGGGAATTTTTTTTCATGCTAAATTTTTATTTTTGCTTAAGAGATTTTTTTCTCTAGCTTAAACCCTGCTTAGAATTTTACTGTTTAAGGTTTAAATTTGTTTAAGATTTGCTATCATTCAAAAACAATATCAATATTAAATTACATAACTTAAAACTACTTGGTCAACTCAAGGTACTTGTGACTTTGTTTCTTCACGGAATTTAAGCACCTTCGGGTGCAGTCAGTATTTGGGTGGGTGACCACTGACCAAATCAAGCATAGCTTCGTTTTTCTCTTTCCTTGCGCACATTTGCTTTTATTTTTCAGGAAAGGATCTACCTGTTATCAGAATATTCTGCCCTAAATAATAAATGATCATAGAAATATATTTACATTTTTAATTAAATTACGTTTATTTTATAGCCGATTTCATAGGTAGACTTTATTTCCTAAGCAAATTATCATGAAAAACCTTTTTTTTTTAATCGACTATCTGTGTATTCCTCGTGAGAATTATGCTACATGATCATGAAATACATTTTGGTTGCACTGAAACAATAACCAGTCTTTGAAATTAAACTTTGACGATCAGAGACAAATTTTAATTCATTAAAAAGGGTGATTACAAAATTACGTGCATTTTACTTTACACGGGGCATATAATAGGTATCAATACTCTCCTGAAAAGTAGGCAAAAGTTAGGTATGAGCAGAGGAAGAAAGAACAAACCGATGGTGGTAATGCTGAGAATGTTAGGAGGCATGGGTCACACAATCCATCAAAATAAGATTATAAAATACAGAAAGTCAACCAACTTATTTAAAATTCAAAGATTATTTTTAAGTTGGAAATAGTTTTAGCTTTAAACGAGGTTTAATAATTGAAAAAAAAAATATATAACACTGACCCCTGAAGATCTCACCTGTCGGGTTGTCCATTTAATTAAATTTTAAAAAAAGGGTTCATACTTTTCCTATTTTGCTTAAGAATCTCTAGAAAAATTAAATATTTCTGATAAAATCCAAGTATTTGAAAAAGTAAACTGTGCATTTTATTATACACATTCATTATTACGGGCAGAATAATTTCAATGTCAAGTATAGGTCCTTTCCAGAAACGTAGGCAAATATGAGATCGAGAAAGGGGAAAAGAACGTGCCAATACTTGGTGGTCACCCTCCAAAGTACTGACTGTGGCTGAAGGTGCTTAACTTGAGTTAAGAATGAGCCGTGATTCACGCGTTAAAACATAAAAAGCCTTGTTTGGCAATTTATCTTAGCGCCAATTGAAATAATCACCAAAGATTAAACTCTAGCTTCGACTATCAACTTGGCAACCTATCTAGAAGTCCTTCCGCGCCAAGCTCCCGTAGAGTAAAACTTTCAACTTTTGCAATTGTGTGAGTCTTGCACGGGAGAGGCGATATATCTAAATTTTGCAGAGAATAATTGAATAACGTATTTCAGAAATATGTCAAACGCCATTTTCTTGTTTTGAGATAAAGGGTCATTCCAGTTTAATGTCAACCTTCAGACCAATTTTTTTTCTTTACAAAACATTAAAAGTGACCCATGTGTTTATTTTTTACACATCCAAGAACTATATTTTGGCAACAGTACAAAAAAAATCTAGTGGAATGTTATTTTAGAACAAAATAACACATGGTCCAGAAAAATGGTTAAATTTCATCAAAGTGTATCCAAAATGATTTATCAATTTCAAAAATATTTTTATGATTTCGGGTTTATTTGGCCAAAGCCTGATGATATTCAGTTAGTTGAAAGTAAAATCTTTTTGTACGGCCCAATTGAAGTAAAAGGAAATTTACCATTTTTTATTTCCTACTCTGATCGAAAAAAACTAATTGATGAACAAAAAAGGTTTAAAAAATGAATTGCACTTTCATATCTGTCATAATACTTCATTCCAACTTTGATACTTTTGAAGTAATAAATAATTTGTTCATCCCCTACCTGTTTTTTATTTTGTTACGTTAATCACGTTACGTTAGTCACACACCTTTAAAGTGTTAATTTGTTAGAAAAAATACAAATATTTTTTGATAAGTGTGCAATATTCTTAAAATTCATTATTTGTTTATGAGAAAATAATATTTAAATATTGTTTTCCTTTTCAAGTTTTAGAGGAATTCAGATTAGTATGAAGGTGTTAATATACATGGAGCAAAAACGTTACGTTAGTCACGATGCCGTTTTTTTTTTTAAATAAATGACCATTAACATTAATTTAAAAAATAATAAATTTAGGATTTTACTAAAGGATCATACTTGCACTTAAAAAGACCATTTAGTACAAATTGTTATCTTAAATTATTGTGTTTTAGGCAAAAAATGTAAATGAAATCTGGTCTGAATGTTACGTTAGTCACTTTGGAATGACCCTAAACGAGAAATACTGTATAGAAGTTCACTACATTTTTATGAAGATGTTTAGTATTTTTTCTTAAAGTAGGCCTCATATGGATATTTTACAGACAAAAATTTTTTAAATTATTTTGTTCTTTGCATAAAAAAACATTGAAATTTTTGCATTTGACAGGTTTCTACAATAAACAGAGTATTCAAGCCTATTTTCAGAGGTTAACTCTAATTTTTTTTTATGGATTTTGTAATTCCTAAGGATAATAAGGATTCTTATTAAAATACTAACCCATAAAATTATTATAGAGTTCTTATTTTTTTCCTCGTTTGGTTAGTAAATATATATAGTGCTGTCCTTTAAAAAAACCCACTTTTTCATATTTCTTTCATTAAAAGCTTAAAAAATATGATAATTAAATCGAACAAAATTGTGTTGTAACGGCTCACCCTCCACTACATTTTAGTGCTTAGTATTTTTAATTCCAACGCTCCGTTACAAATTGGCAAACAATTAAGTAAGAATCCAAAAAAAACCCAATTTTCCTAAAAAAAACCCCCATGTACCCTAAAAAAACCCACGCTTGAAAATACTCAACAAATTAAGAAAAATATGATTGAAAGGTTTATTTTGATAGAAAAGATAATAATTAAGATAATTAAAACCAAATTTATTTCAATTTATTTCTAAAATTAAGTTAAGTTAAGTTCTAAATTAAGTTAAGTTTTTCTACTCAAGAATGTTTCCTTCAAAACACAACGACAATAGCGTTTTTATTGTTGGATTTTAATAAAAAACGACATATTAAATACAAATAATTAATAAAATTTTTATGAAAAAGCTTAAAAACAGTAACTGGCACTAATATTTTGTTTTAAACCCTCAACTATAAACTTTCAAAACCAATTTTCGAGTATAACTCGGAAAAATGCTATATTTTCATGGAAAATGGCTGTTTTTGGTATCATTGAGTTTTTATCAAAAATACTAAAAAAAACATCGAGAATTACTGAAACAACTATTCTCTTTGAGTAATTAGTTGTATATCATGAATAATATTAAATATTTTGCATAATTTTTTATTTATTTTATCATTTATTACAGAAGGAAAAGTGGGTTTTTTTAGGCACCCTATGGGTTTTTTTCACCCCTCATTTCAAAGACTGCTGTAAGGTCCCTAATTGTCGGACAGAGCTGAAATTTTAGCATTTTATTCTCATAATAACGGGATAACACAAAATCACGTGAAAAATGCTTTTAAGTCTTTATAACATATATTTTTACAGCATCAAAATCTGCATAACAAAATCATATTTTTAGCCCAAAATCGACATTTTCTATTTATTCAAAAAACTAAGTAAATAAACGGTTCTTTGACTTGATTTTACGTTCCTGTCACTCTTAATGGCATACAATGACAGGGCACATGAGAATTTAAAATTATTTCAATTATTTATTTAAAATATCTCGATGGGTTTTTTTTAGGGTACAATTTGGAGTGGGTTTTTTTTAAAGGACAGCACTATAAATACTTATGTTTATAGATAATATCAACTCTAGATTCAAAAATTGTGGTCAGTACATTCAAAATGTTAGTATAGAAATCTTCGAAGTCAATTTGATAGTTTTTTACATGTAACTTTGTGGACAGTTAATCAATTTTGAATTAAAAGCCTGCAAAATAAGTTAATTTGTTCCATAATATGATCAGGGGTATAGATATAATTTCCCCTTTTTGGTAAGGTAAATTCATTAGATCCAAAATCTCAATCACATAGATGTAATAAGTAACCACAAGCATGGAAAATTTAAATACAGTCGAATCCGCTTAATGTGATCACGGTTAATGTTATCAATCAGATAATGTTATCGGAATCGACAGGTCCCAATCATTCCTATTTAATTTAATGTAAAATACATCGTTTAATGTGATCAACTATGAATCATCAATCCGCTTAATGTTATCAAAATTTGTCCATATCCCCTTTAAAACGACCGCTTTTGGGTTCGAGTTTCATTTTGAAGGTCAATTTTTACAAGTAAAAATCTTCTCCATGAGAACATCTGCATGGCGCTTCTTTTTTCTGAAATTCGGTATGGGTAAGAAAAATAAAACATTCCGTATATTATATTGAAAGAAAACGGTTATGGGGGGGGGGTCCGAATCCATACTTGTAATTGGTTAAAGAAACACCAAGAACCACGCTTTGCAGATGTTTCTGATAAGAGATTTTGATTTTCCCTTGTTTAATGAAATTTAGATTATGTAATAAATAAATGGTTTATTGGAGTGGAAGGATATAATGTAGCGGAAAAAAGAGAGACCTTTCTATAAAAATACACAGTAAGCGATTATTTTAATTTTATTAACTGAACTACTCTTATATTTTTCCCTTAAAATTTTTCCTAGTTTAAAAATAGAGTTCTAAATACATTTATTGCGATTACATGGTTTTGATTTTAAAGCAAACAATCTAGTAACACTGTTTGTTGTTTTTTTATATGAGATCGCTTATTATTATCAGTTTAGTCTCGGACAATTGCGATCACATTAAGCGGATTCGACTGTATAAAGCTAAGGTTAATAGAATAAGATAAGGTTTGCTCTTCACATAGAGATGAAAATTCGACTGACGTATGCTCTTCCATCCAAATACGTAGTTCCTCGTCATAATGACCAATCCGCAATAACCAATCACTTTTATTATGGGCGTGACTTTGGTATGAGTTGCTCTGCGCGGTATAGGTTAGGGATTTTTTTGATAAAATAAGAGGGATATTTGATCTTTGATTCAACAGGTTCAAGTTTGAAATAGTGCAGCATTTCAGTTAAGAAATCAAAAAGTGTTTTCGATTTAGATTGAATGATTGAATAAATATTATATTTCCGTGTTAATTATCTGAGGCTAATTTAAAGATGCACACAAAAAGTTCATAGTTCAAGATACATAAGAAATTTATTGATTGATTTCTTGACATCAGATATGTATAGAAATTGGGAGGGAGGTTATATTTCGAGAGGTGTAATACAACTAAATATTTAATTTTTGAAGGGATCTTGATATAAGCTCGCTTGTTGATTCTCGTTTATTATTAAAAACGTGTAAAATGTCTCGTTGCGCTGTTTCAGTTTGTAAAAACTATTGGCATAAGACTTGAAATTCTGTTTCTTATCATCGGTTCCAGAATGATCCTTATCTTCAAAATATTTGGATTGAAAAGTGTCATACGGAAGACAAAATTAATCCATCAACTTTAATTAACAAAGTTAATCCATTAATAAAATTTTAATAAAATGCTTTTAAAGATTTTTTGTTCTATCTGTATTAAGAAGTTTCTAACAGAAAGGTATTAGGAATGTTTGCAACCTTATATATAAAAATATTCAAAATTAAATAAGTTATGAATCCTTCTAATTATGTATTAAAATCAGTCTTAAATTTCATGATTTTATTGAATACACTATTTTATTAGCTAGAAACTATTTCGTTGTTAAATTAGAAGGAAAAAAGAAGTACTCATAATTTAATATGATGTAAAACTTGTATTAGTTTACACCAAGAATAAGTTTAAATAAATTATCCCATGGAGATCGCAAGCGTTGCTTTAAATTTGACTGGACTGCGTTATTTGTGGGGTACGCAGCAGTCGGAAGCTGCTGCTTTAAATTTATGATTTGTTGCCTTAAGTGGCTGCTCTACAGCTCTATATATCCCCGCATATTATTTTAATCCCTTTCTACCCAAGAAGAAGCTACGCGATTTCCCTAAGTAACCCTGATTGGTCAGTCCGCTTAGTTAAACGTCAAAGCGTCAACGCCTACCATCCAATTACGTCATCTTGGATGGTAACAATTCTGATAGCCTGATGGGCCCCCCCTGGTATAAAGCTACCAAAACTTCCAAACGTCTTAAATTCGAGAGTAAAGACTAAATTTCTAATGCCGTTAAATTTAATAGATTGATTACATTAATTTAAATTTTATTCCAGCGAGATTCTAACAGCTATATCAACAACTTAAATCGCGGTTAAAGTATTCACCTGTTAAAATATAAAAAAAAAATTCTTTCCTTTAGATGCCCTGGTTAACACCCACGTTAATATACGAGAGTCCAATTTTATAACTTTTGAGTTTAAGTGTTTAAACATAATGAAGTTTAAAGATCAATATTCCTTACAAGAAGAATGAAACTAATATCTTTAAACTATCTCTTAATCATCGATTACTTTAAATTGTTTAAGTATATACAATCCATATTTTTTTTCCAACTAGTGTCGAATCTGTGTAAATAGTTATATTTTCAGGTTTCACTTTGTAATATTTCTACCTCATTAAAGACTTATCTGAGCGTTTAAAGATCCAACTGGCAATACCATATTTGAAATCACAACTATCCAATATACACTAGCGGAAATAAAAATCCCAACACCAAGAAGGAAAGGAGATACCAAAGTAAAATTTATTTCTATGATTGCACATAGTATTAATGTGAATTGATTAAAAAATCAGCTTTCCTGGATGTTAGGGGGCCGAGAAAATCGGTGAGGAGTGTGGTCTCCATAGGTGTCCATTACCACCGTCACACGTCATGGTATTGAGTGACAGGGGATCTAAATGACTTTTGAGGGATTGGAGGACCATGTTGCCTCCTCAGGTAGTTAAAATTCATATGGTGCACCAGCGGACGTTGCATACCGGGCTAGGTGATTTCTCCTCATTGACCGGACTTGTTTTGTGGGTGTTGGTTCTAGAGAACGGGAAAGACGGGGTAAAATGCAAACTAGGGGGTTAAGAAGAAAGCTTGGACATTGCATACAACATGTGGTTGTGCATGTTTCGCTTGAAATTTGTCCCCAGGACAGGTCTGAAGGTAAGGACAGTCTACCGGCTGCAAAATCTCAATGACGCAGCTCTGGTTGGAAAAAATACTGGTGAATCATACTCAGGAGTTTCAGAAATGGAATCCAGTGCATCCCCACTCCGTTACCCACTCCGTGGAACGATTAGAAAATCATCAGCTGAGTGCGCTCTCTCCATTGTGTCTTCAAACTCATACCCGACCGTCGTGGTGCTTCAAACCGAATCAGGATTCTCTCATAAACACAATGTCATGAAATTGGGATTTTCATTTTCTTATTTCGTGCACTATTGGAAACAGAAATGCCCATTTTCAGCCCCTTGTTTATAGACAAAAATGTAAGAAGCTATGCGGACCGAACGGACGATCCGCAGTACTGCAAACGACATCCATCCCACTGCCGCTTGTCCTCAGTATGATCTACCTGTATTTTGGCCAACCAAAGCTGCTTCATTGAGGTTTTTTAGCCGGTTGTCCGTTCTTACCTTCAGACCTGTCCTGGGGACAAATTTCAAGAGAAAAATGCACAAACACATGTTTTATGCAATGGCCAAGCTTTCTTCTTAACTCTCTATGTTGCATTTTTACCCTGGCCTATCCGTTCGTAAGAACCAACACTCACAAAATATGTCCGGAGAAAGAGGAGAAATCACCTAGCCCGGTATGCAACGTCCGCTGGTGCACCATATGAATTTGGACTACCTGAGGAGGCAACATGGTCCTTCCAAGCCCTCAAAAGTCATTTAGATCCCATGTCACTCAATACCATGACTTGTGACGGCGGTAATGGACACCTATGGAGACAACACTCCTCACCAATTTTCTGGGCTCCCTAATATCCAGGAAGGCTGATTTTTTAAGCAATTCACATTGATACTATGTGCAATCATAGAAATAAATTTGACTTTGATATCTCCTTTCCTTCTTGGTGTTGGGATTTTTATTTCCACTAGTGTATATCAAATAGAGCTGATGTATGCTACCCGAAAAAACTTGAATAATAACTTAAATCTCTATATTATGTTGATTGTGGGCTCTGATTTGAACGAGGAAATACGCGATTTTCGACGAAATTTGAGCATACAAAAAAACGTAATATAGATATTTAGGCTATTATTCAAGTTTTGTCGGATAGCCTAGATCAGGGGTTCTCAAACTTTTTAAGTCGCGGAGCCCTTTTCAAAAGACAAATTACACTGTTCTACACTGAAAAAATTTCCTTGATGAAAATAGTCATTTCTTATAGATTTTGGGTCGCTGAATACGAAAATCACCATTAAAATTCTCAATTGACTCAGGATTTTCGGGGAACAGCCCCTCCCCCTTTTCACGTTTTTTAACGACTTTATAACTTTGAACTCGATTTTCAGGGTCAAAAAGCATTGCTTTAATCTTCAAATTGCCCCCCAAGGGACAAGAAATGTTCAAATTAATAAAATATGATAAATTTATAACAAATGGATAGGTTTAAGGGGTAGTTAACCCCCTAAGAATGCAAAAAATTAGCTAAAAATTATAGAGGTTTTTATACGCTATTTTTTCCTCTTTTTTTTTACGCAATTCCCGTTTGAAGGGTCCTAACCCTTCCCCAAGGACCCAAATTTGATGGCAATATGCAGCAATGATTTTTGCCAAAAGCGGTTGAGGTGAGAGCGCCCCCAGAGCACCCACGGAAGGGTTCAATGCCGCACTTAGAGTTTAACTGTGCTGTACAAAAAAAATTTGAAGCCACTTACTGAATTTCAGCTGATTCTTGTGTAAAATGATCTGCTGAATTTTAATATGACACCCATTTTCCTCCATCACCCTCAGTTTTTAAGGGGATGCCCCCTAATTGTTATCCACAGCCGTGCATCTGTTAACATCTTGATACATGGAATCCTCACTCTCGAAAACCGGTCAGTTTTTAAAGAACTGAAGAGTTTCTACTTAGGATACACCCAAAATATAATAAAAACATCATTTGTAATCTTTTCAAAATCATCGATATTAATTCCTGAACTCGCGAGCGCCTTCGCGATTCTGGAAGTCTTCCGAACTCTTCCGCGGGGACTTCTGTGAGGCTAACACCTCAACCGCTTTTAGTAAAAATTATTGCTGCATATTGTCATCAAATTTGGGTCCTTGGGGAAGGGTTAGGACCCTTCAAACGGGATTTGCGTAAAAAATAAGAGGAAAAAATAGCGTATAGAAACCTCTATAATTTTTAGCTATTTTTTTGTATTTTTAGGGGGGTAATTACCCCTTAACCCTATCCATTTGTTATAAATTTATCATATTTTATTAATTTGAACATTTCTTGTTAACTGGGGAGCAATTTGAAGACTAAAATAATGCTTTTTGACACTGAAAATCGAGTTTAAAGTTATAAGGTCGTCGAAAAACGTAAAAAGGGGGAGGGGCTGTTCCCCGAAAATCCTGAGTCAATTGAGAATTTTAATGGTGATTTTCGTATTCAGCGACCCAAAATCTATAAGAATTGACTATTTTCATCAAGGAAAAAATTTTGAAGGTCAAATTTGTAGAACAGTGTTATTCGCGGAGCCCTTTTTCGAAATAAATTTTTCAAGGTATAAAAACAAATTACATAAAACCCATTGCTTCTAGAAATAAAAGCATAATAGAAATTTATTTCGGGAGGGGTCCAAAATTATTCCTCAGCCCCTCCCATGAATATTTAACAGTTTAACGTAGCTTTTAAAAACATTTTTAGGTATAATTTGCATCTTAGATAATTTATTTGTAAGAAAAATTGTGACGAATTAAGATCCAAGTACAATAGAAGGTCTGGGGGTCCTTCCTCCCCAGAAGATTTTGTGAAATGTGATCCTTAAAAACAGTTTTTTTAACTCCTTTTAGGTACATCATTGTCCAAATTTTGGACATTCATTTTTAGGTAGGATTTTAATTTTAACGAACTTACTATAAAAATTGACAATAATAAAGCTTCAAGTGCAATAGGGGGTTTTGGGGGTCCTCCCCCAAAAGAATTTCGGAAATTTGACCTTAAATAACATGGTTTTAACTTGTTTTGTTATACGTAGTCCGATTTTCCGGGGGAGAGGCAGGGCCCCTTCGCCCCTTTGATATACACCCCGGGATATGTGGAATATTTTGTTTACCGATTATATTTTATCATTGGATACAATGTAAATCTTTATTTTAAATTTCTGAATATTAAAGCTATCACTTTTTAATCATTATGGCGGAGATGCATGAACAAAGGGTTCATACGGAAATCTATACATCTGTAAATTTTGTTTTCCTAAAAGTTACTTATCGAGAGCTGTTTTGGGAGGCTGTTAGACCATACGTCAGAGGTACATATCGAAATTTATTTACACATGGGCCCAAAATCATTCCTTATCCCCTCCCATGCCATAGGATTAATGTTAGCTCTTTTTATACATTTTTGGTAGAATTTGCATCTTAAAGAACTTAATATAAGAAGCGTTTTGTGTAATTAAGTTCCAAATGCTATAAGGGGGTGTTGGAAATTTGATTCTACTAAAAACAGGTTTTCCCTTGGTTTTGGTGAACTTTATAAAAAAAAGGTGCTGAGTAATCAATTTGAAAGGAGGGGGAAGGGGGTTCCTTGGTGTGCTACTATTCGGCGCGGCCGTTTCAGCGGCAGAAATAAAATGAAAGTAAATAAAACTCTCATAATTCTTCTAAAAATTAGAAGAATAAAAATTTGGTGCCGAAATGGGAACGGCGCCCAAACGGCCAGCGCCAAACCGTCCCATCCTGGGGGTGACTCCCCCAGAAAAGTTTTGGAAATTTGACCCTAAAAACAGGGTTGTAACTTGTTTTGGTAAACCAAAAAAGACCTGAAAAAGGCAAAAACCAGCAGACCTTACCAACACCTTACAGAAAGTTATTTATAACATTTCAAAGAAAAGCAAATTAGAAATTATCAAAAAATGTATTTATTTCAAATTTCTTCGCGGAGCCCCTGGAAATGCTTGGCGGAGCCCTAAGGGCTCCGCGGAGCACAGTTTGAGAACCGCTGGCCTAGATCATATAGAGTCCATAACTCGAGACGAGACATTCATCGTGTAATTAGGGTAGAAATGAGGCGCGAAAAACCGATTTTCGGCCTTTTTGGCCGCGCGCCCCATTGGATTAACATGGGGAACTTCAGGGCCAATGTGGCACCTTAAGAAATTATCCAAAAATTCTGAAAAAATTCATAGGTACTCTCTGGCACCTTAGACAACTTTTCCGCACTATTACGTCATCAAAATCGAAAAAAAGTTTTTTTCGATACACCCTAATGACCATCTTTCGAAGTCAGTGACATCATAACCTACATTTGCATATTGCTGACATTTATCCATAACATCAATTACTTTCAAGGGTTGGTTGGGTGGTTGGTTTAGAGTTGAATGCCACAAAGCCAACATTAAGACATATGGCGCAGTACTTTCAAGGGATTTGATATGGCTTAGTAAATTTTAAAGGAATAATTGTCTTCAAGTACTTTGTTCAGTCAGTTGATCTTCCATGATAGACACATTCTAATACAGTCGAGTCCGCTTAATGTGATCGCAATAAGGAATTTGCTCAAGTGAGCTTTTGATGTAAATTGGTAATTTTCAGTAGTAAAAACGAGCGCTGAATTCAAAAATCTGGTCGAAATTTTCATTTAGTTTAGTGAAAATTAATTATTTAAATTTAAAAATCGATAAAAAATCACGTGACTAAAAACGCGATATGATTGGTTCGAGAGAATTCTACGTCACGGGTCATGAACTTCCATTTTCACCCGTTCTGTTTACATCGCGCGTGTGTATTCTTTTACAATAATCATCGTTCTTTTTTATTATTAGTAAGATAGACATGGAAAAAGGATTTGTTAAAGCTCAATCCGACAATCTACCACGAATCGATAGATGGAAACAAGAACGAGATATTTAAAACGAGATATTTCTACTCCAGAGCTGTCCTCCGCCATATTGTCTCAGTTTCGAAGCACGTTCCGATTGCTTTTACACTTTTTGTGGCCCGTTTAATAGTTCCAAAAAATCTAAACAGCTATTTATTATCAAAATAAGTCCTCAGACATTAATATATTACGAAAGTAATGGATATCTAGTGCCCTACTTGTGTTACTAGTAATTACTTGTAGTGTTTCTTAACAGATAGCAGCACTGGTAAATATATTGTTTGAAATAAATTCCTCCCTTTCATATCGTATTTTAGCTATATCATTTGTTTGAACCTTGAAGTTGGGAACATAAACATAAAATACTAATACTCTAACATAAAAATTTTTGTTGAATATGAAGAAAAATTTCAATAAATTTTCAAAGGCTTCCCACTGTATAAGAACAGTTCATGAATAAGTTAGGTTAAAAAGCAAATAGCCTTACAATTTCTTTAATGATATTTGAGTAATAATATAAAAAATTAACAATGAAAAAGAACTATAATCACTAAAAAAATATATTTTAACTTTTATAAACTATTTAGTTAAGATTATTTTAACTTATAAAAGAAATTTAGCCAGAAAAAGTAATTATTAAATTTGAACTGTATATTCATCTTAAAAGTGAATTCTCTCACAAAAATCACGCACATAGCAAATAATAAAAATAAACTAGAAGAATTTTAAGAATAGTCCCCAACTAAAACATCCTTCATATAACAGTGGTTTTTTAAATAGTACTACTAGAAGAGTAAGAAATTCAAGTACCATAGGAATTTTGCACCATTTATCTCGAACTTTTATAACTTTTGGAACACAAAAAAATAAACTATTTTAAACGGAATGCGCAGTTCATTCCGGCAGATAGTGGAGGACTAGTCAATAGTCACCACTTTTTCCGTTATAGTCGGCTAGACTAAAAGCTCTCCCTCCGCTCTCTTGCGTTACCTTCCTATACCGTGCTGATGAGCCCAAACAAGGGCGAAACCGGTCCACGGTTGGAGGCGACGCTTGAGAGCTGGAGTTTTCTCACATATTCCTCTAACCAGAGGTAGTGGTAAAATACTCCCTTTTCATACCTGTGTCCTTTCGGGAATTAAATCTGTTCTATGGAATGCGCAGTTCATTCCGGCAGATAGTGGAGGACTAGTCAATAGTCACCACTTTTTCCGTTATAGTCGGCTAGACTAAAAGCTCTCCCTCCGCTCTCTTGCGTTACCTTCCTATACCGTGCTGATGAGCCCAAACAAGGGCGAAACCGGTCCACGGTTGGAGGCGACGCTTGAGAGCTGGAGTTTTCTCACATATTCCTCTAACCAGAGGTAGTGGTAAAATACTCCCTTTTCATACCTGTGTCCTTTCGGGAATTAAATCTGTTCTATGGAATGCGCAGTTCATTCCGGCAGATAGTGGAGGACTAGTCAATAGTCACCACTTTTTCCGTTATAGTCGGCTAGACTAAAAGCTCTCCCTCCGCTCTCTTGCGTTACCTTCCTATACCGTGCTGATGAGCCCAAACAAGGGCGAAACCGGTCCACGGTTGGAGGCGACGCTTGAGAGCTGAAGTTTTCTCACAAAAAAATAACTTTCCCGGAGTTTTGCTCGTCGTGTTTTTACGCTCCGAAACAATGCAGTACTTGTAGACCATAATTCAAAGCTGCGAAATAGCGATTTCCATTTCTAATACACGGCGTATCGCACTCTACCCAAGATCGTTCGTGACCTGTGACGTCACACGCTGAGCTCAACCCGTTTTAGCGCAGTTCGAAACGGGCGATATTTAAAAAATTTTTTCTATTCGAAAAAAATTTCCGATTAACCTGAAATTTTGCACATAGCTCTTTTTTAGCATGGAGTATCAATTAAAAATATAAAAAAAATCGGGCAAATTCCTTATTGTCCGAGACTAAACCGATAACATTATCCGATCGATAACAATAAGCGATCTCATATCAAAAAACAGCAAACAACGTAACTAGATTGTTTGCTTTAAAATCAAAATTATGTAATCGTAATAAATGTACTCAAAACACTATTTTTAAACTAGGTGAAATTTTAAGAGGAAAATATAAGAGTAGTTCAATTATTAAAAGTAAAAAAATCGTTTACCTTGTATTTTTATTTGTATAGAAAGGTCTCTCTTTTTTCCACTCCATTATAATCCTTCCACTCCAATAAACCATTTATTCATTAAACACAAGGTAAAATTCAAATCTCTTATCAGACACTGCAAGGCTTCGATCTTGGTGGTTTCTGTAACCAATCACAAGGATGGATTCGGACCCCCCCCATAACAGTTTTTTCTTCTTCAAAATATGCAGAATATTTTTTTACAATTTTTTATTACGTACTCACACTGAGTTTCAGAAAAAATAAAGAAGCGCTAGATGATCTCATGGGGCAGATGTTTACTTGTAAAAATTGACCTTCAAAATGAAGCTCGAACTCAAAAGCGGTCGTTTTAAAGGGAATATGGACAAATTTTGATAATACTAAGCGGAGTGATGATTCATAGTTGATCACATTAAACGATGCATTTTACATTAAATTAAATAGGAATGATCGGGACCTGTTGATTTCGATAACATTATCCGATTGATAACATTAACCGTGATCACATTAAGCGGATTCGACTGTACTTTCCTTTCAGTTAACTATCTGAGATCGAATAAATTCTGATGTAATCATGAAAAGAATTGGCATCTAGGTTCAATTTTGTCGAGGAAGCGATCGAGAAAACGTCCTCGGGCAGAAGAATCGGCAAGTCGGAACTTTCGCCACCTCGTTTTTCGGTTTCCTCTAGAAGTTGGTCCCATTGATAATGATACACCCTTTATATAGGGTCTAGGGTTCAAATCCTTTCACTAATCCAATATTGATAGGCATTATCTTTACAATGTTTAAAATCTACAGGGTGTTTCAGAACTTCTAGGGGAGCCAAGGCACTCCTGCACGACTCAGAATCCCTTAGGAATGGGGGGGTCAGAAATGCACCCTTTACGCCCTAGGCGTTTTTATAAGTAGGTATGAGGGGTTGTGGAATTGCCTGAGGAGATTGACAAGCAATCTTTAAAAATGGGATTAAAACCAGAAAAACTGTTCGATTCCAGCATTTATTGCATAAAATCCAATTTATTAACAAGAATTTTAGTAAATACTTAACAGTACCTATCGTAATTAATAATGATTAAAAACTTGTAGTACGTCATGACTTATTTTAATCTAAGAACTAAGAAATTACGACTAATATTTCAAATCTTTAATTGGTTTTATTTAATAAATGCGTGAATCGAAAAAAATTTCTGGTTTTAATCCAATCTCAAAATGTCACATGTCCATTTCTCTGGGAAATCTACAACCTCCCATGCCTACTTTAAAAAAACCCTAATTCGTTAGGGATGCATTTCCTACCATGTTTGGGTAATGGGTATGTGTATATTATATAGGGTCTAGAGTTCAAATCCTTCCAATGATACAATATTGACCTTTTTACCCTTTATGCCCCAAATAATTTTCCTCATCCTTATCCAAAATATGTCAAGTTTACGTAACTGCGACTATAATTAAACTAAATTTGGCCTTACATGACGAAAATTGGACGAATTTGGAACATTGGGAAGTGGGACTTACAAGTACCGTCGGGGCATAAAGGGTTAAATCTTTACAATGTTTTAAATCCATATTTATTTGTAAAATTTGGATCCCTATTTTTAGGTACACTTTGATTGAATGCTAATGATTGGAGGGAATCTACAAATCAAAAGTGAGTGTTTTTTTAAGTGTAGTTAGTCCCTTAAGTTAATCCCTTCTTGGGATCCCCCCTGTGGTTGTCCCATGTTGTTTTGTCTATCATCAGTTGCAATGTCATCGTGGTAGTTGTTAAATTTGGTCGTCCAAGAGCAAAATCATCCAATAATCATGCTGGCTTGTTTCAAATGACGAAATGCGGTAAGATATTTTTTTATTATAATACTAGCTGATACACCCGATGTGTTCGGGGAAAAAAGGGCGTGTAATATGTATTATATAGGGTGTGTATTAAGTATTGTGTGTGTTAGCAACACACATAAAACATAAGTAAACTAATGCTTTTTAGACTTTGAATGCTTCAGCGAGCTCTCAACAAGAGCCATCCTGGTCAAGGGCAAAATGTCCTTCTGTAGAACAGTCCCAGCCATCTCCATGGCTCCCAACAAGACATCCGGAATGTGCTCCTTGACCAATTTCACCTTCTGTTGCTTACCGACTTAGGGAGAAGTCACTAACTTTCCCAAAAAAATGTAGGAATTTCACATCTCTAGCCATAGGCGCTAATGGTCAATAAAAATATATACAATATCAATATTAAACGCTTGAGATCCTGTTAAAATTTGTTTTTTGGGTGCGCATGCGCAAGCACTTTTCTAGAGCTGTTTCCAGAACAGCTGTCAGCGCACGCAAAAAACAAACTTTAACAGGATCTCAAGCGTTTAATATTGATATTGTATCTACGTGAAACTTTGGACTTAAGGGTTTTCAACTATGATCTTTCAGATTATCAAATCAAAAGAAAGGATTTCGAAATACAAAATAAGGTTTTGGCAGAGTTTTCACACTTTTTTGTGTTTTTTAACTTTTTTTATAATAAAACAAATTTTAAAGTGAAGACTTTTGAGGTAATTTTAAAGATCATATTAAACCACAATTTTTGAGACCCTAATTAAGTTTTTATCAATAGTAGTTCTTCTACAAATTGAATTTTTCAATGATTTTTTTGGAGTGTCGCTCCATTTTTAACTCCCTGGGATTTGGTCTGGGACCCCCTTTCTATACTGATTCTTTTTCTTCTTAATGAGTACTATCATCCCTGAAGGTTTGTTGCACCATTTCAGATACACCCTGTATAATATAGGGTCTTTTATGAATGTGGAACATCTTTTCTAAAGAGA
This sequence comes from Tetragnatha versicolor, assembly GCA_024610705.1. Classification (NCBI taxonomy): domain Eukaryota; kingdom Metazoa; phylum Arthropoda; class Arachnida; order Araneae; family Tetragnathidae; genus Tetragnatha; species Tetragnatha versicolor. The sequence continues at coordinate 12,164,220 of JANDEH010000017.1, read as the reverse complement.
TTCTTTTCTGAGGTTTTTTTTTGTGATTATGGTGCGACCACACAGAGTACTAGAACAGAGAGTTCGTCGCCATAGGCGCTATTGGAAATCGAAAAGTTGGATGAGTTTGGGGCTATTTTGGCGCTGCGATCGCAACAACGTCACGAGAGGCGGGACGGAAAAGCCTGATTGGTTGAGAAAAACTTTTTCTTTCTCCTTTGAAAATAGAAAATTGAGTGACAGCCAATCACAGGTTTGATCACTCTGTCAATCATTTAGTTGATCGTGGCGTCCTCCAACCCATCCAACCTTTGAATATATCGTTTTGGACCCTCTGTTAGGATTTTTCTCTGTGGGTGCGACCTTAAGTCAGTGGCGGATCCAGGGGAGTGGCACTCTGGTAAGTGCCCCCCCCTTGAAGACCCCCTTTCTGGGGGTGGACCTCCATTTGTATCAAAATGGGGTATTCAGTGTTTATTTTTATGAAATCCTCAAAATAGTGACATTTTGGGTCAAAAAGTAAAGGAAATAGTGTCGAAAAGTGCCCCGCCTTAGACTTAAAACGTTTCTAAAAATGAGTTAAAACCCTACTTTTACACGTCAAATTTCAATTTTTTTTTCTGGGGGAGGACTTCCATACTTCCAATGGTACCACAAGGGGATCCAGTAAGTGTCCCCCCCTTAGAACCGTGCTGGATCCGCGCCTGCCGTAAGTATCCAGCTCTGCTCGTTAAAAGTTGGTTATCTATATTCTAAGGATTTTCTTTGCCTAGAGGTTAAGGAATATAGAATTTCCTCTTTCACCGTTTTTCCCTACATTTGACGTCATCGTCCGAGGTTTTAGTTCTATTAAACGTATTGACCTGAGAATTGTCTTAAATTGTTGAAAATTTTATCTACTTTTAAAAAGATATTTTTTTTACTCCCCAAGAACTGAAAAATGTCGGAAATTTTTGAGAGTTGCCAAGTTAGCACAGGGGTTTCGAAGCTGCAAAATTGGTTACAAACTCGGCAAGGTCCTAACAACATAGGACAAATATTGGAACAACGCAATTTTTTGCGATTTTCGATGTCATAAGTGACTGTCATCATGAAAAAAACTAACTATAATACTATCGTCGTTTATAGTTAGTTGTTAAACTGTCCAATATCTAGAAAAAAACGCTAAAACTGTTTAAACGTAAGAAAAATTTTGAACTCCATTATAACGTGTTCAAACAAATAAAATTTGAGTTTTTGTAGACAAAAAGCTTTTTCAGGACCTTTTCAGTTTCGATCCCTCCTTAAAACCAAATAAGGGGACATCCATAAATTACGTGAGGTGTTTTTTCAGAAATCTGGACCCCCCCTCCCCCTTTGGTGAGAATTTTCTGGACTCCCCCTCCCACGTGAGATTTACCTACAACCTTTGAAATAAATTTTCTATCCTATTCGTTTGCATTTTGGGCTTCACAGCACCTAAAACTTTTCCATATTAATGATGTGGGGGGAAAGGACATTATTCCGCCTAAAAATCACCACAGTTTCTTATCTGAGGGTATTATCCCTTTCTCATTCATGCTTAAGAAAAATCTTTTAATTTCTAACTTAGAAAGACGTGAGAATTTAATCGACCCCCCGTCCCCCCTTGGTGAGATTTTTCCAAACCCTTCCCCCCTTTTTGACCTCACGTGATTTATGGATGTCCCCTAACAAAATAAATGGTTGAACGTGAGCTTACTCAGCTCCCCACCAGATAGCAGCACTGCTGAAGTCCGTGTTGCATTTTCTTACAAAAAACAATTCGATCGACACTGACAGTTGTGCAAGCATTTGGTGGTATGGTGGTAATAATTTCGCAAATCTTCTTCAGTGGGAATTATAAGTTTTTTTTTGATCATACTAAAACACGATAGGGTGTTCAAGATTGTACACCATATTTTACATAAAATGCCAAGTAGAATCAAAAATTTTAAAGCGTAGTTCAGATCACAAAATATTTGTTTTTTCATGTAAAAATCACTTGAAAATAATCTCTGACAGATAGATAACCATTAAGAATGAATTTAAAATGCATTAAAATGTATTCACTTTAATGAAACCTGATTCAAACACGCCGATTTAGCGACAGACACCCACAAGAACGTGTCCGTGGGCAGTGGCGGATCCAGGATTTGTTTTTTTTTTTGGGCGGGGGCTAAGAATTTTCATAATCCAATTGAATCTTATTGTTAATGGTAATACGGAAAAGGTAGTGAATTATCCTACTCAAACCACTAAAAGGGGGGTCCGGGGGGTCCACCCCCTAAAATTTTTTGGAAATTTAAGCAAAAAACCCCACTTTTTCAACTTGTTTTGGTACGCCTCACAGTGGCGGCTCGTGAGTTAATTAATAGGGTGTTCACACCAATTGTATAAAATTAAAATTTCCATTAATTTAATCCGTTTATGTCATAAATGTCATCTTTAAATTTTCTTTTAAAGTTCCTATTTTTTCCATCTATAACTTGGACAATGGTCAGATGAGGAGTTGGTCCCAAGTTCTTTATTTCAACTTTTTTTTCCAGCGGCAATTGAGATAAATACAGATGCTTTAACTCAAACACGGAAATTTTACTTTAAGCCATCATTTAAAAAAATCCTCATTAATAAAAAAAAGTATTAAAATATTTTGATGAAAAGATTTAAATTGTATTTAAAGAGTGCTCTTACTCGTACTTTCCAATTAGCCGATAAAATCACTTCTATCAGACGTCAAAAAAGAAAGCTGTGCCTCAAAAGTGAAAGCCTCGGCACACTAAATCTGTGCTAGCGGAGATCTCTTGAGCGTTGCCGTAACTCAAATTATCTCCGGCAAGCAGTCGGGGTTTCTTCGGATTCTCATATTTTTTTCGCTCACACGTGCGGAAGGGGAAAGAAAAATAAGAGTTCAGTCTTTTTTCGATTTCTTTCGCGTTTCCGGTAGTAAATTTTTCTTATTGAGTAGAGAATGGGGGGGAGAAACATAATTTTGAGCAAAAAAAGAAATTGAGAATATATTTCCTTTGATATTTATTTATCTTTGTATTCGATTTTTGTTCTACTTTTTCAGTGGGTGTTCACGTGCTCCTGTGCTCCTATGGACGAGCCGCCACTGACGCCTCATCCGAATTTCGGATATAGATTTCACTGTTCAACAATGAAAAAATTTCCTTGATGAAAATAGTCATTTCTTAAAATTCTCAATTGACTCAGGATTTTCGGGGAACAGCCCCTCCCCCTTTTTACGTTTTTCGACGACTTTATAACTTTAGGGGAGAGTGTTGTACCTTTGGACAAAAATCACGTTTGGATTTTTCTAAGACAAGTAAAATCCCATTTTGACCATTTAAAGCGCCCAACCTATAGTGCTAACCTTTGTGAATAAAGATATATTTTTTATTAGCCAAAATCTTGAAAATTGGATTTTTAATCATTTATAACAACTTGGAAAAATTTGTGTCCAAAGGTACAACAACCTGTTGTACCTACGGACAGACCCAGTTGTACCTGTGGACACCCTTAAAAAGGGAAGTTTTAGTTGAAAAAAGCTAAGAATGAACATTTTTATTGATGCATTACCTTTTAATATAACCTATTTCAAGCCTTTATAAAATTGAAAATTTTTTAAAGTAATGTAGTTTTAGAATTAGATCGTAAATGATCATTAAAACGAAGTTGAACGATAAGTCTTGATTTTTTACCAAAAACACAAAAATCACATGGTATTTTCAGATCAGAATTTAAGGTAATAGTTTCATCAATCATGCTGATTGATATGTCAACTTCACTGATGCATAAAAAAAACAATTCGATCAACACTTAGTTGTGCAAGCATTTGGTGGTAATAACAATAATAATTTGGTGGTAAATCATCTTCAGTGGAAATTTTAAGTTTTTTTAACTATCATACTTAAATGCGATAGGATGTTTAAGATTTTACACCATATTTTACATTAAATTCCAAGTAGAATCAAAAATTTTAAAAAGTAGTTTAGATCACAAAATATTTGATTTTTCATCTAAAATTCACTTGAAAATAATCGCTGACTATAAGATTACCATTTAAAATTAATTTAACGTACATTAAAATGTATTCAGTTAAATGAAACTTGATTCTAAAACGCTGATTAGCTACACACACCCACAAGAACGTGACCGTAGGTACAACACTTATGGTGTACGGAGGTACAACATCAGGTGTTTTTGCATTGAAAGTTCTGTAAAAGATAAAAGAATTGAGAACTGACGATTTCTAATATCAAAACTAAAAAGTCAAAATCTCGGGGATTCCCCCATGTATCCCATTTTATCATATCATAATCATAGGGGAAGAAAAGAATTAATGTAGTGATGCACTAAAAAAAACTTTGAGCACCAAAAAACAGTATTTTTGTTTATAAAATTTAAATAATATTTTAAAGAGCTGATTTCACATTAGCAACTAGATAGCATCTGTTTACATTCAAAATCGATCACAAATTCAAATTTATATTTTTTCCCGAATTTTAAAATGAGGTGGCTGAAGGTACAACCGTCTGTAGGTACAACACTCTCCCCTATACTCGATTTTATTCAGGGTCAAAAAGCATTGCTTTAATCTTCAAATTGCCCCCCCCAGAGGACAAGAAAGGTTCAAATTTATAAAATATGATAAATTTATAACAAATGGATAGGTATAAGGGGTAATTACCCCCCTAAAAATGCAAAAAATTAGCTAAAAATTATAGAGGTTTTAATACGCTATTTTTTCCTCTTATATTTTACTCAATTCACGTTTGAAGGGTCCTAACCCTTCCACAAGGACACAAATTTGATGGCAATATGCAGCAATGGTTTTTACTAAAAGCGGTTGAGGTGAGAGCGCCCCCAAAGCACCCACGGAAGGGTTCAATGTCGCACTTAGAGTTAAACTGTGCTGTACAAAAAAAAATTTGAATCCACTAACTAAATTTCAGTTGATTCTTGTGTAAAATGATCTGCTGAATTTAAATATGACACCCATTTTCCTCCATCACCCTCAGTTTTTAAGGGGATGCCCCCTAATTGTTATCCACAGACGTGCATCTATTGACAACCTGAAAATGGAATCCTCACTCCCTAAAACCGGTCAGTTTTTAAAGAACTGATGAGTTTCTACTTAGGATAGACCCAAAATATAAGAAAAACGTCATTTGTAATCTTTTCAAAATTATCAATATTAATTCCTGAGCTCGCGAGCGACTTCGAGATTCTGGAAATGTTCCGAACTTTTCCGCGGGGGCTTCTGGGAGGCTAACACCTCAGCCGCTTTTAGTAAAAATTATTGCTGCATATTGTCTTCAAATTTGGGTCCTTGGGGAAGGGTTAGGACCCTTTAAACGGGAATTGCGTAAAAAATAAGAGGAAAAAATAGCGTTTAGAAACCTCTATAATTTTAGCTATTTTTTGTATTTTTAGGGGGGTAATTGCTCCTTAAACCTATACATTTGTTATAAATTTATCATATTTTATTAATTTGAACATTTCTTGTTACCTGGAAGGTAATTTGAAGACTAAAACTATGCTTTTTAACCCTGAAAATCGAGTTTTAAGTTATAAAGTCGTCGAAAACGTAAAAAGGGGGAGGGGCTGTTCCCCGAAAATCCTGAGTGAATTGAGAATTTTAATGGTGATTTCCGTATTCAGAGACCCAAAATCTATAAGAAATGACTATTTTCATCAAGGAAAAAATTTTGAAGGTCAAATTTGTTGAACAGTGTTTTTTGCGTTTTGACAAACTTAGTATATTAGACGTTTTTTTTGGGGGGGGGGCGTAGATCCGCCACTGTCCGTGGGTACAACACTTAAGGTGTCCGAAGGTACAACATCAAGTGTCTGTTTTTGCATTCAAAATTCTATAACAAAATAAAAGAATTGAGATCTGGCGATTTCCAATATCAAAACTAAAAAGTCAAAACCTCGGGAAATCACCCCATATGTCCCATTTTATCATATCATAATTATAGGGGAAGAAAATTATTTATGTAGTAATGCATTAGAAAAAACTTTGAGCATCTAAAAACAGTAAATTTATTGTATAAAATTTAAATAATATTTTAAAGAGCTGATTTCACGTTAGCAACTAGATAGCATCTGTTTACTTACATTCAAAATCGACCCCAAATTCAAATTTACATTTTTTCCTGAATTTTAAAATGCGCTGGCCGAAGGTCAACCGTCCTTTGGTAAAACACTCTCCCCTACCAGGGGTCGGCAACCTATTGAAACGGAAGAGCCAAAAGTAACAGTTTACGAAATTTCCCAGATTTTAAAGAGCCACTGATTTTTATTCTTCAATGTTATAGTATATGCTTAATTCATATTTTAATTTAGATTGGGAGGGTGATTTTAGTTGGGGAGCATTTTTACCCAACATTTTTTCTGGGGTACCTCCTTTTGGGTAGGTACTTTTTTTTATCAAGTTTTAGATGACTTACGTACACACTGTAAATTAATTTTGGTGAACTTAATTTTAAAATTTTGTATAAACAATGTGAATTCCTGGAAAAATTGGAGGGTTTGGGGGTCCTCCAAAAATTTTGGAAATTTCCCCTTCAAAATCGTGTTTAAGTTCATTTTTGCCTTTTTCGATTGCACCCTAAGAGCACCTCTCATTATTTAAGTAGCAGCATTTTCAAGGGAAAATATTATAGTTATAATAAATAGCAAAATATTGGAGGTGTGTGTGTGGATCCCACTTCCATAGGCGCCGACTCCATAGGGTTTGAGGGGGTTTGAGCCCCCCCAATGTCAGAAGGGGGGCTTAGCCCCCCCAATATTTTTAGTAAAAATATACCTTTCTTTCATGAAGTTAAGAAGACAATGTATTGGACGTCGTTCTTTTGGTCTTCACAAAGGGTCTCAAAATGACTTAAAAGACTACTTTCTAGGGTAAAAATTTCAAAAAAAATTTGGGGGAGAACCCCCAAGCCCCCAACAAATTTTTAAATCTATTATGTACCGTTTTCCCCTGAAACTTCCGTGATTTTTGAGGTGTGATCCTCCATTTGTATAGCATAAGAAGAAAGAGTCTTACAAAATGAATTTAAACACTATTTTTAGGGACAAATTTCCAAAATGTTTCAGAAGTAGGACCCCTAAACCCCCTTCAAAATTTTGCTGTTTATTATATACTACAAACTGGGTTTCTTTGAAGATTCTGCTTCTTAAAATGTCCTGCTCTAAGGGTGTAACCCAAATGGGCTTCAAAAAGAGATAAAACGCTATTTTGTGGTGGAAATTTCCATATTTTGGGGGGAGGCCCCTCAAAATATCGCTTCGATTGGAATTTAAAATGTTTATAAAATTTTGAAATTAATTTCAACAAAATTAATATCAAATGTGCAAGTCATCTAACACGGAAGTAAAAAAGTACGTAAAGTAGGTACCTCAGAAAAAATATTTAAGTCAAAATCCCTACCGAAACAAAACTCTAGTTACGGCTCTGTGCCGTTGATTTTAAAAGCGGTATAAATCCACTTTCATTCTTCGCGATAGGTATTTTTTTTGTGTACGATTAAATTAAAAAATATAAATTACGCTGCTTTTTATTTGAATTTTTTATAGCAGTGGTCTGCGGCCGCGGACCTCCGAGGGTCCCCAGCACCTTCCTAGGGGGTCCGCTAGTTACCTTTTGATAGTTTCAAAATACATAACACTAATTTAAAGAGACAAATTTCAAAAATATTTCTGGGGGAGGACCCCTAGCCCCTCTCGAAATTTTGACGTCTCTTGTAATATTTTCCTTAGAAAATCTGTTTTACAAGGAACTTCTCTCTTTTGGTGGAACCAAAAATGTCTAAAAAAAGCTGTAACACTACTTTTTGAGGCAAAATTTCAAAATTTTTCTGGGGGAACCCCCCAGACCCCCTATTATACTTCGCGTAATTGTAACATTTTAACACAACGTGAAATATAATTTCAGTACTATTTTTAAGGAATCTCTAAAACTTTACGTATATAAATAAACTCTGTAGGGGTACTTTAGGAATAAACCTTTGGATGTTCAAAATCTTGGGGGTCTAGCATTAGTGGCGATCGAAAGTTTAAGGACCGCTTTTATATGGAACATACATGGAATAAAGTATATATTTTTTGTCTAGTACTGAGCCCCCCCCAATATTTAATAAAAGTCGGCGCCTATGCCCACTTCAGAAAAATTTTGGAAATTTACCCCTAAAAATAGTGTTTTAATTAGTTTTTAGAGCTTCTATAACGACCAAATAAGGATCCCTCCTCAAAAGTCACAGTATTTTCAAGGAAATCAGCACATATTCCAAAATTTTTAGGAGTGTTTAGAGGTTCTCCCCCAAAAGTTGTTTGGAATTCTTATCCTTAAAAGTAGAGTTTTGATTTTGACTCATCTTGAGAACTTAAAAATATATTTTCTGATTTTTAAAAAGTTTTGACAGTAAATTATTAAATTTTTAGTATGGAACTGGAGAGCCGCAACTTTACTTCGAAAGAGCCGCAGGTTGCCGACCCCTGCCCTATACCCATAACTATAACTATATTAGTTTCTCATAAAAAAAAGTGATGTACAATATGTGATGGTTTAATCTTTGTTTTTTTAGTTGTTGTGTGTAAAAAAATTCAGCCAATTTTTCAAAGTTAAAGTGCGATATTGGAGCAGAAGATATTATTCAATCGAAAGAATATTTTGCATCATTCTTATTGGACCCAATTGGCACCCTTTCCGCCCGAAATAGAACAGAAATAAAAAATAAAAATGCTTTTTCGGTGCAGAGTAGCCAGTAAAGTTATGCACAGTGAAATTTCGTTACAACGAAAAATCTCGTAAATACGAAGGTCTTGAAAGTCCCCATCCGTTTTTATTTGAATTATCGTCGAAATACCATTACAACGAAGAAATTTTTTTGGTCCCGTGAAGTTCGTGAAAACGGGATTTTACTATATTATTTCAAAAGATGAAATATAGATGTTTTTTAGTATTTTTTTTTCACTTAATAAATTATCAGTTTCTCTAGGCATACTTCTTTTACATGCTCATTTAGTACACATCCTAACAGCTAGATAGCAGCACCAGCGGAGAAGACCTAATTTTGTCTCTAGATGGCACCAGCAATATTTTAAAAACACCCATAAAATAAACATGATTTTTTGTTCTGAGAAGTCTGAGAACCCCAACCCCTTGACCCTCTTTCCACGGACGTAGCTACAGCTTTTCCATGGGGGGTGTCGAGAATGCAAAAAAGAAAAAAAACACATACATTGCATAAACTAATGTTAGAATCCATTTGACACTCGAGCAAAGCTGCTGGTTAGTTAAATTTTAAGTAACTTTCGATAGAACGTACAATGTAATATCTAAAATGTTTATTGATTATAAAGATAACAAAGCTAAAACAGTAAAAATAAACTAATTTCTTTTAAGTACTAAATTTAGCCTTTTACACCGCCAAGTCACGATAAATTCTCTAGAGCAAGTACAGCAGGGGCGTCATTTATTAATTTTTAAGTTGAAGGGGGGGCACGGTTTTTTTAAGGGGATCTGAAACTCACAGTAACCAGACTTCTGGTTGTTGTTTTTTCTGGTAGGGGGAGGATTGACTAAATGTCATGAACTGTTGGTCTCCCAATCTATACTCTGTTCATTTTGAACTGGCGCTTGAAAATATTGCCTTCCCCCACCACCGATCGGTAACCATTGCAACTATCCTCGTCAAAGTGACGAAGAAGGCTTACTATTGGCTCCGCGAAGAGCGTAACGCTTCTAGCGTGGGGGAAAGCACTATTTCTCAAGCGCCAATTCTAAATGAAAAGAGTATAGTAAAGATTTTCTTCAAAGATTGCATATGGTAAAACGGAGGGCTTTAATATTCAAGAAACTATAACTGATTATGCATCTAAATCTGAAACGCACGCGGAGATTTTAGTAGAAGATTCTCTGAGACATAAGAAAGTTGTCTTATTTTTAATCAGGTCGTTCAGATTATTTGTCATGAGACTATTAAACGTTTTACCATCTTTAGACCATCATAAAAACAGATAAAGGACAAGGAAAACACATTGATTCACGTTTCATTATAAGAAAAAAAAGTTCGATAGTGTGTAAAGAAGTATCTTATACTGATATAATAAAGATTAAGATCGTGTTTTAAGTAGTTATTCAAATTCAAGAAGTTGGTGTGATGCCTCGTGTTTCTTTTTACTGAAAATGATAAGATTTTTTGATATCTAGATTTCATTGTATGTTTAAGGAGAAACCTCAAAACGTTTTAGATAAGTTAAAAAGTAAATTTCGCATAAAGTACACTTAACGCTTGTCATTAAAAACGGAGGCATACCATAAATTTTTCAACTTTCCTCTGATGTCATGACAACGACAACACAGCAAAAAGTGGTGGTATACTCTGCTATCTAATGTGAACTACTATAAGCACTTTGTTTAGAAATTAATTGGACAAAATTCGTAAAAGAACATTTTCATAATAGTATTTCCCATTTTTAAGCTTTCATAGAAATTTTTGCATTTTTAAATTTTATTCCTTCCATTTTAGTCTCCAATATTAGTTCCATTTTTGTCTTCCATGTGAAAAGACAGGTCTTTCAAAGCAAATTTAAGGAGCAAAAAATATTTAATTCAAGTAAAAAAAAATTGCCAATTTTTTTATTTTATAAATACCATTACATTTCTTTCATTAGTACAAAACCCATATAGAACGTTATGTATCTATGAATGGCCTCAAAGAACAATTTTCTAAATCTACAAAGTTCTAACTTTTTCAAACAAAGTGGAGTCTACCTATTCTTTAAAATATACTAATATATTAGTGGAGTTCTTGATGTTATTCAAAATCTAAATTTTTGTTTTTCTTCAGTATTTTTTAAGTTACCCATGATTTGAATTTTTCTGAAAATGTCTGACTAACTTTTTACATTGGTAATACTTTAATTTATATTTCAAAGCATAGAAACAATCACACTTGTATTTAAATTTAAAAGTGTCGCCTGAAGAATCAAAATGTTTTTTCAAATGATGTGCTTCGTACAGTGGCGTATATAAGGGGGGGCGAAGGGGCCCTGGCCCCCCCGAAATTCTGACTTGGTGTACCAAAACAAGTTAAAACCCTGTTTTTTATGGTCAAATTTTGAAAAATTTTCTGGGGGACGACCCCCCAAACCCCCTTTTAGAGTGCTTGGAATTTTATCATTCAAAACTTTTTATAATAATTTCAAAATCCTACCTGAGAATGTATGTCTGAAATTCGGAAAGTGTATCAAAACCAAGTTGAAATCCTGTTTTTAGGATCTAATCTCCAAAATTTTTCTGGGGGATGTCCCCCATACATCCCCTTCTGTTCTTAAAACTATATTATTTATAACTTTTTCATTAAATTCATCAAATTTTACCTGAAAATTTATATCCAAAATTCTAACTAGGGGTACCAAAACTAGTTAAAAATCTGGTTTTTAGAGTCTAATGTCCAAAAATTTTCTGGGGGAGAGGACCCCAGACCCCCCTTTTGTAATTGCAACTTAATACATCATAACTTTTTAATATTATGTTCTTTAAGTTGCAATTTCTGCCTAAGAATATACTGAAAAAAAAATTAAATATACATGAGAGAGAGGGGCTGGGAAACAATATTGGGCCCCTCCCGAAATAAATTTCTATATACGCCAGTGGCTTCGTAATTCTTATTATTATTACGACAGGTTAAAAGGAAATAAATTATCTTGTTGATCTTAAAAAGCAGTATCGGTATAATATTAGATTTTGAGGATGAATATAAACTGCTCTTTCTCTAACAGCATGTTCAAACTCTTCCTAATGTTTTGGAGATTCAAGCAAACACAAACACCAAACCATGGACAAATTATTTTCAGTTACAAATCCCGACATCCTTGAAAACATAATCATACCTAAAAAAAATAATCCAAAATTTTTTAATTGTCTAAGATCATGGGACAGATGAATCCTAATCAACAAAACAAACATCCGATGATCTCTCTGAAAGCGCAATAATTGAACGATTTCAGAATGAAAGGCAACGATAATAAAACCTACGCATAACAAACCCAAAACAATGAGCTCATTCAATTCGAACGCACTGAAAAGGGTACGTTTTATCCATCGAGATACGACGAGTGAAAAAAATGGATCGAAACGATGGAGGTTGTTGAATTCACGCCCAGAGGATGTCATAACTGATGTGAAGCATCCTTTTCCTTGAAAGGAATTACCTGTTACGTAACTGTTTATTTTTGTTTGGGACGTGCTTTTCTGTTGGCCAGGAACAACATTGCTGTTTTTTTGCAAACAACATTTCGTCGCTTAAGGCGCAAAATGACATAACTGCATTTTCCCTATTTTGCTAAAGATGAAAAAAAAAACAGTTTGGCTATTAATTAAAGAAAATAATATTATTATAGTTTTAAACCTTCATTTTAGGCCTTTTTGACCGGGGATTGAGATGAAACGCTTCTCTGTGGCGGCGTCCCTAACAATATCAATGAAAGGCGTGCAATTATGTCATTTTGCCTTACGAATGCAGTTATGCTAAAATGACAAAATTGACGATTGCAGCGATTTGAGTCATTTTTTCGCAAAATCGTTGGTGCCAGGTGATCCGGGGCCGGGATTTGCATAAAGATTGATGCATAACTCAAAATGGCCAAAATGTCAGTTATGTCATTTTGCGCCTTAAGCGACGATTTGTTTGTTTCGGAAATGCATTTGATGGGATGTTAAGGCTCATTCACACTGTGTTCAGCCTGAGTGATTCTCACTCCTGTGAATCGGTTAGTTTGCATAGTAAAGTGAAGAGTGTAAAGCCAATTCACACTTTTCCTTTTGACTAATTCCTCCAAAATGAACACAAATCTATAAATGAGCCTTTAGGATTCGCCGCTTTTAGGACGAATTAGCATGCAAAGATTTGATCACAGAGAAAAATCCTAATAGAAGGTCCAAAATGATATTTTCAAATTCTGGACGGGTTAGAGGGCGCAACGAGGAACTATAAATGATTGACAAAGATATAGGCGGTACCGTTTTGGTGACCAAACCTGTGATAGGCTGCGACGTGTTCATTCAATCTGTCACTCAATCCACTATTTTCGAAGGAGAAGGAAAAAAAAGTTTTTCTCACCCAATCAGGCTTTTTTTCACCGCCTCTCGTGACGTAGATGCGACCCCAGCACCAAAAGAGCCCCCAACCTATCCAACTTTTCGATTTCCATTAGCTCCTATGGCCATGTACTCTCTATTCTAGTGCTCTGTGGATGTGATCACGGCATAAACTGGGGATATAACGGTCGAAAATTTCCTATTAATAACAATTTATAGAGGCAAATGTGGCTTGATGAAATGAGCTATCTTTTAGTTAGACACATGTTTATTGAACAAGAAAGAATGAGAAGAAGTAGTGTTAGTTATGGTTTTTGTTTTTCAGTTCCCAAAATCTGAATATACAGAGTTGAGCAGTAAGGCTGCTGCTCTTAACAGATAATATGTTACATGTTACACCTATTACATTCCTCATCGATTTAGAATCCCTGTCATTGGTCCTCAGTGCTATGACGTAGTAGTTACGTCATTATTTGTAGGCAATTTATTATAGGGAAGTTTCAACTAATCGCGTCGCTCAAATCGTTGCAAGCAAACCCGGCGAAGAACCAATAGGAAGACTAGATTTTAAACTAAACAAAACGTCTAAGACGCATATATTTTCGTAAAACGTGATGTCATATAAAAATATTAAATATTCTATCCACGTCTCGTGCATGCATGCGTGGTGAATATTTTTAACATCTTACGGCCGTATTCACCGGTAACCTGACCAGCGGTCTGGTCAGGAAACCATGGTTACAGCCTCTGATTGGTGGATGGAAAATATTGAATTATTTTTCCACCAATCAGAGGCTGTAACCATGGTTTCCTGACCAGACCGCCGCGCCGGTCAGGTTACCGGTGAATACGGCCGTTAGTCTTACCTTTACTTCGCACTTTTCTCGAAACCTTGGGTTGTAGAAGTACAGTTTTTAAAAAATATTTTTATGTATTTAACGTAAGGAATCTTGCTGTACGGATTTTGGGTGAACTTGTAGGAACACCTCAGTTTTAGGGCTTAAATGCAGTTTCGCAATACAAGCCAGAAGTCTTTTTCGTATTTTGAACTTGTTTTACTTTTAAAAATGATTAAACCAAATCAAAATTACTATCGTTTATATTTATTGTTGTAACATGCATAATTAATAATTCGAGGTTTTTTTCTATAAATCTATAAGGTTGTTTATTAATTGTTTTTATTTCAAAGGTTCATTAACTCTTTTTACTTAGTATGACTGCACGCACACATACATCCAATGAATCAATAAATAATTTCTTTAAATGAAAAGAGATTGATTTTCAAAAAATTATTTATTAAGATTGTGGAGTTTAAAGTTTAATTTTTTAAAAACAGAGTAAGATATTTACGGTATAATTGTGTTTTTATGAAAAAAAAATACCCAAAATATTATGACTTTAAAATGGTATATATATTTTGGATATAAATTTTCCCTAAAATTGAGCTGTTTCTGTCATTGGTTCATGTGGATCTGAACTTTGGAAACCCAATTGAAGAAGCCAAATCGAGAAAATTCACCAAAGTTTCCATGTCAAATAATTTCAAGTGGAAGCCACCTTTGTTTTAATGGTTATCAAATATTGAAGCAACTTGAATGGAGATTACTCTATTTACATTAAGATAAAAATATAGATTATGTTTGTTTTTATTTTAAAAAGTGTGAAATAGGGGTTTTCTTTCGTAAGAGAAGTGTTATTTATATGTTAATATGATGGTTTAAAATTAAATTAAAAAAGTTAAATAAAAAGATTTAGAGTTTTGACAACACAATGTGATACATGACAACCAAGGAAATTGCTTGGTCTTCTAAATCAAATAGGTGTGCCTATATAAGCAATAGTTTTTCATTCCAAAAATTGGTTTTACAAAAAAGAAATTTAAGAAACCTCTTCTAATTTTAAATATTTTAAGAAACCGCAAATTTCTTTACATAAATGACTACTTTTATCTATGTTATTTAGAATGAGATAATCCCAGACATATATTTTCGTGCATCCATATTATAACATTTGTAGGTAATTGAAATAACTGAAAATGATGTTAACCTCGAAATGCTAACTGTTCCCTAGTAAGTAATATTCTAACCATCTCAATAGTTCTAAATTATAGAAATGTCTTTTACTTATTTTTTATCTATTCCTTGTTTAAACTCTATGGTCGAAATAATAGAAGAGACAAATAGAGTCTACTAATCTACAGTTTCATTCGTTTTGTTCCCTATGTCGTATTCTTTATTTCTCTTTTTTAACAAAACTGTTTCACCTTTTGGTCTTCTTGAATTTGAGGCTTTGTCTCAAGCCGACTGTAAACTGAAAAAAAATTTAAGACACTGGTAAATTTTGATATTTTAATGGTCTTTGTGAGAGTATGAATATAATAACTTTTTTTCATATATGACAAAGGGGCCATCGTTAAAAAATGTTGTTTAAATTGTTTACAAAATCCTTTTTTCAAATGATTTCGATCACCTCTCTCCCCTATCTCTGTCAAAGTGTCACAATTCACTGTAACCCCTTCCCCCTTTTTGTCACATCACTAAGCGTTGCGCCACACTTGAGCGGCTTATAGTCGCTACTGCAATCAATCTCCATAAAAAAGCATAGGGAAAGCCTAGTCCCCTATCTTGACAGGAATCATGATTCCTGTCAAGATAGGGGGCGTCTCAGGCTGAACTCCATGCTTTCTCTCCTAACTGATTTACGACTTTTTGGGCGTTTCGAGTAGCTTGGTCTGTCATGAGGCTAATAATAAGTTTAGAAGTAAGGTTGGTAAGAATCTGGGATTCAATCTTTTTATTGATGTTTACGTGCACAACACCTTATAATTTCAAAGGGAGAGCTCTCATTTTGTTTTAGAATATAATTTAGCTAAATTATATTTCGAAGTGTCTATTATCCATTAAATTTGACCCATGCGCAGTAACCAGCTAGATAACATTAAAATTATTTTATTAAGCAATACCATCAGCCTCGATGGCTATATGATATAACCCAGAGGTCCCTGGTTTGAATCTTCGGTGCCGCTTTTGTTTATTATGCTTTTATTAGCAAAATTCGTCAGAGTTCAGTTGTTACTTTCGGGGAGCTAGACTGTGCTATTATATTTTACAAAAAAATTTCAATTTTTATTGTTGATTTTTAATGTGTGATGTCACAGTTCTTGAAACCTCCCCCTCGTCGTAAGGTGTCACAGATTGTTATCCCCCTCTCTTCTCTCCAATCGAGACATCAGTTATGGATGGACCCTTAACCCATTACTGCCTGACGTCCCTTTTTAGGGACGTTTTTTAAAAATCCTCCTATTTCTACAAAAATTGTTCCTTTGAATCAAAATTTGCACTGATGTATCTCTGATCTTCATAGAACATAAAGAACACAAGAAGAAAGCAGAATTTAAAAAATTTTTCACTTTTTTTAAAGTTGGAAGATAGAATTTTTCAGAAAAGTGCTTTTTTTAAATTTTAAAAGAAAAAGCTTAAAAATCCTAGTTGTTATTTTAAAAAAATTTCAATGCTGATATATATTACTGTTTATACATTAAATCAGTTGGGGTGTTTTTTATTTTTCCAAAATATTTTATTTTGACCTTATTTTGGACCCTCGAAAAGCGTCCCTAAAAAGGGACGTCAGGCACGAATGCCCCCGTGGTTTTCCCCATAGTGAAATGCTAGTGTTTCCTTATTTTTTTCATCAACTAGGGGGCTCTGCCCCCTGCTCGCTATCGCTCACCAACCCCCGGAACTGCTTCGCAGTTCTTTGAAGATCGCTTCGCGATCATAGCGAGCAGAGCTCGCTTGTTTCATCTCAACTATCAAGTACAACCTTGAACTTGTCTGCTTATAGCCTGTTCATTTAGAATAGGCGCCTGAAACAGGATCAAAAACGCTCAATAATTCTTAATAACGCTCATCAGACAACTTCAGTGACCGATTGTTTTACAGTATTTTGACTACTTCTGCTTAGGCTGCCTTGTCATTGCAGAAGAAAATTTTTTCGATGATAATTAGAATAATAACTTCTTCTTATACATTACGTCTCAGGCGCTAATTCTAAATGAACAGTGTATAGATAATGATAATTTAATATCGAAACTTTTTATCTCTCAAACTTTTCAATAATTTAATTCGTATCATTACCACGAAACTATCAAAATAAAACTCTTACTGAAGTATTCCTTTTTAAATTATCAATAATTTAATGGATAGGGGGCTACCGCCCCCTGCTCGCTTACGCTCACCAACTCCCGTAACTGCTATGCAGCTCTTTACAGATAGCTTCGCGAACTGCAATATCTGCAATCGATCTTTAGCAGAGTAAAACAAACTTCCCGAAAATCCTCTTCCTTTCATCGGCACAAATAACACTAAAAAGAGCTAAATTATTTATTTCTCTAGTAGTTCAAAAAATATCGAAGTATCTTTAAAAGATTATTAACCAAGTCTATACTATATCGCTAGCAAACTTAGAGCAAAAATGTGCACCTCAAAACTTTTAAATTTAAATATCCGTGCTCGCGACAATCTAGTGAACAGGCAAATATAAAATTTAAAAACATTAACACGTCTGATAAAGACCTACTAAAACTATGAAAAAAATGAAACTTTGATGCTTAATAATTCCAAAACTAATTAGAATTTTTTAAAGAATCAAACGCCAATCTCTTTCTAAAAAATAAGAATGTAAGTGTTTAAAAAATCATATTGATACCGTGATTAGTTTTCATTTTAGATAGAAAAAAACGAAAAAGTGTCAAAAATTTCGAAAATTAAAAAATTAATTACTCTAAACCAAATTCGAAATTCGAAAAAAGGGCGACGTAGTGCACATCTTCATACGTCAGAGAATTAGGCTGCAAAAAAACATCGTTCTGCTACTAATAGATTTGGCTAAACTGGATTACGCGGCGAAAAAAGAAAAACTTCAACTTTGACCTTAAAAATACCCCAGAACTAATTATCACATCAGTTAGCTTTTTGTTCGAGAGTGTGCCCCAAATATTCCTCTACTAACTTTTCAAATTTCATAAATATCTATCAAGTAGTTTTTGCGTTATGAGGGTTCAAAGAGTTGAAAAATAAAATTTTCTGAAACAGCGGCGGCAGCGGCGGCGGTGACAGTAGTTTTTTTTTAATATAGAGAGAAACGCATTCGATTCTTATGATATGAATTAAATAACTGATATTTATAAAATTACTTTAATTTTAGATAGTAAGTTTATTATTTTTGTTTATTTTTTTTGGAAAATACTGTTATTTCTGCTAAATTAATGGAATAAATAGTCTTAAATTATAAGGAATTAATTAATTTTTATTAATTAAAGGGAATAAATTAATTATTTTACTATATTTATTACTTATGCAAATATATTCCGGTTATATTTTAATTAAAAGTTTAATAATTATTAGTTATAATGACTTTTTGTCATTCAAATTGCCAAAAAAGTCGCTTTTGTGATAAATTTTCGGCTTTTTTTTTAATTAGATGTGGCTAATCATTGTGTTCTATACTGCAGATCAATCTGTATCATCTGGCTTGCTAATGCACATCCCACTAAGGCTTAATTTTTGGGGAGAAATTTGTGTTCCGCACAATAAAATTAAATAAAATGAAAAAAGTATGGGCATTTGAAAGACTTAAACTTCACAAATTGAGATATTCTGATGGATTTGAGATGTGTAAAAGTAATTATTACTTAATATTAGGTAATATATAAACAAAGAATGCCTTTTTCAATTAAAAATATTAATTAATTTGAAATTAACATAGACTTGCTAGGAAAAAATGTGTTTTTGATCATACAAAATTCTCAAATTACGTTAATTAAGGTTAATTTTACGGTTAATTGGATAAATAATTAATGTTTTTTGTTCCTTTTGATGTTACAGTATTGTTCCGATCACTTTTGCTGCACTTAATAAGGTAGAAAACGTTTTTGAGGCTTTAAAAAAGTTTTCTACCATGCGCTTACTATAGAGAAAAACAACGGGGGCATTCGTGCCTGACGTCCCTTTTTAGGGACGTTTTTTAATTTTGGAGTAGAAATTAAAATTTTAACCTGGAATTTTTTTCACTATTTTTCCAGTTGTTTTGGGGCTATTTACTATGTTTTTACCAAATATTAAAGAAAAATAAAAAGTTGGGCATTAATGGGTTAATAAAGGTCCAAATTTTCCGAGCGTCATGGCAAATCATCATATCCTTCGGAATATTCCAGATGACGAATTTCTATGGGATATTCAGCGAATGTTCATCACGAAGCCACAAAAAAGCTGTTATCCCGTACTCGAATCAGAAATCCCACAAAAAAACAAAAACTTCTGGAATGAGCTTTCCAAAAACGACGAGCAATATGAATTGCTCCAGAAAACATCCGTGGTATGCTAGAAAACCCATAACTCCATCAAGCACTCTTGGTTGTTATTAAGCCTTTTTCATTGACGATTCGGACTTCACTCGTTAAATCCGGTTCTGATGGAATCAAAAGTTATTCACAATATTTGAATGATTGATGAAACTATCGAGAAGATCATCTTTTGGGCTTACGACCTCCGTAAAACGATATAGATCATCGTCTTTATAATTGGAATTGGGGAGGAATTTCGAGGACCAATGACACTGGAGAAGCACCGTAAACACGAGGCAGTCTGATGTTGATTTTGATGGGGTTTTACCAGTTGAGTGCTTCTTCCATATTTTGGCATGCTGAAGTCATTAGTTTGATAAAACAGTCAGTTTAGTTGGCAGTAAACACTTTGATTCATCCGATTGAATCATCTGAAAAAAAGCAATCACTTAGATCTTATTATGTCGGGTTCACGGTGTTTTTTTTTTTTTTGTAATACAAGTATGATTTGCCAGTTGTGATATCCACTGTGTTTTTATTTTGTGTTGTGCATTCCTTTTGTTGGTAAATTATTATTGGTAAATTATTATTTTGTTGGTTATTTCGTCTTCTTCTGATTGGCGATTGCGTCCCGAGAGAGGAAAACTGCCACTTGGACTCTCTGTTAAGCTCTTTACTCTGTGGGAGATGATCGCTTATGATGAACATCCACAGTGAAACAATGTAAAGGAGCCTTTACCACCTTTACCATTGCACTCACTTCATTGTTCTGTTCAGTCTTATTTTCTTAAGGATCATTTACATTGTTTAACTTTCGTTGTTCTCCTTGTCATTTTGGGGGGGATCATTCCTCCTATAGATAAACTTCGAAAGTGAAAGGTCTATAATTGAGCCTTCATGAATTCGCTCCTTTGTAAAGTAGCAAAGAGAAAGAGACAGTAATTAAATATTCATAATATTTTTAACAAATCTGCTCAATGCTAATATTTAAAAAATCCTCTCTAAGTTAGTAATGATCCAAAACGTTTCTTTTTCAAGTACATATAACTTAAATCAGTAATTCAAAAGCAATTTCAGTGCAATTTACGTTTAATATTGAAACCGGTTGAATCAACCGAACTCTTAAGAGTTAAAATTTCTTGACAACTTACTTAGTCAGTTTTAACATCTACTATTAACAAAAGTGTCCTTTCCTGTAAAAAAATATATGTTGTTAGAACTAATAACTTCTATACACAATCTGTAATTTTATTACACTATTGAAAAGGAATCTATCCTTTATATTTCAAATGACCTTGCGAAGATAATCCATAAGATCGAAACTGTCTGAATCGAACTGTCTGAATCGAAATTGTCTGAATGAGTGTATTATTTAAGTTCAAATCCTTTTGAGTTTTATCAGTTCTTATTAGATAATATGAAGGTCTAACGACCTAGCTACTCCCACAAGGGTCCCCTTTGTGTTGTTTACTAGATAATACATTTTCATCGTTTTTTATTTTTTAAAATTTGAATGCAGGAAGTTAGATTAAAAGTTGCCTAATCATATCTTACATAAACATTTTTAACTTTCATTTTATAACAGGAAAAAGCACTTCACTATTGCAAATTGAAGGGTAAAAAAAGTTGAGTGTAAGACGGATTTCAAACATTTACCCAAGATTGCACCTATGTAAAACATAGTCGATTTTGTTATTGTTTTCAAATTTTATTTCCACCTGTAAGGGTTCGCTAACTCCAGACCAGACTGCATAGGCATTCTGAACCAATGTATTTATTCAGTTAACATTAAAAATATTAATATCATATTTTAAAATCACTACAATCTAAATAGTATGAGAAGTCTCGTTGTGAAGTCAGCCCACATATTTAGAGCGTTCAAACCATTAAATAACTACATTCCAAACCGCCGACCGGTAGCACCAAACTCCTGCACTTCAGGCCCGTTCTGGCCTGACACCTCCCATTTTTTCTGATCCACCTGGACGTTCTGCCCTAAAAAAACTTTTTTAAATTTTATGTTTAAAACAGGGTCAAAGTTAATTTTAAATTGTTCTTGATTACTTTTTTTGAATATACTCATATTCTTCCTATTCAAATTTTTGGATAGGGATGGCCGGTATCCTGCACCACGTTTATTCGGGGTGCAATGGAAAAACCCTTTTTATCTCTCCCAGAAAAATTTTAGAAATTTGATTATAAATGTTATGTTTTAAAACTCATTTTGATACCATTTGGTTTACATTCTTATGAGCGCTACTCATGTGTGAACGTGGTATAACGTTACGTACCCTTAATATTAAGCTAACCAACCAAAACTATCTAAACCTTCAAGATGTTACGTTAACCCTGCGTCGGTCGCAATATTAAACTTACGTGTTAGGTCGCAATGTGCCAAAACGCACAATCGAAAAAATAGCAAATTTCTACCTTTTAATTTCAATGATAAGGTCTTAAAAACAATAAAAGATGTTCATAGTGTTATTCAGACACAAATAGTTTGATATTTGTTGTAAATAATTAAGAAAAAAAATTAAAATAGCACAAAATTAAACTTACTTCAGCGGGATAAATAATGCAATATTTTAGTCAAAAAAATATACTTAATGACGTGAAACCTGAGGGATATTAATTCTAAACTATTGTTTTTGAACTCATGTCCAGATAATAACCATTCAGAAACAAAACTTAAACAGGTAATACTAGGTTGGGCAAATTGACCGCTGACAGTCCCTGTAGCTATTGTAAAATAACTCCAAAATACATTATTTTAGCTTTAAACTGTCAACTTGCAGGTAGTAAACGTAGATTTGGATATTGCACAACATTTTTTTGGCGAGGTAAGCGTATAAGGTACGATTTTGTAGGTGTATGTTCAACCGCAATAAACCAAAAATATTTAGATAAATTACATAAATATTGACGAAAATTTAACAATATTGATGCGTAAGAACTCAAAAAATTAATAAAAAAGCATCAGATATTACAAAAAATAATATTACGTACCTTACAGACGTTATACACGATCGAGCGCAAAGTATCAAATAGTGAAATTATGATGAAAACCAAACTCAACAAAGCGCGCGAATTTAATGAATTGGTTGGCGCCATACATCCGGTAAAGATAGGAGACTAGCAAAAATTTCAGACTTCTACCCCCCATAATAACGGAAAGGCGAACGAAAATGTGTGAGGTGTGCGAAAAAGATCAGTTGCGACCGACGAAGGGTTAACATCACAGCTTGACTTTTCCAAACGACCATGGATCTTGGCAATGACGTACACTCATTGCCATAAAAAATAGCGCACCAAGAAGAAAAAGGGATATCAAAGCCAAATTTATTTCCATGATTACCTATAGTATGAAGGTTAATTGATAAAAAATTCCGCCTTCTTCGATGTTAGGGGGCCGAGAAAATCAGTAAAAAGTGTTGACTCCATAGGTGTCCATATACGCCGCCACAGGTCATGATATTGGGTGAGAGGGACTCAAAATAGGCTTTTGGGGATTGGAGGACCATGCTGTCTCCCCACGTAGTCAAATTTCTTCTGGTGCACCAGCGGACGTTGCATACCGGACGTTGTATGCTTTTCCTCAAAACCGGACTTGTTTTTGAGCAGAGGTTCTAGAGAACGGGAAAACTGTGGTAAAAATGCAGCATAGGAGGGTAAGAAGAAAGCTTGGACATTGCGTGCAACATGTGTTTGTGTATTTTTCTCTTTAAACTTGTCCGCAGGCCAAGCTTGAAAGTAAGGACGGAAAACAGCAACAAATTCTCAATGGTGCACGTCTGGTTGGTAAATGCACTGGTAAATCATACTCAGGAGTTGCAGAAATGGAATCCAATGCACCACCACTCCGTTACCTTGAGTTACCACTCCGTGTGAGGATTAGAAAATCCAAAGCTGAGCGCGCTCTCTCCATGTAGTCTTCGAACTCATACCCAACCATCGTGGTGCTTCAGAACTAAGCAGGATTCTCTCCTAAACACGATTTCGTGAAATTGAGATGATCATTTCCTTATTTGGTGCACTATTGGAAACAGAAAGGCCCATGGTCAGTACCATGTTTATAAAACAAGATGTACGAAGCTATGCGGACCAAACGCACAATCCACAGTACTGCAAATGACATCCATTCCACTGCCGCATCTCCTCAGTATGATTTATTAGTACATTGACCAACCAGAGCTGAACGGTTGATGTTTTGAAGCTGGTTGTCCGTCCTTACCTTCAGGCCTGGCTTTCGGACAAGTTTCAAGAGAAAATACACAAACACATGTTGCACGCAATGTCCAAGCTTTCTTCTTGTTGGGGTTTTAAAGAAAGGCAGTGGACTGAATAACGAAAGGTAGGCATGGTAGTTTAAAAATAAAGCTATTTATTTAGAACTCAAGATCATCGAAATAAAAGACCTCAAACCGAGGTAAGCAGAGTAACAGCAAAACGTCAGATAAGAGCGAGCTACATAATCCATCTCACATCACAAGTTTTTCGTACAAGCTTATGTACCTACAAAATTAAAATAAAAGCTGTTGCCACAAGCAATACAGAGACACCTCCCAGGCGGCAGCTCGCAGAAAAGGTTTATGGCTCGAAGCCTCAATGTTTTTAAATTGTGAGATCACACTTAACAATAGCCTGCCTCTCACAAAGTTAAAAACATAACACTTACAAAAATGCTTAGAAATACATAAATTCAATACACAAAATATCTACTATACAAAAATTTTATCAGTTAAAGTCCTTAAACCAATCTTAGGCAAGGGTTTAGTAAATAAATCAGCATAATTCCTCTTAGTGTTTACATATTTCAAAGTAAAAGATTTACTCAAAACTAAATCTCTCAAAAAGTGATATCTTACATCAATATGTTTCGTACGAGAGTTCTCAATTGAAGACTTTGAAAAATTGATAGCTGCTTGGTTATCACAATACAGAAAACTTTCAAATTTACCTTCATACAATTGATTACTAGCAAATTCATTTAACACTCTAATAATCCAAATTAGCTCCTTTGCAGCTTCAGTTAACGAAACATACTCACTAGGGTTATGATTTTTTTCAGATTTAAAAGCCTGTGGTGGCAAATGATGAGTATTGGTCCATAACTATCGAAAATAACTTTTATTTTTGAAAACTGTGAAAAGAGCTTGCGCGCCTAATAAGATTTTTATATGGCTGAAGCACTAAAAGGTAGTTAAGAAAATCTGTTTTGAAGCTGATTGTTACATAAATCATAGATTTGTAAAAGAGCTTTTCCTATTCCTTTTGGTCCCAAAAGATAGTGGGTGAAGTTTCAGCCCCCTAAGTTGACTCTAGGGTTTGCCTATAGAGCCCCAAATTAAGAAAAAATTGGAAAAATTACCAATTTTCAGAATTTTTAAAAAGTATATTTTGATATTTAAATTGATATAAAACTGGTTTAAATGTGTTATTTAGGACATTTTAGATGGTTTATATTTATTTAAGGTTATTAACTCTGCCTATAGTGTCTATAATTTAAGAGTAAAAAAAAGGTACTACTAAGGGGCGTTGCACTCATCAAAGCTTATAATACACTACAGTGGTCAAAGTAATTAAATTCCAATTTTCTTCAAAAGAACTCCCTCAAATGATGCTTTTGGTGTTACATTGATGTTTTAAAATATAAAGGCCAGTAAAGTAACAGTATTTAGGCCTTCGCTACTGAAGTTTTAATGTAAAAATGCTTTTCTTCGAAAATGCTTGTTTCTAGCTGATTAAATCCAAAATTTATTCTAAAAAAGAGGGTTATTGTATTTTTTTAGTTCAAAAACTATCAAATACCATTATAAGCTTCATTTTTACGTAGAACTTAATTTTAAATCAAACAGATCGGAATTGACTTGGGTTATTTCTCTACCAGAAGAGAAATGGGATATCTTTATTAATTCGTCTCCTACTTTTAATCACGAAGCTTCTTCTTCTTCTTGCACTAACAACCGCCATTAACAACGATAACAACATCCCTCACCAAATAACAACGAAGGCAAAACATAATGACCAAAGAGAAAAAAACAATAACCCTGTATCGCTTTACCAAGAAAGTGGCCATCATAATCAACACACTCACAAAACGCCACTTAAATAGTTTATAAATAACCCTAGATTACCCTTAAACATTGCCCCTCGGTTTTAACACCAAAGCTCTATTCTTTCCCCTCGTGTCGTAAAGCATTTATCCTCCCTGCCCGATGTTGGGCTCCTAATTGTTGGGTTAACATCTCCCTCTTCTTTTAATCGACAAGCTAATTTCGCGAGTATAGACAGAGAATTTGGGTCACACTGCCTGAACAGTAGGGTGTATCGAAAAAAACTTTTTTTTGATTTTGATGATGCCTTAGTGCGGAAAAGTTGTCTAAGGTGGCAGAGAGTACTTGTGAATTTTTTCAGAATTTTCGGATAATATCTTGAGGTGCCGCCAAGGCCCTGAAGGTCCCCATGTTAATCCAATGGAGCGCGCAAGCCAAGAAGGCCGAAAATTGGTTTTTCGCCCCTCATTTCTACCCTAATCACACGACGAATGTCTTCACTCGAGTTATGGACCCCATATGTTCTAGGCTATCCGACAAAACTTGAATAATAGCCTAAATCTCTATATTATGTTGATTGTGGGCTCTGATTTGAACGAGGAAATACGCGATTTTCGACGAAATTGGAGCATACAAAAAAACGTAATATAGAGATTTAGGCTATTATTCAAGTTTTGTCGGATAGCCTAGATCATATAGGGTCCATAACTCGAGTGAAGACATTCGTCGTGTGATTAGGGTAGAAATGAGGGGGGAAAAACCAATTTTCGGCCTTCTTGGCTTGCGCGCTCCATTGGATTAACATGGGGACCTTCAGGGCCTTGGCGGCACCTCAAGATATTATCCCAAAATTTTGAAAAAATTCACAGGTACTCTCTGCCACCTTAGACAACTTTTCCGCACTAAGGTATCATCAAAATCAAAAAAAAGTTTTTTTCGATACACCCTACTGAACAGGGAGGGCTTTTAACGAGCATCTGGGTATAAATAGGGCTTTTTTTTTTCAAAATGATTCTAGCCAGATGACTCTTTGGTGTCAGATTCGTTGGGGGGGGGGTAATAGTGAACAATTGACCTTAATCTGTAGTGGAGCTGATAAGGGTTAGTTACTTGGTGTTTATTGATGGAGAGGTAGTGTTATCATAACAATTTATGAGTATGAATTTAATGTGTTCCTAACTTAACTCTTTATTTATCACATTGAAAAAAAATTATACTGAACATTCTCATTGTTTTGTAAAGCGCTAAGAAAAATATTTCACACGCTTTTAACTTTTAATTTGAAAAAAAAAGTAAACAATTTAAACTATTAAGATCATTGTGATCAATTTTTTTTTGTTTTCAACGAGGATAGTTGTAGAAATACGTTAACCGATTACTTTCTTAGGTATTTTTTCATTTTAGACAGAAAAAAAAAGCTTCAAAATCATCACATTTAAGAATAGGCTTGCGGTATGATTGGTTGAGATATGATTTGATAGTGAGAGGGTTTTCCTCGGTCACGTGATTAATATGGGCGTGTCTGGCTGTTTATAGTCTATTGCAATCGAAATTGGGGTTCTATGTTTTAGTCACCAGAAGCCTAAAAGATAAATGGTTATTCAAGCTATCAAATCAGAGACTTTAAAAAAAATTATAACTATCCCTAAGAAAGTACGCGATTTTGTTGAGCAAAAGGGACAATTATTATTTCTTTTTGCTGAAGTGCCTGATATGAGAGTTTGAATTACCGAGTTAGTTTACCTTCTAGACTTCTGGTAACGGTGCGAAATCCAAGGAAGTTAATTGTGTTTTTTGAAATGATGTTTAGTAAAAGGGCCGCAGAAAAGATTATTAATTAGGTATTAGTTCAGAAAAGGTTTGAAAAGAAGTTATTTGCCGATTTGAAACCAAGCAAGCAATCAAATATCCTTCCTCTGAATCATAAAATTCCCCCCAACTTGTATTTTTTCCCATCTTTCCCTAACTCCACATCAAAGTGAAAGTGATTGGTTGTTCAAACAGTGAGAAGGCGTGGATTTATACTGTGGTCAACGAAATACCATAAATATGTATAGTGTAATAATTAAATTTTTATAAAATAAACAGTGTCTTTAAAAGGCATTGAAAGAAGCATTAATTAAGGGGATCAAATAAATATCTTAAACCAGTCTCCGTATTTTCTTACATTTGTAAAAATAAATATGATACTTGGAGGATTCCAAACTAAATCTGAGTGTTAAATATTCTTTAGTAAGCCAGAAACTCATTTTAAAGAGAAGCTATATATTTTACAAAAGCTACAAATTATGGGAATAAAAGGGCTAAGCACCCATAAACTTAATTAAACACTTAAAAAAAAGAACGTACAACCTCTCATTAAAGCTAAATGATGGAGTCAGTCTAAAAACTCAACAATTCTTAAAACAACATAGTTAAAAAGGGTAAAATTATTCCAACACCAAAAAAGCTTACTGTCCTATTTACCACCAGTATAGCATGAGAGGTAACAACATTCTAAAAAGATTAATTAGCGCATTAAATTTGTTTAACTCCAATTAATTATTCACGGGACTATTTCTCAAAATACTCGGCGAGAATTTTATCTCCCCATCAATTTTGCCGTTTTTTTAAACAACCGATAAAGAATCGTAACTTCAACTTCGACTTTCAAAAGAATCCGTGTTGCGCTGCAACAGTGGGGTCGCCCCACAACGCTTCCCTGTTTATCACTTCCGGTGGCATCCGGGGTGAACTGGCCGGCGACGCTTTGGCCGGAAACTTCCTTCTCCCCCTTTTTGCCTCTCGACATTCCAGCATTCCTTGTTCTGCGTGCGGTTTTTTTTAGCTGCTGCTGCTTGAGATTTTGAAAGAGATACTGCTCTTGTATTTTGACGATCTATAAGTGTTTTCATTATGAAGTTTTGGTAATATGCCCTTAGATTAGTGCTTTGATAGTGTGTTGAGTGGATGTGATGAATATTTCCAATAAAATGTGATACAGCCATTAAGATGGAGTGAGATTGTTCTTTTAGTCTGGGTGAGTTGATTTTTCCTTTCAGCCAAGCTTCAGCGAAGAGTGAGATCAACTGAGTTTCAACCTTTTTAGCTTTTTAGGTTTTACCTGGTCACAACGTAAGTACTAACCCAGCGGCACATTTAATGGTGCCGTGACACTTCTTGTGATTTCTTGTTGATCTCATCCTGCGCTTGTGGTTTGGCTATTCTCGATTGCTCAGAATCATAATTTTGAATTGGAACATCTATTCTGATACCATGTAATGTATTTCACTATTCTTCTCTGAATACAATATTTGTATGTTGTGATATAAATATTTTGACATGGCAAGGGGTGCCAAGACAACTGCTCCTTCTTCCTCTCTGGCTTCCTCTCTCCCCACTTATTCGGGAGCTACAGAGGAAAACGTAAACATTTTCCTCGATTGTATTGAAAGTGTGGCTGAATTAGAAGGTTGGCCGGAAGAGAGGCAGGCAATCGTAATCAAATTACAATGCCGAGAGAGGGCGCTGGAATTGTTGTCCCTTAATTGTACAAAAGGTGCTTCTCTAGAAGCGATTAAGAACCTTTTAAAATCAAAATTTGGAGCTAGGGAATCATTTCGGGAGGTACAGACAAAATTTTTCAATGTAAAACAAATACATGAATCTGTAGTTGATTTGGCTGAGTCAATCAGTACCCTGGGGGACAAATACATCTCAGAGAGTAGCAACCCTGAAATGCAAAAACTAAAGGAAGACGTTTTGCTGTCGAGGTTTTTAGAGGCACTTAGGGAAGACATCAGTAGTGACGTAAAAAAAACAGGGTCCCACCTCTTTTAAAAGGGCTGTGGAAATTGCTAAAAATGTTGAAAATGCTTTAGCTAATGTCAAATCGGGAGATAATGAGATAAATACTCTAATTAAGGCCCAGATTGAAACAAACAAAGCTATTTTGGAACTAAAAAAATCAGTGTCTGAACTAAACACGGATAGGCAAGTCAACAATATAAACCAAGGGAACAGAGACAATCATATACCACGAAACAGAAAAAAAACCACTTGCCATATCTGCGGGAAATCTCATATCACCACAGAATGTTGGTATTTTCCCGGCAAGGAAAACAACAATTTCAGGGGTAGCTATAGGCTGTTGCATGCATATATATAAAGAAGAAAGTTAGTGGCAACACTAAAGAATGTAAGACTGTTAGAACATGAATAAACAGAGTTGACATTGAATTCCTCGTGTACTTTCTTGATCTTTTGAGACTAGATTAATTAATAATCACGAAACATGGTGGCAGCTAAAAAATAGATAAACTGAACTCATATTGCCTCAAACAAAGCTTGTATCTAAAAGAATAATCTAAGATGGTTGAACCAGCACCAAAGCCGATTTCTGGAGTCAGGCCGCCAGAGCCGATGAATTTCGAAGCTGATGTCAATTCGAACTGGAAACTTTTCGTGCAGAAATGGAATAACTACTCTGTATTGACCAATCTGGAGCAACAATCAAGGAAATATCAGGTGGCTTTATTATTAAATACTCTTGGTGATGCCGCGTTGCAAAGATACAACGGCTTCTCTTTTGACACTGCAGATGAGGTAAGAACTACCAAAGAAATAATTGAAAAATTTACAGAATATATTGTTGGAGAGGTGAATGAAACCTACGAACGTTTCAAATTTAACTGTAGAAAGCAAAGCCAGGAGGAAACCTTTGACGAATTTCTAACGTCGTGTAGAGTGTTGATTAAGACCTGCAACTATTGTGTGAACTGTGTAAATTCTCTTCTTCGTGACAGACTAATCTTGGGACTCTATGACACTCAACTACAAGAGCAACTATTGCGTGAAAGGTCATTAACTCTTGAAAAATGCATAGATATTTGCCGAGCTTCTGAGTATGCCAAAGTTAAGGGTAAAGAATTTAGACCAGCTAGTATAAACAAAGTGCATTTCAAGAAAGAAGTAAACAAACCAAGAAGCTCAACCAGAGAAACAGAAAGAAAGCAAGAAATGAGAACTTGTCGTTATTGTGGCAAAAAGCATATTTTTAAAAAAGAACTCTGTCCGGCATGGGACAAAACTTGTGCCAAGTGCCAGAAGAAAAATCATTTTGCTACTAAATGTCCATTCCAAGACACTTACAAGAAAAAGGAAAGAGTGCACCAAATGGAGAGAGAAACTAGCTCTGATGAGGAGTTCATCAACAAAGTGGGAGATGACAAGAAAGACATTAAATGTCTTATGATGATCAATGGAAGAGAAATAACTTTTCAACTTGACACAGGAGCAAGTGTCAACATTTTACCGAGAAGCTATGCTACAGGCATTGATCCCTGTCAAAAAGTGCTTAAAATGTGGAATGGTAGCACCATAGAGCCTCTAGGTGTACATAGAGAGCATCTAGTGAATCCCAAAAACAAAAAGAAGTATAATGTGGAATTTGTTATAGTGGATAAAGAAAATGTCCAGCCACTGCTTGGTCTAAAAGCAATACAAGCCATGAAGCTTATTACAATACAAGAAGAAGAATTTCAATCTGTAAATAATGTAAATATTGAAAACTGTGAAGTTTTCTCTGAAGGGACTGGAAATCTACCTGGTGTTGTACATCTTGAAACTGATCCTGAGATCATGCCCTCTACAATGCCTGTCCACAGAATTCCCATAGCTTTGAGGAACAAACTGAAAGATGAACTGGATCGTCTAGAAGAAAAAGGAATAATTGAAAAGGTTACCGAGCCTACATCCTGGACAAGCAACATTGTATGTGTAGAAAAGCCAAATGGAAAATTAAGACTTTGCTTGAATCCTCTAGAGTTAAATAAGGCCTTAAAGAGACCGCGATATATTATGCCCAGCTTGGAGGAGGTTCTGCATGAGCTAAATGGTGCAACCATTTTTAGCAAGTTTGATCTCCAAAATGGATATTGGCATATTTCATTAGATGAAGACTCAAGCAAGCTTACAACATTCCAGACTAGTTTTGGAAGGTACTGTTTTCGTCGCCTGCCCTTTGGACTAAACGTTGCTTCTGAGATTTTCCAATTAAAGATGAAGCAATCATTTGAGAATCTTCCAGGTCTTATCAACATTGCAGATGATGTAGTCATCTATGGGAGAAACAAAGATGATCATGATAAGAATGTCAAGCTATTTTTAGAGAAGTGTAAAGACCTAGGAGTGAAGCTAAACAAGGACAAAGTAGAGCTTCAATGTAAAGAAATTACTTTTATGGGACACAAAATTTCCAGTGAAGGGATAAAACCTGATGGCAAGAAGATACAAGCAATCATAGATTTAGAAGATCCTACTAATAAAGAAGAATTGAAGAGATTCTTGGGTATGTGCAACTATCAGATGAAATTTTTGAAGAATTATGCGACAGTAAGTGAACCTTTATATGCACTTTTAAAAAATGATGCTCCATGGAATTGGACGGTTACTCAAGAAACTGCCATGAAAAACCTTAAAACCCTGCTAACAGAAGCACCTACACTAAAAATTTTTGATTCGGTGAAACCTGTAGTAGTGGAATGTGA
This sequence comes from Tetragnatha versicolor, assembly GCA_024610705.1. Lineage (NCBI taxonomy): Eukaryota > Metazoa > Arthropoda > Arachnida > Araneae > Tetragnathidae > Tetragnatha > Tetragnatha versicolor. The sequence continues at coordinate 12,132,207 of JANDEH010000017.1, read as the reverse complement.
TTCAAGTGGATTTGGGCTGGGAGCTGTGCTGATGCAAGACTCAAAAGTAATTGCCTATGCAAGTAGAACTCTAAATTCGGCAGAGCGCAACTACGCTCAAATTGAAAAAGAGATGCTGGCTGTTATATGGAGCTTAGAAAAATTCCATCAATTTGTATATGGAAGACAAATCACAGTATACAGTGATCATAAACCACTAGAGGCGATTAAGAAGAAGCCTTTGAGTAAAGCACCTAAACGATTACAAGCTATGCTGCTTAGAGCTCAACGGTATAACTTTGAGTTAGTTTACAAGCCTGGACGACAAATTCCCACTGCAGATACTCTGTCAAGAGCTCCGTTAAGGATATCGGATCAAGATCACAAGAAGCTTGACATAGTATGCAGCATAAATACTCTACCAATCAAAGGTACCTGCTTAGAGAAGATCCAGGTGGAATCCAGTAAAGATGAGGAGATTTTAGCTTTAAAAGAAATGATCGTGAAAGGATGGCCAGAAGAAAAAACTGATGTGTTGCGGATAATAAGATACTATTTTGATTACAGAGATGAATTATGAGTTCAAGACGGCGTTGCTCTAAGAGGAGAAAGAATTATTATTCCAAAGAATCTGAGAAAAGAAATGAAAGAAAAGATCCACAAGGGACACCAAGGCATCAACTCTTGCTTAAGGAGAGCGAGAGAGCTTATTTTTTGGCCAGGCATGTCATCGGAGCTGCGACAATACATTGGGGGTTGTCACACATGTCTGTCCTACAGTGATCGCAGACCTCAAGAAGACATAAAATGGCATGAAGTGGCTGAGAGACCTTGGGAAAAGGTTGGGATTGACCTGTTTATCTTAGGAAACAGAAACTATCTGGTAACAGTGGACTATTTTAGTCAATTTATTGAAGTCGACTATCTGCCAGATACTAAATCTTGTACTGTTATTAGTAAGATAAAACATCAGTTTGCCAGATATGGGATACCAGACACTATAGTTACTGGAGGTGATACCCAGTTGAAATCTCATGAATTTGAAAAATTTTGTCAAGCTTGGGATATCAAACACAAGCAAACGAGTCCATACAACAGCAAATCCAATGGACAGGTTGAAGCTGCGGTGAAAATCGTTAAGAAGATAATGAAGAAAAGTTTATTTTCCAAGGAGGATCCCTATCTTGGCCTTTTGAACTACAGAAATACTCCATTGGAAAACATTGGAAAGAGTCCAGCGCAGCTACTTCTGGGGAAAAGAACGAGAACTTTGGTTCCTACATCTCCTGCACTGTTTAAACCATCGACGAATTCCTATGCTGAGATCACTTGTCGTAAGGAAGAGTTGCGAGGAAAGAAAAATGATGACACAAGAAAATCCCTGCCTGAATATCGACCGGGAGATGTTGTATATATGCAACCTATGAAGAGGAATGAGACGTGGAGGAAAGCAGTAGTGACCAAGGCTTTGACACCAAGGAGAATGCAGATCACCACTGAAGATACTGGACAAACCTACGTAAGAAACAGAATGTTCTTGCGGGGTAAACCTCATCCAAAACCTCAACTACCTAACGTCTCAACTAGAACAACTGATGGGACTTTGCCAGCAAATGAGCCTTCACCAACAAGAGCTCATGGGACTTTGCCAGCAAATGAGCCTTCACCAACAAGAGCTCATGGGACTTTGCCAGCAAATGAGCCTTCACCAACAAGAGCTCATGATGGACCGGACAATCCAAATCCTAATGTGTCATCATCGACCAAAGAGACTGGAACTGAGCTGACGGTAACAAGATCAGGGCGAGTAATTAAACTTCCTCAAAGGTATAGAGAATAACTGACATTTTTGTAAAAAAAAAATAATAATAATAATATGATAATAGGCTAGTGTGAAAGGTTGTAATTCTTAAATAATAGTGTGATAACTTAAGGAAATATAACATTGTGTTTAAAAAAAAATGTATATATGTTAAATTTATGTGTATGGAATTTTATGTTGTATTTGCATAGATACTGGATTGACTAGATTAATTAATAATCACGAAACATAGGCCTAGAGGATTCAGGGGTAGCTCTGGTACTAGAGGTAGGAAATATTTTCCCTATAGAAAAAATTTAAACTAGAAGGGGATCCTTGTAAACAGAAAAATAAAGCACCCACAGCAGGGATCTTAAAAAAAGTTGGGTTACCTAAAAAAATGAATAATGATAAACACCATTTAAAACAAATAATGTCTTGTAATGACAGTACTAATACTCTACCTACTATAGACATACAATTCAAAGACCAAAATTTTGAGGATTTTGAGGCTTTGCTGGATACAGGAGCTAATCTGAGTTTGATACAACATGAGGTGTTGGAACAGATTAAAGGGAGTGTAAAGGTGGAATATATATCAAGGAGGGTAAGAATAAAAACAATAAACAACAATTTTGTGCCCTATTCAGCTGCTGTAAACTTAAAATTTAAAATAAATAACAAGTTCTTCAACAATGTATTTTTTGTGACTAAAAATAACTGGAATACTAAATATAAAATCATACTAGGGTTTGATTTTTTGACCAAAAACAAAGTACTGATTGATTCTGCCAATGCCCAATTAATAATAGATAACACAAAATTAAACTTGAACAACAAATGTGATAATCCAAAAGTAGACTCTGAGACTAATGAATGTAACCTATTAACCAATCAAACACTTTGGGTTAGGGTTAAACATAACACAACTATAGCTCCTAATGAGTCAGGAATGGTAGCTCTGAATGTACCTGAAGAAATAGACAAATTTTCTGCTGTAATTTTAACTCCAGTTCATTCTAGAATGAATTACGAGATGGCTGAGTCGGTACATGTAGTAGAAGATAACAATGTAATTTTCACAATTGTGGAAAACAAGTCTGAAAATAATATAGTACTCAGAGAGGGATTTAAGATAGGAATGGTAGAAGAGTTAAACCTAGAGGACATTGTAAATTCTGAGAACACTGAAAACTTACAGATAAATTCTCTAAACTTAAGTGAAATAATAGAGTTAAGAAAGGAAGAACTAAATGAATCAGATTTCCAGTTAGATCATCTTGATCGGGAAACTAAAAAGAAATTATTAAGTTTGCTAATGAAAAATTTCAAGGTTTTTTCCAAGTCATATCAAACTCTAGGGTCAACTGACAGAGTCAAACCTGAATTTAAACTGTTACACAATTATCCTATTCAAACTAAACCTTATCCTATACCTTCTATAGCAAAAGAATTTGCTAAAAAAGAAATACAATCACTTCTTGAGGCGGGGATAATTGAGGAATCAACATCTTCTTACAATTTTCCTGTCCTTTTTGTAAAAAAGAAAGTTAACTCAAAAAATGAGCCTTTAAAATTCAGAATGGTAATTGACTTTAGGTTACTTAACTCTGTTTTAGAAGGTTACAAAATCTGTTTGCCTAAAATAAATGAAATTTTGCATAACATAGCTGGTAAAAAATATTACTGTGTTTTGGATCTTAAATCCGCATTTTTTCAGATACAACTTAATGAGCAAGATAGACCAAAATTGGCATTTTGTACTGAATTTGGAAATTTTCAACCTTGTCGGTTGCCTTTTGGTAGTAAAAACAGCACTGCTTACTTTCATTGCTTAATTGCAAAGTGCTTAGATAACTTAAAGGGAAAAAACTTGCAATACTTTCTTGATGACATAATTGTAGCTGCTGACAGCATTGATGAATTAACAAGTATATTGCAAAGGGTATTTGATCAATTAACTAAATTTAATTTAACGTTGGATCCTGCCAAACTACAATTATGTAAAAATAATATAACATATTTGGGATTTAAAGTAAATGAACATGGGTTTTCTCCTTCTGAGGAAAATGTAGGTAAAGTAACAAAATTTCCTAGACCTAAAAATGTTAAAGAAGTGCAGTCTTATTTAGGTATGATAAACTATTTTAGACATTTAATTTTAAATTTTGCTGAAATTACTGAGCCAATTGTAAAATTGACAAGAAAAAATGTACTTTTTAACTGGGACATTGAGTGTGAAAAATCTTTCCTCCAGATTCAAAATATTATGTTAGTCACCTTGGGTTAAAAACTTAAATAATTCTAAAGATATTTATCTTGTAACTGATGCTTCTAAACAGGCTGCTTGTGGCATTTTACTTCAGAAATATAAAAATAAATTTTATCCCATTGAATTTTTTTCAAGAATTTTTAAACCTTCTGAAAGAAAATATCCTTCTACCAGAAGGGAACTGTATGCTATATACCTAGCTGTAAAACATTTTCACGAATTTTTGTATGGCAGAAAGTTTATAATTTTAACTGATGCTAAAGTATTAACTCTTCACCTAAACCTAAACAAACAACCTGATAATGTTACCAGATGGGTGTTATATCTCCAAGGATTTAATTATTCCACTGAACATATACCTGGATTTTCCAATCCGGCTGATTACCTTTCTAGAGCTATACCTGAGCTAACTGTAAATAATTTTTGTGCCTTAAATATAGGTGAGGATTTGTCTACCAAGGTCATATTGAAACATCAAAAGGAAGATGAAAAAATTTCTAAAATTAAAAATAAAATTTTAAACAATGACCCCAAAACGTGTCAGAAATTCATTGTTGACAATGAGACAAAATTAGTAATGATAAAACAGAAAGATGAAACGAATTTACATCCTGTAAGCAAAATTGTGATTCCCAAATCTTTAGTATTACCTTGTCTAACTTTGGCCCATGGTTCCCATTTGGGGGGACAAAAAACATATGAGATGCTTAAGAGACATTATTTTTGGTATGGTATGTATTTGGATGCTTATAACTTTTGTTCTCGTTGTCATCAATGTTTGGCAAATAAGTCAAAACAGGGTGATACTGTTCCACAGATGATAACTAAAGCCAATTTAGCTCCTGGGGAATTGATAGCTATAGATATTGTAGGGAAACTTCCTAGGTCTCATGACCAAAAATTTTATGTGTTAACTATAATTGATCATTACTCGAGGTATTTGGAAGCAATTCCATTAAATTCAATAACTTCTGCTTCCATAATCATTGCTTTGTCAAATTATTTTGCAAGATTTGGTATTTGTAAAATTCTGTTATCTGATAATGGTACCAATTTTACTTCTGGGGAATTCAAAGAGTTTTTAAGCAAATTAAATGTAGAACACAGGCATTCTTCTATATATTTCCCAAGGAGTAATGGTGTTATTGAAAGGGTACATAAAAACTTGAAAGAAAGTATTTCTGCTTTGTCAAAAAAGGCAGTAGAATGGACTAAGCACATTTTGTTATTCAAATTGTATTATAACAATAGTAAACACTGTATAACAGGCTTTACTCCTGCAAAATTATTTTTTGGAAGGGAGCTAAATGTTCCCATAGATAAATTTCAAGCTCCAAAATTAATTGATGACTATGATTTATATAATAAAATGATTGAAGAATCTAATAAATTAACTAATGAACTGGTGATGCAGAATGAAATGAATTATAATCAAAGCAAACAGAAGTTTTTAAAAGGTAGAAAAAACTTTAACCTTGAAATAAATGATGAGGTGTATTTAAAATCCTTTACTAAACCAACTGCCCTGAATCCTAAGTTCTCTGGTCCTTACAGGATAATTAGAATATTAAGAAATAATAACTATCTAATTACTGATGATCATAATAAGACCATAAAGGTCAATGTTAACAAACTCTGCAAGAGGAACAATCCTCGTCCTAATTTAATTTGAGATATTATGTGTACTATTGTTGTGGTTTTGGTGTGCCATCTTCAAGTTAGGGCCCATAACTTTGTCAGATATTGCAGGCTGGTCCGGATTGATGACTGATGGTGGCACATTGATTGTAACAAGATTGTTCACTGATTTTTTTCTTTAATGATGATAATTCACAAAATTAAGTTGATATGTGAGGTTTGTGCAATAGTAGGAGTTAATTGTTGATCTTTTTCTTCTTGTTCAGGAAATTGGTAAAAAAAACTATGATTGTGCTTTCTGTTGAATCAATGTGTGTATTTTGTGTTTTGTTCTGAGCATTCGAGAAGGAAAATTGAACTCACCCTTTGTATGTATATATGTATTCCAGAAAATTTTGTGTTACGTATTAAGCAGAGGCTGTCACTTTTATTTTGACGTCACTAATGATAATGAATTTTGTGTACAAAAGGCGTCACCTAAGCACTTTTACAAAGCACTTATGCATTTTACAAAGTACCTATGCACTTTACCAAGCACATATGATATAGGTCATTTTACGTTTTCAACAAGCAAGGACTCTAACATTGATGGACCCTTTTGTGACATGACTAGGTAGCGCTGCCTGGTTGTGCTGCCTTTTCCTGCAGGGGGTGGGAGATGTTGCGCTGCAACAGTGGGGTCGCCCCACAACGCTTCCCTGTTTATCACTTCCGGTGGCATCCGGGGTGAACTGGCCGGCGACGCTATGGCCGGAAACTTCCTTCTCCCCCTTTTTGCCTCTCGACATTCCAGCATTCCTTGTTCTGCGTGCGGTTTTTTTTAGCTGCTGCTGCTTGAGATTTTGAAAGAGATACTGCTCTTGTATTTTGACGATCTATAAGTGTTTTCATTATGAAGTTTTGGTAATATGCCCTTAGATTAGTGCTTTGATAGTGTGTTGAGTGGATGTGATGAATATTTCCAATAAAATGTGATACAGCCATTAAGATGGAGTGAGATTGTTCTTGGGTGAGTTGATTTTTCCTTTCAGCCAAGCTTCAGCGAAGAGTGAGATCAACTGTGTTTCAACCTTTTTAGCTTTTTAGGTTTTACCTGGTCACAACGTAAGTACTAACCCAGCGGCACAATCCGCTTGTGACCAAATACCTTCTATTGAAGGAGATCTTATGGAAAGAAAAATGGCGGCGTATAAAACAGAACCATCTTTTTTTATTTCTAATACCCTGATTAATGTAGTAGCTGAAATAATTTGAGAGCAACATTCAATTACATCACCAGACTCCTCTTTTGGAATTTTCCTGTTTGTCGTAACATTATTATTCGTAAGACGAAATTAAAGCTAATAATTTAATTACGTTAATCCCGCGGTGTATGTTTTGCTATTGTTATTTCTCAAATTTACAAAAATGGGTGAGTGGGCTAAGAAAATTTTATTGGAAAGACTCATCCAAGTGAAGTGTTTAATTATATACGCCTCTAGCTAAATACAAACGTTAAAGTAAAGAAAATTGTTTAATATTTGTAAATTTCTGTTCGTATTTTGATGAAAGAAGATTTCAATTAAACTTTCCCCCTAATACGTTAAAAAGGGGTAATTTTCATAATTTCATACGATAAAATTTATTTTTATTTCTGGTATAGGAGAAATTCATGTCGTTTCCAATCTGTATGGTTTAAAGTTAAAATCTACTTATAAAAATAAAATCTATTTTTAAAATAAGGTTTAAAAAGGTATTTCAAGGTTTTTGATCTTAAAAAGTACTATAACCCTCTTTTTGAGAAAATTTTGGATTTGATCAGCTAGAAACAAGCATTTTTGCAGAAAAGCACTTTTTGCATTAACGGCCGTATTAACCATCGTGGTTCAACCATGGATTGAAGGATTATCCGCTGATCCTAAGTAAAACGTTATCAACCAGCCCCAACTAACGAATAACCATCGGTTTTTTCACCCAAAATCTGACCACCCAACTTTGGTGGGTTATCCGTGGTTTATTTTTGCGAAAATGGACATTTAAGAAGAATTTGATCACAAATTATATTTATATTTGAGTATATGTGCTTTAATCATCAAAATAATGGTTGCTTAAAGTGTAATAATAAAGAAAAGCTTCTTATGAAACGGGTTTAAAAAGTCATGAACCAGAAGGTTTAGAGTTCGCTCTCGTTTTGATAGATGGCGCTCTTAAAATACTTGAGGTATTAAATATTTAGCACGGCTCTTACTTAAGTTTCAAAATTTTCCCCTTTTAACTATTAATTCCTTTAAATTCTTTCAAAAATAGTCTATTTTTAGAGAGGTGAATCAATATATTTAGATACGTGTGAGTATTTTAAAAATAATATTGAAATAAACCCATTCAGTGTAGCCATAAGATTACGAGGATTGTGAAAACAATTTCGAATGTAAAGCAGGAAATATAGAACACCAGTTCAAGTCATTTTCTGTAATTGGTTGTATAGTTATTATTAGTTGCGATAGAAATGTTTTAAAGCAGGTAGATAATTTTACAGGAAATAATTTACACTGAACTATGAACTTTCAGCCAACAGCGCGGACAGCCGGGCTCGATGCCTGGCGTCATCGCGGTCCAATCAGAAGTGGCGTTACATACAAAACTGTGGTTTGAAGAAACCATGATTGTTGGATGTTGGTTGATAAGGTCCAAATCTCGTCATCGGAAAAACTTCGACCATGGTTTGTACGATAAGTGAATAATCTGTGGATCGGCTCGCGTTGGTTAATACGGCTGTAAAAGTTCAATGGAAGGCCTAATAACTGTTATTTCACTGGTCTTTATAATTTAAAACATCAATTTAACAACAAATGGGGCATCATTTGAGGGAGTTTCTTCGAAGAAATTCGGATTTAATTCATTTCGTCTACCGGTAGTGCATTATAAGCTTTGGGGAGTGCAACGTCCCTAGCACTTATTAATCTTAAATTATAGGGGCTATAGGGTACAGTTAATGCACATAAATATATAATTCATTTAAATATGTTCTAAAGAACACATTTAAACCAGTTTTATAACAATATAAATATCAAAAAAAAAATTTTTTTAATTCTGAAAATTGGTAGTTTTTTTTCGCTTTTTTTCAAATTTGGGGCTCTATAGGCACACCCTAGAGTTAATTTATGGGGCTGAAACTTCACACACTATCTTTTGGGACCAAAAGGAATGGGAAAATCCCAGGGTAGCGAGGTTTTTTGGAAAAAAGTTTTTTTTCCCGAGACACACTAGTGATTGCTTTATTAGAAAGTGAAATGAGGTTGGGCGCGCAAGGTTTTTTCTCAATAAAAAGAAAATAATGATATAAAATTAACATATGGGCAAAAGTTCATCGAATGCAACATCAGGCTTTTAAATATTTTTAAAAAAGTCTCAGAATCATAACCCTAGTGAGCACGTTGTTGTGATGGACACAAATTTTTTAAAGTTATTAAAATTAATTAAAAATACAATTTTCAAGAGATTTTAGCCAATAAAAAATATCCCCCTACTCACAAAGGGTAGGACTATAGGTTTTGGGCACTTGAAATTGTCAAAATGTGATTTTACCTGTCTTAGAAAAATACAAACGTGATTTTTGTCCACAGGTACAACACTCTCCCCTATTATTAATCCGTAAAAGATAACACTGAGTATTATTAATAGATTATCGATTAATTAAAGATTTGCTGCAAAGCATTAAAAATTACCTTTGATCAGATTAATTTACAAAAAATTTGGAATATAATTTTATACACAAATGTTTGGTGAGTTCAAAGAGTTAAAACAACGAGTAAAAGCAGCTGGAAAGTTGTACCACTGCAAGCTGGAATCCTATCTTGAATCATAATAACCTGCAAGCTTGAAAACTCAAATCTTTTTTAACTGGAATATTTAATGTATTACCCAGTTTGAAATTTCTTTTGAAACGCTGTAACATTCAAACCTTTTTTTTTTTTTTTGAATATTCGTTGATTTACTCAGGTGCAAATTTCTTTCGAAAACGCTGTAACATTCAAACCTGAAAATTCAACCCATTTTTCCAGCTGTAAATTTTAATGATTTTCTATGTTTGAAATTTTAATCATTTTCAAGGTTTGAAACCTCAGTCATTTCCTTAAACTGGATTCCAAACCAGGAAAATGATAATTTCAAACCTGGAAAATTATTGAAAATTCAATCATTTATAATTTTCAAAAATATTTACTATACTTTTAACTTTTGTTTTAAGGTTGAAATAATACCAGCTTTGAATTATGGTCACTTAAAATATTTTTTAAATTAACCATTTTTCAGATTGGAATAAATTATTATTTCAGCTTAAATATTATTTCTTCCTACAACTACTGAGTTGAATTGTTTTAATTTAACTTTGAAAGCTCGCAAACACCATTTTTAGAAATTAAAATAACTAAAATCTCTCTATTCTAAAAAAAAGTTTTTGTTGAACGGTTTCCAGAGAAAGGCTTTTTAATTACTGATCCGTATAACACATATTTGGTATCAAACTGTCCGGATTCTTTTGAGCATGTGCAATAAGCTCTTAGAATTTCTAAAAAAAATCTCAATTTTAAAATATTTCCATTTTTTTAGATTACGGATAAGGTTGCAGTTATAAAGCAAGAAACTATGAATTTTAAAACAATTGAAAACATTATTTCACTGGTTTTTTAATATTCAAGTACTTTAAACAATTATATTTTTGTTTATAACACGAATTTAATAAATGCTATAGAGATTATTTTTTTAACAACAATGTTTTATGTTTTTAAAATTCAAACGATTTTGATTAGATTCAAACTATTGTATTATTAATTTAACTTTTTATTTTTAAATAATGTATTGAAATTTATTTGATTTTCCGGGATAGATGGCCGTGTTTGAATGGAATCTCCAAACGTTTCGCTCTCAGCTTCGGAGAGCATCCTCAGTGGTAAAAAATCAACTGATAAAAATCAAATCCCGGAAAATCAAATAAATTGCTCTTTAGGCCGTGGAAGTTTTCATCAATGTATTGAAATGTTTATGTTTATCTTTGTTGTTGTGGCAACCCAAACATTTCAATATTTACAATACAATAAAAACAAGCTTTCGGAAATTATTAAATATTACACAATACCTTATTTAAAAATCCTTTTGAAAGTATGATTATAAGGTAATAAAATATTTTAAATTTCATAATGCCTAAGCGCAAAAGATCAAATATCACGGATAGATGTTATAGAAGTAAAGATACAAAACAAAAATGTTTGCAGCCTAGAAATTCATGTGTTTGCTATGAAACTGCCACAACTTCGACGTTCGTTGTGAAGTTCAGTGATTTGGGTTTTGCGAAGCAATTTGAAAGGTTCTGCGTCAGCAGTAAACGGGGGTTGGCGAGCGAAAGCGAGCAGGGGGCGGTAGCTCCCTAGTATACAAAATAATACTTTATTCAACAAAATATACATAAAAAATTTCAAAAAGTTACTTTCAATTACATCAATCATTTTCTTTCGATAAATTTCCTTCATTTCTTTTCCTGCATCAAAATAAAAAATGTTTAAAATATCTAATATAATAAAAGTCAATGTGTGTAATATATATACAGGGTGTCCATAAAATAAGTAACCCGATTTAAGGCCCTCTAGCAACCAAACCGTTCATTGGAATTGAATGAAATTTTGGTGGAAGACGTTTTGAGGGATGGAGAGTAGAATGGTATAGGGTGGGGCAATTAAACTTTATCAGTTACGGTTAAAGTGAAAAAAATTTTGAAAATTCCCAATATAACCCCCCTTTTTTTATTCGCGCTATGTGATCCCAGATGGGAAAAACACAAATGGCGTTGAAACGGTACCTCTAAGTTGTAGAGACAAATGAAAACAGCTATGAAACTGTTATTTTCATGGAAGCTAGACTAGTGAATGGTTAAGAAAAATGACTAGTGAATCAGTAAATAACAATAAAAACCAGTTAACTTAATAGCATATGCCACTGAGCTATATAACAAACTGGGGTGACTAGTTAGCGTGCTGAAACCGCATCACACCGCGGAAAGGATTTCCATCTTCTTTTAAATTTCTCCATCTGGTAGCACAGTTGTATGCACAGATTGAAACGACCATTCTAAATTTTGCTCATAATATTTTGAAAAACAGGCATGGGCGGATTAAAGGGGGAAATGCTCTTCCAACTTTGCCCTGATTGCTCTCAGCAATCAGGGCATTGTGACCTTCCGCGCTGGCATGATCAATCGCTTGTTAGAGTATCGGAGGTTGACACTCCAGTTTGTTTTATAGCTCAGTGGCATATGCTTGGTTTTTTTAATACAACTAGGGGTCTCTGCCCCCTGCTCGCTATCGCTCACCAACCCCCGGAACTGCTTCGCAGTTCTTTGAAGATCGCTTCGCGATCTTAGCGAGCGGAGCTCGCTTGTTTCATCTCAATTACCATGTAATTACCAGTAAAACCTGGAACTGTCTGCTTAGTTAATGATAATTTAATATCGAAACTTTTTATCACTCTAACTTATCAATAACTTAATTTGGACCATTACTACAAAAATAAATATATTACTAAAATATTCCTTTTTAGCTTACCAATAATTTAATCGAAATGTTTTCAAAAAATATCTAACAAGTCTACTAATTGTCGTCAACCATCTTAGAGAAAAAAACATGCCATTAAAAAACTTTTAAATTGATAAAGTGCACGTGTTTATCTAGTGAATTGTCGGGAATAAGAAATCAGACTCATAAAAATCATTGCCTGTCTCTCTAGTGAACTACCAGAAAGAGAAGAAAAAATTGAAACTTTGTATCTTAATAATTCTAAAACTAATTCTAATTTAAAAAAAAAACGAAAAGCCAATATTCATATAAAAATTATTGCATGTGTGTTTAAAATATCATAGTTCTACGGTGATTAGTTTTTCTATTATAACGAAAAACCGATAAAGGGTAAAAAATTTCGAAACTTTAGAATTTAATTGCTCCAAAAATAATTCGAAATTCGAAAAAAGGGCAACGAGGTGCAAAACTTCATACCTAAGAGTATGTGTCTGCAAAAAATCATGTTTCTGCTGTAAATAGATTTTGCTGGGGGCGAACTCGCAGCAGAAAAAAGTAATTTTAGACTTTGACATTAAATAACTCCAGAACTAATTATCTAATTAATTAGGTTTGGGAACTGAAATGACCATCATGCATTTGTCTAACAATGGTCAAAATTTCATAATATTCTTTCACATAGTTTTTGCGTAGTGATAGTTCAGAGTGTTCAAAAATAATAAAATTTTCAAAATCAGCGGTGACGGTGACGGTCACTGTTACTTTTTTTTAATATACAGAGAATCCTGTTTGTCTTTTTTGTTTGTCTTTTATACAAATTCACAGTTTTCTTCCTATCTGCACCAAACTTGGTATACCTACGTAAATAGTTGGGTGTATAAAAAAACTGCAAATTGTGATACTTTCATGAAACTTTCAGGGGAATGTTAGATAATCATATAAGAACTAAAAAATCGACGGGAGCCCAAAATTTTACGGCGTGGTTTGACTGTTATGACATCATAACAAGATGGCGACCAAGGGCCTATATTCGGTTCTTTAATGACAGAAACCCATTTTGGGGGTCAAATATTATGTTTTAAGGGTCAAAAACATTATTCTGATGACAAAACGAGCAATTTGTTTTAAAAAGTAACTTAAATTCAATAAAAGTTAAAAATAGTAATACAGTCAATCGACAGTTGCTTCAAAAAATTTTATTTAGAAAAGGTATATTTTTCGACGGTTATACATGTTTATTGGGGTGCTGATTCCGAATATCTAGTTCATTTCCACTCGGAAGGTCGGCTTCATATCAAAAACCACAAAAAATGTGAAAAAATCGCCAAATTTTTACTGCATCTTCAGGTTTTCGCTTATCTCTCTATTCTAAAAAAAAGTTTTTGTAAATGGTTTCCAGAGAAAGGCTTTTTAATTACTGATCCGTATAACACGTTTTTGGTATCAAACTGTTCGGATTCTTTTGAGGATGTGCAATAAGCCTTTAGAATTTATAAAAAAAATTCTCAATTCTAAAATATTTCCATTTTTCTGGATTACGGATAAGGGGCCGAATGCAGCAACGTTCTGCGACGTGCTAAAGAACCGTATTTCACCTAATAATGATCGCCCAAGAACGCCTGCTCCAGAGGTGGCGTTCTACGGCGATCAGGGATCGTTTTCCTCCTGATTGGTTGAACGCGCAGAGCGCGGGAAAGGCAGGGTACAATCAAATGCACGTGGTTCATTGACGTAGTTCGTGACGTTTTTGAAAACCAATCAGCGGCATGCTGGAAAAATGACTCAGGACAACGTTAGTTGAGTTGTTTGGAAGTAGGATTCGACCGGTCCCAAAATCGCCGCAGAACGTAGCTGCATCCGGCCCAAGGTTGCAGTTAACAGCAATTCGTACCATTTATTATCATGGAGGAGAGAGTAAACAGGAGACGAAATGTAATGCTGAGAAAATGAAGTAGTGCTGACACCTCTCGGCCAGTTCTGCGCAGCGGTATGCTTCCCATCATGCGCTGCGCTAGGCGCTCGACGATAAACAAACAGATTTCGTGAGGAGATGGCGACATTGTTTTTGTTATAATTCAGATGCTCAAAACGATCGTGAAATCAAAAGCAGCTTTATTTAATATGAAGAACAAGAACTTTTGGTTCCTCTTCCTCGGCTTTTGAGTTGGTGAGAAGATGAGAAATGAAAATGTATCCCTTGAATATAGGAATATACCCCAAATATTAAAAGTAAGTAACGTTCATTTTCAATTTAAATTGTTTAAGAATAGTGTTATTTGTATTGTATATTTTATCATAACATCTTTACCCATTCATATCTTACGATACTCTTTTCTAAGAACATTAAACATTTTGTTACAAGCCCATTTGGCATGATGGAATAATCGTAAACAACTAACGTTTTTGGTAATGGTCGTAAACGTAGTACCATGTGCTCGCCATTTTTCACCCACAAATTAGAGGCATAAGTATTTCAACGAACGATTTATATTTCCTTTTGAGGTTATAGTGGAGTAGAATTAGCCGAAAAAAGGGCTTGACCTTGAACAAATTGGAACAAAAGCAAAACCTGCGGGAAATGGTAGGTCACATGGTCCTAATCAACATACTAAAAATATACATCCGTACTAGTGGGACAAATATGGTTTTTTGGCCGCCATCTTGAAAAAACACCCAAATATATTTTTCATCATAAAAGGTCGTGTAAGGTATCAAACTGCGGGGAATTTTGTACTGAAAGAGAATATGATTTTTGTTTTTCTTTAAATTCAATAAAAATAATATTTTTGACCAAAAATGCAATACATTGCAATTGCATACAAAAATGCTATTGCTAATGGCCCTTCCTTCCGTACTATATTGAGCATAAACGCCCTAAACTTTTTTAAAAACATTATCGTATGTCAACAAAAAGTATGGGAAAGTGACCATAGTGTTTGATGGGTATGAGAAACCAAACATAAAAGATATGGAGCACAGACTACGCTCAAAGCAGTCATCTGCCACTGTTATCTTTGATGAAGACTCACCAGTAATAGTAAAGAAAAATAAGTTTCTCTCAAACTCTCAAAACAAACAAAGATTTATTAATATACTAGGGAGTTATTTACAAAGAAATGGCCATTCCGTCATTCATGCAGAAGGGGTTGCAGATACTTTGATAGTAAAAAAAGCTTTAGATATAGCACAGGAGAAACCTGTCACAGTCGTAGCTGATGACACCGATGTTTTAATCTTATTACTCTATCATTCGTCTTCAAAAATTTTCATGCAGTCTGCCCTACAATCTGAAAAAGTTCGCGACATTCAAGCAATGCAAAGTGATATTGGAGAAGAGGCCTGCAAAGCTTTGCCTTTTGTCCATGCGTTAACAGGTTGTGACACCACCAGTGCATTATTTGGAAAAAGTAAATCTTCTGCTTTAAAAAATATAATGAAGTCCCAAATATTGTTCAAATATGCTTCCCATTTTGGGGGTAACATACATACCATTGACCTAAATACTCTTCGTTATGAAGAATATATGAGGAAAATAGCTTCAGCTAAAAAAGAATTTGATATTTCACGTTTGCCCCCGACACAAAATGCTGCAAAATATCATTTACTTCGAGTAAATTTGCAATGCTTAATTTGGAAGAATCTCTCTATGTCAAGCCCTGATCCTATACTATGGGGTTGGCAGTTAATTGACGGAGAATTTCAGCCAATGTTAACAGACAGAAGCCCAGCACCAAAAGAACTTCTGGAAATGATCAAATGTAATGTGCATGCCAATCGACAACTTCTGATCCATGTAACACTATGAAATGTACATGCCGTCGATATGGACTTTCTTGCTCGGTAGTTTGCAAAAATTGCTGTGGAAAGAACTGTACAAATACAGGAGACGTAATCAATGAAGATGAAAATGATCTATAATTTGTTTTTAATTTTATACTTATTTAAGATTAAATTTATGTTTGTTGTTAAATTTTCAAGCTTAAAATTATCTGCTTAAACATACATCAAAATAGCTTCCTGTTAATTATGTAAAAATTAAAAGAATACTCAATGTATCCAAGAATTTTTAAATCCTAAATCATATTAATAAAAGGATTTTTAAACTAAAAACGTGTATTAACTATTTATAATTGTCATATTTTCTTTTAGCACATGATTTCCTGCAGCTTGATACCCTATATATTACCTTTTTTAACAAAAAAAATATTTTAATGTTTTCCAAGATGGCCGCAAAAAAATCGTAACTGTCCTACTGGAAGAGATATATGATACATACTTTTAGTATGTTTATTTGTGCCATTTCATCTACCATTGTTCACACAATATAGCTTTTAGAAAAGTTTAAGATGCTTAAGCCCCATACATTATGAAGGAAGGGCCATTAATCATTGTATTTGCTTTCAGTTTTTGGTAAAAAAAAAATATCTTTTTATTTAACATAAGGAAAAACAAAAATCCTATTCTCTTTCAGCACAAAATTTCCCGCAGTTTGATACCTTACATGACCTTTTATAATGAAAAAAATTATTGGGTGTTTTTCAAGATGGCGGCCAATAAACCATATTTATCCCACCAGTACGGATGTATAATTTTAGAATGTTGATTAGGACCATGTAACCTACCATTTGTCACAAAATAATGTTTTTAAAAAAGTTTAGGGCGTTTATGCTCAATATGGTACGGAAGGAAGGGCCATTAACCATTGTATTTGTATTGCATTTTTGGTCAAAAATATTATTTTTATTGAAATTAAAGAAAAACAAAAATCATATTCTCTTTCAGTACAAAATTCCCCGCAGTTTGATACCTTACACGACCTTTTATGATGAAAAAAAATTTTGGGGTGTTTTTTCAAGATGGCGGCCAAAAAACCATATTTGTCCCACTAGTACGGATGTATATTTTTAGTATGTTGATTAGGACCATGTGACCTACCATTTCCCGCAGGTTTTGCTTTTGTTCCAATTTGTTCAAGGTCAAATGCTATTTCTACTCCACTATTAATAGAATTTCCCCTATTACGTTACATGCTCTTGGAGCGATTTCGAAAAATGTCATTAGATAGTTTGAATTCCAAAATGCAAAGGGACTCAATAGCAATAATATAATTAATAGAAGTTAAAAGATTTCCTAAAAATGTCCAAAAACATTTCCAAATCCACCATGGGTTATTATGAACTAATAAAATTACGCCCATTTACTCAAGTTTTAATATTGATTTTGTTTGTTTACTTCCTAGTTTGAGTATTACACTAATTTTCTTTTGTTACTGAAATTTTTAGTGTTTTTTGTTGGCACTTATATAATCTCTTCCGCTTATCATCTAACCCATAGATTCTCAAACTTTTAAATTTGGGAACCTATGGATTTATTAACTAAATTTTAATACTTGTGAGACTATACGGTCTATGTCATGCTAGTCTTTTACTAAGTCACTTTTAACCCGCTATTTCCGTTCAGGTTTGTTTTCCTATAATGCCTTTTTTCATATCAAATTAAGTAATTAATTGCCAAGGTAATTGAGAAAGTTATTCATAAAAACAGAAATACATACAAATAAATGTAAATATGTTTGATAATATGAAATAGTCACATATTGTTAGAGGTAAAAACCTTTGAAAGGTATAAGGGGCCATTCATTAATTATGTAAGGGTCCCGAGAGGGAGGGGGGTTGGAAAAATCTCTACATAACCTTACTTGGGGGGTGGGGGGGTCAAACCAATTCTTACGTAAGATTTTTCTAGTTAATATAAACAAATTTCAATTATTCTAATCAAGAGATAATCATATAATAGAATAGTAATATGTAATTAACAGCAAGAATATTATTTATCTGTTGAAAAATAAAAATCTTTGATTTACGTCAAACGGAGAGTTTTCTAACATTTTATTGTTTTAAAAAACATAATGGAATCTTACGTAAGAACAGGGGGGGAGGGGTTTGAAAAATCTTACGTACCCTTATATGGGGGGAGGGGGGTCAAAAATTGCCAAAATCATCCTTACGTAATTAATGAATGGCCCCTAACACAGTAGAATTATCTATTGCGAAAAACATTTTTAAAAATTTAGTTCACATATTCTTGGAGTAATTAGTATTCTAAATTTGTATTATAGATGCAGCTTGACGGAACCCTTATTTCTTCAAATCTGCCAGATTCACCGGCTTGTTAGCCCAGTAATTTTAGGGTTTGGTAGGGGAATAATTTATAATTAGCTGAATTTTTCAGGATAAGCTCTCTATGATGTGTACAATCCACCCTGAAAAGTCCCCAAAGATCCTCCGTCGGCGTCATTCCAAAATGGCGGATCCAAGATGGCCGCCTCGCATTTTTGCCTTTTCCGATATTTTCGCTCATAACTAAGTCAAAAATTAATATTTTTTAGTTCTGTAAAAGGATTTATACTCAGGATAGATGCTGTTTTCGAATAAAAGTTACATTTTTGCGATAAAAATATAAAACATGGGGTGTAGAGGGATTTCATTCATGCCAAACTGCAAAATTTTCATTGTTGTTTGCATGCTTTGCCATATAACTGTACTAATTGAAAAATCGATCGGAAAAATACTATTAATTTTAGTGGTCCCATTATTAAGGATTATTTTGAAAAATAAATTTTTGAAATCCGCAGAAAATTGACAGAGATATTCAATTTTTAGTAGTGTTGTGGTGCGGATGGTATTGGGTAATATATACGTTAGTAGTAGGTTTCGCACTTGATTAATAATTGTTTTTTGGCCAATCTCTTTAATAGCTTAGTTAATACCATTGTAGCGTAAAGTAATCATTATGGTGCATTAAAATTTTCTTACACAAGCATTTAATTATCAAAAAATTCATTAAAATTAATTAGTTCTTTTGGATTTTTTCTATATTTCGGACCCTATAGCTTCCTTTTAAAATTATTGAAATATTCATTCTAGTTTTCTGTACAGAGATATTTCAAAGGATTTTGAAGTGATCAAAAATAACTTAAATGAACGTTTTAGCTTATACACTGGGACTCCATTATTGTGAACTATCGCATAAAATATTTCAATATCACAAGAGGTTTACTATTATTGATTTTTTAATTTTTTTACAATGAAGCGGAGTTTGACTATATTTTCATGGCGCAAAATAAGTATAATTTGAAATAAATGTATCAAATACTATAGAGATTTTTAATGTTATAGAGTAAAGGTTCATTCATTGTCATCATCATTGTTTTCGAATTCAGTAGAAGCTGAATTTTTACATGACTCACCAAAGCAAGATGTGCCAAATCTGGAACATTGGAGTCCTGCTTTTCTGCACTGGAATATTGTATCACAATCTCTTGTAGAATTTATTTTGCAGTTGCAAGAGATGAGCTGAAAGAGTTCTTCAGAAGCTGCTGGAAGTGGAAGTGTTGAAGTAACCGGATTCAACTTTCCATCCTTTTTGAACCATCCCCAATCCGTTGGATTCAGGTTGTTCCCCAGCCATTGTTGGAATTGCAGGTAACCTCGAAGTTAATGCTGAGGAGCTGCTGCACTTGTAGGAGAAAGAACTGCTAGATTAAAATTTGAAGATGGAGTTTTTAACACTTCCTTATTGTAGTGAATGTAACGTAATTCATCGAGAGAATCAACTTTTTCTCGCCCAAAAAGGTATTTCAAAAATACCTCACCGATTTCAATAACTTTAGAGGAGTCAAGTGAAGGACTATTAATCTGTGAAACCATAGCTTGCAAATTTAGATTTTTCTTTATCAATTTGAAAGCTGAAGATTTCCCTTTTCTAAAAATTGCTGAGATGGAATCGCATCCAGAAGCTGCATGTAGGAAGAGAATTGAATATTTTATTGAGCCAAGAGTGTTTTGAATTTTAGAGATGTCGTAGCACTTGTGTTCTCTAATA
Organism: Tetragnatha versicolor; assembly: GCA_024610705.1. Classification (NCBI taxonomy): domain Eukaryota; kingdom Metazoa; phylum Arthropoda; class Arachnida; order Araneae; family Tetragnathidae; genus Tetragnatha; species Tetragnatha versicolor. The sequence goes on along the minus strand of JANDEH010000017.1, from coordinate 12,112,091 downwards.
GTTGTTTGAGGACGCAAAAAAAACAGTGACTCTCCTGGGGTACAACGCCCAATTAGAATAATTCAGAGATCTGTATCGGTCCCTATTACTGTGACTTGTTTGTTTAAGCTTTGACTAGCTTCAATAGCAGAAGAACAGATGAGTATCAGTATCATCCTTTGAAGTTATTCCTTCTGCCTGAAAGTAACTAATGAGCATTCTAATCAGTCTTGATTTGTTCTCGGAGTTGCGCAAAAAATTAGATTGTTTTGTTGTAGCCACCATATTTTCCTCAAAAAATCTATCTTCAAATTTTAATCTAGCAGTTCTTCCTCCAACAAGTGCAGCAGCTTCTCATCATTCATTTCGAGTTTACCTGCAAGTTTAACAATGGCTGGGGAATAACCTGAATCCAACGGATTGTTCAAAAAGGATGGAAAGTTGAATCCAGTTACTTCAACACTTCCAGCAGCTTCTGAAGAACTCCTGCAGTTCAGCTCTTGCAACTGCAAAATAAATTCTACAAGAGATTGTGATACAAGATGCCAGTGCAGAAAACCAGGACTCCAATGTTCCAGATTTGGCACATCTTGCTTTGGCGAGTCATGTAAAAATTCAGCTTCTACTGAATTCGAAAACAATGATGATGACAATGAATAAACCTTTACTCTATAACATTAAAAATCTCTATAGTATTTGATACATTTATTTCAAATTATACTTATTTTGCGTCATGAAAATATAGTCAAACTCCGCTTCATTGTAAAAAAATTAAAAAATCAGTAATAGCAAACCTCTTGTGATATTGAAATTTTTTAAGCGATGGTTCACAATAATGAAGTCCCAGCGTATAAGCTAAAACGTTCATTTAAGTTATTTTTGATCACTTCAAAATCCTTTGAAATATCTCTGTACAGAAAACTAGAATGAATATTTCAATAATTTTAAAAGGAAGCTATAGGGTCCGAAATATAGAAAAAATCCAAAAGAACTAATTAATTTTAATGAATTTTTTGATAATTAAATGCTTGTGTAAGAAAATTTTAATGCACCATAATGATTACTTTACGCTACAATGGTATTAACTAAGCTATTAAAGAGATTGGCCAAAAAACAATTATTAATCAAGTGCGAAACCTACTACTAACGTATATATTACCCAATACCATCCGCACCACAACACTACTAAAAATTGAATATCTCTGTCAATTTTCTGCGGATTTCAAAAATTTATTTTTCAAAATAATCCTTAATAATGGGACCACTAAAATTAATAGTATTTTTCCGATCGATTTTTCAATTAGTACAGTTATATGGCAAAGCATGCAAACAACAATGAAAATTTTGCAGTTTGGCATGAATGAAATCCCTCTACACCCCATGTTTTATATTTTTATCGCAAAAATGTAACTTTTATTCGAAAACAGCATCTATCCTGAGTATAAATCCTTTTACAGAACTAAAAAATATTAATTTTTGACTTAGTTATGAGCGAAAATATCGGAAAAGGCAAAAATGCGAGGCGGCCATCTTGGATCCGCCATTTTGGAATGACGCCGACGGAGGATCTTTGGGGACTTTTCAGGGTGGGTTGTACACATCATAGAGAGCTTATCCTGAAAAATTCAGCTAATTATAAATTATTCCCCTATCGACCCCTTTTTTCGCCTAAAATTACTGGGCTATGTAGTCTACAGCGGCTGTTGGTTTCCTGATAGCGAATAAAAAATCCTCAGACGGAACCTGCAACTCTGTTCCTTCGTCCATCAGCGTCGGGAAACCATGAACTGGTGATTAGTTCTACTGAGCTCTCCAACAAGACTCCGCTCCCGCTGAATAGTTTTCTCCGGAGACTGTTACCGATCCCCCCAAGCCCTGATCAGGGAGCGATGAAATTGCACGTCCGCTCTCCTCGGAGTTGGGAACAAGAGTCCAGATGCCTTCATGAGCGTATAAAATGCTCTCAATGTTACCAGTGTTATCAAGTGTCGGTGCTATAATGGCACCTGGTATACAAGATGAAGCTGTGTACTTGTAAATTGTGAAAATGATAAATGTTTCTTTGGCAAAATTGTTAAAATGTTCATGTATGATGAAAATGCATACATTATTTATAACATGTATGAATCAAGTGAATTCGATGAACATTTTTGCTGTTATCTAATAGAACATAAAAATTTAGTTGATAGTAAAGATATTAAAAATATGTATACTGTTATGAGACTTTTTGTATGAGGAAGTCATACAGACATTAATTCAAATAAGTAGGTATATTAGTTTAAAACACTAACCTTGTTGTACCAGTGAAGTTTAGGCACAATTTAGCAGTTAATATACATCGAGACATTTGCTAATAAAGATTTAGATGCTTCGTCCATAGAAAAATTGTTTAACTTGATTTTACTAAGCTGGATACACAGCTTTAGTTCTCTTTTATTTAAATTGTTTACTTAAAATTTCTGATTGATTTAGAATTGCTATCTTTAATTAATTAATTGACAACTCTTTGCGGTACTTTTCTAATAGCTTGGCGCAAGCAAAAAATCACAAAATTATTCATTAATATTTGTTTACAGTTGAACATTTTTGACTTGACTTTTCTTTTGGATACTTGATGGAGATGGTAGTTTAGACCTTCCTGATTACAAAAATGACAGTTAGCTGGTCACGGGAACTTGCATACAAATAAGTTATCTGGCAATGCATGAAACTTGGTAGGGTTGTCAAACTCTGTTACATAAAGTAATAACAACTTACTAATACAATAGATATTAACTCTTGAGTTGCTAGTACAAATCCTTACTCTTGGAAAGTCACTATTGAACAACGTTGAAAACTAGTAGTGACTCGTTATTACCTTATGTAACAAAGATTGACATCATCATCAAATTTCATGCATTGTGAGATAACTTTTGTTTGCTAGTTCACATGACCAGCTGAAGGTCATTCCACTGCCACCCAGCCAGCTGACTGTTATTTTTGTAATCAGAAAGATCTAAACTACCATCTCCACCAAGTTTCATCAACGAACAGATGAATTTATTTTTCACTTTTTTTGCATCTTTGACCCCTCCCTACTCTTAACCCACCACTACCTGACCAGCTGACACTTGATTCTGTGATTAGCAACATTAACACTATATTGTCATTACAATCCTGTACGTGTAGATGAATTAAAGTAGTAAGTAGAATACTTTCTTCACATCAAAACAACCTGGGTTCGTTTGTGAAGTTTTATTTTTTAATTATTTGCATTTAAATTGTTTTTTGTATGCAATATATAAGGGAAAAATCTACATTAAATCATGAACTAATATTTAATATATTAATTTTAAAACTATCATAAATTTGTTTAGTAAGCAATTTGTAACTTTTTATTTTAAAACGATAAATATTTTTTTTTTAAATTGTAAGTTATATTTATTTGTATAAACACATATTCCAAATCATACAATAAATCCTGTTTTTTTAATGTTTAAATAATTAATTTCAATACTTATGATTTTAAAATAAATAATAATTTAAATTAAGTTTAAATGTTTCTTATGGTAGAAGTAAAAAATATAAATTTGCAGTCCTTTCTGATCATGGAGGAAAGAGTTTACTCTCTCCTCCCTCGTACTAATGAGAAGACAGTGTGCTACTCTGCTGACAAATATAAGAAATTTCAATAGTTATAAAATTTCCGGGGGGATTTTCTTGGGAGTTTATGGTTAGTGTGTCGTAATACCTACAGGGATGCCCCTTGGGGTGTAAAACATCCTACCAAGTTTGGACCCAGTGTCAGTTTCATCGAATTCATGCCTCATGAACAATTGGGGGTGATTGGCACATCTTATAACTAACTGTTGATATGTTTGAGGGTTGGTGAGCTTTGATCTTGCAAAATAAGTCTATTTAAAATACAAAAATGGCTGTGACTTAACACCTGAAAAAATCATGAATGATGTATGAGTAAAGTTTTTGCATAATTTAAAATTAGGATTTTATATTCTATGGCCCATATAAGTGTTTTTTAATCATTTCAAGAAAAAAAATAATTTACATTGTATTTTACATTTATATCTCTTGATGTCAACTTATTATTTTGAAGCTGTTCTCTCATTCTACCTATCTATTAGCTAAATTATCAGCTGATTTACATTTTGGTCCTACGTTCCATATAAACTTATTGTGTGTTGTATTTTGCTCTGTGTTTAAAAACTTATTTCCAGAATAATTCTCATGTAATATTTTTCTGTTATTTTATTATGAAAATAATTTCAAGTGAAGTGTCATTTTATTGTGTTTTAAATAAATTTTATAATTATTTATTTTATGAATAACTTTGATTTAAGGGTTCATTTCACATTTATTTCAAATGAAAGCTGCTCAATATTATAAGCAACTCAGGTCTCAATATTGGTAGATTGTTAAAAAATGCTCTCAATTTTTTGATGAGAGGTCTTTTTTTAAATGTTCTTCTAAGAAAGAAAGCATTGCTATTTGCAGTTAGTTAACAGATGTTCATAATTCAAAAAGCTTTGTATTGAGTGAATAATAAAGATATAAAAAATGAGCTTTAGGTAAAGTTTTTTCTTAACAATAGGGGGTTTTAAAAATAAACAAATTTGAGTCGATTATAAGAAGATTGAAGTCTCGAAAATGAGCATGTAAAGAGTACTTTCTAAATAGAGGATGTTTTTAAAATTGAGTACCTGGAGTGTAGATTTTAAACAAATAAAGATCTTAAATTTGAGTAGGCACATAATCGATTTTGAGCACATAATGGTCTTGAAAACAAGAACACAGTCCAGTTCAAATCTAAGTTTTCGAAGCCATTTCGCTCGCATGATGTATTCAATCAACTGTTGCTTTACTTTTAGTTAAGTTAAAACCCAGTATTTAAGGGTCAAATTTTCCTGGCCCCTAGGCCTGTAACCTGTTGGAGTCAATGCATATTTTTCTTTTACCTGTTTTCTTTTTGTGCTAAAGCACGTGGGTATGTTTATATTTACTTCCGGCGGCCGTCGTGATTTTATTTCTGATGTTCTTTTTGGCTGCCGGCATTCCAACTGCAGTTCCGATTGAGTGAATATATGCATACAATAAATTCTTCAATAAGGAACTTGCATGTGTCAGCTATTCGAAAAAATCCAATTTTTCTATATAAAAATCGACCCGCTAATACCGAAAATCAAGTTGAAATTTCAAAAAAAAATTTAAATAATTTTAAATTTTAATTTTAAAATCGACGAAAAGTCACGTGATTCTAAACGGATAACTATTGGGTGAAGGGAATCTGACGTCACCGAACACGCTAAAGTTTGTTTACGTTATTGCCTCGTTGTTTTCGCCGTACGCTTTTCATCGCTCTCGAATTCTATTAATTTAATCAATCTACATTGCATTTTTATCCTAAAATTCAATTATTTTAATAATCTTCAAAGTCTGCTCTTTAAATTGATGGTGGTTTTTATGAAAATCGAATCGATATTTATTAGAATCGAAAGGATTTTGTGAAGGCCTCGTCAGAACCTACCTCCAGTATCAACCCAGTATCCAGTGTGGGTTCTTTTATATGAAAAGTTAACAGCAATCCCGATTTCATCAGTGCTGAGATAAGGTGCAAAAACCTTAAAGTAAGTTTAAAACTAAAAAATAGTTTTATAATGAACGTACTTTAGGAATAGAGCTCCAAATGTTTTGACAAATGATAAAAAAACAAGCTAATGCTTTTTAGTACTTAGTTCTATGATTTGCTTGAAATGTGTCTTTATAGACTTGTCTGTATTATACTACAGTATAAAATCTATACACAGTAATATCTCCCTGAATTCAGAATAAAAAATTGATTGCAAATAGTTGTTACAGGGTTTAGAAACAGTGTACTCCTACTGCCATGTTTACCTGTTGGCTCAAATGATGACAATATATTTAAGCATGTTGCTGTGGTTACACTGGAGAACTCTTTCTAAAGCTGTCTTTGCTCTTTCTTTGCTACTGTTATGGTAATTTCGTTGTTATTAATATTTTTAAATTGAGTTAGATATTTTTAGCGCATTGATAGAGCCTGCTTCGATTTAAACTAAATGTTGTTTCTCGTTGATGACCACTCTACTCAATGTGGCACCAATGAAAAATATCATTTGGTTATTTTTACCCCTCCACCCACAAGACATTGAGTAACTACATAGAAAATGGGATGGTTACTCCGAAGTATAATGCACAGGTAATAATATATTTGGGTTCAATATATTTTTTTATTTTATCGATGTGTGTAACTTTGTCTTATGTGTTAGTATTTTAATTTATGGTTGTAGTATTCTTCCATAATTATTTTACCTTCATTGTTTTTTTATTTATTTTGGTACTACTCCAGAATCCCGGCGCAAGCGAATTAGTCGCCAATAATGATGCAACCAGCGCCAAACGAAATATCACAGCTTGTAACCCTTTGCTTGTAAAAAATAACAACAATGTCATTCCTGCGATTCAATGAAACTTTTTATTTAAAAATTAACCATTCAAATAAAAATATTTTAATCTATACTTACCAGTTTTAAAATTTTAAATTTCGTTGAAATATATTTTAAGATTATTAATATGATTTTTAAACAGATTTATATATAGTTTTTCTTTTAATATCTTGTTATTTACATTATGGGTTTTTTTTGTAACAATGGGGGAAGCAGATCTCTTTTTGAGCAGAAATAAAGCTGTCGCCAAAAAATCTGCTTGGCGAGATTTGCGCCGGCTTTCTAGAGAAGTACCTTTATTTTCCTCAAATTATGTGACATCTTATACATTTAGTGAATAAAATCCGTATTCTTATATTATAGATTCAACTTCAAATGTGCATGTACGAGAAAAAGAAAGGCGTCTTCTGTGTTGCAGATCCAGATTTCGAAGCAACATCAAAAATACATGTGGTTGAGGTGGCAAGAAACGAGAGTTGCATCCAGGAGTTGATTGGAAAATGCTCAGAGTTCTGGAGAGAAGCAATTTTTCCTGCACTACCCTAGGTACTAGGTTTGAAATCTACTTCTACTTAATTGATATCTACTTCAGAGAAGCCAGATACAGAGGGTTTAACATGTTTATTGCTTTTTCCAGATCTCGTGAACACTATCCAGACAACCCAAGCAGCACACGTTTCAAATTCATCCAATATTTGTTATGTATGTGCAGTGGCGGCTCGAAGGTAAAATTATAAGGGGTGCTGCTCCGGTGGTACCAAGTTGGCAACGTATTTTAAGCGATATAATGCCAAATTATATTTCTATTAAATAAAAACGTGTAAAAAATCAAATAGAAAAGATTGGAACAACATAAAATTTCGATTTCACACTAATAAGCATTCAAAAACTGTCACTTACCTATATTTAGCTGATTATTGCGAATATAAAGAATCTAAGAGGAAGTCTATTTCATTTGGTATCTCAAAAGCAAATGAAACTAAAATCAACCTTTCGAATTCAATTTGATTATTATAAAAAAATAAAACTTGGCTACAAAAAAGTAAACATAAATCCTTTTTGACTTGCCGATAAACATCAGAAAATATTTTGTTCTCTCTCTGTTGAAGAGAAAAAAAAGAAGCTATAAATAAAAAATTAAAACAGTGTTGGAGTGATAAAAGCTAAAAAGGCAATGTGATATATTAGTAGTAGAAATCGTTTTCTTCTTCTTCCTCCCAACTCTCTCAAGGGAAAAAGCTATTATTCTTTTGGTCGGGGCTGCTGAAAAGCAGCCCCTTTTCTCCTAACAGATTTGCATTCTAAATTCTTGATATTTTGATTTGATATGATAGAGCTAGGGTTTTATACCACGATTGGTACATCTGCGGGGGCTGATCGACCCGGATAGAAATCTGTTGGCGAGACGGCATAGCAGAGAGTTATTAATTGAAAAAGGATTATAAAGAACAAAGATTAAAGGGGGAAATAGATAATTTTTTAAATATTTTAAAGCAAATAAAAATTGGAATTTCGGGAAATTTTTGTTGGGGGTGCTGCAGCCCCGCAGCCCCTATGGACGAGCCGCCACTGTGTATGTGGCCAGATTTCTTTTACTTTTAGTTACTTAAACTTGATACATTTGGTATGAAAGTGCTACTAGGGAAGTTAGTTGATTGATTTTCTAATATTAGAAGGTTGAATAAGTTCTTGCCTATTCATTAAATTTTAATTTAATGAATTAAATAATTTTATTCATTAAATAAAAAATTAAGGATATACATAAATAAAATTATCATCTTTGAAAAATTCAATCTGCTAAAGCCAATTAAATTGGTACTTTTGAGTACTGGCAGTACACGGAATGCTAAAATATTCTCACAATACAAAAAAACATGGCTTTTTTATCGCAGTTTTAATAATTCTTTAAAATATTTTTTGCGGGAACATAAATGACAATAATGGGAATTCGATCAATATGGTAGCCGAAAGCCCAATTTCTGTTCAGGATTTCCCATTTAAATACTCATCATAACATGTAAACAGTTTGAATTGTGTTTGTTGCTGACCTAACATGTTTGTTGTTTTTAGAAACATCAGTGTATATATTGCCAAATAATTGGAGTTATCTAGTCTGTTGTGAATAGTGTAATAACCTAAGCTGTATCTTTAAGAATAAATGTTTTATTTTTGCTTCAAAATAGCTTTTCTTTTACTTTTAATTCTTATTTTTGCAGGGCTGAGATTGGCCAAAAAGTAAAGTCTGGAAACTGCACGAACCACATTTAATCTCATATTAATAATGAATAAAAAACCAAATAACTAGTTGTTAATATTAATTTTACCAATAAATTCTTAACACTTTAAAATTTGAAATTCTACCCTGTTACATTAAATTTGTTTAAGTATGAAAACTCATTATATAAAGAGACTCGAAAGCCAAGAATATCAACTTTGGAGAAGTTTTGATAAAAGCACTCATTTAAAATAACCTAGTATTTCTGAAAGAATGCAACATTTTATTTATTCAGCCAAAAAGTAATAAAATCTTAATAAAAATAAAAACTTTCTAATAGTTATGTTAAAATATGCTCAAAATCCTTCCATAAATTTGGCAAAATGGTAAATAAATTCGGTTCTTACGTATTATCCCGTTGACCGTACCGCTGCATCAGAAAACGGTAAGGGGCCATTCATTAATTACGTAAGGGTCCCGAGGGGGAGGGGGGGTTGTAAAAATCTCTACATACCCTTACTTGGAGGGGTGGGGGGTCAAACCAATTCTTACGTAAGATTTTTCAAGTTAAAGTAAATAAATTCCAATCAAATAATTATTGAATAACCCCAGAAAAACTTAAAAATGCCGATGATCTCGGTATGTTATCGAAGCTTTAATTTTTAAAAAATGAAGGTATATCAGATGTATATTTTTTTATTGTAGTTAAAACTAGAGATGGAAAATTTCCGGAAATTTTGGGCAGGCGGAAAAAAACCGGTTTTTTTTCCGGAAAAATTGACCTTTTTTGCATAGAAAAGAGTGGTTTTTGAATACATATTTTTTAAAAAGCTAAATAATCATTCGTTGTATAAAAATCATTAGTCATTATATATTATAGGTTATTAAATCATTAAAAATTAATTAAAAATAATTCTTCCAAAATAAAAATATGCAGCGTTTTACGAGTAATTTTAAAACAAAAAAATAGTTTTATAACTATGAAATAATATATGTAATATAAATATATAAAGCATGTGATTGTAATAAATAACATTAATTAAATATTTATTTATTAAACATAAAGTACTTTTGATGAATTAATTTTGTATACAACGTGATCCAATAACAAATAACAGATGTTTGCTATAATATTTAACATCAATCTACATAATTGATCCTAACCTTTTTCACATAATCATTGCAATCATGTTTTCTTAGAAAGGTTGAGAAGTTTTAATTAAATTCTGCCAATTTAAAAAAAAATGTTGAAGTCATTATATAAAAAAAATAAAAAATCGTTCAATTCAGAAGGATTACATGCTACTTCTGCTCTATCGGGGAATTTGATAGGTGATGTAGCAGAAGTAACGTATACTAAATTTGTTCCGACTTTCACGCTTCGGTAATGTTTTTTTTTTTGGGTCGGGGTTTTCTCTCTTTCTTCCTTTTTGAAGAAGTTGAAGGGTCACATTCATCGACGCAGGAATCTGTGTCTTCATTTGAATTGCTCATTAGAATTTGAGCTGGAGGAATTGGGGCTGCTGCACTGGCTGAAATTGCTTCTTCAATTAACTCCGTACGTCTTCTTTTCTGGGCAGCTTGTCTTTCCGGTGGTGGATGGTGTTCCGGGCCCTTTTGGCACTCGAACCGATGAGGAAGAACACCTGGTTTCAGTAGTGGACGGCAATTCGTTAACTTAAATTTAATATAGTTCACCATGTCATCCTCTATCTGCAAAACAAGTCATATAAATATGTTAACAGACCTTGAAATGTGTTACTTACATAGAATTTGTTAAAAATGACAAAGAACTTTTTTAATAGAACAAAAGAAATATATATCTTGACTCTTAAATGGATTAGAACTGATGATAAATATTTATATAAGTATTTTAAGTTGTGGGGACTAAATACTTAAACTACCAGGTACACCAAAAATGATTAAAGCATTCGTTAAGTAGTACTGCTCACAATTCAAAAATTATGGCCTTATATGGATGTTTCTTCTTTTCTTTCCAAAAGAATGTTTTACACACAAGGCAATAATAAAATATATCTTACCTTAAAATGATCTTCGCAGCAATAATGTGTTGTCTTGCAAGACAACTTGCCGCTTTTTTTCTCATCACGTCTCATTACTGAACAGCACTTTTTCCTTAATTTTGGATCCTTTGGAACCGAAAAGAACACTTTATCAGGTGTTTTATATGTTGTGCTCTCACATTTTGGCACAATACAGTACTTTTTGGTCTTAATTCTATCCATATTATGAAGAATAACATAGCCAACGCAAAATCAATGACGAATACTATAGCGCTAGCTGGTTTGTTTACACACAGCATGTACCGTGACGTCACACCCCAAATTTAAGCGTTTTCGCGCGCTTTCAAAAAGCCTATTTTTAAAAATTATTTTAAAATAGAAAAAGTTGTTTAAAAATTCTAAAATTTCGCCAGTTTGCATAATTTTTCATGGGGAATCAGATAAAAATATTTTTAGAAATCATGCAAGTTCCTTATTGTTAAGTAAATGTCTTTTATAAATAAATAAAACTAAATGCTTAATTCCTTCTCCTCATCTCCTACAAAACCTTTATAACTCACACTTTTTTAAAATAAGTTAATTAAAATCAAAATTCTAACTAAAAATGTATCCAAATTTGGGATTACGTGTTCCAAAAAACAGTTTAAAACCCTGTTCTGGCGAGGCGCTTTCGATTCTGAAAATGCTTTGAATTTCGCTTCTTAAATATCGATTTGATTGACTTCGAAACTGCAATCAATTTAAATAGCAGACTTTTATATTATTAATTTGATTTAATTTTAGGGTAAAAACGCAATGTATAGCCGCATTGTATGAAAACTGCACGGAAAACACAAACAACGAGGAAAAAACATAAACAAGCCACGCGCAAGGGATGCTGGGAAGTAGACCGCCTCAAATGAACATCAAAGGAAAGCCGCCCGAGATCGCCGGCTTCATTTGTGCGCTACTGCGCATGTATATTTCGTCTCCTGTTTACTCTTTCCTCCATGTTTATTATACCTCCAATTACAATGACCAAACGACGCTATTCATTAATGATGAAAATAATTCCTTTCACGCTTTAAAAATGCGCTTCAAAATATGTACTTTTTAAGTAAAATATTTTTAAAATACTGATAAGAGTTTTCCAGAAACTCACAGATATACTATTTAAGCATAGAATTTCACACACCAAAATTAATTGTTTGTAAACATTGAGTGCAATGTAGATTTTTTCTCTTATTGTTTTCAATAGCTTAAATTGTATTGTTTAAAAAGTCTGTTTTAAAACTAAAACTTAAATGATAAAACAGTAGATATTTTGACGAGTTACTAGGTACTAATATTAAATTTAACAGATTCATTGTTGAACGTTTTTGTAACGGAGGTCAGGTCAGGAAACCATGGTTACAGCCTCTGATTGGTGGAAGGAAAATATTGAATTATTTTTCCACCAATCAGAGGCTGTAACCATGGTTTCCTGACCTGACCGCCGGTCAGGTTACCTGTGAATACGACCGTAAATTATTGATAATTTACAACCAATAAATATGCTAACTTTTAAGGGAGTGTGCTTCTGGAAAGTTGGTTGACGTTTTTTCTACTAATTGTTATAACGAATTATTGAATACGAATTATTGTTAACGAATTATCATAAATAAATAATTATTGTGAGCAGGGTTTTGTGGGGATTGCGAAGCGATCCGAAAGACCCTGCGTCAGCAGTTAACGGGGGTTGGCGAGCGATAACTAGCAGGGGGTGGTAGCTCCCTAGTATTTCAAAAAAATATTATTTTCCAGAAAAATATTTGAATTACAAAGTTGGAGTAAATAAAATTTCCTACAAAATATATACAAAGTATTTCAAAAAAATATTATTTTCCAGAAAAATATTTGAATTACAAAGTTGGAGTAAATAAAATTTCCTACAAAATGCACCACTCAAATTTTATTTTCCGAACATAGTATTTCAACAATAGTTTTCATATTATAACGCATTGAAAAATAGATAATTTTACACAGCATTATTTAAACAGAGGATGTTTGTTTCCCTGTTTTTCAGTGGGTTATAACGGAAAAACTATTCTTCGGAAAACGAAAATTGAAAAGTACATTTTGTAGGAAATTTTATTTACTCCAACTTTTTTATTTAAATAATTTTCGAGAAACTAATATTTTTTGAAATATAAGCGAAAATCCTAAGAAAGAGTAAAAATTTTGCGATTTTTTTCGGATATTTTTGCGTTTTTTGATATGAAGCCGTTCTTCATGTAAAAGTGAACAAGATATTCAGAATCAGCACCCCAAAAAACATCGAAAAAACCGTCGAAAAAAAAATTTTTTTAACGCAACTGGCAATAGACTGTATTATTATTTCGAGCTTTTATCGAATTTTAGTTACTTTAAAAAAAAATGCACGTTTTGTCATCAGAATCTTGTTTTTCGAGCCTTAAAACATAATATTTGACCCCAAAAATGTCTTTCTGTCATTAAAAGAACCGAATATAGGCCCTTGGTCGCCATCTTGTTATGACGTCATAACGGTCAAACCACGCCCTAAAATTTTGGGCTCCCATCGATTTTTTAGTTCTTATATGATTATCTAACATCCCTGAAAGTTTCATGAAATATCACATTTTTCAGTTTTCGGGCATTTTTATGTAATAAGCCACCCAACTATAAAAAAACTCAAGGAAAAAATAGGCTATGTTTCGAAAACTTTTAATAACCCCTTCAGCCTCTTTCAAGACCCTCTATATCAGGGGTCGGCAAGTAATTTTACTTAGGGTCCAAATAATTTAGAAAATTTTCATCGAGGTCCGAAGAAGAAATAGGTTACTATTATTACTACTTTAAATTATTTTCTTCAAATACACATATATTTTTACAAAGATGTAATTTCAGTACGCATTTGTTTTATTATGTTGTTATATTTAATATTATTAGAAGTTTTTACATGAAAAATGGGGGTCTGGGGGTTTCCCCCAGAAATTTGACTCTTAAAAGCGGGTTGAACTAATTTTTGTAGTGTTAAAATACATACTTATGATTTTCAAAACGTTTTGGGGGTCCGGGAAATAACCTCACGCGGTCCGCCAGTTGCGGACCCCTGCTCTATATAACAGGTCACCCAACTCCTGAAGATGACGTCAAACGTGAGTGAAAATTAGTCAATTTGCCATGTTAAGTCTATGGAGTATAAAAACTTACTTTCTTGACTTTTCCCGTTATGTACCTCTTTAAGGCTGATAACACTGTTCTTAAAACTCAAAAATATTTTGTTTAGAATTGAAATTTTGCCCCTTTTGTACAGATTTCTTGTAATTTCATTCAATTTTTTCCCCTTAGGACTAACATGGATGTTATTGTTTATTTAACAAATAATGAATGTAATGTAGCTTTTTCTCACAATACTATTACGTTTATCTAGAAAATAACAAAAATCACTAGTAAAATAAAAATGTAAAAATATTTTTAAAATAAAAAAATCATTGAATTTTGAACTGTAGCAACAGTAAATAATTTATTTGACCATTATAGATTCTTTAATTTATTATAATAATTTAAAGTGACGATAATTAAGCCTTTTATTTATAGTAAGGACAATAAACTAGTAGCATTATTCTATTAATTCGTTTGGTATGCATTATTGCATTTTATGCAGCTGGCATTACTTTTTTGTTTGTTGTTCCACCAATTTTGTTGAATTAAAAGACATTTTTGTTTTTTTTATGTTTATTTCAAATTTTTACTTATTAGACTTTGATTTTCATTGCGATAGCCATAAAAATTATTACCACGTTGATGTTAGCACTGTTAAATTAATGTTAAATAATAAAAACACGGATATTTCTTGTTCATTGTAAACAATTCAGAAAGCTTAAAACATGGCGTCGTGATGATAGTGACGTCAAAGGTGAGTGAATTGATGGCGTTGCACGGCCAAATTTGGGAGGCCTTGTATATAGAGGGTCTTGCCTACCCTTTTTAAGGTCTTTTTGCTGAAATAGCTTTATTTCTCCTTAAAAAGAGATCTCCTTACTCCATTGTTACAAAGAAAATTTAATGCTAAACAACAAATTTTTAATAGAAACACTAGGCACAAGTCTATTTAAAAATTATATTAATAATTTAAAAATCTATTTCAATGAAATTTAAAAGTTTTAAGTATAGTTTAACATATTTTTATTTGAGAGTTTATCTAATTTTTATATTTTAAAAAGCTTTATGGATTATCATGTTGTTTAAAATAGTCTCCATAAAAACGAGGATGTAAAATCAAAACGTGATAATATTTTAGCTTTTAAGAAAGTTGGTTAACAAAAAAAAAACTGTTAAAACTACGTTCCAAATAAAAGCCGCGAAACGGACTTTTGAAACACGCTGTATCCAAGGGGAGGGCAATATAATATGTGAAAGTTGTGTGATACCGGGCTCAGTACTCAGAACTCGAACCAGTGGCTTATCAACTGACCCCCTATCAGTAAAACCTCAGAGGCGAGAGGGACGTAGACCATTTAACACCACTGCTCCCAAGAAGAAAACACGCGAGAATATACTTATATATAGGCTCCGTAGACTTCATTGAAAGCTAGCTTCATTACAGCTATGAAAATATTTCTTTCAGTAGTCATACTACTCACATTCTTTTCAAAAGAATGTTTTGGTCATGGTAAGTAATAATGTTACGTTTTTATAATTAGATAACGACTATATTGTGAATTGAGTATTTTTTAAAACTATGCTTATTTTTACTTTGTTCTTCAGAATGTTTAAGTTTTTTATTTTTTCTTTATTATTATTGATTACTTTTTGTATCTTAAGTAAAATCAAGAATTTGATAATAACATGCTTAAAAGGTTTAAACTATATCTCATGTTTAAACTTTTTATTTTAAAAAAAAATTTAATATTGTTTCGCCTATTTTTATGTTTTTGTATGCATTAGTAAAACTATTTCTGGTTTTTAATTAAAGCAATTGGTTATAGAGTTAGATGGTTATTTCTGTAATCGTTTCTATGATCTTGGGTTTTAATAACTTGAAAACTCTTTTACATTGTTTAAAATTTAACTTCTTTAGTGTCTAAATCAAAAGACAATTTCTTTCGAAAAGGAAATATTTGCAATTTCCACAACTAACCAACGTACTTTTTGCAATTTTGAGAAAATGAAATATTGAATTGTACATTTAACGCTTTTCCTCTTTATAAATACAAATACAAATACAAATTAAGTCGACCAACTACAGGCGTAAGCCCAGCAAGGTTGGTCCAGTCTTTTTAACCCGAACTACTGGAATCCCAGTATCTGTCAATTTTCCTCTTGAACTCGTTTACCCCACTTGAATTTACAATTGTTTCAGGCAACGCATTCCATTTATCCACTACCCTATTAAAAATAATTCTTTCTGTAATCCTTCTTAAATTTTATTTTATTTAATTTGAAATTGTGACCCCTTGTTCTATTATTACTGTAGTGTACTAGTAAAATAATGTACTAGTGCACCATAACGCATTTTGTGCCCGTGCACTCGCTTTTTTATTTTGGTATTCAAAATTCATGTCATTCAATAAAGATCCATCTAGAAAATGGCCTGCTTTTTACATTAGTGTTCTGGGACATTAAAGTGGCGACGAGGATGGGATAATGGCTTTGTTCTTCTGCTCCACTGTAACTTGGTGTTGTTGGATCTTCAGGTATTGGAGACGGATCGGAAATGCCGGGAACCTCAGAACTTGCCAGACGCAGTTGATCCAGGTGTGCCAAATATGTTTTGGAACAGCTTTCGTCTACGGGTACGGCGACATTTGAAAGTCGCCAAGTTCACTTGGCGCCTTTAAAGGGCGCCAAGTGAACCTAGCGATCTCAGTACATGAAAATGAAACTAGAAAACAAATACGAAGAAAAATCTAAATTTATGCAAAAACAACCATTTAAAAATACAAATAAAATCACAGAAATAAAATACAGAAAATCACAAATTTATAGGAACTAAAAAATCAAAATAGATATTAAAACTACTAGAAAAAAACAAATGATATCACTAATTATCACAATTATAAGACAGGAATATTAAAAATTCAGAAATAAAACACTATTATTTCTTTATGCAAGTTTGAGAACGGACCAGTTCTCAAAGGATATACGAAAAAACCGTTCAATGCAAAAACCGTTCAATAAAAAACAAATAAATTTATTACATGTGTAAAGCTAAGAGTTTTTTTGTTTTTTGAACGGTTTTTGTCTGAACGGTTTTAGTTTTGAACGGTTTTTTCGCGACACCTTCTCAAACACGATCGTTTTGTTTCGTTTCTTCTAAATTAATGGGCCGTACTGAATTATGTTGATGTACTTAGGCTGACGAAACATACGATGCAAGAGTATACGTTCAAAACACATTTTAATGACAGATTCGGGACTATTTACATTGAGAAACTTACCAACTTACAACACTTCTTTCTTTGAATTTTTAAACATAATAAAAAAACTTTTGTCTTGTCTCACGCATCTACATTGTTGCCACTCTTTTAACAACAAAAGTCTACAAAAAATAGTAAAAATACACAAATAAATAAATCACAAAATTTTATACTTTTAATTGGAAAAACTCGATAAATGTCCATTTAAAAGCTCTATCGGCTAAGAAAACACCAAAATAAATTCAAATAGTTTATTTTCAAGCGTTTATTTTCCTTTAATTCATTATTTTTTCCTTTAAATTAAAAATATTTATGAAATAACTCATAGGACACTGTTCACTAGACTTAAAAATTTACTAGGATTTCTATTACGTTGAAACTAAAACTTTAGGGTTGCAATTGACTAGGGTTGCCGGATTTAAACGTTAATCACTATTGGCGACTTTTAAATGTCGCCGTACCCGTAGACGAAAGCTGTACCTATGTTTTTTCGTTAATGGTGACCAACCACGTATTAGATCCTTTTTTGCTCACCAGCGTACCTTGAACCCATTTCTTGGACGTATCCCAATGTGATCTAACCCACACATTTTGACCGGGTTCAAAACTTCTTTTGCTGGTATGATTTCGGTCAAAATACTTTTTCTGATCTTGTTGTTTATTCTCGACATGCATAGCTGTACATGGATGTAGTAGTGCTTGAACTGTCTGAATCGACCGACCCAGGAACAACTCTGCAGGAGACAGTCCTGTAGTGGATGGTTGCATGTCTTCAATTTTAGACAAAGTTCTTGATGCATAGGCTACTGTTTTTTCTTCAACATTTACTATGCGTGATAACACAGCACCTTCAGCTTTAGACAACGTTCTTAATGCATAGGCTACTGGTTTTTCTTCCCCATTTACAATGTGTGATAACACAGAACCTTCCCCAACTGGTGAGGCATCACAAGATACCTGTAGAGGTAATCTTTCATCATAACGAGCTATTTCATCAATTATGTGACCTAGGAATTCAACACTTTTTTGAGAAACATCGGCATACTTTTTCAGAAGTGCTTCCTTAATAGTCTTGATATCAGAAGATACTGAGAATATTTGCGACCAATTTAACTTAAACACCGACAACCAGTCCTTCCCGAAAAGAGCAGGTCTATCTCCTTTCACAATGGTAAGAGTAAGCTTGTGTCGTTGGTTGTTACACAGCACATCGACAAGAATTTCTCCTAATACTGGGATTATCCCACCATTGTAATCCTTCAACATGGTTGACGATGGTCTGATTTTAATGTTGGCTAAATTGTCTTTTACCCATACTTCTGAAATTATTGAAACATCAGCAGCTGTATCAAGTTCCATGTCCAACTTTTGGTGGTTTAAAAACACAGGAATAACGTATTTCTTCCTACTGGAAGCTTGATTCATAGATTTCACAGCATACAGTGAAGCTTCAGAGACAGTAGATTCATACTCTACTGCTTCAACCTTTTTTGTAGATCCTCTTGATTTGCTTAGGCAAGCTGGTGAAATGTGCCCTTCTTCCCCACATGAATAGCATGTAGCATCTTTATATTTACATGTAGAAGGGTCGTGAGCAGTTCCACACCAATAACACTTAGAAAACTGTTTACTCTTAGTATTATTTGGATGATTACTCTTCCGGGTGTGAGAGGATGAAGTCTGACGTACTTTGTTTACAACAGGTGTACTTGACTTCATATTTGCTGCATCCTTTTCTGCTATCTCAATAGCAACGGCAGTATCTACTGCATCAGATAACTTCAGGTCTTTCTTAGCTAAGAGTCTTTTCTGGATGTTTTCATTACACAATCCACATACGAAACGATCTCTCAGCGCGTCATCAAGAAAAGTACCAAAGTCGCAGGTTAATGCTAACCGTCTAAGTTCCACCAAATACTGGGATACACCTTCCTCTTTTTCTTGGTTTCTTTTATGAAAGCGGAAACGTTCAGCAATTATTATTGGAGAAGGTTTAAAGTGATGCTTAAGGGTATTTTTTAACTCCTCATACGTGCATTCACTAGGAACTCTTGGAGATAGTAAATTTCTGAGCAGCTTATAAGTACTAGATCCTTTTTTGCTCACCAGCGTACCTTGAACCCATTTCTTGGACGTATCCCAATGTGATCTAACCCACACATTTTGACCGGGTTCAAAACTTCTTTTGCTGGTATGATTTCGGTCAAAATACTTTTTCTGATCTTGTTGTTTATTCTCGACATGCCTAGCTGTACATGGATGTAGTAGTGCTTGAACTGTCTGAATCGACCGACCCAGGAACAACTCTGCAGGAGACAGTCCTGTAGTGGATGGTTGCATGTCTTCAATTTTAGACAAAGTTCTTGATGCATAGGCTAAAAACATATTTGGCACACCTGGATCAACTGCGTCTGGCAAGTTCTGAGGTTCCCGGCATTTCCGATGATTCTACCTGTATGGACTGTGACATTTCAAGTCCGTCAACGCCCATTGTCTTGTCAGATTCAGAAGACTACCAAAGAAGAAGTCCGTCTCCAATACCTGAAGATCCAACAACACCAAGTTACAGTGAAGCAGAAGAACAAAGCCATTATCCCATCAGAACCAGAAAAAAACCTGATAGACTTATGATGACCTAGATGTCAATTATAAAGAGGGGATAATGTAGTGTACTAGTAAAATAATGTACTAGTGCACCATAACGCATTTTGTGCCCGTGCACTCGCTTTTTTATTTTGGTATTCAAAATTCATGTCATTCAATAAAGATCCATCTAGAAAATGGCCTGCTTTTTACATTAGTGTTCTGGGACATTAAAATTACCCGTATTGAAATCTAGTCCCTTTGTGTCCCCTTGCTTTACCATTTTAAAAAGTTGAATCAAATCCCCTCTCTAATCCTTCTTTTCCTTAGAGTGAACATATTTAGCTTCTTTAATCTTCCCTCATAACTTAAACTGAATATACCCTTGACCATTTTAGTAGCCCTATGCTGAACCCTTTCAATTGAATCAATATCTTTTTTTAAGTATGGAGACCAAAACTGAACAGCATACTCTACATGAGGTCTCACCAAGCAAAATAATATCCTCGGACCTTGAAGAAACAGTTTTTTTAATGTATCCCAATATCCTATTAGCCTTTTTACTAGCAGATGAACACTGATGAACCCATTTGAAGTCCTCATTTACCATCACCCCTAAATCGTTGATCATATTACACCAAATCATACACCAAAATCATCATACACCAAAATAATTACTTTACGCGGATTAGAAGTATTTTTAATTATTTTTTACGGAAATAATTAATGCACCACTACTATGCAAGATTCTTAATAAATTTCTCAAACTGAATTTTTACCATAAAAGGAATATTTTCTCAAATTCTATTATAGCAAACAACTTATAACTTGGTTACCTAATTAATGACGCTATGTTACATACTTTAACACTGGGGTTTCTCAAAAAAGTCCCTTAAACTGAAGTTATAGCATAAAACATCATAAAATTTCAGTCTTTTTGAGAAAAACCCTAAGTTCATTCAGATATTTAAAAAAAAAATAACCAGACATAATAGCCCTAAAAGCTCATGTTAAAGTATGTAACATAGCGTCATAAGGTTACCAAGTTAAAAGTTGTTTGCTATAATATATTTTGTGAAAATGTTCCTTTTATGGTAAAAATTCAGTTTTGAGAAAAATGGAAATTTAGTAGGAATCTTGCATAGTAGTAGTGCATTAATTATTTCCGTAAAAAATAATTAAAAATATTTCTAATCCGCGTAGAGTAATAATTTTGGTGCCGTTTGAAGCGTAAAATGTAATACTAAACGAAAATGCAAAAATTGGAAAATGTGTTTTTTGGTCGATAGGTGTGCACTAGGGTGGGCCGAAAACACACTTTATTTTTTAATTATGTTCTAATAGCGCGGAAAGGGTGCCAGTTGGGTCCAATAAGGACGGTGTAAAATATTTTTTCGATTGGATAATATCTTAGGCTCCCGCATCGCACTTAAAGTTCGAAAAAATGGATGACTTTTTTACAAAACAACAAAAAAACCAAAGATTAAACTCTCAAATATTGTTCATGATTTTTTTATGAGAAACTAATATAGTTATAGACATAATGTTTCAGGTTCCCTTCTTTCATCACTCTTGCTTCGTTAGATATAATTTTTTAATGTTCAAAGAAATCTTGTAAAGTTGTTTTTCCTGCATTTTTAAACAGCTAATAACTCTAGAACTTATACAACTTAAAAACCTGAAATTAGTCCCGTTCGGTTCGTAAATTTTTTGTCTTTGATTTAATGTGCATCATGACCATCATTTTAAAAAAGTTTTTTTCAAAATATAAAAATTTAATTAAAAAAAATTTAAATTTTGAATTTTATAAAAAAAATTTTATTAAACATTTTTTGAAAAAAAATTTAAAAGCCTTTTGACTCATAAAATGAACATTATTACCAAATTTCAAGTTGAAAATAAAATATAATTATGTATTAAAAAAATAAAAATTTCGAAATTTAGGCAAATTCCTAAACAATCCCCAAAATTATAAAGCAAGAGCGATTCACTCATGGAAAATTCATAAACTCGCTTGAGGGTGCTCATATGACTTAAAACATGTAAAAAATGTCACATAAATTTCTGAAAATACAACAATTAACAGATTCGGTACAAAACCTTACAGTGCTAAATTTCAACTTTAAGTTAATTCAATTTGCATGAATTTTAACTGAATACTCCTAAGAAATGTGTTTATATCCAGTTTTTTATGTTCTAAAACTTTTAATTTACTTTGATTTAACTTTTTAAAAGTAAAAACAATTAGATATAAAGATAATTCTTAGGAATTTTCAAGAGTAATGCATGCAAATTAAATTAACTTAAAGTTGAAAATTAGATTGTAAGGTTTTGTACCGAATCTGTTAATTGTCCTATTTTCAGAAATTTATGTGACATTTTTTACATTTTTCAAGTCATGTGAACACCCTCAAGCGAGTTTATGAATTTTCCATGAGTGAATTGCTCTTGCTTTATAATTTTGGGGATTGTTTAGGGATATGCCTAAATTTCGAAATTTTTATTTTTTAAATACAAATACAAATACAAATACAAATACAAATTAAGTCGACCAACTACAGGCGTAAGCCCAGCAAGGTTGGTCCAGTCTTTTTAACCCAAACTACCGGAATCCCAGTATCTGTCAATTTTCCTCTTGAACTCGTTTACCCCACTTGAATTTACAATTGTTTCAGGCATCGCATTCCATCTATCCACTACCCTATTAAAAAATAATGCTTCCTACAATCCGTCTTATATTTTCCTTTATTCAATTTGAATTTGTGACCCCTTGTTCTATTACCCGTATTGAAATCTAGTCCCTCTGTGTCCCCTTGCTTTACCATTTTAAAAAGTTGAATCAAATCCCCTCTAATCCTTCTTTTCTCTAGAGTGAACATATTTAGCTTCTTTAATCTTCCCTCATAACTTAAACTGGATATACCCTTGACCATTTTAGTAGCCCTATGCTGAACCCTTTCAATTAAATCAATATCTTTTTTTAAGTATGGAGACCAAAACTGAACTGCATACTCTAGATGAGGTCTCACCAAGCCTCTGTTTAGTAGTAAAATAATATCCTCGGACCTTGAAGAAACAGTTTTTTTAATGTATCCCAATATCCTATTAGCCTTTTTACTAGCAGATGAACACTGATGAACCCATTTAAAGTGTTCATTTACTATCACCCCTAAATCCTTGATCATATTACCTTCCTTTACTTTGTTCCCTTGCAGATAAAATTCTGCCCTACCATTCCCCCGACCTATATGAAGTACCTGACATTTACTTATGTTAAAGGACATACCCCATTTTTCAGCCCATTGTGATATCATATCTAGATCCCTTTGTAAATTTTGTATCTGCTCCTGAGTATCTACCCTCCCCCAAATTTTTAAGTCATCAGCAAAGATGCTGATCTTGTTCCTAATGTCCTGACTAATATCGTTAATGAATATTATAAAGAGAATTGGCCCCAATACTGACCCCTGTGGCACCCCACTCATGACCTCTGCCCACTGAGAATAATTACCCTTGACTTGCACCCTCTGTTTCCTACCTATCAACCAATTCCTAATCCACAGTAGTGTTTTACCTCTGATACCCAATTTTTCCAATTTGAGTAGCAATGCCTCGTGTGGAACCTTATCAAATGCCTTTTGAAAATCTATGTAAAATATGTCTACACTATGTTTTTGATCCAACTCCTTTGTTACTTCGTCCTAGAACTTTAAAAGATTAGTTTGACAGGATCTACCCTTCCTGAATCCAAACTGATTGTCTGAAAGTAAGTTACCCTCCTCCAAGTATAACATTATATGCTTTTTAAGTATGGTTTCGAAAATCTTACAAATGACTGATGTTAAGCTCACTGGTCTATAATTGTCTGGATCCCATTTTGGTCCCTTCTTATATATTGGAGTTACATTAGCTAATTTCCAATCTATTGGCACCCAACCCGATTCGTATGTTGATTTAAAAATGGTCATAATTATGTCCCCTAATTCCTCTGCGCATTCCACAAGCACTTTTGGATAAACATCATCTGGTCCTGGAGCTTTAGTTGGCTTTATGCTTCTTAAAAGATGTATTATTTCCTCCCTATTAAAACAACAGTCCGAAATTTCCCCCCTTCCATTATACTCTAATGCATAGTCACCCATTAATTTAAAATTCTTATTAAAAACCTCCATGAAAAAATCATTTAACACCTTTGCCATACCTATATCATCCTGAATAACTGTGTCCTCTCCTAATTTTAATGGCCCCAAGGTAGAGCTTAACTTATTGTTCTCCCCTGCATAAGCATAAAATTCTTTTGGGTTTTTAATGATATTCCTAGCCAGTTTTTCCTCTAAAGCCCTCTTCTGCCTCCTACTGATATTTTTGAAGTCTTTCCTAGCCTTTAAATAAGCCCCCCTATCACTATCCTTCCCAGTACGTTTGTACAATTTATAGGTTTTTTGTTTCAACTTCAATGCCTTTCTAGTTTCCCATGAAAACCACATGGGTGTCAATTTACGCGCTATTCCCTTTTGCCTAAATGTAACATTATTTTTAATCACCTTATTTAAAACCCCCTTAAATTCTTCCCATTGTTGGCAGGATTGTACTTTTTTTAACCCCTTACTGAAAGCCTCCTTTAATTCATCCCTTATAATTTGAAAATTAGCCCTCTTAAAGTTTGGAATAATCCTTGTATTACAAACTGCTGTATGCTGGAAATTTATTCTAAACCTAATATTTCTATGATCACTTTCACCTAAATTTTCCCCTATGGTTAAATCCCTGATCTTTTCTTCATCACTGGTGAAAACTAGATCTAAAATGGCCCTATCCCTAGTCCTTTCATTGACCATCTGGTGGAGGAAACAATCCTGAACCACTTCCAAAAACTCTGAGCCTTTTCCAGAAACTACATGGTTGTTCACCCAGTCAATATTAGGATAATTGAAGTCCCCCATTAAAACGATCTCCCCCTTTTGACAAACTTCTTGAATTAATTTACACATATCCTTATCCTGTTGTTCACTGCTGGCTGGAGGTTTGTATATATTTCCTACTATTAATCCTCTCCCTTTATCGTTTATTAGTTTCACCCAGACTGATTCAATACCCTCAGGCTTACAATTCAACTTCAATTCTGAGAAAGTTACAGAATCCTTCACATAGACTAACACACCTCCCCCTTTCTTATCCATTCTATCATCCCTAAAAATTGTAAACCCATTTAACTTTAAATTGATGATACATGATTATATATTAAAATACATGATTATACTTTATTTTCAACTTGAAATTTGGTAATAATTTTCATTTTATGAGTCAAAAGGCTTTTAAATTTTTTTCAAAAAAATGTTTAATAAAATTTTTTTTATAAAATTTTTTTTCACTTTTTTTTAATTTTGAAAAAAACTTTTTTAAAATGATGGTCATGATGCACATCAAATCAAAAACAAAAAATTTACGAACCGAATGGGACTAATTTCAGGTTTAAAAATGCAGGAAAACAACTTTACAGGATTTCTTTGAACATTAAAAAATTATATCTAACGAAGCAAGAGTGATAAAAGAATGGAACCTGAAACATTATGTCTATAACTATATTAGTTTATCATAAAAAAATCATGAACACTATTTGAGAGTTTAATCTTTGATTTTTTTGTTGTTTTGTAAAAAAGTCATCCATTTTTTCGAACTTTAAGTGCGATGCGGGAGCCTAAGATATTATTCAATCGAAAAAATATTTTACACCGTCCTTATTGGCCCCAAGTGGCACCCTTTCCGCGCTATTAGAACATAATTAAAAAATAAAGTGTGTTTTCGGCCCACCCTAGTGTACACCTACCCCCTGGGAACTCCATTGTTTGACTAAGACATTAACATTGTACGTTTTAAAACTCGCCCCACGGTTTAGCAAGTGGTCCAATTTCTATCACATTGAGGATTTAAGTAGTACGGATACTCCAGTACCTCATGTAATAAAGTTTTTTATTTTATTATGTTTTGTTTCGTCACACGGGCTTTCTAAAAACGACCTTTTGAAACGCGCTCGCCCTACATTAGGTCCTAGCTCTGTAAAGGTAAGGCTGCGCCCCACCATCCCTATTCGAAATATGCTTGTCTAGGGCCTCTCTACTTCCCCCCCAATTATTGATGATTATTTCTTAATCATCCTGTATAATTTCTACATATCGTCGCTGTGAAATCAAACCGGCATATCTGCAAAATGCACATCTTCACTAGATCGCTTTAAAGTTTTGGCAGTGATACTTGAAATAATATAAAATTGTAATATTGTGAGATTAATTGATGATTTACTACATAAAATTATAAGGTTAGTAGGGAGAAATTGAGAGTTCTAGTACATGTGGAGATGTGGAGGGAGTGAGGTCAGCGTAAAAGCGATAACATAGCGTTGGTTGATAACGAATCTCCGCCTTGTTTACTTATATTAAGTGTTTGTTTTATTTTTTTACTAGCTGATATGCCCGGCCTTGCACGGGTGAAGATGGAGATTTTTTCTTTAAAATTTTTAAATCAATCATTCATTTCTACCTTCCAGGGGTAGTGCTCTGGACAGCACCCCCCTTGGGTAGGGTACCCAAAAAGGTTGTCAAAATGAGTAAAACCCTACTTTTACTGGTCTAATTTTCCAATTTTTTTTTCTGGTGGAGGACCCCCATACCTCCCATTAGTACCACCAGAGGATCTTCAGTGATAATTTTTAGAAAATCCTCAATATTTTAACATTTTGGGTGAAAAAGTAAAGATAATACTGATGAAAAGTGACCCCCTTAGACTCAAAACGTTTCTAAAAACGCGAGTTTAAACCCTACTTTTACACGTCGAATTTCTAATTTTTTCTGGGGGAGGACCCCTATACCCCAATGGGAAAAGTGCCCCCCTGTTGGAGGCGTGCTGGATCTGTGCCTATATTTTGATGAGTGAAAGGTGTCGAATCAAGCATTTTAAATTCTGAACGATTTCTGCATTTACCACATGATTCCCATAAATAACAATAAAATATTAGAAAAATATTCTTCCCAAAATCATATCCTGACGTGGATCATGTGCCATAAAAAAACAATCAAAATAAAAAAAACCTTTCCAAAATCACTTATAATGCTCAATCAGAGCTCTTAATTAATCGTATTTTCATGATTTTATTATAACTTTGGTATAAAATTTAATAAATAAAACATATTCCTGCAAAAATACAATATTTCCTCTGGTTTTTAATATTAACTCTAGTTTTTGTTAACCAACTTCCTTAAAAGCTACAATATGATCATCATTTGATTTTTCATCCTCGTTTCCATGGAGATTATATTATTTTAACAAAAATGCTGTTCCATGAAATTTTTTATTTAAAAATTACTCTCAAATAATAATATTTTGTACTATACTTAATATCATGTTTTAAAATTTTAAATTTCATTTAATTTGTTTTTAGATTATAGTTATAATTTTTAATTAGACTTGTATCTAATTTTTCTTTTAAAAACTTGCTATTTTGCATTATGTTTTTTTTTGTAACAATGGGGTGAACAGATCTCTTCTGGAGGAGAAATAAAGCTATTTCAGCAAAATGACAATAGAAAGGGTCGAAAGAGGGTTAAGGGGTCATTCTAGAACTTTGAAACATAGCCTATGTTTTTTCTGGGATTCTTTTACGTATATATACCAAGTTTGGTGCAGATCGGAAGAAAACTGGATTTGTATAGAAGACAAATATACGCAACCACCCACACACACACACATTGACTTTTATTATATTAGATTACTGACCAATTTGCATGATTTTTTATATTTTTTAATCGATTCTTCTTGCAAAATAAGCCACTACTCAAAAATTGAGGTCGATCGAGAAATTTTTTGATTGCCAAAAAAAATTAACAAAAATCGACTTTTTAAAAGCGCGCGAAAACGCCAAGAGTTTGGGATCATCGTATACTGACGTCATCATACGATAAACATTGTTGCAAAGCAATGAACTTGATGGTGTGATTGTTGACATCATAAGCGTTTTTAGTCACGTGTTTTTTCCTCGACTTTTAAATTAAAATATTTAATTACCTGTACAATTTTATTAAACATTGACTAGATATTTCATATTACCATACAAAAAACCATACGGAACCCTTGTTTGTTTTTGAAAATCTGACACATGCAACTTCCTTATTTTATAAATGTTTAACTTTTAATGTCATTTTTTACTGATGTCTTAGTGTTTTGATAAGATACACTGAAATTTAAATTCTGACGTTAAAAGTAATAATTTGAAAACCATTTCCGTTTCACTTTTACACCTTCATGATTTTATCACTTATCATATTTACATACTTATTTAATGTTTTTAACATTTTTAATATGTTTTTTACTAATGTTTTAGTGTTTTTATAAGATACACTGTAAATTTAATTCCGACGTTATAAAAGGGGTAATAATCTGAAAAACAGTTTGTTTGTCAGTCTAGGGCCCCTATTGATTCTTATTTTTATTAATGATTTCTAGCAATTAAATTTAAATTTTGACATCATAACGTTTACTGATGGTACTGTTTTGGTATTCTCGGCTTATAATTTATTAGATCTTTTTTTTATTTGAAATTTCATTTCAAAAAGCAAAAATCTGGTTTAGTAATACCCTTCCTGCAATCTAGAATGTGATGGTGCATCCTCTACCTGTGATAAAATTAATTACTCAATTAAATACTTAGGACTGCAATTTGATAGTTATTTAAAATGGAAGACTCATGTAAGTTATTTGTTAAACAAATTACGGTTTATTAATTTGAGATTTTTCAAGCTTAAACGTATTATTGACCATACATTTTTAACTTCAACATATTTTGCCTGGGTGCAATCTTTAATCAACTATGGAATAACATGTTATGATTCAGATTACTATAAAAATATAAAACCTCTTAACCACCTCCAGAAGAGAATACCGAAAGATCCAGAAATTATTTCTTTGTAGTATTCCTAAGAAGATATTATCAATAGGTCACTTATAGTAGTATCAAATTACACTGTTCAACAATGAAAAAATGTCCTTGATGAAAATAGTCATATCTTATAGATTTTGGGTTGCTGAATACGAAAATCAACATTACAATTCTCAGTTGACTCAGGATTTTCGGGGAACAGCCCCTCCCTCTTTTTACGTTTTTTGACGACTTTATAACTTTAAACTCGATTTTCAGGGTCAAAAAGCATTGCTTTAGTCTTAAAATTGCCCCCCAGGGGACAAGAAAGGTTCAAATTAATACAATCTATATATATAAAAATGAATGTCTGTATTCTGAAGAATAATAATTTAAAATCGATGCATCCTAATAACTTTTTTGGTCAATTTTATGCTCAAAAACCCATATTTCGTGCCTAACTCCATGGAAAACCCCCATTGTTGTAAATATCATAAGAGAATATGTAACTTTAATTGTTGTAGGCATATTCTCGATTGTTGCAGTTTAAAATCCATTGTTGTAACATAAACATAAAAGTGGCTCCTTTATTTAACTATTTCCACATTTGGGCTGGCGAAGCCCATCTGTAACACACCAGAATAAATTTAAAGAAAAAATAGACTGGCGAAGCCCATCTTTAACGCACCAGATGATATTTATTAAACAAAGTGAAACCCGGGCGAAGCCCGGGTCTAGCGCGTCAGCGCTAGTATGATAAATTTATAAAAAATGGATAGGTTTAAGGGAACCCGCCTAAAAATGCAAAAAAAAAATCGTTAAAATAGTAGGATTTGTTATGCCCTATTTATTTTGCTTCCAATTCACGTTTGAAGGGTCCTAACCCTACACCAAGGACCCAAATTTGATGGCAATATGCAGCAATGATTTTTACTAAAAGCGGTTGAGCTGTTAACGCCCCCAAAAAATCCACGGAAGGGTTCAATGCAGCACTTAGAATTAAACTGCTGAGCAAAATAAAAGTCAAAATGCCACAGACTGAACTTCAGCTGATTCTTGTGTAAAATGACCTGCTGAAGAAGATAAGACACCCATTTTCCTCCACCACCCTCAGTTTTTAAGAGGATGCCCCCTAATTGTTATCCACAGCCGTGCATCTATTAACATCTTGAAACCCTCCCTAAAACCTGTCAGTTGTTAAAGAACTGAAGAGTTTCTACTTAGGATAGACCCAAAATATAAGAAAAACGTCATTTGTAATCTTTTCAAAACCATCAATTTTAATTACTGAGCTCGCAAGCGCCTTCGCGATTCTGGAAGCCTTCCGAACTCTTCCGCGGGGGCTTCTGGGAGGCTAACACCTCAACCGCTTTTAGTAAAAATTATTGCTGCATTTTGTCATCAAACTTGGGTCTTTGGGGAAGGGTTAGGACCCTTTAAACGGGAATTGCATAAAAAATAAGAGAAAAAATAGCGTATAGAAACCTCTATAATTTTTAGCAATTTTTTTGTATTTTTAGGGGGCAATTACCCCTTAACCTATCCATTTGTTATAAATTTATTATATTTTATTAATTTGAAATTTTCTTGTCCCCTGGGGAGCAATTTTAAGACTAAATCAATGCTTTTTGATCCTGAAAATCGAGTTTAAAGTTATAAAGTCGTCGAAAAACGTAAAAAGGGGTTGTTCCCCGAAAATCCTGAGCCAATTGAGAATTTTAATGGTGATTTTCGTATTCAGCGACCCAAAATCTATTAAGAATTGACTATTTTCATCAAGGAAAAAATTTTGAAGGTCAAATTTGTTGAACAGTGTTACTATTAGTATGTTTTTCTTCGAAATTTTAAAAAATTGTCTATGCTCTGCAAAAACGAGTTTTTGAAATTTTTAACCCCAAAAAATTCGAACATCGAAAATTGGAAAAATGTCTTTCTAGATAATGTGGCTAAGTACCTTTTTGGGAAATTACGAAGATCTGGGGTCATTTGGGGCGTGCTAGGCTCAAAAACGTAGAAAACACTCCAAGCACCAGAAAATTTTTTTTTCGAAAAATCCCTTCTAAAGTGGGCGTATACACCGTAAGGTCTTCCACCACACCAAGTTTTGAGTCTTTAGCCCCGGTAGATTTTTTCCCGTGCGTTGATGAGTGAATCGATGAATGAATGAATGGTAAAGCGTATTTTATTAATATTGATTGTTTTCATGGAGTAACCAAAACTTGAATATTTCCCCCTCTTATTGCTTATACATTGAATACAAATACTTTGCATAGGAATAGTTTGGACAGGACTGAAAAGTATGTCGATGGTCCGACCGCCACGGGGAAAACTTGACGTGGTACAGTATTGTTGCTTGGAAACGGGCTATTCCACTCAATTTTGGGGATGATGGTAATTTGTAAAGCTGAAAAAAAACTTTTTGTGTCAAATCTGTATGACTATTATTTGAACTTCTAATATCATTTGATCAGGTTGCCCTTCTTTTTAAAGTTTTGTTTTTCCTAGAAGTTTTGAAGTTGTTCTCGTGGCGGGCGGTCAGACTATAATATCTAATTATTAGTTAAATTTTGTAGTGTAGGTTATAAACTTAGTTTTTATGCTAATTTTATTACAGCACTCCCTGATTTGTGGCAACCCAAACCTACCCGAACTACAGAAATTAGTCAAAATCAAGAAACTACGGTATATACAGAGAATGACAATCCTTTGAAACACTTAAACAAATCTAACATATCTACTGTTACAGATCAACAGATTTCTACCGTTTCAACTTCTACATTTTCTGAAGACCTCTCTAAAGGTAAGTAAGATTTTTTAACTATCCTTTATAAGGAAGGAGTTTTCAGCCCATCTAGTTTTCATAATTAAAAAAAATATTCTCAACGGAGATAACATAAAAATGGACGAAAAAGAAAAGAATATTTTGACACCAATAACTCAAAAACTCAATTTTTGCTGAGATGCCGGTTTGATTTCACAGCGACGATATTTCTATTTATGAGTTTCTAATGATCTCGTATTTCTATTTTATTATTGAATATTTTTTATTATTAACTAGCTGATATAACCGCCGTTGCTCGGGGGAAAAGGATTTTCATACTTAGTGTTAAAATATAGGGTAATTGTTTTCAACACTATACAGTGTGTTTTAGATAAGTGTTTCATAACTTCTAGGGGGAAGAGTAGACACCTAGACGAGTAAGAATCACATAGGATTTGGGGGTCCCAGACCAAATCCCAGGGAGTTAAAAATAGAGCGACAGACACCCCAAAAAAATTATTGAAAAATTCAAATTGTTTAAGAAATACTATTGGTAAGAACTTCATTATGATCATAAATTCTGTGGTTTAATATGATCTTTATAATTATATTAAAAGTTTTCAATTTTGTTTTATTATGAAAAAAGTAAAAAAACGCAAAAGAAATGTGAAAACTGCCCAAAACCTTAATTTTTATTTCGAAATCCCTTCTTTTGATTAGATAATCTGAAATATCATAGTTCAAAACCCCTAAGTCCAAAGTTTCACGTAAATACAATCAATATTAAACGTTTGAGATCCTGTTAAAATTTGTTTTTTGCGTGCGCAAACATTTTTCTACAGCTGTTTCCTGAACAGCTGTTCGCGCACGCAAAAAAACAAATAATGTTTAGGAAAAAAACAAATAATGTTAAGGAATAATACCAAATTAACCATAAGCATTAGGGTGGGTTGGGGTAAAGTGGGTCTTGGGGTAAAATAGGTCAGTTTTAATTAACTCGATATAAATCAAATTTAAATTGAATTATTTTCGCTCATTTTTTGTATTATAATCTTTTATCTGTTGGCAACATTTTCCGACTGTCAAAAATTTAGATTCATAAATTTGAGAACTGAAAAAATATTTTATTTGAACGTCCGATTTATTTTCGGCACAAGTTTAGAACTGCTGATGCTCCACGTTTTTAGCGATAAAAATCACCATATAGTTACCCCAACTAATGTTAAGTGAATTATGTGGCTTCTAAATATGGCGCCTAATAGCCTAAACTCGCCAACCATCAGCAGTTCTAAACTTGTGCAAGTGGTACTCAAAATTACCGTCGTTACTTGATTCTAAGTTTAACCAACTTACAACTAAAAAATCTATATACGTATATAAAAATCAATGTTTGTATGTATGTATGTCTGTATGTATGTCCTTTATAGTTTTAAACTTTTCGAACCTACCTTAACTATTAAACTATACCACGTTGATCTACTCGCTCCCAGGGAAGGTTTCTGAATAAAAATAATTTAAAATCGAAGCGTTCCAACAACTTTTTTGGTCAGTTTTATGCTTAAAAACCCATATTTCATGCCTAACTTCAGGGCAAAACCACATTGTTGTAAATTTAACAAGAGAAAGTGTAACATTAATTGTTGTAGGCATATTCTCGATTGTTGCAGTTTAAAATCCATTGTTGTAGCATAAACATAAAAGGGGCTCTTTTATTTAACTATTTCCACGCAAAAGCGCCTCCGGCGCTGTGCACTCCTCATATATGATGATAACTATTTCCACATTTGGACTGGCGAAGCCCATCTGTAACACACCAGAAGATTTTTTTTAAATGGACTGGCGAAGCCCATCTGTAACACACCAGAATAATCTTCTTTAAAAATGGACTGGCGAAGCCCATCTGTAACACACCAGAATAATCTTCTTTAAAAAGGGACTGGCGAAGCCCATCTGTTACGCGCCAGATGATATTTTAAAAAAAACTGAAACCCGGGCGAAGCCCGGGTCTAGCGCGTTAGCTCTAGTACTTGATAAAATTAGATGAAAATGTTTTGAAGGATTGTAATGTCAAGATCCAATTGAAAGAAATCATTAAAAAGTAATAGTTTTGATGAAATAAAATTAGAATATGAAAGTACCTTAAAAGTGACCCATTTTACCTCAACCCACCCTACTCTTTTTTTTCTAGTTTGTGGAATATCCCGTGGTATTGGTACTACAGGAAGAATAGTCAGAGGAAACAAATCTGAGTTCTTACGCTGGCCATGGATGGTAAGATAAATATTAAATCCTTTTTTAATTTTGAAATGTCTCATTATGAATATATTTAAAAAGTTTTTTATAGTTCTTTGAGTGTGTACTTTTGCACTCATATTTTGATTTATGGCAAAGTATTGATTTATCAACTAGAGTTAGTCAGTAAGTTTGTTTCAGATATCTTTGCGTGGTCTGGAAGGGAAAAAATTCTGTCACAGGTGTGGAGCTGCACTACTAGGGAGACTATGGGCAATAACGGCAGCACATTGCGTTTATGGGTACGTATGGAAAGTTGTGTGTTAATATAAAACCTCAAATCTGATTTTCATTGTAAGTTGTTATGAAAAAGTAACTAAAAGCGAGAATTTTTTTTTCTCTTAAGGACATTACTTAAAGATTTTCATTTTATACTGAACATGATATTTAAGTTTTAAAACTGTTTCAATTAGATTAGCTAAGTCTATGCTCTATGATCCCATTTTCGAAACATTTGTACTACTAGACTGCAGTGTTTCTTGACCATTGACATCACAACGCGGAAGGAAATACTGAGTAAACAGAAATCCTGTTGGGTTTCTAAGAGGAGCTTCAATAGGATAATCGTGATAAAAAGACCCTATACTACATAGGTTTAAAGAACGAATCGTATTTCTAAATTGAAGTTCTTAATTTCACTCAAATTTCAGACACCGTGCTGGGAACTATTTTCTTTGATTGCTCTCAGCCAGGGTCAAGTAACTAGTGGAGTAGAATTAGCCGAAAAAAGGGCTTGACCTTGAACAAATTGGAACAAAAGCAAAACCTGCTGGAAATGGTAGGTCACATGGTCCTTATCAACATACTAAAAATATACATCCGTACTAGTGGGACAAATATGTTTTTTTGGCCGCCATCTTGAAAAAACCACCCAAAAATATTTTTCATCATAAAAGGTCGTGTAAGGTATCAAACTGCGGGGAATTTTGTACTGAAAGAGAATATGATTTTTTGTTTTTCTTTAATTTCAATAAAAATAATATTTTTGACCAAAAATGCAATACAAATACAATGGTTAATGGCCCTTCCTTCCGTACTATATTGAGCATAAACGCCCTAAACTTTTTTAAAAACATTATTTTGTGACAAATGGTAGGTGACATGGTCCTAATCAACATTCTAAAAATATACATCCGTACTAGTGGGACAAATATGGTTTTTTGGCCGCCATCTTGAAAAAACACCCAAAAATATTTTTCATCATAAAAGGTCGTGAAAGGTATCAAACTGCGGGGAATTTTGTACTGAAAGAGAATATGATTTTTGTTTTTCTTTAATTTCAATAAAAATAATATTTTTGACCAAAAATGCAATACAAATACAATGGTTAATGGCCCTTCCTTCGTACTATATTCAGCATAAACGTCCTAAACTTTTTTAAAAACATTATTTTGTGACAAATGGTAGGTTACATGGTCGGTTAGGTTACATTGCTGGCGAGACTCGTCATATAGACTCACGCCTTTTAACACAACGGATGCTTGCGTGTATCTCCTTGGATAATACCACTCAAGATGGAAGACATTTTTTTAGCTACGAGTTATCCACTCTACCATCTTCCTTATTTGACCACAGTACTCAGCAAATGAGGAAAACTGATAAATCTTCATTAGCAAACACTTTAGATAAAATGATTGTTAGTGGAATGCAACAATCTCATTTCCAACAAAATACATCCTACGTTCTGGATGGTGGTGCCTTAATTCACCAATTACCATGGTGTTCGTCTGAAACTTTTGGTGATGTGATAAGACAACACGAAACGTATGTCAACAAAAAGTATGGGAAAGTGACCATAGTGTTTGATGGGTATGAGAAACCAAACATAAAAGATATGGAGCACAGACTACGCTCAAAGCAGTCATCTGCCACTGTTATCTTTGATGAAGACTCACCAGTAATAGTAAAGAAAAATAAGTTTCTCTCAAACTCTCAAAACAAACAAAGATTTATTAATATACTAGGGAGTTATTTACAAAGAAATGGCCATTCCGTCATTCATGCAGAAGGGGTTGCAGATACTTTGATAGTAAAAAAAGCTTTAGATATAGCACAGGAGAAACCTGTCACAGTCGTAGCTGATGACACCGATGTTTTAATCTTATTACTCTATCATTCGTCTTCAAAAATTTTCATGCAGTCTGCCCTACAATCTGAAAAAGCTCGCGACATTCAAGCAATGCAAAGTCATATTGGAGAAGAGGCCTGCAAAGCTTTGCCTTTTGTCCATGCGTTAACAGGTTGTGACACCACCAGTGCATTATTTGGAAAAAAGTAAATCTACTGCTTTAAAAAATATAATTAAGTCCCAAATATTGTTCAAATATGCTTCCCATTTTGGATCTACTGAAAATATTAATGAGGAAGAGTTACTTGAAATGGGCTACAAAATTATCGTGTCATTGTATGGGGGTAACATACATACCATTGACCTAAATACTCTTCGTTATGAAGAATATATGAGGAAAATAGCTTCAGCTAAAAAAGAATTTGATATTTCACGTTTGCCCCCGACACAAAATGCTGCAAAATATCATTTACTTCGAGTAAATTTGCAGTGCTTAATTTGGAAGAATCTCTCTAAGTCAAGCCCTGATCCTACACTATGGGGTTGGCAGTTAATTGACGGAGAATTTCAGCCAATGTTAACAGACAGAAGTTCAGCACCAAAAGAACTTCTGGAAATGATCAAATGTGCATGCCAATCGACAACTTCTGATCCATGTAACACTATGAAATGTACATGCCGTCGATATGGACTTTCTTGCTCGGTAGTTTGCATAAATTGCTGTGGAAAGAACTGTACAAATACAGGAGACGTAATCAATGAAGATGAAAATGATCTATAATTTGTTTTTAATTTTATACTTATTTAAGATTAAATTTATGTTTGTTGTTAAATTTTCAAGCTTAAAATTATCTGCTTAAGCATACATCAAAATAGCTTCCTGTTAATTATGTAAAAATTATAAGAATACTCAATGTATCCAAGAATTTTTAAATCCTAAATCATATTAATAAAAGGATTTTTAAACTAAAAACGTGTATTAACTATATATAATTGTCATATTTCCTTTTAGCACATGCCCCTATATATTACCTTTTTTAACAAAAAAAATATTTTAATGTTTTCCAAGATGGCCGCAAAAAAATCGTAACTGTCCCACTGGAAGAGATATATGATACATACTTTTAGTATGTTTATTTGGGCCATTTCATCTACCATTGTTCACACAATATAGCTTTTAGAAAAGTTTAAGATGCTTAAGCCCCATACATTATGAAGGAAGGGCCATTAATCATTGTATTTGCTTTCAGTTTTTGGTAAAAAATATATATCTTTTTATTTAACATAAGGAAAAACAAAATCCCATTCTCTTTCAGCACAAAATTTCCCGCAGTTTGATACCTTACATGACCTTTTATAATGAAAAAAATTTTTGGGTGTTTTTCAAGATGGCGGCCAATAAACCATATTTATCCCACCAGTACGGATGTATATTTTTAGAATGTTGATTAGGACCATGTCACCTACCATTTGTAACAAAATAATGTTTTTAAAAAAGTTTAGGGCGTTTATGCTCAATATAGTACGGAAGGAAGGGCCATTAACCATTGTATTTGTATTGCATTTTTGGTCAAAAATATTATTTTTATTGAAATTAAAGAAAAACAAAAATCATATTCTCTTTCAGTACAAAATTCCCCGCAGTTTGATACCTTACATGACCATTTATGAGGAAAAAAATTTTGGGGTGTTTTTTCAAGATGGCGGCCAAAAAACCATATTTGTCCCACTAGTACGGATGTATATTTTTAGTATGTTGATAAGGACCATGTGACCTACCATTTCCCGCAGGTTTTGCTTTTGTTCCAATTTGTTCAAGGTCAAATGCTATTTCTACTCCACTAAACGTTGCAGTCTATGGGAGTTTTTCTGACCATAAATGTAAACAAAGCAAAATCCCCCAGCCAAACTTCCGATTTTATCAATTGACCAATCCGAACGCGGTTATAGCTTTTCCAAGCTACACGTGATACGAGCAAAAACTAATCAGACAAGTGTATGGGACGTACTGGAAAAGCTGCTGGGTGACAGAAACTGCTTACTTAATACCATCAAGTTTCCCACCCCCCATTTGCGGTTTTGTCATACACATCATTTGGCGTAACTATGAACTTAGACCGTTAGGGGTGAGTGGGTACGATTGTAATAAAATTTACAATTTGATCTCAACTAAGCCATATTTTATGTTAGAGTTATGAAAATTTGTATGAAAATAGGTTTATACATTCCAATTACGATTTTTTATGAAAGCTGTCCGGTGGACATTAGGATGGAGTGAAACTAGCCAAAAATGACCAACTTTGGAAATTGAAAACGCCTGAGGTGGGAATAGGAGCCATTTACGATAAAACTTAAAGATTCAAAACTTGAGTTCGATCAATTAATATCTTCAGGTTCCACATTCACGTTAAAGTTTCGATGTTTCATCAAATTTTACGTAAAAATGATTATAAATGATTCCCACACAATTTTAGCTCCATTTTCAAACCTTAGCTGGTTTAGTTTATATTCTTAGGATGTCAAACAACATTTTAAGACATTCCGTTGACTGAAATGGGAGGGAATTTCCGATTTTTCAAGCCCGAAATAAGGGCGCATGCCATTAAAATATGCTAGCGACCGAAAAACTAATATTTGAATATCGGTACCAAATAGAGCTCAAAAGTTGCGTTTTACACTCCTTATTCATGGAAAAATATTAAAAAAAATTTTTTAAAAATAATGACGTGTCTTTCTCTTGTGGAAAGGATGACAGACCAATACAATCATAAAGGAACTTTAATATCATACGTTACTGGCAGTTACAGCAGAGATAGCATCTCTCTGAATACAAAATCAGACACTATTTATACACAATGCAGCTCAGTGACACTTACAGTTATACAATCTTACAGAGGTAGAAAGTTCCTTCACGAAGGTTTAGTTGCAATCATTCCGCATTTCAGTTGCGGGTATAAATGTTCGAGTCCATCGCACTCCTCCCGACTTAATTTGAATACC
Source organism: Tetragnatha versicolor (assembly GCA_024610705.1). NCBI lineage: Eukaryota > Metazoa > Arthropoda > Arachnida > Araneae > Tetragnathidae > Tetragnatha > Tetragnatha versicolor. The sequence goes on along the minus strand of JANDEH010000017.1, from coordinate 12,073,402 downwards.
CCCATCGGTCTGGAGGTCTTCGGAGTTCGGACCCTTGTGGATCTTCGCGGTAGGGTTATCTCCGGTTCCTCTCTGGGCTTTGGAACAGGTGGCTCTGGAACAGGACTAGAGATCGCTGGTCCAGATTCGTCGGGTGATGGAGTCGGTTGAGGCCTCGGAGGTGTTGTTTCCGCGGTTGGTCTCGGACGTACCTCGGCTTCGGCTGGTCCCCAACTTTTCCAAGCCGGAACAACCTCAGCGTCATTTTGAAGATGTTCTCCTGCTGGCCGGATCTGATCCACGTGGCGGCGCTCGAGATTCCCATTCACGTTCACTGTGTAGTGAAGTTCTCCATCTCGATTAAGGATGGTTCCAATCTTCCATCTGGCATTCGAAGAACGGTAATCGCGGATTGCGACCTTCTCTCCAACCTCGAACTTTCTGTCCTGAAAATAAATATCTTTTCTAATTTTATGGTGGATCCTTTCCTTCTGATCAGGCAGTAGAAGATCGACCCGTGTCCGGATCTCTCGTTTCAAAAACAGCATGGCCGGACTTTGAGAAGTCGTCATGTTTGGCGCCCTTCTGTAATTCAAAAGAAAAGTTACTAATTTTTGTTGAATTGTCCCCGGGTAGTGTTGCATTGCTCTAAGAGATTGCTTCAATGTAAAAACGTATCGTTCTGCCTGTCCGTTGGATGAAGGTTTGAACGGTGCACATGTTTTGTGCTTTATTCCATTTTTATTTAAAAATTTCTGGAATTCTAACGATGTAAATTGAGGCCCGTTGTCACTTACAACCACCACGGGTAATCCAAATCGTGAAAAACAATCCCTTAGACACTCAATAGTTTTTGATGCTGTCGTAACCTTCATTGAATAAACTTCTAGCCATTTTGAATATGCATCTACAATGACTAGAAACATATGCTCAAATATTGGTCCCGCAAAATCTATATGAATTCGCTCCCAAGGAAAACTAGGATACTCCCAATGATGAACGCGAACTTTTGAAGGATCAACTCTATACTTTATACAGTCCCTGCAGTTCCTCACTGTATCCTCTATATCCTTATCAATATTGAACCAATAAACAAACGAACGAGCAATAGCCTTCATTTTAACTGTCCCCAAATGTCCTTCGTGAAGTTCATTCAGAACCTTTGTTTGCAATACCCCAGGAACACATACACGCTGACCATACATTATGCACCCGTCTTCTATACTATACCTTGCTTCTCTCCCCTTTAAATCTTTACCTTTTTGTAGATCCTGTAACAATGGACCTAACTCACTATCTTTCTTTGTAGCCTCCCGTATTTCCTTTGCTGTTACCGGCAATGTCTCTATCTGTGACACTTGGAATATTTTGACATCGTCCATCACCTCAAACTCTTCAGATGCTTTAGGGAATCGGGAGAGGAAATCGGCGTTTCCGTGGTCTTTCGTGCTTCTATATACTATGTCAAACTGAAAAGATTGCAAAGTTAGTGCATAATGTAAAAGTCTCGTAGCTGTTAAAACAGGCAAACCTTTTTTAGACCCAAAAATATGGACTAAAGGTCGATGATCAGTTATTAAGGTAAACCTTCTACCTTTTAAGTACAGGTAAAATTTCTTTACTGCCCAGACGATCGCTAAAGCTTCCTTATCTAATTGTGAATACTTTCTCTCAGTTGAAGTTAATGTTCTAGATGCGAACGCTATAGGTCTTTCGTTTCCACCTGGAAAAACGTGAGAAAGCACACACCCTACTCCCACAGGCGATGCGTCTGTTGCCAATGATATAGGCAAATCTGGATCGTAATGCGCTAGAACCCTTTCAGAACAAATTTCCTTTTTAATTCTCTGAAAAGCCTCTTGACATTTATCTGACCAGAAGAACTTTACATTCTTTTTTGTTAACTCATTTAGAGGATTAGCTATAGTTGCTAGATTAGGGAAAAATTTACCATAAAAGTTTACCAACCCTAGAAAACTTTTCACTTCATGTACATCTTTTGGTACATGAGCACTCACAATAGCAGAGATCTTATCATTAGTTTTATGCAACCCTTTAGAGTTTATTTTATGTCCCAGAAAATTGATTTCATTTTGAAAAAATTTACTCTTTTTCAAATTAAGCTTTAATCCATACTGCTTACACTTCTCAAAAAAATTTTCAAGAACTTAAGGATGCGCCTGTTTATCTTTACCAGTCATCCTGGCGTCATCCATGAACACTTTTACACCCTCCATGCCTTGAAATAACCCGTCCACGTATCGTTGCCAAATCGCTGGTGCCCCGTTCAGTCCAAACATTAATCGTTTACATACATACAAGCCCTTATGTGTATTGATTGTCAAAAGTTTTTGACTTTCAGGATTAACCCTCATTTGTAAATAAGCATGACTGAAGTCAACTTTTGAAAATTGATTACCCCCATTTAAACTTGAAAAAATTTCTTCCAATTTAGGTAATGGGTGTTGAGGCACTACGAGATTCGGATTTAAAGTTACTGAGTAATCCGCACAGAGTCTTATGCTCCCATCAGGTTTTACAATAGGAACTACTGGAGTTGCCCACTCTGAACTTTCTGCTTTTTCTATGATCCCCTCTCTTTCTAACCTGGCAATTTCCTCTTCTACTCTGCTTTTAAGTGCAAAAGGTACGTTTCTATACCTACAGAATATCGGTTTCACCCCTGGTTTTAACTCTAAATTAACTTCGTAATTGTTAATTTCCCCAAGTTGCTCATCAAATAACACTTTGTACTTTTCCAAAAGATCATTCAATTCCAGTGTTTTTACCGATCTTACTACACTTAATTTTTGCCTGTTTAACCTTAGTTTGTACAACCATTCTCTACCCAAGATTGTTTCTAAATCTTGTTTTACTATGTACAAATTTAATTTCAAAATTTGTTCCTCATATTGAACTTTTACTGTAACATACCCCAGTGGTACAACTGTATCCCCACTATAGGCTTTAAATACCAAGTTTGTTGGTTGAATCTTTTTAGTTGAAATTTTCCTAAATTTCCTTAGACTCATAACACTAACTGTCCCCCCTGTATCCACTTCCATAGAACAGGTCTGATCGTCAATTTTTAGACTGATCATAATCGGAGGTCTTTTTGGTTCTTCCTCACTCAAAGTGTCATGACAAGATTTTACCCCAAACATTGGAACTTTTTCTTGGCTTTCTGTGGAACTTTCTTTTATGTCCACCTGACTCTGCTTAGCCGATCTTTTTCTTTTTGCTGCAAAACAGGCTTTCAAAATGTGCCCAGTCTTGTGACAAAAATAGCACTCACTGTTTCTAAATTTACAGTTCCTACTAGTATGATCAGTACCAGTACATCGCGTACAAGATTCACTTTTACCCTGAGGCAAATTACGCTTTTTCTCATTTTTATAACCCCTGTTTTTAGATTTTTCTCTCACGGCATTTATGTTTGCAGAACTACCCATGACATCACTAGCACCCTTGTAAGCCCTTTCCATAGCTAACGCTATTTGTACCGTCTTATCTAAATCAATATTATCCTCCTCAAACAATCTATCCAAGATCATTTTGTTACGGAGCCCACTTACAAAAACATCCCTTAACATTATATTTAACATATTGCCATCGTAATCACAATTTACTGCTAAGGCACGCAATTCTACTAAGTAAGTGTTGATCGTTTCCCCTTCTTGTTGTTTACGATTTAAAAATCGGTGACGTGAAGGTATGATCAAAGGTTTTGGTGTTAGATGTTTTTTTAGAACTGCCTTCAAGTCATCTAGACTTTGATTTGATGGTAGGTTTGGAGCCAACAAATTCTTCAACAGCTGATACAATTTTGGACTTAAATTTGATATTAACACTTTAGATCGCTGAAGGGCAGGAACATTCTGTATATCCATATAATTTTCAAGACGATCCAAAAAAGAATCAAACAGTTCAGTTTCCTCATTAAATTTTTCGAAATGAACAGCAACCTTTTGATTAGTTCCTAACCTGTTTGCTAAAGTATTTATCAGTTCTTGATTTTGCTCCAGCATTTGAGCTAACCTTTCTTCCATCTTCTAGTAGAAAAAAAAATTCTTCTTACCAAACTTTTCAGGCAGTCGTACCAAACCCAATACTCCAAACTTGATGTATCAATTCCAATTGAATAGTTGCTCACGGATCCCAAGCCCGTCGCCAACTGACGTGTCTTTCTCTTGTGGAAAGGATGACAGACCAATACAATCATAAAGGAACTTTAATATCATACGTTACTGGCAGTTACAGCAGAGATAGCATCTCTCTGAATACAAAATCAGACACTATTTATACACAATGCAGCTCAGTGACACTTACAGTTATACAATCTTACAGAGGTAGAAAGTTCCTTCACGAAGGTTTAGTTGCAATCATTCCGCATTTCAGTTGCGGGTATAAATGTTCGAGTCCATCGCAAATAATTTAAGTGTGTTTTAGTCGTAGAATTTGAAAATATGGATCTTTTGCATAGCGTATAATGGGAAAAGTCTTAATAAATCAAATTCAAGTTTTAAATGTTCTAAAAGCTTATAGTTACCTTACTTTGATGTCTCAATAGTCAATAATACTTTTGAGTTCATTATTAAGTTAACAGCCTAAAAATGCAAATTTGAATGAAAAACTTAAAAATCCCAAAATTTATAAACTTTTAAGTTCAAATATATTTTATTTAGCCTGTAATACACATTCTTGTTTGCATAAAATGCTTTTAAACACTCAGGTTGATATTTTTGCAGAAAACAGACGAAAAAACGTTATATTGCGCTATAGGCATTTTATTCCAAACTTTAACCTGGACTATAACTTTTTATAACAAGTATTCAAATTTAAAGCGACGAAAGGTCAAATAACAGGTTATGATTTGTGTTAGATATAATTAGGGAAAATTTAGGATATATTATAAGTAATTTTAATACTCTTATCTTAAAAAGTAAGTATAAACAAGTATAAAAAGGAATTTTTCTCTCATTTGGCGATTCTAAGCTGTATTCCTTAACATCTTAGCTCAAATCACAGTACAATTCCCTTGCAAGTACTTTTTTTGACGATTAAGGCACCAAATTAAGGCAACTATAAGTTTCTACTACATTTAAAACTTGAATTTGATTGATTAAGACTTTCCCATTATACGCTATGCAAAAGATCCATTTTTTTCAAATTATAGGCCCAAAACACACCTAAATTATTTTTTGCGAATTTTTTTATTATTTTTCTATGAATAAGCAGAGTAAAACACAACCTTTGAGCTCTATTTTGCACAGATATTCAAAATTTTGTTTTTCGGTCGCTAGCCTATTTTAACCCATTAGCGCCCAGTGATCTATTTCTAGATCGCTAAACATAGTGTCATAAATGCTCTCTTAAATTACCTTAAATTCATCCAACAGTAACGAAACTGCACATATGGCAAGAGAAAACACCCATCAATCAGTTTTTTCGTCTCCATTTGCGTTGAAAACAGTGAAGGTATACCATTTAAGGAATCCTTTTTCAGTTTTATTTTATCTTTATAGATGTAGCTATTGGGATATAATGCAGAGTTTTGTCAAAATTAATTTATTTAGTGAAGAATCAAATCCAAATACTGCTGGTCTAAAAATAGATCACTGGGCGTTCGGGCGTTCATTTTTCTGTGTTGCTTACAATACGATCATTTAGTTTTTTCACTAAAAACTGATAAAAATGACTCTGGGAATACTCAGTAATGTTCAAGATGAAGTCAACTATTGATTTTCTTAAGAAATTTATCATTATATTATTGCTAATTAAATTTTATAATATATTCTGATGAATAAATGGAGGATAGGCCATTATGATTCATTACCAATAAAGCACAGCATTGCAACTAGCGGTATAAAATTATAGGTGTTTATTCGCATAAACTTATTTTATTCAACACAAGTCAATACAAGTAGTTTTGAAATACTTCATAGGGGGAATTATAAGACGATTATAGGTTATCAAGGAGCTATGAAAATTTCAAATTTATAATTGCAATTTTTTTTAATTCGCCCTTATCCAGCCTTTGCAACCTTAAAACACCCTTAAAACTGATGTTATGGCAGAGTAAGTAGTTTATTGGAATAGGTCGGTGAAAAGGTCAAACAAGCAGCAGTTTTGAATGTTGCCATGTAGAATCAAGTTACATTTTATTTCATGAACATAATTAATTTATTGTAAAACCAATCTACAAAATTTCAAAACATTAGCCCAATGCGAATTTAAAGTTCTTGGTTCAATTTCCCCCTTTTCCCCTATAATTACTTTCAACATAGGCTATTTGTGTATATTTAATTTTGGGTAAATTATTTAATTTTATTATTATTTAAATATTTCCCCTCACATATTTATGAATAAATACGCGTTTTTTAAAGAAAAATACTAATATTTCTATTTATTTCATATTTTTCAGAATTTTTTTGAAGTTCAACTGTTGCTTAGCTCTGGAACAAAAAATATCCTCCGAACGCCCAGTGATCTATTTTTATATCAGCATTTTTTTAAAAAAACTAATGACTGTTTTGACAAAATTTGCTCATAATATTCATATTAAAGGCAGAATACACTCGATTCATGATTTTTATTCAATTCACCCCCCAAAAAATAATTTGGGCGTTAATGGGTTAAAGGCATGCGCCCTTATTTCGGGTTTGAAATATTGGAAATTCCCTCCATTTCAGGTCCTTAGAAGGTCTTAAAATGTTGTTTGACATCATAAGAATATAAAATCAACCATTTGTGGTTTGAAAATTGAGCTTGAATTTGAAGTTTGAAAGGTGAATTGAAGTTTTGAATTTTTAAGTTTTATCGTAAACGGCACCTATTCCCACCTCAGGCGTTTTAAATTTCCAAAAAAAGTTTTTTCGCTCCACCCTAGTGGACATGCATTGCAATATAGTAAATAAAACATCGAAAATCATTACAATCGACCTCACCTGAAGGGTCAATTGTATCACAACACAAATTCATAAAAATTTATAGATCATACAAATTTATTAACAAAACATATCTTCTTTTTAAATAATTAGGGAGCTACCGCCCCCTGCTCGCTATCGCTCGCCAACCCCCGTTAACTGCTGACGCAGCCACTTTTGGACCGCTTCGCAATTCCTCACAAAACCCAGCTCACTGCACTTACTCACTTTATAAAACATTATTAAAACCGGGCTAGTACTTCTCCGGGGTATTCTTTTGAAAATAGCGGATATTTATTCAGTGGCGGAATTTTAACAGTTCCTTTATGGTAACATGAATTGGCGGATCGCCTTATAATTCCAAGAAAATTAACAACAGATCAATGTAAACATTCCTTTACCATTTCCCCAAGGTAATGTTTTTTTCACAGATACATTAAGAAGCACTGAAACATCTCAGGAATAAATTTAACTTTCTTAAAATTTGTAATGATTTTCATCTATTGGCTGTGAAAAATGTAGAATTTACCGTAAACATCACGAAAATTTAAGTTTCACATTTTACTACCTTACAAAAACAAACGTGCAAAAGGATATAAAAAATAATAATTATTGTTAAAAATAAATGCAAAAGTTAAAAATTTCCGAAAGCGATGTTTATATTTTGTTGTTTTGAAATTGAAATTGGGGTACATAGAGACTTTTGCTGACCTCTCTCTCATTACTCTGTGATTATGATAAATAAAGTAATAATTAGGTTGCCACAACGACAAAGATAAATATAAAAATATTAATTTGTTATTTAAAAAATAAATTAATTATACATAGTAAGTTTTAACCCTTCACTGCACGGTGTGCCGAATTCGGCACATACCAAAAAAACTCCTCAATTTTCCCACATGTGTTAAATAGTCCACTGAAAATAGAGTTGAACCTCGGACAAATTGCAATAAAAGGTTTCCAACGGTTTTCACTTAGGAATGACCTCAATAATAACATACTAAAAATCGGCCAAAATTGGCCGGGGGGAAATTTAATTTTTTTTTAATTTTTAAAAAATGGCCTAAAAAAAATTAAAAAAGAAACCCAAAACAATAATAGACATGTGATACATGTTTATAGGTTATTTTTGAGTTTTAAAACCGAATATTGCCTTTAGTTTTGAAAAAAATTTGAAATTTCAATTTTTAAAATTAATTTGAAAAATGAACTAGTATATGAAAAAATTAAAACCCCTCTAAAAACCTAACCAAATCATCAAAAGAGATAAACCAAACGGTTTTCATTTAGAAATGACCTAAATATTAACATACTAAAAGTAAAAAATTTTACGAGTTAAAGAAGTTAAATTTTTTTTAAAATTTCAACTTTTTTTTGCGAAAAATGCTTTTTTTTTCAAATTCGTGCCAAAAACTTTAGAGGCTTTTGAAAAGGTAATTTTTCGGTGGATATTGTCCACAGATAGTTATATAATGGAAAACCGGTGGAATTGACCCTCAATGAATTAGTTAATTATTTTAAATTCTGATGTAAATATGCCAAAGTATTACCTTTTTTCACTTTTTACTACATTTTACCAATTTCAAAATTTTAAATAAAATAATTAACTAATTCATTGAGGGTCAATTCCACCGGTTTTCCATTATATAACTATCTGTGGACAATATCCACCGAAAAATGACCTTTCAAAAGCCTCAAAAGTTTGGGGCACGAATTTGAAAAAAAAATGCATTTTTCGCAAAAAAAAGTTGAAATTTAAAAAAAAATTGAACTTCTTCAACTAGTAAAATTTTTTACTTTTAGTATGTTAATATTTAGGTCATTTCTAAATGAAAACCGTTTGGTTTATCTCTTTTGATGATTTGGTTTGGTTTTTAGGGGGGTTTTAATTTTTTCATATAGTTCATTTTTCAAATTAATTTTGAAAATTGAAATTTCAATTTTTTTTCAAAACTAAAGGCAATATTCGGTTTTAAAACTCAAAAATAACTTATAAACATGTATCACATGTCTATATTATTGTTTTGGGTTTTTTTTAAATCTTTTGCGGCCATTTTTTAAAAATTTAAAAAACATTAAACTTCCCCCCGGCTGATTTTGGCCGATTTTTAGTATGTTATTATTGAGGTCATTCCTAAGTGAAAACCGTTGAAAAACCTTTTATTGCAATTTGTCCGAGGTTCGCCCTTTTTTTTCGCTATTTTCAGTGGACTATAAATGTAAGTTATCTGAGTTTTGTGCCACATCTTGAACATACATATATACAGGGTGATTCTAAATTATGTGGACAAACTTCGCATGGGGGTAGAGGGGACCTAGACAAGCATATTTCGCATAGGAATGGGGGGGCGCATCCTTACCGTTTAAGAGCTAGGACCTAATGTAGTGCGAGCGCGTTTCAAGAGGCCGTTTTTAGAAGGCCCGTGTGACGAAACAAAACATAATAAAATGAAAAACATTATTGCATGAGGTACAGGAGTATCCTTACAACTTAATTCCTCAATGTGATAGAAATTGGACCACTTTCTAAACCGTGGGGTTAGTATTAAAACGTGCAATATTAATCTCTCAGTCAAACAATGGAGTTCCCTTAATAGTATTTAGAAAAATGACGTTTGGGAAAGGAATTTTCAATGATTGTAACATTGATCATTGAAACTGTTTGATCATTGAAAATTCCTTCCCCGATCATCATTTTTCTAAATACCATTAAGTGATGTCCATTCTTTGACTAAAATATTAATATTGCACTTTTGAAACTCACTCCACGGTTTAGAAAGTGGTTCAAATTGTATCGAATTCATGGTGTAAGTAGTACGAATACTTCCTTATCTTATGCAATAATGTTTTTCATTTTATTATGTTTTGTTTAGTCACACGGGCCTCCTAAAAACGGCCTCTTGAAACGCGCTTGCACTACATTAGGTCCTAGCTCTTAAACGGTAAGGATGCGCCCCCCATTCCTATGCGAAATATGCTTGTCTAGGTCCCCTCTACCCCCATGCGAAGATTGTCCAAGTAATTTAGAATCACCCTGTATAATATTAACTACTCAGTGTGGATCTAGATGGCAGCTTCTCACTGAATATTAGGTTTTTATGTCTCCAAAACAGTTGCATCCATTTTGTATGCAATCAAAGATTTTGATTGATCTTTTTTTTACCAGTAAATCTTGAAAATATTGCTTGGTAAATTAAGTGACATTTATACACAACACTAGCTGATATGCCCGGCCTTGCACGGGTCAAGAGTATAAATTTATTATTTATGGTGTTTGCTATCAAAACCAGCTCATTCCATATTTTTTTGAAATCCCTTTTTTGCATGTTTTGAAAATTTAGAGGGTCCTTCATAACCTGGTGAAGGGATATATCTCAAATCCAGCTCATTCCAACCCAAAAATTAGATTAAAGGGTGAAAACTATGATCTCGACTGTGAAATTTCAGATCATTTGAAAAAGTTAAGTGAATGTCATTTATTCAAACTCGTAAAGACACAAATTAACTGGTTTACTGAAAAAAACCAATTTCACACAACTTTATTGAACAAAAAACTGAAAAAAAAAGCATGATAAATCGTGTTTTTGCATCAAAACAGCTCATTCCAACCCAGTTAGTGTAATTACGCCCAAGGTAATGCAACTGGAATGAAAATAAAAAAAAACTAATCAAATTCTAGGTGGTTGTACCTACAATTAAAAATTTAAAAAACAAATTTAGCTTTAGAACTGTGGACGTGAGAAGTTTTTTGTCTCTCCTGTAAAATTTCCAAAAATGGAATGAGCTGGTTTTGATAGCAAACGCCTCATTTTTAAGTTTTCCCAAATACATTTATGATTTTATATAATCAGCATTTACCAATCATCCCGGTATCCCAGGCGTCTTTTTCATATTCCGATGTTCCCGGTAACTTTTCCTATCCTGGTTTTCCTAGTAATTTTTCTTATCCCGGTGTTCCCGGATGGACTAAAATTCCTTCAGTCAGTACTCAAGCGCAATACAGTAGAACCCCGATTATCAGCGAGCGGATGATCCGCGGTGCGGATTATCCGCGAGTGCCAGGAAAAAAAGGTTTTTAATGATGAGAGCAAATTTTAGATGAGATTAGAGACATTTTAGATGTAGAGCAAAGGTTTAAAAGTTTTCGAAACATAAAAAAAAGTTTCATTAAAAGTTTTCGAAACATAGCCTTTGTTTTTTTCTGAGTTTTTTTACGTAGGTATACCAAGTTTGGTGCAGATCGGAAGTAAACTGTGGATTTGTATAAAAGACAAACATACATAACCACACTTAGTTTTATTATATTAGATATACTTCTTATTTAAATTGATTTTTCGTAAAAATAATTATTACACAAGCTGTGTAAATCATGTTTTTAGGTTTGTGCCATACCATAAAAAAACCATATATCTTAATGAAAAATTAAGTCTGGAATTTTTTAAATATTTTTCCTGTATTCGTGGCTGTTAGAAGATATTAAATTATTTTTTTCAAAAGAAACAAAAAAATTGTGCAGTGAAGGGTTAAATATAATTAAAACTGTTTAAATAACAAAAATATAAATATTGTTAAAAATAACCCAAAATATATTTTTTAAATTCGTGTTACAAATAGAGAGATGGTTATTCAATGTATTTTAATATTAAAAACCAGTGAAATATGTTTTCAATTGTTTTGAAATTCATAGTTTCTTGCTTTATAACTGCAACCTTATCCGTAATCTAAAAAAATAGAAATATTTTAAAATTGAGATTTTTTTTAGAAATTCTAAAGGCTTATTGCATAAATGCATATCCTCAAAAGAATCCGGACAGTTTGATAACAAATATGTGTTATATGGATCAGTAATTAAAAAGGCCTTTCTCTGGTAACCGTTCACCAAAAACGTTTTTAATATAGAGATAATTAAATACTAGACTAGAATGCAGGGTCGCCGAGAGCCAAGTCGGGCCCGGGGACAAGGTTGGGAAGCGGGCCCCCAGTGACCTACCTATATGCTTCTCATTTTGAGGTATGGGGTAAAAATTTACTAAAGTACCCCCACCCATGCATTCATAGGCTTAATGTAATTTTTAGAATATTTCTAGAAAAGATCTGAATTTCACTCAACTTAAAAATATCGTTTTCTTTTATAATACGATGAGTTAACAAGCAATATAGGGGGTCTGGGGGTCCCCCCAGAAAATTTTTGAAAATAGGTCCCTAGAGAACTGAGAATTTATATTGTAACTAAAATTTAAAGACCAGGTAAATGCCAAACTATTTTATTATCACTATTGTTTTATACTGAAACACTAACTTGATTTCAAACTTAAACATAAAAGGTGTTGCCACTAAAAGGCGATAAAATAGTTAGCAATTAAATAATCAGAAATCATAACATACTCCCCCCTTTTGTATTTCGAGGGGTAAGATTTAAACATTACTTTAAATTCAACTGGGAAATACAAACGATGAATAGAAAGTAAAACTTCAAAGTTAAATTATTACTTAATTATCAAAATCAAAGTTAATTATAAAAATCAAAATTAGATATCCTAATCAAAATTAATTATCAAAAGGAATTAATTAATATCACAGTTCAGTTTTTTTTGTCCCAAAATTGCCCAGCCAAGTTTTGTCTCTACCGCTGATAATCCCGACTTAAAGACCTCAATCCTTCCTGTTAATATACTTCCCAGTATGTCAGCTCCTAAAATCATTCTGATGGGGGGCGCGTCTTCACCCACATCAGTTAAGCTGATTCCCCTGGAAGCAAGTTCCTTCAGTAGACATCTATCAGAGATCCTCGGGAGTGCCGAACAGATCTTAGGCTGATCAAGCAAAGACAGGGGAGTGGAGTACTTGCGATCCATGCTCTCTACGGTTACTGTATAGCTCTTGTGTTTGACAGCTGGGGATATTCCCCCTCCAAATAGACCCTGACATAAAACTTCTTTTCCCGTAGGAGCTAGTCCTAATTCTTCTGCAAGACTTGTTTCAATGTAGGATCGTTGTGATCCATCATCTAATAACACTCTTACGCACGCCTCTCTGCCCCTGTGACGAATTCTTATCCTTATTGTTTTAAGGTATATTTCTTTTTCTGATTCACCTCTCGTGAATAAGGCTTCTATGGGTTTCTCCTCCACCACTAAAGACTCTCTAGTAGAAGGAGGCGTACCCTTGCGTAAATCCGGACAGAGAAATGCGTAGTGCCTTCTTTTACAAATGAAACATTTGACGTTGCTGCGGCACTTCTTGGCTATATGTCCAGGACGAAGACACACCAAACAGCATCTTTTCCTCATGACCTGTTCTCTTCTATCATCATAGCTCATTGAGCTCACCTTCGGACAAACTTCACTTGAATGAGAAGAATCACAGAAAATGCAACTTCTTCCTCTTGACGTATTATTGAACAAAGTTACCGCAGTGGGTAGGTCGTTCTGGAGTGGTCTCTTTACCTCCTTAACCCTCACATCTCCAAAAGACTGTTCTGCGAGAAAACGATGTTCTTCAAATTCCACTTCATGTCGAAGGAAAGACATCAAATCTTCTAAATCACGCTCTTTCGTAAAAACCTCACGGTCTATTTTCTCTTCTTTGTTCATCCTGCACCTGTCCCAGGCCTTAAGAGTATCCGCAGGTAAACATGACTCAACCAGAGGCAATAACATCGCTGCGTAATTGGAGCTCGTGACCCCCAGCGTCTCAAGAGCTCTCAAGTTCGATCCAAGCCGATCATACAAATCGGTCAGTTTCACTGTGGATTTGTGACCCACCAAAGCCAGAAGATCCCTGATATAAACTTCAATCAGCAAATCTTTCCGCCCGAAACGTGCCTCTAAATGTTCTATGACTTTTTTGTAATTACCTTTTGAAGGCGGATAGCTTTCAACGATGTCACGTCCCTTGGTTTTAGGCTTGATCGAAGACAGTAGGTATTGGAACTTGTCTTCCTCTGGAATGCTTTCATCCTCATGTATTCTCTGAAACTGTCCCCAAAAAGCAACCCATGATCTGGGCTTGAGATCAAACTCCTTCAGCTGTAACTTTGGAAGATTCAAATTTCCTTTTCCAATGACAATATTTCCATCGTTAGAGCATCCTTCTTTCTCTTTGGTATAGTACTTTCTCTGGTAAATACTTCTTATCTCAGAGAATCTATCTCTGTACTCTTCGGATGACTCATAATCCTCACTGGAAAAATTGCATAAGTTTTCTATTTCTTCGTCAATCTTAAATAATCTTTCAGCCTTTTCCACTATTTTCCCATATTGAATATGAATATCTGTATCTGATCTTACAGCTTTTTGAATTTCCTGAAACTGGTTTGCGGCAATCGTCAAAAGACGACGACAAGTTGCTCTTTTGGCTCGCAGACCCAACTCAGTGGAACTTATCTCTGGCTTATTTTCTGTCATATTCCAATCAAAGCTTTACAGTTGAATTCTTAAAATAAATTAAACCTCATCTTGAACCCAGGACGTACTTGCTTAAGACTTGCAAAATTTCTTTAACTGTCACGGACGCCACAGTATTGTAACTAAAATTTAAAGACCAGGTAAATGCCAAACTATTTTATTATCACTATTGTTTTATACTGAAACACTAACTTGATTTCAAACTTAAACATAAAAGGTGTTGCCACTAAAAGGCGATAAAATAGTTAGCAATTAAATAATCAGAAATCATAACAATTTACTCATTTTTGGACCTTTATGTGAAAAAATTAATTTCCAAAATATTCAAAAATATATCCCTCTTTTAGAACTCAGTATGAAAATCTTTGCGTCCCGGGCCCCTTACAGGCCCGGGGGAATCGTACCGCCTCGCCCCCCCTCTCGTCAGGCCTGCTAGAATGACAATAATGAGTTTTACACTCAAATAATGAGTTGTAAACAATAATGAATGAGGATGAGTAAATAATAGGGAAAAATCATTCCGAAAGGCAATTAGGGTATTTATATCTGAATTCCTCTATATAGTACAAAATGAACGTGGGACCATTTTTTGCACTAAAAATGGTTCTGTGGCATGTTACAATCAATCCCACGTTACCATTTTTAATTTTACCCTCGTTTTCTACGAATGTAACATCACTGTCATCTTAAAACTAACCAAAATAAAACTAGGATACATGTAGTACAGTAGGGTGTATCGAAAAAAACTTTTTTTTCGATTTTGATGACGCATTAGTGCAATTAGGGTATTTATATCTGAATTCCTCTATAGTACAAAATGAACGTGGGACCATTTTTTGCACTAAAAATGGTTCTGTGGCATGTTACAATCAATCCCACGTTACCATTTTTAATTTTACCCTCGTTTTCCACGAAACTAACATCACTGTCATCTTAAAACTAACCAGAATAAAACTAGGATACATGTAGTACAGTGGGGTGTATCGAAAAAAACTTTTTTTTCGATTTTGATGACGCATTAGTGCAATTAGGGTATTTATATCTGAATTCCTCTATAGTACAAAATGAACGTGGGACCATTTTTTGCACTAAAAATGGTTCTGTGGCATGTTACAATCAATCCCACGTTACCATTTTTAATTTTACCCTCGTTTTCCACGAAACTAACATCACTGTCATCTTAAAACTAACCAGAATAAAACTAGGATACATGTAGTACAGTGGGGTGTATCGAAAAAAACTTTTTTTTTGATTTTGATGACGCATTAGTAAGGATAAGTTGTCTATGGTGCCAGAGAGTACCTGTGAATTTTTTCAGAATTTTTGAATAATTTCTTAAGGTGCCACATTGGCCCTGAAGTTCCCCATGTTAATCCAATGGGGCGCGCCGCCAAGAAAGCCGAAAATTCGTTTTTCACCCCTCATTTCTGCCCTAATCACACGAGGAATGTCTTCCCTCGAGTTATGGACCCTATATGATCTAGGATCTAGGCTATCCGACAAAACTTGGATAATAGCCTAAATATCTATATTACGTTTTTTGTATGCTCAAATTTCGCCGAGAATCGTGTATTTCCTCGTTCAAATCAGAGCCCACAATCAACATAATATAGAGATTAAAGTTATTATTCAAGTTTTATCGGGTAGTTATCATATAGAGTCCATAACTCGAGGGAAGACATTCCTCGTGTGATTAGGGCAGAAATGAGGGGCGAAAAACGAATTTTCGGCCTTTTTGGCGGCGCGCCCCATTGGATTAACATGGGGAACTTCAGGGCCAATGTGGCACCTTAAGAAATTATCCAAAAATTCTGAAAAAATTCACAGATACTCTCTGGCACCTTAGACAACTTTTCCGCACTAATGCGTCATCAAAATCGAAAAAAGTTTTTTTTTCGATACACCCTAATGTATTGTACAGTAGGGTGGAGCGAAAAAACTTTTTTTTGAAAATCAATTTGCCTGAGTTGTTATGTGGTGCCAAATGGTAAAAAACTAATCCTCCCCAAAATATTAGCCAAAAATATTAATATTTTGAGGTTCCACAACTCAATTGAAAATTAACAATAGTCTTTATTTTGAAACATTTCGCCGTTTTTCGTTTAAAAATTAATTTTGTTGATTGAATTATATGAATAAAATAAATTAATCATACCTTACCTATAATAAAATGCTAAGGTACTTTTTATTACGAAATTAATAATGCAAATAAACTGTTTCTGCAAAACACTCTACTAGGTGGCCGCACGATATGGGATGATTTGCCCTTGAACTGCTGTCTTTGTTTCGATTTCTTTACGCGCGTAATTTTATTAAGATAGGTAATTTATGTATCTGGATCATGGCTACTAGAAGTGACTCTTATTGTTGTGTATTTGGGGCGCCAAAGCAGCTAAAGGAGACAGTTCTCCCAACATTTTCTGATATGATGAAACATTACTTTTGGGTAAAGAATGCTTTATTGTGGAAGTGGAACAAGAAAGATCCTCCAGTTACTCGTATTAGCGAATAGTTTCGTGTGACATTGAAAAAATTTGGAAGAAGGCCTCCTTGCCTGTGGTAAGTCAACAAGAAATTATTCGACTTATAAGAAATTACAATGAGAAATATAAAAATATAAAAAGAATTCCAAAATCTCGAAAGGGGTTTGAGAAAATCGGAAAAGATTTCCTTGACAAAGCGAGCATCACTCGATATTTCTGCATGTAAATGTTTAAATTTCAAAAAATGCAAGTGTCCCGTGAAGGTTCCTATATTAGAACAAACATATTTAGCTGACCAACGGCTTGAAAGAAAAATGGTAATAGGGTCAGTTGATAAATCTGAAAGTCAAAAATTGAAGCGCTTAAGAGAATAAAATAAGTAAAAAAAAGATTTTTTAAAAAACGCTTTTATTGAAGTGTTCTAAAAGGTCAAAAAAATAATTTATTCGGTTTGACAAATAATTTATTGGGAAGAAGAAAATAACTTTTTGGTAAGTAAAAAATAACTGATTTTCTAATCACTAAAAATAAAAGCGTGGCGCTAGTAATTTATATATTTTTTTAAATTTTAAATTTTTTTATTTATTTTTTAAAATTTGTACAAATTCACCTGAAGGTATGGACTAGTGTTGGTAAATTCAACACACACAAGGACAGTAACACTAACATGTATGCCGAACGAGGATTCGAATCCCAGACGTACGGCTTTGCAGTCAGATGCTCTAACCACTAGGCCATTACGTCGACATTTATGTATAATTTTACATAAATAAAAATACATAATAGAGAATTTAAAGTGAATCCATCCCACCCAAACCTCATAAATGAGAAATTTGTAAAATAAAGAAGTTAGAATAAATAGTGAATAAAGAATTACTAGCGCCCACGCTTTTATTTTTAGTGATTAGAAAATCAGTTATTTTTTACTTACCTAAAAGTTATTTTCTACTTCCCAATAAATTATTTGTCAAACCGAATAAATTATTTTTGACCTTTTAGAACACTTCAATAAAAGCGTTTTTTAAAAAATCTTTTTTTTACTTATTTTATTTTCTACTTTTTAGTCATGGTATTTTTAAAAAAAACTCACCAGAAAAATGTATTTATTTCAACCATATTTAATCTTATGTTAGGATGGAATTTTAGTTTTCTACAATATGATGGTGAAACGTAACGCGCATCCGCTCACTCGCCTATGAAATCCATCGATATCAAAAAGATTCACAAGAAAAGAAAAGGCATTTAATAAAATCAAAATAACCAATCGTAAGCTCAGACAAAAATAAAACTCAGAATTAGTGTGTATCAAGGAGCAAACAGTAATATCCAGTCTTTTCAGTAGTCCATAAATTATAAAAGTAGCATATTTTCCTTCTCTCGCGATTCCTCGGAATGGGACACCAATTTTTGGCGATTTCTCACTCTTCTGGCGATTTCTTTCTCGCGGTTATTATCTTAAATCGCTAATTATCTTAATTGTTAATTGGAAGGTAAGAAATCACGTTTTGAAGATTAAGTATTGTAGTGTGTGTGTTTGTGATATACCTAATATATTATCCTACAGGTTTTGGGAGCCATTGGCTTCACGGAAGTGTCTCAAATTTGAATTAAACGGATAACTAAAAATACTCGTTAATTACCTTAATTACGGAGGTTTTGACTAGTTGATTATTGAATATTGCATTGTCATCGAGTTTACGCCATGGTGCATAGTTTCAGAACTTTATATCGTTTGAAAGTGCCTGAAATTTTATGTACAAGAATCCAAAATGTGTTTTTGAAATTAGCGGTTTATCGTCGATAATTAACATAATTGCTAGGCAATTCTCATTTTGATGACTGGATATTGTAAAGCTATATATAATACATCATTGTACACGTTTTTGAGGTCATAGTCATTTGGGAAAGGTCTCAAATTCGAGATATTCAGATAATCAAAATTACTCCTTAATTTAATTACAGTGTTTTTGATTGGTTGATGATTGAATATTGCATTGTCATGGGAATTCTACCATGGTGCAAAGTTTCAGAACTGTATATCTTTTGGAAGTGCCTGAAATTTATTTACAAGAATCCAAAATATGCATTCAAAAAAGTGATTAATCATCTATAATTATCATAATTACTGGGCAATTTTCGTTTTGACTTTTGAATATGATGAAGTTATGCTTAATACACAATTATGCACGCTTTAGGGGGCATAGACCTTTGGGAAGGGTCTCAAATTCCCGTTTTTTTTGTTAATTAAAAATACTCGTTAATTAACTTAATCCTTTGGTTGTTTGACTACATAATGGTTGGATATTGGAGTGTCATGATGGTTACACCGATGTGTAAAGTTTCGGGGCCCTAACATATCGGGAAGTGCCCGAAAATCGAGTTTCAAAATTCCACCCGTAAAACGTCGCCAAAAGCAAGTAGAATAAAAGCGTTTAATTAATAATAATTAAAAAGAGCAGAAAGGGGAAAAGCGGGTGGCTAAAGCAAGAGCATACAAAGAAATTTCTTTGAAGAATTTGATCAATATAGAAGAGAATTCCCTTTTAGGAACTGATTCTGAATTAGAAGATAATCCTGATGATAACATAGATTTCATTCCTGACTGCAAACGTCTGAAATCAAATGATGATATAGCACCCTTAATTTCCGAGACTAGTCAAATGCGAACACCTCTGCCAAAATTAGCCATCATATGTGATAGAACAGGAGTATCAGACAGATCAGCTGCTGCCATCGCGTCATCTTTACTTCGAGATGTAGGGATCATATCTAAACAAACAACAAAACATGTGATTGATAGGAGTAAGGTAAGAAGAGACCGTTATAAAGTACGGTCTCAACATGATTTTACTCAAGAAAGGCAAGATTTACATGCCATTCACTTCGATGTAAGGAAGGATAAAACTATACTGTATGAAAAAAATTGAAATTCTTCCTACAGGACTACATCTACAGAAGAGCATATTGTTCTCTTATCAGAACCGAATTCAGTTTTTATGGGACAAGTTACCCCGGATTCAGGATCCAGTGAAGCTATTATGAAAGGCATCACTATTTTTCTTGCACAGAAGGGAATTACACTTTCAGAACTAGTTGCCATCGGATGTGATGGAACAAATGTCAACACGGGAAAGAAAAATGGCATAATTAGAAGTCTTGAAGTCTTCGTTGGTCATAAATTGCATTGGTTTGTATGCTTATTACACACCAATGAACTGCCTCTTCGTCATCTCTTCCAGAAGATTGATGGAAAGACTTATGGACCAAAGCAGTTTTGCGGAAACATAGGAAAATCTCTGGAAACTTGTGAAAAACTTGTCGTGACCAGTTTTGTCCCCATTCCAGTCGTTTTACCCTACCCTTAGTAGATAAAAATGATCTAAGTTCATACCAAAAATATTCAAGGGCAGTATCATCTAGTCAGTGTCTTCCAGAATTAGCAAACAGAAGTCCAGGGAAGTTATCTCATTCAAGATGGATAACTCTGGCTAATAGGATTCTTCGTCTTTACATATCAACCATCCAACCAACAGAAGAATTGAAACTCCTTGCGGATTATGTTATGAAAGTCTATGTGCCATCTTGGTTTGAAATTAATAAATTCCCAAGTTCCACTCATGGTCCACAACACTTTTATGGAATGATACAAAACAGTTCATTTTTACCCGAAGAGTTCAAGGAATCGTTTATGGAGTCATTCAACGAAATTCTTATTTTGCTCACTCTGAAAATATTTCAATAGCGATGCTCGTTGATGAAAAAGTACATGTTCGAGAACTTGGTCTGAGAAGAATACTAAAGGCAAGAAAAACAGAACGAAAAGGGGAAATTAGCCAATTCCATCTACCTACTAAACTTTAAAGCTAAGGATTATTTTGAAATGATTCCCTGGGACTGTCCTCTGGAGCCATTACTACCATGGGCCTCAGTGATGATGACTTGTTAAGAATGATTAGTCAGAATTAAAAATAGGGGAGCTTCCTTGCCATTCTCAAGCAGTAGAGAGGCATGTGAGACTGCTAACACAAGCTTCATTGGCATTATGTGGAGCAGAAGCCAGATATTGATACATTCGCAGTGGAATCAAGTCCCGCAAAGAACTTCCGAAGTTTAACACCAAGGCTGATTTTTTTTCGAATTTATGAGTAAGTTAAATATACCACTGAATAAGGCAAGTTATTTTTCTTCCATTAAGGACAGCTCTTTCTGAGTAAATAAACGATGTACCGTAAAAGTTAAAATGGAATTAATGTATTCAATTTATTCAAAATAATCGTTTTCGAAACAAAAAAGTGAAATCATTTATTTAAATATCTTAGCCAGTTAAATAGGGTTTCTACTTATTAAGGTTAAGGTTTCTACTCTTTTTTATCCTAGGTGAATTAGAAGATATTTATCTGAATAGAAAATTCTCTGATTTAAAATGCAAGTTCTACTTTAACATGAGTAGATAGAAAATGGGGGTTCTGCCCCATTGCGGCTCTGCGGCTCGATTGCGGCTCCCTGCCCAATCTACTAGATTGCGGAGTACCTGCTCCGGTTGCGCCGGCAGATCTTGACTCCTGCGCATTCTACTAGATTGCGATTCCCTTCTCATTCTACTAGTTTGGGGCTCCCATTCTACTGATTGCGGAGTGTCTGGGCCGGTACTTTGCGGCTCTCCGAGTAGAGGGGAGGCTAATTAAGAATATTATTTAGCAATTAAGAGAACGTGGGCAAAATGCGAAGGTACTTTGGGGCTCCCTTCCCATTCTACTAAATTGCGGATACCTGCGCATTCTACTAAATTGCGACTCTACCACTAAATTAATTGGGGCTCTACCAATAAAATGCGGCTCTGCCACTAAATTGCGGCTCCACCACTAAAATTAAAGTTATTTTACACATCAATATACTCTAAGACCCACCACCCAATCAGCAGAAAGCATGATAGTTAAAATTATTTTACTGCATAAAATTATAAGGTTAATTAACAAACTGTAACCGCTTTTAACTCTAATTTGAACAAAATTAGTAAATTGCAGCTCTTCCACTATATTGGGGCTCTAGAACTCATGCAACAACAAGAAGCTAAATTGAGACTTTCTAAATTATTTTAAGATAATATTAACTGATAGTTAAAGTTATTAACAAAGATTAATTAACAGGTATTTTACTGCATAAATTATAAGGTTAATTAACAAACTGTAACCACTTTTAACTGTAATTTGAACAAAATTAGTAAATTGCAGCTCTTCCACTATATTGGGGCTCTAGAACACATGCAACAACAAGAAGCTAAATTGAGACTTTCTAAATTATTTTAATATAATATTAATTGATAGTTGAAGTTATTAACAAAGGTTAATTTACAGTTTAAAGCTATTTTACATAAAATTATAAGGTTAATGAACAAACTAATCGCTGTAATATATCACCTATTGAATGCCCATACTGGAATGAAACACCAAGACAATCACAAACTCAAATGTAGAGTGCACTACTCACCTGTCATTGACACTCCTTTAACAATGCACCGGCGAACCGCCCCCCTTACCTTTCACAGAGCAATATGTGTGGCGATAACGGGGTAACCTCCATTGGGATTGATAGCGATTGCATCTTTTCCAGCAATACCAAGGGGAGAGGGTTTTCAAAAGATATATATTTTTTCATTACAATCATTTCTATTTCGTTAAATTTACAGTTCAATATTCACTTTAGTTACAGTTTGACACAAAATGCTTATCCTATCACAATCCTTAACTTTGAAAATATAGTATTTTCACCAGAAAGGATACTTTGAAAAACTGAGAATGATCGAACATTATCAGACAACCAAACATATAATACGTTATCCTATTGGTGGAATTATTTTTATTTTACTCTGATCAGGAAAGGATACTTTGAAAAATTAAGAATACATTTTCAGACCACTTGACATATAATACGTTATTCTATTGGTGGAATTATTTTACAATTTCGATTAAAAATTACTAATTATGTTCATATTGGATAAGATCTTAAATATTTTAAGCATTTTTTTAAAAATAAAATATACTTTTATTACGAATTCTGTTCGAGGAGTTGATTTTTTTTTTCGTAGAATGTTAGATTCATTCAAGTTAAAAATGATAAATCCATTAATTTTACTATAGTTCAATTGAAGATATTACTTATTTTATTCGCATAGAAGCTTTTTCTAGATTTAAACGTGAGAATATATGATTAATCACCTAAACAAAAACTATTCCATTACACTTTTTTCTGAAAGCATTGTGTGAATGAGAGAATTTTTATACAAAAATTGTAAAATATATACGATTTTCCCAACAGTTGAAAAAATTTCAATCATTAACCTTTTATTTAAAGTACATTATTTGGCTACCACTACAGAACATACATTCATTTTATTCATAACTTTTACTATATTTATTAAACATGTAATATTTTTTCTATACTAAAGAGAACTGCTTTGGTTATTTTTCAATTCATGGAATGGTTACGTTGATCATTTTCAACCTTTTTTTGAAAATAATTTTTTTAACCCATCGGATATACTTGCTCTACAAGAATTTTACCCTCTGCTGTACATTTTTACTAACAATTTATATTATTCACTAAAGCAAACAATATAATACATATAAACTAACTTATGAAAGAAATCCTTTATGGATATAATGTTTTCTCTTACCTAAAGCCTTCTTTCATCTATAATCCATATAGAAAATTAAACTATTCTAATAATAATTAAAGGGGAAACATGACTCAAAAGGAAACATACATTATAAAAACCAAGAAAGTTATTACTGAATCTATAAGAAAACCTAAAAACTCTGCTAAAAATAAAAAATTAACTGAAAATTTTATTAAAAATTAAAACACATGTAGAGAAATAACTTAATACTGTGTTAAAAATAAAAACGAACACAGAAAAACTTTCACTAAAAAACTAAAATATTTTTTAAATATAAAAACTTATTCACTTCGAAACTAAAAACTTAACTAAAATCTTTGTTAAAAATAAAAACTTAACTAAAAACTCTGCTAAAAATAAAAACTTAACTGAAAATTTTACTAAAAATTAAGACACATGTAGAAAATTAACTTAATACTTTGTTAAAAATAAAAACGAACACAGAAAAACTTACACTGAAAAACTAAAATCTTTGTTAAATATAAAAACTTAATCACTTCGAAACTAAAAACTTAACTAAAAATTTTGTTAAAAATAAAAACTTAACTGAAAATTTTGTTAAAAATTAAGACATATGCAGAAAAATAACTTAATACTTTTTAAAAATAAAAACGAACACAGAAAAACTTTACAAGAAATGAAAACTTATACACTGAAAAACTAAAATCTTTGTTAAAAATAAAAACTTAACTGAAAATTTTGTTAAAATAAAAACTTAAGTGAAAATTTTGTTAAAAATTAAGACATGTAGAAAAATAACTTAATACTGTGTTAAAAATAAAATCGAACACAGAAAACTTTCACTGAAAAACTAAAATATTTGTTAAATATAAAAACGTATTCACTTCGAAAATAAAAACTTAACTTAAAATTTTGTTAAAAATAAAAACTTAACTGAAAATTTTGTTAAAAATAAAAACTTAACTGAAAATTTTGTTAAAAATTAAGATACATGCAGAAAAATAACTTAATACTTTGTTAAAAATAAAAACGAACACAGAAAAAACTTTACAAGAAATGAAAACTTATACACTGAAAAATTAAAGTCTTTGTGAAATATAAAAACTTATTCGCTACGAAACTGAAAACTTTGTTTGAAATGAACTAGAAAACGAAAAACTTTACACAAGAAATGAAAACTTATACACTAAAAACTAAAATCTTTGTTAAAAATAAAAGCTTAACTGAAAATTTTGTTAAAAATTAAGACAAATAAAGAAAAATAACTTTATACTTTGTTAAATGTAAAAACTTAAAAGCTACGAAACTAAAATATCTATTTAAAATAAATAAAAACTTACAAGAAATTTTACAAGAAATAAAAAGTTACGCTAAAAACTTTACCAAAAAGAAATTATTACGAAAAACTTTAACAGAAAGAAAAACTTAAAAACTATAAAACTAAAAATATGTTAAAAAATAAAGGCAAATGCAGAAATTAACTTAATACTTTGTTAAATATTAAAACTTAGAAACTATGAAACGAAAAACTTTACCATAAATAAAAACTTATACACTACAAAACTAAAATATTGTTACGCTAAAAACTTTACCAAAAAGAAATTATTACGAAAAACTTTAACAGAAAGAAAAACTTAAAAACTATAAAACTAAAAACTTTGTTAAAAAATAAAGGCAAATGCAGAAATTAACTTAATACTTTGTTAAATATTAAAATTTAGAAACTATGAAACGAAAAACTTTACCAAAAATAAAAACTTATACACTACAAAACTAAAATATTTGTTAAAAATAAAATAAAAACTTTGAAAAAATTTTACAAAAAAAAAAGTAACACTAAAAACTTTATCAAAAAGAAATACTTCGTGTTAAAAATAAATAAAAACTTACAAGAAATTTTACAAGAAATAAAAAGTTACGCTAAAAACTTTACCAAAAAGAAATTATTACGAAAAACTTTAACAGAAAGAAAAACTTAAAAACTATAAAACTAAAAACTTTGTTAAAAAATAAAGGCAAATGCAGAAATTAACTTAATACTTTGTTAAATATTAAAACTTAGAAACTATGAAACGAAAAACTTTACCATAAATAAAAACTTATACACTACAAAACTAAAATATTGTTACGCTAAAAACTTTACCAAAAAGAAATTATTACGAAAAACTTTACCAAAAAGAAATTATTACGAAAAACTTTAACAGAAAGAAAAACTTAAAAACTATAAAACTAAAAACTTTGTTAAAAAATAAAGGCAAATGCAGAAAATAACTTAATACTTTGTTAAATATTAAAACTTAGAAACTATGAAACGAAAAACTTTACCATAAATAAAAACTTATACACTACAAAACTAAAATATTTGTTAAAAATAAAATAAAAACTTTGAAAAAATTTTACAAGAAATAAAAATTTACAGTAAAAACTTTACCAAAAAGAAATTATTACGAAAAACTTTAACAGAAAGAAAAACTTAAAAACTATAAAACTAAAAACTTTGTTAAAAAATAAAGGCAAATGCAGAAAATAACTTAATACTTTGTTAAATATAAAAACTTAGAACTTATAAAACTAACAACTTTGCTAAAAATAAAAACTTTAGGAAAACTTTGTTAAAAATAAAGAAACCAATACAGAAAATTTTAAAAATAAATAAAAACTTCGAAAAAATATTACAAGAAATAAAAAAATAACACTAAAAACTTTATCAAAAAGAAATACTTCTTGTTAAAAAAAATATACTTTGAAAAAATTTGTACAAGAAATACACTAAAAACTTTACCAATAACACCCATGCTTTGTTAAAATTAGAAGACAGATAGATTCACGTCCCCCTTTCGTTGAGACCCTTTTTTTTATTATAAAAACTCGGTGGGCTGAAAACTCCTTCTTAATGAAGGAAATTTAAAAAATAGTACTTTTAAATTTTTCAGCCCACGTTTTACATAATAATTAAAAAAGGGTTCCAATGAAAGGAGGATGTGAATCTATCTGTCTTCTAATTTTAACAAAGCATGGGTGTTATTGGTAAAGTTTTTAGTGTATTTCTTGTACAAATTTTTTCAAAGTATATTTTTTTTAACAAGAAGTATTTCTTTTTGATAAAGTTTTTAGTTTTTTAGTGTAACTTTTCAATTTTATTTTATTTTTAACAAAGTTTTTTGTTTTATAATTTGTAAGTATCTCTTTTTGATAAAGTTTTTAGTGTTATTTTTTTATTTCTTGTAATATTTTTTCGAAGTTTTTATTTATTTTTAAAATTTTCTGTATTGGTTTCTTTATTTTTAACAAAGTTTTCCTAAAGTTTTTATTTTTAGCAAAGTTGTTAGTTTTATAAGTTCTAAGTTTTTATATTTAACAAAGTATTAAGTTATTTTCTGCATTTGCCTTTATTTTTTAACAAAGTTTTTAGTTTTATAGTTTTTAGGTTTTTCTTTCTGTTAAAGTTTTTCGTAATAATTTCTTTTTGGTAAAGTTTTTACTGTAAATTTTTATTTCTTGTAAAATTTTTTCAGTTTTTATTTTATTTTTAACAAATATTTTAGTTTTGTAGTGTATAAGTTTTTATTTATGGTAAAGTTTTTCGTTTCATAGTTTCTAAGTTTTAATATTTAACAAAGTATTAAGTTATTTTCTGCATTTGCCTTTATTTTTTAACAAAGTTTTTAGTTTTATAGTTTTTAAGTTTTTCTTTCTGTTAAAGTTTTTCGTAATAATTTCTTTTTGGTAAAGTTTTTACTGTAAATTTTTATTTCTTGTAAAATTTTTTCAAAGTTTTTATTTTATTTTTAACAAATATTTTAGTTTTGTAGTGTATAAGTTTTTATTTATGGTAAAGTTTTTCGTTTCATAGTTTCTAAGTTTTAATATTTAACAAAGTATTAAGTTATTTTCTGCATTTGCCTTTATTTTTTAACAAAGTTTTTAGTTTTATAGTTTTTAAGTTTTTCTTTCTGTTAAAGTTTTTCGTAATAATTTCTTTTTGGTAAAGTTTTTAGTGTAAATTTTTATTTCTTGTAAAATGTTTTCAAAGTTTTTATTTATTTTTAACACGAAGTATTTCTTTTTGATAAAGTTTTTAGTGTTACTTTTTTTTTGTAAAATTTTTTCAAAGTTTTTATTTTATTTTTAACAAATATTTTAGTTTTGTAGTGTATAAGTTTTTATTTTTGGTAAAGTTTTTCGTTTCATAGTTTCTAAATTTTAATATTTAACAAAGTATTAAGTTAATTTCTGCATTTGCCTTTATTTTTTAACAAAGTTTTTAGTTTTATAGTTTTTAAGTTTTTCTTTCTGTTAAAGTTTTTCGTAATAATTTCTTTTTGGTAAAGTTTTTAGCGTAACAATATTTTAGTTTTGTAGTGTATAAGTTTTTATTTATGGTAAAGTTTTTCGTTTCATAGTTTCTAAGTTTTAATATTTAACAAAGTATTAAGTTAATTTCTGCATTTGCCTTTATTTTTTAACATATTTTTAGTTTTATAGTTTTTAAGTTTTTCTTTCTGTTAAAGTTTTTCGTAATAATTTCTTTTTGGTAAAGTTTTTAGCGTAACTTTTTATTTCTTGTAAAATTTCTTGTAAGTTTTTATTTATTTTAAATAGATATTTTAGTTTCGTAGCTTTTAAGTTTTTACATTTAACAAAGTATAAAGTTATTTTTCTTTATTTGTCTTAATTTTTAACAAAATTTTCAGTTAAGCTTTTATTTTTAACAAAGATTTTAGTTTTTAGTGTATAAGTTTTCATTTCTTGTGTAAAGTTTTTCGTTTTCTAGTTCATTTCAAACAAAGTTTTCAGTTTCGTAGCGAATAAGTTTTTATATTTCACAAAGACTTTAATTTTTCAGTGTATAAGTTTTCATTTCTTGTAAAGTTTTTTCTGTGTTCGTTTTTATTTTTAACAAAGTATTAAGTTATTTTTCTGCATGTATCTTAATTTTTAACAAAATTTTCAGTTAAGTTTTTATTTTTAACAAAATTTTCAGTTAAGTTTTTATTTTTAACAAAATTTTAAGTTAAGTTTTTATTTTCGAAGTGAATACGTTTTTATATTTAACAAATATTTTAGTTTTTCAGTGAAAGTTTTCTGTGTTCGATTTTATTTTTAACACAGTATTAAGTTATTTTTCTACATGTCTTAATTTTTAACAAAATTTTCACTTAAGTTTTTATTTTAACAAAATTTT
The DNA here is from genome assembly GCA_024610705.1 of Tetragnatha versicolor. NCBI lineage: Eukaryota > Metazoa > Arthropoda > Arachnida > Araneae > Tetragnathidae > Tetragnatha > Tetragnatha versicolor. The sequence continues at coordinate 12,044,786 of JANDEH010000017.1, read as the reverse complement.
CAGTTAAGTTTTTATTTTTAACAAAGATTTTAGTTTTTCAGTGTATAAGTTTTCATTTCTTGTAAAGTTTTTCTGTGTTCGTTTTTATTTTTAAAAAGTATTAAGTTATTTTTCTGCATATGTCTTAATTTTTAACAAAATTTTCAGTTAAGTTTTTATTTTTAACAAAATTTTTAGTTAAGTTTTTAGTTTCGAAGTGATTAAGTTTTTATATTTAACAAAGATTTTAGTTTTTCAGTGTAAGTTTTTCTGTGTTCGTTTTTATTTTTAACAAAGTATTAAGTTAATTTTCTACATGTGTCTTAATTTTTAGTAAAATTTTCAGTTAAGTTTTTATTTTTAGCAGAGTTTTTAGTTAAGTTTTTATTTTTAACAAAGATTTTAGTTAAGTTTTTAGTTTCGAAGTGAATAAGTTTTTATATTTAAAAAATATTTTAGTTTTTTAGTGAAAGTTTTTCTGTGTTCGTTTTTATTTTTAACACAGTATTAAGTTATTTCTCTACATGTGTTTTAATTTTTAATAAAATTTTCAGTTAATTTTTTATTTTTAGCAGAGTTTTTAGGTTTTCTTATAGATTCAGTAATAACTTTCTTGGTTTTTATAATGTATGTTTCCTTTTGAGTCATGTTTCCCCTTTAATTATTATTAGAATAGTTTAATTTTCTATATGGATTATAGATGAAAGAAGGCTTTAGGTAAGAGAAAACATTATATCCATAAAGGATTTCTTTCATAAGTTAGTTTATATGTATTATATTGTTTGCTTTAGTGAATAATATAAATTGTTAGTAAAAATGTACAGCAGAGGGTAAAATTCTTGTAGAGCAAGTATATCCGATGGGTTAAAAAAATTATTTTCAAAAAAAGGTTGAAAATGATCAACGTAACCATTCCATGAATTGAAAAATAACCAAAGCAGTTCTCTTTAGTATAGAAAAAATATTACATGTTTAATAAATATAGTAAAAGTTATGAATAAAATGAATGTATGTTCTGTAGTGGTAGCCAAATAATGTACTTTAAATAAAAGGTTAATGATTGAAATTTTTTCAACTGTTGGGAAAATCGTATATATTTTACAATTTTTGTATAAAAATTCTCTCATTCACACAATGCTTTCAGAAAAAAGTGTAATGGAATAGTTTTTGTTTAGGTGATTAATCATATATTCTCACGTTTAAATCTAGAAAAAGCTTCTATGCGAATAAAATAAGTAATATCTTCAATTGAACTATAGTAAAATTAATGGATTTATCATTTTTAACTTGAATGAATCTAACATTCTACGAAAAAAAAAATCAACTCCTCGAACAGAATTCGTAATAAAAGTATATTTTATTTTTAAAAAAATGCTTAAAATATTTAAGATCTTATCCAATATGAACATAATTAGTAATTTTTAATCGAAATTGTAAAATAATTCCACCAATAGAATAACGTATTATATGTCAAGTGGTCTGAAAATGTATTCTTAATTTTTCAAAGTATCCTTTCCTGATCAGAGTAAAATAAAAATAATTCCACCAATAGGATAACGTATTATATGTTTGGTTGTCTGATAATGTTCGATCATTCTCAGTTTTTCAAAGTATCCTTTCTGGTGAAAATACTATATTTTCAAAGTTAAGGATTGTGATAGGATAAGCATTTTGTGTCAAACTGTAACTAAAGTGAATATTGAACTGTAAATTTAACGAAATAGAAATGATTGTAATGAAAAAATATATATCTTTTGAAAACCCTCTCCCCTTGGTATTGCTGGAAAAGATGCAATCGCTATCAATCCCAATGGAGGTTACCCCGTTATCGCCACACATATTGCTCTGTGAAAGGTAAGGGGGGCGGTTCGCCGGTGCATTGTTAAAGGAGTGTCAATGACAGGTGAGTAGTGCACTCTACATTTGAGTTTGTGATTGTCTTGGTGTTTCATTCCAGTATGGGCATTCAATAGGTGATATATTACAGCGATTAGTTTGTTCATTAACCTTATAATTTTATGTAAAATAGCTTTAAACTGTAAATTAACCTTTGTTAATAACTTCAACTATCAATTAATATTATATTAAAATAATTTAGAAAGTCTCAATTTAGCTTCTTGTTGTTGCATGTGTTCTAGAGCCCCAATATAGTGGAAGAGCTGCAATTTACTAATTTTGTTCAAATTACAGTTAAAAGTGGTTACAGTTTGTTAATTAACCTTATAATTTATGCAGTAAAATACCTGTTAATTAATCTTTGTTAATAACTTTAACTATCAGTTAATATTATCTTAAAATAATTTAGAAAGTCTCAATTTAGCTTCTTGTTGTTGCATGAGTTCTAGAGCCCCAATATAGTGGAAGAGCTGCAATTTACTAATTTTGTTCAAATTAGAGTTAAAAGCGGTTACAGTTTGTTAATTAACCTTATAATTTTATGCAGTAAAATAATTTTAACTATCATGCTTTCTGCTGATTGGGTGGTGGGTCTTAGAGTATATTGATGTGTAAAATAACTTTAATTTTAGTGGTGGAGCCGCAATTTAGTGGCAGAGCCGCATTTTATTGGTAGAGCCCCAATTAATTTAGTGGTAGAGTCGCAATTTAGTAGAATGCGCAGGTATCCGCAATTTAGTAGAATGGGAAGGGAGCCCCAAAGTACCTTCGCATTTTGCCCACGTTCTCTTAATTGCTAAATAATATTCTTAATTAGCCTCCCCTCTACTCGGAGAGCCGCAAAGTACCGGCCCAGACACTCCGCAATCAGTAGAATGCACAGGGAGCCCCAAACTAGTAGAATGAGAAGGGAATCGCAATCTAGTAGAATGCGCAGGTGCTGCGCTGCTGCGCAATGGGGCAGAACCCTCAAATTCTATCTACTAACATGTTTGTGTTAGAGTGTTCTCAACAACACAATGAAAATTTCTCAGCTAGTTGTTTATATCCTACTACTATTATAATTGTGAATGTTTGTCCGGATGTTTGTTACTCTTTCACGCAAAAACTACTGAATGGATTTTAATGAAATTTTACCATAATGTAGCTTATACATCAGAATAACACATAGGCTATAATTTATAAAGAGAAAATCAGTCCTTCATTCTTTTTTTCCCGTTTTTCCTGCTTTTTTTCACTTATTTTTCCGTGTTTGAAAACCTGTTTTACCAGTCATACAACGAGTTAAAAATAAAACATTGTTTCAAATGAGACACAGATCACTAGACTTTTTCATTTACTAGATCTTTTATTTTAGTTTTAAACACTGGTTTTAAATTTCTTAATTTGTTCACTAGACTTTTTACTACGGTTTCAAATTTGTTATTTTATAAAGGCACCAAGATATTATTAAACATTATCAGAAACATCGGAATTGTAAAAAGTGACAAGAACACCGGGATTGGAAAATTAGCGAGAACATCGGGAAGGAAAAAATTACCGAGAACACTGGGATAGGAAATTTACCATAAAGACACCCAGAATACCGGAATATAAAAATTACCGTAAACACTGAGATAGGAAAATTACCGGGAACGCAGCCGGGATTAGAAAAATTACCATGATCACCGGGCAACGGGATAAGATTACCGGGAACACTGGGATAGGAAAGAGGCGCCTGGGATACCGGGATGATTTGTAATATTGCTAATTTACAAAATTATAAATGTATTTTAAGAAATATTTTAAAAAATAAATTTATACACCCCACCCGTGCAAGGCCGGGTATAACAGCTAGTACTATGATAAATTTATGCTTTGTATTCATTGTTTGCATCTTTGTTTTCGAATTCTTTGTTTGTGTTTTGTGTAAGGTTAGATATTTCAAGTTATTTCTCAAGTGGGTTTTCTAAAATATTTTTTGCAATATATAAGTTTCATAAATCAGTTTTATTACCTATTCTTTTTACATTTTTGTTAAAATGGAATTGTTTAAGCTCTTTTTATTGATATCCAAATTTTTTTATCATAGCAATGGCATCCAGTCTTAATCTATTAGGATAATTGAATCGCTTATTTCAGAAACATGTTAAACGCAATGTTAATCCTATGGGGTTTAATATGTTTCATAAATAAGCGATTCACAATTGAAGTTCTACTCCAATCTCTCTTGAGTAGTTTTGTAGATTGAATATGAAACTGAATATGACAATAATACCTTTATTTTTTCATAGGATGCAAACCTCAGAGTTGCAGCTAGGCTTCTCAGAATTTGAGCGATCCGTTAAGGAGGTGGTGATCCATCCGGGTTTCGAACAGAGTCCGGTTAGGTTAAAGAACGATCTGGCCTTGCTTCGGCTGCACGAGCCTCTTCTGCTGGACTCGGACGTCACGCCGGTCTGCCTGCCACCCCCGCAACTGCCGGACATCACCGGACGGTGGGCAGTCGTCACAGGTTGGGGAAGGCTCTCTGAAGGTACGTATGAACCCCCTTTACCGTTACAGTCCTATGAATATAGTATATCTTTTCTCTTGTCGAAAATTGCCTAAACTGAATAATAAACATTATATATGCACTTACTTGTTTTCTTTAGAAGGAGAAATTCCGACATCACTACACGAAGTCATTTTACCTATTATTTCCAACGCCCTATGCGAAGTGGTGTCCTTAATGGATATTTCAGATGATTTCCTCTGTGCGGGTCACTTCATGGGAGGAAAAGGCACATGCCCGGTATGGAGCATTATAGTTTTTACTGCAGGCAGTGACAAAGTTATATTTCTGTTATTGACAAAGGGAAGATCATTTTTCTTAGGGATTACTATTACCTCATTATACATAGCAAATCTCATTTTATACGTACGTTTTTATTTGCTTAACTTTAAAGATTTATACAACTATCACATTTTGCGTGTATAGGAGCATTAACGATAAACTATAGTATTGTAGAGCTGACTATAATGTTGGAATTTCTTCCATCGCTATGTGCGAGGATAGTTTAACCTCAATATAGAATCGAAATAACCTCAAAAAGATCAAGATAGCAAGTTTTCGATTTAAACAGGCCATCCCAAGTATAAAACTTATCCCATAAGAAAAATAAGACACAAGCGTATATTGTATTCAGTGGTGGCTCGTGGGTAGTTCAAATGCGGGGTTCACTAAATAAAAATTTTGAAAAAACGATTAAAATCTCCCATTTAGAATCTCCCATTTGAAAAATTAAAGTTATCAAAGTTTTGATTAAAATCTTTACGACATAGGAATTGAAATTAACAACAAGAGCAGTACTTAATTTCCAAAAAACTCTTATTTTCGATGTATCAAAGTTTGAGGTAACGAGGGTATATTACATAGTCTTGTAGTTCTTGTTTGTGATTTATAACAGATAACAATTAATTCTTATCCTTTCAGGGTGATTCCGGAGGCCCTATGGTGATTCGAGGAGAAGGAGGCGAATGGGTTATTGTTGGTCTAACATCCCATAGTAGGGGGGAATGCGGCGCTCTCCTGACACCAGGAATTTACACAAGGATTTCGCAATTCACCGATTGGATCAACGGTATCGTGACTTATTAAACGATTTTTAGAACATCTGGATGACTGATTCTTTCATGTTAGTCTCTTTGTTTTTTATACTAGTGGTTCAAATAAAGCGTTTGGTTTACAAACTTTTACTTATTTTCGTGATAGTGAAAAAGTTACTTATGTTTTCATTCATTGAGTTTTTAAAGACTGCTAAGAAAATTTCATAGCATACATATACTTATAATATGAACTTAAACTATCTAATGCCCATTAAAAATAACTATTTATTAAATTAAAAAAAAAAGTTTTAAACTTGGCTTTGGACTGAACCTAAATTTTATAAATTATAGCATCTGAAGGTTGAATTATTTCGGCAATAACTTAAAACATGCTGAAAATTGAAGGAAAACGTATGGTAGTATATTTACTACCATGGAATAAACTCTAGTAAGTTAGTAGCTAAAATTTTAATAAAATTTCAGGAAGTTTAAGTCCACATTGTTTTATGAAAATCTTATTGTAACCACAACCACATGTTCTAAAAAAATTCCTTCTTTGTCTCCCTTTGAACTAACAAGAAATATCTTATTTTCTTATTCAAAATTATACATTTTGCCAAGAGTTTTTTTCGATTTTCAATGGAAGGTTTAGAAAAATTATATTCATATACTTATACAGGGTGTTTCAAAATTGCATTGCACGGCTTTTATTCGGAACCAACGCCTCCTAGGGTCATGGAAGTAAGGTCTACCCCTAGGTAAGTGATCCTGGAGAATCCATTGAGATGACTTACAGCGCCCCTAGCGGCGAAACTAAAAAGTTAAAAAAATAATTTAAGAACTAAAGGAGATAGAGCAAAAACCTTAATGAGAGTATTGTTGCCAACGTCATGAAGAACTCACTGAAAAAAATTTGATCAAAATATCTTGAATATTCGCGGAGATATTAGCATGTGAAAACAGCACTTTTTCAGGGGTCAAAAAAGAAAAAGTATATTTGCACATATTTGCAAAATTTTAAGTGCTATTGTGTAGTTTTTTGTTTTTTTAGTTAAATGAACACAAAAATTAACCAAAAAATCAGGAAAATTTGCAAATATGCGAACTTTTTCTTTTTTGACCCTTGAAAAAGTGCAATTTTCACATGTTAATATCTCGGCGAATATTCAAGATATTTTAATCAAATTTTTTTCAGTGAGTTCTTCATGAAATTGGCAACAATACTCTTTCTGAGGTTTTTGCTCTATATCTTTTAGTTTTTAAATTAATTTTTTTAACTTTTTAGTTTCGCCGCTAGGGGCGCTGTAAGTCATCTCAATGGATTCTCCAGGATCACTTACCTAGGGGTAGACCTTACTTCCATGACCCTAGGAGGCGTTGGTTTCGAATAAAAGCCGTGCAACGCAATTTTGAAACACCCTGTATTATTAATCCGTAAAAGATAACACTAAGTAGTATTAACAAATTATTAACTAATTAAAGATATGTTAAAAAGCAGTAAAAATTATCTTTGATCAGTTTACAAACAAATTTGGAATATAATTTGATACACATGTTTGGTGAGTTCAAAGAGTTCAAACCAACGAGTAAACGCCTATCTTCTCCCACAGCAAACAAAAAAAAACCTTAAGTTAAGATTTACTCATAATAAAAGAACAGTTTCTTCCCTCGCCTTTTTTACAAAACTATATTCTCGCTCAGAGGCTCATCAACAGATTAAATTTGTACGGTCTTCGTCTATTTAAGGGTCCTAACGCTCGTCTTTTCCACTACCATCCCAGGCATCGCCTATTGCTTCTCTTAACCATTATGTGAAGCGATTTGTCTACTTCCCCCGGACCACTTTAAAAGCGGCGAATAATGTGAATAGCCTGTGAAACGAATAAGCTATTTCTTTTTTTTTTCAGTCCAGTCCAGACCAGGTATTTCGGTGGAAAACCTTTTGAGGGGTTCTATTGCTTTTCGTATAGAGAAAGTGCATTAAGCGTTTTCGATTTTCTGAACATATCTGTGAGTGCCTAATTTGAGTGAGAAAGTCCGAAATAGTCGAGTAGTTTTACTTCGTGTATTTATATACATTGAATTGAAAATAAATTAATTTGGGCGGATCATTTATTTTAAGGGAATTGAATCTAAAGTTAGGATCAATCTAAATTTAAGTACAAAATTATAAGTTATCGTATGACTATCTTTAAGGGTTTCTAAACTGTATAATTTGTTGTTTTCGTTTCCAAAAGAAAATGAAAACTATATGGAGCCAAAAGCTTTAAAAATGAGGGTTGCCAGATCTGGAGCCCGGAGGCTATAAAGAATGTCCTGTGGTGGCTCACCAAGCTGAAAAAGAGAAGCAACAATGGCCTGACAGTCAAAAATATTATATGGTGTTAAAGGGGTATCTGGACAATTTCTGCTGAAGGGGTAAGATCTTGTGTCATCTGGAGAGATTTTCATGCCTCCAAAATGTCCTGTACGGAGTCTTGCTATTATAGATGACAGGTTTCTAGGGCAATTAAGGTCTGGGATAGAAGGCTTTTTAAAAGATTTATCAAAAATTCTACTCTTGGCAACAGCGTTCGCATCCTCGGCAGTAACAGTGAGAGCCTGATCTAAATCTCGAGCTTCCCTGGATGTCAGCGCACTCATTTTCCTCTAAACCCACATGGGCAGGGATCCACTGGAGCGTACAAGGTTTGTTGATTTGGCCGAGAAGAGAATTTATTCCTTGGTTTAAGTTTGTTTCACCATTGCCTATGGCCTCAAGAGCAGATTTTGAATCTGAGAATACAACCAGCCCTTCTGCCGAATCGTCAGATTACCCAGAGAGATAAAAGGAGAGGGCTTCTTTATTTGCCATCAATTCGCTAGTGAAATTTGAGGCAATGTGGCGTGCAGGAGTTTTGAGTTCAGTTTTAGCACCAATAGGGTGGAGGAAAAGGACACCCACACCACCTCTATCAAAAGAATTATCAGAAGATCCATCTGTGAAGATTATTGCTTCATTACCCTGGGAAAGGGAATGGATTGTGTCAATGCCCTTCCGTAATAACTCTTGAGTTAGTTCTTTCTTTGAGCAGGGTTTCATTAAGTTCAAAATAATCTAGACATTAGCAGGTGGTTTGATGGGAATAATAGGTTCCCGGAGAATATCGAGAGAGGAATGATCAAGAAGGATTTCCCTTCTGATGTCTCTGTCAAAGTGAAGTGTGGATGATCTGTGAAGCCTTTCTAATCCCGTCCAAGCACTGAAAGCTATGTTAGAGATGTGATCCTCATTGTAGCTTCTAATCCTGTTGGTAAATTTAAAAGTGGCAAGTTTGCGTCTCTTTTCCAATGAAATAAGTCCGCTTTCTAGTTCAGCTTTCAAGTTGTTTGTTGAGGACACAGCTCCGATTATAATTTTTGAAGCTATTAAAATAAAGCTATTTTGCTATAAAGCTATTTTGAAGCTATTCAAAATAAAAATGCTCTTCTTCTTCTTCTTATATTGAACGGAATCGATTTTGGCCCTCACTGTTTCAGATGCCTAATTAGGGTGACCCTTATTTTTCAAAATTGGAATTTTTTTCCAGCCTCCCTTAATTTTTTTCCTTTTACTGTAAAATGAAAGTGTGCAAAAGGATTTTCTGATATTTTAATATTAACACATGCCTCATCGCGGTTGAAGTTTGAATCCCATAGCCCGCCATAGTAACAGTATGGCTAGGGTGTCTCAAAAAATAGCCTTTTCGCGAAAAACCTTGCTCCCTAGGGTTTTTCCCATTTTTTTTGGTCCCAAAAGATAGGTGTGAAGTTTCAGCTGCCTAAGTTAACTCTAGGGCTTGACTAAAATCCCCAAAATTTGAAAAAAGTGGGAAAAATGACAAATTTTCAGAGTTTAAAAAAAATGTATTTTAAGATTGATACGGTGGTAAAACTGGTTCAAGTGTGTTATTTAGCACTTATTATACAGGGTGTTTCAAAATTGCGTTGCACGGCTTTTATTCGGAACCAACGCCTCCTAGGGTCATGGAAGTAAGGTCAACTCCTAGGTAAGTGAGCCTGGAGAATCCATTGAAATGACTTACAGCACCCCTAGCGGTGGAATTAAAAAGTTAAAAAATTAATTTAAAAACTAAAGGAGATAGAGCAAAAACCTCAATGAGAGTATTGTTGCCAACGTCATGAAGAACTCACTGAAAAAAAATTCATTAAAATATCTTGAATATTCGCCGAGATATTAGCATGTGAAAATAGCACTTTTTCAGGGGTCAAAAAAGAAAAAGTTCGCATATTTGCAAATTTTTTTGATTTTTTGATTAAATTTTGTGTTCTTTCAACTAAAAAGACACAAAACTACACAATAACACTGAAAAATTTGCAAATATGCGAACTTTTTACTTTTTGACCCCTGAAAAAGTGCTATTTTCACATGCTAATATCTCCGCGAATATTCAAGATATTTTGATTAAATTTTTTGCAATTAGTTCTTCTTTACGTTGGCAACAATACTCTCATTGGGGTTTTCACTCTATCTCCTTTAGTTTTTAAATTAATTATTTTAACTTTTTAATTTTGCAGCTAGGGGCGCTGTAAGTCATCTCAATGGATTCTCCAGGATCACTTACCTAGGGGTAGACCTTACTTCCATGACCCTAGGAGGCGTTGGTTCCGAATAAAAGCCGTGCAACGCAATTTTGAAACACCCTGTATATTTACGTGTGTTAACTGTAGCCAGTAGCCCCTTTAATTTCAGTACTATAAACAGTACTACTTAGGGACGTTGCTCATCAAAGCTTATAATGCACTACCGGTGGTCGAAAGAAATTTATTCCGAACTTCTTCGAAGGAACTTCCTTAAAATGATGCCATTTGCTGCTAAATTGATATTTTAAATTATAAAAGCCAGTGAAATAACAATAAGGCCTTCCACTGAGGTTTTAATGTAAAAAGATATTTTCTTCAAAATTGCTCGTTTCCAACGGATCAAACCCAAAATTTATACTAAAAAGGGAGTTTTTGTACTTTTTTAGATACAAAACTTTAAAACCTTATAGGGGTTTCACTTTTTATAAGTAAAACTAAATTTTAAAACGTACACATCGGAAAGGACATGGATAATACCTATGTCAGAACTGAAAATCTATTTTATATTTATAAGTTAGGAAAATTGCTTTCTTTTGGCGTATTAGGGGAAAATTTTAATTAAAAACGTCTTTCTTTAACATTTCAACCAAGATTCACAAGTATGAAACTATTTTCATACTTAAAGAAAATAAAATCGATTTTCACTACTGGTATTGGAAATATCCATGTCATTTCCTATCTGTACGTTTTAAAATTTACTTTTACTTATAAGTAATGAAACTCCTACACTGTAAAAAATTTTAGATGCCAAAACACCAAAAAAGGTGGCAACTGGGTTGCCACCCGTAGTGGTGTAAAAGAACACCAGTGTTTCATTACACCAAAACTATCCTACCACTGGTAGAATAGTTTTGGTGTAATGAAACACTGGTGTTCTTTTACACCACTACGGGTGGCAACCCAGTTGCCACTTTTTTTGGTGTTTCATCATCTTATTTCTGACTTACCTGGGTAATAACTTGAAATATCAATTTAAAATTAAACAAATTTATATTTTTAGTACATAATAAAATATATTAAAACTTTCAGTGAGTTATACAAATAAAATAAAATAAATATCTTTCAAATTAAGAGCAAGTAATTAATTAGCAAAAAGTAAATTAAATAAATTATTTTTATAATTTTCATAAAAGGGTAATTCCTGAGGTAACTGACTGACATTTTCAAAGAAAAACAATGAATATTTTGTAATTTACTTCCCAAAATAAATTTTTAAAAAGATTTTCCACCCAGTTTATTGCTTTCTTGTTAGCTAAATTTAATGGAACAAATAAATTTACATGGTAACTGACTGACATTAATGAAACCTTTATTTCAGTCAGTTACACTGTTGTTTAAAATAAAAAAAAACATATTTTGAAAATTTAATTGTCATTAGATTTAGTTACCAAAAGGGCAGTAAACTGGTAGAAAAATCTTTTTTAGATTTAATTTGGGAAGTAAATTAGCAAATACTTATTGTTTTTCTTTGAAAATGTCAGTCAGTTACCCATGGAATTACCCAAAATGGAAGTAAAATATTCACCTCTTAAATAATTTAATGCAAGAAAAAGAAAATTTCTTGTGCTTTTTGAATGAATACTGTATAATTGTAACTACCAAACCAATTACAGTTTAAAAAATAATTTCACTTTATTAAGAGTTTGAAACCTTGTTATACATAAATATATAAAACAAAAATAAAATACTGCAAACCATCTTTATTTGAATAAACAACAATAAAATTTCCCTTGAAATTAGCAATTTTTATTCAAAATAAAATTTAAAACAATTAAAACTATGAACATTTTGCAAAACCTATTGCACTCACCTTTTCTGAGAAGTCCAACGGGGAAGCTTGTCTACATCAAAACCTGGAAGGTAGTGTATTATGGGTTGGAAGGAAACACTTCTTAGTTACCGATACTCAAAAATTTAATTTCTTAATATTTACATTTTGTACAGATATATGATAATACTAGGTGAGAAGCGTGTGACATTCAGTCAATCTTTTTCCGCAACAAGGAACTCACATTAAAACAAAGCACACACCAGATCAGAATGGAAACCTATCATTCGTTGCCATAGGAAATGAGAAACTTGATCAATAGGACTGCCAGTTTTTCCACTTCCTTCCTTGAGTTTTTTTAACAAAGTAAATTAAAAGTAAAAAAAAGTTTTCATAGTCACAGTTCAGCCAGCACTTGTTTAAGTGCACTGTTCAAGAACTACTTTCAAACTCCAAGAACCACGAAAGTGTCATGAATTGAAGTCTATGAGGAACCAAGGATCTCACCAAGCACAGGAACCGGGAGCGCAGGGGAACTAGGAGCACCTTCAGGAACCAGGAGCGAAGAGGAACCAGACTCTTCCAGGGGCCGAAACCAGGAGCAAAGAGGAAGCAAAGACTCCTACAGGGACCGGAACCAGAAGCGAAGAGGAACCAGAGACCCCTCCAGGGACAGGAACTGGAAGCAAAGCGGCACCAGGCGTGACACCTCCAGGGACTGAGGAGTCAATTCTTTGAAAAAGTTCACGATTCTTATCTGTAAATAGAGGATTATTAATATGACATAGAGCACGGTCAAGGCACGGTGCCTTGATCAACTCGGAGGGAGAGATGTTAAGGTCTTCGCCGACCACAAGATGACTGAAAAAATGGCCAAAACTGACTAATTTAAAAATCCTGAAACACAGTAAAGGCAGTGAAAATGTTATCAAAGCCCATTGACTGTTCTATAGCTGTGCGGCTGAATTTGACGGTCGCTGAATGGTCAAAAGGATAATATGTATAAGTACCAAAATTTGTTTTTGTGTCTGCGTATTAAAAACATATAAGCTTTATGACCATTCAGTCGCACAGTTATAGCTCAATTAGTGAGCTTTCATATTTTTTCAGAATCAGGGATTTAGGTTTTCAACAAGCTAATACAAGCTTAAAAATATTTTTTTGTGTTTTCCATGCATAGAAATTAGTAGACCCTAATAAAATATATGTTGAAATTAAAATTAAGAGGATATTTCCCAAAAAAAAGGAAGTTTTTAAGGTAGATTACATCAAAGTTTATTTTATTTCTAAGGTTTTGGCAGTTAAAATAATACACTATTCAACATAATTATAATTATTTACAAATGAAAAAATTAATAGTCTTGAATATTCTTATTCTCCATATTCTTGAGCGACAAAAACCTATGCATGACTTTAAAATAAAGGTTTGTCAGAATTATAACTAATAATGTTAGCAAACTTATGCAGCTGAGAATTTTTAATACTGGGTCACGAGTAGTTTCACAAAATTTAGGTCAAAAGGGGTGTACTTAGCAGAAATTTGGTTCTTTTTGGGTGCCCTTCCACAAAATATTTTAAGAGAAAAATTTTTTTCACAAAGTCAACTCAACAACCCCACTGGTGGGTCCCCGATCAGTGTTTGGAGGATCACAGCATTTTGAATTCGTCTGAAAAGTATTATATGTATATATATGTTACGGGCAAAGTGATTAATTGGGCATTTTTAATAATGCCCAGAGTGAAAGCGGGCGAAGTGATAAATTTCATTCATAAATTTTGTTGAATTTATCACATTAACATGCCCAGGCATTATAAAAAATGCCCAATTAATTACTTTGCCCATAATATGTATATTAAGTATATTTTAAAGTATTAAGAAAATTATATTTTACAAATCATCATAAACCTAATGGAACAAAAAGAGCAAATAATAATAAGAAAAAATACCCGGTGCTTTAGGATTAGACGAGTACAAATCTTTCCAACCTGATTATATTACAGGAGGCAATGTTTTTTTATTTATACATAAAAATATATAGCAAAATTTAAAAGTTGAGATATTTGATTTGTGTTTTATATTGATGTTTGATTACTATGAGCAATATAGCATCATAGTACTTGAAGCTTGCACCCAGCTAATCCTTAAGTACCAAATACCCTAATATTGAATTCTGTAATGGACAATTAAAGTAAACTAAACATGTCATTTTAATGTGCTTATTCAAAATTTGTTAGTTATTCCAATAAGATTTGAAAAAAAAAACATTTTTAAACCCTGTTTCTTACTGTCAAGTTCAAATATTTCAATAAGTGAGCCTTAAAACCCCTCCTTTATATTACGGAGCTCATTGCTGCTCCCCCAATTGGTTCAATTCCGTTAACGTTCCTGCTAAATATCGCCTATCACTTAAGAACACCATATAATCAAATATCGCGCGCGACAAACTTTTCTTATCTTTAATGAAACTGAACAGTTATTGATCTTCTAATTAATCATTTTAATCTACAGGGTGATTCAGAAATAATCATCAATAATTCAGGGGGAGGTAGATAGGCCCTAGACAAGCATATTTCGAATAGGGATGGTGGGGCGCAGCCTTACCGTTAAAGAGCTAGGACCTAATGTAGTGCGAACGCGTTTCAAAAGGCCGTTTTTAGAAGGCCCGTGTGACGAAACAAAACATAATAAAATAAAAAACATTACTGCATGAGGGACAGGAGTATCCGTACTACTTAAATCCTCAATGTGATAGAAATTGGAGAACTTGCTAAACCGTGGGGTGAGTTTTAAAACGTGCAGTATTAATCTCTTAGTTAAACAATGGAGTTCCCTTAATGGTATTTAGAAAAATGATGATCGGGGAAGGAATTTTCAATGATCAAACAGTTTCAATGATCAATGTTACGATCATTGAAAATTCCTACCCCGATCATCATTTTTCTAAATACCATTAAGGGAACTCCATTCTTTGCCTAAAAGATTAATATTGCACTTTTGAAACTCACTCCACGATTTAGAAAGTGGTTCAAATTCTATCGAATTCATGGTATAAGTAGTAGGGATACTTCCTTACCTCATGCAATAGATTTTTTCATTTTATTATTTTTTGTTTCATCACACGGGCCTTCTAAAAACGACCTTTTGAAACGCGCTCGCACTACATTAGGTCCTAGCTCCAGGCCCGTGCTGGCCAGGGGGGACAGGGGGACGTGTCCCCCTGCGCCCTTAGAAAGTTGAAAGTCAAAGCGCCCTTTTGAAACACAATATACTGATACACTACAACTTTAGTATCAATATTTTCGTAACTAGAGAAACAGTGTAAAAGGTTTCCTTTTCTTTACAATTTCAATGAAACCATTTCCCAAGGGTGGTCTACTACTATTCGGCGCGAGAAATAAAATGAATGAAAGTAAATAGAACTCTCATAATCCTTCTAAAAATTAGAAGAAAAAATTTTGTTTCGCGCCGAAACGGGCTCGCCGAATCGTCCCATTCCGTCCCAAGGGGCGCCCTTGTAACCTGATCTGGCGCCCCTTCACTCTTAACGATTTTTTAAAGTTAAAAAAAAAGATCCTTGTCATTTTTTCGCCCTTACTGTATCATAATTTTGTATTACCCGCTTCGTAAAACACTCTAACCAGCGCCTTTGTCATTTTCTCCCTGTCCTGGGATTTTACAAAAATTTACCAGGGCGCCTTTTTTTTCGATGTAGCCTTATCTAAGGGCGCCCTTTTAGTCTGCAGACGCCTCAACAAGTTATATGGGCGCCCCTTGTTAAACGGTATCATTGAAATTGCAAAGAAAAGGGAATCTTTTACACTGTTTCTCAAGTTACGAAAATACTTAGGGGAGAGTGGGGCTATTTCGCACATGGGGCACATTCGGACAGACGGCATTTCCCCTAGTAATTATTAATTCAAAAATCTGAAAAAAATACCAGTAAATGGATGCATGACTACCACCTCCTGCATGAATTTTCAAAGCCCTGAGCCATTTTGTTGTATACGTACTAGAAATTTGCTAGCGTTAGAAGCAGCAAAGTAAATTTTCTTGTCATTTTGTTGGCGTAAAATATCAATCAAAAATAACTCTCAAGTTGACATTCAGCATTTTATTCAGTTGAGGCACTACTAAAGTAAGTTTCTAGAAAAGTTTTATTTCCCTGCTTTATTTATAAATATCTTGTTGGGACGTGGTAAGCTTGAGCTGGTAGATGGGGTACATTCGTACACAAAAACATGGGGCAGATTCGGACAGTGAGAATGTGCCTAATCTTTCCCATTTTTGATTATGAAAGTGATTCATATGTTTATAAGTGCAGTATATTTAATAACTTGAAGTTTAATTGTTTTTTTTATTGTAATTGTTTCAAAATTTGTTGATAATAGAAAATAACATCTTAAAGAAAGCTTCAGTTTTGAGGAATTTAGACCCAGATTTAAACATTGAAGAAATAATGTCCCTGATAACTGTTTAATACCAATTGACTTGGACTTAGGTTATTTTATTCCATTAGAATTTGCTACTAAAAAGAAAATTTCGTTATGTTGGTCAAATAGAAAATTTGGAGTTGAATGGTGCTTATTTAAAATTAATGATGAAAAACTTTAAAAAGTTTAAAATTAATGACGAGACTTTTATTTTCCCAGTAAGAAATGATTAAACATTCATACAAAAAGATAATATCGTATTACAAGTTCCCCAACCGTCAGTTTCAGGTGTTATTAAGCGAGCTGTTGGTTCACTTTTCTTTTCGAATAAAACCTGACAGTTAAAATATTGGTTAAACTTTTTCTAACTAATTATATTATGTTAAGTATGCCAATGTACAATATAATCTTCATTACTACAATTGTTTTCCTCATCAAAAACTTAGATGTTTAATATTATCTGAAGCTGTTTTCTTTTTGTAAAAAAATCTTCAATTTAGAGGAAAAATATGTAAAAGTGCCAAATATTTCGTTTAATTATCCTTTTTTTAAAGTGCCATAAACTTTTTAGTTCGTAAAAATAATTATTTTATAATTTTTTGCATGTGTACGAATGTGCCCCACACGTGTGCAAAACTGCCCCACCCATGGGGCACATTCGCATGAAATTTCTCGTTTTTTAGATTGATGATATGGGTTAGAAATTCTAGATGAATTTGACCAATTATCGTTCTAAAATATCGGGAAAGGTCTTAACTTTCATTTGAATCCGAGTTTGTTTCAATATCTCATCTATATCCAGAGAAATATTCCGAAATGCACTTTTTATGCGAATGTGCCCCGTTCTCCCCTATACTTCAAAAGCGCCCTAAGTTAAGGCTACATCGAAAAAAAAGGCGCCCCGGTAAATTTTTGTGAAAACAATTGAAATACACTAAGGGCGCTGGAATGGCCTCTTTCTTTAACTTTAAAAAGTTATTATGGGTGAAGGGCTGAAGGGGCTTAGATAATATTACATGGGAGCCCCCTTTTTAAACCGTTTCAGCTGAAATAGTAAAGAAAAGGGAATATTTTAAATTCCAGCCCCATATCCCTCTGTACTTCTTTACTACACCCCTAATTTAAGATTATTATATCATGGAGATTATTAATTTTAACCCTGCTGTTCTGTTCGCACTTACACCACGCATGTAGTGTTCGGGTCAATATGAGCCGATACAAAAAATTTCACTTCTAACTTTAATTTAAGGACCGACAATGTGTATCACACCATGGGTACTGCAGTGATTTTTCATGGCGCCCTATGTTTAACACCTACATTTTTGTGAGTGTTTAGTGATTTGTTTAGTGATGTCTTTAGTGATCGAAACACATTGAAATCTCTAGGGTGGGGCGTTTAATTTTTAGGATGTTTTTATTTCAACAGGTAATTAATTTCCCCTTTGGTCAAAAACTTTATACCTTTGAAAGAACTAAAAAAATCCAAATCATCTATAATTTTTGCTCCAATTATTGAGGTATTTAATGTTATTTCCATACATTACAATCAAGGGCGTAGCCAGGGAGGGGCAGCTGCCCCCCTAATTCCTGAGTAATTTACTTTTACTTTACTTTTAGATAAGCTAAAACCTATAGTTTTTTAAGGTCAAATTTTCAAAAATTTTCTGGGGGAAGCCCCCAGGCCCCCCTTTAGTATTAAAACCTTTATTATGCACACTTTTTTTATAATAAGTTCATTAAAATCAAAATTCTACCTAAAAATGTATGTCCAAATTTGGGTTTATGTGCACCAAAAACCAGTTTTAACCCTGTTCTTAGGGTCAAATTTCCAAACATTTTCTGGGGGCGGGCAGTCAGGCACCCCTTTAGTGTTTAATATTCACATTTTTTATAGCAAGTTCATTAAAATCGAAATTCTACCTAAAAAATGTATGTTCAAATTTTCGTTTACGTGTTTGAAGGGTCAAATTTTCAAACATTTTCTGAGGGAGGAAAGCTAGGCCCCCCTTTAGTATTTAAACCTTTATTATTCACACTTTTTTATAATGAGTTCATTAAAATCAAAATTCTACCTAAAAACGTTTTTTCAAATTTGGGTTTACGTACACTAAAAAACAGTTTAAACCCCTTTTCTTAGGGCCAAATATCCAAAAAATTTTCTGGAGGAGAACCCCAGACCCCCCTTTGAAACTTGAACCTTTATAACTAAAAACCTTTCTCATGTAAATTTTTCTTGGACGCGAATTCTACCTAAAAGTGTTGAAAAACTACATTAAACCTATTAATATGGATGAGACACCTCATTGTTTCCACGATACCCACCAAACTTTTACATTAATTTCATTAAAGGTAAAAAAAACTCCTCGAAACAATACTGTGGCTACGGCCTACTCTCACGGGGCATTAAAACTGTTCTCCCCAAACATAAAAAAGTCGATCCTGTTTGCCCCCTCCCTAAGTGGAACCATGGCTACGCCCATGATTACAATAGTCTCAATTAAAATCTAATATCAAAAAATTTTAAATAAAAAACAATTAAAATACCTCAACTCTCAGTATTGCTTTGAATTTTTTTTCTATTGAGAAAAATTATTAGTAAAACGTCACCAATAAAGTCTGAACTAAAATCAGGAGCGTATATAAAGTGGATAAAGGGGGCCCCGGCCCTCCCCGACATTTGATCTGTAGTTATAACTAAATCGTTTTAAAACCCTGTTTTAAGCTCAAATTTCCAAAATTTGCTGGGGGAGAACCCCCATACTCCCCCTTTTTGTATTTGAAGCTGCTATTATTATCATCATCACATCTTATACTCAAGTCAAGTTATATCAAGATTCAAATATCGCCTCTCCCGTGCAAGACTCACACAATTGCAAAAGTTGAAAGTTTTACTCTACGGGAGCTTGGCGCGGAAGGACTTCTAGATAGGTTGCCAAGTTGATAGTCGAAGCTAGAGTTTAATCTTTGGTGATTATTTCAATTGGCGCTAAGATAAATCGCCAAACAAGGCTTTTTATGTTTTAACGCGTGAATCATGGCTCATTCTTGACTCAAGTTAAGCACCTTCAGCCACAGTCAGTACTTTGGAGGGTGACCACCAAGTATTGGCACGTTCTTTTCCCCTTTCTCGATCTCATATTTGCCTACGTTTCTGGAAAGAACCTTTACTTGACATTGAAATTATTCTGCCCGTAATAATGAATGTGTATAATAAAGTGCACAATTTACTTTTTTAAATACTTGGATTTTATCAGAAATATTTAATTTTTCTTGAGATTCTTAGCAAAATAGGAAAAGTATGAACCCTTTTTTTTAAATTTAATTAAATGGACAACCCGACAGGTGAATCTTCAGGGGTCAGTGTTATATTTCTTTTTTTTTCAATTATTAAACCTCATTTAAAGCTAAAACTATTTCCAACTTAAAAATAATCTTTAAATTTTAAATAAGTTGGTTGACTTTCTGTATTTTATAATCTTATTTTGATGGATTGTGTGACCCATGCCTCCTAACATTCTCAGCATTACCACCATCGGTTTGTTCTTTCTGCCTCTGCTCATACCTAACTTTTGCCTACTTTTCAGGAGAGTATCGATACCTATTATATGCCCCGTGTAAAATGCACGTAATTTTGTAATCACCTTTTTTAATGAATTAAAATTTTTCTCTGATCGTCAGAGTTTAATTTCAAAGACTGGTTATTGTTTCAGTGCAACCAAAAGGTATTTCATGATCATGTAGCATAATTCTCACGAGGAATACACAGATAGTCGATTAAAAAAAGGTTTTTCATGATAATTTGCTCAGGAAATAAAGTCTACCTATGAAATCGGCTATAAAAGAAACGTAATTTAATTAAAAATGTAAATATATTTCTATGATCATTTATTATTTAGGGCAGAATATTCTGATAACAGGTAGATCCTTTCCTGAAAAATAAAAGCAAATGTGCGCTAGGAAAGAGAAAAACAACGCAGCTATGCTTGATTTGGTCAGTGGTCACCCACCCAAATACTGACTGCACCCGAAGGTGCTTAAATTCCGTGAAGAAATTTCGATGTTCGATATGCCAGCTAAACCACGATTTTAGATTCAAGCACATAAAGCCGTTTTTGGCGATTTTTTTTAGCGCCGATAGAAATAATCCCCAAAGATCACACTTTTGACTACTTTTTCGACTTGGCGACCAATAAAGAAGTCCTTCCACGCCAAGATCCTGTAAAGTAGATATTTCAACTTTTGCAATTGTGTGAGTCTTGCACGGGAGAGGCGATATGTATTGAAAAGTTACATTATTTTATCTATAAAATGTGCACGCGGGGCTTAGAAAAACTTTGGGGCTTCTCTCCTAGCAAAAATATACTTTTAGGCTTTTTCTGCATAATATCTACATTTTTTAGACGATATTTGGGCTCCTCCCGAAATAGATTTCTATAGACGCCACAGCAGAAAATTAATTTTTTAGGTTAACTAATAAATATTACACCGGCGGCGCCCTTTCACCCTTTGTCCACCGCCCTCTGAAAGTACCCAGCACGGGCCTGGGGCTAAGAATTTATCTTCTTGTTAATGGTAATACGGAAAAGGTAGTGAATTATCCTACACCACTAAAAGGGGGGTCCGGGGGGTCCACCCCCTAAAATTTTTTGGAAATTTAAGCAAAAAACCCCACTTTTTCAACTTAGGTACGCCTCATTCCGAATTTCGGATATAGATTTCACTGTTCAACAATGAAAAAATTTCCTTGATGAAAATAGTCATTTCTCATAGATTTTGGGTCGCTGAATACGAAAATCACCATTAAAATTCTCAATTGACTCAGGATTTTCGGGGAACAGCCCCTCCCCCTTTTTACGTTTTTCGACGACTTTATAACTTTAGGGGAGAGTGTTGTACCTTTGGACTAAAATCACGTTTGGATTTTTCTAAGACAGGTAAAATCACATTTTGACCATTTAAAGCGCCCAACCTATAGTCCTAACCTTTGTGAATAATGAGATATTTTTTATTAGCCAAAATCTTGAAAATTGGATTTTTAATCATTTATAACAACTTGGAAAAATTTGTGTCTAAAGGTACAACAACCTGTTGTACCTACGGACAGACTCAGTTGTACCTGTGGACATCCTTAAAAAGGGAAGTTTCTTCTTCAGTGGAAATTTTAAGTTTTTTTAATTATCATACTTAAATGCGATAGGATGTTTAAGATTTTACACCATATTTTACATTAAATTCCAAGTAGAATCAAAAATTTAAAAAAGTAGTTTAGATCACAAAATATTTGATTTTTCATCTAAAATTCACTTGAAAATAATCGCTGACAATAAGATTACCATTTAAAATTAATTTAACGTACATTAAAATGTATTCAGTTAAATGAAACCTGATTCTAAAACGCTGATTAGCTACAGACACCCACAAGAACGTGACCGTAGGTACAACACTTATGGTGTACGGAGGTACAACATCAGGTGTTTTTGCATTCAAAGTTCTGTAAAAGATAAAAGAATTGAGATCTGACGATTTCTAATATCAAAACTAAAAAGTCAAAATCTCTGGGATTCCCCCATGTATCCCATTTTATCATATCATAATCATAGGGGAAAAAAAGAATTAATGTAGTGATGCACTAAAAAAAACTTTGAGCACCTAAAAACAGTATTTTTGTTTATAAAATTTAAATAATATTTTAAAGAGCTGATTTCACGTTAGCAACTAGATAGCATCTGTTTACATTCAAAATCGACCACAAATTCAAATTTACATTTTTTCCCGAATTTTAAAATGAGGTGGCTGAAGGTACAACCGTCCGTAAGTACAACACTCTCCCCTATACTCGATTTTATTCAGGGTCAAAAAGCATTGCTTTAATCTTCAAATTGCCCCCCCGCAGAGGACAAGAAAGGTTCAAATTAATAAAATATGATAAATTTATAACAAATGGATAGGTTTAAGGGGTAATTACCCCCCTAAAAATGCAAAAAATTAGCTAAAAATTATAGAGGTTTTAATACGCTATTTTTTCCTCTTATTTTTTACGCAATTCACGTTTGAAGGGTCCTAACCCTTCCCCAAGGACACAAATTTGATGGCAATATGCAGCAATGGTTTTTACTAAAAGCGGTTGAGGTGAGAGCGCCCCCAAAGCACCCACGGAAGGGTTCAATGTCGCACACTTAGAGTTAAACTGTGCTGTACAAAAAAAATTTGAATCCACTAACTAAATTTCAGTTGATTCTTGTGTAAAATGATCTGCTGAATTCAAATATGACACCCATTTTCCTCCATCACCCTCAGTTTTTAAGGGGATGCCCCCTAATTGTTATCCACAGCCGTGCATTTATTGACAACCTGAAAATGGAATCCTCACTCCCTAAAACCGGTCAGTTTTTAAAGAACTGAAGAGTTTCTACTTAGGATAGACCCAAAATATAAGAAAAACGTCATTTGTAATCTTTTCAAAATTATCAATATTAATTCCTGAGCTCGCGAGCGACTTCGAGATTCTGGAAATGTTCCGAACTTTTCCGCGGGGGCTTCTGGGAGGCTAACACCTCAGCCGCTTTAAGTAAAAATTATTGCTGCATATTGTCTTCAAATTTGGGTCCTTGGGGAAGGGTTAGGACCCTTTAAACGGGAATTGCGTAAACAAATAAGAGGAAAAAATAGCGTATAGAAACCTCTATAATTTTAGCTATTTTTTGTATTTTTAGGGGGGTAATTGCCCCTTAAACCTATACATTTGTTATAAATTTATCATATTTTATTAATTTGAACATTTCTTGTTACCTGGAAGGTAATTTGAAGACTAAAACTATGCTTTTTAACCCTGAAAATCGAGTTTTAAGTTATAAAGTCGAAAACGTAAAAAGGGGGAGGGGCTGTTCCCCGAAAATCCTGAGTGAATTGAGAATTTTAATGGGGATTTTCGTATTCAGCGACCCAAAATCTATAAGAAATGACTATTTTCATCAAGGAAAAAATTTTGAAGGTCAAATTTGTTGAACAGTGTTTTTTGCGTTTTGACAAACTTAGTATATTAGACGTTTTGGGGGGGGTTGTAGATCCGCCACTGTCCGTGGGTACAAAACTTAAGGTGTCCGAAGGTACAACATCAAGTGTCTGTTTTTGCATTCAAAATTCTATAACAAAATAAAAGAATTGAGATCTGGCGATTTCCAATATCAAAACTAAAAAGTCAAAACCTCGGGAAATCACCCCATATGTCCCATTTTATCATATCATAATTATAGGGGAAGAAAATTATTTATGTAGTAATGCATTAGAAAAAACTTGGAGCATCTAAAAACAGTAAATTTATTGTATAAAATTTAAATAATATTTTAAAGAGCTGATTTCACGTTAGCAACTAGATAGCATCTGTTTACTTACATTCAAAATCGACCCCAAATTCAAATTTACACTTTTTCCTGAATTTTAAAATGCGCTGGCCGAAGGTACAACCGTCCTTTGGTAAAACACTCTCCCCTTTTTTGCTTCAATGTTATAGTATATGCTTAATACATATTTTAATTTAGATTGGGAGAGTGATTTTAGTTGGGGAGCATTTTTACCCAACATTTTTTCTGGGGTACCTCCTTTCGGGTAGGGTACTTTTTTTTTATCAAGTTTTAGATGACTTACGTACACACTGTAAATTAATTTTGGTGAACTTAATTTTAAAATTTTGTATAAACAATGTGAATTCCTGGAAAAATTGGAGGGTTTGGGGGTCCTCCAAAAATTTTGGAAATTTCCCCTTCAAAATCGTGTTTAAGCTCATTTTTGCCTTTTTCGATTGCACCCTAAGAGCACCTCTCATTATTTAAGTAGCAGCATTTTCAAGGGAAAATAGTATAGTTATAATAAATAGCAAAATATTGGAGGGGGGTGTGTGTGGATCCCACTTCAGAAAAATTTTGGAAATTTACCCCTAAAAATAGTGTTTTAATTAGTTTTTAGAGCTTCTATAACGACCAAATAAGGATCACTCCTCAAAAGTCACAGAATTTTCAAGGAAATCAGCACATATTCCAAAATTTTTAGGAGTGTTTAGAGGTTCTCCCCCAAAAGTTGTTTGGAATTCTTATCCTTAAAAGTAGAGTTTTGATTTTGACTCATCTTGAGAACTTAAAAATATATTTTCTGATTTTTAAAAAGTTTTGACAGTAAATTATTAAATTTTTAGTATGGAACTGGAGAGCCGCAACTTTACTTCGAAAGAGCGGCAGGTTGCCGACCCCTGCCGTATACCCATAACTATAACTATATTAGTTTCTCATAAAAAAAAGTGATGTACAATATGTGATGGTTTAATCTTTGTTTTTTTAGTTGTTTTGTGTAAAAAAAATCAGCCAATTCTTCCAAGTTTAAGTGCGATGTTATTGGATATTATTCAATCGAAAGAATATTTTGCATCATTCTTATTGGACCCAATTGGCACCCTTTCCGCCCTAATAGAACAGAAATAAAAAATAAAAATGCTTTTTCGGTGCAGAGTAGCCAGTAAAGTTATGCACAGTGAAATTTCGTTACAACGAAAAATCTCGTAAATACGAAGGTCTTGAAAGTCCCCAACCGTTTTTATTTGAATTATCGTCGAAATACCATTACAACGAAGAAATTTTTTGGTCCCGTGAAGTTCGTTATACCGGGATTTTACTATATTTCACTTAATAAATTAACAGTTTCTCTAAGCATACTTCTTTTACATGCTCATTTAGTACACATCCTAACAGCTAGATAGCAGCACCAGCGGAGAAGACCTAATTACTAAGTTGTCTCTAGATGGCACCAGCAATATTTAGATTATTATTAGATTATTAGATATTATTAGATATCTAGATAGCACCAGCAACCCCAACCCCTTGACCCTCTTTCCACGGACGTAGCTACAGCTTTTCCATGGGGGGTGTCCAGAATTCACAAGAAAAAAAAACACATACATTGCATAAACTAATGTTAGAATCCATTTGACACTCGAGCAAAGCTGCTGGTTAGTTAAATTTTAAGTAACTTTCGATAGAACATACAATGTAATATCTAAAATGTTTATTGATTATAAAGATAACAAAGCTAAAACAGTAAAAATAAACTAATTTCTTTTAAGTACTAAATTTAGCCTTTTACACCGCCAAGTCACGATAAATTCTCTAGAGCAAGTATAGCAGGGGCGTCATTTATTAATTTTTAAGTTGAAGGGGGGGGGCAAGGTTTTTTTTTAAGGGGATCTGAAACTCACAGTAACCAGACTTCTGGTTGTTGTTTTTTCTGGTAGGGGGAGGATTGACTAAATGTCATGAACTGTTGGTCTCCCAAATCTATACTCTGTTCATTTTGAACTGGCGCTTGAAAATATTGCCTTCCCCCACCACCGATCGGTAACCATAGCAACTATCCTCGTCAAAGTGACGAAGAGAAGGCTTACTATTGGGTGCGCGAAGAGCGTAACGCTTCTAGCGTGGGGGAAAGCACTATTTCTCAAGCGCCAATTCTAAATGAATAGAGTATAGTAAAGATTTTCTTCAAAGATTGCATATGGTAATAAAACGGAGGGCTTTAATGTTCAAGAAACTATAACTGATTATGCATCTAAATCTGAAACGCACGCGGAGATTTTAGTAGAAGATTCTCTGAGACATAAGAAAGTTGTCTTATTTTTAATCAGGTCGTTCAGATTATTTGTCATGAGACTATTAAACGTTTTACCATCTTTAGACCATCATAAAAACAGATAAAGGATTTAAGGAAAACACAGTGATTCACGTTTCATTATAAGAAAAAAAAGTTCGATAGTGTGTAAAGAAGTATCTTATACTGATATAATAAAGATTAAGATTGTGTTTTAAGTAGTTATTCAAATTCAAGAAGTTGGTGTGATGCCTCGTGTTTCTTTTTACTGAAAATGATAAGATTTTTGATATCAAGATTTCATTGTATGTTTAAGGAGAAACCTCAAAACGTTTTAGATAAGTTAAAAAAGTAAATTTCGCATAAAGTACACTTAAAGCCGCGTTTACACCTAAGTTGACAACTTAAAGTTGTCAACTTTTGTTGAAAACATTGTTTGTGGAAAACTAAAAGTTGCTCTTCTCAAACCGCGTTTACACCAAAGTTTTCCACAAGTTGCGGCAATTTGTTGCTTTTTTTACAAAATACAGCAACTTTTTCTGTTTTCCACTTGTGGAGAGACAAGTTTTCCACTAAATTTTAGTTTTCCGCGGAGTGCGGAAAACTATAAACTTGTTGCTGCAACTTAACCGGTAAAAAATTGATACCTTTAGTTTTTCAACGGTTTTCACTTGAGAATGAACTAAATAATAACATACTAAAAATCGGACAAAATCGGTTCGCCGGAAGTTTAATTTTTTTTAAATTTTTAAAAAATGGTCGAAAAAAATTTAAAAAAAAAATCGAATTATAGTATTCGAGACTTATTATACATGTTTATAGGCTATTTTTCAGTGCTGAATACGAATATGCCATTTAAATTTTAAAAAATTTAAATTTAAATTATTAAAAATTTGGAAAGTCGAAAAAATTAAAACATCGATTAAAACCACAAAATAATTGCAAAAGAAGTAATTTAAACGGTTTTCAATTAGAAATGACTTAAATAATAGCATACTAAAAATGGAAGGAATTCGGACAATAAAAAATAAATTTTTTTCAAATTTTAAATTTTTTTGGCCTCATAAATCGACCTTTTTAAAAATTCTTGTTAAAAACGTTTGAGGCATTTACCAAGGTCATTTTTCCATGGATGTTATAGGTATATACCTCTATAACCTAAAAAAACACGATTGGTGATTAAATCATTAGTTAATTAATTTATAAAAATTAACGTTGAAAATACAGGTAAAATCTTTCAATCAAGTAATACAGAATATCCCTATTTTATAATAAATCATTTTGAAAATAATTAAATGTAAAAATCACAAAATATCTTTTAAATTAATTTAAAATTTAAATTTTTTGAAAGTTTTAAATTTTTTAAAATTTTTAAATTGTGTAATATATGCATGTGATACATGTCTCTAGGCTATATTTTAGTGCTGTTTAAGAATATCACGCCAACTTTTTAGTAAAATTTAGTATAAGTGTGGAAAAATTGAAGCCCTTTTCTCAATAATTCTGTTTTTCATGCTTCAATTTTTCCACAGTTAATATAAATTTTATTGAAAAGTTGTCTTTATATTCGTAAACAGCACTAAAATATAGCCTAGAGACATGTATCACATGCATATACTACAAAATTTTAAATTTTTTAAAATTTTTAAATTAATTTAAATATTTTGAAAGATATTTTGTATTTTTTCAATTTAATTATTTTTAAAATGATTTATTATCAAATAGTGTCTTAATATATTCTGTATTACTTGATTGAAAGATTAACACTGTATTTTCAACGTTAATTTTTATAAATTATTTAATTAACTAATGATTTAATCACTAGTTGTGGTTTTTTTAGGTTATAGAGGTAAATACCTAAAACATCCATGGAAAAATGACCTTGGTAAATGCCTAAAACGTTCTTAACAAGAATTTTTAAAAAGGTCGATTTTTGAGGCCAAAAAAATTGAAAATTTGAAAAAAATTAATTTTTTTAGTGTCCGATTTTCTTCCATTTATTAGTATGTTATTATTTAAGTCATTTCTAATTGAAAACCGTTTAAATTACTTCTTTTGTAATTATTTTGTGGTTTTGAGCGATGTTTTAATTTTTTCGACTTTCCAAATTTTGAATTAATTTTTAAAAATTTAAATTTAATTTTTTTAAAATTTAAATGGTATATTCGTATTCAGCACTGAAAAAAAGCCTATAAACATGTATAATAAGTCTCGATTACTATAATTCGATTTTTTGAATTTTTTTTTCGGCCATTTTTCAAAAATTAAAAAAAAATTAAACTTCCGGAGAACCGATTTTTTCCGATTTTTATTATGTTATTATTTAGGGTTATTCGCAAGTGAAAACCTTTGAAAAACTAAAGGTATCAATTTTTTACCGGTTAACTTTTTCACATCTCGCATACATTTTCGTTCGGCTTTCCGTTATTTTTGGGGATAAAAGTCTGAAATTCCTGGTAGTCTCCTATCTTTACCGAATGTAAGGCGCCAACTAATTCATAAAATTCGCGCGCTTTGTTTATTTTTGTTTTCACCATAATTTCACTATTTGACACATTGCGCCCGAAAGTGTTTCAACTCCTTACGTAATGTTATTTTTTGGAATCCCTGATGCATATTTATTTTTTTAAGAATGTTCACACGTATATGTTATTAAATTTTCCCTAATGTGCATGTAATTTTTCAAAAATCTTTGGTTTATTGCGGTTGAACATACACCTACAAAATCGTACCTTATTCACTTACCTAGCAATAGACGAAGTTGTACAATATGCAATTATACGGCTACTACCTGTAGGTTTACAGTTTATAGCTAAAAATAATATAGTTTGGGGTTATTTTACAATAGCTACAAGGACTGTCAGCGGTCAATATGCCTAGCCTAGGACCTGCAAGTATTACCCGTGATATTTGTGTTTGTGAATAGTTATTACCTGGATATGAGTTCAAAAACAATAATTTAGAATTAATATCCTTCAGGTTTCACATCATTAAGTGTAATTTTTGACTAAGATATTGAATTACCTATCCCGATGATTTAATGATACTTTTAAGCTATTTTTAATTCATTTCTTAATTATTTAAAACAAATATCAGACTTTTTTATATCTGAATAATTCTATGAATACCTATTATCGTTTTAAAGACTACATTATTGAAATTAATGGGTGGAAAGTCACGATTCTTTCGATTGTGCGTTTTGGCACATTGCGACCGAACGCATCAGTTTAATATTGTGACCGACGGAGGGTTAAGTTGCAGCAACAAGTTGCTAGCGCAAAGCGCGCATCAACAAATCTTCCACTTTTAGTTGTCAACTTTCTTTGATCTTTACCGACAATCCGCGGGAAACTTAAATTTAGTGGAAAACTTGCCTTTCCACAAGTGGAAGACAGAAAAAGTTGCTGTATTTTGTAAAAAAAGCAACAAATTGCCGGAACTTGTGGAAAACTTAGTGGAAAACTTTGGTGTAAACGCGGCTTAACGCTAGTCATTAAAAATGGAGGCATACCATAAATTTATCAACTTTCCTCTGATGTCATGACAACGACAACACAGCAAAAAGTGGTGGTATACTCTGCTATCTAATGTGAACTACTATAAGCACTTTGTTTAGAAATTAATTGGACAAAATTCGTTAAAGAACATTTTCATAATAGTATTTCCCATTTTTAAGCTTTCATAGAAAATTTTGCATTTTTAAATTTTATTCCTTCCATTTTAGTCTCCATTATTAGTTCCATTTTTGTCTTCCATTTGAAAAGACAGGTCTTTCAAAGCAAATTTAAGGTGCAAAATATATTTAATTCAAGTAAAAAAAAATTTCCAATTTTTTTTATTTTATAAATACTATTACATTTCTTTCATTAGTACAAACCCATATAGAACGTTATGTATCTATGAATGGCCTCAAAGAACAATTTTCTAAATCTACAAAGTTCTAACTTTTTTCAAACAAAGTGGAGTCTACCTATTCTTTAAAATATACTAATATATTAGTGGAGTTCTTGATGTTATTCAAAATCTAAATTTTTGTTTTTCTTCAGTATTTTTTAAGTTACCCATGATTTGAATTTTTCTGAAAATGTCTGACTAACTTTTTACATTGGTAATACTTTAATTTATATTTTTTAAAGCATAGAAACAATCACACTTGTATTTAAATTTAAAAGTGTCGCCTGAAAGAATCAAAATGTTTCTTCAAATGATTTGCTTCGTAATTCTTATTACGACAGGTTAAAAGGAAATAAATTATCTTATTGATCTTAAAAAGCAGTATCGGTATAATATTAGATTTTGAGGATGAATTTAAACTGCTCTTTCTCTAACAGCATGTTCAAACTCTTCCTAATGTTTTGGCGATTCAAGAGCAAACAAAAACACCAAACCATTGACAAATTCTTTTCAGTTACAAATCCCGACATCCTTGAAAACATAATCATACCTAAAAAAATCCAAAATTTTTCAATTGTCTAAGATCATGGGACAGATGAATCCTAATCAACAAAACAAACATACGATGATCTCTCCGAAAGCGCAATAATTGAATGATTTCAGAATGAAAGGCAACGATAATAAAACCTACGCATAACAAACCCAAAACAATGAGCTCATTCAATTCGAACGCACTGAAAAGGGTACGTTTTATCCATCGAGATACGACGAGTGAAAAAAATGGATCGAAACGATGGAGGTTGTTGAATTCACGCCCAGAGGATGTCATAACTGATGTGAAGCATCCTTTTCCTTGAAAGGAATTACCTGTTACGTAACTGTTTATTTTTGTTTGGGACGTGCTTTTCAGTTGGCCAGGAACAACATTGCATTTGTTTGTTTCGGAAATGCTGTTGTGATGTTAAGGCTCACTCACACTGTGTTCAGCCTGAGTGATTCTCAGGCCAGGGTCAGCCTGGAATCATGGACGGGCGTATCTGGTCGAGCGCATCTTATCGGCTGTAGTTATCTACCCCACTCAATTAGTGAACAAAGGGGACCCCCAAAAGGGGGACCCCTGCGGACCTCTCCTCAGGGTCCTGCGGAGAGACCCCTTTGTCCACTAATTGAGTGGGGTAGATAACTACAGCCGATAAGATGCGCTCGACCAGATACGCCCGTCCATGATTCCAGGCAGACGTTACCCTCACTCCTGTGAATCGGTTAGTTTGCATAGTAAAGTGAAGAGTGAAAAGCCAATTCACACTTTTCCTTTTGAATAATTCCTCCAAAATGAACACGAAAAGTGATAAATCTATAAATGAGCCTGTAGGATTCGCCGCCTTTATAGACCGGTTTAGCATGCAAAGATTTGAGCGATGCGATCACAGAGAAAAATCCTAACAGAGGGTCCAAAACGATATTTTCAAATTCTGGACGGGTTGGAGGGTGCCACGAGGAACTTTAAATGATGTTGTTGTTGTTGGCGTGTGCCACTTGGAATTACCAAGCTCCACAAGGATTCAAGGCAAAGGGGGTGCGGCTCCTGAGAAAGTGAGGCCCATAAATGACAGAGATAACACTGTTCTACACTGAAAAAATTTCCTTGATGAAAATAGTCATTTCTTATAGATTTTGGGTCGCTGAATACGAAAATCACCATTAAAATTCTCAATTGACTCAGGATTTTCGGGGAACAGCCCCTCCCCCTTTTCACGTTTTTTAACGACTTTTATAACTTTGAACTCGATTTTCAGGGTCAAAAAGCATTGCTTTAATCTTCAAATTGCCCCCCAGGGAACAAGAAATGTTCAAATTAATAAAATATGATAAATTTATAACAAATGGATAGGTTTAAGGGGTAGTTAACCCCCTAAGAATGCAAAAAATTAGCTAAAAATTTTAGAGGTTTTTATACGCTATTTTTTCCTCTTATTTTATACGCAATTCACGTTTGAAGGGTCCTAACCCTTCCCCAAGCACCCAAATTTGATGGCAATATGCAGCAATGATTTTTGCTAAAAGCGGTTGAGGTGAGAGCGCCCCCAGAGCACCCACGGAAGGGTTCAATGCCGCACTTAGAGTTTAACTGTGCTGTACAAAAAAAATTTGAAGCCACTTACTGAATTTCAGCTGATTCTTGTGTAAAATGATCTGCTGAATTCAAATATGACACCCATTTTCCTCCATCACCCTCAGTTTTTAAGGGGATGCCCCCTAATTGTTATCCACAGCCGTGCATCTATTAACATCTTGAAACATGGAATCCTCACTCCCGAAAACCGGTCAGTTTTTAAAGAACTGAAGAGTTTCTACTTAGGATACACCCAAAATATAAGAAAAACGTCATTTGTAATCTTTTCAAAATCATCGATATTATTCCTGAACTCGCGAGCGCCTTCACGATTCTGGAAGTCTTCCGAACTCTTCAGCGGAGACTTCTGGGAGGCTAACACCTCAACCGCTTTTAGTAAAAATTATTGCTGCATATTGTCATCAAATTTGGGTCCTTGGGGAAGGGTTAGGACCCTTCAAACGGGATTTGCGTAAAAAATAAGAGGAAAAATA
The DNA here is from genome assembly GCA_024610705.1 of Tetragnatha versicolor. NCBI lineage: Eukaryota > Metazoa > Arthropoda > Arachnida > Araneae > Tetragnathidae > Tetragnatha > Tetragnatha versicolor. The sequence goes on along the minus strand of JANDEH010000017.1, from coordinate 12,012,391 downwards.
GCGTATAGAAACCTCTTTAATTTTTAGCTATTTTTTTGTATTTTTAGGGGGGTAATTACCCCTTAACCCTATCCATTTGTTATAAATTTATCATATTTTATTAATTTGAACATTACTTGTTAACTGGGGAGCAATTTGAAGACTAAAATAATTCTTTTTGACCCTGAAAATCGAGTTTAAAGTTATAAGGTCGTCGAAAAACGTAAAAAGGGTGAGGGGCTGTTCCCCGAAAATCCTGAGTCAATTGAGATTTTTTTTCGTATTCAGCGACCCAAAATCTATAAGAATTGACTATTTTCATCAAGGAAAAAATTTTGAAGGTCAAATTTGTAGAACAGTGTAATAGGCGGTACCATTTTGGTGACCAAACCTGTGATTGGCTGTGACGTGTTCATTCAATCTGTCACTCAATCCACTATTTTCGGAGAAGGAAAAAGGTTTTTCTCACCCAATCAGGCTTTTTTCTCCCCTTCTCGTAACGTAGATGTGATCCCAGCGCCAAAAGAGCCCCCATACCATCCAACTTTTCGATTTCCATTAGCTCTAATGGCCATGGACTCACTATTGTAGTACTCTGTGGATGTGATCACGGCATAAACTGGGGATATAAAGGTCAAAAATTTCCTATTAATAACATTTTATAGATGCAAATGTGGCTTCATGAAATACGCAATCTTTTAGTTAGACACATGTTTATTGAACAAGAAAGATTGAGAAGAAGTAGTTAACGGTTTTTGTCTCAGCTCCCAAAATCTGAATATACAGAGTTGAGTAGTCAGGCTGCTACTCTTAACAGATAATGTATTACATCTATCACATTCCTCATCGATTTAGAATGTCTGTCATTGGTCTTCAGTGCTATGACGTAGTAGTCACGTCATTATTTGTAGGAAATTTATTATAGGGAAGTTTCGACTAATCGTGTCACTTAAATCGCTGCATGCAAACCCGGCGAAGAACCAATGGCAATACTAGATTTTAAACTAAACAAAGACTCATATTTTTTGTAAAACGTGACGTCATATAAAGAATTAAATCTTCTATCCACGTCTCGGTGCATGCATGCGCGGTGAATATTTTTAACATCTTAGTCTCACCTTTTCTTTCGCACTTTTCTCGAAAACTTTGGGTTGTAGCGGTACAGTTTTTTAAACATTTTTATGTATTTAACGTAAGGAATCTTGCTGTATAGATTTTGGGTGAACTTGTAGGAACACCTCAGTTTTAGGCCAGAATGCAGTTTCACAATACAAACCAGAAGTCTGTTTAGTATTTTGAACTTGTTTCACTTTTAAAAATGATTAAACCAAATCAAAATTAATATTGTTTATATTTATTGCTTAACGTGCTTACTTAATTAATATTTCGAGGATTTTTTATCAATCTATACGTTGCTTGTTGATTGTTTTTATTTCAAAGGATTATCAATTCATTTTACTAAGAATGCACTGAACAAGAACAATACATCCAATGAATCAATACATATGGTGTTTAAAGTTAAATTTAAAAAACAAATTGTAGGTAAGATATTTAATTGTGTTTTTATAAAAAAAATACCCAAAATGTTAGGACTTTAAAATGGTAAATATTTTGGATATAAATTTTCCCTGAAATTGAGCTGTTTCTGTCATTGCTTCATGTAGACCTGAACTTTGGAAATCCAATTGAAGAAGCCGAATTGAGATAATTCACCAAAGTTTCCAGGTCAAATAATTTCAAGTGAACGCCACCTTTGTTTTAATGGTTATCAAATATTGAAGCAACTTGAATGTAGATTACTCTATTTACATTAAGATAACAATATAGATTATGTTTGTTTTTATTTTAAAAAATGTGCACTTGGTGTTTTCTTACATAAGATAGGTGTTATTTAAATGATTGTTTCAAATTATAATTATTAAAAGAATTAAATATGAAAAAATTAGAATATTTACAACACACTGTGATTACACGAGACCCAAGGAAATTGCGTGGTCTTCTAAATCAAATTAGTGTGCCTATATAAGCAATAATTTGTCATGCTAAAAATTGGTTTCACAAAAAAGAAATTTAAGAAACCTCTTTTCTGATTTAAAAAATTTTAAGAAACTTTTTCTTTACATAAATGACTACTTTTATCTATGTTATTTAGAATGAGATATAATCCCAGACATATATTTTCGTAAATCCATATTAGTATATTTGTAGGTAATTGGAATAACTGAAAATAATGTTAACCTCGAAATGCAAACTGTTCCCATATAAATATAATATTCTAACCATCTGAATAGTTCTAAATTATAGAAATGTTTTTTTACTTATTTTTTTATCTATTCCTTGTTTAAACTCTATGGTCGAAATAATAGAAGAGACAAATAGTGTCTACTAATCTACAATTTCATTCGTTTCTTTTTTATCTCTCTTTTTATAAAACTGTTTCACCTTTTGTTCTTCTTGAATTTGAGGCTTTGTCTCAAGCCGACTGTAAACTGAAAAAAAAATATATAAGACACTGGTAAATTTTGATATTTTAATGGTCTTTGTGAGTGTATGAATATAATAATTTTTCTTCATATATGACAAAGGGGCCATCGTTAAAAAATTTTGTTAAAAATTGTTTAAAAAATCCTTTTCAAATAATTTCGATCACCTCTCTTCCCTATCTCTGTCAAAGTGTCACAATTCACTGTAACCCCTTCCCCCTTTTTGTCACATCACTAATAATAAGTTTAGAAGTAAGGTTGGTAAGAATCTGGGATTCAATGTTTTTAGTGATGTTTAAGTGCACAGCACCTTATAATTTCAAAGGGAGAGCTCTCATTTTGTTTTAGTATGAATACAATTTCGCTAAATTATATTTCGAAGTGTCTATTATCCATTAAAGTTGACCCATGCACAGTAACCAGCTAGATAACATTAAAATTATATTATTAAGTAATACCATCTTGGATGCCACTTTTGTTTATTATGCTTTTATATTAGCAAAATTCGTTAGATTTCAGTTGTTACTTTCGTGGAGCTAGACAGCGCCATTATATTTAACAGAATTTTTTTTCCATATTTTTAGTTGATTTTAATGTGTGATGTCACAGTTTTTGAAACCTCCCTCTCTTCGCAAAGTGTCACAGATTGATATCCCCCTCTCCTCTCCAAGCGTGACATCAGTTAAGGACGGCCCTTTAATAAAGGTCCGATTTTTCCGAGCATTATTGCAAATCATCACATCCTTCGGACTCTTCCCAGATGACGAATTTCTATGGGATATTCCGCGAATGTTCATCACGAAGCCACACAAAAAAGCTGTTATCCCGCGCTGGGAACAGAAATCCCACAAAAAAACAAAAACTTCCGGAATGAGCTTTCCAAAAATGTCGAGAAACATTAATTGCTCCAGAAAACATCCGTGGTATGCGAGAAAACCCATAACTCCATCAAGCACTTGGTTGTTTTTCAGCCTTTTTCATTGACGATTCGGACTTCACTCGTTAAATCCGGTTCTGATGGAATCACAAGTTATTCACAATATTTGAATGATTGATATGAAACTATCGAGAAGATCATCTTTTGGGCTTACGACCTCGTACAACGATATAGATCATCGTCTTTATAATTGGGGAGGAATTTCGAGGACCAATGACACTGGAGCATCGTAAACACGAGGCAGTCTGATGTTGATTTTGATGGGGTTTTACCAGTTGAGTGCTTCTTCCATATTTTGGCATGCTGAAGTCATTAGTTTGATAAAACAGTCAGTTTAGTTGTCAGTAAACACTTTGATTCATCCGATTAAATCATCTGAAAAAAAAAGCAATCACTTAGATCTTATTTTGTCGGGTTCACGGTGTTTTTTTTAATAATAAGTATGATTTGCCAGTTGTTATATCTACTGTGTTTTTATTAGTGATGGGCAGGTATCGATACCAAATACTTAAGTACTCGATACCTATAGGTATCGAGTGTATTCGATACCCACAAAAGTATCGATACTTCATTGACATATTTCGTTTTAAATTTTTCAATGAAGTAATCTTTATAATACCTACTGTAGATCAAACGCAGCCTATTTCCATTTTCATTTTGCAACGCTCAAACCCAAGTTGTTATCATCCGCGAGAGAAATTTGACGCGGCTAGGTTTTTCCCCCGCCAAATCCTTCGCCTCTATCCACCTCCAGGCCCGAAGCTACGGGGCTTTTTGATGGATCGCTTTCAGTTTTTTGAATATTAGTCTGATTATGGATAGGCCCTAAAAAAATTGTCCCTTCAGGTTCATTTCCCGACATTGCAAAAAAGTACTCGATACCTATAAGTATTCGATACCTAAAATTATCGATTTTGCCCATCACTAGTTTTTATTTTGTGATGTGCATTCATTTCGTTGGTTCAAAAGACATTTTTCTTTTTTTTGAAACGGTGTCTGTTCTTGTAAATGAGGAACTTTTGAAACTGCTCTCACTGACTAATTATTGAACTTCTGTCTTAGGCTTATACAGAACAGAGTAAACATGTAATGAAAAACAACTCAAATTCCTGTTTATCTCATCTTATATTACTTTTCCTCTTTCATGCATTTCTTCTCACCCTTTCTTTCTAATTCTGAATTTTTCCCTTACCCTCGCTCGCTTATTACACCTCAATGAACCTTATTCATTCCATCCTTCTCTCTCTTTTTTTTCAAGTCCTCTTTCTTCCCTTTACTCTGAAGGCTCATTTAAACTTTTCATTTTCAGTATTCATCTTGGAGGGATCATTCAAAACGACAATGGTAAATGCTCTTTCACACTATTTCACTTTCACTGTTCATCCTCGAGTTATTCACTCTCTTTCTCGTCACTTAAATCATCATTGGAGGGAAAAGAGCAGCGCCGATGAAATTAAAATTCCGCCTGATAGAAGTTCTATATCCAATCAGAAATCACTTTCACCATTTTGGCTTCTTCTGATTGGCGGCTGCATCCCGAGAGAGGAAAACTGCCACTTGGACTCTCTGTTAAGCTCTTTACTCTGTGAGCAGGGGTAGAAGTCATCATATATTTCCTTTAAATCCTATATTTTCAAAAAAACATTAAAAAAAGCGTCCTATAAATCCTATTTATCCTATATTTCAAAAAATAATCCTATATTCCAAAAAACGACCCTACTGTCGAGTTCAAGTGTTCAAAATTTAAGTTAATGTCTTGGATATCCCTGAAAAATATTTTTGATACTTACTAAATGCCTAAAATTTTAAAATTTAGATAGCTTAATAATTATTACAGGATGTTTGCTGGTCATTTAGAAGTCCTAAAATCGTATCACGGTCTAGATTTCTTCTGAAAGTTAATGAGTATTCAATTATTCTTTGAGTTTTTGCCTGTTTTTTAGATTCAATGAGGGCAGGAAAAACAACTTTATTCTCTCGCATCGCAGTTTTCGTGTCTTATGTCGATATTATCGACTTTAAAACTTGGTTTTGGAAAAATATTACATGTGTTCCAAATATGGACAGTTTTAGCAAGCCTACAACTTAAATTGCTTGCTATTATGTAAGAAAGCAAAGTAGTTTGATACTATAACGTATTATTCAATATTTTTTTTTATCAGGAAAACAGTCTTAAAACATCTTTTCTCAGTATTTTTTTAGATTATAAAATTAATGGAATTTGTTTTTTAAATAAGAAAACATTTTTCTAGATTTTCCATTCATTCATTTTTCATTATAGATTAAATTAACTATGGTTTTATTTAAAGTATTTTTTAAATTAAATACATTAATTTGTTATCAAAATTCATTTGTTTGAAAATTCATGAAAGTATTTAGTGGCAATATAGTTTGAGTCTTATTCTAACCTATTTTTGTAGCCAAGTACAAGTAAACTTGTAGTTGTAAGCCTAAATACTAAACACATAAACTGATTCAGAAGTGTCATTAGTCCTCTTACCAAACTATAAAAAATTTATTTTTGTCCTATATTTTTTTTTTGAAAAATCCTATATATTTTTATTTGGTCACTTCTACCCCTGTGTGAGTGAAACAGTGTAAATGAGCCACCTTTACCATTGCATTCACTTCGCTGTTCTGTTCAGTCTTACTTTCTTAAGGATAATTTACATTGTTTAACTTTCGTTGTTCACCATAAGTGATCCTCTCACTCAGACGAATCAATTGTTCGTGAAGGATATCGAAAAAGTGAAGAGTGAAATGGCAATTTACCCTTTTCATTTTGGTGGGATTATTCCTCCAAGATAAACATCGAAAGTGAAAAATCTATAAATGAGCCTTCATGAATTTACTCCTTTGTAAAGTAGCAAAGCGAAAGAGACAGTAATTAAATATTAATAACTAGCTGTTACGACCCGGCTTTGCCGGGTCGTAACAGCTAGGCTAGCCTTTTATGCGAGCTTCCCTCGTTACTACTTCAAGTTCCTATTAATTATACATTAAATAAGAAGTTTAACTTCTTTATCTTACCGCGAGATGGCATCATAGTGTGCGAGCGTTCCAGAATCAGTGAGTCAGTGAGTCAGTGAGTGACGTGGGCTTTTATATGAGAGATTCCTCTAAGTTAGTAATGATCCAAAACGGTTTTTTTTCACTTAAATATAGCTTAAATTAGTAATTCAAAAAGAATTTCAGTGCAATTTACGTTTAATATTGAAACTGGTTGAATAATCTGAACTCTTAGAGTTAAAATTACTTGTCAACTTACATTGTCACTTTTAACATCTACTTTAACAAAAGTGTCCTTTCCTGTAAAAAAAGATATATTGTTAGAACTAATAAAAAACTTCAATACACAATCTGTAATTTTATTAAACCATTGAAAAGGTATCTATCCTTTATATTTCAAATGACCTTTCGAAGATAATCCATAAGATCGAAACTTATTGTCTGAATAAGTGTATTATTTAAGTTGAAATCCTTTTGAGTTTTATCAGTTCTTATTAGATAATATGAAGGTCTAACGACCTAGCTACTCCCACAAGGGTCCCCTTTGTGTTGTTTACTAGATAACACATTTTCATCGTTTTTTTTTTAAATTTGAATGCAGGAAGTTAGATTAAAAGTTGCCTCATCATATCTTACATAAAACATTTTTAACTTTCATTTTATAACAGGAAAAGTCACTTTACTATTGCAAATTGAATGGTAAAAAAGTTGAGTGTAAGACGGATTTCAAAAACATACCCAAGATTGCACCTATGTAAAACATTGTTGATTTGTTATTGTTTTCAAATTTTATTTCCACCTGTAAGGGTTCTCTAACTCCAGACCAGACGGCCCAGGCATTTCGAATCATTGTATTTATTCAGTTAACATTAAAAATATTAATATATTTTAAAATCACAACAATCTAAATATGAGAAGTTTCGTTGTGAAGTCAGACCACATATTTAGAGCGTCCAAACCATTAAAAAACTACATTCCAAACCGTGTTCTTTATAAGGATGAGGCCGGCCGGTTGCACCAACCACCTGCACTTCAGGCCCGTTCTGGCCTCACACCACCCAATTTTCTGATCCACCTGGGCGTTCAGCCCCAAAAAACATTAAAAAATTTTATGTTTAAAACAGGGTCAAACTTAATTATAAATTGTTCTTGATTAGTTTTTTAAACATACTCAAATTCTTCCTATTCACATTTTTGGGCAGGGAGGGCCGGTATCCTGCACCCCGTTTATACGGGTTGCCTTCACGTTAACATCTCAGCTTGACTTTTCCAAACGACCATGGATCTTGGCAATGCCGTATTTCATAATCGCACCCTGATGGAACTTCTTTCGTCACCATCTCGTCCACTCCTCACTCGTGTGTTCCAAAAAGAGAGAGATATCCAGATTTCAGGTACATCATTAATTTTGGTGTATAGTTTGTCTAATGTCTCTCCTCGCTAGGATGACCCAAAATTTTTTTTCAGGTAGAGTTCTGGGCACCCTCTACTTTTTTTCGAACAGCTAATAGAAGCTAACAGCCAAAATTTCAACTCTGTATTCGAATTAGAAGTCGATGACCAAGAACGGTGAAAAAATCCAAATTCGAATATTTTTATACAAAACAACTAACAAACCAAAGACCAAACCCACTCATTTTGTTCATGATTTTTTATAAGAAACTACTAACGTTATAGATATAATGTTCCAGGTTTTGTTTTTTTATCACCTTCATTTTTGTTGCAGTAATTTTCTAATGTCCAAAGAACTTTTGTAAAGTTGTTTTCCCTGCATTTTTAAACAGCTAATAACTCTAGAACCAACTTATAAACTTGAATTTAGTCCCATTTGGTCTGTAATTTTTTTTCTTTGATTTAATGTGAATCATGTCCATCATTTTCAAAATTTAAAATAAGTGAAAAAAAAATTTTATGAAAAATTTTTTTTGATTTGACATTTTTTGAATGTTATAAGTCATATGGACCTTAGTTTAGGGACTTACCTAAATTTCAAATATTTTTTATTTTTTTATGCATGATTAAATTTTATTTTCTACTTGAAATTTTGTAATAATGTTCATTTTAAGAGTTAAAAGGCTTTTAATGTTTTTTCATTAAATTTGTTTTTCACTTTTTTTAAATTTTGAAAAAAACTTTTTGAAAAGGATGGTCATGATAAACATTAAATCAAAGACAAAAAAATTTCAAACAAAAGACTAATTTAAGGTTTTTAAGTTGTATAGTTCTAGAGTTATTAGCTATTTAAAAATGCAGGAAAAACAACTTTACAAAAGTTCTTTGGATATTAGAAAATTACTACAACCAAAATAAAGGTGATAAAAAAACAGAACCTGGAACGTTATATTTATAACGTTAGGGGACATCCATAAATTACGTGAGGTGTTTTTTCCAAAACCTGGACCCCCCCTCCCCCCTTGGTGAGATTTAGTGAGATTTTGCTGGACCCCCCTTCCCCCCACGTAAGATTTACCTACATCCTACAACCTTTAAAAATAATTTTCTATCCTATTCGTTTGCATTTTGTGCTTCCAGAAAACTCCAGCTCTCAAGCGTCGCCTCCAACCGTGGACCGGTTTCGCCCTTGTTAGGGCTCATCAGCACGGTATAGGAAGGTAACGCAAGAGAGCGGAGGGGGAGCTTTTAGTCTAGCCGACTATAACGGAAAAAGTGGTGACCATTGATCAGGCCTCCACTATCTGCCGGAATGAACTGCGCATTCCCTAGAACAGATTTAATTCCCGAAAGGCAAGGTATGAAAAGAAGAGTTCTTCACCAGTAACCTCTGGTTAGAGGAATATGTGAGAAAACTCCAGCTCTCAAGCGTCGCCTCCAACCGTGGACCGGTTTCGCCCTTGTTAGGGCTCATCAGCACGGTATAGGAAGACGGTTATAGACATACTTCCCCTTAGGGTAGAGTCACGGTAGCGCAGGATCAGTATCTCCACGGTCGCATCTTCTTTCTCGGAATAGAACAAAGAAGAACCGCCCATCCAACTAAGCGTCAAGTCAGACCTAGCGTCTTATGACCGCGCGACCCATTAATCACCATTAAAAAAGCATTGGAAAGCCTAGTCCCCTATCTTGACAGGAATCAAGACTCCTGTCAAGATAGGGGGAGTCTCAGGCTGAACTCCATGCTTTCTCCCCTATCTGATTTACGATTCGGGCGTTTCGAGACGCTTGTAGTGTGGCGCGAGGCTAAAGCTTCCCCGGGGAGTCACTTGGGGTCTGTACACTATTTCCCGGGGCCCCCCTGTTGTAGAGATTCCGAGAAACCCCCTGGTTTACGGTTTTTCTATTGTCCGATTAAGATACACGCCTCAACTGATACCGATCTTGCGCCTACCATGACACTACCCTTTATGTTGAGATAACCCACCAAAGCTATCTAATTCTAAACCTTCAAGATGTTACGTTAACATCAAACTTGACTTTTCCAAATGACCGTGGATCGTGGCAATGACGTCTGTCATAATCACACTGATGGAACTTCCTCGATCACAGCATCCCGTCAAGTGTCCACGCCTCACTCGTGTGTTCCGAAAGAAGAGATAGAGGGAGGGATCCAGATTTTATCGTTCGGAAACACCATCTAGTGTTGTGACAACACTGATAGTAACCAGGACGTATTAATGAACAAAAAAAAGAGCAAGAGTTCCAAACTTAGAAGAGAAAAAACAAATAGGAAGTTATCATATCTAATCACATACATACATACACATAGTAAGAGGATACGTAACTTCGTTGCCCATCTGATATGTTTTGGATCAAGGATATCATCGCCAGGCAAAGTGCAGAAATGAGTCTCAGTGTAACCTTTTTTATTTTTTATCAATCTTTAATATTGATAAGATGGGGGTTCAAATAAGAGAGTAAAGTGTTCCGTTTACGGAATGGGAACGTTCGATAAAATTCCCCTACTCCAACGTCTTATTATCGAGGCTTTTCAAAGTGTCAAAAGATAAGATTTTCTGGAGATGTTGGGGATTCAGGCTGAATCAGTAAACAGACTGAAGGTTTGGGGGATGCACACAACTTTTAATCATAATTTAAACCAGGTGGTTGTAGAAGTAGAAGTACTAACTCCTCGTGCTTTTTCGCCACATGTCTGGGGTTCAATTCCCGCAGGGCCGAGCAAGATCGACTAGGGCCTTCATCCCTCCGGGAGCGTTAAAACTGAACATCAAGACCAAGTTCGCTTGGGGAAATCATAGGATTTTTGTATCAAGCTATCCACTCACCTAATATAGCTTTATAGCCTCACCTATAGTCTTTTCATTTAGAATTGGCGACTGAAACAGGATCAAAAACGATCAATAATGCTTAATTACGTTCATCACACAACTTCAGTGACCTATTTTTTTACAGTATTTTAACTACTTTTGCTTAGGCTTCCTTGTCATTGCAAAAGAAAATTTTTTCGATGATAATTACAATAGTAAGTGCTTCTAATACATTATGTCTCAGGCGCCAATTCTAAATGAACCGAGGATAGCAAGGCTGGTTCTACCAGAGTGTTAAGATATATGACGATCTAGGCTCCATCGAGTATCCCCCTACTTTTTTATTACTAGCTGAAGTTTTTGAGGGGTTGGTTATTGGAAGAGTTCAATTGATTTTTCATATACACAGGAAGTTTTTTTCCTTTTTATAAATTCATAAAAAATTAATTGAACCCTAAATCAAGTATACAGGGTGTTTCGAAATTGCGTTGCACGGCTTTTATTCGGCACCAGCCCCTCCTAGGGTCATGGAAGTAAGGTCTACCCCTAGGTAAGTGACCCTGGAGAATCCATTGAGAGGACTTAAAGCGCCCCTAGCCGCGAAATTAAAAAGTTAAAAAAATTAATTTAAAAACTAAAGGAGATAGAGCAAAAACCTCAGTGAGAGTATTGTTGCCAACGTCAAGAAGAACTCATTGAAAAAAATTTTATCAAAATATCTTGAATATTCGCGGAGATATTAGCAAGTGAAAATAGCACTTTTTCATTGGTCAAAAAGTAAAAAGTTCGCATATTTGCAATTTTTTTTGATTTTTTGGTTAAATTTTGCGTTCTTTCAACTAAAAAAACACAAAACTACACAATTTCACTGAAAAATTTGCAAATATGCGAACTTTTTACTTTTTGACCCCTGAAAAAGTGCTATTTTCACATGCTAATATCTCCGCGAATATTCAAGATATTTTGATCAAATTTTTTTCAATGAGTTCTTCTTGACAATGGCAACAATACTCTCACTGAGGTTTTTGCTCTATCTCCTTTAGTTTTTAAATTAATTTTTTTAACTTTTTAATTTCGCCGCTAGGGGCGCTGTAAGTCCTCTCAATGGATTTTCCAGGGTCATTTACCTAGGGGTAGACCTTACTTCCATGACCCTAGGAGGGGCTGGTTCTGAATAAAAGCCGTGCAACGCAATTTTGAAACACCCTGTATATAGTTTACTAAATTGGTTAACTAATTTTTGTACCAAATTTTGGTTTGAAGAATCCAAAAGTTAATTTCTACCTAGTCAAAAAATATTTCCTCTTTATCTTTGAAAAATCCAAACGGCCTTTATAACTTTGGTTGATTTGCTTTTATTGGTTAATATTGTTTGGTTTGCGTGAATTGAGAAAAATATTGTAAATGATTACTTAATTTGCCTTTGGTTTCATGACCTAAAAATAGAAACATCACTGAAAATTATAGCTGTGTTTAACATAAATTTTCAACTAATTTTGTTAAGGAATTTTGAAAATTAGGGGTTATATGTAATTCCAAAATGTTAGTTCTCAGAGCAGAAATCAAATTAGTTAAAGTTGCTAAACTAGATAAATCTTTGAGCTTTATGTGGGCGAGGTTTATGTGGCTTAAAAATTTTTAAATGAGGAATTTATATTATATTTTCGATAAATCTTAATAACTATTCAAAAAATGGTGAACATGGGATTAATAAATTATATTTATACAGTCTGTTTTGAAATCTGTTGTCTCTCTATTCTAAAAAAAAGTTTTTAGTGAACGGTTTCCAGAGAAAGGCTTTTTAATTACTGAACCGAATGACACATATATGGTATCAAAATGTCCGGATTCCTTCCGGATTTCCGAGTAAGCCCTTCGATTTTTCAAAAAAATTCTCAATTTTAAAATATTTCCATTTTTTAAGATAACGGATAAGGTCGCAGTTACAAAGCAAGTACTGTCATTCAAATTATTATGCATCCAATCACAACGACCGATTGACGCTATATTTTAAGATGAAACATGTTTTTCACCTTTTAAAAAAAGTACTTTCTTGATGAAATATCACTCAAAGACTGATAAAAACATATTCTAAAAACTTACATGAACGCCATTTCATACTAAAATTTCACAGTTTTTGTCCAATATTTATAATTTTTAGTCTGATTTTATCGAAATTAATTGTAAACATAGAGTGATGTTTTGTCTCTTTTAATTTCGATTGCTTAAACGGTATTGTCTGGGTTAACAAGTCTGGGTTTAAAAAAATATGAATGATAAACACTAGGCATATTATACTAACGAGTTATTTTAAAATAACGGGTTTTTGTTTGGTTCGAATATTGATAAACAATTAGAAATAGTTATTTTTATATAATCATAGATTAAAAATAATTAAGATGAATATTTTTAAAAACATTTCGTTTAAATTTTTGATTAGTTCGAGTTAATATATATTGAAACGTTTAAGGGAGCTTTATTCATGGAGGGGATTTAGGGAAGCATATTCGGAAAGTTGGTTGACGTTTTTTTTTGTAAATTGTTTAATTGTTTTGTTAAAATCCCTCTCTGACTACACCCCTGAATAGTCCTATTAACTTTTAGGAATATGAAAGCTCTATATCAGGTACGGGCAACCTTTTTGGATCTGCGGGCTGGACTCAAAGATTAAAATGACTTGGAGGGCCATAGAGTAGATAATAGGTAATTTTGAAAAAAGGCTGTTTTTTATTAAAAACATGGTTATAGTACTAAAGTTAAACATTAATCTGGAATAAGATTATGTTATCTTGATTAAGCATTATTATAAGTATAATGCGTGAGTTACATTAATCTCAGGGGTGTAAATAAAATTATTATTTTATTAAATTTATTATTTACTGTAACACTACAGTAAATTTTTATGTAGAATTTGCGTCTTAAAGAACTTAGAAATAAAGCTCCAACTACCAAAGGAGGGTCCTTTTACTAAAAAACAAAGATAAGTATTATTTTACAATTGTAAAATAGTTTTGGATTATTAAATTCCAAGTCCAAGGGGGGCTGAGGGATTCCCCAGAAATTTTTTGGAAATTATACCTTAAAAACATGGTTTTAACTTGTTCTGGTACTAAAATGTTCCGCAGGCCGGGACAAATGGCTTGGTGGGTCGGAGGTTGCCCATATGTGCTCTATATCAGACATCATTATTAATTTATCTACTGATATAATCTTAAAAAATAGACCATTGTTCAAAACTTAAAAATAAACAGGAATTTAAATCTGTTTATTTAGGTAATTTATCGAAAGAGCTCTGAAGGCATGGTGAAAATTTGAGCCTTAGAGCAGGTGTTCTCAAACTTTTTAACATCGCGACCCACTTTTGAGAAACAAAATCTAACGCGACCCACCGACTTCAGTTAGTTATAATTAACTGAACAGAGTAACTATCTCATACCCCCCACAGAATTTTAAATTCTCTGACTGTGGGGTGTTCACCAACTATTTAGTTACAACAATAAATTATTACTTGCACGTATTAGAAGTGAAATAATTTTTTTAGAAAATTAAAAGTAAATATTTGAATTTTAATGAATGAAATAGTTTAATTGTTGGCTAACAATGATCCCCAAAGTAAAAAGGGGGGTCTGGGGGGTCCTCCCCCAGAGAAAATTTTAAAATTTGACCCTTAAAAACATGGTTTTAACTTGTTTTTTAGAAATATGGGATAAATTGCAGTTGCATCATTTCCTAAGAAAATTCTTAAAATTTGCATTGCTCCCCCCCGGTGTGGATGGGGAGAAACACTGAATATTTTTTCAAATCTTATTTGAATAACCGACTAGATTTGCATTATCGGCACATTAAAGCGGCACACATAGTACGTATTTACATTAATTGTTCCGTTCGTTTACCTTTTTATTTGATACCAAGTAGTGTAGTTTTTCCTCAAATTTTTATTCTTTTTACTATATGGTAATTTGATAAATTTCAAATAATAGTTTGATAATTCAAAAGTCAATAACCACTTTTTTAAAAATTATAAAAAAGATTCTTCATATTCAGAAAAATTAAAAATCTTCTCGCGACCCACCAAAAACTGACTGGCGACCCACCAGTGGGTCGCGACCCACAGTTTGAGAAACGCTGCCTTAGAGACTCCAGACTTCAACAGCCAAAAACAGCTGAAAACAGCGCCTAATGGAAGAGTGGCCTCCCCCACTCTTCCATCTCGTTTGTTTAAACTGGAAATTCCTCGTAAATGCCGACGACTCTTTCGTTTGAATGGTGGAAAAGGCAGTGAAAATTAAAAGGCTCCAGTTTCTGTACCCTTGCCAACTCTTGTGGGTCTGGAGGGAAAATCGAAATATCTTTAATAAGAGTGCCAAATGTTTTTATTTTTATGTAAAGAAGCTGTGAATGAAATACTTAACGGTAAACAGACAAGTTTAACTGGCGCGTAAAAGATTTGTTGAAGATATTTATACTTACTTGCAATTTATACGCGCTGCTTGTGTATTTCTAATAAGTTAGATGGCGCACTCTACCCTGTCTTGGGTCATGCACCATAAAAACCCAATCAACCAACCTTATAAGTTAGAAACACAAAAAGTTTTCTTATAATTTCGTATTAATTATACACCTAGATGCCCATAAAGATGACTATTTTCTAAATATTTTTAAGTAATAACAAATTTATAACTTATTTCAGAGAAAGGTATTAAGACAAAAAAATTATATAAAACAATTAATTTAAACTTAATAATAAACAAAAAATATTTCCTCCCAATAAATTTCATGAAAATAACGGGAACATAGCATTCTTTTATTTCATTAAAAATTATGTATGTTAAAAATTTGTTTTAGGCTTGAATACTTATTTTAGTGGAAATCAAAACATATTGGACATTACACTCTAGTAAAATGTTTCACTGTACCTTTTTTTAAACAGTTCTATTTAATGAAAAACCAATATTTAAATATTTAACCTTTATGGGGGTCGAAACAAATTTGATGAAAACTTTAAAGAGAAAAATTATATATTCTTCCTATCAAATTTGATTACTGAAGAAATTACATTTTGCCAGTGTTGTTACATATTATCTCGTTCAACCAATGAGGTTTTTGAGAACATCTATTTTTAGCACATGTTTCTTCACAATAGCCTTACTGTGTATTTTCATTCACCTGACAGGTCTAAGTCCACGAATCACAATCTGGACTAATTATTTCACACAATGATCTATTTCAGTTATTTTTGGGGTTATCTTACACATCGCATCAGCCGAAATGTAAACGATACTGTCTATGGGTTGAACTCAAACACATTTAGACAATTTTTCTCTGACAAAAAAGTTTTAACACTAGTGGTGTCATCAAATCAAAATTAAATCTGAGTAAAAATATCAGATAATATTTTTTTCGCTTTGCGTCTCTCTGGTCTCAAGAGTTTGAAATAAAGAATACGATTTTGTTGTGGGAAAAATAGCAGCGATTATACTATATTTAAAATAACAGCGTGACATAAGCAGCGATTTTGTCCAGTCTCGGTCCATTATAAACCCAACTCTGGCCTTAAAAAGTGTTTCTGTTTGTTTAACCCCTTAACAGTGTCGCCCGAACTGAGCTCGAGCAACTACTACGTGCAGAATTTGTGATGCCCGAACTGAGTTCGGGTTGGAAAAATTAACTTTTCCGTTTTGTGAAGCCCAAACTGAGTTTGTTCGATGATGATAGTGATTTTTCTTCGTTTAGAGACATTATGTTTGAATAATCTTCCTCCTAATTGAATAAGATGTGTGTGTAATCCAATACTTTTCTATGCGTATGTTAAAATGATTAATACACTTGTAATTTCATTTAAATTTTGATTTTTGTTATAAAAAAACTATTTTCTAACACTAATAATAATATAAACAGCAAAATTAAACAGTCAAAAAAAATTTCCATTTTTTTGGTCAATTTTTCTTAAATGAATGTCACTGTTAAGGGTAAAACCAAATTATCTCACGATTCCATCTCCCAGCCCTCACAAAACATCCAAAGCGGTACTTTGCACAGCATTGTATCCTCACTGGAAATTTTTCCAATGCAATAAACAGACATAAAAGCCCGGTCTTGCATCACCGCGCCATTCCCTTCCATACAAAGAGTCACTTAACTGCTCAGCCGACACGCTGCTCAAATAAAACACTCTCTCCGCCTAGTATTTCCCCAGTCCATAAATTAGGCAACAAATGGAGACGCTAACCTTGATTAAGTTGCAGACTGGAGTGGAGCCCATATCCGTTGGTTATGCTTCTCTTCCAAAAACATGGGGACAATGCTTGCTGATGGTTGTATTCATGTCCAGTGGGTGTCCCATCATAACTGTGCAAATTTTGTGTTTTCTGAAGATGCAAATGAAGATTCTAGGAAGAAGGGGTTTGAAGAAAGAAGCTTTTTTACGGAGAAGAACACAACCCTATAGGGAATTTATCTAGATTCAAGGACCTAACCATGCAAACAGCACACCTTGGTTGGTTTCCTTTGAAATTATTATCGTCGAAGGGTACGGTCACCCTGAGCGTAGGATCAGGCGTATCTCCCCGATCTCTTTGTGTGGTTAGGTGAGGTCAATCAGCGATCAAAAGAGTGGGGGAGATATCCACTGCTCGATAAGATCCGCCTGATTCTGCGCTCACGGTGACCGTGGCCGAAGTTGTGTAGTTTTAGTGTATCTCTATCTCGCTGCCACCCCTCTTCCTGGGTTGGGCAAGGTAGACTCAGCCTTTTATCCCTCCGGAGTCGATAAAATGAGGACCAAGTTTACTTGGGGGAAACAAGGAGCTTTGCCTTAGTTGACTGTGACTTTCAGTAACATGTTCGGTAACAGCTCTGTTCATGGCCTCACCCAGTGAGGCTGGTTATGCTGGAGTTAAAAGGTCTAACGACCTAGGTACTCCGTCAACTATCCCCCTTGTTTTGTTAGGAAGTCGACATAATGAATCCTTTGAAAATTTTCTAACTCTTGATTTTTTTTCTGCTTTCTCTCAATGTCATTAGTCATGTCTCTCATGTCTCAATGTCTCCAGCCCAGAATACTTAAAAAAAATTATTTCGTTTGAAATAATTTAAAATAACTATCTTCACACCTTCGGTAACCATAGCAACTATCCTCGTCAAAGTGACGAAGAAGGCTTACTATTGGCTGCTCGAAGAGCGTAACTATGGTTACGCTTCTAGCGTGGGGGAAAGCACTATTTCTCAAGCGCCAAATCTGAATGAATAGAGTATACTGCCGTCCTAAGCGAAAGTGTACACTAACGCAATTTCTCACAGATTTACTTTGAGAAAAATCTCACCAAAAGAGTATTTGGCGGATTTTTAATTCTATGCGGTAGACCCTCCTTTTAAGATCAAATATTAGCTAAGCCCCCAAAAAAACCTCTGTTATCAGTTGCAGGGTTGAGTTGGAATGCGTATATATTTATGGCAAGCAGGGTTCAATTACACAGTTACAAATTATTAACATTTCAGCTGTAATAATAACATTGCTAGGGGACGGATTAGCCTGGTTGGTTTACTCGCTGCCCTCCACGCTAGCAGACTGCGCGTTGTACCGTCGTCGGTTCGATTCCGGCTCCGGCCTAGCCCTGGGTGTATTTTCTATCTCTCTGTGTCAGTAAATATTCTATTTGCGTCTGTCTTACTTGACGAAGGGTTATAAGCGGATCCTTGAGATCAAGCACACAGACCTTAAAATGTATGTCTCCAAAATCCAATCCAATCCAAAAACATTGCTATATTATATATTCTTAAAATAATATGTTTAAAACTATTCCGTTTTAGTTTAAATATTATTTTCAATTTAAATTGATGTTAATTTCAATCTTACAAAAATATTAGTTTGCTTTCAATTCTGATATTTAAGGAGTTTTTTCATGATCTTGCCAACCATTCTAATGGCTTGGAAGTAGCGAGATACACTCTCGCCAATTTAAAAACGCGCCAAGGGAGAAAGAGAATGAAGTTTTAAGAAAACTCGTTTACGTACATTTCGCTTAGGATGGCAGTATAGTAAATTTTTTGATGTTTTGACCCTCAACAGAAAATTTCCCGGTTGTTGTTGGTTTTGTGTTCGGTTTTTTGGTTCGGAAAAGTCATGGTCGCATGTTTAGCCTCGCATACACCATTAAGTTGTGTCTAACGATGGTGAAAATTTAGAAGTTTTTCTGTAGCAAGATTACACAACCATTAAGTAAAATTAAACTAAGTTGAAACTTTGATAACGTGGCAGTTTATGAGAAAAAATGAAGATTTAAAAACACGTTGAGTAATTGTTACATTTTACTTCGCATGTTTCCATACATTTAGATCCTCAAGAAAGGGAGATCTCCCCAGATTATTTTTAGTTCCATTTCCGCGATATGCGGTTTAATGAGTTGTCGCATGATACGACGAGTGAGTAATATATTCCTTAGTGATCACAAAGATCTCCCAGAAAAAGATTGTTTTATGGCGCACTGTTCCAAGTCTCATAATGGCCAGAAATGTATTTATACATCCAAAGAAACTATTAACCTTGAAGCAATAACTCAAAAGATATTAACTGAAATATGTGGATTCTGCACAGTGTATACGACCACTTTCATGACACATTGCGACACGATTAAGTGGTTCTCAAAATCATTTTACCGTTTATGAAAAAAATTTTTTTTCAAAGAATCACATTTCATTCTACCTTTAGAAAATCTTGTCCACATTGAGTTTTATATTAAAGACTTGCTTTTTATGTTTTTTAGAGTTTTGCCTTTGTTTGGACTATTAGAGATGAATTCATGATTCAACTCAAATTTTTCATTATGAATTTAATATATTTTTAAATTTTGTTTTTGCATAGTACTTTTATACATATTTTTTGCAATTAACTCCTAGACTACCACAGTTTGACACAATTTTTTCAAGTAGATAAATAGTTTAAATAAATTTTATTTTCTCAGTTAAATGCCACTTAAATTTATATTATACCCATTCTATATTATTATTTAATACCAATACATGAAAAAATTATCTCAACGAAAAAACGATTACCCGAAAAAAATATTCCTTCCTAGAAAAAGTATCCCTTCTTCATTTTCCAATTCAACTTCATAGTTGTACTTTCCTGCAGCAAAAGAATGCTTGTAAGGAAACAGATTTACAGGTTAACTATCCAATCTGCAACGTGCATTGTATTACAATGCCTTGCTTTCCAAAATTTTTCAATCATCCACACAACAATATGAAGCTAATTTATATCTCAATCATTTTCAATCAAGAGTTCTAAAATTTTAGGGAAAAAACACCAAAAGATGATTTTCTGTTGTGCACAAAAATGTAGCTTTAAATATTCTAAGCATACATATCTATACCGCAACTTCAACTATGAGCGTTCCGCAATTTTTACCATAATGCCAAAAGCGTTCATTTTTTTCCATTTCTTAAACCACGGCTCTCCAGCCCAGAATATTTAAAATCTATAAAAAATTATTTCGTTTGAAATAATTAAAATAACTAGCTTCCCACCTCGTAAGCAAAGCAAGGCAATTAGAAAACTTTGAGGTCCGTGAGCACTGACCAGGTTTACTTTTGTTTAAAAAAATCAAGCGTGATTAAAAAAAATTACCATATACTCAAAAAATCTTAACTGACTATCCACTAACTACAAGATTTGCAAAACAAATATTTTTCCAAAATTTATGAGGGCCCAAGTAACAAGAATTTTACTTGAGTTTGAACCAATTCAGTGTATTAACTTATGTAACAAAAGAGGCACACTTTTTCAAGTATCCTGTCACGGTGAAAAATATTCAAATCAACCTTACTAGAAGAGGATTGATAGAGACATTTTTTTCCTTGCTAGCCCGGGTCCAAAATAGTTCCAGAAACAAACCCCTCGATGTGATTTTTGGCTGGGGTCCGTGGAAGTGTCACGAAAAGCAGGCAGTGATGTATATGCTCCACCGTTTTGGATGGAGAAAAAAGGATTCAAGAGTCACCCAGATTCAAGAGCAACAGGAGTCAAGCCACCCAAACTTTTTGGATGAGGCCGCATATGCTTCCTTTTGCGATGCGGAATTCAGGCGGGATATTTGTCACTTGTGTTAAAGAAGTCTGGGAATTTTGGCTGGAAGTGTAAGAAATGCAAGAACGCGCGATAATGTTCAATTAGATGTTGAGTTCCCAGGCCAAAAAAAATCTGTGAAATTGCTTAATAATAGGGAAGGGAGTAGAAATACTTGGTCTGTAGTTTTTGACTGCAGAAAAAGTGCTGTTTTTGTCCCCTGCAGACCAAATGTTTCAATTCTATTCATATTCAGATATTTTGAAGGTTTTTTTTTCAATCCAACAGCTTTATATTTTTTTACTGCCAATCAACTTTTACTTACTGGACACCGAGCCATCGGCTACAATTAGCCGGACGCTCGTAACAAGAAGTAAGTACTGCCAATCAAGCATGGGAGAAACGGTTTCATCCAAACAATGATAAGTTTTGGATGAAAAACGCTGCCAGAATTTTAAAGGTGGAAAATGAAATTTTTGTTCTTATTTAAAAAATTTTTCCCTCCGTCTCTCCATAGCTATCAAATTCAAATCATGTACGTATTATTAAATAAAAAAATTACCTTTATCTGAAATAGACCATCAATTCTACAAGATCTGATAGGGTGCTCTTAAAAAATTAATACACAGCTAAAGATTATGAACATAATATATTTAGTTATATTATTTTACCGGTGAGCATGATCTGGGGAGTTTGATTTCAAGTAGTGGGCTTTCACGCCCTTAAAATTTGAACATTAAAAGTCTTATTAAAAGGTAAAATATATTGAAAGACTTCATAAAAAGATGTAAGAAATTTAAGTACAGTTTTGTGGGTAAAAAAAATTGAATTTTCTTCCATAACTTGTTTAAAGGCAAACATTTTCATTTAAAAATATTGTATTCCCTTGATAAGAAGTATTGGTTCAGTTCCTGTGTTTTGTCGAAGGAAAATTTTCCAGCCGCTCCGAATACTCACAGGATGACATACTCATATCCTGGGAAAATCTGGTCCGATCCGGTTATCCATATCCCGTTTAAAAAAGACGGAAACACTAGAGACTCTCTTTATGCCAAGTTATGCTCACGACCAGCTGGCAGAATCACTTGTGGCAGATTTCAATAGACATTTCGAATTCTAGTCCGGCGTGTGTCTCCGTTCTTTTCTGTTATATGCGAAAAAAACCTTGAAAATCAGTGTGAAGTGAAGTGAGAAACGATTCATAAAAGTTTTTTAAACACTCAGGTATAAGTATTGTGTGACTTAAAAATTGTGAGGGCGTGTTTTAAATTATTTTTTGAAAACTAGACTATAATTGAATCGTCAGTTTGAAGAAGGGAATAAGTCAAAAAATCAAGTTTTGAGAAAATCGAAAAAAAGAAATGGAATTTTCATTGTATGGATATCGATTTCACAACTTCATAAGGCGATATCTCCCTATAGGGGTTAGTTATTACCCCCCTCTTTTCACCCATGTGTAGGACAGAGCTTGGAGATTGTTTTGAGCACAAAAAGTCAATTTGTCATTTTTTGGACTTATTACCTTCTTCAAACTGACGATTCAATTCATAGCAACGTTTCCTTAACCCAGTACGTCACTACGCGGTAGGAGAAAGTGGGTGAACACAAAGCCTGTTGGGTTGCTAAGAGGAGTTTCGGTACGCGAATCAGGGTGATCAGGGTATCAGGTAAGGCGGGGTAAGGTGAATCAGGGTATCATCACTATACAGGGTGGTCCAAACTGGGTAGGGTAGGTAGAGTACATCAAGACGAACAAGATTTGGTGTAGAAAGGGGGGTCGCAGTTACACCGTTAAAGAGCTAGGACCTAATGTAGTGCGAGAGTGTTACAAAAGGACGTTTTGCCAAGGCCCGTTTAACGAAAAAAAACATAATGAAATGAAAAAATTTATTGCATGAGGTACAGCAGTATCCTTACTACTTACATCATAAATTTGATAGAAATTGGAGAACTTGCTAAACCTTGGAGTGAGTTTTAAAACATGCAATATTAATCTTTTAGCCAAAGAATGGAGTTCCTTTAAATTAGTGTAATGGTATTTAGAAAAATGATGATCGGGGAAGGAATTTTCAATGATCATACAGTTTCAATGATCAATGTATGATCATTGAAAATTCCTTCCCCGATCATCATTTTTCTAAATACCATTAAGGGAACTCCATTCTTTGGCTAACAGATTAATACTGCGCGTTTTAAAACTCACCCCACGGTTTAGCAAGTGGTCCAATTTCTATCAAATTTATGGTGTAAGTAGTACGGATACTGCTGTACCTCACGCAATAAATCTTTTCATTTCATTATGTTTTTTTCGTAAAACGGGCCTTGGCAAAACGTCATTTTGTAACGCTCTCGCACTACATTGTCCTAGCTCTTTAAGTGTGCATCAGCGCCTCCTCTAGTTTTTCAAAATATGTTTGTCTAGGTCCCCTCTACCTACCCTACCCAGTTTGTACCACGAATTTAGGACCACCCTGTATACAGATGGGTTTAAAGAAATAATCGCATTTTAAAATTGGCATTCTTCGTTTCACTCGAAATTCAGACAACGCGATGGAATTACTTTGTTAGTGACGTAATAGGTTCAACTTAAGTTGCTGTCTAGGTATTTAGTATAACAGAATAGTATTTAATTTTCTTTACACATAAATTTCTGAAATTGAAGCGCTGTTTTTTCAGTCTTTTTCTAACAAAGGCTGTAAACCACCATTTAAAACAGAGCTTTGCAGCTAGGTAAATGTTTTAAAAAATATTACAATCGGACACCAAATAAAACAGTTGAAAGAGAATGAAATCTAAGGGAATGAGATTTAAGTTAACTATTGGATTTTTATAGGACGAATAAAGATCCATCACATGCTACATGTCTCTTAATTAGGATCATCAAGACTTCCTCTTGCAAATCATCTTAGAAGGAAGAATATTTTCAGTTAGAAATAAACCATTAAAAATTCGTAAAACTTTGTAAAAGATGGCAAATGGTTTTAAATTTTTGAAATAACGAAAATTTTTAAAATACGCTGACTCTGTAAATTCAAGATTAAAATAAAAATTTCAAAGATATTAAAAAAAAATCAAAATATAAAAGTTGCGCAGCTTTAAACGCGTTCTCAAATCGATTATTTCGATAAAATTTGATTTGGAAAGCAATTTTGATCAAACCTAGCGCCAACTACAACATTAAAAACACCCACACTACGTTTCCGTTTTCAAACAAACACAGGGTAGCATCATAAGATAGCAACCACCTGTAGAGTGAGCACACAGTTAGGAGCAGAACCTATACAGCTGACCTTCAGCGTCAAGGGAGAGCAATATATTTCAAAACCGTTGTTTTTTCTTGTTGTATTCTAAAAAGAGGCTTTAAAGATTTCACAGATTTTCGTAATTTATGGTGTCGCTGGGGCATTAGTTATGCAGATGTAGCGTCGTATTTACGTCACTGGGTTTCAGTGTTTTTTTTAAAGTCAGTCACAAAAACAAACAGACGTTTTTCTGAGGTTGTTTCTACGTGTACTTCCGGAGAGGACTTGGAGGTGAATATGTTAAGATAAGAGATTATGTAGGCCTTGAGTGTGAAGTGTTGTTACATCAGGCGATGCTCAAGAGGTTTTTTTATGTGTCTTTCTATATTTTGTTTTACATTATACCGGTAGGCAGCGCTTTGGAGTGCTTTTTTTTGGGATAACCAGTACCTTAGGAGAGATTTCCGTGAGATAATTTTGGAGAGTCTTATTTAACAGGTTTTCTAAAAATATGTTTTCACTTTTGTGGGAGAGTAGTGAAAGATTAATGCGTTTTACTTAAGGTAATTAATATTCAAAGTCTTGATGAAGATTTTGCTTAGTAACAACCCAAGGTGATCTAAAAAGGGAGGTACTTTAATCCAATGACAATTATTGGTGAAAAAACCTTACCTAAACCTTACCTTTTCCTTACGTAAATCTTACGTAAATTACTTTCCTTACGTACGCTGAAATTTCGTTGAGATTTTTCTAATAAAATTTACGGATAAAACGTTAAAGTGGCAAATATACAGCTTAGTTGGTTGCTGAAAATGAAAACTTTAATGTACAACGAATTTGGTAGCTTCTAAAAAATTTGGTTCTGCATTATTTATGAAGTGTGAGAATGTGCCCCTCTTCTGGGATACATTTGCATAAAAATTCTCGATTTTTCGAACGATGATGTAAGGTGGAAATCTTTTGATAAACGCATTTAAAATGGGTACTAAAATTTCAAGAGTGCTACTAACTTGTGAATAAATTAGTTTTGTTTCAATACCTTGAAATGTATAGAGAAATAGCCAAAAATGTACTTTTTGTGCGAATGTGTCCCCTTCTGCCTTACCCTGAAATGATCTTACGCAATAATTGAACTCTTTCGGGTGGGACAATTTCCGTTATTTATCCCGTTAAAAAACATCAATCTGTAGAATGTAAAAGGTAAGAAACTTGATCAAAAAGAGGAAACAAACTGATTAAAATGTAGTTTTAATAACAGCAAAAAATAAGGAGATATTTTTATATTTGGCTTCTAAAACATTTCGGTGATTTTTTTACAAATATGTTAAAGTTACTTACTAAAGTTACTTACATTATTACTTTTTAAAATAATGTTACTTAGGTTTAAAAAAAGAGCAAATATCCTCACTTCAAATATTTCAGCATTTTTTTATTCTCCTTTACTGGATGTCTTGGTCCACTCTATCTATAAAAAGGAAGTTTGAAGTGAATGAATCACCCTTAGTAAAGTCAATTTGCTGTAACAATGGAACATTTTATGGTCGTAAACGTTCATCAATGATTCTTCGAGAAGGAAGGACAGAAATAAATTGAAATAACGGCGTTTTTGATGCGTTTTTGTCTGTGTGCTCTCTATCTCTCTCTTCATCTTTTTTTATGTTATTAACTCTCTTTAAATAGAAGTTTTTCTGAATTTAAAACAAAGGGAGCAACATTCCTTTTGGAAATAATATTTCACGCACAAAACGAGGTTTCAAAATACTTACGTTTGACAGGATCTTCAAAACGATGAAACGCGTTAAAAAACAATATTTTCGACGATCAGGAATTTTGTTTGGGGTCATCCATAAATTACGTGAGGTCAAAAAGGGGGGGGGAGGGGTTTGGAAAAATCTCACCAAGGGGGGAGGGGGGATCGATTAAAATCTCACGTCAACTTTTTTTTTACTTAATTAGGTTCTATGAAGCACAAAATGCAAATAATTTTTGGAAAAAAAATTTTCAAAGTTGTCGGCAAATCTCACTTGAGGGGGGAGGGGGGGTCAAGAAAAATCACACTAAATCTCACCAAGGGGGGAGGGAGGGTCCAGATTTTGGAAAAAACACCTCACGTAATTTATGGATGCCCCCTTTTCGTAAATTCGTGGTTGACTGGCTAGTCTGAATCCAATTATAGTATGATAAACACAAAGACACTAACACCCTTTTAATAAATTTGTATTGTTTAGAGACGCACTACTTCAAACAATATTAGTAAAGATTAATTGTTATTTTGAATAAAAAATATTTTTGTTGGAAGAAAACTACTGAAAATATATGACAAAAATCTGATACTTAAAAATGTATTTTTCGGCGAAACAGTGCTAATTGGATGTTTATAGACCGGATGAAAGACTTTAGAAGGAGGTTAAGGGGCCTTCAAAAAATACATCCCACACAATTTTTAGGGATTTTACGCCCCTCAATCCATCTGTCTCTGGATGTTATATTTCAGTGATCCTTCCTATATTGGGATGTCACATTTTAAAAAATATAAAATTTAAACAAATAAGGCACTGTCTATTTGGACGGCCTTTTTTCAACTAAACTCTACTCTAATTTCCACGGCCCGGCGTTCCATTGGTTCTATCACTAAGCCCCAAGACTGCTACGTAACCACGAGACCTACAGCGCATGCGCCACGGGCCGTTTGGGCCGTCCAAATAGACACTTCGAACAAATAATTGCAGGTATTAAATTTTATTTCAATACTTTTACTTGATATTAGACACTTCATAGTGGTTTAAATTATCCTTTGACCTCATATGACAGTCGAACGTTAAAATTTCAATCCAGAAACCTCACATCAGCGTAACTAGAGTAGAAGCGTTCAATTATATTAAAACGCAACACTATTGAGAGTTGAGTCAATTTTTTAGAAAAAAAAATAGAGCCACCCTATGACATTTCCACCAAACTTTTAGTGTGAGGAGTCAGAGCCCTCACTGTTTGTGTGCCCTTCACCCTTGTTATTTGCATATATGCCACAAAAACACGACGCACAACACCATCCGAAACCACCGACGATCTCGTCTCGTGGGTAACAACCGCCTCGTCAGCGCATCGCTCTGACCATTCGAACAAAGGACAGCCTTGACAGCCCAGCAATCCCGACTGTCTAACTAGAGAGTAGAGTGAAATGAAATAGAAGGCTCATCGATGTTAACTGACGAAACGAGTGTCGGATTTTCTTGATGTTGTTCCAAGCTTCCCGAATGTAGACCCCGACAGAATACCAGAATAGAGAGTCCATGGGCCATAGGCGATAGTGGAAATCGAAAAAACATGGGGTATATCTTGCTTGTGATAGGGGCAGGGATCTAAAAAATCTCTCGATTCGATTCCGGAATCGATTCCTGAGGTTCGATTATTTCGATTCTTGGATTCGATTCCAGATGTTCGATTCCAACCTAGAATCGATTCCTTAGAGCCAGTATCGAAAAAGTAAAATCGAACTTATCTATTTCAATCACTTATCAAAGATAATTAGTAATTACTATTAATTTGATTAATAACCAGCAAAATATTAATTAATTATCAAAATACTAATTAACTAGTGAACAAATTCGTTAATAATTATCTGTATTAATCAGAAAACCAAGTACGATTCCTAAGATTCGATTCCTGCTGAATAATACTAATTAATTATCAAAATATTAATTACTAATTAGTGAACAAAATTGTTTATAATTATCTGTAATGGTTGGAAAATTAAGTACGATTCCTATGATTCGATTCCTTCCTGGGTTCGATTCCTTGGTATCGATTCCGGAATCGATTCCTTCAGAAAAATTTAGAACCCTAGATAGGGGCTCTTTTGGCACTGAGATCGCATTAGACTCACCCTTTCATTGTTGCGTCACGAGAGGCGGAGAAATAGAACCCCAATCGTCGAATCTTCTAATACCCTTCCGAGAGTAACAGATTGAATGAACCTGTCACATCTAATCACCAGCTGAGATTTCCAAACTGTACTGCCTACGCTTTTGTCAATTATTGGCATTTGCAGTGTTGCCCTTTACCATATGATTCCATTTGAAAATAGCGTTTTGGACACTCTGTTTGGATTTTTCTTTGTGGTAGACCCTTATAACCAGAGGTGACCGAATTGTGACTTCTTTGTGAAGGTCAAATCGGAGTCATGAGTAAGAGCTGGAAGTCACTGTGACTGAGGAATGTCCGGAATTTGTGACCAATATATGTGACCACTATGATATTGCTGACAAGTTACTGTTTTGACAGGGTCACACTAAGACTTCCCTTTGAGGGGGCAGAGTTGTCACTCAATACTGGTCACTGGTGTAACTTCCAAGTTAATTTAAATTTCGGTCACTCAGATACTTGTGACAAGTGTGACCCTCAGTCAGAGACGTTATAGTGACATCTGTGTTGTTAGGGGAATTATGTCAGAAAAGCCTCTTGTTCATTCATCAATCGTTGTAAAAAGTTAAATTATGAAATGTTCCATATTAAAGGTGTTTCTTTAGCCAATTTGGGTCTTGGCCACGCAGAATAGCCTCCTATGCAATCTCTATTTCTTTCCCACTCTACGAAGAAGAGCATGGTGGATGATGCTACAACGAATATAGCTCCGTTTCCCGCACCAAACACACATCACTTGGTCAAGGTCGGGTTTTGGAAGAAGTCCATTTTCCATGGCTTGTTGACTCGCGCCCCATCAGTCACAGGGCTTGTTTGCCGCCCGCTGCTGACGTCACAGCTAGGGTTATTTGGAGGGCCCAAAAATAGTCAAATTATTTGGCGGCGTGCAACGGCCGTTTGTCAGAATCAGCGGGAGAGGCTTTTTAAACAAGACGGGAAAGTCCCAGACAACTTCCGGTGTTGTAAACAGGGTAATGTTGTTGCCAATGACCGCTGGGATGAGGCGATAACTTAGGTTAAGTGGGGAAAATAATATATTTTCAGATGCGTGCTTTGTCAGCAGTAGATAGGGTCAGACCTCAATGGATAATTGCAGTCAAATTTTTTTTTTAATCTTAATATGTTCAGAATGGCTTAAAACCTCCAAAAAACATTTTAATTTGGCTTTCAAAGCCCTAAATTTTAAGTTATTTTCAATTAAAAATAGCTTCTTTTCTGTCTGAGCTGAAACAGCTTGTGACGATATATGTGCCTTGCTCCCGCTTTTCGTTATCATCCCACTTTGAAAGACTGGAAAGACAGAGCTCTAGTTTTTTTTACAGCCTAGTGTTTCGATAAAAACGGTTTTCCCCACCAAGAGACGCATGTGAAGACACATTGATAGGAGCTTTCTGTATTAAAATATGTCATTATTACCTTCAAAAAGTTTATCGGAAAAGACAAGCGTATTTTTGGAATCTGGAGAGAATTTTTAATAAATTAAAATTGAATGTTTAGAATTTTAAGAGATGCTGCAATTCTCCATTCTTATTTTTCAGCTCACTCGTAAAACGACTGAGTAAAAATTGCCCAAATCTGAGTAAGGGCTGTATTCAGAAACTTTAACACGAGATAGAAACGAGACTCCCCTCATTTCTACTCTAATCACACGAAAAATGTCTTCACTCGAGTAATAGAGCCTATATGATGTATGCTACCCAACAAAACTCTTCAATAACAGCCTAAATCTCTATATTACGTTTTTTTGTTGGCTCAAATTTCGTTGAAAATCGCGTCTTTCCTCGTTCAAATTAGAGACCACAATCAACATAATAAAGATATGTCTATTATTGAAGTTTTGTCGGGTAGCATACATCATATAGGGCCCATAACTAGAGTGAAGACATTCGTCGTGTGATTAGAGTAGGAATGAGGGGCAATTCGGCCTTTTTGGCTTGCGCTCTCCATAGGATAACATGAAGGAACCTTCAGGGCCAATGTGACACTTCAAGATATAATCCGAAAATTCTGAAAAAAAATCACTGGTACTCTCTGCCACCTTAGACAACTTTTCCGCACTAACGCATCATAAAAAAGAGGTTTTTTCGATGCACCCTATATGTAATAACTCCCCCTATAGGGGGCATACACGCCTCCTAACATTTTTATTTTGAACCATCCGCTAGGGACCGTTCAAATATTACGTAAGCGCATAAGAGGGGAGTGTTTGCTATTTGCTTTTTTTTTACTGACAGGGGTATGAATGATTACGTAAGAAGTTACAAGCACCACGGTTTCGAGATACTTTTTTCTTTCTTGCATTTAAAAATAATTTCTAAATGCAACCAAAAATAAATTTTACAAAAAACATGAATTAGGAAAAAAATTTCAAGCATTTTGACTATTTGGGGGGGTTTCTTACGTTATTATGAGGGGGTTTGCGGTTTGTTTATCTTTTTTGACAAGGGGGTATGGGGTTGAAAAATGACCAAAAACATGCTAACGAGTAACTTTTATGAATGCTCAATACTTGAAAGGCCCCTTAGTCATTATGCATAAAGTATTTCGATTATTATTCTACTGCATAAAGTTGAGAATTACTTGTTGTTGTTTTTTAAATTTAAAGTCATTTTTTACTCCTACGGTTTACAGTGGTGAAAAAGAGATTTAGAGCTTTTTTTGTGAAAGAGAAATGCATGAAAAAGTGTCCTACTTGCATCTGATGAAAGAACAGCTTTACTATTTTAATTCCAGGAAGTACTTTTTAGGCTTTGTTGTAAACCTATTTTATTCATCTCGGTCACGAATATCTG
Organism: Tetragnatha versicolor; assembly: GCA_024610705.1. Taxonomy (NCBI): domain Eukaryota; kingdom Metazoa; phylum Arthropoda; class Arachnida; order Araneae; family Tetragnathidae; genus Tetragnatha; species Tetragnatha versicolor. The sequence goes on along the minus strand of JANDEH010000017.1, from coordinate 11,981,742 downwards.
CAATGTCCATAGCATGCTGTTAAACCTTGTAGCCTCTGAAAATCAGTAAAAACTGTGAGATTAATACGGAAAAATAATCTTGTATTTTTTTTATATAGTACCAGGCGATGAAAACTACTTTACTGTTAGTATGTTTTCTACTACTATTCTTACTTTCATCAGAAAAACGACTTCAAAAAGAAACTTCTCAAATGTTGATAAATTTTACTTTATTTCATTATTAAAAAAAGAGAATTCCAAAAAAAATAAGGCAAGACCATTTAAAATTTTATCATGCAATGTTTTATCTGGGGAATAATCTAGTCGAACGACTGGATCTCTAAACCAATGAGTTTTCTTTTTCTCATTTCTAAATGAACTGGTTCAAGACAGAAAGTTACAGTACCTGAATCAGGTACTCTAATACTCAGGTAATTTTTACTAACCTGACTGGCCGTTATCCGGCAATCAAACTGGAAAACTAATGTAACGCCAATCCGAGGTTAACCGCCGGTCAGGTTAGCAGTGAATATGGCAGTTAATTTGAGGAAAAGAAGTTACAATTAAAGCAAAAAAGGAGAACAAAAAATATTTAACCTGAAGGCTTTTCAAAATTATGTAAAAATAACGTATGATTAATCGACTAAAAACATGATGGCATAACAAGCATAGGAATTTTTTTCTAATTTTCCAAAAAGAGTGATATTTATCATAAAACAGGTCATTCCATGACTGCTTCCACAGTTTACTTCAATTATAAATATGGTTATGAAATCAACTTTCAAAACGGTTTCAAAGTGCCCGTAACCAACTGTTTTTATATGAGCTTAATTTTACCTCACCTTACAGTTTCATTTCTATCAGCTTTAATCGGTCGTTTTAACAGATTAAGGGGTTTTATTATTAAACGCTTTTATTCTATTTGCTTTTGGCGGCGTTTTACGGGTGGAATTTTAAAACTCGATTTTCGGGCACTTCCCGATATGTCAGGGCCCCGAAACTTTACACATTGGTGTAACCCTCATGACACTCCAATATCCAACCATTATCTAGTCAAACAACCAAAGGATTAAGTTAATTAACGAGTATTTTTAATTAACAGAAAAACCAGAATTTGAGACCTTTCCCAAGGGGCTATTCTCCCTAAACCGTGCACAATTGTTTATAAGGCATAACTTCATCATATTCAAAAGTCAAAACGAGAATTGCACAGTAATTACGATAATTATAGACGATTAATCACTTTTTTTCTTTCCGGATTCTTGTACATAATATTTCAGGCACTTCCAAACGATATAAAGTTCTGAAACTTTGCACCGTGGTGGAAACTCAATGACAATGCAATATTCAATCATCAACTAGTCAAAACCTCCGTAATTTAGGTAATTAACGAGTGTTTTTAGTTATCCTTTTAATTCATATTTGAGACACTTCCGTGAAGCCAAGGGCTCCCAAAACCTGTAAGATAATAAACTAGGTATATAAGTACAATATATAATCTTCAAAATGTGATTTTTTACCTTCCAATTAACAATTAAGATAATTAGCGATTTAAGATAATAACCGCGAGAAAGAAATCGCCAGAAGAGCGAGAAATCGCCGAAAATAGGTGTCCCATCCCCAGGAATGGCGATAGAAGAAAAATATGTACTTTTATAATTTATTGACTACTGAAAAGACTGGATGGTACTGTTTGCTCTTTGATACACACACACACACACACTAATTCTGAGTTTTTTACGAATGTTTTTTTTTATTTTATTGAATGCTTTCTTTTTATTGTGAATCTTTTTGATATGGATTTCATCGGCGATTGAGCGGAAGCGAGGTATATTCTTTGTGCGAGGTATTTTTCCCGCTCAGCCATCTCTGTTATTATAACGTACCCAGCAAAATTAAATAGATTTTAATTAACTTTGGAGTTGATTGTCCTGCTGAGTCGTCAGAGGATTGTTCTACTTTGTCAGATATGTGAAAAATTTTTGTTTTCATGAAACTAAAATTCCATCCTAACATAACATTAAATATGGTTGAAATAAATACATTTTTTCTTGTGAGTTTTTGTTAAAAAATACCATGACTAAAAAGTAGAAAATAAAATAAGTAAAAAAAAGATTTTTTAAAAAACGCTTTTATTGAAGTGTTCTAAAAGGTTAAAAATAATTTTTTCGGTTTGACAAATAATTTATTGGGAAGTAGAAAATAACTTTTTGGTAAGTAAAAAAAACTGATTTTCTAATCACTAAAAATAAAAGCGTGGGCGATAGTAATGAGGTTTTCTCACGTTTTGAGATTAAATTTTATTAAAATAGTAGATAAAAAACTGTGAAGAATGACGTTTACAGCAAGTATTTCCGTAGCCTAGTTTCTGAGATATAAATTTTTGAAATTTCGTTTTTTGTTTGGACGCGAAAACGCTTCCGAATCCCAAACCATGCGCTGTGAGGTCACTTCCAATAGGAGCCCGTTTTCTGATCACGTGAAAACAGAAAACACAATGGTTTTCATGCGCTGTGACGTCACATCCAATAGAAGCCCGTTTTCTGATCACGTGACTTTTCTGAAATAAAATTGAATTTTAAATTACTTAAAACGCATTTTTGAACTTAAAAATCAGAAATTTGGTAGTTTTAGACCATAATGTATCGAAAAAGTATTAAATCAAGCAAATCCCTCACTCATGCAAATACCTCATTCTTAATTCACTATTTATTCTAAATTCTTTATACTATGTTCTATGAGGTTAAATTTACAAATTTCTCATTCATGAGTTTTGAGTGGGATGGATTCACTTTAAATTCTCTATTAGGTATTTTTATTTATATAAAGTTATACATAAATGCCGACGTAATGGCCTAGTGGTAAGAGCATCTAAATGCAAAGCCGTACGTCTGGGGTTCGAATCCCCGTTCGTCAGGGATGTTACTGTTACTGTCCTGTAAAAAAATTTAAATTTAAAAAATTACTAGCGCCCACGCTTTTATTTTTAGTGATTAATTAGAAAATCAGTTTTTTTACTTACCAAAAAGTTATTTTCTACTTCCCAATAAATTATTTGTCAAACCGAAAAAATTATTTTTGACCTTTTAGAACACTTCAATAAAAGCGTTTTTTAAAAAATCTTTTTTTTACTTATTTTATTATTGTTAAATGTTTAGCTGCAGGATGTGTGATCTTACAACTCTTGAGAAACCCCAACTTTTAAAAAATAAAATACAAAAAAAGACTTGAGAGTTTGACTCATCGAAATACATCACCAGCAATTAAATAAATGACTTTATCAGCTGATGGTTATTACCTTCTCATTTCTGTTAATGAAGCTTCAAAAATTTTCTCATTAAGTTTGTTTTTCGTTTTGGCAGAAGTTTGGGGATGGAAACGTGTTATCATGCTCTTTGATGAGAATTAAAGTGTTTCTGAACCCAACCCAGACTACAACAAATAATAACGTAATTAAGTGACTCATAGGGTTTAATAAGTAATATAGGGTTATAAGCGGTAACCTCCACTGCAAATGCTCATAACACCTTAAAGAGAACTTTTTGTCCTCAAATTAACAGCAATTAGCTAGAAAACTTTACATTTTATTGTGTTCTGAATATGTTTGAAAAGTGTTATCATGCAGAAACGTGTTTTAAAAAGAGTGTTTTGAAATACGATGGGATGAATATATGTATGTGCCTAAAATAGTGTTTAGAACCTAATACGTTTTTAAGTTTAGATTGAAAAACTATAAGATCACATTTTCTGACTCTGCAGTTTTTAAGCAACAGTTTAGGACACATTTCTGAATAACCTTTTCAACATAATATGTTGTATATTATGCAAGCTTTCAATTGAATTGAATGAGGGAATAAGTCCAAAACATGACAAATTGACATCCCCAATCTTTGCTCTACACATGAGTGAAAATATCGACCCCTTATCAGCAGATATAGCCCTTTGAATTTGCGAAATCGATGTCCTTCCATTGTATTTTTTAATTTAGTTTGGAATTAAAGTCTCTAAGAATTATTAACAAGAATTTATTCCAATAATTCTTAAGAATTATTTGTCTTTCTTTTCCTATTATTTATACTGTAAACTAAGCCAAAATAAAATTTGTTCTTAATTTAAAAGTATTTTCAAACTTACTTTTGTTATGCAGGGAATGTTTGATTCCATTCATTTTCACTTACTCCATTGATACTGCTATAATGACTCAGTTTCATTATAATTTTTAATTTTATCTGTCTTATTCTTCTTATTTCTCCCTTGTGTTGTGTGAACTAAGAAGAAATATAATTTAAATGTCAATTTAATGTTTTTTTAGGATTTTTCTTCAGAAAAGTTTTATAAGTAAAAAGGGGATAAGTTCATCAACTTTTTTACCCGTAAAATATTTTTCAGTGTACTAAAATTTATTTTGGTGATTGCTATGTTTTCTAAATAGGGTTTTGAATTTCCAGTAAGACTTTTTCCCTTCTTCTAACTGACGATTCAATTGTTCTAGCTTACAACATTAACAATAGTGTAATTAATTTCAAGAAAAAATTGTTATTAAATGTGTTTTAAGCGATTATAGTGTCTTAATGGCATTTTCATAATAAATTTAACAATGTTTTTAAGGATTTCTTCCTTTAAAATATACCCTTCAGCAAGCCTTTGACCGACTTATAGTATATTATTTTCATCTAAAAAGAACTTATGCGTTTTCTTTGTCATCGGTCAACTGGAATTCATACTATGAAGAATTCCTGTTATTTTTTAAAACTCGGTTAGCTTAAAAATATTTTAAAATTGAGAACTGACTTTAAAAAGAGCAAGTTCTTTAAAAATCCTTGAAGTATAAGTTCTACGTTGTAGATTTTGCTAGAAAGAAAACGTTTCAGTTAAAAATACTTTGAAGGTTCTAGTTCGAGACAGCAGCTTATTTATGTCTTGAGTTTCTAAGCACTTTCCATCTAACTCAACTTCACTGCCTTTATCTTAAAAGCAATCATTTGGTTTAGCATTAACACTTACGTCAGATGCTATCAGAGAAAGCAAACATCAAGGGACATAACCGAAAAACAGTATTTGTGAATAACAATATACTATACTAAGTTGTTGTTGTTGTTGCATGCCACCATGGTCAGCAGTGCTGAACCAGGTCCATGACATTAAATACCCTTAAAAAGTCCAACACCATCAATGGATCTTCAGTCAAGTCCTGTTTAAAGAGCCCCAGGCACGCGAGGATGTGTACTAAGTACACTCATACTTTCAACAAGATGTAATCTTTCTTAGAAAAAATAGTCTTCAGTCTCTATACACTACTTATGCTTGCTTAGAAAAATACATCCAATGTAGTTTTTAATATTTAAAAACTTAGCATTACTAGTTTTGTTTATTTTATGTTTATCAAGCAAAACTTTCGTAATTTACACAATTACTTTTTGTAAAATACAATTTGCTAAACAAAATTTCTTCTTAACAAACTTCAATTTTTATCAAATTTTCTTCTTAATATGAAATAAAGAGTTTTTTTAAAAAAAGATTACAGCACATATAATATTTTACTTATTTATCTTTAATGTTGTTGTTTTTTCTCATCCCCTTGACCTAGATCAACTAGACCAAGTCAAAAAATTAAAATATTTTAGTATGTAATTCATTTACATATAGAGAAGAGGAGGGTAACATGGAATACCAAAGTTTCAGCCATCTCTCGGGCTGCCATCACATGGGAATACCATGAAAGACTTAAGAAAGACTCCCGTGATGCAGTGCATAAAGAGTTAACTTCTTGTTTTTGTCGTTGCAGTCGCTGAAAAACAAAATGTGTTTTGGGAATTTCGAAAGTTTTTGCCAGCAAAAAGGTTCAAACATTTTAACAAACCAGTTATTATGAGATTTTAATTTTGTTAAGCATAATGTACACAAAAATAATAATAGTTTCTTATGCTGCAGTCGTTTTCATCCATCTATTTTTTATAAGTCAGTATACTAGTTCATAATCCAAGATGGTGTGTCGGGTATTATGGAATACTATGTCCATTCTGTTGTATAATCTGAAATTGACTTCATGCCATCAACTTAAGGACCAAAAAACAAAGATGCTGAATGTATCTCTTGTAACGTAAAATCCTCCGAAGATCAACGAGAAGAAATTTGGATTCAATGCACTAGAGTAGAGCATAGAAAAAAACTTTGTGACTTTTATAAATAGACTCAAAAATAAAACTATTTGAACATGATTTTTTAAATATTGTTTTTATATAATAAATAAAACTTAAACTCGACCAAACAGAAGTGGAATTTCATAAATAAACTTTGCCACACAAGTAAACCTCCTGTTTTACCTAACCATTTAATCGACTCAGACTCGGCGTGTCAGTTCAACAATCAGTTTAATTACAGTAATGCTGTTTTTTCTATTGACAATAGTAACAGATGCATTTTATATTTATCACGGAGCCTAAATTCATTTGTATTTCTGCCTTTACTAGATTATGAAGTTTCTGACATTTTAAACTCTTTTACTAATATTGACTCTGTGGATTATGATGGTATAAGCTTAAAACTACTTAAAATGTTTGGAATAAATAACATTAATTTTATTTCTAACTTTATAAATCAATCAATTATATCATCTGAGTTTCCCGATTCACTTAAAAAGCCACCATAATTCCAATATATAAATCAGGTAATAAAAATATATTGTCTAATTATCGCCCAATTTCCATCTTACCTTCCTTTTCTAAAATCATCGAAAAAACTTAATCCATTAAAATGTATAACTTTCTGAATCATATTGAGTTTTTTGCATCAAATCAGTATGGATTTATTAAAGGTAGAAATACTGAATCGGCTCTTTTAGAATTCAACAAATTTCTCTATAATAGTATTGATAATAATAAAAAAACTGTTGCACTTTTTTTATATATATCCAAGGCTTTCGATAATGTTAATCATTCTTTATTAATTTTTAAATTGGAACACGCAGGTTTGAGGAAATATATTAAACTGGTTCATATCATACTTATCCAATAGAAAACAACGAGTAAAAGTGAGGGACACACTAAGTAGTTATTCTATTTCAAATCGCGTGCCACAAGGATCCATTTTGGGCCCCCTTTTGTTCTTAATTTTTATTAACGACTTCTGTAATTTAAAACTTTTTGGTAAAATTATAACTTATGCCGATGACTCCGTGTTACTCTATTCCTGTGAAAACCTTTTGGAACTTCAATCACAAATTGAAACTGACCTTATAGAAATCAGAAAATGGTTTTCTATAAATGACTTAACTCTAAATTCAAACAAGACTAAATACATTTATTTTAATCTTAGACTGACATCAAGTAATCTTAATATTAAATTTCATTCCTATTTGTCATAGTTGTTTTAATTGCGATTGTGAAACACTAGAACAAGTTCATAGTATAAAATATTTAGGCTTAATTATAGATTCAAATTTAAAATGGAAAACTCATATCAAAGAGCTGGTAAAAAAATTGCGTTTTGTTTTGTGTAAATTTTACCACCTCAAAAATAATATTGGTATGTCTTTTCTTAAAACTATTTATTATTCTTGGTTTTATTCCTTAATTAATTATGGTGTTATCATTTGGGGTGGTGAATATAGATCCAATCTTCAACCAATAATTTCAATCCAGAACAAAATATTTAAAATTCTAAATACTCAAATCAGCCCCAATAATTTTAGATCCCTTAATTTACTCTCCTTTCGACATAATGCATACTTCCGTATCATACTTTATATTTTTCGCCATAGTTATTTGTGTGATTTTAGAGAAAGAACTTATAATTCTAGATCAATTCAAACTTATCAGATTCCTAAATTTTCCTAGGATATCTTTACTAAACATTTCTTTTACTTTGCACCCAAATTATTTAACAGTTTTCCTCTAAATTTAATTAGCATTAATAATTTATCTTCTTTTAGACGAAATTTATTTAATTTCTTAATAAATATCGACGATCCGGATCTATATTTTCACCTCATTTGAAGCAAATCATTTCAATTTTGTCCAGCTTTTTGCCAATTTTTTAATTTATTAAATTTTTTTTGGTTTTTCCTTCTTTTCTAATCAATTCATGTAAGATTTTATTTTTAGGTAGCCTGAACGGGATTTCTGAATTTATCCCCTTGGCTACTAATATGTTCTTAATTTCTGTATTTGTTTTCTGTCCATGTGAATAAAGATTATTATTATTATTATTATTATTATTATTATTATTATTATTATTATTATTATTATTATTATTATTATTATTATTATTATTATTATTATTATTATTATTATTATTATTATTATTATTATTATTATTATTATTATTATTATTATTATTATTATTATTATTATTATTATTATTATTATTATTATTATTATTATTATTATATTTAAAATTAACTAGGATATCTTAAGTGTAATCAGTTTTTAAATAATTGTAAACAACTATTCCATATAACCTTCCATTTTTAACTTTTTTTAAAAGTGCCTTTTTCATAACAACAAAATAAATCATGATTTATTCCACCATTGACACTTTTTTACCATTAGCTATAGCATGTAATTAAAATTATTTTGTGGACTTGTATTTAAAACCAATAGGGTTATTCTTTACACGTTCACGCCGGCGCGGTCCACCGGTGGCCCGCACCAGAACGCCTTATCGGGTGGCGCCGCCAGATGAAGCGCAGCATGAAGTCGAGCGCCGCCTCCCAGCGAAAAACATGAAAATCGGCCCGGCGTGGTATAAATGAATATAAATGTTAATGATATAAATGTTATTCCGTATTACTCTCCTCTCTTCTATGTTACGGGCAAAGTGATTAATTGGACATTATTAATAATGCACAGAGGCAGTGGCGGATCTACGGGGGGGCTTTCGGGCTGAAGCCCCCCCCAAAAAACGTCTAATATTTTACTAAGTTTGTCAAAACGCAAAAAATCTATATCCGAAATTCGGATGAGGCGTACCAAAACGAGTTGGAAAAGGGGGGTTTTTAACTTAAGTTTCCAAAAATTTTCGGGGGAAGGACCCCCAGACCCCCCTTTTAGTGGTTTGAGTAGGATAATTCACTACCTTTTCCGTATTACATTAACAAGAAGATTCAATTGGATTATGAAAATTCTTAGCCCCCCCAAAAGCAAATCCTGGATCCGCCACTGCACAGAGGCAAATTGATAATTTACATGAGGCGGGCAAAGTGATAATTTTCATTGATAAATTTCATCGAATTTATCACATTGCCCTCAACATGTATACTAAAAGAAAAATTATCAGCATCAGATGTATTTCATAAAAAGTAATTAAAATTACACTTATTATTTTTTTTTTAAACTTAAAAACCCACCCCTAATAGCAGCTATTGAAACCTACAGTTTCTTACATTTCTTCCAACTTTTTTCAAAAGTAAAAATTTATAAGTGCTGTCTGATATCAATTAAGAAAAACGAATTTTTACGAAAAGAGGTTTTTAACAACTTTAGTTCGTTAAGGGCAATTAAAATTATTATCATTCCAACTAGTATAATCCTTAGTTTGGAATCAGTTCGTAAAAACGGAAGTCGATTGTATCATACAAGCAAATATTACACAATAAATTATTCTTAACTAACTCCCTAACAATTTTTAATTTCCTAATTTGCATATGTTATGCCAGTTTACCAACCCCAGATAAAGGCAAAGGAAGCGAGCGAACAGAGCTCAGAGCTCTCAATGCCGCGTCCTACGTCATCGCGGCTCGTGAGAAACAGCCGGCTGGGAGAGGTCAGGCCAGGGGCGTATTTAAGCAGAATTCATTGGGGGGGCGTATATGACGAATTTGCCGACTAACTTTTTTTTCTTTAAAAATAGTATATGTGTCTGTATATATTATGTCAAAATTTTTAATGAATTCTTTACCTTACTTTATTGAGTTAGATGTATTAAAATTCATTTAGTTGTGAAGCATGTAAAGGTTTGAATGATTTAAACATTTACCTCATACCCCCAAGAAAAATAATATGTATGTATTAAAGAAATATTCTCTCAAAAATTACTTAAAATGTACATTTAAAGCCCTGGATATCTTTAGGATTTTAATTAACTTTTTTTAATCCAATACTTGGCAGATTAAAATTTTAAATTTCTTATAAATATATTTTTAAATTAATGGTATAAAATTTAAGTAGACTTGTGTCTAGTTTTTCCTTTAAAAACTTTTTATTCTGCTTATTTTTTCATTGTAACAACGGGGTAAGCATATTTCTTTTTGAAGAGAAATAAAGCTATTTCGGCAAAATAACTATAAATAAGGGTAAAAAAGATAGATGGGGGTCATTCAGTGGCGGATCCAGGATTTGGTTTTGGGGGGGGCTAAGAATTTTCCTAATCCAATTGAATCTTCTTGTTAATGTTAATACGGAAAAGATAGCGAGATATCTTGCTCCAACTTTCAAAAGGGGGGTCTGGGGGTCCTCCCCCAGAAAATTTTTGGAAATTTAAGTCAAAAACCCCACTTTTTCAACTCTTTTTGGTACGCTTCATCCGAATTTCGGATATAAATTTTTTGCGTTTTGACACAAACTTAGTAAAATGTAGTTGTAATAAAAGAGGTAGAAGTGCCAAGGGGGTCTGGGGGTCTTCCACCAGAATTTTTTTTAAAATTTTACCTTAAAATAACAGGGTTTTAACTCATTTTGGTGCATAAAATGTCATTATATAGAGTAAAACTTTTCATTTCGGGGGGGCTTGAGCCCCCTAGCCCCACCCCTGGATCCGCTAGTGGGGTCATTTATGGTTTTCGAAACATAGCCTAATGTTTTTCTTTGAAATTTTCTACGTTCGATTGAAATTGTTTCAAAGTAATAAAAAGATTAAAAAAATATTCATCATATACATTAATTTTGTTCACTGTATTTTGTTAAAAAATTGCCCAAGAAAAACACAATCAATTTGTTGTTAAAACCATACATTAGAAAAGGTATATTTAAAAGGAAATTATATCAAAGAAATTACTTCTGTTCTTAAATATATTTTTCATCAAATTATATTAATTTGAGACAGTGGCGGATCTACGGGGGGAGCTTTCGGGCTGAAGCCCCCCCCAAACGTCTAATATTTTACTAAGTTTGTCAAAACGCAAAAAATCTATATCCGAAATTCGGATGAGGCGTACCAAAACGAGTTGAAAAAGTAGGGTTTTTTACTTAAATGTCCAAAAAAATTTCTGGTGGAGGACCCCCAGACCCCTCTTTTAGTGGTTTGAGTAGGATAATTCACTACCTTTTCCGTATTACCATTAACAAGTTGATTCAATTGGATTATGAAAATTCTTAGCCCAAAACCAAATCCTGGATCCGCCACTGATTTGAGAGACTTGGTTTTATTTGCCAGGGGCGTAGCCAGAGGGGGGGATTTGGGGATATATCCCCCCCCGAAACTCAGAAAATTTCCTTTTTGATCATAGAAAACCACTAAAAATACCTCATATCCCCTCCCGAAATATCAACATCCCCCTCCGAAATTTTTTTCTGGTTACGCCACTGTTATTTGCTAAACCAAACTTCAAATGGGTGAAAAACTCCATACGTATTTAGCAACGAAAAACTAGTTAAAGCGGTTAAAAATAAAACAAAAAACTGTTAAAAGATAACGTGACATCAAATCGAAACCTAAATCAAGCATTAAAGAAATTACGTGATATACTAGTATTGGGGTTCGTTTTGATAATTTGCTTAAGGCAGAAGAGGATTTTTCTCAAAAACAAATTAATGATCAACACATGATAATTTCAGGTAACACAACTTAAGGCAATTTTAGAATTAAGAAAACCAGGATTTCCTTTTACTTACCCAAAAATGTGATCGTAATGTAAACGTAACGATAATGAACAGCTCAAACCAAACGCACAATTCTTCTCTAACATTGCCAATTATGACACAAAAAAGCAGAGGGCGTTGGCGAAGGTTGAAGCTGTCCCACGACTTGGGGGTGTCCTTGGGCATTCATTATCTCCCCTTTCAGAGGATATCTGGATCTGGGCGACAGTCAGTCGGTCGGTCACTTCTAAACAAAAGAGTATGCTATGTTCCCATGGTCTTCTCATTTTTCCAGGAAGGATCGGACCGTATACACTTGCAGATCGTGTCGTGGGGATGGACGGGGGCTTTTTCTCTCAACGGCGAAAGGAGGGGAAAACCGAAACCATCGACACTGCTCGCGAAGCGCGGTCTCGGTGATAAATTGAATCGTACAAAAATCATAACTTTATGACAAAATAGTCCTTTAAACCCCGCGCCCAAGAATATAAGGGCGCAATCATAACTACTTTGGAGCTACAGCCATAACTTATAAATCTTTAGCATTAAAAAGGCAGGAATTCATATTACCAGAGATGCTCTTTGCTTGAACAATAAGTAACCAACAAAAGACATAAAAATTCAATCGAATTGGTTGGAAAGACGGTTTTTTTCCATTTAGAACTCTGAATTTATTGATTGTGTTTCTTTTGAGTTTTTTGTTCCATGGGGCCGTCCATAAATCCGAAACCCTACATCTGTGGTGATAAAATTCAAACCGTCTTTTTTTTTATCCAGTTTAAGAAATGTAATTAGTCTTTTATCAGAGAAAACCAACAATATGATTGTTAGTATCGTACAACCGGAATAAATTCATGTTTTTATTTGGTTTAAAAAAAGTTTATTTGTTCTTGAATGCCATTACCCCGTCTATTTTTATTTAATTTGAAAAAAGTTCAATTACTGGTATTAAACCCTAAAGATATAGATGAATAAAACCGCAACGGTTTTACATAAACTGGTAGTTTTTATTCGGTTTAACAAGTTCATTCCGTTTCAGTTCCTAAAATCAACAGTAGGGAGTCATCCATAAATTACGTGAGGTGTTTTTTCCAAAATCTGGACCCCCCTCCCCCCTTGGTGAGATTTAGTGAGATTTTGCTGGACCCCCCCTCCCCCCATGTGAGATTTACCTACAACCTTTAAAAATAATTTTTTATCCAATTCGTTTGCATTTTGTGCTTCACAGCACCTACACTTTTCCATTAATGATGTGGGGGAAAAGGACATTATTCCGCCTAAATATCACCACAGTATCTTATCTGTGGGTATTATTCCTTTGTCAAACTTAAAAAAATTTTTTAATTTCAAACTTAAAAAGTTGACGTGAGATTTTAATCGACCCCCCCCCGTGGTGAGATTTGGTGAGATTTTTCCAAACCCCTCCCCCCCTTTTTGACCTCACGTAATTTATGGATGCCCCCTAGATAGGTTTTTATACAACTAGACAAAACAGGTCGGGATGTGTTAATGTTTAATTGGTATTAAATCTATCAACCGGATAAATACACTTAAAAAAGTGTATTTTTTTAATTAAAATTTACTATTTATAGGACATTGATTTTAATGTGTTTTTGTGCTCTGAATTCAAAAAGGATATTTTTTTTGTTCTGGAATGCCTTGTTTCCCGACAATTTCGATAAATTTGTGAAATAAGTCTTTATTTTAATTTTAAGGAAAATATGTTCATAAAATATATTTTTGTTTTATTAATTCTTCATGAAAATCTTTATATAACTAAAATAAGCTCATTTACAACTGAATTAAAGCCGATTTTCCCCCCTTAATGAGGCTTCTCTTAGTATACATTTACCCTCGGTAGTAGCAACAAGAGCCTTTTTTCAACTATATAACAAAAATTCGTCATTATGGGGCTATTAAATCTTCCCTGGTATTTTCTTTCCATCTCTATTATGCCCTGATGAGATAGTTTACAATGTGCATTATTCACAGCTTCTAATTTTAAAATGTAAAGGAGTCAGAAATGCTCAAAAACTATGAAAAATGCACAAATTCGAAAATAAATTGTCAATTTGTATGAAATCCTGACGTATAGGATTTTTTTTTCAATATTTTTTTCGTAATCAGCACACTAAAGTACATAGAAAATCACTATAATTAATCGAACAGCTTTTTCATTGCAGACCTGTGTAATTCTAGATACCTTCATAAATAAAGGAAAATAACACACATTATTAGTCAAAACAAATCTATATCAATCAAATTTTTCGGGAATTAGACCTGTCAGGATTTCAACCTGTCGGGATTTTGACTCTGTCGCGTCGGGATTTCAACGTCGAGAACCAGATTTGTCGGGATTCTGACCGGGATTTTAACCCAGTTGGGATTTTGACCCAGTGAGTATTTTGACCCAGTCGGGATTTTGACCCTGTCAGGATTTTGACCCAATCGGGATTTCAACCTCTCAGGAGTCTGACCCTGTCAGGATTATGACTCTGTCAGCAATTTGACCCAGTCGGGATTTTAACGTTGGGAACCTGATTTGTTGGGATTTTGACTCAGTTGGGATTTTGACCCAGTTGGGATTTTGACCCAGTTGGGATTTCGACCTGTCGGGATTCCGACCGTTGACCCGATCGGGATTTCGATTCGACCCAATCGAGATTTCAACCTCTCAGGATTCTGACCCTGTCGGGATTATTACATGTCAGGATTATGACTCTGTCAGCAATTTGACCCAGTCGGGATTTCCACGTTGAGAACCTGATTTGTCGGGATTTTGACTTAGTTGGGATTTTGACCCAGTTGGGATTTCGACCTGTCGGGATTTTGACCGCTGACCCGATTGGGATTTCGACCCAGTCGGGATTTTGACCCTGTCGAGATTTTGATCCAATCGAGATTTCAACCTCTCAGGATTCTGACCCTGTCGGGATTCTTACATGTCACCATGTCAGGATTATGACTCTGTCAGCAATTTGACCCAGTCGGGATGTCCACGTTGGGAACCTGATTTGTCGGGATTTTGACTCAGTTGGGATTTTGACCTCTCGAGAGTTTGACCCAGTTGGGATTTTGACCCGATCGGGATTTCGACAGGTTGAGATTCTGACCGGTCGGAATTAGGATTTTGACTCAGTCGTGATTTCGACGTTGGGAACCTGATCTGACGTGATTTTGACCCTGACGGGTTTCTAACCAGTCGATTTTCCGTTTTAACCGGTTATTTTGACATCTCTGCTGGCCACTCCCCAAACAATTTTACGACTTTTACTCCGAAAATTGTGGAGAAGGGAAATGTTAAAGAAGAAAAAAAGCTTTTTTTTAATTGCCGACCTAGTTTTTAAGAATCTAAAAACCTAGAATTTGCCGACTATGATCGAAATTGCCGACTTTGGGGGGGCGAGACGCCCCCCCACGCCCCCCCAGTAGCTTCGCCCCTGGGTCAGGCTGATGACTGATTTGGTTTACCTCCTCATCCTTCCGAGCACGGTAGATCACAGTTCAGGATGAGGAAGTCGGGAGGAATTTATCTTCAAAAAACAGATAGGGAAGCCTTTCTCTCATAATTGAATCGCCAGTTTGAAAGAGGGAATAATAGTAATAAAAAGGGAAAATTGACTTTTTGTGCTAAGAAAAAAACCCTCCAAGCTTCAATGTACATATGAGTAAAAAACAATCATCACTTATATACAGATATAGTCCATGGAATTGGATGAAAACCATGTTCGTTCATAAATTTGAAATTTTAGTAAATTTCTCTACTTTATTTTCTTATACTTTTGTTGGGTGGCCCTTACTGTTAAATCTAATTAATTCCTATAAGTAGGGATCCCAACTTAACATTGCGTTGTAAATTATCTAAAATTAACCCAGTGACATGAGAGCAGAATGATCCTGTGAGACATAAAATACACTTGGTGAAACTTAACATTTTTATTATTGATTAAGGTTCTAGAGTAATACATTTAAAATTTGATAAAACATATACACAAATAATTGAGAGAGAGAGAAGATGCTAGACCAATGACTACCACTTACCCCGTTCGTTGATATAACTAGACGGATCATCTTTGGCTAGGAATTACCAGGACCATCATCTCGAACTCTTCTTGTACTCTCGGAACTCGTGAACTCCCGTGTGTATCTGTCTCGGTCTCTGTCTCTGTGTCAAAAACTCCTGCAGTCATATTTATACCTTCTCCTCTATTCTCCTTCAACCTCCAATCCCTGCATTTTCTACGCCCACCTAGATACCATCAACTGCATAATTGGGCTTCGGGGACCATCCCTCTGTCCCCCCTTGAGATATCAGAGTTTACCAATGGTCAGAGTATAATTTTATGCGTAGTTGAAAACTCACCCTATTGGTTTTACCTTTCCCCTTTGATCCTTCACTTAGGGTCCTCCTATCCATAAATCCCGACTCCAAGCTATTCTTCTAACTGTCAACCCAGTCAAAGGACTTTGTTTGATTTATTTATTGTAACTCTAAACTTCCCGGGGCTTGCAGGAGCGGAATAAATAACCTCGAGGGATGCCGACGTATTTCGGCTCTCTTGACCTTTTACCTTTTACATTTGGTTAGAAGAGTCCTTCGCACAGGCAATTAACAAATGGTGAGGGTGCGACCATAGTAGCAACTCAACATTCCTGCACCTTCTCCGGAAAAAAAAATCGGAACGCATTTTTTCCAAAATAAATTTTGATAGGAAAGGGGGTTAACCTACGAACGGGGATCGTAATCATCGTCCCTCTCTCTCTGAAAACCATTGTTGGTTACTTGAATGAGGTGACATGCTGCACCTTAGCATAAAACACAATAGAAAGACAGTGAAATATACAATACATAAAACAAAACTGTTTACTCATATAAATATCTACTTGAGAGAGAAAAACCGTAAGAAAATCTAAACTGAGGAATTGTCAGCGAATCAAACATTATCAATTAAACTCTCCCGTATTCACCATCCTTGTTAGGTTAATCGTACTCAAATTTAATTTACCATTATACCTTCTATAAGTTACTTGAATTACAAATTTTTAAAAAAAATCCATTAGACTTGCACAGTTTTGTAAAATTCATTCCAAATACTACTTATGAATATTATTTCTATTAAAAGCAAGTGTTTGACATTCCACTAAATTCCATTTGTTGTATATTTGAAAGAATACAATATTGAGGAAAACTTATGCTGTGAATTCTAGTTGATTACTAAACTTATCACATATTATAATAATAGTAAGGAATGAAAAGAATCCTGTTAATTAAATTATTAAGCACAGTAATATTATAACTGATGGTATAAAAACAGAGTAAGTAAAACCAAAGTGATAATGTAACTAGAATTACAAACAATGACTTTTGTAATAAAATAGCCTGAAAAAAGAGTAAAATATTCACAATATTAATGCCTTTTTTTTATAATAGTTGTTTTGATATGTAGATATCTGAAAGAAAAGATTTTTAAGAATAACAACAATATTAATGAACTAGTAAGTGGATTCCATGATGTAATCAGCACAAAAGTAGTAACTGTAAAATAATAACAAGTATATCGAGATTATAAGTATGATTATAAGAACCAGATAAAGTTCAGTGGGTTCGTATTTAATTTTTTTTCGCAAAGTTCATTCCATTATACCTGATGAAACTTTGATAAAAACTGCTCTTCAAAAAGTTCGTTATGATGGTTCGAACAGTCTATGAGAACTAGATCGTTCTCGGAACGGAATGCTCAATGTAGGTGCTGGGATGTAGGGATGGGTGCTTGTCAGAGCACACCACAAATGTTCCATATTGAGCTGTTGAGTTAACGGAACCACCGATTTTTTGACGTAGCACAAATGTTCAATTCACAAATGTGAGAATTGTCATAGCTCCTAGTAATGATTGGAGCTGTCTGGAGCCGCAGTCCCATATGCCGTTGGGCATGAAGGAATAGCTACGAGTAGCATTTGAAGCTGAAGAGTTCGTTTCAGTAGTTTCGGTAAGTCCAAGTTTGGAGCGAAGTTTGGGCTCTGAAGCGCGTGCTTGTAGAGGCAGATCCTGCCGTCACTGTTCTTTTACCAAGCCGGATATGCGAGAGCTCAGAAGAGGGCACCTGCCCTGCTGGGGAAGCCTCGTATCGGTGAAGTCGGCTTCCGAACGACTGTTTTTCAACAGTAACTTACGATGTTCCCGTCAATCGCAGAAGGCACGTATGGGCACAGGTGCTGGGTGTGGAACAGGGCGGTTTGTGCTTTCCCATACCAATCTGACCTCCACATCGTGACGGAGCGCCTTGTAAAGCTTCAGTAAAGCTTGCATGGGTTACTAACCCGATTTGTCCATGTACGAGTCAAAGTCACAGGTTTGTGTTTTGTCCAACGTAATTTAGTACTTGGTCCTCTGACATATCAGGTGTTGTCAGATAGCTAGCTGTAACCAAGGGTAATATAGTGGACAATCAATGATCAACACACTCTCTCTCAAAATTAAAGTTATTATTTATTATCGTTATAATTAAATCACAGCTTAAAATTACAGCCAAACTAGTCACTATATACTTAGTAAATATTATTTTTTCTCTTAACATAGATAACCATTAATGTTATATCCTTAGGAATTATAGCATAAGGCTATGTTCTAAGCTTCTAAGATTTACTAATAGTGTTAAATTAACTGTATTTGGAATTGTGGAATTTAGGATAGTCAACCTATTCCAAAATACTAACATTAATTTTTTTAGCACTTAGCAATATTAGGACTCATCCATACACAACAAATCAATAATTACTTTCTATATTAAAATGTTTTTTTTTTTTTGTTTCACCATCATTATCTTAAAATTATTCGTTACTTTTGCAAGATTGTCTACCTTCGTATTATATCCATTGTACATCATACTAATATACCACACTATAACTCTGTACAGTCAATAATAACTAGGTAGCTCTCAATCAACACCTTCACTTCCAAATCAACAATTTCTATTTCCAAAAGGACACTAGGTTTTCCCTACGTTAGCGTTTCCTAATTTTCCTATTTATGTCAAAAGAAATTTTCAATGGTTCCTTCAATTTTCCATTTTGTGTTTGCATTCTATTTGCTCAGATCCCGTGGTAAATTTTTGTCTGAGAGAAATCAACGCCAATTATCGACGGCATCTTAATTTTACCAACCCTTATTCTTGGGATTTACGCGTGTTTCTTTCCATACCCTTGCCATTATATTATTCTCGCGCACTTTCATGTGACCGGAAATATCACTGCTCCCTTATCAGTACTCCCGACTGGCCATTAGCAGCCGTGGTTTGGGTTCCCTTTGTGAGGGGTCAGTTCCGTCGGCGCCAAGCTCAGCTGGTTCTCACGAAAATTTTGTCACTCTAGGGGGAGGGAACGGGTTTTTTCTTTTATTCTCAATGCTTCGCGGTGTTGTTCTAGTCCCTACCAGGGTCTGCGCAACCATTTTTCTGGGCTCAGTTCCCATTCAACGGTTTGTACGGCAACAAGCAAGACGGAGTATTCTGTGGCTTAGTATCATTTCCCTTAGTTTCCTAACTTTGTTTCCTTTCAGCGGATTTTCCTGAATTTGTTACAGTTAATTTTTGTTGTCTGAATATATTGATTAACTGCATGTTTACATCCCCTTGTTCCCGGGATGAACTTAAATACTCTATCTCTATCACCTCCAATTTACGCGCCATACTTTATTTCCATACCTCATATGTCCTGGCTCACTTATTTCCTACCTTTTCAGTTACTCTTCACAATAAGAAGAAAGAAGAAAAAAAAATTCAAGTTATTTTAGTCAAGTTACAAATGCCAAGTTGTTTCTTTCTATTTTTTTGCCAAGGTCAAGGTCTTCATGTCGGTTAATCCGACATCGTAAGTTGTTTTATCATTTTAGTTTTTCAACATTTGTACACTAGTTTTTTTTTGTTTAGTTGGTTTTGTTTTATTGTTAGGCGAGTTCCACCATTCATTAATTTCCGGTTGATCAGGCCGTATTTCAATGCCTAGTGAACCTCAGTCTAATTATATGTCTGACATTTTACACAATTAATAACCCAACACATAAACAACATATACACCCCATGGTACCCTGTGGTATATATGGGTCTATCTTGGGTGTTTTACCCTGATTATTACCATTCTTTACACTATTTTCACAGTTATTTATTTATTTATGTGATTTTTCCTCTGTACATACATTTATTATTAACTACTGAACAATCCAGTGATTTATTTTTTATTGGTAGTTACATATTCCGTATAACCGCTCAGAAAAACGTTTTTTTCCAATATCTCTATAACTTTTCCTTTTCCCCCCCATTTCCACTTTACGATGATTTTTCTACAATAAACCTATCCGTGCTGCATTTACTGTACACGATAGTGTCGCTCACATCCCGAGGCAAATTGTAAAGCACCTGTTGAGTATCATGGGGGTTATCGCCTTCGAGCGAGAGGGGTGTGGGGAAAATCTAGCGGTGACATTCCTATGAGTCATGGGGGGTTTGGGCAGCAGCAGGCAGCAGCATTGAGGAGGCAATATTATCTTCCGTGATTTGGATTGTTAGTTAGGAAAAAAAAATATTGATATCGTTTTTCTCAATATCAACAATCTGTTTAGTGATTTTCCCTTAATCCTTTTTTAATTTATCCGCGATTCTTTTTTCTCCCAAAAAAGCCAACATTGAGGATTGTCCTTCCCGGACTTCGATCTCCGTAGGGCGCGTGATTCGCTTGGCCCTGCTAAATAAACGAGTGCCCCTATCATCTGCATGCACCTCGGCAACCGTACTCTGTTTCCGTGGTCGAAGGGAAAAATCGCGTTTTGGCAGATTTTCGTTAATACGTTTCCGTTTTCTTTTGGGTTTTGGTTCATTTGTTTTGTCAGGGTCAGTATTATTTTTCCCATTATCCTCTTTATTTTGAGTTTCTACTACCTCTGGTGTTTTGTTGCTTTGTGGGGTATTTCCCTGATTCTCTGTGTGGGTATCGCGATTTGCACTCACTGTATTTTTATTCCCCGCATCACTCCTATCTCCATTATCCCTTTGAATATTTTCAGATATTGTGGGTATGTTAGGAGAGTCTTGTTTTTCTAACCTGTTGGCACCCCGTCTATTATCAGACACAATGGGTAAGGGAATGTAATCGACCTCATCAAAGACAGCATGGGGTAGTTGTTTGGGTAAAGTCTGTTCAACATGTTCTGGATTTTCTTCCCTTATTATTAAATTGTCATTCCTTGAGGTATATGGTATCAGTCGTGAGGAATGGACCCGCATTAATTTTGCCCGTGGGTTATCTATCTCCTGAATAGAGTAATTTACTGGGGTATGTTTTTCCATTATGCGGAAAACACCTTTAAAATTCCTTTTCTTAGGTAAGTGACAGTTCCTGTCATAATGGGGTTGGTGTAGAAACACTAATTGCCCTATTTGAAATTCCCTTAATTTAGCCTTTCTATTTTGATAGTTCTCTTGGTTTTCTGCCGATTTCAAAATATTTTCGCGAATTATTCTCTTAATTTTTCCCAAATTCTGCATTCTCAATTCTATGTACTCAGGGTAAGGGTTAATTACATCTGACTTTGGTTTATTATCCGCATTAATATCATCTGGCAGATCAATATCGTATCCATACAACAGAAAACTGGGCTTTTCCCCTGTTGTAGAATGAATTGTATTGTTATAGCACATTTCAAAATTTGGGAGTTCCTTATCCCATTGTAGGGTCTCTCGCGCTAATATTGATATTGTTTTACGCAATGCCTTATGACTAGCCTCATTAGCACCATTTGTCTGGGGGTGGTATGGAGTCGTGTATAACTTTTCGATGCCTAATTTTTCGGCAGTTGTTTTAAAAAGTTGGGCAGTAAAATTTGTACCGCAGTCCGTCAACAAAAATTCCATTCTACCAAATTGACTTATATAGTCATACAATTTGTCAGCTGTGTTTATAGCTGTTTGATCTTCCATCGCATACAATTTCATGTACCTTGTGAAATGGTCAATTACGACCATTATATATTGTTTATTCTGCGCGGTTCGTGGTAATTTCCCTACAAAATCTATTGACACGACCTGACCTGGTCGTTCGGGAATTAAGTTTCTTTGAATTGGAACCTTTTGTTGCCGATTTGGGGATTTAAATCCAACACATTCCTGGCAACTATCCACGTAGTTTTTAGAGTCCATATATAAATTTTCCCAAAAATACTTTTCCCGAATTTTGTCATAGGTCTTAACATGACCAAAGTGAGCATTGTGACCATTTGCCAAAATTACAGGTTTTAACTTGTCGGGAATAACTATTTGTTCTACTTCGTTACAACCTATACTTCTCTTTATTACGCCCAAGTGCATGATTAGGTCATCCCTAATAAAATAGTTATTCTCTGAAGGAGTTAGCTCTTCTGGTTTAGTTTCTATTTTGTTCCTCAGTAATACCAATTTTGGATCCTTTTTTTGTTCTATTATTATTTCCTGTAAATTTGGTACATGCCTAACTAAGTTAACGGAGTGGAAATCCCTCGAAAATATATCCGCCGCAAAGTTTTCGGCTCCGGATATTCGTTCAAAAACGTAATCAAATTCAGCCAAAAACATAAGCCAACGACTAACGCGATTTGCTGGGTTTGGTAGGTTTTTTATTGTTTGCAGGGATGAATTATCACATCGAATTATAAATTTTGTTCCATATAAGTAATGTGTATAAGACTTCACACTTTCAACAATAGCCAATAGCTCTTTATGCATTATGGAATATTTTAACTCAGTAGTATTTAATTTACGTGAAAAATATGAAATAGGGTGAATTAATCCCTGTGAATCTTTTTGGCCTAACATCGCTGCAATAGCGTTATCTGACGCGTCGGTTGACAAAATGAACTGTTTATTATAATTTGGATGGGTTAAAATAGGTTTCTTGGCTAACCAATCTTTTAGTGTAACAAACGCGTTTTCTTCTTGTTCAGTCCACACAAATTTATTCCTTTTCTTTGTTAATTCTGTTAGTGGAGTGGTAATATCACTATAATTTGGCAAAAATCGTCTATAATAACCACATAATCCTAAAAACCGTCTCGTTTTCCGTACCGTGGTTGGACGCGGAAAATCTTCGATTTTACGTAAATTTTCGTCCGTGGGAGTGATACCATTAGCATTCAATTTATGCCCTAAAAATTTAATTTCCCGTACACCAAAGATACACTTTTGGGGATTTACGGTCAACCCAAATTTCCGTATTCTTACAAACAATTCTTTTAATTTACCGAGCATTTCCTCAAAAGTATCACTTCCTAAACAAAAATCATCAATATAATTTGCGATATTTAGATTTTTGATGTCTGCAACAAGCTTATCGGTTAATGCTTGTAAGACTCCCGGGGAGAAGTTAAGTCCCTGTGGTAATCTTTTATAAGCAAAGTTTCCGAAAACTGTATTGAAAGTAGTTATGGCCCTATCCTTAGGCTCAAGTGGGACTTGAAAAAAGGAACTCTGCAAATCTAAAGATGCGAAAAATTTTGATCCTCGTAATTTCTCTAACAGGTGGTTCGCGATGGGCATTTGATATTTTGGAAACTTAATAGCTGCATTAGTTGCGCGGTAATCTTGGACAATACGATAAGTAGGTTTATTAGGACCGGAGGTGCCTTTCTTCACAAGAATTACAGGGTGTCCTATGTGCGAATCAGACCTTTCAATTATATCCGCTTTTAACAATTTTTCTAATTGAGTTTGTAATTCCTCTCTCAGCGCGTGTGGCACTGGATAAGCCCGTTTACTTTCAATTTTAGAAAAATCAACTGAAAAGTTTGGTGAGATTTGGTCTGTTAACCCTATGGTCTCAAGATTATCACTAAATATATCTGCGAACTCTTTTAACAGGTTTAATAAGGAGTTTCTCTGAGAGGGTTCTAAATGATTTAATTGAAAATTTTGGGGGTTGAACTCTCTTATTCTTCTTTTCCTTATATCCTCCATTGGCCTCAGACAATCTGGCTTAGAAACACCCGCGATTTTAGTATGTTTATTTAAAGATATCCTATCCGACGATTTATTTACTAAAGTTAAGTAGGCTTCCTTATATTCATCTACGTCAACTTTCTCATTTTGGATTTTTATGTCAGGGTTATTTAAGACAGATGTGACACTGATTGTATCCCCTTGCTTAACTGGTCCTTCAATTATCACCGATACGTTTTTGATTTGATTAGGTTCCAAAACACATTTTCGTATTAGTTTAGCATGGCTACCCTGTACATTATTGGTTGAGGGTTCTGCATTTGCGTCTCTAATTTTGACTATCAAGTTATTTGATTTCAATACATATTCATTAAAGTCAACAATTAGTTTATATTTCTCCAAAAAATCGAAGCCGATTATTAAGGAGTAATTAGCGCAAAAATCTTGGTCTACTACGTAGAATACATGATTTAGCATTTTATGACCCATATTTACAGGCAACTGGTAGGCTCCACTAATATTAAGTTCATGACCTGTAATTGCATTGACCGAGATGGGACTATGTATTTTCTTTATTCTGGGGTCGGTTTTTATCTCATCAAAGGTTTTCCTCTGGATTATTGATATACTCGCCCCTGTATCCACTAGTCCCGTGCATATTTTCCCATTTATTTTTATATTGATTACAGGTAAAAAGTAGTTTCCTCCAGTTTGACCTAAGATTTGGGTGTTTAGTTTATGTGTCTTAATTGTGTCGGGGTCGATAGGATTTGACACATTAGCTACTTGCTTATTTGTTTTTAATATCGGCCCCGTCGGAAGTTTTTTGGATTTTGTCCTATTCGATTGTGGGGGTTTCTCTCAATGTGGGAATCATAGCTTTGGTTAGAAAATTGCAATCTGTTTCTACTTCCACTACGGTTCCTAACTGATCCATTATAGTTATTCCTAGGGGGAAATGATCTACCTCTATTTGTTTCCCTTCTATCACTATAGCCTCTATCATATTGTGAATTTTGAGGGTTATACCATTGGGCCTGTCGTGATCTGTTATTATTTTGGATACTTGGGTTTGGGTATCTGTTATAATAGCAATTCCTCGTACTATGGTTTGTTTTATAGCAGATTTCACAATATTCCCTGATATTATTTTGCAAACTTTCTTGTGCCTTACTTAGCTTTAGATCCTCAATCTCTTTTGACAGAGCAGATATTATAGCATGCGTTGATTGCATGTGTTCATTTAAGACCGAATTTGAATCAATGCTAGATACTGCGTTTAAATTTTGAGGTTGCAAAATTTTGGAATTGGATTCAAGGATTTCCAAAAAGTCTACAGCTTCACTCATAGATTTAGGATCTTTCAAAAGCAAATGGGTTTTGTACTCCTCCTTGATACCTTCTAATAATTTTGAAAGTTTTGTTTGTTCATAGAGTTGATTTACATGCTCTAATGTGGTGTCAACGTTTCCAAAAAAATTTACTGTGGCAATTTCTACTCGGTGAGCGAATTGTTTCACCGTTTCGGATGGAAACATGCTTAGTTTTGTAAATTCCATCTGGTGCGTTACCCGACTAGTTTTTGCCTCAAAGAAACTTAAAAATTTTTCCCTGAAACACTGGTAGTCGGTTTCGTTGGACAACTGGGGTGAATTAATCAGATGCGTAAGCGCGTCCCCCCTTATTCGAGTCTTAGCAATTTGCAGCCTATCTGCGTCCGTAAACTCTGTTGGTTTAGCGAAACTCTCAATAGTATTGAAAAAATACCTAGCAGTTACGGCTGATGCGTTATCGAAAATCGGGATTAGGGATTGACATGCACTTATTTTTGATAGAGCAGAGGGTTCTATTTCAGGGGTATCTAAAGTCGGGGCCATGTTTATACAATTTCTTTTCCCAATTCAGTATAATTAATACCCAAAAAAAATTCTCCCCTACCAATACAATATACTCATTGAAAACACTGTATCATACACAACCCTTATACATTGACAAAAGCACCGTTATATCATGTACAGAATTACAATATGGCATACTCTTCGATTCACAAGACCAATCTGCTTCATGATATCCTTTCCCCTTAATTTTTTCTGAGTTAAAATCAAGAAAGGGAACGGCACCACTTTTGTTGGGTGGCCCTTACTGTTAAATCTAATTAATTCCTATAAGTAGGGATCCCAACTTAACATTGCGTTGTAAATTATCTAAAATTAACCCAGTGACATGAGAGCAGAATGATCCTGTGAGACATAAAATACACTTGGTGAAACTTAACATTTTTATTATTGATTAAGGTTCTAGAGTAATACATTTAAAATTTGATAAAACATATACACAAATAATTGAGAGAGAGAGAAGATGCTAGACCAATGACTACCACTTACCCCGTTCGTTGATATAACTAGACGGATCATCTTTGGCTAGGAATTACCAGGACCATCATCTCGAACTCTTCTTGTACTCTCGGAACTCGTGAACTCCCGTGTGTATCTGTCTCGGTCTCTGTCTCTGTGTCAAAAACTCCTGCAGTCATATTTATACCTTCTCCTCTATTCTCCTTCAACCTCCAATCCCTGCATTTTCTACGCCCACCTAGATACCATCAACTGCATAATTGGGCTTCGGGGACCATCCCTCTGTCCCCCCTTGAGATATCAGAGTTTACCAATGGTCAGAGTATAATTTTATGCGTAGTTGAAAACTCACCCTATTGGTTTTACCTTTCCCCTTTGATCCTTCACTTAGGGTCCTCCTATCCATAAATCCCGACTCCAAGCTATTCTTCTAACTGTCAACCCAGTCAAAGGACTTTGTTTGATTTATTTATTGTAACTCTAAACTTCCCGGGGCTTGCAGGAGCGGAATAAATAACCTCGAGGGATGCCGACGTATTTCGGCTCTCTTGACCTTTTACCTTTTACATTTGGTTAGAAGAGTCCTTCGCACAGGCAATTAACAAATGGTGAGGGTGCGACCATAGTAGCAACTCAACACTTTGTGCTCTACCCAGAACCTAGAACAAAATTTATGTTTAATTTTAAAAGTTTTTTTCTTTATTCCCAGTAAATGTTGGACCTCATTTATATTCATTAAACAATAATAATGACTCAATTTTAAAATACTTTTAAATTTCTATCTTTTTTATTTCTATCTATTTTAAAATACTATCCAAATTTTTCTCTTTTTCTGTTGTGAACTAAGCAAAATTGTGATTTAATTGTCAATTAAGATGGTTTTTAACATCTTTCCAAAATTTCTCCATCAAAATTTTTTAACTGTGTAATATCTTTTAGTGTACTCTATTTATATCTTGTGTGTAACTGTGTTAACTGTAGAATACACTTAAATTTTTTTCTATGATAGTTCTGTATTCTATAAATAGAGTCCTAAATTTTCATTAAAAATTTGGTTACAATACAACGCAAATTTCATAACTTGTACAGTTTTTTTAACTTTCTCAAAACATGTATTTCGAACTTATTTTCTTTTTATAACTGAATATTCAATTTTAAATAATAAGGTGGACAAAATTTTTGTATCTGCTTTTAAATATTTCTTGTATATTATTATTATTATTATTATTATTATTATTATTATTATTATTATTATTATTATTATTATTATTATTATTATTATTATTATTATTATTATTATTATTATTATTATTATTATTATTATTATTATTATTATTATTATTATTATTATTATTATTATTATTATTATTATTATTATTATTATTATTATTATTATTATTATTATTATTATTATTATTATTATTATTATTATTATTATTATTTTATACAAAAAATTATGTGGTCTCTTATTACTATATCAAGAGTTAGGGTGTTATAGATATTAGAGATAGACATTTTTCTTATGCATAGCCTTATATTACCCCCAAGATGGGATGCGGTTCCTCGATTTAAAACGTGATAGGTAAAGCACAGCGAACACCCCACAAATTGAATTTGCATATAAGTTGGGGTACAATATTGCCTTTAAATATAGTAGCATACAAATTGTGTTCACTTGGTAACAAAATATTTTAGGGAAAAAATCAGTAAATCAATCTTAGATGGTATAAAATCTGTCTGAGAGTCTATCTGACATCAAAGAATTTATTTAATAGTCAGGTTAGTCCAAGTACTTAAGCAAATGCAGAAAAAAAGATGGTAAGGTTTTGAGTGGAAGGAGACAATATATAAAGCTGTATGATAGATACACATTACACAATTACGAAGCCATATTGTACGTCAAACTCTACCAGCTGTTCAAGTTAAATTTTAAATCCGGTCTTCCCATGAGATAATCAAACATAACGGTAATAATCTTAAGATGAAGAAGCGATGTTTTTTTAAAGCAGGTAAGGCTGAGAATCTTCTGGCAGCGTTGCCATTAAATGGGATTGAGGCAATAAATAAGGTTTTGGTAGTAGATAAAATTGACGACTTGCGTCACCGAGTTTTACGGTCGTCTTATCGATATTGTTTGTGGATTTGGTCCGGTGAGTGTGGAGGTTGGTGAAATGACAGGGAAATGAATTACTACTCTAAGAGAGATTTTCTGTGAGTTATTTAAACCAGAATAAAGTGTACGAGAAGATTTTTTTTGTAGAGGAGGAATAAAATATTAATATTCAGGAAAGACTAAAGCTCAGTTGTTTTACTGGGGTTTAAGAATTTTAATGCTTGGACACAATAACTATATCAAGCCCAGTTTTACTCAACTTAAAAAATGCGTTAGTCTAAAACTTTAAATTCAGCCGATTTTTACTAGTTTTTTAATTATCACGTTGGTTATCTTGATTGCCTGATTGGTTATATTTATCTTTGTAAATTGAAAAACGAAGCAAACATTTTTTTTCAACCTGAGGTTTAGCTTCCTAAAATGATAAAAAAAAATTTCTGTATTCAGAGACATTTTTCATCACCAACAATATTATTTAAATAAATGCATTCGTTGGAATATCAGTAGACGTTTTCTTCTAAGCTACATGTAATCGTGCAGTAATCTACCTACTTATCACCAAACTCTCCTCTGGAATCATTTCTTAACCTTCGCAACTATTTTTTTTCATCTTTGAAAATAGAAGACGAATATTTCGGCATTGATAACATATTTCAAACCTAAATTATCATCATTTTTTATTATTCTTTACACAAATCATTCCAAACATAGAGTATGTTTAGATTTAGTTGATTTTTGGCACTGATATTGTTTAAA
Organism: Tetragnatha versicolor; assembly: GCA_024610705.1. Classification (NCBI taxonomy): domain Eukaryota; kingdom Metazoa; phylum Arthropoda; class Arachnida; order Araneae; family Tetragnathidae; genus Tetragnatha; species Tetragnatha versicolor. The sequence goes on along the minus strand of JANDEH010000017.1, from coordinate 11,952,785 downwards.
CTGGCGCTTATCACCCTTCTTACGAACTTCATTCATTGCTTTGAACGTTGAAAGTGTGTACAAATTTTCCTTCTATATGTGACACCCTCCTAAACCTTTGGAAAGCAGCCATCCTATTGTCAGCTGCAAGATATATCCAAGATACACACAACACTGACCTTGGGTTTGAGGGAAAAGCTGTGCACATAACGTGAGTGACATAACGCTTGAAAGTCACCCCCAACAAAACATGGAAACTCTGTTGGTGTGGAAGTCAATGCATCTCTTATAACTGATTTTCAAAGCAAATTCGGTGTAAAATCTTATAAAATGGTATTTTTTCTTTCATAATAAGCTTTTCAATTTTCTCTCCACAGACTTTAAAAAATTATTTCTTCAAGTAACGGAAATTAACCAGCAGCCCTTTCACCGGTTAATTTCTGTACTGTGTGGAAATTTCTGTTTTTCCTTTTCCGGAGAAACTTTCCGTTAGGGTTACTTGGGGTAAGTGGGTCACTGGGGTAAGTGGGTCCCCCCCTAAAACTATAATATGCCCAGGAAATTTCACACTTACTCGCATTGGTTATGTTACAGCTTGTCACACCGATGAGTTTTGAATATATTTGAGATTTGTTTAATTTATTTTTAAGATTATAGGACTAATTTAAAATAGATTCCCAGAGTGGATTTTTTGGAGAGTTCAAGACGCATTTTTCAAAGAAGTATTTCCAGGTAAGTTTTCATTTCATTTTAATGTCTATAGAACTGTTTTGCAGAGTTTGACCTAAAATACATACTACAATTTGAAATTTTTCAAAATTTTTAATTTTGAATTGTTTAAGAGGGGTGTCCCACTTACCCCATAGTTTTAGCATGGTTCGGGTAAGTGGGACCCCTCAGTGTGGGGTAAGTGGGACCTCTCAGTGTGGGATAAGTGGGATCCCTCTTTATTTAGTAAGTGAGACCCCTTATTATGATATAAGTGGTTCTAGAGGGTTCCATATGATATAGGAACTATTACTGAAGACGGGCGGATTTCAGGGGTGTTATAGGGACAATTTCCCCCAATATTTTCAGAAAATTTCGATTTATAGTAGCAAGACCTTTTACTCACCACTTCAAAATTCATTAAAATTTATAAATAAGTTGATCGACATTTTATATCAAATTTGCGTTTTAATTTAAGTTATGGTGAGTAAAGTGAAATATCTCATCAACAGTGTTCATTCTCATTTAGTGTGTCCGATTTCTTTTTTATCTTACAACGTGTATTAAAGTGCCAAAATAAATCTTAATCAACCTTATTATGTTTTTTGAGCACTATTTTATATGCTAAAGTAAAACATATATATCCCTTTGGCCTTTCGAAACATTCTTTAAAATACTTATTTTGCTTTTCATTCTATTCTTACCTTGTCATATTGATTTTGATGTGAGTATATTTCTCACTCATGGATAGAGTTACAATAAAATATTTTATATTGAAATTTACTGTACTTTATCAAGTAAGACCCACTTTCTTCCATTTAAGTTTTGCTTGCTTTAAATATAAATAAAGAGGGGGTGACCCACTTACCCCATCTCTTGGGGTAAGTGGGTCGCCCATCTCAATATTGATAAAAACACCAGTTAAGAAAAATGTAAAGCTTTATTTTAGAAACTACTGATACATTTTTGTTTATCGATAGACTCTTTAACGAAATTAGTCAACAAGTACAAAATAAACCCTTTCAAATTTTTTCTATAAAGCTCCAAAAATGTACTAGGCCAAAAAGGTCCCACTTACCCCAAGTGACCCTATTTGAAATAGCTAGATAGTTCATTTAGATTAGTTACAGGAGGTGGCTTTGATAACAATCAATATTGTAACAACAATTATAACAATCCCGAATAAGATAGTCGGCTAGACTAAAAGCTCTCCCTCCGCTCTCTTGCGTTACCTTCCTATACCGTGCTGATGAGCCCTAACAAGGGCGAAACCGGTCCACGGTTGGAAGTGACACTTGAGAGCTGGAGTTTTCTCACATATTCCTCTAACCAGAGGTAGTGGTAAAATACTCCCTTTTCATACCGAATAAGATAGTTCATAAGAACATAGAGCTCAACAATTTTTTCTGAGTAACTATTAGAGATGAGAAAAGCCGAAAAAACCCCGGAAACTTTAAGAAAAAAACGTTTTTCTGAAAAATGGAAAAATTTAAAATTTTAATAATTAATAATATGGGTATTTAGAATTATATTACTGATTTTTATATATTCTAAAATATGTTTTGGTTATATGTTTGGTTACATATTTATATAATTAATAATATTAATATGTTTATAATATAACGTTTATATGTTTATACAGTGTGTATCTGTGAAATGGTGCAACAAACTTTCAGGGATGATAGTACTCATGAAGACGAACAAGAATCGGTATAGAAAGGGGGGTCCCAGACCAAATCCCAGGGAGTTAAAATTGGGAGACACCCCAAAAAATCATTAAAAAATTCAATTTGTAGAAGAACTACTATTGGTAAAAACTTAATTATGGTCTCAAAAATTGTGGTTTAATATGATCTTTAAAAATACCTCAAAAGTCTTCACTTTAAAATTTGTTTTATTATGAAAAAAGTAAAAAAAAACAAAAAATGTGAAAACTCTGCCAAAACCTTATTTTGTATTTCGAAATCCTTTCTTTTGATTTGATAATATGAAAGATCATAGTTGAAAACCCTTCAGTACAAAGTTTCACGTAAATACAATCAATATTAAACACTTGAGATCCTGTTTAAGTTTGTTTTTTGGGTGCGCAAGCAGTTTTCTAGAGCAGTTTCCAGAACAGCCATTTTTTTGTTTTTTTAACTTTTCATAATAAAACAAATTTTAAAGTGAAGACTTTTGAAGTAAATTTAAAGATCATATTAAACCACAATTTTTGAGACCATAATTAAGTTTTTACCAATAGTAGTTCTTCTACAACTTGAATTTTTCAATGATTTTTTTGGGGTGTCGCTCCATTTTTAACTCCCTGGGATTTGGTCTGGGATCCCCCCTTTCCATACCTATTCTTGTTTGTCTTGATGAGTACTATCATCCCTGAAAGTTTGTTGAACTATTTCAGATAATAATGTATATAATTTATATATTATTTATAATTATATTTAATGTATATAATTTATAATATTGTATATAATTTAGTACTTAATAATAAATTTTTAACCATACAATAAGCATTTTCCCCGAAAGTAGTTTAATTCCTCTATTTGATTGACTCGGAAAAATGGAAATTTTGAAGTTTGGAATTAAACAATGTTTTTAGAAATGTATTTTAGTTACATTACAATGTTTTTTCTTTCGATATTTTTTATATTTTATCACACATGAAAGTAAACTTTGAAAATGTAAGATGCAAGTAGTAATCAACTAATTTCACTGTGCACCAAAATATTATTCGCTATTTAACACGTTTTTCTATTTAAAGCAAAAATGTAATGCAAAATTATATTAAGTGAACACAGAAACAAATGTTAAAATTTATATTTTATAAACAATATTTAAATCCAGTACATAAAAAGTAAAATTTTGACCTTATAATAACCTCTCCCAGGGTTTTTTAAACAAATGGGTTTATCACTTGAAAAAAATTGAATTAAAGATAATTGTTTTATTTTTTACAAAGAATGGTTATTTTGGTTTTTAAAGCATAAAAAACTAATTTTTTTACATGAATAAAGCAAATTTTTTCCTTTAAAAAAGTTTTTTATGGGTGTTTTTGCCTTTCCAAAATTTCCGAAAAAATTTTCCATCCTCAATGTATCTTTCTCAAATTTCTCAAAACAAATTTTATGTTCACTAATACTGTTTTAACTAAGAAAAAACGTTAAAATAGCTAATAATATTTTGGTGTACAGTGAAATTAGTTTATTACTAGCAGCTTACATTTTCCAAGTTAAATATTTATTAACATTTTTTTTTGGTTCCAAACTTCATTTTTTTCCGTGTCAATCAAATCGAGGAACTAAACTTCTCTGGAGGAAAATGCTTGTTATATGGTTAAAACTTTATTTTTAAGTACCAAATTATATAAACAAACTAAAATATTTTTAGAAGATATAAATCAGTGATATAATTATCTGAATACTATTTTTTAATTAAAAATTTTCCATTTTTTTTCAGAAAAAAAGTTCCCTAAAGTTTCTTGTTTTTTTCATGGCTTTTCCCATCTCTGAACAATTCCAATAGTAGCATAAAAAATATTTATGCAGCTTGAAATTGATATTGCGGTTGACGAAGAGTAACGTTGAAGGTAAAGAAAAAGGTAACTTGAAAACAGTTGAATCTGTCAAAAATTATTGTTAAAAGTTATTAGCAAAATTGTGAATAGATAATTTTAAAAAATATCTGGGTGTTTTAATATCCTTTACATCTATTTAGTATGGTAAGGTGAAACTTCTTATCAAATTACACATGATAATAAAAACCCATTTAAATCGTTTAGCACGTGTTCCATTTTATTTCTGTTTAGAAAATATATAGGTTTTTATCCTTTCATTGGTCTCATGTTTTATATCAAAGTTTTATCTAGATTGTTACAAAAATATAAAATGTGGAACCCCTTTGCATGATCTTATTATCTTGGTTTAAAAAAATGTTAACTTTGTTATGTTAATTATGGAAAAAAACCCAAGGGATCTTGTTGTAAATAGTTATTTACCTTATCGCACTAACAATTCAGTTTTAATATGCATGCTTGATATTAAAAATTAAGTTTGATTACAGTTTTTCCGACCTTTAAAAAAGTATTAGTTTATATTGCTATTTCCTTTTAATATTGCATACAATCTACAGTTGGTTCCTGTTATAATATTGTCATACTAATCCACAGCTAATGACTAGTGTTTGTCTTTGTCTCAGACACAGCCGCCCCAGCATATCATCACACATCATAAAATTATCGCATGCATAAAATATTATCAAAATCTGAATTCCAGCTGTTTGCGTAATTTGATTTCGATCATTTTGTAATAAATATATTAAAATTCCCCTGCGCTGTCTACTCTGCTTTTAGTTCTAATTGTTCAAAGAGCATTGAAAATTCGAATTTGAAATAAAATTTTAAATAATTAGGAATGTATGACAAAATGAAATTCACTTTTGGTTTGAAAAAAGGTATTTAATTTATAGATCCGGTAATCATTCTACTTATAATGTATACTTAGTTGCAAATAATACATCATTGTTGGATGCAACAAAAATAGAGAGAGCACCTTTCTTTTTTCGTTGTGAGAATCAAACACAAATAGTGTATCGTTTAAAAGATTGTACGTGGTATAACACAATTTTTGGCCAATTTTTGTTGTGATACATACAAAATTCGACACTGGATTGCCTGATAAAAACGAATTTACAACAAAAACCGTTTGGAAACCGCTGCTACTGCTAGCTTAGTTATAGATTTGTCCAGAGCATGTTAGAGAGAGATATTTTCCTCCTGTTAAAAGTTGGGGAAATAAATTGAGTTATGTCATATGTTGCGCCTTAAGCGACGATATGTAAGAGCAACAAAACAACACATAAAAAACAAATGTATTTGGTTCATCTTTTCATCGGTCTCTTTCCCAGAAAGTGAATCTAGGTAAAAAAAAAGCTGTACACAAGGGAGAAAACTCGTTTTGAGAAGATCTACTCTTCACTGCCACACATAGAGAAGGCGGAATCCACCACTTCCTCCCATCCTAGCTGCCTCCATGGTTTCGTTACCCTCCAAAAGAAAACACGCCGGTTACACAAAACTACTCCGTGTAGTATGTTTTCTCGTTCTCCAGATTTCCTAACTTCTCATTATTGCACTTCATGTCGAGATAGAGGTATGGGAAAATCTGATTACGATCCCCACAGGGTTCTTTGCAGCGTACTAATTAGCAGGTGAAACAACAGGAGATCTTGTTTTGATCGCATTTTATGGCTTAGTTTCTCTGCATAACGTATTGAGGCGGAGTTCTTGAATAATAACAGCACATCGTAACTATTTTTGCGTTGCTAGGAAGGATAATGTCACACAGTTTTTCATTCATTAAAAGATCCCCTATAATAAGCATTTTTGATTTTTTTACTATTAAAACTTAATAAATTTTAAAAAGAAGAGCATTTAAGAACACTTTTTAATACTCAACTTACTCAGTCTTTCTTCTTGGCACGTTTGGAATGTTTTGATATCCCGAAATGTGTTTTTGTTGCTTATTTGTCTTCAAATTAACAAGACTATTTGTTTTGTGAAGAACTGCGGCAATCCAGAAATTAATTCTAAAAATAGGGGCGTAAAGTGCTGCTTAAATATTACTAACAAAAAATGTTTTCATATGGTGTTACGTTTTAAATTTAAGAACACATTTATATACAAAAAATATTTTAAAACATAAATTTAGAAAAGATTATTGGATAACAACACTTTTTTCAAAAATACATAAGAAAACTATCACAACGCTTTAAACAGCTAACAACATAAACTGACGTTTTGTTAATTTGGAGGACAAACGCGTAGAGCGTGCGTTTGAGCGTCAGTAGAATTAATAGAAAGGAAGAGAAAAGAAGACATCACAAACAAACACTTTTAAAAACCGTGTTTCCACCTATTTAATGACAATCACATACTTCGGTTTGATAAGGAAAAATTAGCATGTTGCAATGTCGAATTGTTTACATTTATCAAACCATGTGTTTTTGTATTTGAATGTTTATCTTTAGATTACGCCATTTTGTTCTGAGTAATTCGGTTAAAAAAAAGAAATTTTTTTCAATATAAGTGAAAGTTTCAATCATGAAACTTAAATACTATATTTCTAAATATTTTAGCTGGAGTTTTAAGGGTTTCTGTAAGTTCCAAAATAGGTATTTCCACATATCTAGATTATTTAAGTCCCTTTAAAAAATATAAATATTTTGATTCCATAATGCTATTTAATTATGATATTACTATTTAGTATTGTCATTTTGAATATCTAAGAACATAATTTCTATACTTCAAAAAGGTTCTTTAAAAAGTTATTAAGTAACCCCCAAAATTAATTTTTATCCCAAAAATGGGAAGACGTATTGCGAATGTAGGATTTTATCTAAGAGAGGATGAAATTCCATCTAAAATTTAAGTTTCCACGACTTTTTTGTTTATAAAAAACGTTTAATAAAGTTATGTACGTTAGTTGTATCCGTTAAACACGAACCAAATTCTTTATTTATACCATTTTTCATGGAAACATGGATATTAAATTCAAATTAGTTATGAAATTCTCATTGTGATGCAATCTAAAAAATATACCACGCAAGAATATACATTTAATCTGTCACTGAAAAAATACTTTAATGCACAAAATAATTAAATTATAGGTGGGAATTTGTTTCTGATATGTGCTTGACCTCACACAGCGGTCACTCTAAAGAGAAACCGCGTAGGAAGCAACAGCTGAATCTTAGCCATAGAAATCTTGGTGACGTTCAAATACCACATAATTTGCGAAGATCGGAATGCATTTTATTCGATATATTGACGCGCGGCAAGGCTGTGGATTGATTTTACTAGAAATTCGTACGTCATCGTATCTACTTTCCTAGAAGATATTATTTAGACAAGTGTCGGGCCGGACTGTTTCGTCTTTTGACAGAATTCCATGTGGTTGATTCATTTCGATTCAATACACTTTTTTCTTCCGTGTTGATGGCTTTCAAATAACGACATCAACTATTTCAATCGAGATGTTGCGTTAAGCGTGTTATCAAATAGTTTGAAAATAAAATGCGTTGTGAAATGCTGCACTTTTTGGATTGTTTTATGTATTTTCCCAAAAGTATCAGAAAGTTCAAAATAGCACTTATCATGGTGCTAAATAAGGCCTTTTATTATAGAGCAATTTTAGTTTATAGAAAGAATTAAATAAGTAAATTTTAATAAATTGGTATAATGTTTTAATTTTATTTATGAAGTTAAAAAGCTAAATTCTATTTGGTTTATCATTGCTTCATTTTCCTGAAAACGGTGGGATAGTAAGAAACACTTTTATATTCGCCACTTTGATGCTTATTGAAAAAATTAAATTGAAATTTAAATCAAATTTGCATTTTAATTTAGGTTATGGTGAGTCAAGTAAACCATTAAGGTAAACTTGGTTTTTTATATACAAGTTACAATATTGAAACACACTTTGAGGGTATGGAGTTCAAAGGGTTTCTTCATAAACCTCCTGAACCATACAAAACAAAAGGAATGGGGCTGCTCTGATCCTATAAAGAGCAACCTATCTTATTAAGAAACTGATTTTGCAGAAAAAATTGAATGAATTTGGGGGGAGGGGTACATTTTAGTCCCAAGAAATAAAATAAAAGAAACACATTCTATTTGGTGCTTCATGATTTTCAAGAGTTAAATTTAAAAAATATAGGGTTATATTAAACTTTCAGCCAGTAACTTTTTTAGCCTAATTTTTAAATGAGCATACCTTGAAAGATTTTTTAACGAACATTTTAAAAAATTACAGGGGTGAAAATTTTTTTTATTAATGCTTTCATTTTAATTTTAATAGTTTTATTAAGTCACATATATATTACCCCACTCTCCCCTATTGTGTAACATTAACAATTAATAATTCATTCAATAACAATTCATTAACATTCATAAAAATCCATTTCATGAAAAAAAACCTGGAATGTGTCAACGCAAGGTAAGAGTGTAGAAAGTTACGACTCAAATCATTTGTGCGGGACTGTCTACATTTAGAAATTAGTTATTTATTTATACGAGGGGGGATATTTCCGAAAATACCCGATCTAAAATTGTCTTCGAAACCAACTCACTCAGAAGAGGTCAACCGTGATTTTGATAGACTTCATATAAACCCTCAAATCAGAAATAGAATTACGTTTGGTTATTCAGAATTAGGCGCATACACAGTTGATAAAAAAAATACGCGTTGGGTATCTGTTATTCCCGTCTTATTAAAACATAGGTTGAAGTTTTGTTTTACTTTACTTCATAATAGTATTTAAAAGACATAAATACTTGTATTTTTGAATGATATACATAAAAAAGAAATTAGTATATTATTTTGTTGGAGATAGATAATAAGATTAATTTAATGTTGAAATTACGGGACTTCAAGTCATACCAAAATTAAATCACGTATTATCTTTTGGGTAGTGGACAAGTATTTCCTTGTTTTGAAAAATTTTAGAATAATTTAATGGCAAGTTTTAAAGAACACTGCAGGTGTTGGTTACAGTTATACTAAAAAAGCGTTTTATGTATTAAAATTATTTAACAGTTAAGTAAGTTTTGTTTGTATTAGTGAAACATAGTAGGGGAGAGTGGGGCACCTTGGGACATGACCCAACTTGGGGCACTCGATTTTTCAGACGCCATGAACTCGTGCTTGTAGGTGCTAATGAATTAGATTAAAATCTACATCTCAACTTGGAATATTTGGTGCGCCTAAAAATTTTTTATTTAACTTTTCTTGTTTTTCGTGCTGCAAAGTTACAATCACTTGTAGTTTCTAAAAACATATTTTTGTCATTATAATTATATTCAGTGAAAATTACGTGCATCGATTAATATTTTATAAAAGAAAATTTATTTTTAAACCTAAAATAGTAATAAGGAAGTTGCATGTGTCAGATTTTCAAAAACAAACAAGTGTTCCGTATGGTTTTTTGTATGGTAAAATGAAATATCTAGTCAGTTTTTCAAAAAAAAATGTACAGGGAATTAAATATTTTAATTTAAAAGTCGAGAAAAATACGTGACTGAAAACGTTTATTGTTTAAACTATAAGATGACGTCAACAATAGTACCATCAACTCCATTGCTTTACAACAGGCATGGGCAACCTTTTCGAATCCGCGGGCCGGATTCCGAGATTATAATGACGTGGAGGGCCATACAGTAGATAATAATAATATTTTTTAAGTAAAAAATGAGTCGTTTAGTTATACATATTTATGAAGTTTAATACTAAAGTTAAAAATTAATCTGGACTAGAATAATATTACATACAATAATTATAAAGTTATTTACATTAATCTGGACTAAAATAATATCTTGATTACATAAAAAAATAATGTTATAGTTACAAAAATCTGGACTAGAATAATATTATCTAGATTACGTACAAAAATTATAATGGTAAAGTTACAAAAATCTGGACTAGAATAAGATTATAACAATAATTATAATGTTTAAGTTACATTAATATGAGCTCTCTCTCTAAAATAATATTCAGAACTCATATTTATTAAAAAATATTGCAGGACAGACTTTTAACAATTGTCATTACATGCAATCAGGAGAAAATCCCGTAAAATCGCAGTCAGGATGAATACTGTAATCTAGATTAGCGAGTGTGTGTTTGTGCCAAATATGCCAATGAGGAATTACAACCAAATTTATTTACGAGTGTCAAGTCACTAACGCCAAAACAAGGGTTAAATCAATTTCACTGGAAACACCAGTATCATCCTGTAATCCTAAGAGCAGTGAAGCCTTTTGCTTTGATTTCACACCTGTGCTTTTAACTAAAACTTTTCAACGCATCTAAAAAATAAAACAGTTCTTTCCATAGAGTTGTTCTCTCTTGCTTGTGGTTTGGCCAAGCCAGCTGGAACAAAAAATCAGTCTCCCTGTGATGAGAGATATTATAACATCTGTTTTTTGCTTTCAGCTCATTAAAATTCACTTTCTACCTGTTGACTGCGAAAAATGGTATTTGGCAAGAAAACGAATCTCTCTCACTGTATCTATTGGTAGGCAGCTGGATTTCGATTATTCGAAGTTTTCTCCTGACGCCATCGTTATAGTCCGTATGGTAGAACCGGCACAGCACGTTTTAACTACTAAAATTAAGTTCTTTTCGGGGGAAACTTCTGTATACCCTCTTTCACTCTTGTTAACGAAAACAAAGTGATTTTTAGTACAATTTTTAAAATGTTCCTCGGGCCGGACCAAATGACGAGGCGGGCCGGATTCGGCCCGCGGGCCGGAGGTTGCCCACCGTTGCTTTACAACAATGTTTAATATAAGATGACGTCACATCCAAACTATTGGCGTTTTCGCGCGCTTTTAATAAGGGGATTTTTGTTAATTTTTTTGGCAACCAAAAAATTTCTCGATCGGCCTCAAATTTTGGGTAATTGCTTATTTTTGCAAGAGGAATCGATTAAAAAAATTAAAAAAAATCATGCAACTTCCTCATTAAGTTTAATATCCAAAGCCTCAAGGTGGGACTCCTTGGGACATGTTAAAAGATACCTGAAACCTTTCATGAGTAACAAAATAAGTATTTATTAAAAGAAGTAAATAATTTAAGAAAGAAGAAGATTTTTTAATTTAAAAATTGATACAAAAATTTTTCTAGAAGTAAACCAAAAAGTTAGGGATTTATGCCGGACAAAAACGAGGAAATTGGTGAAAAATTTGGATTTAAAAATATGTTGCATATCTAATTTATAATTATTAAACATAGCTTTTTCATTATTTCTGATATTTTTGTATTTTTAAAATAAGATTTATAATTTTTGTACTATTATTGAAAGTGTCCCAAGGTGGACCACCAGTGGGGCACCTTGGGACATTAAAATAAGTTTTTTAAATTTGTTGTTATGAATTATCTAAAAGTGATATTTGGGTGGAAATTGTTTTATTAGGTTTGTAAAGGACCGTATTTAATATATAAGTTGTGTTTGAATAAATATCATGGTATAAAAAAAATTAGAAAAATAGTTAATAATAATCTCGTGTTTAAAAATTAAGGATAATTTTATTTCACGTATCTTCTTACCAATGAAACTCATTCCATAGGTTGTTCAAAGAGTGGGAAGATGTAATACTGAATCAAAATACCCTAACAATAGTTAAAAGGGTGTACTGGGGCTCTCGAATAGTAATAAAATCCCACACACATTCGAAACTTTAGAATAAACCCTCATGTGAGAGTCCGTTACCCAAAAATGCTCAGATATTTGTAAAAGGTATGATATTTCTGAACTCGTCTGATTTTTAGTGTGTGGAATATATTTAAGTATGGTTTTTAGGCAATATTAATTGAAACCTCAATCTTCATTTTTTTCAAGCTCTTATCATTATGAGTAGGTGTTAAGGTAATCATATTTTTTGAAGCTCTGAATACGTGTTTCTTTCGACATAGGTCTGGGAAACCTGAAAATTGCATCATAAAAAATAAAATTTGTGTGATTTCAAGTTATCCTCAATTGTGTACATGGGTGTAGTTCAGGCAGTACTGGTTGAGCTAAAATTTCTGCAAACCCGTTTTGAGATTTTTTTTATGATAGGTAGAAAATGTGTTTGGTATTCGTATTTTGCAGAAAAGATTCTTTGGAAAGTAATAGCAAGGAAGAAAAGCTGATCAGGATAAATGGGATAAATAACACCTGATAGTTCTCTGCCACTTCCCAGAAAACGAGTCAAGGAAAACTATCTAACACAACCAGCTGTAGAAACAGCGTCCTCCAAATTCTAGAACCAAACAGAAGAAGCCTTGCAACAAAATGACCTGCAAAAAAACACTCGACAACAATTGTCTGGGGGAGAAAAAAAGGCGGAAAATCATCACTTCCGAGGTCCCACTGAACGATCTGGAAAGTTTAGAGAGAAACAGGAATGTTTATTGGAGTAGAACATCTGGAAGCTTCCCAATCCCTTGGCTTTTCAAAAAGAAACAGTTGGTGAAAAAGAAGAGCAGATGAAACCGAAGTGCTCCTTCCCATATGCCACGGCAGGGCATTTACTTGCGTCACGTGAGTGGGAGAATTTCAAGGCTGGCTTCTTCCATCACGTGTGCACCATGTTCGAGAGATCGCCCGCTTGATTGAAAACGAACACTTCACACACCGGTGTTTCGTTTTTTTTTATTATTGTTTTCTTCACCGCACATACGTTAGCAGACGATATATTTCGCTACTGTTTTTTATCGGGTGAAATGGGAAGGGTTGAGTCGAGTGATATGGCGATCGGTGAGTGAGATGATGGTTTTCGACACGTTTTGGTATTTACAAATGGGTTGAAGTTGAAAGGTGCTCTCCAAATTAAAAGAAACTTTTTGATTACTAGATGAATTGAGAAAATACACCAAAAATTAAGGATATTTTGATATTTTGGAATAATGACACAAATTATCGTTTTTCGTTAATGCAATTAATATGATATTTTCTTCTAAAAGTAGCAATATGTTGTCCGGGATCAAATAAACCTAAAAGTTTTTAAGGGGGTAGAGACCACCATTAATAATGAGTTCCATACACATTCAGAAAAGTAACAAACATGAGCAAACAATTGCCTGTTATTTGTAAACGTTATGATATTTATGAACACCATGGTGCGTTTAATACCTTTGAGTAGGGTTCTTTTAGGAGATATTCAGTGGCATCTTTTCAAACTCCATGAATAATGGAAGGCCTCTGTAATAATGGACTCCATGAATAATGGAAGGCCTCTCCCTTTTACTATTGTAAGGGTATTTCATCTCAAATTACATATTCCCAGGGCTCGATTTCTAAAAAAAGAGGTACCGGAACGGTAAAATTATAGGTATCAAAACTGAAAAAGCGAATACTTTTTAAAACCAAAACTTAAGCATTTATTTTCAAATTTAAATTTATAAAATAAATTCAAATATGTTGTACTAGATTAGGAATAGTGTTCCAACATAATTATTACTTGTATGAGACGATGAACTCCTTATACACCCTTTTTTTACAGTGGATTATACTTTTTTTTCCAACAGGATGCCTCTTGTAAGAGGTGAGACCTATACCATCAATCATTAGTGAACCAATATCAATGAACCATTAGTGTTGTATATTTTGCCAATTTAAAGAATATAATGCGTAGTTTAAGTCCTAAATGGTAGAATTTAAGATTTTGTAAATTTGCCCAGCGATCTGGCAAATCTGGTTCAAATAAAAAAGAATCAACACCAGGAGCGGATTGTGGGTAAATCAAATGGGGGTTCACAATCATGTTTTAAAAGAACAATTAAGTAAAAACCTTACAATTAAATCACAAATATTGTTATTTGCAAAAGAGATAAAAATGCATTGAAAATATTTTTTAAAATTTGAAATATGCCTTTTTTTATTTTTTGGTAAGATTCTTACTATTATGAATTTTATCTGAAAATAAATATGATAAGTTGAGTTCTAAGTACAAAAAGGGGGTCTGGGGGTTCTCCCCCCGAAAATTTTTGGAAATTTGACCATATAAACAGAGTTTTAATTCATTTTAGTATTGTTTTTTCGTACATAGAAAGGTATCCGCTGGCCTGATAAATGGGTCTCGAGGGTCGTAGTTAGGAGATCCCTGAAACAGAATATAATTTTTTTTCCCGAAAAAGAGGTTCCGGAACGGCGTCCCGGACCGTTCCGGCTGAAATCGAGCCCTGCATATTCCCACTATTTTAAATGATCCCATGCCAATAATTTCTTTACATCTTCAGTACACACCAGTGTAAATTTAAACTTAAACCCTTCATTCATTCAGTATTTTTACTATGTAACCGTAAGAAATTAAAATTCTGAATAATTAATTATTCCCAGAGTTGTGTGAGACAGTGGCTCAGTGGAAGCATGTATGGCCCGAATGCGGCAGTCCAGGGCACAGAGTACTAGAACAGAGAGTCCGTCGCCATAGGCGCTAATGGAAATCGAAAAGTTGGATGGGTTGGGTGGCGTTGCGATCGCAACAACGTCACGAGAGGCGGGACGGAAAAGCCTGATTGGTTGAGAAAAACTTTTTCCTTCTCCTTCGAAATAGAAGATTGCGTGACAGCCAATCACAGGTTTGATCTCTCTGTCAATCATTTAGTTGATCGTGGCGCCCTCCAACCCGTCCAGAATTTGAAAATATCGTTTTGGACCCTCTGTTAGGATTTTTCTCTGTGGTCCAGGGTTCGATGCCAGTATTTTACTATTTCAATTTCAGATATTAAAATACTGAATGATTATTTATTCCCACACTTGTGTGAGTAAGTAGCTTGGTGGAAGCATGTGTGGCTTGGCTAGAAAGCTGCAGTCCGGGGCTCGATGCCAGTATTTTACTATTTCAATTTAAGAAATTAAAATACTGAATGATTAATTATTCCCACACTTGTGTGAGTAAGTAGCTTGGTGGAAGCATGTGTGGCTAGAAAGCTGCAGTCCGGGGCTCGATGCCAGTATTTTACTATTTCAATTTAAGAAATTATAATAATGAATGATTAATTATTCCCACATTCAGTGAGTAAGTAGCTTGATGGAAGCATGTGTGGCTAGAAAGCTGCAGTTCGGGGTTCGATGCCAGTATTTTACTATTTAAATTTAAGAAATTATAATACTGAATGATTAATTATTCCCACACTTGTGTGAGTAAGTAGCTTGGTGGAAGCATGTGTGGCTTGGCTAGAAAGCTGCAGTCCGGGGCTCGATGCCAGTATTTTACTATTTCAATTTAAGAAATTAAAAGACTGAATGAGTAATTATTCCCACACTTGTGTGAGTAAGTAGCTTGGTGGAAGTATGTGTGGCTAGAAAGCTGCAGTCCGGGGCTCGATGCCAGTATTTTACTATTTCAATTTAAGAAATTAAAATACTGAATGATTAATTATTCCCACACTTGTGTGAGTAAGTAGCTTGGTGGAAGCATGTGTGGCTAGAAAGCTGCAGTCCGGGGCTCGATGCCAGTATTTTACTATTTCAATTTAAGAAATTAAAATACTGAATGATTAATTATTCCCACACTTGTGTGAGTAAGTAGCTTGGTGGAAGCATGTGTGGCTAGAAAGCTGCAGTCCGGGGCTCGATGCCAGTATTTTACTATTTCAATTTAAGAAATTATAATAATGAATGATTAATTATTCCCACATTCAGTGAGTAAGTAGCTTGATGGAAGCATGTGTGGCTAGAAAGCTGCAGTTCGGGGTTCGATGCCAGTATTTTACTATTTAAATTTAAGAAATTATAATACTGAATGATTAATTATTCCCACACTTGTGTGAGTAAGTAGCTTGGTGGAAGCATGTGTGGCTTGGCTAGAAAGCTGCAGTCCGGGGCTCGATGCCAGTATTTTACTATTTCAATTTAAGAAATTAAAAGACTGAATGAGTAATTATTCCCACACTTGTGTGAGTAAGTAGCTTGGTGGAAGTATGTGTGGCTAGAAAGCTGCAGTCCGGGGCTCGATGCCAGTATTTTACTATTTCAATTTAAGAAATTAAAATACTGAATGATTAATTATTCCCACACTTGTGTGAGTAAGTAGCTTGGTGGAAGCATGTGTGGCTAGAAAGCTGCAGTCCGGGGCTCGATGCCAGTATTTTACTATTTAAATTTAAGAAATTATAATACTGAATGATTATTTATTCCCACACTTGTGTGAGTAAGTAGCTTGGTGGAAGCATGTGTGGCTTGGCTAGAAAGCTGCAGTCCGGGGCTCGATGCCAGTATTTTACTATTTCAATTTAAGAAATTAAAAGACTGAATGAGTAATTATTCCCACACTTGTGTGAGTAAGTAGCTTGGTGGAAGCATGTGTGGCTTGGCTAGAAAGCTGCAGTCCGGGGCTCGATGCCAGTATTTTACTATTTCAATTTAAGAAATTAAAATACTGAATGATTAATTATTCCCACACTTGTGTGAGTAAGTAGCTTGGTGGAAGCATGTGTGGCTAGAAAGCTGCAGTCCGGGGCTCGATGCCAGTATTTTACTATTTAAATTTAAGAAATTATAATACTGAATGATTATTTATTCCCACACTTGTGTGAGTAAGTAGCTTGGTGGAAGCATGTGTGGCTTGGCTAGAAAGCTGCAGTCCGGGGCTCGATGCCAGTATTTTACTATTTCAATTTAAGAAATTAAAAGACTGAATGAGTAATTATTCCCACACTTGTGTGAGTAAGTAGCTTGGTGGAAGCATGTGTGGCTTGGCTAGAAAGCTGCAGTCCGGGGCTCGATGCCAGTATTTTACTATTTCAATTTAAGAAATTATAATAATGAATGATTAATTATTCCCACATTCAGTGAGTAAGTAGCTTGATGGAAGCATGTGTGGCTAGAAAGCTGCAGTTCGGGGTTCGATGCCAGTATTTTACTATTTAAATTTAAGAAATTAAAATACTGAATGATTAATTATTCCCACACTTGTGTGAGTAAGTAGCTTGGTGGAAGCATGTGTGGCTAGAAAGCTGCAGTCCGGGGCTCGATGCCAGTATTTTACTATTTCAATTTAAGAAATTATAATAATGAATGATTAATTATTCCCACATTCAGTGAGTAAGTAGCTTGGTGGAAGCATGTGTGGCTAGAAAGCTGCAGTCCGGGGCTCGATGCCAGTATTTTACTATTTCAATTTAAGAAATTATAATAATGAATGATTAATTATTCCCACATTCAGTGAGTAAGTAGCTTGATGGAAGCATGTGTGGCTAGAAAGCTGCAGTCCGGGGCTCGATGCCAGTATTTTACTATTTCAATTTAAGAAATTATAATAATGAATGATTAATTATTCCCACACTTCAGTGAGTAAGTAGCTTGATGGAAGCATGTGTGGCTAGAAAGCTGCAGTTCGGGGTTCGATGCCAGTATTTTACTATTTAAATTTAAGAAATTATAATACTGAATTATTAATTATTTCTACAGTTGTGTGAGTAAGTAGCTTGGTGGAAGCATGTGTGGCTGGAAAGCTGCAGTCCAGGGTTCGATGCCAGTATTTTACAATTTAAATTTAAGAAATTAAAATACTGAATAATTAATTATTCCCACAATTGTGTGAGTAAGTAGCTTGGTGGAAGCATGTGTGGCTAGAAAGCTGCAGTCGAGTGTTCGATGCCAGTATTTTACTGTTTAAATTTAAGAAATTATATTACTGAATGATTAATTATTCCTACAGTTGTGTGAGTAAGTGGCTCAGTGGAAGCATGTGTGGCTCGAAAGCTGCAGTCTAGGGTTCGATGCCAGTGTTTTACTATTTAACGTTGAGAAATTAAAATACTGAATGATTAATTATTCCCACACTTGTGTGAGTCAGTGGCTCAGTGGATGCAAGTTTGGCTAAAAAGCTGCAGTCCAGGGTTCGATCCCAGTGTTTTACTATTTAAATTTAAAAAATTAAAATACTGAATGATTAATTATTCCCAGAGTTGTGGGAGACAGTGGGTCAGTGGAAGCATGTATGGCCCGAATGTGGCAGTCCAGGGTTCAATGCCAGTGTTTTACCATTTAAATTTAAGAAATTAAAATACTGAATGATTAAATATTCCTACAGTTGTGTGAGTCAGTGGCTCAGTGGGTGCATGTGTGGCTCGAGTATATAGGTCCCGAGTTCGAACCCGTGGTTGGTTGGGGGAAATAATTAATTTTATCTATATCTATGCTGGCAGTTACGGTCAAAGTTAACTGATCAGTATTACGTTTAGTGACTTTTTTAGGGGTTCGAAAAAGGGTTAGGCTTAGCGAAAAAACGTAACCCGATAAAACTGACCGTTACGGTCACAGTTAACATTTTTAAAATCAAAATTTAAATTAGCAAAACCGGATCCTTGACGGACCTTTCTCTGCTATGCCCCTGGAACCCTTGGCAACACTGGGAGCGTCCATCCTAAACCCCCAGGCCACCAATTCGTCCAGGGGGAGCAGATAAGGTCCGTCGAGGCGACCCCAACTGGTCACCGGAGATTCCTCCCCTAGGCAAGTGCACTTCGGATACTCAGGAAATAAATAAATTTAAATACTTAAGTGTTAATTCACAAGATCAGGTTACACATACTAAATAGCACTTATTCAACTATAGACACATATACAGCACACACAGTATTTTTGTTAGAGTAGTGATAGACAGGAGATGTTAGGTTAGTGAGATTTGAACTGAGTACCTTCCGCACACAAGCCACGACTCTACCAACTGAGCCATCAGGGCACGAATTCGCTTGATTTATTTCTTTTTTTATAGTTAGAGATTTTTAATTCATATATTAAAAAGTTCTAATTTTCAGCAAAAGTGGAAGCCTGGTATCGAACCTACAGAACTACCAGCCATCGAGTAAGATATCCAGTACACTACCAACTGAGCCATCAGGGCACAAATACATTTGATTTATTTCTTGTTTTATAGAGATATATTTAATAGCTATATAAATAATTTCTTCTAATTTTCAGTAAAAGTGGAAGCCTGGTATCGAACCTACAGACCTACCAGCCCTCGAGTAAGAAATCCAGTACACTACCAATTGAGCCATAAGGGCACGAATACACTTGATTTATTTCTTGTTTTATAGTTAGAGATATTTAATAGCTATATTAATAATTCCTTCTAATTTTCAGCAAAAGGGGAAGCCTGGTATGGAACCCACAGAACTACCAGCCCCCGAGTATGAAATCTAGTACACTACCAACTGAGCCACAGGGAACGATTACACTTGATTTATTTCTTGTTTTATAGTTAGAGATATTTAATAGCTATATTAATAATTCCTTCTAATTTTCAGCAAAAGTGGAAGCCTGGTAAAGAACCCACAGAACTACCAGCCCCCGAGTATGAAATCTAGTACACTACCAACTGAGCCACAGGGAACGATTACACTTTATTTATTTCTTGTTTTATAGTTAGAGATATTTAATAGCTATATTAATAATTCCTTCTAATTTCAGCAAAAGTGGAAGCCTGGTATCGAACCCACAGAACTACCAGCCCCCGAGTATGAAATCTAGTACACTACCAACTGAGCCACAGGGAACGATTACGCTTGATTTATTTCTTGTTTTATAGTTAGAGATATTTAATAGCTATATTAATAATTTCTTCAAATTTCAGCAAAAGTGGAAGCCTTGTATCGAACCTACAGAAATACCAGCCCTTGAGAAAGAAATCCAGTACACTAACCAATTGAGCCATCAGGGAACAAATACACTTAATTTATTTCTTGTTTTATAGTTAGAGATATTTAATAGCTATAATAATAATTTCTTCTAATTTTCAGCAAAAGTGGAAGCCTGGTATCGAACCTATAGACCTACCAGCCCTCGAGTAAGATATCCAGTACACTACCAACTGAGCCATCAGGGCACAAATACACTTGATTTATTTCTTTTTTTATAGTTAGAGATATTTAATAGCTATATTAATAATTTCTTCTAATTTTCAGTAAAAGTGGAAGCCTGGTATCGAACCTATAGACCTACCCCTACCAGCCCTCGAGTAAGAAATGCAGTACACTACCAATTGAGCCATAAGGGCACGAATACACTTGATTTATTTCTTGTTTTATAGTTAGAGATATTTAATAGCTATATTAATAATTCCTTCTAATTTTCAGCAAAAGTGGAAGCCTGTTATCGAACCCACAGAACTACCAGCCCCCGAGTATGAAATCTAGTACACTACCAACTGAGCCACAGGGAACGATTACACTTGATTCATTTCTTGTTTTATAGTTAGAGATATTTAATAGCTACATTAATAATTTCTTCTTATTTTCAGCAAAAGTGGAAGCCTGGTACCGAACCTATAGACCTACCAGTCCTCGAGTAAGAGATCCAGTACACTACCAACTGAGCCATCAGGGCCCACTCATCCCTGCTTTATTTTCGTACTCTATGGAATAATCTATAGATTGTATTGTTTTATATTGAAAAGACTTGCGATATTTTTAAGGAAATTAGGATTTAGACCTTAAAATATGGAAAAGAATCACACGAATAATTTCTGTATGACTAATAATTTTCTTTTAATTCCGAGCAAATATGAAATCCTGTAATTGAACCTAGAACTACTAGCCTCAGGTAAGAAAACCACGCAACCAACTGGGCCAACACGGCCCACTCATCATTGCTTTATTTTCATACTGTATGGTAGAATATTTTATTTAAATTGAAAATTTATTTGTTTTGAAGTTTGAGTGTGTGTTGTTTTGAGAAAATATAGATTCTAAAATCTAGATAAGAACCACCTGATTATTGATTATTCATATATTTTTAGATGGCTCTGTCTCTTAGGCTCATCATATAATTTATGATTTATGTTGTTCTATGGTTAGAAATACTAAAAAGTAAATGGGAGGTTTTATGTGTTCTCCACCGAAATTTTTTTGAAAATTAATATTTTTAGAAATCCCTCTGATGATATGTCAAACATTTCTGACACTGAAAATGAGACAAATGATCATATATAATCAATTTTATTCCTCTTTTTGTTTACAATAGACTTGGACGAAATAATTTTCTGGAAATATCAAACAGCCGAGGTTTTTTGTTGGAAGGAACACATGGAGTTCAGTTCCTATCTTGGACCACAAGGCATAAATGAAGATAAATACATAATTCTTTTCTAAAGGATACATACGTATGAGAACATTCGGAATGTGTAAAAGACATCTCATGAAAGCTTGCAATGTTCTTCTTTTCTTTTAGAGTAACATTCTTACAAAATCTGCAACAGAAAAGGAAATGTGAATCAAACTAGGGTATTTAAAAATTGATTAAGCGATTTCAAATACACAAAATAAGAATCGTAACACAAAATTATATTGCACTAAAAATTGATTTTTTATGTGGCCTGGTTTTCCCTTCCTTCAAAAGTCTTCGGGTATGTTTCAGATAATTCTGTTCAAATTTTATAGTTTTACATATTTTTATATAAAAGTATCGGTTTAATTAGTTATTAGAAATTACATAATTCTGAAAAAATCCAGACCACGAAACATGCAGGGATCCAGCAAGGCTTCAAAGGGAGGGCACGTTTTAAAGATAAACTCTACCTTTAGAAGACGCAAATGAAAAAAGTTTACTTTTTAACTAATATCTATCCAGATCCCCCATTATAATTTATTTTTTAACCCCCTCCCTCTATTTCCTAGAGTCTCGCTAGACAGTATAAGCAAAACTATATTTCTGAACTAATGATCATAATCTGAACTTTGTAATTCTATTTTAGGAATGTAATTTTTTTCAGACGGTGACAAGGGGTCTGGGGGTCCTTACCCAGAAAATTGTAGGGATTTTACCCTTAATAACTTATTTTTGATCTTTTGACTCTTTTCTTTTTTGAAACACTTTGAACAATCTTGAGGAAACTGACTCCTGGCCTCTAAGCTAATAAAAGGGGGCCAAGAAATGTAAAAAAAGATAAAAAGATTAAAAATAAGAAAAAAAAATTACATTTTTAAATGACAGAAAATTGTTAGGTCATTCTGTATTTACTTCCTTATTTTTCTTTTTAACGCCTTTTTTTACTCTTTTTTCATTGTTCCTCCCCTTTTTTAGACCAAAGAGAAGCACTTTCGGGAATGACCCTTTTGGATCCACCACGAAACAATGGTAGCACAAAACGTTATAACACTTTATCTACTCACTGACAGTACTTAAAAGTCCCAACAACTTTAAAATTACATAGAATAACCATCCTTACGAATATACTGACGATACTTTGCAGGAACACTCTTTCAGTTTTCATTTTCCAGTATAAAAAGCAACAAAGGTTCTATCACAGAGCAGAGAGTCCGTCGCCATAGGCGCTAATGGAAATTGAAAAGTTGGATGGATATGGGGCTATTTTGGCGCTGCGATCGCATCTACGTCACGAGAGGCGGGAATAAAAAGCCTGATTGGTTGAGAAAAACTTTTTCCTTCTCCTTCGAAAATAGAAGATTGAGTGACAGCCAATCACAGGTTTGGTCACCAAAATGTACTGCCGATCTCTCTGTCAATCATTTATAGTTCCTCGTGGCGCCCTCATATCCGTCCAACTTTTGAATAAATCGTTTTGGACCCTCTGTTAGGATTTTTCTCTGTGGGTTCTATGATGAGTGTTTTAGCAGGAAATGAGAATAGATTTTACTAAAATTGTGCTTTCAGCTGCCATTTCGATCGGATTCCCATGAATTAAAACTGCGATAAAAATGCCATGTTTTTTTTTGTATTGTGAGAATATTTTAGCCCTCAGTGTAGTGACAGCACTCGAAAGTATCAATTTAATTAATTGGATCTAGCGGATTGAATTTTCCAAAGATGATTAGTTTTTCGAAGTGTCTAAATCCACGAAAGTTGACCCATGCTAAAGTATTAGCGAAATTCGTTATAGTTGAGTTGTTATTAGGTCATCCCGAAAGTTTTGTCGCTCTTGGGAGCATCTGTATACAGTGTATTTTTTGGTAATTTTCCATTACGGTAAACCAGTAAAGTACTTCTACTTCTATCTAAAGCCAATTTGGCGAATTTTGGCTCTTTTTTTGTTGGCTTACTTTTCCAGCTTTCCTAGTTTCTACGATTAATAAGATTTTGTTTACTTCAAGTTGCCATTCATTGAAAACTTTCAAAATTAAAATTCAAAGGAATTTGACTTTAATTTTAAGTCATATTAAGATTGTACGGAAGATCTTATTTATTTTATAAATTTAAACTCATTTTATACTACTTTTGTAGAGCGGTGGTAGAATTTCCAGCGATCTAGATTCCTGCAAATGATCATCCGGATCTTTCCTAATAGAGAGTTAGGAGTAGCAATCCAGCGATTTAATATGGATGATTGTGATCATGATGGATATTGAACTCTCCGGATGCCTCAGAAAAAGTTTAAATCCAAGTTAAATTTTCCACACTTGTTAAAAATAATTAAAACTTTAATTGTATTAGGGAAGTAGCCAGTTAATTTTAATTTAAAAATCTTAACTTTAGGAAAAGGCAAAATTTTAAGCAGAAAAGAAATGAAGTAACATGTTATCATAGATTTAAGGAAAGCCCAGTTGTGTATCAGATTATCCTCTAGAACAGTGGTCCCCAACCTTTTTGCCACCACGGACCGGTCAAAGTTTGATAATTTTACCGCGGCCCACTGGGGGGCCGTTGATTGTTTACATTCTAGATTATTTTGATTTATTAATTTTAATTTAATTGTATTTAAACATATTTTTAAAATAAAATACAGTTGTTACACCAAAAAATAAATATAAAGTGATTTATAATTAATTTCATTCATTAATTTGGAGTATAAACCTAGGAATTTAAATTCATTTTCAATGAAATGGTCGGCCCGCGGCCCGGTACCATTTGATCCACGGACCGGCACCGGTCCGCGGACCGGGGGTTGTAGATGTAGATCAGTCCCCAAAATCAAGCCAAGATGCCAAGTTGACGGTAGATAAAGTTACAGTTTATATTGGTATCACATGATGGAAAAGTGTCAAAAATATCTTATAAACAGATGCTCCCAAGAGTGACAAAACTTTCGGGATGACCTAATACTTTCGAGGAGCTAGACAGTGCTATAGGTTTTAGTAGCGAAATTCGTTAGAGTTGAATTGTTACTTTCGTGGATTTAGACAGTAGCTAGTTTATTTATGTATATCCCTCAATTTTCAATTTAGTTTCTCAAAAAAACATTTGCACGAATGCAGCGAATCATTATACCGTAGATAAAGGGTTTATGAACGAAATACGAGTTTCTAATTGCTGTGTAATACTTTTTTTCCCAATCCTAAAACAATAGGATAGGAACGGTAACCCAGAACAATGCACTTTACACGTGTCCTGTTAGCATTATCGTATAGGACAGCTCACAATTGTTTGAAAACAAAATTTATGCGGGATCACTGTATTACGCGCTCAGCAGATAAGATTTAGGGAAAAAAACGCTCTATCAAAAAGAAATATACTACATTCCATTTCGCAACCACTTGCGGAAGAGTGCTATCTCGCTATATAAGAAATTGTCCCAACACTTTATAATTGGTGAAATACGACTCGTTAGTCATGTTGATTGTTGTGATTTATTGGACAACAGCCTGTATGTTTTATCTTTGAGGAAGATTTATATGAGAGTCCTGATTCACTTTTTACTGCGGTGTTTATTGAAGTGTGGAGAGAACCCTGGAGGGCATTTGAGTTCTGAAGGGAGGGCAAAGATTTTTAACACATTTCTCCCTAAAAATAAAAAAGATATTTTGAAAATTTCGTTCTTATATTTAGTTACAGGTAGGTAGATTCGTGAACTTATCTCTAAAGAAACCGAAATAAAAGGGTTTTTTTTTTGCATAAAAGTAATTGAAATTAAATATTTTCAGGCCGTTAACCCTCTGACTGCTACATTTCTGGACCAAAATTGCTTCAAAAAAGTATTTGCAATTTTCACACTTAAAAAAATTTTTTCAGGGCTTTTCCCGGTCAATTTAAAAAAAATAAGGTATGTTTTCATACAGGCTTTTTCTCAGCAATATGATCGAAATTAATAGTTTTGAAGGAAAATCGGGACGCGCTTCAAAGGAAAAAAAACATCCACGCGGAAATTGCGGGATGAGCAGATTTTGTTACACATGAGTTGGACGTGGAAATCGCGGGATGATCAGTCAGAGGGTTAAATAACATAAAAATTTTGTTATTTAAAAAAAATATGATGATGCTTTGAAAATTTTTTTCTCAAATTTAGTTAACGGTAAGTAGATTCGTTAACTTATCTTTAAAGAAACCGACATATACATGGCATTTTTTACATAAAATTAGTTCAAATTAAATATTTTCAGGCCCTTAACATTAAAATTTTGTTATTTCCCCCAAATCAAAATTTGTAGATTATTAGTTTTTTAAGGGGAGAGATGGAGAGAAATATAAAGTGAGAGGGGTGAAGAGGCTGAAATGAGGTAAGATGCAATTGATGAAAAGGATGAATGAGTTGAAATAAGATGACAAGGATGACTGCGATGCTGAAGGGGAGGAGGATGGAAGAAACGATGAGGTGCCGTATGAAGTGTACGAAGAATAGAAAGATGAAAAGGATGCACATGATGAGGAAGATGAGAGGAATAAAGATTATAGAAGAAGAGAGATAAGAGGATCAGGTGAAAGAGAGGGTCGAAGATAATGAGAACGATTGAGACGATGGAGAGGTATGCGAAGGCTGAAAAAAATAAAGGAAGGGATGAAGATAATAGGGATAAAAAGGAGAGGATAAAAGAAGTGGAAAGATTACGGGGTTAAAGAAGATGCGATTAATGAAGATGAATAGGATGAGAAAGATGAGATGAATTAGGGAATTATGAGAATGGAAGAATTACAACGATTAGATGATCGCGAAGGATGGAAGAGAAGTAATGAGAGGGATGAAGATGTTAAGAGAATTAAAGAAGATGGGAGGGATGAAGATAAGAGAAATGACGTGAATGAGAGTAAAGGGGAATGGGATGAGTGGCATGAATATAGCCTAAAGGATGAGAAAGATGAGATGAATTAGGGAATTATGAGGATGGAAGAATTACAACGATTAGATGATCGCGAAGGATGGAAGAGAAGTAATGAGAGGGATGAAGATGTTAAGATAATTAAAGAAGATGGGAGGGATGAAGATAAGAGAAATGACGTAAATGAGAGTAAAGGGGAATGGGATGAGTGGCATGAATATAGCCTAAAGGATGAGAAAGATGAGATGAATTAGGGAATTATGAGGATGGAAGAATTACAACGATTAGATGATCGCGAAGGATGGAAGAGAAGTAATGAGAGGGATGAAGATGTTAAGATAATTAAAGAAGATGGGAGGGATGAAGATAAGAGAAATGACGTGGATGAGAGTAAAGGGGAATGGGATGAGTGGCATGAATATAGCCTAAAGGATGAGAAGATCACGGGGGTGAGAAAGATGAATGCTATAAAAGGCATAAGGATACTTTTAATATGAATACATTTTTATTATGAAAAAATCTTTTACTCCATTTAACTGAGCTACTTTGTATGGGTAAGGAAGTAGCCTGAACATTATTTTTCAAATATGTACTAAATCAGCTGTACGAATTGAAGGGGAATTAAATTCTCTCTTAGGGCTTACTTTTAATGTGTCATTAACGTAGTATATGATATTTTAATACACACACACACACACACTTTAGTATAAGGGGCCATTCATTAATTACGTCGTAAGGGTCCCGAGGGGGAGGGGGGGTTGGAAAAATCTCTACATACCCTTACTTGGGGGGTGGGGGGTCAAACCAATTCTTACGTAAGATTTTCCTAGTTAATATAAACAAATTCCGATTATTCTAATCAAGAGATAATAATATAATGGTAATATGTAGTTGACAGCAAGAATATTACTTATCTGTTGAAAAATAAAAATCTTTGATTTACGTCAAAAGGAGAGTTTTCCAACATTTTATTGTTTGAAAAACATAATGGAATCTTACGTAAGAATAGGGGGGGAGGGGTTTGAAAAATCTTACGTACCCTTACATGGGGGGAGGGGGGGTCAAAAATTGCCAAAATCATCCTTACGTAATTAATGAATGGCCCCTAACCTCAAATATAGATAGTTATTTTTCTATTGTAATAATTATTTTGGAGTGAATGTTTACAAGAAATGTTTTGAGTGTCAAGCAAAAAAGGGATTAATAGTGATTGATTGCCGCGGGTGCAAGAAACTATAATTTATAAAAAAAATCTATTCTGAATTTTTTCAATTTATAAAATTTTGGATTAAATAAATCCTGAGTAACAATCCCTAACAGAATATTTATTACCAAGTTCCAGTAAAACTTCTCCTTAATTACAATGGATTTTAGTTTTCAAGCGAGAGTTGCTGCAGGTCCATAGACAGAAATACACTCGACATGCCTCATAAAGCATTTACAAATGGATCTTTTTGCAGAAATCAATATATTTCATTCAGTGGCGAATCCAGGATTTTCGTCTGGGGGGGGGGCTGAGTTTCACAAATAATTTAATTGCTATTAGGGGCTGTTCAAATATTATGTAAGCAACTGAAGAGGGGGTTGCCAGTGCAGTAGCTAGATTTTTGTTTAGGGCGTTACTCGACATCTTTTCGGAGGTCTAACCTTAGGAATACTAAGTTTTAGGTGAGATGACTTCGTAAGGTTTTAAATTTGGTGCACTAAATTTCAAAATTGTGTAAAAATGTCAACTCCAAGTAAAAGGGGGGTCTGGGGGTCCTCCCCCAGAAAATTTTGGAAATTTGCCCCTCAAACTAGTGTTTTTAGCTCATTTTGAAGCCGTTTAGATTCCACCCAAACAGCACAACTCATTGTAAGCGGCAGAATTTTCAAGGAAAATAGTTTATGATATTATGAATTGGAAAATTTCTAGGGGGTTTAGGGGTTCCTATTCCAGAAATTTTTTTAATTTTGCCCCTAAAAGAGGCCTTTGAACTCACGTTGAGACACTTTAGATTACATCAAAGAGGATCATTTTTTGTAAATCCCTAAAATTTCAAGGAAAAACTGACTTATTAGATTCCAAAATTTCGAGGGGGCTTGGGGGTCTTCCCCCAGAAAATTTTGGAATTTTTACCCTTAAAAGTAGGGTTCCGATTCATTTTGAGACCCTTTGGGCAACACCATCGAATATCCACAACGTGTTGAAATTTTTTTTCGACTTTACTACTATTACCAAAACTTGAATGTCTTATTCCTGGGGGGGGGGGGCTGCAGCCCCACAGCCCCCCCCTCTGGATTCGCCACTGATTTCATTCAATTAAAACAACTATTTTGGGTAACTATTAAAACAACTATAAATGTCTTTCTCTCAACAAAGGAAATACATATAGTTCACCTAAAAGGGGGGAGACGGCTGGATGACAAAACATACGAATGGAGAGCTGGACGTTTTTAATAACAGCAAAAGAATGCACAGAAAAAGGAGCGATTTGAGGTTACTCTAAAATAGAGTAGCTAGGGGAAAATCAAGCGGATATGACGCTCTTGTTGCTTATAAAAACTACCGTTCTGACTCATGTAAAGACTTCATAATATACCCCATTGTAAACAAACTCCGTCTAGAGGTGAGCTCAAAATATTGTTGGGTGCTTGACTCATCTGGCTTGTTTGAAAAAGCTGCTCGTAAAGGTTTTTCCCAGGGCCGATGCTATAAAATTTGTTGTTTTGAAAGTAGTGATGGGCAGGTATCGATGCCAAGTACTTAAGTATTAGATATCTAAAAATATCGATAATTAATTGACAAATTCTTTAAAAAAATGTTCAATGAAATTATGTTAAGTATATCTGCCGTTGATTTAACGAAGCCTCTTCTCATTTTGCAGTTGAAAACGCATATTCACAATACCTGCAATGTTTTTATACTTTGATAACAATGCGCATGCGTGTGGATTTTTGCTATTTTTTTTTTGGAAATTTTAATAAAATAATAACTTGGGATAGAACTATGATAGAACCCACGAACTGCCGCATGCTGAGCAGGCATCCCACCACTGCTCCAGAGGGGATTCATTACCTTTAAAATTTTTAAGTACTAGGGGGCTCTGCCCCCTGCTCGCTATCGCTCACCAACCCCCGGAACTGCTTCGCAGTTCTTTGAAGATCGCTTCGCGATCTTAGCGAGCAGAGCTCGCTTGTTTCATCTCAAGTATCCATCAGTAAAACCTGGAACTTGTCTGCTTAGTTAATGATCATTTAAAATCGAAATGTTTTATCTCTCTAACTTATCAATAACTTAATGCGGACCATCACTACAAAAATATCAAAATAAAACTGTTACTAAAATATTCCTTTTTAGCTTACCAATAATTTAATCGAAATGTTTAAAAACAAAAGCAAGTCTACTAATTATCATCAACCATCTTAGAGAAAAAAATGCCATTAAAAAACTTTTAAATTTATGAAATGCACGTGTGTATCTAGTGAATCATCGGGAATAAGAAATCAGACTCATAAAAATCAGCGGCTGTTTCTCTAGTGAACGACCAGAAAGAGAAGAAAAAATTGAAACTTTGTACCTTAATAATTCTAAAACTAATTCGAATTTTTTTAAAAACGAAACGCCAATCTTTCTATAAAAAATAATTGCATGCGTGTTTAAAATATCATAGTTCTACTGTGATTAGTTTTTCTTTTATAATGAAAAAACTGAAAAAGGGTGAAAAATTTCGAAACTTTAGAATTTAATTACTCCAAAAATAATTCGAAATTTGAAAAAAGGGCGACGAGGTGCACAACTTCATACCTAAGAGAATGTGTCTGCAAAAAATCATGCTTCTGCTGTAAATAGATTTGGCTGGGGGCGAACTCGCAGCAGAAAAAAATAATTTTCGACTTTGACAATGAATAACTCCAGAACTAATTATCTAATTAATTAGGTTTTGGAACCAAAATGACCCTCATACATTTGTCTACCAATGGTCAAAATTTCATAATATTCCTTCAAATAGTTTCTGCGTAGTGATAGTTCAAAGTGTTCAAAAATAACATTTTCTGAAACAGCGGCGGCGGCGGCGGCGGTGACTGTTACTTTTTTTAATACTAGGGGGCTCTGCCCCCTGCTCGCTATCGCTCACCAACCCCCGGAACTGCTTCGCAGTTCTTTGAAGATCGCTTCGCGATCTTAGCGAGCAGAGCTCGCTTGTTTCATCTCAACAATCCAGGCTCGTCGGCTTAGTAAATGCTCCTTTGATACCGAAGCTACTCATCTCTCTAGTTTATCAATGATTTAATTCCAATCATTCATTCCCTCGAAGATATCAAAATAAAACTGTTTCTAAAATATTCATCTCTTAACTTCAATTCTTCTTTCTTCAATTATTGAATAGAAATGTTTTTAAAAAAATATCAAGCAAGTCTACCAATCATCATCAACCAACTTAGAGTAAAAACAAGCCTTTAAGAAACTTTAAATTTTTAATATGCACGTAAACATCTAGTGAATCGTCGGAAATTAAAGAAATAAGACTCATAAAAATAAGCTGTTTCCCTAGTGAAAGACCAGAAAGAGAAGAAAAAATTGAAACTTTGAATCTCAATAAATCTAAAACTAATTCGAATTTTTTAAAAAACGAAACGCCAATATTTTTATAAAAAATAATTGTATATGTGTCTAAAATATTGTACCTCTATCATGATTAGTTTTTATTTTATAACGAAAAAATCGAAAAATTGTCAAAAATTTCGAAACTTTAAAATTAAATTACTCAAAAACTAATTCGAAATTCGAAAAAAGAGCGATGAGGTGCAAAAATTCATGCCTAAGAGTATGTGTATGCAAAAAATCACGTTTCTGCTGTAAATAGATTTTGCTGGAGGCGAACTCGCAGCAGAAAAAAATAATTTTTGACTTTGACATTAAATAACTCCAGAAGTAATTATCTAATTAATTAGTTTTTGGAACGAAAATGATTATCATGCATTTGTCTACCAATGGTCAAAATTTCATAATATTCCTTTGAATAGTTTTTGCGTAGTTAGAGTTCAAAATGTTCAAAAATAAAATTTTCAAAATCAGCGGCGGCGGCGGCGACAGCGGCGGCGGCGGTCACTGTTACTTTTTTTTAATATAGAGAGATAGAGAGATAGCATTTTCTTTCTTTGTGAAGCATGCGCATTATGTCAAAGTATAAAAACCTTGCAGGTATTGTGAATATGCGTTCAAAACTATATTTTCTCGTATGTCCCACATCACTTTTATTTGCCTTTGTTTTTTTTTGTACTTGAAAATTCCTTTCTTCATTAATTTTAACTTTTTTGGTTTATGTGTATCCTTTGAGATTTGTAGGTACTTTCAGTTTACAAGTAAAATTACGGAATCTTGTACGCACCATATTTGGTAGGGTGGGTTGGGGTAAAATGGGTCTTGGGGTAAAATGGGTCAGTTTTAATTAACTCGATATAAGTTAAATTTAAATTTAATTATTTTCGCTCATTTTTTTTGTATTATAATCTTTTACCTGTTGGCAACATTTTCCGACTGTCAAAAATTTAGATTCATGAATTTAAGAACTGAAAAAATATTTTATTTGAACGGTAAATGGCGTTGTCGAAAAAACAGGGTTTACTAACTTCCAAAAGATCTATATATTGTAATAAATTACAGCAGACTTTTGTAATATTTTTCCATAAAAGAAAGTCCGAGAGACATTTCAAGCCAATCAACTTAGAAAAATATGAAGTATTTTATCTTTTATAACAATATTTTGTACTTGGGGTAAAATGGGTCATAGTTAGGAGGCCTTCTGTATTAAGTAAAAACAATGTTTTTAACTTATTTCCTTCAAATATACATTGAACTGTCATACAAGTTTATTTTTTATCCAAATGAAGTATTTTAATTGCTACATTTGAACAATGTTCATTAACTTCGGACTTTTACAATTTCATTAAAGTACAACTTTAAACAAATTTTTTAGATAAAAACGGCTTAGCCAATTGCCTTTTTTCTTATTTTCATGTATATTTAGTAATAAATATATTTTTGACATATTTTTGCAATGAGACCCATTTTACCCCAAGTTGGGGTAAAATAGGTCATTATTTTGATGCTAAGTTTAACCAACTTATAACTAAAAAATATTTGATAAAATTAGATGAAAATGTTCTTAAGGATTGTAATGTCAAGATCCAATTGAAGGAAATCCTTAAAAAGTAATAGTTTTTAAGAAATAAAACTTAGAATGTGAAAGTACCTTAAAAGTGACCCATTTTACCCCAACCCACCCTACTTAATTTCAAAAGAGTGCTAAAAAGTATTTGATAACAAAAAATACACGAAATTAAGTTCCTTAACATTTCTATACAGAACCATCCATATTAACATCGATTTTTTTATCATATGTGTGTAATGAGAAAAAAAGTAATGCAGAGAGAATTTTTGCTTTGCATTCATTACCACTTTCGTGTTAAAACTAGCAGCAAGAGCAAGTTTACCGGTATTTAGTCCATCAGATAACTTTTATAATTTTGGGGCTTAACTGCCAACATGTTTTGAAATAGTGTTCTCTAAAATTTTAGGCCTTAAACTGGATGAGTTCGAGACCTTTGAGATGAATTCGTATACAGGAAGCAACTTGACTAACTCGAATTTATTCCATTCGAAATCGTCATTTAATTTTTTTTAGTATTTAGTTCCTTTAGTATCGAATTATTCAAATTGCTCAATAGTACACTGAACTACAAAAATAGTATTTTTAGTGCTTGATTAACAGATGATACTTTTTTTAGTTTATCATAAGCCCCAGACAAAGGTATTCGCTTTGCTATTTAGAGAAGAATCGACGTAACCATATAGACGTAACGCGTGATAGTAAAACAGGAAGTCTTACGATACGAAACGGAAACGTAAATTTACTTCTCTCTCACCGTCTCTTAGCACAAAAAGCTATAAATAATCGCCAGGGCTTTCGAAGGAAAAGTATGAGCAATAGATATTACAAACTATCTTCCATACTCTAGGCAGGGTGAGTTAGCATCAAAATCAGTGACGAAAACCTGTCTAGGTGGTAGGTAAATAAAGTGGCAGCTGTGTGTACCGATCTTCGGTTTTCTACCATGACTACATAATGTCTGTTCACTGTGAAGTTCAAAGTCAGTTTTTCAGGAATTAACTTTTTAGATCATTTTAAATATTTTATTGCTAATTATTTCTAGGTATTACCTTCAAGGGGGTAAACCTTTTTGGGAAGGTCATGTTAAGGGTTGATTAAAGTTCCTCACAAAAAGGATTTTAAATTTGTATTAGATTTACGAAAATTAAAATTATTAGAGAATATTAGAGAATTTCTGGAAATAAATAAAAAAAACCATTATCATGAATAATTTTAAAGCAGCTTTTGAGATAAACAGAAATACAATGATATAATCTTATTTTAAAAATAAGTTTGTACCTTTTATTCTACATGAGCTTGAAATATTTTAATATTTGAACCCCTTAGCCTTATTAAGAAGGTAAAATCTATCAAATAAGTACATGAAATTTTAAATTTTGCCACACAAGATTTTCTCATATCCGAACCTAAACGTGTTATGGAATTAATAAAATGAATAAACGCAAAAAACAACGAAAAAGGAAAAGGATAATTAAATCGTATCAATTAATATCTGAACGCTTCAAGCAACACAAGATCTCACACCTCACCATGTTTTCAACTTCCCTGCAGTCGCTGCAGGCCTCCACAATGTTAACTATTACAGTGGAGGATTTATATTCTGCTAATTCGATAGAAATAGCAAATATGATACAGGCACACCATCAGATATGAATTCATAGGGGATACGACACCACCACCAGTAAGACTCATATGGTCAGATATATTTTCCAAAGCGGTGAGAACTGAAACAGACCTCGGATTTTCATTGGAGATGGTGTCGATGACGGATTAATTGGAAAAGAGAAATTCGATAAATTATCTTCAAGGAGAAGTGATTTGCGTCAATCCCATAAAAACTAAAATACTGCTTTTTGCTAATAAATTAATCAATCGGTGCGAGCACAAGGATCAGAAGCATGAATAAATCACATTTTACTCACTGTCAAAACACACAATTTCATCATCGTCAAAGGATGGATCAACGTTTATTTTGTAGAACTAGGATCAATACCAGATATTTTTTCAATTGCAATGACGTAACTGAATTTCGTTGCTGTTTCTCAATTCATTGAAGAGTTTATTTTTGATATCGCACGTGTAAAAACTGATTCATGCGGTTTTCTCAAAGAAGCTGTTTATCAAAACAAATAATATTTTGATCAATATGTTCGAGAAAAAAAATCTTCGAACCTCTTGACTGCAGTGAAAGAAAAATTCTTGTAAGTTTTTCATCAACTATAAGAAACCCCAAATCCCCAAATTGGTGTAAATCGTATTTCATTTTGTCTTAATCAACAAATGATTGATTTCAGATAAACGTAAAAATACTTTAAGTCCCCTAAGTTCCAACAGTAGTAGTTCCGACCTCGTAAATGACCAATTTTAATGCCCAACTTAACCCTTTTTTAGAACTCTCTAACTCAAGTCCCACAAAAAATGAGTCAATTATAAAAATATTTACTTTTATAAATAAATTTTAATCTATCTATTGTTAAAAAACATTATCACACACACACACACATAGTTTTGTGAACCCGAAACATTTAATAAACGAAACTTTTTTTCTCGAATGTGTAAATTATCCATGTAACCCAAAATGATTTTGCGATTAATCTCAAGTCAAAGCAGCTCCAAGATCTTGCCTTAGTACCGAAAAATCTTTACTATATTGAGTGGTATGGTAACTTTTATTCCCACTCAAATTTTTAGAACAGATGTGGAATTTGCATATAAACTATTCACAGCCAGTTTGGTTTACTATAGTACTATAAAAAATTATCGAATAGCATCACCTTTAGTGTACTGCTTATACTCCATGGACGCCTTGCCTTATTTAGATAATAGAAGCACTGATTGATTAATTACAAATTTTCAATTAAAAAATTACATACAATTAAAACCATAAGAGAGTACGTATACTGCCTTCATATAATTACAATATAAGGTAATTCAAACAGTTGGGGCTTGGAACTAAAAAAATAGAGCAGTGGTTTGGTTTGGTGGTTGGTTGACTGATATTGAGCTGCTCGCATCTATC
This sequence comes from Tetragnatha versicolor, assembly GCA_024610705.1. NCBI lineage: Eukaryota > Metazoa > Arthropoda > Arachnida > Araneae > Tetragnathidae > Tetragnatha > Tetragnatha versicolor. Next base: position 11,917,455 of record JANDEH010000017.1, on the reverse strand, counting down.
AGTGTTCCTTTTGTTTCTTGGTTGACGTCATTTGTCTCTTTTTTTACCATCTTTTAATGGTGTTTAGAAACTCTAGAATATCTTTTGCCTCCCCCCCCCTCTTCCTCGAAGGATGTAATCCATTTGAAAGAGAGAGGGATAATTCCCATTTTATTTCTAAGTATCTGTCTCTCTCCTTCATACAGTACACAGGAGAGTAGTATGTGCTCGATGTCTTCTTTGCTATGTCAGGGATCGATCCAGGTTTTAATTTTTGGGGCCTGTTTTTTTATTTTTTGTGAAAATGAAATTATTTTTTGTGAGTATGAGAAATTATTTTTGTGAAAATGGAATTTTTTTGTGAAAAATGTATTTTTTACGTAAAACCTAGAATTTTTTATTTGCTATTTTATCTTTACATTCTTTAAATCGATTTGATATAATACCAGAAAAATTTTTAGTACTCTACTCTTTAATTTTACTCTAGTACTCTACTCTAGTTCTTACTTACTCTCTTTAGAACTTTACTCTAGAAAATCCACATAAGTTAAAATACCGACTAATATTGCGATAACGCATATGATTAGTTCCAATTACATCGCGAATTAGGCGCCGAGGCCCAATGGAAGCAGTCGCGGAAAAAACGGGACTTCCATGAAGAATCGCAACTTTTTAGCTTTCAAGATAGAGATTCTGAACAACGGACATGTTGGCTTTTGACTATGTTAACTTTGGGGTTTTTCTTTCATTACAATATGGACACGAGAAAAGCCGGCATCTCTTGACGCCTGTGGTTCTACAAGGAATGGGTTGTGGAAAAACAACGTTCCGCGAAAAAAAATGTAAACATTTGCAAAAAAATCACGATTTTTTAGATTTGCAAACATTTCTGAGAAGGATAAATGGGAAAAAAAAACCTGCATTTCCGTAAAAATTTAGAATTGATCCGTAAAACTTAGCTGAAATCTGCAAATCTTACGGACAATCCGAGAGCATAGAGTTGCCGGATTGAAAACGCAAACTGCTGTTGTTCTTTCCATAGTTCTTTCTCAACCAAGAATCGCGTTCGTTTCGGAGAATTTGAAGGGTTTCGTTTGAAATTTGGAAGTGGTAATTTTTTGGCCCCAGAAATTTTGTGAAAGGGCCGATTTTACGAAGTTTATTTTTGTGAAGGGGCCGTTCTTCCGAAGTTTATTTTTGTGAAGGGGCCGTTCTTCGGAAGTTTATTTTTATGAAGGGGCCGTTTTATCGAAGCCAATTTTTGTGAAGGGGCCGCGAAACGGCCCCAATTTTCGCCTGGATCGACCCCTGTATGTCCACACTTGAATCCAGGGTCATTTAATATTTTGCATTTAGCTAGTATGTCGTTCATCGGTAGAGATTTTGTTCTTAATCTAGCTAATATTACATCTTCATTCCTGTTTCTTGCTATCTTTGTTAACGTTTCTTTGTCGAGACTCATGATGTCCGGGAGTTGACTTCTATATTTGGATTGATCCCATTCGTCTTACTCAGGCCCTTGATTATCCTTTTTTCCTGTTGCATCACGTCTTCTGGTGATATCCTATCCATCTGATTAGAGCAGTGGATTCGGGCAATCTGGTTGCGTAGAAGTTGAATTGTTTTCTCCCCTATAAGCGGCATTGTAAAACAAAACCAAAATGTCGCTAAATCATTCATAACTCTGGATTTTGATCCTAAATGTAATCAAGCACAAGGATTTTTTTGAAAGCTTTGAAATACGAGAAAAAACAAATAAAAAACTGTAAACAAGAACTAGCCCATTACTGTTGGTAGGCAATAAAACATCTTAAGTCCTTCCAAACAACCTTCTTGAAGGCGAGGCAGAGATCAGACTAAAACAGGGACATTTGAAACAGGACACTCGAGTTTAAGTTTGAAACAGCAGTTTTTGAAAAGCCTCGAGATAAGGCGATATTTATTATTAGCCATAAAATCCCTGCATTCAGGTGTGAAATCGCGATAACTTTTTTCTGGTTAATCTTTATTCCCTCATAATCGATGTTCATAATCTTCTCATCTCCGGTATACAAGCGATAAAATCTCAGTTTTTGGTTTTGGGGCTGGCACAAGAATTTCCTTTATCTTGGTACTACTTCTTAGCTGTCTAAATGATCCTCCTAAAACAGATAAGATGGAGTCGTAACGCTCCTTTTACGGGCGGTCCTCTGGTTTTTCAAGTACTGATAAAAATTAATTTTAACAGAATGGGTTTTCGACGACGAACCTTTATCTTCTAACACGGTAATTATACAACGACGATACCGCGAGATAAAAGAGTTTCCCGCACGTGGATTCTGTCTTGTGCATCAAACAAAGACAATAAAACTGCGTTTTTTGTGGTTTCAGATAATGACTAAGCATCAGGGACCTTAACAGTTGACGTCCTTTCGAAAATTACCTAAATTGTCAACCCCAAAGGATCTTTATTTATTTTTAAAGAGAGGAGGGTCTCTCAGAGCAGGGACGAAACCAGGTTTGAGTTCTGAAGGGGAGCAATAAGATTTAAAAAAATATCTTTCACATTAAAACCTGCGATGTTTTAAAGGAATATTGAATGGTAATTTTTGGCCATGCAGCTACACATTTAACCATTTTAAAGCCTTAAATTGCGTTTATTTAGGAATTATCTTTAGAAGTAATTTTTCCAATGAAATTTTTTTATTCTGAGGAGGCCCCGTTCCACCATCCTGGATCCGCTACCATCTCGGAGCAATGCGAGGGAAATTCCTAAGCTATTTAGATGAAAATTACTTAATGCAATCTGTATAATCGGAATCAGTTCTTTCAAGCTAAAATTAAATTTCTATAATTTTGCACTATAAACTATTTTGGAGAATTTTCAAGAATACTTTTATTTCTGTTCGAGTTTTGTAAGAGACCAAAACCGGAACCGTGATACCCCGATAACAAAATTACTACTGGCATTTAGTTTTTTACCAATTCAGATAAACTATGATTTGTCATTTGTGAATTCTACTTCTAATAATTTCTGAGTGTGGGAAAGAATTTTTATGACCCTATGTACTTAAATTATAATCTAAAACACTTATACGGTGGGAGGAGGTTGAGCCTTAGCCTTACCAAAAGCTAACGTAATATTATAGTATTTGGGAAAAGTTGTAAACCGCGGGTATTAATAGTGCTTAGATTTACCACATTGCCTGAACATATATAAAATTGGAAAAATGCAAGTCAGGGTTTGTAACAAATGCAACCGATATAAATATACAAGAGTTTGTATGTAAATACCACTTACTATTTTAATTTAGTTTGAGTATGTACTTAAAATTACGTACTCTATGGATTTCAGTTTTGTCTGACAACTGGATTGAAGACGCTTATAAAAATATTTTAAATGGTAAAAACAATTAGAAAAATTTGAGGGTTACAAAACTTTTTAGAAATGAATCAAATAAGTGCAAAACTTGACTGAATCTTAAACCATTAAAATTATAATTATTGATTTCATTAGAAAATAAAAACCCTTATTTACTCAGTGCTTGAGACAGTACGTCTCGTTGTTGAATACAAACTTTGGCTAGGTGCCGCGATGACGTATTTTAGCTCAAAAAATGAAATGGTTATTGATCCCCCTCAGTGGAAGACTGCCAGAGAAAAATAAAATCTATTAGCAAAAAGTTGGAAAGAACCGATTATCCTTTCTCCTCATATTCCTCAAAAGCTGAAGTGATGCATTATCAAACGTTGTCTCTGAAATCAATCACACTGAGCTCTAATTAAATAGCAGGAATGACTCTAGGCTTAGAGTAGGGGTCAATCCAGCTGAAAATAGGGGCCCTTTTGCTACCCTGTCACAAAATTAACCCTTATAAAAAATCTGCCCCTTTACAAAAATCAAATTCATAAAAACAGCCCTTTCACAAAATTCAAATTAGCTTAAATGATTTACAAGATAACATTCACAAAATATTTTAGAATATTTTCACGATTTTCTTAGTTTGTGAGTCGATATGTACTACTTACACACCGATCTGCTAGCTACCACCGCTTCAATTTTTCACAAAAAGGTGCCCCAAAAATAAAACCTGGTTGGTTGGTTGTTTGAAGTTTTATGGCGCATGATCCACATCAGGATATTATGCGCCAAAAATAAAACCTGGATCGAACCCTAGTAGTATTCAGAGATACATAATAATAAGGGAGTATTTTACCACTACCTCTGGTTAGAGGAATATGTGAGAGCTTTTAGTCTAGCCGACTATAACGGAAAAAAGACTAAAAGACTTAAAGCTCTCCCTCCGCTCTCTTGCGTTACCTTCCTATACCGTGCTGATGAGCCCTAACAAGGGCGAAACCGGTCCACGGTTGGAGGCGACGCTTGAGAGCTGGAGTTTTCTCATACATAATAATATTCATTAAACACGAATGCGCAATAAGGATTTTAATCCGAAAAACACAAGAAAATGAATTAAGGCTTAATAAATTTTTAGTTAAGGTAACTGACTGGGTTGAAATCGTCATTTTCGCCAAAAATATCAAATTTCGTTTTATTGTTTTATTTTATAGCCTGTTTAATAAGCTTTCCAAAACTACCTTACTTTAAACTCTGAGTAATCTAGAACATAAGTTACAGCTGTTTTAGTACCGGGTAATACGAGGATTAACATGCAATTTTAAATTTAAAAGCCTTTTTCTGAAGAATGACATTTTTGTATACTTTGGATCACGGTAACAGTGATTACTCTTAAACTACTTAAAATATTCTGATGCTTTTTGTTTTATTTCACTCTTTATAATATAAAGCATGTTATCTTCTACAATCTAAGAAAAATATTTGAATTAAGGTATTTTTTAAAGTGTGTAAACCTGGTTTAAACGGTTTTTTTCATGAATTTTTACTTTTTTCGATTTCAAGTTCCTGTATTTCTTTTCTATTTTAAAAATTTCAGAAAGAAGTGTGATGTATGTACTAGTGACTAGTCTAAAGACTTTGAATCAAACTTCGGCTGGGGATACCTGGTTTACTGATATAACTTACTTTCATTTAATTCCTAAGTTTTTATATTCTATAACTTAATAAAGGGAAAATTGAAAGTTATATAAGGTAAATGTGGGTATAGTGGACACTTTAAGGAAAATGTTTGCTTAAATTCTTAATAAATACCAATCAATTTGCTTCGAAACGGTTATCATCCTATTTTTAGGTTAATTGGATCTTCTTCTTTCGATTTTACTATTAAAAACTTTAATTAGATTGGGCAAAGTATTTTTAATTAATTTTTTAAAAGTACTCCAAATTGCATCTATAGTGGCCACATAGATGAAGCTGTTGCTTCTATGGTGGACACCTCTTGCATCAATAGTGGACACCTCTCTTTTTCTGCCTATAGAGGGGTTTATGCATGAAATTGAGGGGTTTTTCTTGGTATAGTCGTTTATTTCTAATTAAGTCTTCCTTCCCAACGAAATGTATTTTAGATTCAATCAAATTAGCTTTATTTAAAAAAAATTGATAGTTTTCGGCCCAAAGTCTACGCTGTAGCTGATTTGAGAGGAATTTAGCATGTAATTCAATGTTTTAGAAACATTGGTTCCCGAAGCCAGAATGAAACCAAATTTATTTAACCCTCATTTTAAAGCACAGTCAACAGTTTATGAAGAAAAACTGATTCAAATTAAGTATGATTTATGTTTCTATTAGACGCCATTGCGAAGGCCACTATTGGAAAATCTAAGATTATGTGTTGGTAAAGTGGACACTCCCATAAATCCTCGTAAAGTCAGCATTTTCCAATAAATTTTATTCAGTATTATTTTATACACTCTTATTTATCTTGATATAAATTTAAAAGTCAATCAAGCGGTAATAAATACGAAAAAATCAATTCCGACCATAGAGTTAGGAAAGAAGAATAGAGGAGGAATCGGGTCCGATTTCAACGGAAGCGAGCGATCCCATGACTGCCTAGCATGTCAAAGCTATGATTTACGAGATTTCACGCTATTTGGCGAGGTTATCGCGCTGTTTGGCACGGCGCTCAGAATATATGTATATATATTTTTTGTTGCCTTATCGTATTTTTGTATCAATGCTATCGTATTTTTTACAGTTAAAATATAAATTAGTGATAGCTTCTGTTTTTAAAGGTTACATTTTATTTTAGTAATTTTAATTCCAGTATCTGTTATCTGAAACATAAATGAAATTAACACTACTCTATATCCTATTCTAATTCACAACGATAAAGCACACGCAATATTTAAAGGAAAGCAATTTTAAATTGATGAATACAAAAATTAAAGTAAACTGTTACTTTAAGTGGTTAGAAAGATTTAAAAATAGTTAATTAATTTTGCTTTTATATAGAAGTGCATAAATTGTGTAATTTGAATAGCGAATTACATCCGAAAACATACAGGGAAGAAGTTTATGGATTTGTGAAGTGAATTATCACTTTGAAATTTGATGGTCTGCTTTTTACTTTATTTAACTTGGAGACTCTTCCCCTTTCTCATTAAAGCTCGTTAACCCCCTCTACTTATCACTTCGCGATCTTAGCAAACAATGTTGCAAAAACCGAAAAGGCACCAAAAAGCTTGAAACTTCAAAATATAAATACCCAAAAACTAATAGGAAAAAGAGTGACGGTAATCTTCATTCATAAGAGTATGTGGCTTCAAAATAATATTTTTCTGAAAATAGGGGGGTCTTATGCAATAAAACCCCAACCAACCAATCCGCTGATTACAGTTTTTTTAATGGCAAACTCGCAACTGAAAAAATATTTTCGAATTAAACATTTGATGGCTTTTGAACTATTAAATTAAATTAATAAGATTACATTCTACTGATTAGGTTTTGTGTTATGAAATTTCAAGGATATCAAAGCGAAAATTTTTTTAAACAGCCCTAGTGATGGAGACATTAATTATTATTACATTACTTTATTGAGGTATTAAAATTCTAAAAGAAGTACCCAAATCTTGTACAAATATCCATAATAATATTATTAACAATATTGTTACAAAAATTACATAAATGTAAATATTGGTAACTTATTTTGATACATTTAGCATTAATGTAGCAGCAATCTAAAAATAGTCTTTACAATATGGCAAAAAAAATCCACAGAAACTTTAAAAAATCACAATTATTTAGAAACTGCATCTCAATAATTGGAATATGCATTTATATTATTCCTTAATTATTATTGGAAATTATCTTCTTGAATTCTTGAGAAAGAGGTAAAATAAAAAATAATAACGCACTAAAATTAAACCAGCACCAACACAAAACAAGCGCCAAGCTCGATCGCCAACGGCCGCCAAAGCTCATTTCATGACTTAACTTCGTAAAAAACAATTTTCAACCAGAAATATTGATTTGAATGACTCAAAAACACCTCCAATCTAATCACAAATCTTCATTTTATAATACTAGAAGTAATTTAACTGAAATTCTGTCAAATTTAATCGAATATAGCTCGTGAAAGTCGAATGAACTCGGCGCGAAGTTTTTTAAAATCCCATTCATAAAAATGTTTCGTAGATATTATAAATTTTTAAGCTCAGAATAATTAGTCTTTTCCTTCTACATCATAAACAGGTGTTTTTTTCTTTTTCCGATCATTTTTCTATGAGTTATTACGATTTTTCACCTTCGAAATCGACGCGTCTATGGGAGCTCCAATGTTAAAGAATTCTTTTTGCCTAGCATTGATCTTTGGAACACAGGGTTGCCGTCCATGCCGTCTCTATTATTCTTATACCTCTATGATTCCGACCTACTCGTTTCCTTACGCGATTCAATAAGCAAAATCAAATTTCAGTCACTCGGGCGATGTTGTTATTTTTAAATATTTAAGTATCCTTCCCATGCTGATCTGTGGTATCGGTGGTAATTTATCAGCTTACCTGATTGCACAATCTACTATGCCTATGAATTTTGACGCTGTTCGATGCCTTTAACTCGTTTTATTTAAAATTAATCAGCTATGTGGCCACTATTGGTACAGTGTCCACTATACCCACATTTACCTTACTTACGCCTGTAACTGGGTGGACAGAAAGTATTGAAACAGTCGAACTCAAATACAAGCTGAAAAGGGAGATAAGTTTTCAAAATCCCTAGAACTAGTTATTTTATTTTCGTCTTCTGAAGAAAATTTATAAAAGCCCACCGAGTTTACTTCCATGGGGGAAATCGTTGTTATCAAAATTTAAAAAAATATCAACGGTCTGTTTAATAACCAAAAAACTTTTTAATACAGACTGAATTCTACATCTACACAGTTTCCACTTACGACCGTAGTCACCGGTAACTTCACCGAGAGTCAAAACTCTGAATGGCGGAGAACTAATTTTCCTTCAACTGCCAATCAGAAGTTTGACTGCCGATTAACCACCGGTAAAGTTATCGGTGAATAAGGTCGTTAATAAAAATTTCTTGACAAGATTGTTTGAGTAAAAACCTATCAATTCATGACATTTCTTGTTTTTGAACACATATTTATTTTACTTTCTAGACGAGCCATAAATTAGCCACGATCATTAAAAACTTATAATTTTCTAGATTGATTCCTTGACCAGTGGAAACCCTGACTTAACCAGTAGTTTGATCAAAAAACCTTTACAAAACAGAATAAATTGAATACGAATGTGGGAGCCTTTGAATGACAAATATTACTGCAGAAAATTCAGCAGTTAAAAAAGTTGCTAATACTTAAAGAACTTCCAGTAGATTAAGTATCAATCATACCATGAAATTTTAATTGAAACAATAATTAAGGATAGTCAAATATTTTCTTATTAAAAAGTTGAAAGTGATTTCACTACAGCTTATTTGTATTCCATCTCCTTAATTACATTTTAAAATTGTGAATGACTAAAAACTTATTTTCAGTTTATACTATAAGGGGCCATTCATTAATTACGTAAGGATGATTTTGGCAATTTTTGACCCCCCCTACCCCCATGTAAGGAAACGTAAGATTTTTCAAACCCCTCCCCCCCTATTCTTACATAAGATTCTATTTCGTTTGATCAGTTTAAACTCGAACAAAAAAGATACATCTGATATACCCTCATTTTTTAAAAATTAAAGCTTCGATAATTTACCGAGATCAGCAGCATTTTTAAGTTTTCTGGGGTTATTTGATTGGAATTTGTTTACATTAACTTAGAAAATCTTACTTAAGAATTAATTTGACCCCCCGCCCTATGTAGAGATTTTTCCAACCCCCCTCCCCCTCGGGACCCTTACGTAATTAATGAATGGCCCCTAAGGACACTCTTCTTGTAAAACCTAGTGTTTGTAAGTTACTCTAAATTTTTAGTGCCTTAATTAATAAAAAGGCAGAAATTCAGAAAAATTACTTTATTTTAAGAAATAACATATACAAATATATCATTAATACAAAACAATTTTTTCCCAACTGAAGAATTTCCCTTCATCCACTTGTAACAACTTCAATACTATCAGCCACACATGTCATCACAGTACAGTATTAATATCATTGGCAGTGTTTAGGAAACAGTTGAATTTTATATTCATTTGCAAAAAAAACTATATACAACAATAATGCAGTTTGTACTATGGCAATACAAAACTACTTTATAAAATCTGACTTAGATTGCAAAAAATATGTGAAGCACTTTTTTAAATGGTTCACTGACAACTTTACCAGTCATGGAAGCAGGTTTTAAAAAATTTTTTATTTTAATTTGGCAATACTTATTTTAGTTTTAGTTAATTAATTTTAGTTATTATTAAATGAATATCCATAACAACTTTTACATTACCAATGAAAAATTTTAGTTCTTACTCTCAATTTCATACAGTGAGTTAGTTGACCATTCAGTGAAAATTTTAAAAAAATATTAATTTGATACTATAATAGTCAGCTTTCAAAGCATAATATTGTATTACAACATACAATAAATTTTAAATACATCAAAATTATTTATAACAACTATTAAGTCTTAAAGGTAACATTTGTTAGTAAAAATATTTTTTAACTCATTAGTGAATTACCATAGAAAAATATTTAAACAACAACTCATGGATACCTTTACTCAGTATAGAAATGGAAGATCTTCATAATCTAATTCATTTCTCTCAGAATTTCCATATGAGCATCATGAGAATGAAAAAAATTAGAGAATCAATAATAAAAATTTTGAAAAACTGCATGGATCTTTCTAGAAATTACCAGCTGCAATTCCAATCCATGGTTCCAAAACAAAAATTTCAATGCAAAGTAACATAGTAAAATGACTACACAAGGTTCAACTATAAAATGTTTGAAAAGAAAAACACAGAAACTAAAAAAACCCTGACCTCACTCAGAAGGTACAACTGAGCAAGATTCTAACACCTCAACAAAATAGAATAAATTAACAATTAAAAAATCCATCAGCACTCAATTGGGAAATCAGTCAGAGCTCTGAGTAAAATACAATTTCAAGACACTCACTGTAAAAGATATACATCAAACCAAAGTAATTTGATGCTGGCATCAAAAAAAAATCATCACTGTTAAAGAGTTACAGGGACCTTTCTATACAAATATCACAAATTGTGGGTGTTAAATGCTTTTAGTTCTTCATGGCACCCTTTTTGAAATGAAAGTGAGCTTTATAATAACAAATGAGGGATGAAAAGAGTCACTTGATTAGAAGAAGAACCTGTTGCATCAGTGCAAATCCTCACTCATTGGGCTGGAGGAGAAATTGGGTGTTGACCTCCCAGCAGGTGATCCAGGGGAGTTCAGGACAGCGTTCAGGCCGGACACCAGGGCATTGTGGCCAGTGCAGTCTGCTGACAGGGACTTCATCACACTCATGGTCACAGCAGCCTGGGGAAAAATGACCAAGTTTTACTTCTGTTGTACATACACTCAAATTATTTAGTGATTCTTCATATTTAACCTACATTACACTTGTTTTGAAACCAACTATTTCATTAACTGATGAATTATTGTAACTATTCTTTATCCTCTAGTGGAGCCCCCCAGAAATAACTGGATTTTTTTTGCTTTGTAGTTTGGGACCAAATAAAGTAAAACATGCCAAATAACTTTTTTTTGTAAACTGGGGATTATAAATTATACCACCTAAAGTAGCAATTATTGCTGAGATTATAACTTAAAAACATGATGCTTTATGTTGAAAATTTAAACAAAATTTTTGGTAGCATATTTGGCTACCATGGGCAGTAGAGGAAAGGATAAATTTTCAGGGTTTACATTCTTACTTTGAGCTTGTAGCAAATTAAGAGGCAGGAAAAGGATAGCCTAGGACAGTAAACTTAATTAGTATATTTTATTTGATAAAAGATTTAATTTTGAAGATTATTAGTAAGCATTATCTTAACTAACTGAAAAGTTATTGCAACTATATTTATAGTACATTTAAAGAAACTACTTTTAAAAAATCTTGTATCAAATGAAGGGTTTCATCACAGAGCAGTTGAATAAACTTCTAATTTTAATTAATGAATTAAAATATTTTTCATTCATTCATTGGAAAATATAGTTAATTTAATAAATTTTTAAAAAATTAAGCTTGATTCCATTTATGCAGCCAATCTTTAAAGACAAAAGACAAATTAATCAAATCTCAAGAAGAAACTAATTTTTGGTTCTTACTTATTACCCTGTCGACCGTACCACTGAATCCGAAAACGGATAACAACCCATTGACTTTTCTATGGCTGTGCCGCTGAATTTGACAGTCACGGAACGGTCGATGGGATAATACGCAAGTGATTAATTTTTTTATAGCAAAGCAAAGCAAAGTGAAAAAAAAAACAACTCAAGTTTCAATTAAGCTGTTTATTTTCCTAGATTTAAATCTATAGATTAGGGATAAGCTGCTCAACTTACAAGAATAGAAATCAAGTTAGAACTTTATATTAACAACATTAAGTTTATTTATACATCATTCAACTAATGTATGATTGAATTTTTAAGTAAAGGTATGATTAGTAAATTAGGGAACAAAGGTCATGTGTTAGATAGACTTAACATCTGATAAACGAACATTGACATTAAAGCACAGGTTTAAAAACGAAACTAATCAGATTATCTGTAACCCACACGATTGCGATGAATGATTAAGTAAAATTAGGTTTTAAGTAAATTGGTATAAATTAAACTAACACGCTCAATAGTACGCAAGTAATACTTGAATAAAAGATCTCAGTGCATGAAGACCATGAATAAAACGCATGGATGGCTTTGACGATAAAAACTATCAATAGAAACGTAAATAAACAAACCAAGTTGTTACGGTTGTTTGTTTACACTCGAGATAGTGGAATTTCGATCACATTCATTCACAACTACAGTTTTATGAATAAAGAGTTGAAGAGCATTAAGTTTGGCTTGGAGATCTAACTTAGATGTGAAAATCTCCGATTATGTCACGGATATACGTTGTTTTTCCTGCATATCAATCGAAACTCAAGAATTCTTAAAAGAAACTTTTTTGTGTACTTTCTCTAGTTATTCACCTAATTTTCGTAGATGTCAGAAGATAGGATTGTCGGTTAATGATGAAGCGAACCCGGCCCAGTAAACAAAAAAAAGTGCTTCTTTATAAAGGCTGTCTGATTTATTAGTTTTAATTCTACTGCATAAATTTGGGCAAAATTTCCCCACAGCAGCCTCGAATTTCGATCAGGTATATTTTGCACCCCTGTCATATAATTACGAATAAATGCCGTAAAAAGGCAGTGCGATATGTAAAATTCATGAAAATAAGAACTTATATTTTTTTTTTTTAGCCAGAATGATAAATTCTTGAACGGAACACACGCAAACATGGTAAAAACGAACAGACAATTAAACATAAACAAAAACATTAGCAGAACCTACCTGATCACTCCAGCCAGTTCCGTATTTCCATTCCGTGACGTAATGTTCACTGTTTCTGGTAAGCATATTGTGCAAGACTTCTTTGTCCAAACACGAATAACAGTTCTGAATCACCTCGTCCACTGGCAAGGGTTCCAAGCCCCTCTCTTTGGCCCCGACACTTTTATTATTGACCCGGACACCGCTGACCCCAGCGACATCCGACAGACTGGACAGCCGGACCACGGCGGTGTCCGACGGAATTTCGTTATTGTCCTGATCCACGCCAGACACGTGGACGACGTAGCCGTTTCCGACGTGCAGGGCCCAATCTGTGTAGAGAACTCGGTCGATCTGGATCAAATCTCCGATCTCGGGTTGTAGATCGTACGAGGAAATGAAAGAACCCAAACCGAAACAGTCCGACCTCAGGTACAGTTTGTCGGGGGAGCTGGAATTGTTCAAAGTCTGGCACAGAATCGACCTTTTCGTAGGCATCGGAGAGCTTACACGACCCATGGTTCCATTCATGTCATATATGCGAGCGCGAATAAGAAAATTACAAGTCCACACTAACTCGGGAGTATCAACACTAGTAGATCGACGAGGCGGGCGGTAGAATTCGAAATGAATAAGAACTGGAACAACTCCGTGTGACTAGAAGCTCGCCGGAACCTCGACCCTTTACGAGTAGCTTTAACGCGCATGCTCCGGAACTCCGCTCTCTCAAACTATTATCTTGGATAGAGAGGGATCGTTTCCATATAAATATAAAATCTTAGTGCCTACGCTTACGCTACCTCGTAGGGATGGGCGTTACTGTTATTTTTCAATAACGTTATCGAACATTAATTATTTTCAAATAACAGTAATTAATAACGGTTACATCGCTAAAATTTGCTGTGCATGAGGGAAAGGGGGACGGACTGAAGGTTTGGATTCTCCTACCCCAAAGAAATTCGGAGCTGATTTTTCCGTTTGTCAATCTTAATTAATCGTCAAATTTTATCACAAAAATCTTAATATTTTTAGCTATAATTTTAAGTGAGGTACTTAAGAACATAAATACGTTAAAATTTTTCAAGTACGAAATAATTTTTCCATAGTCCATGAGTCCATCTATAATAAATAAATAAGCGAACACACAGCAATAGTGTCACAAAAAGGAGACGCTCGCGTGCCGATTCCTTATAGAAATTAGACATTTTAAATCCAAATGAATCGGCTCATTTATTAATTAGTGTAGAATTTAAGAGTTAAAATTTGAATCTTTATTGCATACATTTTAAACAACATCAAGTATTTTTTCAATATATACCTAAACTATATCAAAAATTAAGTCATTTCAGAATAACCTCTGTGTTTGTAGACCAGGTAGTATGTTTGACGAAATTGCCGTTTTAGCAATCCGTTTCAATCGTCCAGATTTCGGGTGAATTTTTTAAATACTTTAGCTTTACTTGAAGATAAATATTGAAAGATAATAAATTCAGTAACATTTTTCAATTGTCAATTGCATAAGTAGATCCACTTCCATCTAAAACCAACATCGCTATCCTTTCCCCCTTTCGCAATATAGAAACTCTGGTGGTGATCCCAACACGTATTCAATTTAGTATACAGCCCCCAATCCTACCAGAAGAACTTTTCTGGAAGCGGAGTCCCGGAGCATGCGCGTTAAAGCTACTCGTAAAGGGTCGAGGTTCCGGCGAGCTTCTAGTCTCCGTGTGAAAACCAACTACTGGCGCATGCGTCTATCGACTAGCTTCAAGGTAACGTGATACAGGCATGCGCAGTTGATTGCAAACAAATCAGCCAGACAATCCTCCTGCTCAGCAAAAAAAAGTGAGGTGTAGTGCTGTAAAAGTTTCGAAAAGGAAGTTTTAAAAATGTCGGGCGATTTTGTTTTCGATCTCCAAACGGATTTTGACTCTCTCGTCAGGTGTTTCAGAGGTGACGCGCGTTGGAAAGATTTATCGCTTTGTTGTTGAGGTTTTACACCTGAATTTATTCTTTAATTTTTTTTATGAATGGAGATAATCTATTCTTTACCTCTGTATTGAAAAATATTTCTTAATTCCCAAACTAATAATTACAAACATTTTTTTTTCTCTTAGAGAGTATAAAATAAATGATGCTTTGTATATTTTTTTCACAGGAACTTTTTTTGTACATTTTTTAAAGCGCGGGCTGCATCTTTTTATGATAAAAAAACCATAATCCCTAATATTCAATTAAACAAAACAATTAATCAAAAATGTTCATTAAAATTCTTAAAACAACAACAGGAATATGAGTGTATAAAATGTTTTGAAAATTTTGAACATCAAACAACATTAACCTTTAAGGGGCGGACAATAATTCAAAGCCCCACATTTAGAGAATTCTGTGATTTAATGGGTATGGGAAAGGGTGATTACTTAATATTAAAAGTAATTTGAAGTATGTTTTTAGTAAACGTAGTCACAAAAATCGTTAAACTCGGGCCTTGGTGACCCTCTGATATGCTTCCAAATCAACTGGTGTTCAAAATTAAGAGAAATTGCACATTTGTACGATTTTCTCCAGATCTACTGGACATGTTTTTGGTATGGACAGGTATGGGGGCTCTAGATAAGGCAATTTCATCTCATTAACCCTCTCCAAAAATCCTTCAGATCCCCAAAACTGTGTTTCCAAGAAAGTACAGGCTTTATGAACGGGGAAATTTATTATCTGCTTTATTCACGGTATAAAATAAGGAGGCTTGCATGATAGTGATAGGGTGTCATACCATTTTTAAACCCACTTTTTTGCACTATTCTGGAACCACTAATCCATACCTTTCAATTCTGATGGTTGTAACTCCTGAGCATGCTTGTGTATTATAATTTTCAATTGATTATTTATTGGATATTATATCAACCTATGTTCATACTAAATTTCATCAAAATCTGTCGAATAGTCACCACCCAAAAAGAGTTCACCTCACCCCAGTATGAGTTCACCACCCCTCCCCATCCTCTCACCGCCCACGTTAAAAATCACTGATTTAGAACATATATAGGTAGTCGTAATTTTACTTTAAATTACAAAGATAAATTTATTCACTTTAATTAAGAATATTCATTTATTTTTTATTTGGAACAGTTAAAAATAATTTTAGTTCCCTTGTGAAATACCTATTTAATTCCCATAATTAACTGAATTTTGGTTTAAGAATAAATTGGAGCACGCAATCTAGAACAGAAAATATCTAGAACTTTTTTAGGTACTATTGTCTGTTTATTATTTGTTTTACTCTTGGTTACTAAGCTTGAAATTCATAGCTGTTCTGAATCATCACTCTAATCTACGTTCATATTTTTAGTACTATAACCTTCATACACCTTCCATTCTCATTAAAACTATTGCTCTGACGTTGATCTTGGTTTTGTGACCCATTTTTGGAATTTATCAGTTTGCTTATTTCAGGTTACAGATTGTAAATCAAACTCATGATTGTTGGACAAAAACAGATCCCAAGTGTCATGGTTTTTATGAAAACTGTTTTACGATATTTTAGAATGTGGAAAAATATTGCTCTTTATCAATATGAATTTGCCAGGAATCGTGAATCTTTGCACAAGTTGTTAAGATATAAAGGCTAGAAAACTAGGAAAACAATGAGTATTTTCATGAAAGGTATTTTGTTTAAGAGTAATGAAATTAAAAGTTTAAAAAGGGAATTAAAACGTAAAAATTCATTTATTGAGTGAAATAAATTCAACGGGGAAAAATTTCTGCATTATGTTACTTTAACGTACTTTTAAAGTTATTGGGTTTTGGAGTTGAAGTAAATATAAGTAACCAAATATAGTATTATGAACTTCAAACATATCTGTATGGCAAACACTTTAAATTTTGTGTTGAGTAAATTCATGACGTTCAGCTGTCGGAGTAAATAAATCTCATTATATTTTTTTGAGTTAATAAATTAAAGCATTTCTATAAAACTTCAATTTGGGAAATATTAATATCTATCTAATAATATGTATCTAAAACAAGAAAAAACATTAAGTAGGAAATTCTCTGGAGTTTATGTTTCTCGAGTTTTAATGTGTGTGTTGAGAAACAAACAGTTTTCCTTTTATATTTTAAAAATTATATACTACATTTAATACTTTTGGTCAATTTAACTTTCATGTTGGATTGAGGCATCGTTTTATGTTGAAAAATCAGCCAACACATAAGTTATTTTCCCATTCAAATTACGAAAGATTATAGCTATAAAGCTTAGTGTTGAAGCTCTTAACGTTCAGACAACTGCCTATTATTGCCAAACTTATCCCCCCAATCAAAATCGTGTAAAACAGCGGTCTAGGTCTAACTATGTGTAAAACCTGACGCGAATATATTATGTAGAAAGAATTGTGTGAATGAATGACAGTCAAAATAAGATTCACCTTATTGGTGATTGCAAATACTACATACAAATCCATTCATTCTACCACCGGTCAACTTCTCTTCGATCTAAGTGGGGCATCGAACGTTCGGTAGCCGGAACCATCAGAGGCTTTAACGAGCGGCACACGCTGAGTTGGCCCATGGGCAGGTTTTTTTCATTCATTCACTGGGCTTTTACTAGCGTTAACTAGGTTGTGTTTAGTTGTTTATCTGCTGCAAACTGCCCGTAATGAGGTCACACTGGAGGCGATCGGTGTTAGTGAAGATAGTCATTAAGGAATAATGAGCGGCGGTAAGAGTTCGGAAGGAACGGGTGAGGGTTGGTTTCGTTTTTCTCGTTTCTCTGATGACGATTTCAAGGATTATTTGGGAAGAGAGGGAAATTTTTCGATAGATATGTGCGCTCTTCTGTGTTTGAATTTGCTGCCATGGTTGTGTGAAGGAATGTTTTTTTTAAATATATTTACATTGATTATTAGAACATTACTTTATATTAATTAGAACAAGTCTTAAAAAAAGTTAAAGGATAATATAAAATTTATTATCTGATGAGCTTTTATGAAATTGCTTGTTTTATGATACATAAGTACACAATTTTCCAACTACGTATTTCCCCACAAAATTAAAAAAGCCTAAGCAAAAATCCTTTACCAATGTCCTTTAATAATTCATTCACTTTTGACGTTTTCTTTTGAGGTTTTGTTTCATTTTTAAGGTTAAGTTGCATTTTGAAGGAAGCAATTAGTAATAGTTTTTTTTCCATAAAGCTGTTATATTTTATTTTATACACCGATTGCATTTGTTTTAAAAATTGTGATTGCTTTATTTCCTGTTCTTATTTAAATATTTATTACGATTTAATAGGTATATAAGTGACTAGACCAGATATTTAACGCCTTAATCGTGAATTTGGCTTAAATCGAATTAATAATTCTAAGAAATTATTGATACTTAAACAACTATAATTTACTACTTTATAGTCTATTCATTTAGAATAGGCGCATGAAACAGGATAAAAAAACGCTAGATAATGCTTAATAACGCTCTTCTTCATCCAACCTTAGTGACGGATTTTTTTACAGTATATAACTATTAACTACTTCTGTTTAGGCTGCCTTGTCATTGCAAAAGAAAATATTTTCCATGAATTACAATAGTAACGGCTTCTAATACATTACGTCTCAGGCGCCTATTCTAAATGAACAGAATATAATAAACTAACTAAAATTAAGTAAAGCAATTTTCCCACTCTTAAGTTAAAGATGCAACTGTGGGATAATGCATTACTTTTTAAATTTAAATTTCATTTTCTTGCTTACATTTGGATTTAAAAGGGCTTCCGACCCGACCAAAATATTACTATAAAACATTTTATTACTATATGAGCTCGTTACAATGAGTAGTATAAGTCACAGAGTAGAGAGCTTAACAGAGATGCCAAACCGCCGTTTTACTCTTTAGGTCATTAATTTAATTCAGCACGCATATTATAATTCAATTCACTAGCAGCCAATCAGAGAACGCGAAATGTATTTGATTTGATTTTAACACTGATTATAGGCGATTTGGATTTGAGTGACAGCTTCAGTGGGCGAATGACAGAATTAGCAGGAATAGTGTGGTATTAAAGGAGGCGGGTCTTGTGGCCAGAGATTTTTCAATGGGAAAAGCCCTGTTAAAAAAGTTGCCATTAGCGTCTATGGAGATGAACACTCTGTTAAGCTCTTTACTCAGTGGTTTAAGTTCTCTGAGAAGGTGGTTTTGAGTAATTGAAGATTTTCTCTAACACCGCCTGTGTTGTTCCTATGGAATAGGGATTTTTAGGCAGCTCTCACAGACCCCTAATAGAGTGTTTTCAGGTGACGTCACGACCAATTATTTTCTTTTAACTGCTAACTGCTGTAGGTAAAACAATATGTTGCTAAGGCCGTTGCTAGGTCCGAGTCATGTGATTGAAAATGGTTTATTGAGCTTTTGACTTAAACGAGTTTATACTAGGACTAGGTACAGGATTGCAAAAGAAAACCAAATATATGCTTTTCTGACTTATACCGATATATCATCCAGAGTAGCTCATACGCTGGTATAAAAATGTGAACAGCCCTTTATAAAGACGACTTTGACAACAAGAGAACGATGATCTTCTGAGGGATAGAATATAAATGACGGTCTCACGTGTTTCTATCTTTATCTGCTGTACTCGTGAGTTTTGGATTCAAAGGTTTGCTACATCACGTTTAAAGATAAACTGGTTCCACGGGAAATTTTATTATTTCACCAACAGATTAAGTACAGATGAGGAATAATAAGATAGCTCGTGCACTCTTCATACTCGTGTATTGAAACATTATGTGACTTTTTCCTTGAAATATTAAAATTGTAATTTTCTGTTAAGATTAAAAAGCAGGGGTTTAGTTAAGGGGGGATTCGGGGATATATCCTCCTCTGAAAGTCAGAAAATATCATTTATTTGACTATAAAAATGACTTAATTTACCCCCTATCCCCCGAAATTAATATCTCCCACTCCGATTTTTTTTCTGTGTCCACGACACAGTTCCTACAGTGGACCGATAAGTCTTGAATATTTCTAAAGACTGGGTTTTCGTACGCCTCCTGAAATTCCTGAAAACTCCTAAAGGTACTTTCGTATTAGCCCGTCCATCGTTTTCGACAACTTCGCCAAATTTCGCCAAAACGCGCCAAAATACGGGATTTCATCAGAATCGCCGAAAAACACATTTTTTAACATCAGAAACATCTTTATAACATCAGAAAATAAAAAATAAAAGTTTCATGTGGTTGGGGGGGGGGGCTGCCGCCCCCCCCCAAACCCCCCTGCCCTATCTATAACCAAACTCGTTGTGGGGGTAATCAGACACAGTAAGGATTCAGAAAAAGGGGAATCAGTATTCTTGGATGAACCAAAACTACGGATATCACTCGGTAAGAGCATAAAAATAACTTTTTTAGCACTAACTTACTTGCAAAATGGTCGATCCTACCGCCGGCGATCCTTTGTCGATCCTACCACCGGCGTGCATACGCAAAACATTGAAAGTCTCTGGGGCTCGGCAAAATGGCGCCTTACAGATGCAGTCTTCGTTCTTACCTTGTAAACATTGTTGAATTTACGTTCAAAACAACCTGCGCGGTGCGCACACATTATTTCACCCATGGGCTTACCGATTTAAAATGCGCGCGCATGCGCCAGTGATCGGAACTAGCGCGATTTCTCTACGTTTTCCAGGGTTACCAGAATCAACGGTAGTGTTGCGGGGTTTACCAGACTTGGCGACTTATCGCCCCTGTTGGCGAATGGACGGGCTGATACGAATGTACCCTCCTAAAATTTGATTTTTTTCCTAAACGCCCTTAAAAATCCTGGAAATTATGTTTTTTTTTTAATTTGAACTTTCTCCTGAAAAACATCCATCCAAAGGCAAAACGAAGTTTTATTACCGATTAGGTGAAAGCAATTATTGTTTTTTAAGTTGATAAAATTCAGTTGAAGTGTAAAATATTAACTTCTTTCGTAATTATTTGATATATACTTAATTCTGAACTCATAATACTACTTTAAATGTTACAAGCAGTATTTGGTTATTTACAATTAATTCATGTTTACTCTGGATTTGTTTTATAATTTTCTCCTAAAATACTCCTTAAAGACCCTTAATTTTACTTTGTCGAATTGTAAAGATAAAAGTGATTGTATGAAAGAGATGCATTTATTTTGTAACAGATTAACTTTTTGCTGACAGATTTTCCAACTAAAAATGTCAGTGATCACTAATGCGAATAATAAAAAAGACAGTTAAAAAGTTTTATGAAAAAGTATAAACGGTTAAAACTATTGAAATCATATTGAAATTATTATCATTGCCTTATTTTACAGTATGTCTTGGACCCCGTGACGAACTCCTAAAAAATTTTACTCCTTGTGATGAGTCAAAATAGAGAATTTTCGATGGATAATTTGGTTTTCTAGATCATGTTGAAAGGGTTTTTTTGTCCTGCTGCTTTTCAAGTTGGTATGAGTTGGTCGAACAAAATAACTATCAAAGGCCTACAGGACTGCTATAAATTTTGAACCACACTTTTTCAAGTCACGCTCTATTACTTGGTTTGGTTAAAGAATTGGCGACGGAAAACTTCTTTGTCACTCTTAAATTGAGGCGCTGGGTTTAACCACCTGTTGATTTCCAAACAAATTCTACCATTTAAAGCCACTGCACATGAAAAGGTCAAACATAAAGGTATCGGCAGATATCAGTTTAACATTTTGTCTGCGAAATACGTGAATTAAACTATGTTTACAGGTGCGATAAATGTCGCAGTGCAGAAATTGTAGAAGGTTCAAGGTAGTTTCTTTTATTGAGAATTTTCGTTTAGTTTTATTTAATTTCTTTAACAAAAAGAAACTCTGCTAGAAAAATTAAAATAAAATACTAACGATTTCTTAGTAATTAAAAGGAAATTTAATAAGGAATTAATCCATAAATCATTTTAATGTACAAATATTTATTGTGCGTACTACATGAAAACTTTTAACAGAACATGTTCATAGTTATTCAGAAAATGTTTTTTTTTCTGCCAAGATTGAAAACCTCTATGAGGTAATACGTCTTAATACATTATGTTATTCGGAAAATTATTTTCCAAATCCATTATAAATTTGATAAATAAAAAAACCCTAATGAAGCTTGATAATTATTATGTTTCGTTTAGAATTTATTTAAGTTCATTAGAAAATAATTTAAAAATAGGTTTAACAAGCGAAAGCTAAAAAAATGTATAATTTTAATTTAAGATTTTTTTAAATTTAAGATTTAAAGATTTAAGATTAAGATTTTCAATCACAAGGAATAAGAATAATGTAAATAACTTTGAATAGAACATATGAGGCCCCTAGTTTCAAAACCGGACATTTGCATTTTGACACAGATTCAGTAAGAGTCGACGCGGTCGCCAAATGGAATATAACGGTATCATGCTATATCATCACGGCTGGTCTCCCGTTCCGGCCGCCATGTTTTACACCGACTCAAATGATAACACTTAAGTGCGTTACGAAATATAATTTTGTTCTTATTTTTAAATTAAACAGTTACCGGGGATTGAAATATGTATCTCCCGCATGCAGAGCGTGCACCATACCGCAGATCCAGCGGGATATACTGAAATAACTTGTTATAACATCCTTTTACTTGGGTTTAATCTTTATTTGAGTCGTGGTAAAACATGGCGGCCGGAAAGGAGACAGGCCGTGATATAGCGGCAACTAGTCTTCCATTTGGCGACCGATTCGCGGTCATCAAATGGTCGATTCTTTTATCAAAGCTGTGTCAAAATGCAAAGGTCCGGTTTTGCAACTAGGGGCCTCATATATTCATTAAAATCTTTGAAAATACACATAGAAATTCAATTTGAAATGTTTTTTTTAAATTGAGAGTCGATATGAAATTAGAAATAATTAATTTATAGTTGCTTGGAATTTTAATTAAGAAAAGAAAATAATTCGCGTTTAGCGTTTCATTCTTTATTGCTTGTGGCGTTAATACAATCAAATTCGATAGAACTAGTTCACTTAGAATTTTTTAAAGTTGAGTAATTTTCAAACGGAAATATTTCATGGGAATTGTTTTAAATAGGACACGATATTTAGAATTTCCTTCTTCCGTAGCATTAGGTACGCAATATAAAATTATGATTACTCCTTCAAGTTAAATTACAATTCGAATATATTTTTTTTCAATACTGTCTATGTCTATGTCTATGTACTAATAATAAAAGCTTTCCCATAGATTTATCTACAGTTAATAAACTTTTTTACTCTTTTTTACCTTAAACATATTGAAAAAAAAATCCCATCATTTATCACATTAAAATATTTAAAAAAATTTTTAACTATAGAATTTTTAGAGAAACAATTTTAATTTGATTTTGGTTGTTTATTAACTTTTCATTTTACTATTTTGTTCATTCCTGCTTGGAGAATTTTTGGATTTGGTTTCTATTTCCATAATTCTTACTAATTTGTTATATGTAACTTTTAAAAATTATTTTATTGAAAATGTCGTAAAACACCCAATTTTTGGGATCAAGTACAAAGAAAAGTCACGATTTTCCAAAAACATTAAAAATAGTGGCCTTAAAATGTCTAGAAAACCAAACTTTTTTTAGTCACTATGGGACAAAAAGTAAGAGAAGTCACTTATATGAAAAAGTTCAGCCCATAAGTGTTTAAAAGAAGTTCTTTAAAAGTGAAAATAACCTTCGGTAACCCTTTACTGGCTGTGTAAATAATGTCGCAAAACCCTTATGTCATGTTTTCACAAGATATGGATGGGATGATGGTAAACAATCATTCGTGTTTGCGCTATTACTAAGTTTCGTCGAAGGCCTTCCGGAGATGGTATATCGGATATGGATATTGGGAAGTGAAATACAGGTATAATAGTATTTGAGGTAGTTGTGGAAATATTGATCCCTTTACCTGCCGGGTCGATGACTGAGTCTGGTATGAGAGAGTTAAAATATTTTTCGGGTGATATCAGGAATCACTTTAATTGAATCGTCAGTTGGAAGAAGGGAATAAGTCCAAAAAATGACAAATTGACTTTTTGTGCTCAAAACAATCTCCAAGCTTTTCTCTACACATGGGTGAAAAGAGCGGGAAAATAACTACCCCCTATAGAGAGATATCGCCCCTTGAAGTTGTGAAATCGATGTCCATTCATTGTATTTTTTAATTGAATATGGAATAAGGAAGTTGCATGTGTCAGATTTTCAAAAACAAACAAGTGTTCCGTATGGTTTTTTGTATGTTAAAATGAAATATCTAGTCGGTTTTTCAAAAAAAAATGCACAGGTAATTAAATATTTTAATTTAAAAGTCGAGAAAAAAACACGTGACTGAAAACGTTTATTGTTCAAACTATAAGATGACGTCAACAATAATACCATCAACTCCATTGCTTTACAACTATGTTTAGTATAAGATGACGTCACATCCAAACTCTTGGCGTTTTCGCGCGCTTTTAAAAAGGGGATTTTTGTTAATTTTTTTGACAATCAAAAAATTTCTCGATCGGCCTCGAATTTTGGGTAGTTGCTTATTTTTGCAAGAGGAATCGATTAAAAAAATATAAAAAACATGCAACTTCCTCATTAAAGTTAATTTGTCTTTCTTTTCCTATTCTTTGCGCTGTAAGTTAAAATAAAATTTTCTCTTAGTTTAAATTTTTTTCAAACTTTTTTTATGCAGGGAATTTTTGCCTTCTTTCATATTCACTCACTCCATTGATACTTCTTTAATAGCTCAGTTTCAGTATAATTTAGAATTTTATTTGTCTTATTCTTTTTATTTCACCCTTTTGTGGCGTAAACTAAGGAGAAATATAATTTAAATGTGAATTTAAGGGTTTTTTTTAAAGATTTTTTTCATCAGAAAAATTTCATAAGGTGGAAGAAGGGAATAAGTCCATCAACTTATTTTGACTGTAAAATATTTTTAAATATACTTATATTTGTTTTGGTGATTGCTGTGTTTTCTAAACAGGGTTCTGAATTTCCAGTAAAAAATTGGTGGTTATAAAGTGAAAATTCCATTACTTATAAATTTGTTTTTTCGATTTCCTCAAAACTAGGTTTTTGGACTTATTCCCTTCTTCCAACTGACGATTCAATTTCTATTAAGGTGATTTTAATCTAACGTTTTTTTAACGTTTCTTAGAAATAAAGGGGTTAGTGAAACACTTTGTCAGAGAAGCACTAATACGAGACAGCTTAAAATACTACTAGTATACTTCAGAAATTCTATTGTTTTTCATTAAAATCTTTTAAAGAGATGTCTTTATCTGTTCAAGGATAAAAAAACATGAATAGAGCATTTTCAATCCCATGACTCGAACCTAGCAACGGCCTTAGCAACAGATTGTTTGACTTACAGCAGTTAAAAAAATAACTGGTCATGGAATGCTTCTATTGGATTGGAGCATTTGCAATCACATGACAGCAACAGATACCGCCGCACCAACCAACGGTCTTAGCAACAGACTATTTGACTCGGTCGTGACGTCACCTGAAAACACTCTATAAGATTTATATTTGATAGTGGCAATATTTAATCTAATTTTCTTAAAAAAGTAATTGAATTATAGTTATATTCTCTGTTGAGAAATTATTCAAAACAACACTTTCTAACTTTTCCTTCTTAAATTACAGAGTGTTAGTATGTTATAAATTGGAAGTAAAAGATAAGAGGGTTGAAAGGAAATAGGAGGAAAACGTTTATTCCTTGTACCCCCTGACCAACTTTATGTACATACCATAGTCTGTTACATTCAAACATGGATGGAAGTATGAAATTAAAGAAATGTCATTAATTTTAAACTCTGTTATTAATGTCATCTGTTCAGTAAAATTATAGAAAATCCAAAATTAAACTATGCAATTACATTGAAATAAAAGTAAAGTTTATCGCTTATAAAACTGTACATAGTTGCTATTTTGTGTTCTAGAACTTAAATATCTTGTCATTGTAATTCATTATTAACTTATCTATGCAATGAAAAGGGTTAAGACGGAATTACCAGTACTACCATCGTCACACAAAAATGTGACAACAGTAAAAGTAATTAGAAAACAGGGAAAACGCGTCCCATAGACTGAATTCTCTTGACAAAGCAATCAACCAACGTCTCAACAAGATGAACAGGAATTCTACCACTCAACCCGAACACCTTGATCCGTGGCAATAAACGGTCCATCCACGGTGTCGAGGAAGTTCGTGAGTGACGAAACCGTTAGTTGGTTCAGAGTGTATTGCAATCAACCGGTGTCAAGGCGTTGTCAGCAAGGAAAGTCCACACAATAAACATATTGTTCTGAGACCAGTTTTAGCAGACTGCTCGGCTCCAGGAAACCTTTTGTTTACCCTCGTGCCGTGCTAAGTTCACGTGTTTAACTAATAGTCTCGTTTGCTGCGAAATGTGATAGGTATCTGTGGGGTGATTATTCGCTGAAAGTGCAGTAGAGAAAACCTCTGTGGTTTTTTTGAGGCCTTGAACTCATTAATGAGTGATATTGAAGCCGTGTAGTTATCCTTCGTTATTTTTGTGATGATAAAGTATAGTTCATTGGGAAAATATTTGGAAATGAATTTTATAACATTGATTTTTCGTTGTATAGCCACCAAATTCTGGAAAATTTCAGGATTCTACTTGGAGAAGTCAACGAAAAAAATATATAACTTTATTCAAAAATATTTTCTGTGGAAAAGAGTCGATGGACTTGCTCCATTTTTCTACCTTGTAAAATTTTAGCTGACAAAAACCACTTATGAACACTTTTTTTGGACCATTAAACTATACCTCTGCTTAGTTCACAGTAAAAAAGGGTAAAAAAGAACGACAGACACAATTCAAGTTAAAAATTTTTATGAAACTTGATCATTAAGGCACTATCTATAATAAGATTGAATATCAATGGAGTCAAATATTTCCTGGATGAAAAAAAGGTTAAAACACTTTTAAATTAAAAGTAAATTTTATTTTAGCTTTGTTTACAGCACAAAGGATAGTAAAAGGAAGAGAAATTATCTTGAATTTCAAATTTGATAAAAAAATACGATGATGAAAAATACAAAATACATCGATTTTGCCAAGTTTAGGGGATGTATCTAAGCTTCGGTATTCTTTTTGCGCACAAAAAGTCAATTTTCCATTTTTTAATATAGAGATTCCTTAATAAAATTACGCTACTTTAAAATAATTTAATGAAATTTTAATTACTGATCCAGAGATGCCAACCATTCCGGATTTTGTGGAATCATTCCGCATTTTGGCCCCAAATTCCGCAATTACGGATAAAACTAGAAAAACTACGGAAACTACGCTGCTTATATTTTAAAGACAATGTATTAAATTTTTCTTCTTAATTCTCTGTTTTTAGCCTTCAATCCTTATAATGCATCATTTTTTACTTAGAATTGCGAATTAAAACGATAACGCTAGTCGCTAGTAACTGATGAGATGGGCAATAAGAAGGGGAAATAAATCGGAATTCGGAATATTCTAATCTGCACGGATGATTGATTCATTAGGAGAAAAAAGGCCTTATTTTCTCCAGTGGCGGATCCAGGGGGTGGCACTCTGGAAAGTGCCCCCCCTTGGAGACCCAAAAAGGTTTTCAAAATGAGTAAAAACTCAACTTTTACAGGTCAAATTTCAAAATTTTTTCTGGGGGAGGACCCCCATACCCCCAATGGTACCACAAGGGGATCTTGTCTGGAAAAGTGCCCCCCTTGGAGCCGTGCTAGATCCGTGCCTGATTTTCTCTAATATTTGCGTTTTCAGGACTGTTCTAACACTCATCAAAAGATTGGGGCATTATTCTACATGCAGAAGGGATGGCATCGGTGGGCAAGCCACGCGTCACGCCGAATTTTTTTTGCGGGTTCGGGGGAGCGATTACGGATGAGCGTTGTCTCAGGTTGGCAACCCTGCTGATCAATTAAATTTTAATTAACTGATTTTAAAATTTAGTAAAATGAGACGAGAACAAAGTCCATGACTTTTTTGACTCTACAGGTGAAGATTTATCTACTATACCTAAAAAATGGCCAAATAAAGTTAAGTCTGGGAGCGTGTCTCAATTTCATTCGATAATTTATAAGCATTCCTCCTGATAAATCCTTGAAAACCATACTCTTTGAGTGGATGGACAAGAACAGATATGATAAAGACCTACTATCTATTTTGATAAAACACACTTAAGTAGTTTTCAAATATACTGAATTTTCAATATTTTTTTTGTTTTAGTTCAGATAACGCCATTTACATAACCCTAATTTTAAAATGATAATTGAGATTAAATATAGTTGGAATTTTTTCTTTCCGTGGGTATTCATACAAATACAATACAAATTAAGTCGACCAACTACAGGCAAGCGCCCATATATACAGGGTGTATCTGAAATGGTGCAACAAACTTTCAGGGATGATAGTACTCATCGAGACGAACAAGAATCGGTATAGAAAGGTGGGTCCCAGACCAAATCCCAGGGAGTTAAAAATGGAGCGACACCCCTAAAAAATCATTGAAAAATTCAATTTGTAGAAGAACTACTATTGGTAAAAGCTTAATTATGGTCTCAAAAATTGTGGTTTAATATGATCTTTAAAATTACCTCAAAAGTCTTCACTTTAAAATTTGTTTTATTATGAAAAAAGTTAAAAACACAAAAAATGTGAAAACTCTGCCAAAACCTTATTTTGTATTTCAAAATCCTTTCTTTTGATTTGATAATCTAAAAGATCATAGTTGAAAACCCTTAAGTCCAAAGTTTCACGTAAATACAATCAATATTAAACGCTTGAGATCCTGTTAAAGTTTGTTTTTTGCGTGCGCTAACAGCTGTTCTGGAAACAGCTCTAAAAAACTGCTTGCGCACCCAAAAAACAAACTTTAAAAGGATCTCAAGCGTTTAATATTGATTGTATTTACGTGATACTTTGGACTTAAGGGTTTTCAACTATGATCTTTCAGATTATCAGATCAAAAGAAAGGATTTCGAAATACAAAATAAGGTTTTGGCAGAGTTTTCACATTTTTGTGTTTTTTAACTTTTTTCATAATAAAAAAAATTTTAAAGTGAAGACTTTTGAGGTAATTTTAAAGATCTTAATAAACCACAATTTTTGAAACCATAATTAAGTTTTTACCAATAGTAGTTCTTCTACAAATTGAATTTTTCAATGATTTTTTGGGGTGTCGCTCCATTTTTAACTCCCTGGGATTTTGTCTGGGACCCCCCCTTTCTATACCGATTCTTGTTCGTCTTGATGAGTACTATCATCCCTGAAAGTTTGTTGCACCATTTCAGATACACCCTGTATTTATATTTAAGTATATTATGGTTACTTTAACTTAAATTACACTAAACCGTTTTGAAGAAATAGGCGAGTTCAACCTAAAGAAAATGTTCCTTTGGCCAGGAATCCCCTTCTTTTGAGCATTTCCTTTGTATTCCATAATAATATTGAAGATGAATTGTGTTTCCGGTTTAACTAGTATATAAGTGGAAGTGGTTTTAGTCTTGTGACGTCACATAGCTGAACGTACTATTTGTACATATAATAATGTTTAAGCAATGTTATTTTAGAGAGATGATAATAGATTAATGAAAATATTAGGAAAATTATAGAAAATTTATTTTTTCTACCTTTTTCGATTAAAAACGCCGTTAATAATAAAGATTTTCCCATCAAAATTTCTTAAACTAAATTAAAAATGAAAAGATGCTGATACTTTTATGTCCTAAAATTTAAAGTTTTAAATTTCAGACTTATGAAATAAATATGAGAATGAATAACATTCTTAAGAAAAATTCCAATGATATTAGTTTTAACACAAGTATTTTTTCTGAAATGCTACTTACATTTAAAAGACTGAAATTTAAAACTGAAGTGCTGCTATCTATGAATAGTTTTTCGAAATAGAAATCCAAGGGTTATGTTTAGATCGTGCTGCCATCTTTTTACGTGCGTATTAAAATTATGCTGTTATAGAGAGTTGACAAAGATTCTACAACATCATTTTGGACCAGGGCCCATGGACGGATTAAAGGGGGAGGGGGCCATTGAGGTGACTGCTCCCTCTAGATCCGAGACCTAAAATTAAGTACAATATAAGGACAAGTCATTTTTCATGATTAAAAAGGTAAATATCTAATTCTCAAAATGAGTTAAAATACTACTTTAGTAGCAAAATTTCAAAAAAAAAATGCTGGTGGAGGTCCCTCAACCCCCTCCTTCTAAATTTTAGTGTTCTTCAAAATCCTGTTTTATTCTAGAAAATTCGGTGGCTCAGAAAGAAAGATCATCTTCGAGTGTTTCCCAAAGGTTCTCGGAAATAGTTATAAGTGGAATCCCGTCACAACGAATACCGATACAACGAAAAATCCCGTTATTACGAAAGTCCAGAGAGTCCTAATTCGTTTTCATTTGATTTTTACGACAGTACGGTTACAACGAAATTTCCGTTACAACGAAGAAATTTTACGGTCCCGTGAAGTTTGTTATAACGGGAGTTTACTTTTCACTACTTTAAAGGGTCAAATTAAAAAAATATATGCGAACCCCCACACGAAAAATCCTATTCGTAAGTTACCTGAAATTTAATGTAGAATAAAAGTACTACTCTTAAGGGAGTAAACCCCTACTCTGAAACAGAGGTCAGGTCACACGCCCCTGATCTGAAAAATCTGCTAGAACCAACGATACAACATCAACTTTTATTACGGGGTCTTGAAAGGTCAAAATTCTGAAGGGGAAGCAGAAATCCCCCTTTAGTGTCACCCAAAAAGATACCCAAATATCCTGCAAATTACATAAGTTGCAATACAACTTTTTTGAGTCAAATTTCCAAAAAAATTCTGGAGGAGAACCCCCAAGAACCCAATTTATTTATGGGATTTTATTATTCGCAAATATTTGACATTATGTTCACGAAGTTTCACATTTGCCCTAAAAAGCCAGTCCGAGAAAATTAATTCAGAATCAGAACATAAGTTAAGCATCGGGACCCTTGTGCTTGAAGTCCAAAAGATTTGGAGTCAAAAAGACTACTATGGACACCTTCAGACCCCCTCCTTGC
Organism: Tetragnatha versicolor; assembly: GCA_024610705.1. NCBI lineage: Eukaryota > Metazoa > Arthropoda > Arachnida > Araneae > Tetragnathidae > Tetragnatha > Tetragnatha versicolor. Next base: position 11,886,548 of record JANDEH010000017.1, on the reverse strand, counting down.
TTGGGACTAAGTGTTATCCACAAAACTTTGGCATTGAGTGCCCGAAGGTTCACATAATATTCTCAAAAGAGAAGGCATTGGGAAAAATTTATACCGTTCTATTAAGAGAAAACTTTTTCTGAAGAATAATGAAAATTAAATTAAAAGTTTAAGCGTTTTAAAATCATGTAATAGTTTTTTTTGTTTCATCAAACTTTAAAATTTCGGTATAATTTTTGTTTTTTTTCGAATATATTCAGCCTTAATCTCCCCCCTCCACAAAGTTTGGTAGAAATTTTGTAAAAATGGATATTAATTAGTACCTACTTGACTAAACAGGTTTTTAGAAAAGTGTTCAGACTAAATTATCGATAAGCTAAATAAATAACGTAATTTGGTTAAGAAAAAATATAACTAGTAAAGGCTTTTTTAAAATTAAATAGCTTATTTATATAAAACTGGTTTTAATTATGCAACCTCCATCCAAATTACTACACGTAAAAATATATTTTTGTATAAAATATGTTGTTATCTGACAGTTTACAAAAAAATTGTAAGCAAAGCATAGGTTTTGAAGCTATAATGTATGGAAATAAATTATTTCCTTACTTTTATACTAAATAGATAAGCTTCTTATGATGTAATGTTACGTAACACGGAAAATTTAAATATTTAAAAATGTCCATTAAATGTCTCACGCTTAGTGATAAAATTTTAACTGGAAGGATTAACTTTATGAAAAAATGCTATTGAGACTAAGTTTTGTAAAAAAGTTTTTAAATTGCTTCCATTTGTTATAAAATTTGACATAAGGTAATTTGTTTCCAATGAATGGACATCTTTAGAAGGCCTTTTAAAATTTTTATTATATATACTAAAATAAGTAAAATAAGTCTTCGGAATATGAGATTTTAGCTCACGTTTAATGAGATAAATTATATAGATATATTTAAAAAGGTTTAAAAGGGATAAATGTTAAAACATTTAAGATAAAATATAAAATAGATTCTTGAAGATTTAACTACTAAATCTATTTATCTACTAATTCCATAAGATTAAACTACTCTTAATCTAATCTTAAATCTGTTCACTTAAATCAATGAAAAAAATATGAGATATAATCAGGAACTAAAAAATTGGGCTACAAAACTAGCTTAGCTTAACCCTATGAACTTAAGAACAGAAACAAAGAATACTCAGTATAATAAGCTTCAAAAATAAAATGTAAGGCGTAATTAAAACGTGCTGAAGAATAATATTAAGCTTAAGCCTATTTCATTCACTTTAAAAAAACAAAGCAAATGTTATTTGAGAGTATTACGAGTCTCAAAAACAGAAAACCTTGATAAAAACAAAGGCCACCGGAACTAAATAAAAAAATTATCTTTTTGTTCGAACCGAAATCATTTACCAGTTCCCTCTTCTCCCTCAGCTTCCTATTTGTGTACTTTTTTCGACCTTTGTTCCACCGCCTGTTCCACGAGGAGACGTAGAAAACGAATGCACCGACTTATTGGCATCCTAAGGGGCGCTGCAGGAAAAATGTATAACACCACACTTGGTCACGGAATTTAATAAAAAAAGTCCCTACATAAATTTTTCCCCGGTAAAAAATAACCTCCGAAACCTATCGCATTAAACAATTAAATACATAGTTCGGAGCTACTTCAGGGGGCAAACGATAAATATGTTTTTTTTGTGCATTTTTTCCTTAATTACTTTTAGCGGAAAGCTCTTTATTCTTTTACACGCCACCATATTTATTTCGATTTGTTTCTTTTTTTTATTATTACGTATCGAACATAAATAAAGTTTCAGCGGGCAAAAAAAATAACAGGGGTTTCTCTTCTTCTTTTTTTCTCGTTGCTGATTTAATGTCGACCAGGCCTGGGGAGGCTGGGGAAATTTAATCTCGCGGAATTTCGGGCAATAACTAATTGTTTTCATTAGGAAAAAAGGTTGGCGCAAGGAAAGCAAATGACAAAGTTTTTTTTGTGTGTGAAAAGGTGCCAAAAAGTGGCCCCCTTTTCCGTACTGTCAAAGTAATGGAGCATTTCTGCATTCATTTATAGCAGAGAAAGAGATTAAAAAAAAGATTTTTCATAAAACACCAAAAATTAGACTTAGCCCCAAAAGTTAATTTTACGTTGTGGGTAATCATTAATCTCTTGTAAGTAGGGCTTCAAAATAAACCTCTGCCCTTTCTTTGTCTTGTTTTTTATTTATTCAAGAATTCATTGAGAATATTTAAAAAGAAGTACAATTTTTCGTTACATGCTTTATTCCCAATTCATTTCGGCGATGGAATATTACTGAAAATAATTAATTAAACGCATGAATAGACAATAATTATTCAAAAGGACGTTTCGAGAATTTTTAATAATTTAGTTGGAGTTGGATACATAAATAGCATTCAATTTCAAGAATATTAGAGTTTGAATAACTTAATTTTAAGATATAATTAGTATGAATTTCATTTTTAAATATAAAAGATGGTAATGAAATTCTGACGCAAAGATTTATTTTGTCATAATGTTGAATATAAAATGTTTCTGACTTAGGGAAATGCATTAAATTGTAGTAGAAATTAAAGTAGGAACATATTAGGAAATTTTAGCATCTAAATTTAGTTTTTCTTTAGTGTTAATCAGTTAAATGTAGTTATATATCTCTATTTTTAAATTAAAATCCTATCCCATGTGTATTCATAATATTTTGAAATATATAGTTTTCTTCTTATACCTTTCGGTTAGAGCTTAGGTATTTGAAAGTTTTCCGAAGGCTTCTTTGAATATTCAGGCAGTACAGGAAAATCGTTAAGTGTTAAAACAATATTGTTCAATAATGCGGACATCGATCTGTCGAACATTTTATAGTATTTTTAAATGTTAAAAAATGTGAAAAACAGTATGACTGAAACTATTTTAATAAAATAAACTCAAAATGAAATTGATTTTTTTTATCAGAAAAACGATTTTTGCCAACAAAATCCAATATTAAGCAATGTTTTCAAGATTAGTCGTTATTTCAAAGAGGGGTGTTTTGGAAAAAGCCAATATTGACCCAACGAAATTGGTAGGTAGGATATTTTATGCTCTTTGGGTATTAAAAAGGCAATATTCACCGCATATTCACAATACCCCTGCAAGGTTATTTTCGCTGTTTCTTTGGAAATTTTAATAAAATAATAACTGGGGACAGAACTCACAAACTGCCGCATGCTACGAAGGCATCCTACCACTGCTCCAGCGGGGATTCTTTAAGTTTTAAACTTATTAGTATAACATTTGTGACGCATGCACTTTATATAAAAGTATAAAAAAGCACTCAAAGTATAAAAACCTTGCAATATGAGTATTTTCACCGGTGATTTGACCAGCGCGGCAGTTAACCGGCTGTAAAACCTTTGATTCTCAGTTAAAGAAGGAAAACAAGTTTCCCACAAATCAGAAGTTTGACTCCCAGTTAACCCCCCGTCAGGTGAATACAGCCGTAAGAGGTAATTGCCACTCTTTATTCAATAAAGCTTCCGAGAGTAAACTACATATTTTTCCATTAAAAATGTTTCACGGAGGTATAAACACTTCGAAACTTACTTAATAGATACCCTTCAACACATTTTCCTAAAGAACATAAACCTAAAAAAAATCCATTCAAATCTATACATCATTTAACCCCATTAATTCGCCTCCTACTTTTAATCACGAAGCTTCTTCTTCTTCTTGCACTAACAACCGCCATTAACAACGATAACAACATCCTTCACCAAATAACAACGAAGGCATAACATAATGACCAAAAGAAAAAAAAACAATAACCCCATATCGCTTTACCAAGAAAGTGGCCATCATAATCAACACACTCACAAAACGCCACTTAAATAGTTTATAAATAACCCCAGATTACCCTTAAACATTGCCCCTCGGTTCTTAACACCAGAGCTCTATTCTTTACCCTCGTCGTAGAGCATTTATCCTCCCTGCCCGATGTTGGGCTCCTAATTGTTAGGTTAACATCTCCCGCTTCTTTTAATCGACAAGCTAATTTTGCGAGTATAGACAGAGAATTTGGGTCACACTGCCTGAACAGGGAGGGCTTTTAACGAGCATTTGGGTATAAATGGAGCTTTTTTTTCAAAATGATTCTAGCCAGATGACTTTGGTGTCAGATTCGTTGGGGGGGTAATAGTGAACAATTGACCTTAATCTGTAGTGGAACTGATAAGAGTTCCTTACTCGGTGTTTATAGATGGAGAGGTAGTGTTTTCATAGCAAGTTATGAGTATGAATTTATTGTGTTCCTCTAACTTAACTTTTTATTTATCACATTGAAAAAAAAATATGCTGCACATTCTCATGTTTTCACAATTTTAACTTTTAATTTAAAAAGTAAAGTAAGCAATTTAAAATATTTAGATCATTGTGATAGATTTTTTTTGTTTTCAATGAGGATAGTGGTAGAAATGTGAGTTAACCCTTTATTTACCAAATTATTTTCGGTGCCAGTTTAGTACTGCTGATGCACCAAGTTTTTAGCAATAAAAATCACTATATAGTTACCCCAACTAATGTTAAGTGAATTATGTGGCTTCTAAATATGGCGCCAAAGAGCCAAAACTCGCCAACCATCAGCAGTTCTAAAATTGAGACAGTGGTACTTACAAGTACTGCCGGTAAATAAAGGGTTAACCGATTACTTTCTTAATTTTTCACATTTTAGACAAAAAAACGCATCAAAATCATCACATTTAAGAACAGGCTTGCGGTGTGAATGATTGAAATATAAATTGATAGTGAGAGTGTTTTAATCGATCACGTGATTAATATGGGCCTGGCTGGCTGAATATAGTCCATTGCAATCTATGTTTTAGTCGCCAGAAGTCCAAAAGATAAATGTTTATTCAATCTATCAAATCAGAGACTTAAGAAAAAAATTATAACTATCCCTAAGAAAGTATTCGATTTTGTTGAGCAAAAGGGATAATTATAATTTCTTTTTTCTGAAGGTCAATTACATTATTTGACTGACATGACATCGGACAACATTTTGGCTTCAAATAAGTACTTAATATTAACTTATCTTAATTTTTTTCGGTGTGCATGTTTTTTTGGAACATAAAAGGTTCCTAAATGGCAAAAAATAATTATTCGGAATGAAAACACTTTTAGTTTATGAGAAAAAAATACCCCTTGACAGACATGACACGAAAAGGACAAGAGTTTGAGGGACCCTTAATTATTTCTCAATTGCTCTGATTTGGCATGTATTTCATGTCCAAAGAAATTTTTACAACTTTATATAAAGGGCAAGTTCAGTAAAAACACTGAAATTTCCAGAAGATTTTTCTATATTAATTTTTAAAATTGTGACAGACATGACAAAGTGACATAAATATCGATATTTCATTTTCAATTTTAGTCAAAGTAATTAACTATAAAAACTATCTGAACTCAAAATATTAAATTGATTTTGTTATTTTTTTTAATTTGGTCAGTGCCTATCGGTTAGAACCAAAAAAAAATTATTTAAATGAAATTTTACAAACATTCCCATGTCCACTTTCGCGTGGAATTGACCAGAAGTGTCTGATATAGGAGTTTTAACATAAATTAACCTTCTAGACTTCTGGTGAAGGTGCGAAATCCGAGGCAAAAATTTAAGTAAACAAAGCAAAAATTTAAGGCGAACAAAGTCCATGTGGTGTCACTGTATATGGAATTCTTCAGTTTTCACGCGCTTCTAGGATAGTTTGTCTAATAGAAGCTTAAATAATATTTGATCTTACTTATATCCATAATCCGGGCAAAGTTATAAACCTGACCTTAATAATAAAGCCCAAAGTAGGCGGGCAACGTGATAAATTCAATGACATTTATCAATGAGTACTTATAACTCTGCTCGAAATACATAGACATTATTAATAATTTCCAGATTTATCTCATTGCTCGTAACATCCATATTTTTACTGTGGTCATCGAAATACCATAAATATGTATAGTGTAATAATTAAATTTTATAAAATAATCAGTGTCTTTAAAAGACATTGAGAAAGAAGCATTAATTAAGGGGATCAAATAAATATCTTAAACCACTCTCAGTATTTTCTTACATTCGTAAAAAGAAATTCCAAATTAAATCTGTTGTGTGTTAAATATTCTTTAGTAAACCAGAAACTCATTTTAAAGAGAAGCTATATATTTTACAAAAGCTACAAATTATGGGAATAAAAGGGCTAAGCACCCAGAAACTTAATTACACACTTAAAAAAAGAACGCACAACCTCTCATTAAAGCTAAATGATGGAGTCAGTCTAAAAACTCAAACAATTCTTAAAACAACATAGTTAAAAAGGGTAAAATTATTCCAACACCAAAAAAGCTTATATTGTCCTATTTACCACCAGTAGCATGAAAGGTAACAACATTCTAAAAAGATTAATTAGCGCATTAAATTTGTTTAACTCTAATTAATTATTCACGGGACTATTTCTCAAAATACTCGGCGAGAATTTTATATCCCCATCAATTTTGCCGTTTTTTTTTAAACAAGCGATAAAGAATCCTAACTTTAACTTCGAATTTCAAAAGAATCCGCTTGTGACAAAATACCTTCTATTGAAGGAGATCTTATGAAAAGAAAAATGGCGGCGTATAAAACAGAACCATCTTTTTTTGATTTCTAATTCCCTGATTAATGTAGTAGCTGAAATAATTTGAGAGTAACATTCAATTACATCACCAGGCTCCTCTTTTGGAATTTTCCTGTTTGTCCTAACATTATTATTCGTAAGACGAAATTAAACCTAATAATTTAATTACGTTAATCCCACAGAGTATGTTTTGCGATTGTTATTTATCAAATTTACAAAAATGAGTGAGTGGGCTAACTAAATTTTATTGGAAAGACTTAACCAAGTGATGTGTTTAATTATGTACCCCTCGAGCTAAATACCAACAATCTTAGAATGCTGAACTGGATACCTTTAAAAGGTGACTGATTCTAAAATAAATAGTAGAAATGCGTAATTAGTTAATAACCTAGCCATATTTGTTCCTCAAGTGCTAAGATTTTTAGTTTTTTTTAAATTATATATAAATGTTCAGCCTTGCATCGGTCATGAAGCTTTCTAAATATTTGTACTAACTCAAGCAAGAGTCATTGGATCTTTTGATGAAAAAGATTCTTCATCATAGTAATGTGTAAAGAAAATGTTATCTAAACATATTGGTTAAATCAAACGGATGATACAAACTGTCTGGTTATAGTGAAACTTATTTTTTAGATATTAGGGAGAAATATTTTTTGCGATTAATTAATATTATAAATATTTTACAATTTGAAAGAATTATATCCCATTTAAATATGATAACTGAATTATTAAGGTCAACACCTTCTTCTAAAACACAAATAATCAGGTAGATTAATAATTATTAAGATTTTTGTCTACGTGATTTTATGTATTATTCATCCACTTTTTTATCAGACATTTATTTTTGGAATTCCTGCAACCCATGTACGAGCAGTTTCTCCTTTGGGATAAATATTAGGATCAAAGTATTTTCCCTCTTTTTTCTTTCTTGTATACTTTTTTGTCATATTGTTTTGTCTTCTTGTTTATCGCAATAATAAATTTGATTTCATTGAATGATTTTATTTTTTGGTTAACTGCTTAAGGTTTTTACTAAATTTCCGAAGAGAAGAGTGAAACTATGTCGTCAATTATGAACTTTTAAAAAAGAAATTTTACAATTTCATTTGTAATAAAGTAACTTAGGAAACTTTAAAAGTATTCAACGGAGTTGTCAACGTTTCAACCATTTCAACAGCAGAAGATAATGATAAGCACTAAAATTGTTCTGATTGAATAAAAAACGTATTGATTATTTTTAGTCCAAGTGGCACTTAGTATTTATAATTTGATTCAAGAAAGCCATCATGTAATAATCTCATACCTTTTTTAGAAACTTTCACTTGAAAAGGAAAATAAATTCATAAACGCTACACATTCGCGTTCCTTAAGAACATAACGCATCACAAAAACTTAATTCCAAATTAGAGTTCACTAAGGCTTTTTCCTTCGCCAAATCCGCTGACAAAAATGCAGGTTAAAAGCGCTATTCTAAATTATTTATAAACCTTTTGATCTCGTAGAGGCGCAGCAATTATGTCTTTGATTCTCTGAACTAAGCTTCCAGAGTATTTTTATCCTAGTACTTTCTCATAAACAGCAAAGAAAATCTTTTAACAGTTCGTTTACCGTCTGATTCTTCTTTTTTATGGTTATTTTTGTTCTGGTTTGTTTCGAAGGGGGGTAGGAAGGAAATAAAATTTCTTTATTGATCCGCTAGCGTCGTATTTCAGAATGTTGTGTGCTTTCGCTGTTCAATCGCTGTAACTAAAAGCTATCCGCCAGGGAAAACTTTTGTTAGAGCAAAGAAGGATTATTTTCGGTGAATTTTCTTTGTCTTTCGAGGAAATCAAGCTGGGAAGCTGAATTAGGGTGAAATATCTAATTTTTCCACTTTGATATGGTTGATTTATTAGCGTTGAGAATTTAGAGTTGTATATTATTAGAAAATGCAGGTATATTACATTTATAACGTTTAAGAGAAAATTGAAAGGACCTCATAGACGTTGTTAATTCTTTTGATATATCATTTAAATTTCTTTTTTATAATTTTGTAAATTTTTAGCTTTTTTGATATGGGAATTAGCCTTTAAATATACTTGTTAACGAACAATTAGTTTATACTTTTACATGTTCCATGGTTATACTGTCCCATACTTTTTAAGGATTTAGCTTATAAGTCATTTTAAACCACTGACCAATGAATTGAACCATGTGCTTTTGATTATTTTTCATAAAAAAATACTTCTTTCAATTTGAAACGTGTTTCTACTCTAAAATATCAACGTTAATCTTACTGAATTTTTTATTTCAGTTTTTTTTTAATAGAGCTTATGCAAGGAAAAATTCTATTTAAAGGAAGAAGTATAACTGTAAGTCATGGGGATAGTATTTCATAAAAAAATTTGCTCACTAAAAATGTTTTGAAAACTAACATAAAGGAGTGAGTTTCTACACATTTCCTAAAATGTTTTCAACAAAACCCATAAACATAAATCCGTTCAAACATAAAACCTATCAACCTGTTCCCGTACTTGACGTTTAAAACATTAAAAATATACATTTAAAAAAGAATTCATATACAGGGTGTCCCATGAAAAGTGGTCCAACCCCTTTAACTTTTGAACCCTTACAGATGTTCAGACAGAAGGGGGTCTATGTTTAGTAAAGTGACCATGCCCTATCTATCCGATGAGACAACTTTCAACGCCCTCTAACGGAAACTTTAGGAGTTATAATTTTTATTTAAAAAACTATTTGAGTTATGTGAAAAACGTCAATGACTAAGTTGTAGAGCAGTGTTGATTCAGTAGGAAAAAACACTTTAAGCAAAAAAATAACTTGAATAAAACTAGTGATGGGCAAAATCGATAATTTTAGGTATCGAATACTTTGGTATCGAATACTTATAGGTATCGAATACTTTGGTATCGAATACTTATAGGTATCGAATACTTTGGTATCGAATACTTATAGGTATCGAATACTTTGGTATCGAATACTTATAGGTATCGAATACTTTGGTATCGAATACTTATAGGTATCGAGTACTTTTTTGCAATGTCGGGAAATGAACCTGAAGGGACAATTTTTTTAGGCCCTATCCATAATCAGACTAATATTCAAAAAACTGAAAGCGATCCATCAAAAAGCCCCGTAGCTTCGGGCCTGGAGGTGGATAGAGGCGAAGGATTTGGCGGGGGAAAAACCTAGCCGCGTCAAATTTCTCTCGCGGATGATAACGACTTGGGTTTGAGCGTTGCAAAATGAAAATGGAAATAGGCTGCGTTTGATCTACAGTAGGTATTATAAAGATTACTTCATTGAAAAATTTAAAACGAAATATGTCAATAAAGTATCGATACTTTTGTGGGTATCGAATACACTCGATACCTATAGGTATCGAGTACTTAATTATTTGGTATCGATACCTGCCCATCACTAAATAAAACCCCTAAAACACACGCTCAATTAGGTTGAATTAACATAGTCTTTACGTCTTAAAAAGCTCCTCACTCGGCTAAAATGAGAAATTTTCAAATTTTATGACTTGAAGTAAGTGACTAAAAGTATTCTTAGTTCATTAAATTGAAAATTTCTAATTTTTGCCTCGTGAGGAGCGTTTTAAAGTGTAAAATCTACGTAAATTCAACCTAATTGAGCTTGCGTTTTAGGGGTTTTATTCAAGATATTTTTTGCTTTTACGGTGTCTTTTCCTACTGAATCCATGCTGCACTACAACTTTGCCTAGACTTTTTTCACATACCTCAAATAGTTTTTAAAATAAAAATTACAACTCCTAAAGTTTCCGCTAGAGGGCGATGAAATTTGTTTCATCAGATAGGGCATGGTCACTTTACTATACCTAGAACCTACTTTCATGACTATATCTATAGGGGCTCAAAAGGTAAAGGGATTGGACCACTTTTCGTGGGACACCCTGTATAACTTGTTTATTAATAATTTTTCTCAATGCATTTAATTTTTATGTGTAAAAATATTAGCAAAACTAGCTTTGGTAAGCATTCCTTCAAACATTTCTGTGTAAATCAATAACCAGCAAAGGAAAATTAAGTTTAAATATGTTTTGGAAACAGTTTACGTTTCAAGAGCTTTCAACAAACGCTTTTCAAATAGAAACAAAAGCCTAGCATCCGCTGATATAATGGGAATTAAAGTGCCATCAATCCATTGACGTTTTTCTTCTTCCCCCTGCAAGAATACTTAACCCTTTCAATTCTAACCGCCTCAAATTTTCCATAGAATTCAATTGAAATACCGGGCGGCTTAGGGTTAAAAGGGGTAAACGCTCAAAAGAGGATTATTTGTTCAATGTTAAAAATCTGGAATCGATCAGTAGCCAGGCAACAGAGTTGACCAAAACGTTTGTAAAAAGCGCCCCTTTTACTGTTCAAAAACTTTTCAGAGATAAATAAATAATAGTCCGACCATATAAAGATAAGCTCCCTCACAACGTAGTACCAGTGATTACTGCTATAACGAGAAAGAAAAGCTTGTATCCGATATATAAAAACGGGGAAAAGACAATGCCTCACAAACCAATTCCACCCAATTGATGAATGCCCCTTCAGAATAAAAAGCAGAACCCCGTTTGAGAGAAAAAAAAGTCGAGAATAGATTCTTTGACAGATATATTGGTTTCTAAACAAAACCGTCTCGTTAATGATGTATGTGTGCAAGCTCGTCTGGTGGGCATGGAAAAACTGGCACTGCTGGATAATGAGTCTAAGGCAACGATTAAGCAATGAATGCGATTAAATTGTCGGTAATTAACTCCATTTAAAAGCCATTTATCGCGTTTTCCAATCTATAGCATTGTTTTTGGGAGTTTGCTGGAAGTGTTTTGTAGAAGCCCCATAACTTTGTCATTAACCATACTTTTTTTGAAACTTCCGTAAACAGTGTTTGTTAAAAAAGACGGTTCAAGAATGTTGTTTTATACAAAAACAGGGATTCTTAACCTTCTAAGGGGGCATCCATAAATTACGTGAGGTGTTTTTTCCAAAATCTGCCCCCCCCTCCCCCTTGGTGAGATTTAGTGAGATTTTGCTGGACCCCCCTCCCCCCACGTGAGATTTACCTACAACCTTAAAAATGATTTTCTACCCTATTCGGTTGCATTTTGTGCTTCACGGCACCTAAAAATGACCTAAAAATGATTATTCCGCCTAAAAATGACCACAGTATCTTTTCTGTAGCTATTATTCCTTTCTCATACTTAAAAAATCGTTTAATTTCTAACTTAAAAAGTGGAAGTGAGATTTTAATCAACCCCCCCCTCCCCCCTTGGTGAGATTTGGTGAGATTTTTCCAAACCCCTCCCTCCCCTTTTTGACCTCACGTAATTTATGGATGACCCCTAATTGTTTTCGTGTTTTCCAGCTCTTGAATTTTGTTCTATTTCTATGCATTTTTAATTTTAAATGCGTCTATTTTATTAAAAATATCTTTGAAAATGTGATTAACAACTGAACTTCGAAACGTTTCTCACTAATCCAATTAACTCTTAATCCTAAATTGCAAAATATTTTCATGAAATGTTATCGGGAATTCGGTGCTTACAAGTGTTAATGTAACCATTAATCTCAAATTAAACGGACATTTCATTCACCTAAAACAAAACTATAAAAAACACATAGTCAATAACTCTAGGAAATATTTTAATACAAATAAACGTCGTTGTAAAACATTTAGTAGATTTTCTAGGTTATGCTTTTTAACTTAAACAATCTTTATGTAGACTTAAAAGGGGTGCAGAGTTGTTTTGTTTAAATTTGTCTCATCGTTGATCGAACCATGGTTTTATTTAGGATGCAACGTGCCAAAACGGCGTTCCAGTACCTTTCTTTAGGAATAGAAATGCCATCTCCCCATAATAATTATCCACTTTTGGAATACCCCCGAATACCACAGAAGGTGTTGCGGCATTTGTATTTTTAGAAGTATTGCATCATAGAACATTATAAGTGCAATCCATCCATTTTCTGAATATTTTACCCATATTTTCTCATCATCATTCATACTTTGTACATTTAACAACTTTTGTCTTTGTACTTTGTACAAAGATTAAACCCTCACATTTTGTTCATGATATTTTTTATGAAGAACTTATACAGGGTGTTTCAAAATTGCGTTGCACGGCTTTTATTCGGAACCAACGACTCCTAGGGTCATGGAAGTAAGGTCTACCCCTAGGTAAGTGACCCTGGAGAATCCATTGAGATGACCTACAGCGCCCCTAGCGGCGAAATTAAAAAGTTAAAAAAATTAATTTAAAAACTAAAGTAGATAGAGCAAAAACCTCAATAAGAGTATTGTTGCCAACGTCAAGAAGAACTCACTGAAAAAAATTTGATCAAAATATCTTGAATGTTCGCGGAGATATTAGCATGTGAAAATAGCACTTTTTCAAGGGTCAAAAATTAAAAAGTTCGCAAATTTCCAAATTTTTCAGTGTTATTGTGTAGTTTTGTTATTTTTTAGTTGAAAGAACACAAAATTTAATCAAAAAATCAAAAAAATTTGTAAATATGCGAACTTTTTATTTTTTGACCCTCGAAAAATTGCTATTATCTCCGCGAATATTCAAGATATTTTGATCAAATTTTTTTCAGTGAGATCTTTTTGACATTGGCAACAATACTCACATTGAGGTTTTTTTCTATCTACTTTAGTTTTTAAATTATTTTTTTTAACTTTTTAATTTCGCCGCTAGGGGCGCTGTAAGTCATCTCAATGGATTATCCAGGGTCACTTACCTAGGGGTAGACCTTACTTCCATGACCCTAGGAGTCGTTGGTTCCGAATAAAAGCCGTGCAACGCAATTTTGAAACACCCTGTATAGTGGTTGATATAATTACCCAAGTTCCATTCTTCTATCACCCTTCTTTCGATAGTAATAATTTTTTAATACCAAGAAAACTTTATTAAAATTTTTCCCCTGCATTTTTATACGGCTAATAACTCTAGTAGAACTATACACCTTAACCCTACAGTGCATACTGTAGCCATTTGGCTACACGACATTTTTCCCCATTTCCTGCTCGAACTTCCATTTCCAAACCTCAACACCATGCAGTAAGTACAATAAATATAACATTTCATTGTATTAGCACTTTAGACTGCCAGTAGATTGCAGCAGTGGTACTATTTTGAGACATTCGTTAGTAGCTAGTGAGACGAAAGTCAATTCACAGAAAACGCCAAAATAAAAGGACCTTATAAATTAAAATAAAAAAATTTTTCAGCTTGAAACAAAATTGTTTTGAAAAGATAAGTTGTTTTTTTATATTTTTAGAGCATTTGGTTTTATTTCACTTCACAATTAATTTCACAAGGGACACAAATTAATTTCACAATGACAAAGTTTTTGTCAATTAAAATTCAATTGTCAATTAGAAAAAATAAAGTAAAAATTTTTTAGTATTTTTTACTTATTTACACCATAATAGAAGTCAAATAAATGATTTTCAATTGAATTTAAAAAATCATGCATTGTAGGGTTAAAACACTAGTCTAATTTTGTTCGTAATTTTATTCTCTTTGATTTGATATGCATCACAACCACCATTTCCAAAAAACTTTTTTAAAATTTCAAAAAACTGAAAAATAAAATAAAATAAATGTTTAAAAAAATGAAAATTTAAAGCTTTATAATTTCTAAAATAAAGATTTCTACCAAATATAACGTTTAAAATAAATTTTAGGCAAGTCCCTAAACATTCCCTTAAAAATATACCGCAAAAGTGATTAAATCATGGAGAATTTGTAAAATAGCTTGAGTGCGTTTATATGATTTCAAACAGGAAAAAATAACACAAGTTTCAAAAAATACGACCATTAACATAGATTCGGTACAAACTCTTACCGAACTAGTTCCTTATTTTAAGTTTATTCAATGTGCATCAATTTCACCCGAATATTCCTTATAATTATTCAGGGGAAGAGTTAACTAAAATGTTGAAAATATGATTAAACAAAGGATTTAAAGTATCATATTTAAGTAAATTTTGGCAGAGTATATTTTTAAATTTTTTCCCATGTGGATCATGTTGTAAATGCATAAATAGTCAAACTTTAAAATGACAAATGTGGATTGATTTTATTACATTTGATTCATAATAGGCATGGCTAATGTATTAGAACCTGTAGGAATAAATCTATTCACCACACCCGTACAAGGCTGAGCATATCAGCTAGTTTCATACAAAAATTTATGAAAATGATAATATTTTTTTAAGAAAGAAGATTATGATGAAGGAATAATTAAGAAAATCCTCTCTAATTTACTTACCTTTCAATTATTTTGATTTTACCTGGATGAATCTCCCAATTTGGTTAAAGAAGGGAAATATTCACTATACATTCTCGTTAAGATTTTTTCTAACAAAAGAAAATAAATTTAAATTGAAAAACGAAAGGCGTAGGAAAGTAGTTAACGAATAGAAAAACTAACACTAGTCATTCTTAAGTTTTAATCAGAAATACACCTTTAAAATTTTAATGAATAAAGATATTCATTTTCCAGAAACGAAGTAACAAAATGTAAGATAATCCAAGCATTACCTTCATTAAAAGATGCAGTAAAGCGTAACTTTATCCCAAAAATTTTGTTCTGAAATTCAAACATTAATTTATTACTAACAGCAATGCTTTAACGAAGATTCCAACTACTTCATCTAACAGGATTTGTTGCGATGCATACAATAAAGCAAAGAATAATCCCCATTAATTTTCGGCAAAAGAAACAAGGAAGCTATATTAAAGGTTTTTTCCAGGGTAAAGAGCACAAAAGACCCCCGAAATTTTACGAAAGCGTAGGAAGGAACTCACAAGGGACAATAAAAACCAATGCGAAACGGGCCTGGATTATTTAAAAGGAGCATTTAAAATAATTACTAGACGTAAAACTAGTTTTATGAATGTTAATCGCATTATGTAAGCCGTATATGCTTATCAAAAGTTTTTTTTCGGAGGAGTGCGTACATTTTTGTTTCTCTAATCTTGTTTGTCCGGATGAAAAGCAAAGGCATCCCCCAATCTTGTAAAAGTGTTTCCGAAAGCCCCTGGAGGTACAAAAAAAGCATGCGTCGTCGTTTCAAGTTGTAATTGGGAGTCTGTTTTATATATATTTTATACTTCATTAAGTCAACTTTAAAAGTGTGCCAGACGTAATAGCTGAGTGCAATTATCTTCTCTCTGGGGAGTCGCAAAATGATTTATTTTGGATCGATATGTCCGAAATTTCTGAGCAGCTTCCAGTCGATGATTTATGTTTGTGAACAAGGATTTTATCTGATGAATTTCGTTCGCTTTAACCTTAATACTAAACAATCCCTATAGCTTGGTTAAGGGATGTTTTGAACCGAAACTTATAAAAAACTAAAATTAAATATCAGAAACGAAAATGGATTCCATGAAGACAATTAATTCAATTACTATTGAAAAGGTCTATTGCTATTTATGAAATTCCTCAATTATATACAGGGTGTCTCAAAAGGGGTCTAGTACAAACTTGGAGGGATGATAGTACTCATCAAGACGAACAAGAATTGGTATAGAAAGGGGGGGGGTCGTAAATGAGTTTTAAGGGGTGAAAATCAGCAAAAAAACTAAACTTGCATATTTGTGCAGAAACAGATACAATGAGGAAGTTTCATATTTTTTTTTATTTTTTAAATCGATCCTACCTTACGAGAAAACCCTAAAACCGAGATATTTTTTAATTCTGATCATTATTTATTTTTTTACTGCGGTTTAAAGTTTGCGCTCTGGAAAAGGCGGGAAAAACAGCGATTTCAGATTCGTGATGTCACTCGGCATGTCAAAACGACTACAACTCGCATCTCCTCCTCAACTATGCAGCCGGCGTTGACAAAACTCGGTACATAGACGTATCTCGAGGCGAGGACGATCACTACCAAGTTTTCCAAGTTCGAAAATCGAATATTTACAACTAATAAACGATTTTATAGCTAAAAACGCTTATTTCTCCATTTCTCTGCTAGAGTGGATCTGCTTGACTCACTATTTTAAATATGAAAACCTCAGGATTAAATATTTTTAATAAGAAAAGCTCTATAATTGCCAATTTAAAAGTTAAATCAGCAATGAAAACACCAAAATAAAATCAAATAATTAATTTTAAAACATTACATTCTTATATTTTAAGATTTTCCCCCTTAAAATTCAAATATTTATGGAAAATGTATTATTAAATATTTTTTATTAAGTGGGACTAATCCCCATCTGGTCTAATGAAACTAGACCAGATCCAAGAGGTCATAAAGACCTCTTATTTTAATAATGAATAAACATCAACAATGTCTTTTGTTTAGTGTCGAGTGACGTCAAATTTGATTTTTGAGCGTTTGCGATTGCATTATTTGTTTACGACTTTTTTCAACTTTTATTTCTTCTATATCTCAGTAAATAAATTTTTGAGGAAAATTTGGATTTTTCACATCTTATATTGTATTAATATACCCCAAAATCGAAAATTTAAAAAATATGAAACTTCCTCATTGTTCGATTCCGGCATTTTTTACATTCAACCAATTCCAATACTTTGTATAAAAGTATTATGAAAATGTTAATTTCATTAAAAAACAGACCAATAAATGCAACAGGCATGGGTTATAGGTAGATTAAAGTGAAAATTGTTCCTCGGTCAGACTTTTGTTCCTTGTGCCATAAAACTAAAAACAACCAACCAACCAACTAGACTATAGTATTAAAATTTTTTCGTCGAGACATTTTCTTTAGCAGTCTATCTACCTACAGCGCATGCCTGTTGCATTTATTGGTCTGTTTTTTAATGAAATTAACATTTTTATAATACTTTTATACAAAGTATTGGAATTGGTTGAATGTAATAAATGCCGGAATCGAACAATTGTATCTGTTTCTGCACAAATATGAAAGTTTTATTGCTGATTTTCACCCCGGGGTTTCACCCCTTAAAACTCATGCGACCCCCCCTTTCTATACCTATTCTTGTTCGTCTTGATGAGTACTATCATCCCTCCAAGTTTGTACTAGACCTTTTGAGACACCCTGTATAGTTACATTAAATTTTATGTCAAGTTGAATTATTTCATACCATTGCATGAACCAAATTAAATTTATTGTGTTCACTTATCAAAATACATTGTATAAAATCAAGTTAGAACTAAGCTATAGAAAACCAGGGAGTATACAATGAGATAACTATCACATGTGTGACAAGTGTAATAAAAAAGAGAAAACAACATAAAAGACACAAATGGAACTCCAAAAATTATTATTTATAGAGTATTATTTAAAAAGTTTTAGCCTTGTTTCTAAAAATTCCACAAAAAGTCGTACATTTATCAATATTTGCAATATTGTCCAATATTGTTACAACACTGATAGATTTTCCGGTACAACTTAGGTAACCCTTCAATAAAATTTTTTTTCAGACGTTTCTGAGCTTTTCTTACATAAAATTCTAACCCAATTTATTACAATGTTTCTAAAATATATTCAATTTTAAGACCTCAGCCACTGGAACTACTGTTAGAATCTACCCTACACATCTACTAATCTACTACTACTAATTTTATGGATTTCCCCATGGTTTCCCATATTAATTTTCGGTTCATGTTTCTCGAAAAATATATCATCTGATCTCGGTTCCCCTGGCAAATTTTCCAAGTTTGTGAGGGAGAAAGTATCAGAGGACGGGAAATGACTTTTTAATCGCACTTCTTCCTTTTCATGAGATGAAACTTTTTAGCGTAAAAGCTGAGAATTTCAAACCAAATGCATGCTAATCATGTTAATGCAATGGAAGAAATTTCGACTTTCCTCTTCTTCCATTAGGTCCTCTTTTAGAATTTTGAAAGCGTTCTGTAAATATGAATATGAATAATTCTGAAATAAACTGAAATGTACATTACACGTGCGTATTTCTATTCCCCAAGTGAATCAATTCTTCCTTGAATTTTGTTATGAAATTGTTGAACGAGGAAAAATATGAGAATATGGTGGTGTAAACAACTATAAACTATCAAAGACACCGTATACTACCACGTACAAAAATAACAAATATTAAATATAGTTTTAATTATTCAAACTGTATATATTCACATTTCTAATAATTTAAATCAATTATTTGACTAAAGTAAAATTTTAAATTTAAATATGAAATTAGTTATTTTGAGTAGCACGTTATTAAGTCCAGCTATCACATTACATTAAACTACGTTAATGAATTTTCCAAGTTTATGGTAATTTAAGATAGAATTCTATTAACGAAATGCCATTAAGTATAACTCAGACCAACTTGAAAATACCCATTTCACAGTTTATTAATTATGGCATGCAGTATATTTCAACGCGAACTTTATCCTACCGTAGAATTTTAAAACGTTCGCATTAATTAGGAACCCTAGAATATAGAAAACATTTTGAATAATCTTATTTAAGTGAAGTTTTGTTAATTTGAGACTTTAATTATGAAATATAGTTATCCTAATGGGGTGTTCTGTGAAAACTAAGTGTTAATAGTTTGTAAAGGGAAGGGTTCACAAATATTTTTTTTCGAAAGTTGAACTTTTACACCTTAATCTACGAACTTTGTTATTATAAATGTGTTAATCCCAGGTAATAAGTAATATTTACAATATCCTATTTGAGGGTACATTATTTAACAATATTCTATAGTATTAGGATTTTTTTAAATTTGTGCACTTAAAATGCATGATAAAATATTTAATGTTAAATAAAAATCCATTTTTTAATTAAAAAATTGTACAAAACTGTTTAAATTTTGTGTTAACTGTTTAATTAATTTTGCCAATAAAGGGTAAAATATACCCCTGTTCATAAAAAATGCAACACCATGAAGGACTTGTTAGATTTTGATGAAATTTACACAGCAAGTGATCTTTGTAGATACAAATGAATGAGATAATTTTCAGAACAAAGGAATAAAATTTAATATCGAAAATCGGTGTTTAATGTCTTCCATACGCGCTGCAATGAGAGCCTCTATACGACAGGTCATCGAATCAAACAGATTGAAATTTTGACTGAGGAGGTGATTTTCATCTAAGATTCATCCCAAACCCAAAGTTTGCCAATATTGGCAACATAACAAGCATTTTAAGCATGAGGACAAACCAACGAAATTTTAGTTGAGCTCCATAGGTGAAATTTTGGATGAAGAAATTTGTCGAGAAAAAAACTGTCTTTATCGGATGTAATGTAAGTTTGGAACATTCCAAAAAACATGTGTACGGGATTTGTTCTCATGAATTACAGCTTCAGGATCGCTTCAAAGGTAGGGTATAACTTTTGGCTCCAAAAATTTTTAGAAATTTTTCTAAGAAATGAGATAGCCCTCATTTTTTATCTAATGAGGTTGCCCATGGTACCCAATAGTGCTCCAGGTCAAAACACTTCTCTTCTTCACCACAGACTCAAGATAAAACACTCCAAAAATTGCAATTTTCGGCATAGCGTCCAAACCCAATTTAGGTGTCATGTTAACCAAAATTGAAGGGGAATTTCTTTAAAAGGACCATTTGTTATCAGTAATCATGCGAAAATATTTTTTTGTATATCCCGTGGTAGCTTTATGCACCGATGGAATTCCATCCATGGAGCGCTGAAAAAAACGATACTTGGTGCAATGACGACCGATTAACTGATGGAGCAGATAATGATAGACCTGTAGCAGTATTCTAACAATTTGAAACATGTCGAAAAGTCACTCAATGATCCGGCACTGCCATGCGAATGGAGCCTCTTTCATCCCGTGCTGACGTGACTATAAGGGGTCCAGACCCCAACTTTCAACTCGCTTTACCCTTTTTGGACTTCTGCTTTCAAACCCATATCAATGTTGTCCAGTTTCCCTTCATCTGACCAGCGGTAAAACAGTGTGAAAAACATCTCTCCGGGAGGCCTAACATTAATCCTCTTTAAAACTCTGTTAAATGTTCATATAACATTTGTTAAGGTCTAAGGGGTATAATAACATCTAATGACAAGATAATAAACGGTAGACAACCTTCTTACAAGCCCTTAACGTCCCGTTACAGCCCCCCCAAATATACGAATAAATCAGTGGTTAAGAAGACACTGCTCAGCTCGCGCATGCGCTATAGCTCTGAATTTGATATCATTTGATAATCTAACCATAATAAACATACCCTGAAAATTTCAAGTTGATAGGACAATTCCTTCTTGGTGTTGCATTTTTTATGAACAGGAGTAGTATTGCTCTAATATATTCCATGAAAGTTCAATTATTTAGTTTCTTTGAATGATTTTTACTTTTTTAAATTTTAGTCTACAGTTTACATTAGAAGAAGGAAAACATTCGTAATGGTTAAAATGCTGTATACTAAATGCAATATGAATTGAATGTATTACCATACTAAATTGTTTTTTATTGTAGAAAATAAAATACATTTGATATAAGAAAATAAAATTTTCAGAAAATTTCAAGTGCACAATTTATGATCTTAGGTTTTCAAACCGTACCCATACCCATTTATCTTAAAAATATTTTTCTTCATAAAATTTCTTACGTGACACAAAACCTTATAGTATTATGGACCCATAAATAATGATTTTCTCAAAATAGATATTGCGTATAATCCAGTTAATTGCTAAGAATGAGATCTATTTTCTGTTACTTGGTTACTTTTTTGAGAAACTCTAACCTACTAATTTCATACAAGTTAATAAAGTTAATAAAATAATAAGTAACATTGTTTTATAATTTTCTCTAGAGTTTAGATTTAAAATATGAAAATTATTTAAAGGAAAAAGTGGAACGTGATATCATAGTAAAGAAATTCAATATTTTAAGAATGTTTGAAATCTATATGATAGATTTAATTACATTATAATATCTATTTAATAAAAAAATTAAATAGTACATTACCAATACATTTATCTGTATTTCTTTTTAACCCACTGTATCGCTTTTTTTATTTTTTGATCTATAATATATGATTTCCACCCACAGTAAGTCAGATATTTAACACAAAATTCCTTATGATAAGGCGCTATTGTGATAAAAAATAAGAGCACATATTTGTAGCGGCGAAAATAAATACGAACGAAGTAATCCACATATTTGGAACCAGTTGAAAAAATAAACCCATTAGGTAGATTGGCTGCATGGAACTAATCCCAAAATGGATTGCAAAAAATTACTATTTTAGGCGTTTCGCTATTGTAAACCTAAGATAAACAGTTTACATTTTAGATACTTCTATCTTGATTGAAAACGATATTTATCCCTTTTATAATACTATTTATAGTTTCAGAACTCGAGTCTGATTAAATTTCTCCCTACTGTTTGTGAACGAAAAGAAACACCGACTCCCACATTATCGTCCCAAGCAAAAATCTTTATACAGGGTGTCCCACGAGAAGTGGCCCAACCCCTTTAACGTTTGAAACCCTACAGATATAGTCATGAAAGTGGAGTCTAGGTATAGTAAAGTGACCATGCCCTATCCAATGAGACAACTTCTAAAGCCCTCTAGCGGAAAATTTAGGAGTTATAACTTTTATTTTAAAAACTATTTGAGGTCAATGAATAAGTTGAATGAATAAGTTGTAGAGCAGTATCGATTCAGTAGGAAAAAACACCTTAATGAGAAAAATATCTTGAATAAAACCCTTAAAACGCACGCTCAATTAGGTTGAATTAACGTAGTTTTTACCTCTTAAAACGCTCCTAACAAGGCAAAAATGAGAAATTTTCATTTTTATACTTAAGTAAATGACTAAAAGTACTCTTAGTTCATTAAATTGAAAAATTCTCATTTTCGCCTCGTGAGGAGCGTTTTAAGACGTAAAATCTACGTAAATTCAACCCAATTGAGCGTGCGTTTTAGGGGTTTTATTCAAGATATTTTTCTCATTAAGGTGTCTTTTCCTACTGAATTGATGCTGCTCTACAACTTAGTAATTGACTTTTTTCACATACCTCACATAATTTTTAAAATAAAAATTATAACTCCTAAATTTTCCGCTAGAGGGCGCTGAAAGTTATCTCATTGGATAGGGCATGATCACTTTACTATACCTAGACCCCACTTTCATGACTATATCTGTAGGGGTTCAAAAGTTAAACGGGTTGGGCCACTTCTCGTGGGACACCCTGTATATTTTCCTGCTATAGTTTGCTAACTAAACTAAACACTCTGATGAAGCTTGATTCGGGTATGAAAAACAGCTTTCCGAGATTTAGAGTGCAATATCGTTTGTCGTATTACGCATGAAACTATTTTTTTACAAACTTTTCTGCTGAGAATTGAACCTAATTTTGTAGAAGGAGGATAGAGTAGAGAGAGAAAGGGAACTTATGAATGAACAACATTGCTTGCTATATTCCTATGTCAATTTTCCGACAACACTATTTTTTTCCTTTCCACCGTGAATATTTTTGCTTTCCGCTCGATTTTTTCCTTGGATCTCTTGATAACAGGATTTTATTATTATCTGTAAGGATTTCCTCTTCGCAGAAAGAACTTTTTAGGAGGGATGAGCTGGGGAAATATCAGCTAAAAATGTGAAATGAGAATGAAGATGGTTGGAAAATTTAGTAATTTACAATGGTTATGAGGTAAGTCCAAAATCGAAGATAGTTACGAGTATTTTGTAAAGAGACAAAGTTTTAATATTTGGTTTAAGAGTTCTGTATTTGTGATTTTATTAAGTTTTTGGATATCTGTTGTCGACATCAGTGTAGGTTTCGGTATTTTAATTTTTTTACTATTCTGTAAGTGGATGGAAGTAATTTTTCAAGTCCAAAGAAAGTTTCAGTATAAAAATTATCTTAAAATATAAGAAACTACTACTTGGTTACCAGGAGAATATTCCTATCATGGTGATATCACGATACATTTAGGCTATGCTGGTCCTTATTTTTGAAGTTCGGGTTATACGAATATGTTTTCTGATGAATTAATATTTTCAAAATTTTAACAAAACACATCAACCTGCGTAAGAGTATAAATTGATCCAAATTTTAACTCAATTTGTTGTTATGAAAAATGTTTCATTTTTATTGATGAAAGTGTTTAAATTCAGAAATTAGAAGTGCCTTGTAATGTGTCTAAGAATTGTTGGAATTTAAAAAACGTAGACCATTACAGTTCCTATAGTCTGTTCATTTAGAATAGGTGGGTGAAACAGGAGCAAAAGCGCTCAATAACTCATAATAACGCTCATTATGTAACATCAGTGAACGATTATTTTACATATTATTTTAACTACTTCCTGTTTATTCTGCCTAGTAATTTCGCAAGAAAATTTTTTCTATGATAATTATAATAGTAACAGCTTCTACTACATTACGTCTCAGCCGCCTATTCTAAATGAACCGACCATGACCATAAGATACTAACCACACTGACTCACACTATATCTTCAAATAAGTAAAATCTTCATATTTTCCTGCAGTTTACTAACTGAACTAAACACACTGAGTGAGGCATCATTCCGGTATCAAAAAAAGATTTCCAAGAATTAGGGTATAATATGATTTGCTGAATGATGCCTGAAATAACTGTATCTGGGTACACCAATGGAAATATTTTATTAAAGGGGAAAAAAGACATTACTGATGAGGATCGCGTTTTCCGACACAATTCTTCACACCGAAATTCGTCATCGTCTCCACAGCCAGCATAGGCTCCCTCTTCATGAAAATCTTCCACTCTTCCGACCTCAAAACGTCATTGTAATTCTCCAAGATGAAATCGTGCGCAGCCGAGGTCATCTCTTCGTCCTGGTATCTGTCGGCAATGTACAAAACTTCGCACACGTTCAACATGGAAACGATGCTGCGGATGAAAGCGGAACACTTCATCTTGAGTGTTTGAACCTGGTACATCTGGGCCGCGTAGTAAAGCTTGGTAGCGCTCTCCCATTCTAAGTGGTCTAGAGTCCCGGTGTACAAGAAGACCAGGAAACGGGTTAACGTGGGGGCGTCCAGCTCTTCGATGTCCATCGAAGTGGACTCTGCTTCCCTCTTGTCACATGAGGAGAGCAGGCGACGCCTGAAGACGGGGGACCTAGCGCTTAGAATGGCCTTGTGGGCTGGAAACGAAACAGTACCGCACTTTAGTTGCACATCAGAGAATGCTTGATCATCCCTGCAAAGGCGCATGAACTCATTTGCGAGTTCTGATGTCACCAATTCGTCAATCTGGTTAGAAGTGACGACGTCAGATGGATCGTTGAAAGGCACTGCGCTGAGTCCTTTACACTCGTAGAAAAAGTGATCGTAACTTTTGGTTACGCTCCCGGTGACGATTTTGAAGCTCAGCAGCAAGTCGACGCTTTTCCCTACCACATCGTCAATCTTGATTGATTCCGAGAGCGTCCACGATGTCGCGTTATCGCGAAAGACGTGCTCTTTGACTTCGTGGATTCTGAGAGAGCATCCCCTTCTCAGCACGCTCATGCAGATCTTGACCGAAACCGCGTTCCTTTTCTTATTCATGGGTTCTAACAGGAGTTGCAGTAACTTTCCGTTCTTACGAAATGCTTTCAGTAACAATCCTTCGAAAGTTTCGCCCTTACGAGTTGCTGCTTTCGATTGCAGTCCTTCCCAATCTGTGTTTTCGTTGAAAGGAATGAGTGCGATGTTTTTAGCATACCCTCTTTCGACGATTTTGATCGACCTTTCGTCGATTTTCAAAGACATTTTCATGACATCCAAACGCGTGCACATGCCTTTCTCGTAGCTTTCATCGCTCCGAATGAAGAACCGAAGGGTCAGTCGGTCCCCTTTCTTCTTGTTTTCGTCAACGACTGCGTCGTATCTCTGACCACCGACTTCGATAACCTTTTTTCCATTTTCCGGACCTTTCACCCGCTGCGTGCAGATCAGGGATCCGTCCGAACCGAGGAATGAAAATTCACCGCGAATTATGTTTTCTACTTCGTTTATGCGGACCATCATATTTTCTCCGCTAGCGTTGCGACCTCTGGGATACAGTTCCATTTTGGTGAAATGTTTAGAAGAGAATGGGGGACTGTCGATGCATTTTCCGTGTAGTTCTTTACACCATTCGCTGAAATTTTCTATCCTCCATGTGAAGATTGCGATATTTTCTTTCTCCATGTCTAAAAAAACTTCTAACAGTAAGTAAAGGAGTAAAAACGAAAGAGTTATGACGAAATACGTCAGTAATCTTACTCAGTAACCGATGATCTAGGTGTTTCCAAAGGTACGAGGAAAGGCGGGTATAGGGAAAATATGGTTTATTTCACTGTTTTAACTTAACTGATTTTACTGAAACTTCTGTTATTGCGATGAAAATAGTTTAAAAAGTTATGTAGAAATTAATTTAGCTGATAAGGCTGGTAACATATGACTTAATTTAGAAATATTTATCTGTAGAAATCCAACAATGCAAAGGAAACAAGGCATAATAACAATAAAATACACAACAAACGATGAAAAAGAAAAACAAAAAAAGGTAGAGGAGAAATAAAGCTCAATGGAGAATTCATCAAAGTTCTTGCATTCTAATACAATATAGTTATTCCATGGAGGTCCCAAACTCAATCTGACCCCCTGAAAATCATGTTTCACACATTCATTTACCTAGCACATTATACGAAACGTTATAAAATAATCACTAATAAACTATCAATATTAAATGGTAATATGCAGGGTGTTTCAAAAGTCCGTTTCGCGGCTTTTATTTGGAACCAATGCGTCCTAGGGTCACGGAAGTAAGGTCTATCTTATTTAACAGCTTATAAGTGTGTTGTATTTTAGCTTAGGGGATATCCATAAATTACGTGAGATGTTTTTTCCAAAATCTGGACCCCCCTCCCCCCTTGGTGAGATTTAGTGAGATTTTGCTGAACCCCCCTCCCCCCACGTGAGATTTACCTACAACCTTTAAAAATAATTTTCTATTCTATTCGTTTGCATTTTGTGCTTCACAGCACCTAAAACTTTTCCGTTATCAATGATATGGGGGAAAAGGAGATTATTCCGCCGAAAAATCACCACAGTATACCTGTGGGTATTATTCCTTTCTATACTTAAAAAAATCGTTTAATTTCTAACTTAAAAAGTTGACGTGAGATTTTAATCGACCCCCTCCCCCCTTGGTGAGATTTGGTGAGATTTTTCCAAACCCCTCCCCCCCTTTTTGACCTCACGTAATTTATGGATGTCCCCTTATTTAACAGCTTTATTATTTAACAGTGTGTAGAAAAATTTAAAAATTGATATACATCGTCTCTGTTCAAGGGTTTTACTATAAGGCAATATATGAGCTGTATTACAAGTCTTAAAATAAAGAAAACGAAAAAAACATATTTTGTATTTTCTCAATAGAGTTAATATGAAACTTATTTAAAGGATACCAAACAACACAGTTGTATTCGAGAACAGAACGAACTAGGGTATCAAAAAGATTTAACAAAACAACTATAACAGTGAAATCATGAGTGGTTCGCTTCAAAATCCCTAATTTTTTTATTGCTTTTAGTCTGATGTTTTGAATGTGCATATTGAAACTAAAATTTGATTCATAAATTACACCAAGATCATTAACATGAGATTTTCTAGAAATAGTCAAATTATCAATACTGTAGTTTTTCAGAAATGGATTTAATCGACGTGTAAAAGTTACAACAAAACATTATCAATATTAAAATATAATTTGTTTTGAGAGCACCAATTATATAATTTTGTAAGCTAGCTCAAGTTTCAAGATCATTATAAGAGGACATTTGTTTCATAATTTTTAAATCATCAGCAAAAAGAAGTCAAGATTTATAAATCTTTATTCCTTTTTTTAGCAAACTGAACCCCTTTCACTTACTTTTTTAGCTATGATTTAATTCCCACCCCAAAATATAAGCCGTATATTTTACACAAAATTCCTCTTGATAATGCGCTGTTGTGATAACACATAAGAAAATATTTTTAACGGTGAAAATACGAACTAAATTGAATCGTCAGTTTGAAGAAGGGAATTAGTCCAAAAAATGACAAATTGACTTTTTGTGCTCAAAACAATCTCCAAGCTTTACCCTACACATGGATGAAAAGAGGGGGAAAATAACTAACCCTTATAGGGAGATATCGCCCCTTGAAGTTGTGAAATCGATATCCATACAATGAAAATTCCATTTCTTTTTTTCGATTTTCTCAAAACTTGATTTTTGGACTTATTCCCTTCTTCAAACTGACGATTCAATTATTCACTCACATATTTTCAACTAGTTGAAAAAATGAACCCATTAGGTGGATTGGATGTATGAAACTAATCCAAAAATGAATTGCTAAAAATTACTTCATTTTAGGCCTTTCGCCAATGTGAACCTTAACTAAAGATATAAAACAGTCTTCATTTTAAATACTTCTATCTAGATTGGAAACGATATTTATCCCTTTTATACTTTTATATAAGATTCAGAACTCGAGTCTGGTTAAAATTTTTCCTTACTGTTTGTGAACGAAAAGAAACATCCACAATATCGTCTAAGCAAAAATCTTTATAATGTTTTCCTGCTATAGTTTGCTAACTAAACTAAACACGCTGATGAAGCTTGATTCCCGTATCTAAATCAGCTTTCCGAGCATTGGAGTGCAATATCGTTTGTCGTATTACGCATGAAACTATTTTTTTGCAAACTTTTCTGCTGAGAAGGGAACCTAATTTTGTAGAAAGGGGATGGGGTAGAGAGAAAGGAAACTCTGGAATGAACAACATTGCTTGCTATATTCCTATGTCACTTTCTCGACAACACTATTTTTTTTCTCTCTTCTAAGTCAACACCGTGAATATTTTTGCTTTCCGCCCGATTTTTTCCTTGGATCTCCAGATAATAGGATTTTATTCTTCTATGTAAGGATTTCCTCTCCGCAGAAAGAACTTTTTACGAGGGATGAGCTGGGGTAATATCGGCCTAAGAATGTAAAATGAGATAGAAGAGGTTTGGAAAATTTAGTAATTTAGAATGGTTATGAGGTAAGTGAGACCGAAATTGAAGATAGTTACTAGTATTTTGTAAAGAGAGAAAGTTTTAATATTTGGCTCAAGTCATTTACTTTTGATTTTTGTGAAAGGTTGTTTTGACAGGGTTACAGAAACCTTTATTGACTTCAACTAGGCGAGGTGGGTCTCACCTTACCGTAGGGTTAACGGGGTTGTCCTGACAACCCTTCGCCAAGGTTAAATGGGTTGGCAGGGTAAGGTTATGACAACGTTTTTTGAACTTCACATTGCTATTTTAGTTGATTCTTAATAGCATTCATACTAATCCATTAGTATTGGTCATGATACTTTCAATTTTTCTTGACAACTTTAATAGAAACTACAAGTAGAGTTGGTGCACGTAATTTTTCAGGTAGTAAGAAAGCACAATTTAAAATTATTTTTAAGTAAAGGAAAAAACTTGGTAGTTAAGAGTACTATATCATGGTAATATTGCGATACATTTAAAACAGTAGCATATTGAGGGGGGGGCACGTGCCCCCAGAACGATAAAAGTTTATTGGATAAAATGGCATCTGAAGAGAATTTCTAAAACAATCTTAATTTCAAAGCCTTTAATGCTTTCTTTAATGTGTAGCTAACCAAGTAAAGTATATTATCCTTTAATATTTCAAAAACATCGCATTTTCTTCTGCTGGAGATGTTTTAAAACTTCTTACTGCCTCCCCAGAAGTCAATCCTAGATACGACCCTCATATAAACTATGCCTTATTTTTCAAGTTGTGATTGTTGTTATCAGGTGTTCCGTTTTGTTCTCCGTCGTTTAAATGAAAAATAGTTGCGAAATTTTAACAAAACCATCTGTTTAACATCAAATCACCTAAGAATTTAATATGATGAAAACTTATAACTCAATTCCAATGTTAGAAAAACCAGTTACATTTTTATTGATGAAAGTGTTCAAATTCAGAAATTAGAAACGTACTGTAATGTGTCATGGAATTATTGGAATGTAAAACGTAGGACACATTACTTTTACTAAGGTAAGAGCCATATGTGAGGCGGAAAGCGAAAAGGGACCTCTTGTCGGCGTTCGTCGAACTGGAGTTATTATTTTTTTCTCAATCTGTACAGATTTATGAAGATTTTAAAAGCATCATCATCCTTGTAGCTCAAAAAATTACGAATCGCCAGTAATTAAAAGTTTTTTAATAGAATAAGTGGATTTCGCGAAAAACGACCTTAAACTTTCAAAATGCTACCCTCTCGTTATTTTTCAGAAATAAGGAATGATTCCAACGGCTAAAATTCGGTTCTAAAGGGTCCAAGGATCGATAATCAAGAGAAAAAAAAAATTCGATAGATTCGACCTTCTTCCGGTTTTTTGGCTTTTTCTCGAAATCAACTTTGCCGACAATAGGTCCCTTTTCGCTTTCTGCCTCACATTTTCTGTTTAACCAACGATAGTAAAAGGGTCACGTGATTATGACAGACACGGAGGGGAGGAAGGAAGAAGCTGAGGGGCAGTTGATCGAAAGAGGAAGATACATTTACTCCCTCTAACTAACCTTAGTTTAACCCTCTATACAGGGTGTAAAGGAAAGTCCCTTTACCCTGTAATAAATTGCTAACGGAGCAAGCTAAAGCTATACAGTTAAGGTAACGGTATAGTAAAGTAACTACGCGCAACCGAATGTGAGCGACCACAGCACCCTCTAGCGGAAATTTTAGGATTTATAAATTTTATTTTAAAAACTAATAGGAATTTGGTAAAATAGTCAGCTACAAAGTTGTAGAACAGCATCGATTTAGTAGGAAAAGACACCTTAAGCAAAAAATATCTTTAATAGAACCCCTAAAACGCACGCTCAATTAGGTTGAATTTACGTAGATTTTACGTCTTAAAACGCTTCTCACGAAGCGAAAATGAGAAATTTTCAATTTAATGACTTAAATAAATGAATAAAAGTATTCTTAACTCATTAAATTGAAAAATTTATCGTCCTAAAATTTCTGCTAGAGGGCGCTGCGGTCACTCACATTCGGTTGCGCATAGTTACTTTACTGTACCGTTACCTTAACTGTATAGCTTTAGCTTGCTCCTTTAGCAATTTATTACAGGGTAAAGGGACTTTCCTTTACACCCTGTATACTTAAAACAATCAGTATATTTTAAATTAAATAAAAAAAATTTTAAGGCAAAAAATCACTTGACCCGTTTACTATCGTTGGCAAAGCAGTACTACTGTTTGTTTATGAAAAGAAACAACCAATAAGTTTACTAACTGAACTAAACACGCTGATGAAGCCTTTTTGTACAATATCATTTGCTGAATAACGCATGAAATCTCTTTATTTAGAAACACCAATGGAAATCTTTTAACACTTGATTATTGAAGGAATAAAGGTATTACCGAGGATCACGTTTTCCGACACAATTCCTCTCACCGAATTGGGTCACCATCTTCACAGCCAGCACAGGCTCCCTCTTCATCAAAATCTTCCATTCTTCCGACCTCAGAACGTCATTATAGTTCGCCAAGATGAAATCGTGTGCAGCAGAGCTCATCTCTTCATCTTGATATTTGTCCGCGATGCACAAAAGGAAGCACACGTTCGACAGGGAAACGATACTTCGGATGAAAGCGGAGCACTTCCTCTTGAGTGTTTGAACCTGGTACTTCTGAGCCGCGTAGTAAAGCTTGATCGCGCTATCCCACTGCAGGTCCTCTAGAGTGCCGGTGTACAGGAAGACCAGGAAGCGGGTTAACGTGGGGGCGTCCAGCTCTTCGATGTCCATCGAAGTGGACTCTGCTTCCTTCCCGTCGCACGACGAGAGCAGGCGACGCTTGAAGACGGGCGACCTAGCGCTTAGAATGGCCTTGTGGGCTGGAAACGAAACAGTACCGCACTTGAGTTGCACATCAGAGAAGTCTTGACCGTCCTTGCAGAGGCGCATGAACTCTTTCGTGAGCGTTGATGTCACCAATTCGTCAGTCTGGTTAGAAGTGAAGGCTTCAGATGGATCGTTGAAAGGCACTGTGCTGACTCCTTTACACTCGTAGAACAGGTGGTGGTAACTTTTAGTCACGCTGCCGGTGACGATTTTGAAGCTCAGCAGCAAGGTGACGTTTTTCCCTACCACTTCGTCAATCTTGAGAGAGTCCGAGAGCGTCCAAGATGACCATTTATCGTGAAGGACGCGCTCTTTGACTTCGTGTATTTTGAGAGAACATCCCCTTCTCAGCACGCTCATGCAGCTCTTGACCGAAACGGCGTTAATTTTCTTATTTACGTGCTCTAAGAGGAGCTCTAGTTTTCCGTCTTTTCGATTTGCTTTCAGTAGCAATCCTTCGAACGTTTCGCCCTTACGAGCTGCTTTCAATCCTTCCCAATCTCTATTGTTTTCAGGGAAAGGGATGAAAGCAATATTTTTCGCATACCCTCTTTCGACGTTTCCGATCAACCTCTCGTCTATTTTCAAGGATATTTTCATGGAGTCCAAACACGTGCACATGCTCTTCTTGTAACTTTCTTCGCTCCGAATGCAGAGCCGCAGGGTCAGTTGGTCCCCTTTCTTCTTGATTTCGGCAACGACCGCTTCGTATTTCTGCCCAGGGAGTTCGAGAACTTTTTTGCCATACTCCGGACCTTTCACCCGCTGCGTGCACATCAGAAATCCGTCCGAACCTAGGAATGAAAATTCTCCATGAATTATCGTTTCTATATCTTGTATGCGGACCATCATATTTTCTCCGCTGGCGTTGCGACCTTTGGGATACAGTTCCATTTTGTTGAAATGTCTTGAAGAGAATGGAGGACTGTCGATGCACTTTCCGTACAGGTCCTTGCACCAGTTGCTGAAATTTTCTATCCTCCATTCAAAGATTCCATTGAAACTTTCCTTCTCCATATCAAAAGAACTCCTTTAAAGTAAGTAAAAAAGTAAATACGAAAGTAATAACGAAATTAATACGATCACACGTCTAAGATCTTACACAACAACCGATGATCTTAGTGTTTCCCAAAGGTACGAGAAGGCGAAGAAGGTTGTCAGGGAGAATGTGGGTTTATTTCACTGCTTTAAGTTAACTGATTTTACCGAATCTTGAGGTATTGAAATGAAAAGAATTTATAAATATTTGTTGAAATTAAATGAACTGATAAGGTTGGTAACATATGACTTTATTTGGAAATTTTGAATTATTTGGAAATACAAATCCAACAATACCAACTCCAATAATCTAATGCATAGTAACAATAAAATACACAACAAACGATGGAAAAAAGGAAGAGGAATAAAGCTCGATAGAGAATCATCAAAGTTCTTGCATTCCAATATAATTTGGTTATTCCATGGAGATCCCCAACATATGTCATTCTGACCCCCTTGAAAACCAAGTTTCAAAGTTTCATTTACCTAGCTCATCAGGTAAATGAAACCAATAATAATAACCAATTAACCAATAATCAACAACATAAGCATCAATCTTGAATGGAAATACATGCAGTTTTGGCCTTAGAAATTTAGAAATTCATGTTTAGAAATTATGTGTAGAGGTGATTTTTTTCCCGATTTATTTTTTTTTCATTCTGGGGGCTCGAACCCTTACGCCATCCCCAGGATCCTTTTTCATGCGTAGAGTTTGGGCAAAATTAATGGAACACCCTGTCTGATATTTTAAAAAAACTTTATAGTAGGGGAGAGTGTTGTACCTATGGACAAAAATCACGTTTGTATTTTTCTAAGACAGGTAAAATCACATTTTGACCATTTAAAGTGGCCAACCTATAGTCCTAACCTTTGTGAGTTGAGAGATATTTTTTACTATCCAAAATCTTGAAAATTGGATTTTTAATCATGTATAATAACTTGGAAAAA
The DNA here is from genome assembly GCA_024610705.1 of Tetragnatha versicolor. Classification (NCBI taxonomy): domain Eukaryota; kingdom Metazoa; phylum Arthropoda; class Arachnida; order Araneae; family Tetragnathidae; genus Tetragnatha; species Tetragnatha versicolor. Next base: position 11,853,072 of record JANDEH010000017.1, on the reverse strand, counting down.
TTAGTGTCCAAAGGTACAACAACCTGTTGTACCTATGGACAGACCCAGTTGTACCTGTGGACACCCTTAAAAAGGGAAGTTTTAAGTTGAAAAAAGCTAAGAATGAACATTTTTATTGATGAATAACCTTTTAATAACCTATTTCAAGCCTTTTTAAAATTGAAAATAGATTTTTAAAGTAATGTTTTAGATCGTAAATGATCATTAAAACGAAGTTGAATGATAAAAGTCTTGATTTTTTACCAAAAACACAAAAATCACATGGTATTTTCAGATCAGAATTTAAGGTAATAGTTTCATCAATCATGCTGATTGATCTGACAACTTCACTGATAAAAAAAACCAATTCGATCGACACTTAGTTGTGCAAGCATTTGGTGGTAATAACAGTAATAATTTGGTGATAAATCTTCTTCAGTGGAAAGTTTAAGTTTTTTTAATCATCATACTTAAATGCGATAGGGTGCTTAGGGTTTTACACCATATTTTACATTAAATTCCAAGTAGAATCATAAATTTAAAAAAGTAGTTTAGATCACAAAATATTTGATTTTTCATCTAAAATTCACTTGAAAATAATCGATGACAAATAGATTACCATTTAGAATTAATTTAATATTTATTAAATGTATTCAGTTAAATGAAACCTGATTCTAAAACGCTGATTAGCTACAGACACCCACAAGAACGTGTCCGTAGGTACAACACTTATGGTGTCCGAAGGTACAGCATCAGGTGTTTTTGCATTCAAAGTTCTATAAAAGATAAAAGAACTGATATCTGACGATTTCTAATATCAAAACTAAAAAGTCAAAATCTCTGGGATTCCCCCATATATCCCATTTTATCATATCATAATCAAAGAGGAAGAAAATAATTAATGTAGTGATGCACTAAAAAAAACTTTGAGCACCTAAAAACAGTAATTTTATTATAGAAAATTTAAATAATATTTTAAACAGCTGATTTCACGTTAGCAACTAGATAGCATCTGTTTACATTTAAAGTCGACCACAAATTCAAATTTACATTTTTTCCCGAATTTTAAAAGGAGGTGGCTGAAGGTACAACCGTCCGTAGGTACAACACTCTCCCCTACAGTAAATTTTTAAATTCATTTGTATAAAGCCTTTTGTATTTGTTGTTTTTTTTTTCGTTCTAGGTCAATGACACTATTTAAAATGATCTAAGAACACATTGTTAGTAGTATTTGTGACGTCAAACAGTATTTTTCCCAAGAGGTATTTATTTCTTTAAAAGGACTACATCCATGTTTTACGTCAGTGACGTTGAATAATTGAAAGGTATGGAGATTAATACATGAGACTTAGATTACGCCCAGGAAGTTAATACCTACCGAAACTATAACAACTAACTAGCACAAAAGAACTTGTCTTAAATCCTACATTTACGTAACAAGTCCTACCAAAGACATTTAATACATTCCGTTTCTATGGCAGCAGACGGAAATATCTTGAAGCAGCCATGCTTTCTTGTGTTTGCTTATATAACCACGAAAAGCGCGGCGACGCCACGGATCTTTAGTGGAATCTTTTCCGTGAAGTTATCTCTGTTTTCCTGCTCTTGCTGCGAAATTCAAACGAGAATAGATTCGTTTTAAATATTCATGATGTGGTGTTATTGCTTCCTGGCAAGTTGGGAGCTGTTTCCTCTCGCACCTATATCGAATTTCCCTATGGCGGAACATTTGTTACAGAGTGTTTCTACCACTTTTGGAATTAATCATGGTCACAAAACAGTCATGGTTCAGGTGACGTCACGACCATTTATTTTCTTCCTTGCTGTAGGTCAAACAGTCTGTTGCTAAGGCCGTTGCTAGGTGAGGCGGTATCTGTTTCCGTCATGTGTTTGCAAATGCTCCAATAGAAGCATTCCATGAGCAGTTATTTTCTTTTCACTGTTAACTGCTGTAGGTCAAACAATCTGTTGCTATGGCCGTTGCTAGGTCCGAGTCATGTGATTAAAAATGCTCTATATATGAAAATAACTTGTCAATATGACATTAGCATAGACTCGAATATAAAACTTTCTTAATTTCAATCAAATTAAGTGAGACAAATTATTTGCAAACATATCCGAAAAATGTGAAAAAAAATGAAATGCCCCGTTAGATTTTTGGAAGGATTTTAGATGGTGGTGGTTTAAAACGTAGAGCCTTGAAGCCAAATTTCTAGCTTGAAGTAAATAAAAACGTACAAAGAACATTACAACTACGACTCATACTATTCGAGAAATTTGCAGAAGAAAATTGTAAGACATCATATCTATTTGCTAAAAAGTTTATTTAATTCAAGCCCAAGTCAAAATTCGTCCAATTTTCGTTATGTATCTGGCCAAACTTTGTTTACTTCTAGTTATGATAGTTACGTAGACTTGACGTATTTGGTTAGATCTGTGCTACTAGGGAGAGCAGAGGTTGATCCAGACCAAAATTGGGCCCTTTTGCTGCCCCTTCACAAAAATTTCCCATTTTTTAAATCTGCCCCTTCACAAAAATAAATACATAAAAACGCCCCTTTCATGAAATTCAAATTAACTTTAGTGATAACTTGCAAGAAAACATTCGCAAAATATTTGAATTTTTCATGATTATCTTGGTTTGCGAGTTAATTTTACTTTTACGCACTGATCTGCTATCACTGCTTCAATTTTTCACATAAACAATTTCTTTTTCCCAAAAAAAATTTAATTTTCCGCAAAAAATAATGAAATGGGCCCCAAAATATAAAACTTGTCTCTATCCCTGGAGAGTTTTTGCATATTTTTGCATAATGCCTATTAAGCCACGCATGCGCGTTGGCCAGTATAATGAAATAATTTTTCCATACAGCAATTATGATGCCGCACTTTTCTCATAAAATCCTAGAGTCGTAGAGGTACAATCCTCCTAATTAGGGTATTTTAAGTACTCATGAGTTTTGTTTAATTACCCTGTATTTCCATACAGTGCCATCAATACGAACTGAAATAAATCGATCAATAATAAAAACACAACTTTTTTGTCTCGTCACAAAAGATTAATAAAACCTCACTTCTAGTTTCTATGTTATCTTACTTTCCATTTCAGACCAAAAACAAAAAAAAAAATAAAAAACCCCTCGCATATGTATTAATGCAGAATATATAGTTTCGACTTCCTCGATAAAAGTGCATTAATACGGTACGAAAAGCAAGAACGCGAAGATGTCACAGCGGCCGTCAGGATAGAAGATGGATGGCAGTTACAAGGGAAAATGAGAATTCTTCTTTCAATTTCCCTCACTAAACATCCATATAGGATCTTTTTAGATTTGTATTTCAAATCGCTTTAAAATGGATGAGGTTAGATAACTTAGTATTCATCCTTTCTTTCAAGGCTTTTTATGACTGCGACAGTGCAGGAACTCGTATATCATTCAGCGATTTCACTAACTATTAAAACATATCTCGTGTTTTTTCCTTTGATGACTTTTCTGCTTTGTTAAAGAGAAACGGCAGTGAAAGTTGTAAAAAGAGTTATCAATGCCAGTATTAATGAAAAAGTCCCATTACTATACATGTTTTGATTACTTTAGTATTCAACTCATGTAGTGTTGGCAAAAGAAACATACTTTCAGCCATGAATATTTCTTATTTATTTTAAGGAAATGGGAGCAACTAAATAGTATTTAATAGTGAGAATAAATTATTTGTTCCTAAAATATTATTGACAGGAGTTACTTCACAGAAGGCTACAAAGAAGTTACATTCAGTACTTGTCACCAATCTTTCTTTTCGAATATTTTCTTCCCTAATTAGTTCTTGTTTGCGTAAATACCCTTTTACTCTTATGGCTCTTCGACTTACGGTTAACTCATGCATCAAATTTTTGTTTGATTATGTATTTTCCTGGTTATTTTTTCAATTATGTACTACATTATCTGTGTGCTAACTAAATAAAGTTGTTCGTATAAATTTCTAAGTAAAATATTTCTTTGTGAAAGTCATAAAACTCTATAACCTCTATAGTTAAAAGAATATTTTAAAAAGTTAATTTAATCTTTAATGAATACGTCTTAAAGAACAAAAAAAATATTATAATTAAGAAAAGAAAACTATATATCGTACTGTAAATAGAAAACTGAGAACTATCAAATTATGAATTCCAGCTCCTTAATACTAGATATGGTTAACTATATGGTTAAATAATTAGGGTATATAACAAAAAATTTATTGATCGGCCTCAAATTTTGGGTAGTTTCTTATTTGTGCATGAAGAATCGATTAAAAAATATTAAAAAAATCATGCAACTTCCCCATTGCCATATTATTATACTACGCTAAAAGTTTTCCTCGTGGCGGTGGAACTATATTGAAAAATTATAAAAAAATACTTAAAACTGAATTTAGATCAAAAAGTTTATAAATATAGATATGTATTCGCAACTTCATAGGTTACGTAACTATTATTTACTAAAACTCTTTCTCCTCATCCAGAAAACTTTTCTTCCCTGCAGAGACTTAAAAAGCACTAACGTTATATAACATCTGCCCCGGAGTAAAATATTCCGTCTTTGAAGGGTTCGATTTATACCCAAAACTTTTCTCGATCGCCTCTATAGAGATAGCCGAGGAATAAAATACCCTTAAGGGTGTACTGGCTGCAATCATTCTTCCCACCAGAGGACGCCGTTTGGATCTGACAAATAAAACGAGGATTTTCGGTGTGTAAAATATAGTCGCTCATACTCTCGACTCAGAATACTTTTCCGGTGGCATACTGCCGAGTTTCAATGAGCTCTCTGAGGTTTTGATGTATCTCTGTGGGACGTCTTGCGAGATTGGCTTGGAAGTATTGTCCCTTTCGGCCCTATATACCGCCCGAGACGGTCGTTATACTATGACAGTTACTTTTTAGACTGGAGGTTATCATTATAAATTGAATTAATTCAATTTATAATAATAACCTCGAGACCTCAACAATCGGATCTCCTTGATATTTTATGCATCTAACCACGGCTTACTAGATACTACTACAGGCTGACCGAGTATTGAATTATTAAAAACTTTTGACAACTTTTTCCGCTAGGATCGTCACAAATCGGGTTTATAACGTCCTAACCAATAGGATAACACCACTGACAAATAAGGAAAAACAAAGGCGTGTTTCCATGACGTAACTGCTGACTGTTGGCGATCGTGACTTGACGTAAGATTAGTTTGGCAAACTTTAATATTATGACAACCTACCACACGCATTTACTAATTCATTGTTTTTAAATAAAAAATGCTAAATTTTGAAGAATAACGGTTTTATAAGAATAATCAAATATCATACCAGTAAACGTTTTGAAAATTACGTAGCACGTAAACCAAGCTTTTGAATAAATATGTCTATTTTCTTGCCAAAGAGATATTTTTGAGCCATTAAGCCCAGCCTTCAACTCTCTGGATTTGCTTTGCTAGATGCCAGCTAGTGCCATCTTCATTTTTAAAGATTTCTTCATCTCGGTCAGCCTAAAGTCCTAGATCCTCTACCTTAAGTAGCGACATCACGCTCAATCGGCCGCCATTTTGGGGAGAACTCACTACTAGTGACGATAAGCTAGACTATCCAGACTAGTAGTAAGTTCTCCCCAAAATGGCGGATGATTGAGCGTGATGTCGCTACTTAAGGTAGAGGATCTAGGACTTTAGGTCAGCCTGTAGTAGTATCTAGTAAGCCGTGATCTAACTATGCCTAAGATTATTCAAGAGCATAGGTTCCCAACTCTTTGGGACCACAGAAGAAAGTTTTCCCACCGCCCCCATTCAAATTTTTGCTTCTAATTTGCTTACATTTATAGAATTTTGCTCAATATTTTTTTTATCAAGAAAGACTAATTTATAAGCAAACAAAACGAAATATTTATTAGTATATGGACTATATTTAAAAGAGTGAGTTTTTGCACCTTAAAATTTAATTTAAAATAATTAGGTAATAATTCTACCTTTTATTAGACACTACCTTTCTAAAGTTTTGATTTAAAAATAATTCTTTCTTTATCTTATTCTGAAACAACTGATATCTTTTCTACGTCCAAAGGAAATTTGGCATATCGTACTGAAAAACTCCTGTATTCTCCTCAAAAGTTATCACATTTATTGATATCTCAATTTTGGAATTTTAACATGCTAAAAGAGGATTTTAGGCTGTTTTTACCAGGATATTGGTTATATTTTTTAACCATAAAAATGACATTAAGCAATAGCTTAAAAGTTGTCAACGCCACCTATTTCTCCAATAACGCCCCCCTTCCAATTTTCTTTCAACTCATCACCGCCCCCCTAGAGCTCTTCAACGCCCCCAGCGGGGGTGGTACCGTCCACTTTGGGAACCACTGATTTAGAGTGCCGCAGAATGATATCTTTGAATCTATTTTCTGCCGTTGGCAACGATCTGTCAGTTTACAAGTTACAAAGTGTTTTGTGGTCGGATGAAGTGTTTTTGTCATCACTAGTGTTGTGATTTCATTACGTAGGACTAAATATACACATTGAAGGCGTTTTTAATTAAACTGTATAAGGCTAAGCGCGCATTAGAGACTTCTGTCACGGCGACTATAAACACTAGGTCAATCGAGAGCAATGCATTTCTATGGTAGATTTTTGGCAATCGGCCAAGTGTCTCGTCGCCTAATGCGCGCTCTAGCTTCTTGCAATAGCCATGGTGATAATTTTTGTCTCTGTCGCCGTGACAAAAGTATCTAGTGCGTGCTTAGCCTAAGGCTGCCACATTTTATCCCTCAAAAGAGGCATGGGAACACATACACAAGTTTGTTGACAGTTTTCTCGAGAAAATCTTATAACTATTCTTATTCTCTACAGGAGAGCAATGTGATACACAAATGTTTAATAAGTACTCATTTTATTTGTAAACCTGCTAATATTCATCTGAAGATGAAAACTCATTCATGTTAAATTCAGCCCCGAGGCTGAAAATTTTCGTTCTTGTACTTAGTTTTGTAAGTTAATACAACTTATGTTCATTAAATTGTTCATGTTCTGACTTTTTTATTCTCCGTTTTATCACCCAATGTCATTTCGTGCTTTCTTTTACCCCCTATTTCCAAATGCAATTTTATAAAACATGAAACACATGGCCGTGGGGAGCCTAGTGGTTAAGGCATCGGCTTCAGGATCGGAGGGTCCCGGGTTCGATTCCCGACACCGCTAAAGACCCACCGAGTATATGGGGAGTACGTGCTCGTTAAATCTGTGGACAACGAAAGTCATGTGGTTCGTCATGGCGCAGTTTACCACGGGTCCAGGTGTCTGGAGACTATTTCCCTCCCCTTCAGATACATGGAAAAATTGTGGAGGTGGCGATATAGATAGTGGCAGCATCTATCATCTCATGAGGCAGATGTTGGACTCCTATTTATTGGCCTCACTTACTCAGGAGCAGCACCCCCTTTGCCTTGAATCCTTGTGGAGCTTGGGTATTCCAAGTGGCAAACGACAAATACAACAACAGCAGGAAACACAATAAAGACGTCATACGGAGTCACACTCAAACACATTTTACCCCTTCACAAGAAAGTAATCAGCCAACAAAGCAAGTCGAAAGCAAACATTAAGAATTTTTCCACACCGTCGATTTGACCTACAAATTCGAACCTATTAAGCAATCCCCTCTCATTTCCCAACGAAATTCCATCCAGGAAAGAGGGAACACCCCCCCACAGCCCAATCCATCATAATAATCTACAATACCCATCCCTCATTGAAGACCTCCCCTGATGGAAATACGGCGCGGGTCAGAGTAAGTCCCCCTCCTCGAGATTTATAACGCAAACATAAATATTTCTTTTTAAGTGTAGCTCCACCGCCTTCGATCCATCTTCATAAAAAGGGACTAGGTGCACTGCCAAATGGAACGATAAATTCCGCAGCCTGATAAATTTCTCGACACGCGCTCAGTTGATATCAAATTATCCGAACATAACAATAAAATGGTTTATTTCTCGGGCTCTTTGCATAGGCTGGCTTCCATTAGAGACCGGGTAAATCACGGTTATGGAGGGCGATGAGCCTGTGGTTTATGGCTGGTACCGGTTCGTCCCTCGTTTGGAGGCGGCTGGGATATTTTATTGGGTTAGAGGAAATCACTGTTGTTGTTGTTTTCTGGTTGGAAGTATCTGTTTGTTTTATTTGAATTGATAGGGTTGGGTTCGGGGAGATTATTGATGGTTTCGGGTTTTAAAGATGTTGTGTGAAGATTTGTGTGTGAAGGCTTCATCTAAGTTTCTCAGTTAGGTTTGTATGATTATTTGAATGAAACTACCAGAAAGGTTTAAATTATATTATTTTGTTTTCTCGAAGTTAGTGGATGATTGTTTTTTACTCTGAAGCTGTTTTTCGTCTCCCTTTATTGTGAATTTCACCTGTTTATCTTCTTGTTTTTCCTTTTCTTGTTTATCTCCTCACCTTTTGTTTATCCTCCTTACCTTTTATTTATCTTATAAGTGTTTCCTAACTTCTAGGAGGGGTAAAACACACCTAGAGGGCTCAGAAACACACAGGAATGAGGGGGGGGGTCGAAAATGCACCCCTAATGAGCTAAGGGTTTTTATAAGCGGGCATGGTAAGTTGAAAAATTCCCCGTAGAAACTTGTTTGTATCACGACTCCGCCGATACAGACCACATCGGTATGTGATTTTGAAATACGTGTTTTGCGTTTTGAATGGCATTAAATGTTAGAAAAGGCATTTTTATGTCCGAAAACTTATCTCGTGTGTTTACACGAGTTTACAGCTTGTTAGCTTCACTGTTTTTCGTGTTAAATTGCAATTTTTTAGGTATTTTTTCAAATATACACGATGCAATCTTCTAGCTGATAAATCGCAAACCATAGCAACATATAATGTGCACGGCCATAAAATTTGTTAGTTAACAAGACGTTAATGTTAGTTTGCTTTTTACATCAACCAGAAACTATTACAAGCCATTCCATGATAGTGAGAAATTGTGATAAAAAGTGTTAAAACAAGTGTAATTATGGCATTAAAAAAGTAAACTTAATTTTTAGCCAATACTATATTTTATATATAGTGTGCCAAAATAACCCAAATAAACTAAGTAAACAAATTTTAACTAAAACTTCAAAAATTTGGTTGCAGTGGTCGAGTCCTGATGTATCACATGCGATACCATACCTCCCAGCCCCTGCAAATAAAAAAATTTTTTTAATTCCACTTTTCTCCTTTAGGAAGACCTAAGCATCTATTTTAGACACCTTGTGGGCAAGAACCAAACTTATTTTTTTCTCTCTGGTATGAGGAGTTTAAGCCAATCGGAATTGTTGAAAAGCGCATAAATTCCAGGTTAAACTTAGGACAAGTTTGTGGTAAATACAACGGTGAGAGGAGAAAACATACAAAATTCCCTCTTTCCCTCCCAATTTCACATTTCTTTCAACTTCTTAACTTCTTGTTGATTATTCTGCGTTTCAGGATCAGGAATCAAGATTGCTTGAAACTGGCTGCCAGCAAACTTAGATAAATCAAAATACCTTTTCACAGAAATCCAGTGTATTATTAAATTTCTTGGAAAAGTATTATCAAAATAAAGAAAGTAAATTATAACTTTCTTTGATGGAGAACATGTGAAAGGAAATCAATTTGTGATAAAATTAGAAAGAAAAAATCATAACACAAGTAATGTGAACAAATGTAAGATGGAAAATGGCCAGATAGAATTTACCCTTTATAACAGAAATATTAAAGAGATAAAGGCTATAATTACTTTTTCCATTGATCTTCTTTGGAAGATATTTTCCTTTACATTAAAAATAACAATTTTTCATTTAGTTATTCTTTACTGACGTTATCAAAAGATTTACTGAAAAATTAATTCTTCATTCTCAAAAACTCTGCTTTCTAAAAACGTTTATAGAAGTTTGTTATTTTGTTTATAAAGTATTTCTAATCTTTTGAGGAAAAAACAACGCAAAGATGTTACTTTAAGTATGAAATATGGAATTTTTACATGAATATTAACTTAACATATTGCTTTAATTTCTTAAATTGAGTATGCGTTTCTAAATTTAATAACACAAAAATATGCAGGCAGATAAAAACTGCTTCAATTACGTAAAATTCTTACGTTTTTGGAATGTTTAAAGAATGTTGTTTTTACATTGTTCATAAATATGTAAACAAATTATGTATATTCTCTCGAAATATTTTTCATAAACAGATAAGGTATGTTCATTTATATAAATATAATAATATTGTAATTATTATCTCATATTTCTAAAATTTGTGGGTTCAATCTTCAAATATAATCTTTTAAAATTAGTTTACGTTATAAAAAGTTTGTATAAAATTCGCGTTTCGTTTCCGTGTTTATTAAGGATAATATAAAAAGAGTAGCCTGCTTATTGGAATATTACGAAGAGCTTTTGCATAAAAATTGATTAACATATCCAATCTTTTAAAATTGATTAAAATGACTTCCATTTTTTAGTTTTATAATGATACCAAGAACAAGCAAATATGTACAGTATTTATTGTGTCTTACGGATAGGGATCTAAAAAATATTTCGATTCGATTCCGGAATCGATTATTCAGGTTTAATTCTTTCGATTCTTTGATTCGATTCCAACTTGGAATCGATTACTTAGGACCAGTATCGAAAAAGTAGATTCTAGATAATTAGGAATTGTTTCTAATTTAATTATTAATCAGCAAAGTGAGTAATATTGTTAATTATCTTTATTAATTAATTAGACAATTAAGATTCCTAAGATTTGATTCCTGCTGCGAAATACTAATTAATTAGTGAACAAAATTGTTTATAATTATCAGAATTAATTAGAAAATAAAGAACGATTCCTAAGATTCGATTCTTGGAAACGATTCCTTCAAGGCTTTGATTCTGATTCGGTTCCGGAATCGATTCCTTCAAAAATATTTAGAACCCTACTTACGGACAATCAAGTTATGAACATATAAAAACTACATATACATCGGCCACCTCAACAAAAACTTTGAGATTGAAAAACTTTTTTTGAAAATCTAAATAATAGTCCCAAAACGTTCCTTTTAGGGTTTATGTTTACACATCACCCCCGAAATTGAGGAGAATAACCAGTTTCCATTAACAATTAACACATATATCACGACGACGAATTTTTCTTGTGGTGGTGGAGCTAATATTAAACATTCGAAAAATCACTTAAAAATGTGCTTGTTTCTTATCATGTTTCATTGAAATTATGGTTAATATGCAGTTAATTGGTATTTTATGATTATTTTAAATAATTATATTGAGTTTGATTAAGAATCGGATCCTGATATTTCAACTGCAGGTTTTATACTCTTACTAATAAGAATTTTAGGAAAAAAAAATTTATAATTTATGTGATAAAAAATTGCAAAAAATAATTAGTACTAAAACTAGGGGAAAAAGCCGAAGCATGAATTACAATACAAAGATCTTTTAAAAACTATTTGAATAGGAGTAATCACTACTTAAAATTTATGCTATTTATTTAATTAGGTTAATTAGTAAACGCTAAATAATTTGTGCGAAAGTTATATCTTTAAAAGTCAATATTTAAAAAGTATATTGGCGTTCGCTTTCTGTAACTGTAGGTTGTTTTTCTTGTATGAAGAGTCTTATAAAGGAAAAACAAGTTCTACAGGCAAACTAGGTGTTGCAGGAAAGCCACATTCACATGTCAGGAGCGAAACCTAAAATTAAGAACTGGAATTGAAATATACTACTACGGCAGTACTTTAATATTTTTTTGTTACTTCAACTATTAGTTATTTTTTTATTATAATTTATTTCAGGTATTTTGATATGATCTCTTCGGAGTTGATACATAATACTATTGCTTCAATATGTAACGTGGACCCCTCGTTCAGGATATGTTTTATATTGTTTTTCTAGGTATAAGATACCTTAGTTTCCCTTTCTTACACTAAAAATTATCCATTTATGGGGAAAATGTTTGTAAATACACTAATAATACATTCAACTGCTTTGCAAAGTACAATTTTTGGTGTAAACATGAAATTTTGTATTAATTTACATTAATTTGTTGGACGTTACTAACGTCTTTTAGAGGAATTAGTCGGACTAGTTTTGATAACATTAAGCGGAGTGTAGATCAAATAAAACGATGCACTTTACAATGAATTAAATAGGAGTTTTAGGGGCCGGTTAATTTCGATAACATCATCCGATTGATAAAATTACCCGTGATCATAATGAATAATTAGCATATTTTTGTATTAAAACAAACTAAATTGTATAGATTGTATAAACATGAAATTTTGTATTAATTTACAGTAATTTTTTTGGCATTACTAACGTTTTTTAGAAGAATTAGTCGGACTAGTTTGATAACATTAACGGCCGTATTCACCGGTAACCTGACCGGCGGTCTGGTCAGGAAACCATGGTTACAGCCTCCGATTGGTGGAAGGAAAATATTGAATTATTTTTCCACCAATCAGAGGCTGTAACCATGGTTTCCTGACCAGACCGCCGGTCAGGTTACCGGTGAATACGGCCGTAAGCGGAGTGTTGATCAAATAAAACGATGCATTTTACAATAAATTAAATAGGAGTTAAATGAGACAGTTAATTTCGATAACATTATCCAATTGATAAAATTATTAGTGATCATAATTAATAATTAGCATTATTTTGTATTAAAACAAACTAAATTGTATAGATTCACACAGAAGGAAACTGCCTAAAATAAGGTCTATTTACCGGGTATTCTTGGAAAGATTTGACATTACCATCACAAAATAGAACTTCCAAGGTAACTCAATCCTAAAGAGACTTTAAACAAAGCATAAAGCATTAAATGCCAATCACCGAGATCCTTCCAAACGATACGATCGACACAACCCCCAAATTAATTGAACGTTACAGCCGGCTCCAAAAGCCCCACCGGACGAATAAAAGGCAACAATGGTGGCCCTCCAAATCGGTTCTAAAACTTTAGAGTTTCGCCGTAAAACTGAACCGTTCCCCTTTCTGTGGATCCGGTTTTGAAGGTTGGAAAAATGGGAGCTAGCTGACTGTAATGCTTTCTGAATTCGTTGGTGTATTGTGGAGTAGAATAGGTGGATTTTCAATATGAAGGCAGGGGTTATTGAGGGAAAAAGAAGGGGTAAATCCAGGTTTTATATTTTGGGGACTATTTCATTATTTTTTGTGAAAAATTAAATGTTTGTTTGTGAAAACAAAATTTTTTTTTGAGAAAAATTGAAGAAGTGATAGTTAGCCGATGAGTGGGTGAAAGTAAAATTGACTCACAAACCAAAAAAATCATGAAAAATTCAAATATTTTGTGAATGTTTTCTTCCAAATTATCACTAAAGCTAATTTGAATTTCATGAAGGGGGCGTTTTTATGAATTTAACTAGCTGATTTGCCCGGCCTTGCACGGGTTGAGTGCATTTATTCATTTTTTAAAGTTCTCAAGTTATAGGTATGTACGATTTTTCGTATCACCAATCACCCCCGGTGTCCCTGGTATTTTTTCATATCCCGGTGTTCCCGATAATTTTCATATCCCGGTTTTTCTGGCATATTTTCATATTCCGCTGTTCTCGGTACTTTTTTATATCCCGGTGTTCCCGGTTCCTTTTCGTATCCCTGTGTTACCGGTAGTTTTTCATATATCCCGGGGTTCCCGATACTTTTTCATATCCCAGTGTTCCCGGCACCTTTTCATATCCCGGGGTTCCCGGTACCTTTTCATATCCCGGTGTTTCCGGTACATTTTCATATCCTGGTGTACTCGGTACCTTTTCATACCCCGGTGTTCCTGATCATTTTTATATTCCGGTTTTCCCGATAATTTTCATGTTTCGGTGTTCCCGTACTTTTTCATATCCCGGTATTCCCAATAACTTTCAACCCGGTATTCCCGGTGCCTTTTTCTCATCTCAGTTCCAACTGTGATATCTCATTCCATCCTGGTTTTTTGTCTAAAACATTTATCCTTTATATGTGATAAAAACAATCCAATTTAAATAATCTCTGTCATTTAAAATTCAGTGTTTAAAATCTTAATCCGATTTTCATTAACGGCCGTATTCACCGGTAACCTGACCGGCGGTCAGGTCAGGAAACCATGGTTACAGCCTCTGATTGGTGGAAAAATAATTCAATGTTTTCCTTCCACCAATCAGAGGCTGTAACCATGGTTTCCTGACCTGACCGCCGGTCAGGTTACCAGTGAATACGGCCGTAAGTATTCCCGCTATCCTTTTAAATTTCTGCAAAAATTATATTTCAAAATAAATTTCAAAAATCCCTAGATAAAAAGTTATAAAAAAAAACTATTAAAAGCCTGTCTTCTTATTAATATAACCAACTTCTTTAAAAGCTACTTTGAAAAAGTAAAAACTTATTGCTAGCTACAATAAAAATCTAGTGATAATAGTCTAGTAAACCATGCCCGCTATGAAGCAATGAAAATTTAGCTCTGTTTCCATGGAAACTTTTAATTCTTGCTATTCCATAAATATATTTACTTTGGAGAAAATTAAAATTTTAAAGAAAGTTAATTGTTAATTATTTCAATTTATTTCGGTTTTCTGTATTTGTTATTATATTTAAATACAGACATTCACACGGTTTTTCTTAAGTTTCGTTGTAAATTTTATATTGTTTTCAAATTACATTTTATCAAGTGAGGCAAGACGTCGCCTTAAGATAGAGAAGTAAACACTGCAATCTATGCATTTCAACAATGTGTAATGCTATTTCAATGGGCAAAACGGATTCGAAAAAGCGCCGAAAAGCAGGGAAGGAGTCGTTCGATTTTAAAATCGTTTCTTAGTGCGCGTCTAATGGCTGAGAGGTCAATGGCTGAGGAGGTCAAACTTCAAGCCAATCGGTCCGGCAGTTTTGGAGATTTCGTAATGAGTGTATGTCAGTCAGTCAGTCAGTCAGTGGTATTTGGATTTTATATTATACTAGCGGATATGCCCGGCCTTGCACGGGTGGAGTGTATAATTTTTTTTAAATTAAATTTTCTCAAAATACATTTATAATTTTTAAATCAGCAATTACCAATCATTCCAGTATCCCAGGCGCGTCTTTCATATCCCGGTGGTTCCGGTAATTTTTTACTTCCCGGTATTCCCAGTAATTTTTCTAATCCCTGTGTTCCCTATATTTTTCCACTTTCCCGGTGTTCCCGGTAATTGTCCTCTATCCCGGTGTTCCCGATATTTTTCCACTTTCCCAGTGTTCCCGGTAATTGTCTTATATCCCGGTGTTCCCAGTAATTTCCTCTTTCCCGGTGATCCCGGTAATTTTCCTCTATCCCGGAGGTCCCAGTAATTTTCCTCTATCTCGGAGATCCCGGTACCGGTAATTTAACTCTGTTTCCATGAAAAAAATTCACATTTTTTCATGAATATTTTATTTTTAGAGAAAAATCTTAAAGTCAAGAGAAATGAGTTTTAAATTTAATTATTTGAATGTATTTAGGTGTTTTCAGAACTTTTGAAACTTTTAAATGGACAATTATTGAGTTTTTCTAATAAAAATATTTAATTTTGAGGTTTTCATCTCATTTACAATACTGAGTCAAGCATCTCTACTCTAGTAGAGAAATTGAAAAGATTTAAAAAAAGTCTGGTAAATTTTTTTTGTCTAGTGAGTCGTGTCTTATGAGCTATTCCATAAATATTTAAAATCTAAAGGAAAAAATCTTAAAATAGGGGAAACTAACGTTTCAAAATTAATTATTTGAATTTATTTTGGTGTTTTTGCAACTGATATAGTTTTTAAATGGACAATTATCGAGTTTTCCTGTTAAAATATTTAATTTTTGAAGGTTTTCATCTCGTTAACAATAGTGAGTCGAGCAGATCTACTCTGGTAGAGAAATGGAGAAATAAGCGTTTTCGGCTATAAATTGGTTAATTACTCTTAATTATTCGATTTTCGAGCTTGGAAAAGTTGACAGTGACAATCGACACCTCGAGATACGTCTATGTACCGAGTTTTGTTCACGCCTTCGGCGTGGTTTAGGAGGAGATGTGTCCTCCACCCAGTCACATAGCCACAAACGTTTTTATATATTTACTAGCGAATATGCCCGGCGTTGCACGGGTGGTGGAGTGTATAATTTTTTTTAAATTAAATTTTCTCAAAATGCATTCATAATTTTGTAAATCAGCAATTACCAATCATCCCGGTATCCCAGGCGCCTCTTTCATATCCCGGTGGTCTCGGTAAATTTTTCATATCCCGGTATTCCCGGTAGTTTTTTCTTATCCCGGTGTTTCCGGTAATTTTCCCTATCCCAGTGTTCCCTGTAATTTTTTCCTATCCCGCTGTTCCCGGTAATCTTTTCTATCTCGGTGTTCCCGGTAACTGTCCTCCATCCCAGTGTTTCCGATATTTTTCTACTTTCCAAGTGTTCCCAGTAATTTTCCTCTTTCCCGGTGTTTCCGATATTTTTCCATTTTCCCAGCGTTCCCGGTAATTTTCCTCTTTCCCGGTGTTCCGGATAATTTTCCTCTATCCCGGAGTTCTCGGTAATTTCTCGAAGTCCATGAAAAGAATTTACATGTTTTCATGAATATTTATTTTTAGAGAAAAAATCTTAAAGTAGAGGAAAATAATTTTGAAAATTAATTATTTGAATTTATTTTTGTGTTTTCAGAACTGTTGAAACTTTTAAATGGACAATTATTGCGTTTTTCTAATAAAAATATTTAATTTTTAGGTTTTCATCTCATTTATAATACTGAGTCAAGCAGATATAATCTAGTAGAGAAATTGAAAATATTTAAAAGAAAAAAGTCTGGTAAATTTTTTTGGTCTAGTGAGTCGTGTCTTATGAGCTATTCCATAAATATTTAAATTTTAAAGGAAAATATCTTAAAATAGGGGAAAGTAACGTTTCAAAATTAATTACTTGAATTAATTTTGATGTTTTTACAACTGATATAGTTTTTAAATAGACAATTATCGAGTTTTTCCTGTTAAAATATTTAATTTTTGAGGTTTTCATCTCGTTAACAATAGTGAGTCGAGCAGATCTACTCTGGTAGAGAAATGGAGAAATAGGCGTTTTCGGCTATAAATTCGCTAATTGCTCGTAATTATTCGATTTTCGAGCTTGGAAAACTTGACAGTGACAATCGACACCTCGAGATACGTCTATGTACCGAGTTTTGACCACGCCTTCGGCGTGGTTTAGGAGGAGATGTGTCCTCCACCCAGTCACCCACATACACAGCCACAAACGTTTTTAGTTATATACTAGCTGATATACCCGGCCTTGCACGGGTGGAGTATATAATTTTTTTTTGAAATTTAATTTTCTCAAAATATATTTAAAATTTTTAAATCAGCAATTACCAATCATCTCGGTATCCCAGACGCCTTTTTCCTATCCCGGGTGTTCCCGGTAATTTTTCATATCCCGGTTTTCCCGGGAATTTTTCATATCCCGGTGTTCCCGGTAATTTTTCATTTCCCGATGTTCCCGATAATTTTCCTATCCCGATGTTCCCGATAATTTTCCCTATCCCGATGATCGAGGTAATTTTTATGTCCCGATAATCCAGGTACTTTTTTCCTATCCCGATGTTTCCGGTAATTTTTCTTTTCCCGGTGTTCTCGGCAATGTTTCCTAGTAAATTAATGAGTCTTGTGAACAAAAATAGCAAATTTGAAACAATAATAAAAGATCTAGTAAATTTAAAAATCTAGTGAACCGCTTCATTTGAAACAATGTTTTATTTTTAAGCCGTTTTCCATGAAAAAAAATTATCACTTTTCCATAAATATTTAAATTTTAAAGGAAAAAATCTTAAAATAGGGGAAACTAACGTTTCAAAATTAATTATTTGAATTTATTTTGGTGTTTTTACAACTGATATAGTTTTTAAATGGACAATTATAGAGTTTTTCCCGTTAAAATATTTGATTTTTGGAGGTTTTAATCTCGTGAACAATAGTGTGTCGAGCAGATCTACTCTGGTAGAGAAATGGGGAAATAAGCGTTTTTGGCTATAAATTCGCTAATTACTCGTAATTATTCGATTTTCGAGCTTGGAAAACTTGACAGTGACAATCGACACCTCGAGATACGTCTATGTACCGAGTTTTGACCACGCCTTCGGCGTGGCTTGGGAGGAGATGCGTCCTCCACATACATACATAGCCACAAACGTTTTTATATATTTACTAGCGGATATGCCCGGCCTTGCACGGGTGGAGTGTATAATTTTTTTTAAATTAAATTTTCTCAAAATATATTTATAATTTTTAAATCAGCAACTACCAATCACCCCGGTATCCCAGACGCCTTTTCCTATCCCGGTGTTCCCTGTAATTTTTCATATCCCGGTGTTCCCGGTAATTCTTGATATACCGATGCTCCCTGTAACTTTCCTATCCCGATGTTCCCGATTATTTTCCTTCCCGATGATCGAGATAATTTTTATGTCCCTGTAATCCAGGTACTTTTTTCCTATCCCGATGTTTCCGGTAATTTTTCTTTTCCCGGTGTTTTCGGCAATGTTTCCTGGTAAATTAATGAGTCTAGTGAACAAAAATAACATATTTGAAACAATAATAAAAGATCTAGTAAATTTAAAAGTCTAGTGAACGGCTTCATTTGAAACAATGTTTTATTTTTAAGTCGTTTTCCATGAAGAAAATATACACTTTTCCATAAATATTTAAATTTTAAAGGAAAAAAATCTTTAAATAAAGGAAAATAACGTTTAATAATGATTTATTTGAATTTATTTTAATGTTTTCATAGCTGATAAAGCTTTTAAATGGACAATTATAGAGTTTTTCCTGTTAAAATATTTGATTTTTGAAGGTTTTCATCTCGTGAACAATAGTGAGTCGAGCAGATCTGCTCTGGTAGAGAAATGGAGAAATAAGCGTTTTTGGCTATAAATTCGCTAATTACTCGTAATTATTCGATTTTCGAGCTTGGAAAACTTGACAGTGATCGTTCCCGCCTCGAGATACGCCTATATACTGAGTTTTGGCCACGCCTTCGGCGTGGCTTGGGAGGAGATGCGTCCTCCACATACATACATAGCCACAAACGTTTTTATATATTTATAGATAGATAGATAGATAGATGCAGGGTGTTTCAAAATTGCGTTGCACGGCTTTTATTCGGAACCAACGCCTCCTAGGGTCATGGAAATAAGGTCTATCCCTAGGTAAATGACCCTGGAGAATCCATTGAGATGACTTACAGCACCCCTAGCGGCGAAATCAAAAAGTTAAAAAAATTAATTTAAAAACTAAAGGAGATAGAGCAAAAGCCTCATTAAGTGTATTGTTGCCAACGTCAAGAAGAACTCACTGAAAAAAATTTGATCAAAATATCTTGAATATTCGTGGAGATATTAGCATGTGAAAATAGCACTTTTTCAGGGGTCAAAAAAGAAAAAGTTCGCATATTTGCAAATTTTTGAAATTTTTTGATTTAATTTTGTGATCTTTCAACTAAAAAAACACAAAACTACACAATAACCATGAAAAATTTGGAAATATGCGAACTTTTTCTTTTTGACCCCTGAAAAAGTGCTATTTTCACATGCTAATATCTCCACGAATATTCAAGATATTTGGATCAAATTTTTTTCAGAGATTTCTTCTTGACGTTGGCAACAATACTATCAGTGAGGTTTTTGCTCTATCTCCTTTAGTTTTTAAATTAATTTTTTTTACTTTTTGATTCCGCCGCCCGGGGCGCTGTAAGTCATCTCAATGGATTCTCCAGGGTCACTTACCTAGGGGTAGACCTTACTTCCATGTTACCTTACTTCGGCTTTGGTTCCGAATAAAAGCCGTGCAACGCAATTTCGAAACACCCTGTATAGAAGGGGCAGATTTAAAGAGGGGAATTTTTGTGAAGGGGCAGCAAAAGGGCCCCAATTTTTGCCTGGACCAACCCCTGAAATGGTTGTAGTTGATACTATAGGAGGTGACTCCGAAGTTGTATTTATAGAAAGGATAACACTTAAAATTAATTAAAAGGTTTGATTTTGTGTCTTTTTGAAGTATTTGAGCTAAAGGAAACCTGACTTAAGATATTGGAAAGTAAAAATTATAAAGTTTTTGATATTGAGGGGAATTGATATTGAACTGGGAAGGGTAGTGTGAGTCACGACTTAGATTTTTCAAAGTACAGAAAATCTATCATAAAATAAACCAAACTTAGTAGCATTTGGAGGGCTCAGAATAAAAGTGGACCAAGTCCTCTTTTTGTCATTTTTGAGTTAGCAACGTTATAAAATGCACCAACTATGTAAAATTTCAGTGCAATAATGAAGTCCTAGTTCTGATAATATACGCTAGGCAGCAGCAAGTTCTGTTGCGTTAACAGGTAATTTTGTATGAAGCTTTAACTTTAAAATTCTGTAGCTCAAAAGTAGCTAAAGTGGATTTGGTTTCCTTTTATTCTGAACCCTCCATTTATGTATAAACTAACCATCAACGAAAGGAAAAACAAAGGTTGATAATTTACGGCCGTATTCACCGGTAACCTGACCGGCGGTCAGGTCAGGAAACCATGGTTACAGCCTCTGATTGGTGGAAAAATAATTCAATACTTTCCTTCCACCAATCAGAGGCTGTAACCATGGTTTCCTGACCTGACCGCCCGTCAGGTTACCGGTGAATACGGCCGTTAATCAAATAATAATCCTTCATTTGTGATTTTAAAATTCAAATTCAGTTCATTTGTAGTGAAACTCACGAATGGGATTACCCAAATATAACCTTTAAAATGTATATTAGTAATTTTTTATGGATTTTTAGAAACATTTACTATAAGTGTGGGACTTCGCCTATAAGCTTTTTTTTGCTCAATCGTCTTTTTTTCTCATTCATCTGAAACAAAAACGTATGCAAGCTAAATAAAGGACCATCCAGATATTAATTTTGTGATCTAATACAGTTCTGAAGTATACAATCAAACCTTTTTTTGTGCGAATAATAGGAAACACATAAAAAATAGCACAATACTTAGTAAGTAGCTATAAAAAATAGTTTTCGTGGCAAAATTAAGAATCATTTTTTATGCGGTTTATAGATGAATGCGCGCAATCCCCACCCCACAGCTAAATTGAGAAACCGTTTCTATACTTACCGTAGACTTTTTTCTGTTACCATGTAGTAGGCGAAGACTGTTGTTTCAATAGAACCTTGTATATGTCTTGTAGCCATAATATATACAAGATTTTTGTTCTATGTTCCCATTTGATTGAAATTATCATACATCGCACAAATAAAAAAATCACACAAAGAAGGTTAGCGCAAAAACAGGTTTGAGAGTACCACGTTTCATATTTTTATACAACGCACACATACTTAAAAAAACGAAGTTATTATGAAATCTCCTTTCGAAAGCGTTCCCATATTTTCCCCTTTCTCTCTTTATATAAGCTAAGAACATTAAAATTCCCCATTTCTAAATTTAGCCGCGAATCAAAAGCTGTCAAACCCATCACGTGATAATCATTTCCATCCATTAGGCGAAAAAAATCCCTTTCCCTTCCGCTTTTGTCAGAGCGAAAACCAAATGTACCCATTCATTTTCAACAGAGTGCTGTAGCTTCTGTCCAGATGCCTTTGTGTTCGCTCTCTCAGTGACGGAAAGAAGTTTGTAGTGATAATAGTCGGAAAAAGAAAAAAAGATGCTTCAAAATTGTATTTTCCGTGGAAAAAGCACTTCAGTGATATAAATATTTTAAACCTAATCTCATAAAATGAAAAAGAAGAAAAAAAAATGCTCGACTCGAATGAAACATTTTCCGAGTTCCATAAATATTTAATGAATTTCAGTGCAAACGATACATATGACATCATAAATTCCCATTTCAAACCACATATTTTGAGGAATATCATTTATTTATTTACGCTCTGTCATCAAGGAAGGACTTGAGTTTTTTCCCCTTTTTGCTCGTGTGGATTTTAGAGGAAGAAAACAATTTGCAAACGTCCTGGCGAATATGTTGTGAGGGATTACTAACCGGTTTGGGATAGTTAAGGGATGCAAAAATTTCAGCTCCTCTAAGCGGGGAAGTAGTTTTTTTGAGAAGAGAATCCGTTTTGCATTTATTCGTAATTTATCATCAGCTACAAAAGAGTAGATTTCTTTACCTTTAGAAAAACACAAAACCCTATTTGGGTTTGGTTAATGGTGAGAGAAAATCGATATAAGGGGAAAGAAGGTTTTCAAAGCTAAATACAAAAGTATCTTGATGTTATGTGGAAAAGGGGTGTAACTTTTTAGTAAATTGAAAATCCTTTTTCTCAAAAAATAAACTTAAGGCTAAGCGCGCACTAGAGACTTTTGTCACAGCGACAGAGACAAAATTATCACCCTGGCTATTGCAAGAAGCTAGAGAGTGCGCACGGGCGACGAGACTCTTGGCAAATTGCCAAGAGTCATCTCCATAGAAATATATTGCTTTTGATTGACCTAGTGTGTTTACAGTCGCATCGACAGAAGTCTCTAGTGCGTGCTTAGCCTAACGAATGGTAAAACTAAAAAGAATGAAAATTAAATTTAGTTTTTTATAAGAAATAATAAAATTTTTGATATTTTTTCTAGTCTTTTCATTTAGAATAGGTAAATGAAACAGGATAAAAACGCCATATGACGCCTAATAACGCTCAACACGCAACATCAATGACTCTTTATTTTACAATATTTTAACTACTTCTGTTTAAGCTGCCTAGTCAATTTCGAATTTTTCGATGATAATTACAATAGTAACTGCTTCTAATACATTAAGCCTCAGTGGCCTATTCTAAATGAACAGGCAATAATAAAAGAATTCTATGTATTTTAAGGAGTTTTACTCGGGAACTATATTTTAACTTTTCACGAAAAGGAATCAAAAACCATTTGAACAAAGAAGATGTATTTTTGTTTTAACACTTCATTTATTATTTTAATATTCAATACTATATTTTAACCAGTACTACTTGGCAGAATATAAATTTTATAAAAAAAATCTTCCTTAACAAACCACATTTATAATATAAACTAGTTATAATTTCTTTATTATTCCTATATACTATCTCTTTACAATTGTTTCATTTTTCACACATATATATATATATATATATATATATATATATATATATATATATATATATATATATATATATATATATATATATATATATATATATATATATATATATATATATATATATATATATATATATATATATATATATATATATATATATATATATATATATATATATATATATATATGTGTGTGTGTGAAAAATGAAACAATTGTAAAGAGATATATATATATATATATATATATATAATATTACATTCTAAATTATTTTTAAAGAATTAGAAGATGAACACAACATGCCATGCAAATCAGTTCCCTTAATAAGTAAAAAATTCATCGATTACTAATCAAAATTGGCATAATTACCCTGAGAAGCAGACCCAGACAACAAAAATTAAAAAAACAAAGAATTAGCCGGCACCCACTTCATCAGGAACCCCGGGTGCCAGCGAACCACGGTTTTCTGTGATGGCCGATAGGGCGATATACGCCAAGGAATAGATATCGGCCATCGGGGTCCGAACCGTGGGAAAAAAACAGAGGAGAAAGTAAAACTTACGATGGTTTCAAGACGAATTTATATTCGAAGTAATGAAAAACAAGGCAAGATGTTGCCAAAGAATTCAAAAAACCCGAAAAAAGATTGCTGCCAGATATACCACAAAAAAACCAGATGCTAATGCAGATGAATTGCGTCACTGTGTTGTTGTTCTTTAAGGGTGTATGTGCATAAAACAAAGTCTTCAGGGTAAGACCGCTAACAAACCCACTTTGTTGTGTAAGGCGGATTTAAAAAAACATGTGTTGTACACGGAAAAACTCCAGAAAAAATACCATAAATCTTAAGAAATCGTATTTAAAATATTACGATATAGGCTGTCAATCAATTTATCAGGAAAATCATTAGATTTTAATATGTTGAAGAGTACTTTTATCTGTCTTCTTAATAAATCATGATTTGAACAAATTTTCTTAAATCTTGCAATTTGGCTATTTATTGTGTTGTAATACACTTTTTTAGAGATGTTCGATTCCCAATATATTAGTTGTAGAACTTTAAAATTAAAAAGGTTTCTTTTATCAAAAACATCTATAGTTGCTTTATTGTTATCTACTGAAATATCTAGATCCAAAAAATCTGCTTTTAAGTTGTTTTGGTTAGTTCTATTTAAGATTAATTCTTCAGGGTATATATCATGTTGCTGATTGATGAAGATTTCACAATTAATTACTATAATGTCGTCTATATATCGAAAAATGCCAACTTTTGGATTAAAATAGTTTTGCTCAAAGTAATGTAAAAACAGATTAGCCAAGATTGAAGAAAAAATAGAACCCTGTGGAATACCTTTAATCTGTACATAACAATTCTCTCCATTATAAATATAGTTGTTAAAAATACAACAATTTATTAAAGTTTCCCAATCTTCAAAATTTATATTTATTATATGTTTATAGTTATGAAAGTAGTGAATTAGAGTATCTTTAATTTTTTGTAGAGGTAGACTCGTGAATAAATCTTTAAAGTCAAAAGTCATGATGGACTGTATGGTATTTTTATTAAGATATTCAATTACTTTTAAATTATTATTAATAATCCATGTAAAACCATCTTTCTGTATGTCTTCCAGAATAAGATTTAGAATATCAAATAGAATTTTTCCAGGTTTATTTAAATATGTTTCAGAACCACATGTGATAAATCTGAAAGCAGTTGGAGTTTTATGAAATTTGGGGTAGATGGTTAAATAAGGTATTTTGATTTTATTGCATTTAATCTTTTGTCTTTTAAGTAGAGCTAGTATTTTTTTAGAGGTAATGTATAAGAGAGGTAAAAAATACTAGCTCTACTTAAAAGACAAAAGATTAAATGCAATAAAATCAAAATACCTTATTTAACCATCTACCCCAAATTTCATAAAACTCCAACTGCTTTCAGATTTATCACATGTGGTTCTGAAACATATTTAAATAAACCTGGAAAAATTCTATTTGATATTCTAAATCTTATTCTGGAAGACATACAGAAAGATGGTTTTACATGGATTATTAATAATAATTTAAAAGTAATTGAATATCTTAATAAAAATACCATACAGTCCATCATGACTTTTGACTTTAAAGATTTATTCACGAGTCTACCTCTACAAAAAATTAAAGATACTCTAATTCACTACTTTCATAACTATAAACATATAATAAATATAAATTTTGAAGATTGGGAAACTTTAATAAATTGTTGTATTTTTAACAACTATATTTATAATGGAGAGAATTGTTATGTACAGATTAAAGGTATTCCACAGGGTTCTATTTTTTCTTCAATCTTGGCTAATCTGTTTTTACATTACTTTGAGCAAAACTATTTTAATCCAAAAGTTGGCATTTTTCGATATATAGACGACATTATAGTAATTAATTGTGAAAACTTCATCAATCAGCAACATGATATATACCCTGAAGAATTAATCTTAAATAGAACTAACCAAAACAACTTAAAAGCAGATTTTTTGGATCTAGATATTTCAGTAGATAACAATAAAGCAACTATAGATGTTTTTGATAAAAGAAACCTTTTTAATTTTAAAGTTCTAAAACTAATATATTGGGAATCGAACATCTCTAAAAAAGTGTATTACAACACAATAAATAGCCAAATTGCAAGATTTAAGAAAATTTGTTCAAATCGTGATTTATTAAGAAGACAGATAAAAGAACTCTTCAACATATTAAAATCTAATGATTTTCCTGATAAATTGATTGACAGCCTATATCGTAATATTTTAAATACGATTTCTTAAGATTTATGGTATTTTTTCTGGAGTTTTTCCGTGTACAACACATGTTTTTTTTAAATCCGCCTTACACAACAAAGTGGGTTTGTTAGCGGTCTTACCCTGAAGACTTTGTTTTATGCACATACACCCTTAAAGAACAACAACACAGTGACGCAATTCATCTGCATTAGCATCTGGTTTTTTTGTGGTATATCTGGCAGCAATCTTTTTTCGGGTTTTTTGAATTCTTTGGCAACATCTTGCCTTGTTTTTCATTACTTCGAATATAAATTCGTCTTGAAACCATCGTAAGTTTTACTTTCTCCTCTGTTTTTTTCCCACGGTTCGGACCCCGATGGCCGATATCTATTCCTTGGCGTATATCGCCCTATCGGCCATCACAGAAAACCGTGGTTCGCTGGCACCCGGGGTTCCTGATGAAGTGGGTGCCGGCTAATTCTTTGTTTTTTTAATTTTTGTTGTCTGGGTCTGCTTCTCAGGGTAATTATGCCAATTTTGATTAGTAATCGATGAATTTTTTACTTATATATATATATATATATATATATATATATATATATATATATATATATATATATATATATATATATATATATATATATATATATATATATATATATATATATATATATATATATATATATATATATATATATATATATATATATATATATATATATATGTAGTATATTTATCCTTAGTACAAGGTATTATCAAATATTCGAGTAGAAAAAAAGTATTACTCCATTATTATGTTTTTCTGAGCATCAACTAAATGTTTTCAAAATAAGTATAATTTTTTGAAGAAATAAGGGTTTCACTTTATTACATTATTTGTTATCCTATCCAAATAACTTGTATGCGTTTTTAACAAAAGATAAAAAAATATTTTTTAACAGCCGGCGCTGAAGTAAAAATAAAATAAATTTTAAAAAAAGGCATTTCTGCTTCTGATATCTGAGAACAAAATTACAAAACAGGCGGGGTTTTTTTCATAATTCTTTAAAACATGGGTGTCTAAACTATGACCGTTTGAGGGCCACATTTCAACGAAAAAAAATTTGCTGGGCCGCACATACAATATTTTTTCAACAAATGGAAATAAAAATTTACTCTATGTTGTTTTATTAAAATAAATTAACTTCTTTTTACCATAGTTTTTAAAAATTTTAATTAGATATGTACTGGTACATAATTAATTTAAATTTGTAAGACTTAGTTTGGAATTTGTTTCACTTAGTTTGGATTCCATAAAGATAGAAATAATTCAAATTAATGAGATGGATAAATTTGCTTTTGTTGAACAAGCAAATTGATATAGGGTTCAATAGACTAGCACTAGGTTGTAATTCTTTATGCATTTTCAAGATGTTTGTTCACAAATATAGGTATGCCAAAAGCTGAAGACTTTAATGAAGCATGATGGTGAAAATTAGGATATTTATCGCGGGGTAGGTAATCTTTATAAAACTCCAGTAAAGAAACATTCCCAATTTTTTCTTTGAATGTCGCTTTGCAGTTCAATGCATTCTATTTGAAGGTAATTTATTTACTTCTAGTTCTATAGAAAATGGGGTAAAAATATGTTGAAATTATCTTCATTTTTTCGAAAATTTTTAAATCTACTTTCAAATTCTTGAATTAAATCACAAATTAATGCAGCATATATTTTGTGCAATTCACAGGCTTATGTGCAGTCAAAGTACTGAAATATGTCAAATATTTTACTTTTATTTGATTGTGCCAAAGTGTCAACTTTCTTTCAAACGCTGTTATTGTCTGGATTTTGGAACATAATAAATAGATTTTTTCCCTTGAAGTCTCAAATTTTTAAAAAATTCAAATGTTCTGTTAAGTCTACTAAAATAGCTCCTTTTGTTTCCATAAATATTTTTATTTCAGTTTGAATCGATTTATATGAAAAATATTGAAAAAATTTATTCAAAAAAAATAAAAATGTGCAAATTTAAATATTTTCAAATTTTGCGTTTGGGCCGCATTTTAAAGGCTTTTGGGCCGCATGCGGCCCGTGGGCCGCACTTTAGACAAGCATGCTTTAAAATGAAATAAACGGTAAAATATTTTTAGAAGTGTCTTTCATTTTAAATAAAAATCTTTTATCATCTCCTTTTCGTAAAAATTCGTTTTTGTGCAGATTTTCTATTTGAAAGACATTGAACGGAGGATTGATTGAATGGATTACTAAGAAGTTTTGTAATTTATGTATAATGATCATACATAAAATCCAGTTTAAAGTAATAAATATTATAATACCAAATTTCAAAAAGTTTTATATATTAAAATTTTTTAGTGTAGTATTGGTATGAATTGTATTCTTTGTAAACAGCATTCTGTATGTAAAATAATTTAAAATATTTGAATGTAATTTTAAAAAGCTTGCTTAAATTTTTTTTCTCAAAATGTCATTTGCAACGCTTTTAATACAGAAATAGTTTGGATGAAAGAGGAATACTTTTTTTGAAAATATCGAATAAAGCCTGATCCGCATTACATATGTTTGAATTTGTTTAATTTTAAATGCATATGTATCAAACCAATGTTGAAATTTATAATTAAAAATTAATGATTTATTTTTTTCTTTTAAAGTAGGCCCGACCTTTACTGTACAACATATGACCAAACGGTCCTTGATTTAGTCTAAAAAGGGATTGAGGAAGTGTTGATTTTTATTCTGAAAGTAGAGAAACTTTATTGATTATTATTACAAATTATGTCATCCTTTTCATAATCCCAATGTCATAATCACATAAATTGTGATTTTTATTAATATATTGACCAAACCAGATAAAACTAGATGGATTTTTCTTAGGCTAAAGGCAGTTTAAGTATAGGGGAGAGTGTTGTACCTTTCGGACAAAAATTTAGATTTTTCTAAGACAAGTAAAATCACATTTTGACCATTTAAAGTGAACAATCTTTAGTCCTAACTTTTGTGAGTAGGGGGATATTTTTTATTAGCTAAAATCTTGA
Source organism: Tetragnatha versicolor (assembly GCA_024610705.1). NCBI lineage: Eukaryota > Metazoa > Arthropoda > Arachnida > Araneae > Tetragnathidae > Tetragnatha > Tetragnatha versicolor. Next base: position 11,824,182 of record JANDEH010000017.1, on the reverse strand, counting down.
AAATTGGATTTTTAATCATTTTTACTAACTTGAAAAAATTTGTGTCCAAAGGTACAACAAGTTGGTGTACCTGTAGACACCCTTAAAGAGGGAAGTTTTAGTTGGAAAAAAGCTAAAAATGAACATTTTTATTGATGCATTACCTTTCAATAAATTATTTCAAGCATTTTTAAAATTGGAAATATATTTTTTTAAAGTAATGTAATTTAAGATCGTAAATGATCATTAAAACGAAGTTGATTGATAAAAGTCTTGATTTTTTACCAAAAATACATACATAAATCACATGGGATTAACCATTATTTATATAATCCTTCAATCCCTACCAAAACATTAACAGCCACTATCCAGTTCCACACAATTCTACACATGTAAATTTACACAATTCTACACATTTTCCTCCTCACAACACGCCCTTCTCCTAGTCACTCCCTACAAAGTATTCCACCGCTACAAATCCAAACCCAGACAAATCTCAGCAAATAGATAACCCTGCCTCAAAGTTCATACATCGCCACTCACCCATATCCCGCCTAAAATTTAATTTAGAGATTACTTTACATCACGGCCCGTCCAGTCCAAATAACCCTGCAGAATTAGGTGTGTGAGATATTTCAATGGCTGGCTGGGAGATTACACTAGACAGGCCCCTGGATAATGTATCCAGGTGTGAATTCTTCAGGAGCGTCTCCTAATTACACTCTGCTTCCGATGGAGATTCGACCGATGCCACTGAAAATGTTAATCTGCCTCAGACGAGCATTGGGATTCGCCTCTTTAATTGTGGGCATTGAAAGTAGTTCGATTTTGATTGGAAGTGCGATTCCTGTGGGGATGAATTTGTGAAAGGATTAGCATTGCTGGATTGAAAACCGTTGTTTGCGTTGTGGTTTATTTGAGTTGGTCTCTATCAGGGTTGGCAAAAACCCGGGTTTTTTTTGAAAAAACCCAAGTGGGTTGGGTTTTTTTCGGGTTTTTTCAATAAAAGCCTGAAAAAACCCATATGACACTGGGTTTTTTCGGAAAAAGTGTGGGTTTTTTCAAAATTTAGTGGTTTTCTCCTATAATGTAAGTGGGTTTTTTTAATTTTAGTGAGTTCTTTCTATCTTAACCCATTACTGCCTGACGTCCCTTTTTAGGGACGTTTTTTAAAAATCCTCCTATTTCTACAAAAATTATTCCTTCGAATCAAAATTTGCACTGATGTATCTCTGATCTTCATTGAACATAAAGAACACAAGAAGAAAGCAGAATTTTAAAAAATTTTCACTTTTTTTAAAGTTGGAAGATAGAATTTTTCAGAAAAGTGCTTTTTTAAAAATTTTAAAAGAAAAAGCTTAAAAATCCTAATTGTTATTTTAAAAAAATTTCAATGCCGATATATATTACTGTTTATACATTAAATCAGTTGGGGTGTTTTTTTATTTTTCCAAAATATTTTATCTTGACCTTATTTTGGACCCTCGAAAAGCGTCCCTAAAAAGGGACGTCAGGCACGAATGCCCCCGTGGTTTTCCCCATAGTGAAATGCTAGTGTTTCCTTTATTTTTTCATAAAAACGCCTTTGATTCTTATGAAATGAATTAAATAACTGATATTTATAAAATTACTTTAATTTTAGATAATAAATTTATTATTTTTGTTTATTTTTTTTGGAAAATACTGTTATTTCTGCCAAATTTATGGAATAAAAAGTCTTAAATTATAAGAAATTAATTAATTTATATTAATTAAAAGGAATAAATTAATTATTTTACTGTATTTATTACTTATGCAAATATATTCCGGTTATATTTTAATTAAAATTTTAATAATTATTAGTTATAATGACTTTTTGTCATTAAAATTGCTAAAAAAGTCGCTTTTGTGATAAATGTTCGGCTTTTTTTCTAATTAGATGTCGCTAATCATTGTGTTCTATACTGCAGATCAATCTATATCATCTGGCTTGCTAATGCACATCCCACTAATGCTTGATTTTTGGGGAGAAATTCGTGGTCCGCACAATTAAATTAAATAAAATGAAAAAAGTATGGGCATTTGAAAGACTTAAACTTCACAAATTGAGATATTCAGATGGATTTGAGGTGTGTAAAAGTAATTAATACTTAATATTAGGTAACACATAAACAAAGAATGCCTTTTTCAATTAAAAACCTTAATTAATTTGCAATTAACATAGATTTGGGAGGAAAAAACGTGTTTTAGAGCATAAAAATGCTCAAATTACGTTAATTAGGGTTAATTTTACAGTTAATTGGATAAATAATTATTATTTTTTGTTCATATTCATGTTACACAGTATGGTTCCGATCACTTTTGCTGCATTTAAAAAGGTAGAAGATGTTTTTGAGGCTTTAAAAAAGTTTTCTAACATGCGTTTACAACAGGGAAAAACAACGGGGGCATTCGTGCCTGACGTCCCTTTTTAGGGACGTTTTTTAATTTTGGTGTAGAAATTAAAATTTTAACCTGGAAATTTTTTCACTATTTTTCCAGTTGTTGTGGGGCTATTTACTATGTTTTTACCAAATATTTAAGAAAAATAAAAAGTTGGGCATTAATGGGTTAAATGTGTTCTGTCAAAATAATTTCAGTTTTTCCACAGTTAAGTGGGTTTTTTCAAAGTTTTTATACTTTGAAAAAACCCACTGAAATTGTAAAAACACCCCTTATTTACTGAAACCTGGTTTAAATTTTGAAAAAACCCACTAAAATTTAAAAAATATCCTAAACTTTGAAAAAACCCACTGAAATTTAAAAAATCTTCCTTGTTTTTTATATCTAGTTTGAACTTTAAGCGTCCTAAATTTTGAAAAAACCCCATTCAATAATAAAAAACCCACTGAGAATGAAAGAACCTATTTAACTTTTAAAAAACCTCCCTGAAATTGAAAAAACACCATTTAATTTTTAAAACCTTGTTTAAATTTTGAAAAAACCCATCAAAATTTTAAAACTATCCTAAATTTCGAAAAAAAAACATTAAGTTTTGAAGGAACTGCCAAAATCTTGATTTTTCTTGAAAAAACTCAAAAATGGGTCCGAAATGTGGGTTTTTTCACATGGGTTTTTTTGAAAAAACCCATTGGGTCCAATCCAATTGGGTCCAATCCAGCCAACCCTGGTCTCTATGCCTGTCTTCGTGTGTTTAGACTAGAGTTTGAAAGTTCAAATGTTATGGTAGCTCAGGTGTAAGATTCTTGTTCAATGAAAAAAAATGCCTCTAGGGCTGTAAACTGCTAGATGTTTTCGTAAAAACCTATCAAATATAAGAATGAAAATTCACATTTTTCAAACGGTTAGTAAGAAAAACTTTATCCAGATTATTATCCCTCCCATATGAAAAAAAAATCAATAAAAAATGAAAATATTATAATTTATTTTTAAAGAATTATATATACACATTATACAGGGTGTCCCAAAAAAGACTGACATATTTAAAAATCAATAAATAATAACTCGGAAACTAAAAAAAGAAAAAATACGCAGTTTGTTGCATCCTACACCTAAGACTATCAAGAGTTGGATGTAACAAACTACGTATTTTTATCGTTTTTAGTTTTTGAGTTATGAGTTATTGATTTTTAAATATGTCAGTCTTTTTTGGGACACCCTGTTTATGTAAAACACTTATGAACTTTTAAAATAATAGACGATCCAAATAATAAGGAAGTTGCATGTGTCAGATTTTCAAAAACAAACAAGTGTTCCGTATGGTTTTTTGTATGGTAAAATGAAATATCTAGTCAGTTTTTCAAAAAAATGTACAGTTAATTAAATATTTTAATTTAAAAGTCGAGAAAAAAACGTGACTGAAAACGTTTGTTGTTTAAACTTAGGATGACGTCAACAATAATACCATCAACTCCATTGCTTTTCAACAATTCCTATTGTAAGATGACGTCACATCCAAACTCTTGGCGTTTTCGCGCGCTTTTAAAAAGGGGATTTTTGTTAACTTTTTGGCAATAAAAAAATTTCTCGATCGACTTCAAATTTTGGGTAGTTGCTTATTTTTGCAAGAAGAATCGAAAGAAAATAAAAAAAATCATGCAACTTCCTCATTTTCAAATTTAATTAACAGCGTGTACCCAAGTTTATTCTGTATTCTTTCAATGTATGAAATATATGTGTTAAAGTAAACACATGGCGTCACAAAAAAATGAAGTTATTTTTACTATTTATTACACGCTTTCGTGTAAAACATTTTCCTACTTTATTGAAAATGAAAGTAATTCCATTATGTCTGTAACAGCTGAAATTGGTAAACCTTTCTCCATAATGATTTTTAGTCATCACGGTTATTGATAATTTAAAAAAAATGTATGGGAATATAACCCAAACATATAAATAGTTAAAACTTATCGATAAACTGAACAAAGTTTTGACATCCTAATACCCAAACCCTACACTCTAACTCTGTTAAAAACCAACAAGTTACGGATTTACAGCTTACAGCATTATATAAAACTGCAATAAAACCAAACTCAAAGTTAACTTCCACTACGACACAGCAGGAAATTTTGATCACCCAAAGTGTCAGTTAATCGCTAGTGAAAAAAGCTTTTTTTCTCTCTCGCCCTCCCACTGATAACCGCAGAGCGAAAAATTTAATATTAGCCATCGGGAAATAGTTTCGAAGCAGTTTTTATCACCTTCACATCGATTTCCAAGCCTTTTGTAAACGCCTCTCGAAGAAAAGATTTCTCATACACTGTCGAGACATCAATGCGATTCTTCATCGATTCTTTCCTTCTTTTCTATATCATAATCGTTTTTATTTTAAGTAATCTTTGAAAATCTTTCGGAAGTTCTTGCATTTGTCATGCTTCCCTCCGCACTAATGGACGATTCTTGTTACATGGGCGGGTGAGTCGCAGGACTTTTTTTTTGCCCCAGTAGGTCAAAATAGAACGACTCAATAGGAAGGGGACACACCCCCGATTCAGTTTAACCCTTTCGTATAAGAAACTGCGGACGTTTTGGTGATTAATGGTTTTTGGGCATAAAAGTAATTACCCGTAGACCAGTCTCCTCTCAGGAACGTTTTTGCTCTGACTCGCGATTTTTCGTTTTCCATGCTGGAAATCATCGATCATCTTTGCTTCATGAGAATTGATTACACTGAGAATTGGTATGGAAAATATTTTTACCTACTATCTTTCATCCTTTGCATAAGAGAATTGGTATCGTGCTCAATCATATCGCTTCCAGTGTCAAGGAAACCGATTATAAAACTCGGCTTTTCTTCTTTTGAAGTAGTTCGTCTGAAAATGATGGAACAAGAAATTTTATTTCGAAAATGATTATTCCAGTTATTTCAAAAACTGCATCATGTCACTCACTGGAAGTCGTGGATGGGTCGTCTTCCAGTGATATGGGGAGCAGTAAGCTATTTGAATGGTCTCCGCCGCCATTAACACGACAGTATATTCACCATTAACTTAAACTAAGGTTACGTTAGTGGTGAATACGGAATACGGCCCGGAATTTAATCATAGTTACCCTGTACATATAAAAAAATACGCACACTGAAATATTACAACACAAAAAGAGTAATCCCCGTTCACGGTTTTAAAATATAATAGATCTATACAGGGTGTTCCAGAAGTCCGTTCCGCGGCTTTTATTTGGAACAAACGGGTCCTAGGGTCACTAAAGTAAGTGACCCTGGCGAATCCATTGAGATGATTTACAGCACCCTTAGGGGCGAAATAAAAAAGTAAGAAAAATTAATTAAAAACTATAGGAGGATCAAAAACCTCAATGAGAGTATTGTTGTCAACGTTATGAAGAAATCACGGAAAAAAATTTCATGGAAATATCGTGAATATTGGTGGAGATAAAAAAATTAGCATGTGAAAATAGCACTTTTTCAGACGTCAAAAAGAAAAAGTTCGAAAATTTGCTAATTTTTCAGTATTGTGTAGTTTTTGGGTTTTTTAGTTGAAAAAAGGCAAAATTCAATAAAAAAATTTTTTGAGGCATGAAAAAGTGCTCTTTTCATATGATATTTTCATATGATTCACGATATTTTCATGAAATTTTTTTCTGTGTGTTCTTCATAACGTTGGGAACAATACTCTTACTGAGGTTTATGCTCTTTAGCTCCTTTAGTTGCTAAATTAATTTTTTAAACTCCTTTATTTCGCCGCTAGGGGCGCTGTAAGTAATTTCAATGAATTCTCCATAATCACTTACTTAGGGGTAGACCTTACGTCCGTGACCCTAGGACACGTTGGCTCCAAATAAAAGCCGCGAAACGGACTTTTTGAAACACCCTGTATCACATAACTAAGATACTTAACTGATAAAAATTATGTTTAGATTATTAAAATAATTAATATTAGATAATAAAATAAATTCTGCTTAAGGACTAAATTATTCATACTTAACAATTGTAAGCTAATCGCATAGCATCGTTGTAAGCTATGTATTTTAGATCTTAGAACATAAAATTTGCATCATTTGGAGCTTTAGGGGGATGTTTTTCGAAAATGAGCCCATCACAAGCTCCGAAGAAACATTCTGCGGTGTTCCGAAACGTTATAAAGAGTAAAATTTCATAGACTTTTCAAAGTAACATTCCGTGGCTTTCAGACACTTGTGAGCATACTTTCAACTACTGTAACTTTTCTCGTAACTAGTACTACGTTCATGTCTACAAAATTGGTCCGAAAAAGTTCAGGATTTTGAAAAGCGATGTATTAAAATCCTGTAAGAAGATCAAGTACATAATTTGTTATAACTTTTTAGAGAAATTTTGGACTTCTTCAATATAAAGCTAATGATTTCACTTCCATGTTATTCTTTCTTTCAAGTAAAGAATTTAGTACCAAAATTAAAACCTTTAGGGAAAAACTTTGATGTACTAGTAATAAAATTGTTTACTGTTTTACTATATGGAACAACATAATTATTATCCTATTATGGATACTGATTTTACAGTTATGTAATTGTTATAACAGTTATGAAAATGAGTTATTGCGTTGCAAAAAGAGGGGAATAAATAAAATAAAAAGGAATAAAAAATAAAATTCCGAGCTCTTCAGCTGAGTAGATGAATTGCTTGAGATTATTTTTTTTGCAAAACACATGGTAATGGACTTTGGATACGTGATAAGCAAAAAAAGCTAAAAATTATCTAGTCTCTGGTCAAACCATCCAATATTAGTGAAAAATTAAAACAAAAAATATCTTTATTACCTTAGTATTAATTTACCTTAGGATTTTGGACTGAAATTTAAAGAAACTATGGTACCATTTTTTCTGTTTTTTTAATGCGTCAATTGTTGTATTTTATTATTAAGGCTAAGCGCGCACTAGAGACTTTAGTCACGGAGACAGAGACAAAATTATCACCCTGGCCATTACTAGAAGCTAGAGCGATAGAGATGCATTGCTCTCCAGTAACTAGTGTTATAAGTCACCGTGACGGAAGTCTCCAGTGCGCGCTTAGCATTACACTTAAGAGAAAAAGTTTCAGAAAGAAAAGACAGGAAGCAGAAATATTTTAGGAAAATCTTTCAAAACAGAGTTACTTGACTAAGAAAAAAAATAACTTTCAAATCTAGTGTGTGTAAACTAGAATGAATGAGCAGTTTATTCTTGTAGCATTTATTTTTCTCTCTTAATACTAGTTAGGTGAGAATAATAAAGTTATATTAGCTACATAACCCCTCAGCTAGTCCCAGCTAAATTATAGCTTAAATTTAAAAAAAAAACAGTTTATATGCAACAATAATACCAAGAAACACGCTATACTTCCTTTGAATTCATAATAGGGGAAGGAATCTCCATTCTATAAAAATGTTCGGAATAACATGTTGTATGTTTTGGAAAAAGTGTGATAAGTTTCTTTAACTGTCAACCCAAAGGCTTTAAGCTTCATAAAGTATTTATGGGAATCGCATACAGAAAAGAAATTCCACTCCTACAACAATTCAAGACGAACTTTAAATAAATTTATACGACACTTCAAGCTTCCTTTGCATATCTCTTTACTCAAAAAATAAAAAAAAAGTTTCTGCAGAATTCTTTATACGGCACGAATAGAAGCTTACGATATTCTGTCATATTTTTCTTTACGCAGATACTCAAAAAATCATCTCAACTCTAAATAAACTTTGTCACACACTCTAAAAGAATCGGGGACTGTACTTGGACTCCGTCGTTGAATCTCTGCGTTTGATGCGACGATGATTCTTTCTTTCGAAGCCATCTGGGTTGAGTAATTTTTCAATGAATTTGCACAATGGCGGATCGGGAGAGAACACGGAAAGGGGTCTGGGGGGTGTTCTAGAACAGTAAAAAAGCGAAATCTTGTTCGATTTCTTCTTCGTAAATACATTCGAACGAACAAACAGAAAGACAAGGCCTAGCTAGGCCTAGTCGTTTCTTTTCCTCTTATCGCGGCAATTGCAGCCTTTCCAGTTACGGGAAACGGTTGAAGAAATGTTGGGTATTCTTATCCCTTTTTCGGTTCCTACGATTTCAATTTTTTCAGAAGGAAATGAGAATGCTGAGAAATATCAATAACTAATGCAAATGCAAAGGAATGTCGTTTGCATAAGTAGACGGTTAAAGTTTACTGTCGTATTTGGTATTCATGAGAAATTCCGGGTTTTTTGTTTCAGAGTTGATGTTAAGTTTCTCTTTCAGTCTCTTCTTAGAAAACTGATACATAGCTTTACCGGAATTTGAATTTCCTCGGTCTATCTACTTGCATGGGGGGCACGAAGAATGACGTTTATTTCTTTTGTGGTTCTTTTATTTTTTTGGATAAGCCGACTTTTAGAATGTAACTAAAAAACAATCACTCACTTCAGTTCGACGAGGATATAATTTATTTCTCATTTTCGAGAAGTTTATTATATGTGTCATCGACCAGAAGATGTTTGCTGAATTTTTCCACTTAACGGGATGGAAAGCGAATACAAATGGGATTTTAACTTCTGAGCTTAGTTTAAATTGCACGGGGTTAAATATGAAAATTTCTGGGAAAGTTTATCGAAAGAAAAACAAACAAAACCTTCAAAACATGATTTTAATTCGCTCTCGAATATATTACCTTAAGCCAAAAATAACTCTCTAACTTGAAAAAGATGAAAGGTGTTTGATCCAGCAATATTTAATGGCTTCCGTTGAATAAACATTACGAACTTTAGAAGCAGCGGGTTCCAGAGGGTATAATTTATTCTTTTCAATGACACTCTTTTAAGCATATATTATACAGGGTGTATCTGAAATGGTGCAACAAACTTTCAGGGATGACAGTACTCATCAAGACGAACAAGAATCGGTATAGAAAGGGGGGTCCCAGACCAAATCCCCCAGGGAGTTAAAAATGGAGCGACACCCCAAAAAAATCATTGAAAAATTCAATTTGTAGAAGAACTACTATTGGTAAAAACTTAATTATGGTCTTAAAAATTGTGGTTTAATTTGGTCTTTAAAATTACTTCAAAAGTGTTCACTTTAAAATTAATTTTATCTCTCTATATTAAAAAAAAGTTACTGTCACCGCCGCTGCCGCCGCTGCCGCCGCTGCCGCTGCCGCCGCCGCTGTTTCAGAAAATTTTATTTTTCAACTCTTTGAACTCTTATATCGCAAAAACTACTTGATAGAAATTTATGAAACTTGAAACGTTTGTAGAGGAATATTTGGGGCACATTCTAGAACAAAAAGCTAACTCATGTGATAATTAGTTGTGGGGTATTTTTAAGGTCAAAGTTGAAGTTTTTCTTTTTTCGCCGCGTAATCCAGTTCAGCAAAATCTATTGGCAGCAGAGCTATGATTTTTTGCAGCCTAATACTCTGAAGTATGAAGATGTGCACTACGTCGCCCTTTTTTCGAATTTCGAATTTGGTTTAGAGTAATTAATTTTTTAATTTTTGAAATTTTTGACACTTTTTCGTTTTTTTCTATCTAAAATGAAAACTAATCACGGTATCAATATGATTTTTTAAACACTTATACTCTCATTTTTTAGAAAGAGATTGGCGTTTAATTTTTTTAAAAATTCTAATTAGTTTTGGAACTATTAAGCATCAAAGTTTCATTTTTTTTCATAGTTTAGTAGGTCTTTATCAGACGTGTTTAATGTTTTTAAATTTTATATTTGCCTGTTCACTAGATTGTCGCGAGCACGGATATTTAAATTAAGTTTTGAGGTGCACATTTTTGCTCTAAGTTTGCTAGCGATATAGTATAGACTTGGTTAATAATCTTTTAAAGATAATTCGATATTTTTTGAACTACTAGAGAAATAAATAATTTAGCTTTTTTGAGTGCTATTTGTGCCGACGAAAGGAAGAGGATTTTCGGGAAGTTTGTATTACTCTGATGCTAAAGATCGATTACAGATATTACAGATCGCTTCGCGATCTGTAAAGTGCTGAATAGCAGTTACGGGGGTTGGTGAGCGTAAGCGAGTAGGGGGCGGTAGCCCCCTACTTCCTTTGTTTTGATATTTTCGTGGTAATGATCCGAATTAAATTATTGAAAAGTTTGAGAGACAAAAAGTTTCGATATTAAATGATCATTAACTATACTCTGTTCATTTATGATTAGCACCTGAGACGTAATGTATTAAAAGCAGTTATTATTATAATTATCGTCAAAAAAATTTTCTTCTGCAATGACAAGGCAACCTAAGCAGAAATAGTTAAAATACTGTAGAAACAATCGGTCACTGAAGTTGTCTGATAAGCGTTATTAAGCATTATTGAGCGTTTTTGATGCTGTTGCAGGCGCCTATTCTAAATGAACAGATTATAAGCAGACAAGTTCCAGGTTGTACTGGATAGTTGAGATGAAACAAGCGAGCCCTGCTCGCTAAGATCGCGAAGCGATCTTCAAAGAACTGCGAAGCAGTTCCGGGGGTTGGTGAGCGATAGCGAGCAGGGGGCAGAGCCCCCTAGTTATGAAAAAAATTAAAAAACACAAAAAATGTGGAAAATCTGCCAAAACCTTATTTTGTATTTCGAAATCCTTTCTTTTGATTTGATAATCTGAAAGATCATAGTTGAAAACCCTTAAGTCCAAAGTTTCATGTAAATACAATCTCGAGATGCTGTTAAAGTTTGTTTTTTGGGTGCGCAAGCAGTTTTCTAGAGCTGTTTCCAGAACAGCTGTTTCCGCACGCAAAAAAACAAACTTAAACAGGATCTCAAGCGTTTAATATTGATTGTATTTACGTGAAACTTTGGACTTAAGGGTTTTCAGCTATGATCTTTCAGATTATCAAATCAAAAGAAATTATTTCGAAATAGACAAGACAAGACAAGAAGACAAGAAACTTAATTGTAATGGGCACTGCCCGTTTACAAAATGAAACATGAAAAGTAGCAGTAAGAGACTATATGAAATAAATTAAAAAAAAGAAAAAGAAACATTTTTACAAATAACACATTTAACACAGATAAATTAACATTAATATTTTAACAGATAATTTAACACATATAAACATATTTTTAGCATACATACAAATTTTATTGCATTTTTTTTAACAAAATATTCAAAGTATGACTATTAAGTTGATTCAAGTAATATATTGCGGCGAAGTTTTAAAACAAATATGGTAAAAAGGAAAATTAAATTATAGTTTATGTTTTTCTGCTTTAGAATATGAGGAAAAGGTTTTAAATTTTGTAAATGAGTTAGTCTATGGTGGTTATACAGAGGACAAGAGTTAAATATGTGTTGCCAAGTCTCATTCTCTTCCAAGTTGCAAAAAGAGCAAAGGTTAGTATTAAAAATTTCGAAGATTTCGCCTTTATAAAATATCCGGGATTGATTTAATCGCAACTGGAAAATTATTCTCTTTATAGCAATATCGTACTCTGAATCAACATAATCTTCAAAAAAGGAGGAGTTTTTTAAAAAATTTGTAAAAATTTGTATTGAGGGAAGTGAGTGCTTCTTTCAGTCCTAGAAATATCATTTTGGACAGATTGATCCCAGACAGTCCTCAGTATGGAAGGAAGGTAGATTGAAGCTTGTACCGGGTCCTGTGCATTCCAAACAAAACTAAACCCAAGATTATCAAGAATATTTTTTATGCATAAAGTCCAGTTATATACTGGGTTGGTTGAGAATTTGGAGTTCGAAAACAACTTATTATAACAAATTTTTGTATATCTAAAGTCTGGTAACCTGAGTATTTTTATCCAATATTTTAAAATTAATTTAACCAAAGTTACTGAAATCGGAAATTATTTCGAAATACAAAATAAGGTTTTGGCAGATTTTTCACATTTTTTTGTGTTTTTTAACTTTTTTCATAATAAAACAAATTTTAAAGTGAAGACTTTTGAGGTAATTTTAAAGATCATATTAAACCACAATTTTTAAGACCATAATTAAGTTTTTACCAATAGTAGTTCTTCTACAAATTGAATATTTCAATGATTTTTTTGGGGTGTCGCTCCATTTTTAACTCCCTGGGATTTGGTCTTGGCCCCCCTTTCTATACCGATTCTTGTTCGTCTTGATGAGTACTATCATCCCTGAAAGTTTGTTGCACCATTTCAGATACACACTGTATATGGAGTATGTATTTGTATCTACAAACACGGGCAAATGAATGCGGGGTGGCCATCCACTGAGCTTAGTAATTTTCCCTGATAATTCCAGATTTTAACTAAATTTTCTCTGGTTGTACCTAAATTTTCCTGCTATAGTCTTTAACAGAAGAAATGCAAAAAAAGTTATCTTTATACACAAATTACAATTTTGTTAAAAATTCAATTCGAAATAGTAATAAATGCATGATTAACTTTAAAACCCAGACATAGTCCCCTTAAAAAATAATTCAACCGGATTCATATTTATTTATTCATCGCCCTTTTAAATTAAAAAACTTCAACGCGATTCAACCAACGGATTAGTAACTAATTTTGTAAGATAGCAGGAAAATACTTAAAATTTCCCTGATTTTCTTAAAAATTATCTGATATTTCCCTGATTGTTCCAGAACTTTCAAATTCCCTGATAATTCCATATGTTCCCTATTTTCCATACACTGTAAAAAATAATCCTGTAAAAAAACAGAAAATTTCTGGCAGCAAAAGTTGCCAGATAAGTTTTGTAAGAAGAAAAATCCTGTAAACAGAAAAAAGCTGTAACCTACAGGTAAATGCTGTAAAAAGAAACTTTATGTCAAGTGAGCTACATATTTTTTCTGTTGCCTCACAGTAATTTTCTGCTTGTGAGCATGCGGTCGACTTATTTTAGCTGTTTTTTTTTGAAATTTTAATAAATAAATAACCAGGGATAGAACCCACGACCTACCGCATGCTAAGCAAGCACTCTACCGCTGCTCCAACGAGGATTCAGTAAAAGTAGAAATTATCCGAAGATGTTCTTCCTTTCTCCACGAACTGAAACTTTCTGTTTAAGTACAGATAAGTTTAAAAACTAGAAAAAAAAGCTGTTTTTTACATAAAATAAATAGAAGTGCGGTGGGAAATGTTACATGACAGAATATCCCTGTAAACATGAAGTCATTTTTATTAAAACTTTCTGTTTTTCTACAGTTTTTTTACAGTGTACCGGTGGCCACCCTGCGAATGATTCTTTATTGACAACTTGATATAACTCATACAAAGTCTCATACAATACAGTATTATAAAATTTTTATAACTCAACTTATATTCTTTTATGTAAACTCATTTCGGAAATAATCTATGTAATAGGACTTCAGCACGTAAGTCTGCAGATTTTTTGCAGCAGTTTTGAATAAATTCTAAAAGCATTTCAGCGGGCTTATAAAAAACTGCAGAGTTTCTAAAGACAACTGCAGAATCCATAAAGAAAACTGCAGCAAAGTGTGCAGCAAAGTGTCCAAATTCCCTTCACTTGTTTGAAGAAGTTTTGCTGATTTTTTTTGCTGGGATGTACAATGCATACATAACACAATCAGTCCTTTGTTATTATTATTATTATTATTATTATTATTATTATTATTATTATTATTATTTAACAACTATTTTAAAATCAAACAACTATTATTTTTAACCAACTTTATACGAAAAACTAATTTACTGACACTCAACGCTGACTTCATCAACTCTAATATTCTCAACAGTTACAGCTTTTTCTCAAACCATCCTTAAAACAACCCTCCCAATTCTAAGCAGAGTTGAACCCAACACTTCTCTCTTCCGTTTCAACAATTACAACCCTTCTTCCCCAATGTCACACAACACTTTTAAAACCCCTCTCACTGTGACTCCATCGCCTCACGAACAAACTTCTCAAAAAGAGCCGCCCCATTTTAATTATTTTCTCTATCTCCTCTCATGCGTTAGAAAAAGAAAGAAAAGAAATCCTCCGAGTCCCACCAAGTGCTTGGCCACACAAGGTGACTTGAGTCGCGCAATCCATTCGGCGGACCCTTAAAAAACGGAAGGAAGAAAGAAGGGGACTTGAGGGATACTTGTTTTCCTCCGATACACTGTAAAAAATAATAGTAACGTTCTACATAATTTCCAGAAACGTTCCTGCTTTTTATGAGTTTTTACAGCAGTTTTACACTTTTCTTTACACTGCACCTGTCATGCCTACATCAAAACCTTTTTACAAAATTTTTTTGCTGCCGTAATTGAGCCTAAGAAAGGACGTCTTTTTACATCTATTTTTCAAAATTTTCTCAAAGTATCAACCGATCAAAATTCCAGACTTGGATCTTAATTCTAATTTCGTTGTTTAAAATGCTGAGGCTTTTTATCTACTGGACCAAATATCCTGAAACTTTTACTGGCTGTTTTTGGAAGTGCGTTTAACAAAAGGTGGTATGAGTTTTTGGATATTCATAGTAGATTTTTTTTTTAAATATTAGTGAATTTAGATTTTATGCATTTTTAGGGCAAATATTCTTTTAAATTTACCTTTAGGAGCAGCGTCCAAAGGAACTAAACAGGCGTCGTAAAAACACTATGAATTATACTCGAAACTATGTTAGGTGAACTCACCGCCTGTGGAGTTTGTAGATATATTTATTTCGGGAAAAGGTAAAATTTTTTTATCAGTTATAAAGCTAGATTTTTGCACCGAGAAAGAGTACTCCGAATTCTTCCTCCCCTTACACATATTCAATAGGATCAATGTAGTGTAACCTTTTGCAAAAATGTTTCGATAAAATTCGCACCTGGACGAACTAAATATATTAAAAGAACTGCGAATGACAGAGTGTTAAGGGGGTCTGGGATTTTTTAAAACCTGGTTTTTACCTTGTTTTGGTACACTTATTCTGAATTTAGGAGGAGTTGCCTTAACTTAAAACTTAAGCTTTTAAGTTAAGGCCCTTCCTCTACTCTGTTAAAAAAATCCTTTATCCAATTTGTGGTGAAAGGTTGGGCTATTTCACCACAAACTGGGTAAAACTTAGTTGCAACCTATAGTTAGGTAACAGGCATCACCAAGTTTTCGGTGCTTTCCCTAGAGAAAGACTGAAAACTTGGTGAAACCTGTTACCGAACTATAGGTTAATTTAACCCAGTTTGTGGTGAAAGATTGAACTTTTAGCTTTAAATTATATTGCCTTTCATCTCCCCTTCTTTCTTCCCTCCGTTTGATATAGATCTTAACGACTTGAGCGACTCGTGTCGCCCATCGGGGCCAGGCACTAAGAAGAGGAAAGAACAGCACTTAACCTCATCATTCCAGGATCCGTGTTACAACCAAATGCCCCTTCATTAGCGAATGGCGAAGTGAGGGTCGCGCCAAACTGAGCTGCTTGAAGATGCCAAAGCAATAAAAAACTCGTCAAGATGCTTATCAAGAAAGGGGAGAAAGCATGGAGTTGAGCCTCAGTCTCTCCCCTCGCTTGAATTTTATTGACGATTTTTTATTGCTTTGGCGTCTTCAAGCGGCTAGTTTGGCACGAACCTAAACACGGTGACGCGTAAGAAAATGGCGACGCCTTCCGAATGATGATGATGGAAGGAATAATCTGTGAAGGCCCTCCCTACGAAAGCTATTTAGATCTTTTCAATTTATTATTGCCGACGGAAGTGAAGAGGTGTCGGAGAGAAATGAAAGCTTTCTCTCTTGGGAATGTTTTTTTCTGACTGGGAGTGTTTCGTTAGACTTGGTCTCTTTTGCGTGAAGTTTTTTTGTAGGATAGTAATGAAAGGGCTATTATTGGCTTTGATGTCTTTTCGGATGTGTCTGAATATGTTGTTAAAGAACGGTGTTAAATTCCATCAGTAAATGATTGTTTCTAGAGCGGTTGTCCTTCACTGCAGAAAATAATCGCATAGAGACAGAAACTTCCCTTTCCATGGAATTTCTCTGTTGACTGAACTTTTATTGTATGCTACGACCATTTCGCAATTTTGGAGAACTTATCCATCAGAAACATTAAATTTTTTAAACTGTATATTGTCTCTCTACTGAATGTGTCTAATTTTTTTTAAAACTTAAGGAATTTCAGTGGGTTATGTCCCTAAATATTTTCGCAGAAAAAAAGTATACAGAACAGGTTTAGTCAAAAGAGAAATTCAGTGGAAAGAGAAAAGCTCTTGCAACTTTTGATGCCAGACCATGCGTACTGAATTATACTACGATTATTATATTACTATTTTTTGCAGCTTCTCACTCTCTCTCTCTCTTGTTGTAAAAATTTTTAACGTGGATTTTTTCATGAAAAAGAGTGATGTATACAAAACCTTTTAGGCAAGACGAAAATTCTATTCTGATACAAAGTAATCAAATAACAAGCAGTTAACTACTTCAAATTAAATACTTAGATCTGTATCATTTTCAATTTCACAAAATTAGGAGTAAATTAATATCAAAGGTTTTTAATGGAACATTATTTTAAATTAATTAATCCATTCTAGAATAATAAATGTTAGGTTAATTAAGCTTTTTCTTGAAAATTTTATATTGAAAAATTGGAGAGTCCATCGATACAGGAGTAGACATACATGATACATGAAGGATACCAGGAGTAGGAGTAGACTTCGAAACAGGAGTAGACCAGGTCAACATCTCACAGTTAACCGTAACCGTCATCATTGCCCATGGTACAATATATATTAAACACATAGGATACAACATCCTCATCAATAATGATAATGATAATGATAATGATAATAATAATAATGATAAATTAATAATGGTAATAATAATTACAACAATAAATAAAAATTAATTACTAAAAAGGGGACTTACAATGGATCTCCTATGGCACATAGCTTTATATCTATACTATACCCTAAAAATTAAACGTTAGTAAGTTATATTTAACGAAAAAGGAAAAACGTCGAAAATATCGAACATTAACTTCTTACTAACAAAAGAGTGTCTTATAATCAGTTTAAACTTCATTCCCAAGTTAGTTTAACATCTCCAAACCAAACTATTTCACCCCCCAAAACGGATATATCGAACACCTCTAGGCAAATGAAAAGCAAATGCACAGCAGCCGGCACCTCACTCTCTCAAGCCACGATGAGTGTTTCTATGGCCATATATATCCGTCACTTCATCTACATACCACCATACTAACAAAAATAATAAGGGAAAAAAGAAGTCCCTGTGAAAACTTGCAAAGGACTGGCTGTTATCTGAAATCGATACCATTACCCAGATCAGTGAGCAACATTTATTTCTTCGGGTTTATCGCAAGACAAGGATGAATGTTGTTTCCACACCAACTTGTAGGAAAGATTCCTGACATCTGAATATACAGGTTCTTCCTCCTCCCGGGGATCTCAATATGTCTCACTTGAACGGGGGTTTTTTTTAGTGGGGTAGTTTTTTATTTTACTTTGCGATGTTTCTATTCCAAAGTATCTCGTTTGCTTCTGATTTGTTTCCTGGGGGCTACATTTTCCAATCTGATTCTTACACGGGAACAAACAACTTTTCGGTGTAATGTGTTCCTCGCTCAGGGAGGGGATGAGACGCGATGTTACGTGGGGGGTTCTGGAACAATATGTTCTCTTGTTAACATTCGTCGGTGGCTGATTCATTGCTTTCGGTTTTTGGAAGGAAGCTTGTTGTTGTAAATTCAAGGATCGTGAGTTGGGGTTTAAATTGTTTTTGAGTAATTTTGACTTTTTCGTGCTATCTAAAGAACTGTAACCCCCTATTTTGTACAGTTTACGACACCTATGCAGGGATAATTGTTTATTTGATTGAAGTTGCTTAAAAATATCTTATTTTACCAGCACATCTTATTTTACCATTTTTTGGTTAACAGATTTATTTATAATTTATATGTTGTATACTTATAATAAGTTGAAATGTTTTTGCATTATATAGCAGATATTTCAAAATATTTTAATGGAGAAAATAGAAAAAGTTACGCAATATATTGAAATTTTTTTATTGACTATTATTATTTCTAACCTGTCTGTAATGGTACTTATAGGCCCCTTTATTAAAAACGAATATATCTGAGCAAAAATTAATAATAAATATATTTCCAACTATACTTCAATCACTAATAACTAATAAATTCGGTTACTAATTGTATACGTAACAGTAAAGCTGATTGAACTTGATGATAAAATCATTAAGTATAAGATAATTCAAACCTAGATATTGATATTTGATTGAATATTTAGCTCGAATATGGATGTGTTCTATATTGCTCGAAATGCTCTTAAAAGTTCTATCGCTATTGGTAAAATGTTTAAACACCAGATATACGAATCATAGTTTAATAGGTAGTGAACAACTGTAGTACCTACTATGATTTAAGTAAGATGATTGAAATCATCAAACGAATTAACAGTTTTATTCTCACACAAGTGCATGCATTTAATTATATATGATTTCCGAAAGGAGTACTTAAGAAAGTCATATTTATTCAGCCTTATTCAAGCCTTCTGTTGTAATTCCATACTTAATCACCAAGAGGAAGCGTCTCAACACAGATGAAACGTCTTTTTAGTCATTTTAAGTTCTTGAATTCCTTAAAGAACTAAGACACGGACAAAATGGCACTTGTCCACCACCATTTAATGTTTTCTTACTATAAAGCTTCTTAATCAAAGACAGACTGCTGTTTGGAAGACAATGACCTTTCTTAGTCTATTTGCATAGATTGTGTACTCAAAATAGCGTTTGTATATGATGAATAGAAGTTACCCCTCCATTATATAAACTATTATGTTAGCCTAAAAAAGGTTTTTCAGACACCATTAATAAGGCTTGAGACAAGAGGGGAAAAGTTGGATTTTTAAAGCGTTCTAAGTTTTTGGTTTGTGTACTATATAAAATTTTAAGAACTATATAAATATCGAGATGTTGTAATAGTTAGCTAGGAAATTTTTTCGACTGGTTTGCAATAGCTTTTAGTAAGTGCTTCTTACTACAGTATTAAATTGCTGAAAGTTTCGTTAGTTGATTTCCTCTCTACTGGGTAACGAGGAGTTAGAAATAGTTTTTTATAAGAGGGTTGTTTTTTAATTAACTTCCGTTTTTCTCCTGAAAAAAAGTAGTAGGAATTTCGAAATAATTTTGGTACTGATAGTTAGATACATCCTTCAGGTTCAATTTGCCACATTAGAAAAATCATCGGACATTTTTTCTATTTTTTATGGATTTTACAAGCGCGTTCCTTGAACTATTTTCTCGCCAACCCATAGATAATTTCGCTTTCCCACTCCCTTCGCTCCGTCCTCAATCACCTGCCCACCCATTGTAAAATGTTAATGCCTGGCCAGCTGATCGCAAACGGAGCGAGCGGAGAAAAAAAAGCGGTTGGCGGGAAAATAGTTCGAGGAACGCGCTTGTAAAATCGATACAAAATAGAAAAAATGTCCGATTTTTTTCAGTAATGTGGCAAATTGAACCTGAAGGATGTATCTAACTACCAGTACCAAAATTATTTGAAATTCCTACTACTTTTTTTCCGGAGAAAAACGGAAGTTAATTAAAAAACAACCCTCGTATATGGAAAACATTTTGTCCAAAATATTTACGCAACCATTTATGCATGCTTTTTTGAAAATTGAATCTATGTAAAGTATCTGAAAGAGTCTAAAAGAGGATACTAGAAAATTTAACTTATTTGATTGAAAAAATAAAAACTGTCCTGATTTAGTCATTGAGAGTTTTTCCAGCTATCACTCATGTGTGTTTGAGAAAAAGACGCCAAAAATTTCAAATGATGATGATTTCGATGTCATCTCCATAATGGGTTATGGACTCGGATTTCTTTTCTTGCTATCTCTTATTTATTTTCCTGATATACACTTCTATTTAAGTGTCAAAGAACACCTCAATATTGAAAAGTTTCCAAAAATAGTAAAACGATCGCGAACCCACGCGGTTCCAAGAGGGGACAATCTTGAATGTTTCCCCCTTGGACAAAGAAGGATATCAAAATGAGTTAAAACCATACTTTTAATGGTCAAATATCAAAATTTGTTTGGAGGAGAACCCTTATACCCCCAGTGGTACCACAAGGGAATCTTGCGTTACACTTGAAAACAATTCCAAGCATTTTGTGTCAAAAGTTAAAACTGATGGTCTGGAAAAGTGCCCCTCTCTTTAGAGCCGTGCTAGATCCGCCCCTGTTGCAAACTAGTGAATAATATCGATTGATTGTTTTTCTACACATAAGAAAATTACCAAAAATTCTAAAGTAACTAAATCAAAACATTTTATCTGAAAAAAAAAACGCATGACCGAAGTCTACTAGCAGTAAGTGGGTGATTCTAGGCTTTCAATTTCATAACAGCAAGTTTGAGCTAGTTTCACTCAACTCAATATATCAATCACAGCTTCAATGGTGCTTTTTTGCAAGAGTTAGTTTATCAAGGTATAGAATTTTTTATGCAAAATTTGTCTTGCACATTATTTGTCAATTCAAATATCTTCAGAAATTATGGACATAAAAACGACTGTTACATTGAATCATATTAACAATGTTTTCACTAATTTCATTCATTTTTTATGAGAAAGGGATTTTTGTTCTGTAAATCCTGTCCTAAATATTTTCAGCCATCTTGAAATCACTTATACCCCTCAAAAACTCATGCACATGACAAATTTGTATTTACATAAACGTATTTTAATAAAAACGAGTTTTCATTGCAGGTTTTTTTCAAGTTTCGTGTGAAATTTAACGGCAATTTATTGTTGTGTTAATATGCACCTACCATTTTCCTGGCAAAATAGGGGGAACAGTACGCTTTTGTATAAGCATTCACTACGTGAAGAATAATTTGTTTACAAACACGGGAGTTGCTGAGTATAAAACATTAGGTTCCATACTAAACAACTGTTTAATGCTCAAATTTGTCACATGCTTAATTATTCTGTTGGAGCATCAGTCTCGTTACTAAATAGCGGCTCACCTTGTATTTAAATGACTCAATATCTGATTTTATATTTAGTCAAATTATCTACATTAGATACTTAAAGATGAATCTAAACATTAAAAAACTCTCTATTTTTGTAACCAAAACTAGTTAATCTCTGCCGCACAACCGACCGTGACTGCTAATTGCGAGGCAAATCAAAAGAGCGTCATCCAACCAACCTATCTGTCTCGTTTAACATTCCGACCATATAGGCGGCCATTGCAGAGGAGTGTTAAGAATAATTAATTTTCGCTTATCCTGCTCCATTCCCCCGATCGTTAACGGCCACCCTTCTTAATTAAGCCCACTTAATTGATAAAGTTAGACCGCATACGCATAATGCCTGCTCGTTATATAGATCGGACTATGGAAATGCTACACTACTAGACACAGCCCTAGGTTTTGATTCATTTTACGGCTTGGATTGGGATAATAATGCGTTTCGCTGTGAGAGATCGGATTGCTGTGTGTTTGAATGCTGAATTGTACTGAGGCTTGTGTTGTATAATGTATGTTACTGTATATTGTGTGTGTGTGTGTGTTGTGTATGACCGTGGGAGGGACTTACGGAGGAGTAAAGATCAGTAATCCCCGTTTAACTGTGTTATGAATCTGTTAAAAATGATGCAATGAAAATAAGTCACAAATACACTGCAAACTATTATTATGCATTTAGACCAATGTTTCGTCCTCTTTTGTGTTATTAGCTGTGTTATTTCGTCAGTTTGTGTTACAGTAAAATCCCGTTATAACGAACTTCACGGGACCGTAAAATTTATTCATTATAACGGAAATTTCGTTGTAACCATACTATCGCTAATTCAAATAAAAACGGTTGGGGACTTTCTGGACTTTTGTAATAACGGGATTTTTCTATTCGTTGTAACGGGATTTCCCTGTATAAGCTAGAACACCTAACATGTATTGTGCTTTGATAACTGTTTGTGTTCGTGATTCTTAGTACGTTTTTAAAATGTTGCTATCCGAAAATGTGAGGAGTCCACACAGGGTGCTACCAAAGGGGTGCAATTATAAAAAAAGTGTTAAAGTAGTATTTTTACGGAAATTTATAAAACTTTTCCAAGCAAACCATGGCGTAAAACTCGACATAATTCATGAAATTAAAAAAACAGTTTCATCATAGTATTTAATAGCAAACTCGGGTGCTCTACAGTTGTAAGGGTTAGTTAGGACTTGTGTTAAAATTATTTTTTTTAGTCTGAGCAAGCAGGAGAAATTTTAAATTTGAAAGTTTCTCTGTGGCAAAATAACTAATTATTCTTGCCTCACATGGTATATAAATTTTAGCTTTTATACTGCTTACTGAGATAAGTTTTATAAGACGCCACCCCCAAGTTGAAATTGAATTTTGAAATGTCCTAAAGCACGATTTTATGAAAACCCAAAACTAAAAAAAGTGATTGGCACAAAAAGGAATTACTTTATTTCTTTTATTACATACCTTCATTATTATCACAGTTTCACAGAACAACTATGGTCTCATCACTATTTTTATAATTAAAATACAAGGATTTTGCTTTCATAAGAAACAAAGTCCTCTTCCTTGTCCAAAGGCCTTTTAAATCATTTCCTTACTTTGAAAAAGTACCTTAACTGGAATTAAATTCAATCCGACTTTCATAAGTAGAATGAGGAAGCTCTTAATTAAATTAGAGACTCGAGAGTTATTATTTCACCACAGATAAAAATAGAATTTAAATATGCAGTCCGACATCTACAAGTTTAATTTTAATCCCCACAAAATTAACAACCAGACTTAAACAATTTTATAAATAAAGTATTACTGCATAAACAGATAATTGCGATTTCCTCTGAATAGAATCAATGTTGAAGAAATTTTTTTGACTAAAAATCATTAGACATTACAATTTTATAAATAAGGTATTACTGGATAAACAGATAATTACAATTCCTTTCTATGCTGAAGAAGTTTTTTGATTAATTACAACAACCAACTAACAAAATAACAACCAGACTCCTCAATTTTATAAATAAGGTATCACTGGATATATAGATGATTAAGATTTCCTGAAACGAGTCTATGCTCTGAAGAATTTTTTTCGAACTACATAATTACAAATTTAGGTAACATAAATTTTACAGACTTACCTTCATTACATGTTTACTAAACCTAGTCATAACACGAACCTATATAACATGGCATACAAAACTCCAACAAAAAATTCTTCAATCAAACCGTCTACAACAAAAAAACATCTATTGAACCCTTCCCTCAAAACAAAGCCCTTTTAAACCACAGAGCTATTTTTATTTATCTCTAAAAGAAGCCATTTGACGGAAAAGCAAGAGCCAGACCTGTCTCGCCCAGCTCATTTCCATACATAGAAAACAAACGCTATATGAAGAAGTCGGAAACCTGCAAAGGACTCGCTGATATCTAAAATCGATACCATTATCCGGTTCCGCGAGCACATTTATTCCCTCTGAATCTATCAGGAGGGAGCGAGATAGAAATGAATGTATTGTTGGTGAGGAGGAGGACTTACCACGGCCTTGTATTGTTGTTATATGCAGATTCCCTTGGGAAGGGTTACTGATGAATAATATGCTTTTTCGATAGTGTCAATGCCTTTAGATTCTCTTTGGATATACCACGTTTTTTGGGTTGAGTTTGTTATGGATTTGGATGAGTGTATGGAAATGTTTCCCACTGCCTTATTTGTTGCGACATGCTGCGTTGGGGTGAAAAGCAGTTTTACGGACACAAGTGTGTCGCGAATCTAGTAGGGGAGAGTGGGGCACATTCGCATAAAAAGAGCATTTCGGCATATTTTTCTGGATCTAGATGACATATTGAAACAAACTCGGATTCAAATGAAAGTTAAGACCTTTCCCGATATTTTAGAACGATAATTGGCCGCATTCATCTAGAATTTCTAACCTATATCAAACTAAAAAGCGAGAAATTTCGTGCGAATGCGAATTTTTTTTCTGTAAAATTGGTATTTTTCTTTCGCCTATACAGGTCTTTGTTTCCTTCAGGCGAATCATAATTTGTTTTGCTCATTCTTTTTGTAATATATGTGTATATATAACAATAAATTGATTTGATTTGATTTGATTTGAATGTGCCCCATGGGTGGGGCAGTTTCGCACACGTGTGGGGCACATTCGTACACATGCAAAAAATTATACAATTATTTTTACAAACTAAAAAGTTTGTTGCACTTTAAAGTAAGGATAATTAGACGAAATATTTGGCACTTTTACATATTTTTCCTCTAAATTGAAGATTTTTTTACAAAAAGAAAACAGCTTCAGAAATATTGAACATCAAAGTCCAATATTTTAACTGTCTGGTTTTATTCCGAAGGAAAGTGAACCAACATCTCGCTCATTAACACCTGAAACTGACGGTTGGTGAACTTTTAATACGATATTGTATGAATGTTGAATCATTACTTACTGGGAAAATAAAAGTTTCGTCATTAATTTTAAAGTTTAGAAGTTTTTCATCATTAATTTTAAATAAGCATCATTCAATTCCAAATTTTCTATTTGACTCACATAACAAAATTTTCTTTTTAGTAGCAAATTCTACTAGAATAAAATCACTTAAGTCCACGTTAATTGGTATTAAACAATTCAAAGGGAATTAATTTCTTCAATATTTAAATCCGGGTCTAAACTCCTTAAAACTGAAACTTTCTTTAAGATGTTATTTCCTATTATCACCAAATTTTGAAGCAATTACAATAAAAAACAATTAAACTTCAAGTTATTAAATATACTGCACTTATAAACATACAAATCACCTTCATAATCACAAATGGGAAAGATGAGGCACATTCGCACTGTCCGAATCTGCCCCATCTTTTGGTGTACGAATGTGCCCCATCTACCAGTTCAAGCTTACCACGTCTCAACAAGATATTTATAATTAAAGGAGGGAAATGAAACCTTTCTAGAAACTTACTTTAGTAGTGCCTCTACTTAATAAAATGCTGAATGTCCACTTGAGAATTATTTTTGATTGATATTTTAAGCCAACAAAATGACAAGAAAATTTACTTTGCTGCTTCTAACGCTAGCAAATTTCCAGTACGTATACAACAAAATGGCTCAGGGCTTTGAAAATTCATGCAGGAGGTGGTAGTCATGCTTCCATCTACTGGTATTTTTTTTAGATTTTTAAATTAATAATTACGAGGGGAAATGCTGTCTGTCCGAATGTGCCTCACTCTCTCCTATACCTTTGTTTTTGGAAAAGGTTTTGTTCTCTTTTGACGTACCATTCTGTTATTTATCCTGTAAAAAATTGAGGTGTTTGCAGCAACAATAAGCTTTAGTCTTTATTTAGAATTGGTGAAACAAGAGCTGTAACGCTCAATAACGCTCATGACACAACCTCAGTAACCGATTCTTTTACAGTATTTTAGTTTTTTCAGTTCAGTAATGAGGTATTTGCATGAGTGAGGGATTTGCTTGATTTTATACTTTTTCAATACATTATGGTCTAAAACTCCCAAATTTCTGATTTTTAAGTTCAAAAATGTGTTTTAAATAATTTAAAATTCAATTTTATTTTTGCCAAAACGTCAGAAAAGTTATCAGAAAACGGGCTTCTATTGGATGTGACCTCACAGCGCATGATTTGTGATTCAAAAGTGTTTTCGCGCCCAAACAAAAAACGAAATTTCAAAAATTTATATCTCAGAAACTAGGCTACGGAAATACTTGATGTTAACGTCATTCTTCATGGTTTTTTATCTACTATTTTAATAAAATTTAATCTCAAAAAGTGAGAATACCTCATTACATTAGATACGTTTTTCGAAGAGAAAATAGTTAGGGGAAAGTAGTGTCCACACTGTTTCTAGCTAAACTTTCAGTAGTATAGTAACACTGGACATAAGTTAGCATCCTTACAACCAAATCTCAAGACTAGCTAAATTTTTACTAAAAGAGTTTACCATTTGAGATAATATAGGTTAAAAACTGATTTCGCCAATCAAAAGTTAATGTTCTAAGTTTGGTTCCTAAGCTATTGTAAAAAAATACAGATTCTGTTTTGCAGTGAATTTTATATGTTATTGTGTATTGTTTCAGCTATAATAGTATGTGCTTAAAGTGGTGCTGGGGGTTAATTGAACATGGTGAGCAGACCTTTTTCACGAAGTGATTAAATGTATTACCTTGGACTTAAGGAAATCGTTGTAACTCGGACTTACCCAAGATACACTTAACTACCTTGAGTGACTAAAAAATTAAATCTTCTGACTTTAATTAATTAGTAGCTTTATTTTAAAAGCAGGGTAGGATTTAATTTCATGACTGAAGCTAATTTTAAGTGAAATCGATAATTTTGTGATCAAAATCAGTGTTTAAAATGGTTATGCTAAAAAAAGCTCCAAAGAGATCGGAGATCATTCCAATTAGACTTTAGGATTATATCTCATCCCGTAATTATAAATTTCTTAAAAATAAGGTTTATATTCATTAAATAAGAAATAAACTAAGCATTTTTGACTTAGGTGTTAGCCGAGATATTAGCATGTGAAAATAGCACTTTTTCAGGGGTCAAGAAAGAAAAAGTTCGCATATTTGAATTTTTTTTATTGCATTTTGTGTTCTTTAAACTAAAACTAGCTATTTTCACTTGCTAATATCTCTGCGAATATTCAAGATATTTTGATCAAATTTTTTTCAGTGAGTTCTTCATGACGTCGGGAACAATACTATCACTGAGGTTTTTGCTCTATCTCCTTTAGTTTTTAAATTAATTTTTTAAACTCTTTAATTTCGCCGCTAGGGGCGCTGTAAGTCCTCTCAATGGATTTTCCAGGCTCACTTGTGTATGAAAGGCTAAAGTATCGTGGGAAAGTTGTTTCATCAGTTTATTTTCAATAAATAAAAAATTACGGGGTCAAATGTAAAAATAGGTCCGAAGTACACTACCTTCCCCTACTTATTTTAGTACCTTACGCCTCACCGGCCTATTCTATATGAACAAAATATAACTCCAGCAGCTTTACAACGAAGCTAGCTCATTGTTGTTGCAAGCACCTTAAAATCCCAAGCTGTTTTGGAAATATTACGATTGTCATCATTAAATAAAATGTGCATTTTTATCGGTTGCTTTTTTTTTAAATTTGGCCACATTTCTAATTTTTGGCAATTGAAATTACTTGGTGAAGGTTAGTTGGAAAAATAAAAGAAAACACCCCTTTTTATATCTATTTTGAAAGTTTTCTTAGAGAGAAAATATTTGATGAGTTAACCCCTCGGCAATTAGATATACTCCTTCAAAATGATTGTGGCGTAGGTTTAAAATTAAAAAGTAAACTTTAAATAAGTATGGCGAAGCCCGTCGGTATTGAGGAAGCGCTTCCCGTCCCCACGCCACAATCCCGGGGTTAAAATCCTGGTCTACGGGCAAGGCAGACTCAGCCCTTCATCCCTATGGGGTTGATAAAATGAGTACAAAGCTTACTTAAGGAAATCAAGAGGTTGTTAACATCAAGATAGCGCACTCAGGCTGACCGTGACATTCAGTCACACTGTAAAAAAAACTGTAGAAAAACAGAAATTTCAATAACAGTGACTTTATGTTTACAGAGATATTCTGTCATGTAACATTCCCACCGCACTTCTATTTATTTTATGTAAAATAACAGCTTTTACCTAGTTTTTTAGCTTATCTGTACTTAAACAGAAACTTACTGCATTGAAAACCAATACAGCTATTGGCAACGTTATACTGAATCTTCTATGGTTCAGTGGTAGCGTGCGTGCTTAGCATGCGGTAGGTCGCGGGTTCTATCCCCGGATATCAATTAATTAAAATTTAAAAAACTCTACTAAAATAAGTGCATGCGCACAAGCAGAAAATTACTGAGAGGCAACAGATAAATCTGTAGCCCACTTGACAGAAAGTTCCTTTTTACAGCATTTACCTGTAGGTTACAGCTTTTTTCTGTTTACAGGATTTTTCAACCTACAGATTTTTTCTGGCAACTTTTGCTGCCAGAAATTTTCTGTTTTTTTGCAGGATTATTTTTTACAGTGCAAACGTTTTGTAACAGCTCTGCTCATAGCCTCACTGGGTGACGCTAAGTTATACTGGAGTTCGAAGGTCCACCGACCTTTACTCTATTCATTTAGAATTGGCGCTTGAGAAATAGTGCTTTCCCCCACGCTAGAAGCTTAACCATAGATACACTCTTCGAGCAGCCAATAGTAAGCCTTCTTCGTCACTTTTGTCGTGGATAGTTGCTATGGTTACCAATCGGTGGTGGGGGAAGGAAATATTTCCAAGCGCCAGCTCAAAATGAACAGAGTATAGGTACTCCCTCAAGTATCCCCCTTGGATTTAAATAAGTAAGAAATTCAGACGTTGACCTGTAAGAGTAGTCCAAAAAATGCCGCCTTAATGACAACTTTTATCATATATATTTTTTTAGTTTTATTGGCAGAGTACAACACATTACGACCACAGACTCTGAGAATCTACTACATCACACATTCCTATGACAGTTGGAACCATTGGGTTCCTAACCTCAGACGGGCGGCTTCGTTGATATTATAAGCAGTTCGATATAACTATTAGTTTGAAAGAGTCTGGGGTTCATTTCAAACTAATGAAACACGAATTTTTACTACAAATATTTTCATAGTGGGTTGCATAAAAAACGAAATGATCCACCACTTCATGAAAAATAGTTATGAACTAAAACTTTCTTATTAAAAAAAATTTGTATGTTTTTATTTCGTTTTTCCTTGTAAAGAGCTTACGCTTTCAAGTCTTTAAATATATCTGCCCTACTTTTGACTCAAGGGACGCTACTCTTATGATAAACGATATATTATATTCCAAGTAACAGACGAAGACTAGCTTTTAAAATTAGGTAGGACAGAAAAGAATTAAAATATTCAGCCAAAATGTTTTGAGGACACTATACAGCGAACGCTTAACGGCCGTATTCACCGGTAACCTGACCGGCGGTCAGGTCAGGAAACCATGGTTACAGCCTCTGATTGGTGGAAGGAAAATATTGAATTATTTTTCCACCAATCAGAGGCTGTAACCATGGTTTCCTGACCTGACCGCCGGTCAGGTTACCGGTGAATACGGCCGTAATTTATTTATTTATTTATTTATTTATTCATTCATCTACCATACAGATTAAAAATCCCTTTACATGGTAGGTCAATACAAAACACACAGTAAAATATAAAATACATACAAGTACGATACAAAATACACACAATACACAAATTAAATATGAATTGAAAGAAAATCTTTTTTAAGTCTGACAAATTTATCATAGAAAATATCGCTGTGATCCGGTAGGCTATTTACTATTTTAATAAACTGGTTTATAGATTGATTTTCTAAGTATTGTTTTGAATAAAAAGTTTTAATTAATAGAATTTTTTTCCTTGTATTATAGCAGGGGGCGTGTAAACTTATTTGTTGTAGTACAGTAGGGCAATCAATATTGTTTTTCAAAATATTAATGAAAAACTTAAATATGGTTAATGATCTTCTGCATTCTAGAGTAATAGGTTGGTCAAAAGAGGTTTTGAATTTAAAAGAAATATGACGTAGAAAATTATTCTGTACTTTTTCTATTAATTTAATTAAAGATTTACTTGAAGGATTCCAGATCACAATTCCATATTCCAAGATAGGACGAACTAAAATATCAAAAAGACAAAACATTACATTACTATCATTAAAATTAGAAGTTGATCGTTTTAGGATTCCAAGATTTCTATTGGCTCTTAATGTGATTTCACGAATATGCAAGTTAAAATTAAAACTTGATTCATAGATAACACCAAGATCTTTAATATTGGTTTTTCTTGAAATGACAGTGTTGTTTATTGTATAATTATGTAAGTAGGGATTTAATTTTCTGGTAAAAGTTATAACAAAACATTTTTCAATATTAAGTAAAAGGTTATTTTGGAGGCACCAGCTATTTAGATTGTTAAGTTCAGTTTGTAGAATAAATTGGTCATCAGGTGTAGATATTTGTTTAACAATTTTTAAGTCATCAGCAAAAAGTAAGCATGTTTGAAAAACAGAAACTATATCATTTACAAATAAAATGAAAAGCAGAGGGCCAAGGATGGACCCTTGGGGCACACCAGAGGTGCTATGAAAGGCATCGGAAAAAGAAGACCTGTATTTCACATAAAGTAGCCTATCTGTTAAGTAAGAGCGTAACCATTCAAGTGAATTGTGATCAAAACCAATGTTTAATAATTTTAAAAGTAAGGTTTCAAAATTTACACTATCAAAGGCCTTTGCAAAATCCGTATAAACAACATCAAGTTGACTATTGATCTTTAGGGCATTGGTTATTTTATCATAAAGGCATAGTAGATTTGTTGAAGTTGATCTTTTTTTAATGAAGCCATGCTGATTGGTTGAAATAATAGGATTAGTCTGTAAAGATAATTTATTGTGTATTATTCTTTCAAAGACCTTGGCAAAACTTGAAAGGATGGCAATAGGTCTATAATTTTTAATGTCAGATTTATTTCCCTTCTTAAAAACAGGTATGATTTTTGAAGTTTTCCAAATGCTAGGAAAAGTATTGGTACTTAGAGAAAGATTAAAAAGTATAAGTAAAGGGTATATTAAACTTTCAGTGTTTGCCTTGATGATAAAGGGTGGTATTAGATCGAGACCCGGAGAACTAGATCCTTTAAGTTTCTTTATGCTATTTTCAATGTCTAGAGAAGTAATATAATCAATCTTCACTAAATCAATAGAGTTAATACTACTATTTGAGTCATTATTTAAGTCATTACTTACATATAAACTGCTATAAACGCTCGAAAAATAATCTTTAAAAGCTTCGGCTACTTTTGCATCATCGGAAAGTTCAGTGCCATTGTAAAACAGTTGGTTAGAATCATGATTTTGGTTTTTATTACGATAGTAGGACCAAAAGGTTTCAGGTTTTAACCTCAAAGAATTTTCAATACAACTAATATGTTGTTTACGCGCATTACGAATATCATTTTTAATTACTTTTCTAATATGTTTTAAACGTTCAAAAACATCTAAATTATTTGTTTTTTTAAAACTTCTCAAGTAGGAATTTTTTAACTTGATGTTTCTTATAATAGTTTTCGTGAACCAGACGGGGTATTTTCTTTTACGAATAATTAATTTAGGCACAGTTGTATCTAGTATATCATATAATATATTGTAAAATTGGCTTACAGCTTCGTTAACACAAGAGTATTGGTTTAAAATGTTCCAATTTACCCAAGATAGGAGTGTGTACATTAAATAATAGTTTCCTTTTTTAAAATTATAGGACTTATTTTCAGTCTCTCCAATTTCAGATCTGCAATTTACAACTCGATCAGTTTTACATAAATTGATCAGCAAAGCTGGATGGTAGGAATCCTCTTCTGTTATTGGGAGAGCAGGTTTGATCACATTAGCCATATAGTCAGCAAATCTAACCAGAACAAGATCTAAGATTCTATTAATATAATTTGCAATCAGATTGCATTGCTTAAATTTATGTAGGTAAATAAAATTTATAAAATCCTCTGTAAGTGATGTAGTATTCGTATAACTTATATCCTGCCAATTTATGGAAGGTAAATTAAAGTCACCTACAATAATGAAATTAGTAACATCATTAAAATATTCATCAATAACATCATAAAACTCTTGTAAAACAGAGACACCTGTAGATGGGGGGAAATATGTACAACAAACATATATAAGCGTAAAATTATTCACAAGTAGTTTTATCCAAACAGCCTCATTAGAGTATTCCAAGCATGATATTTGTTTGGGATTTAATTGTTTCTTCACAGCTATTAGTACTCCTCCACCCCGACTCATATGGATCTCATCATAATTGCGATCAGTCCGAAATACAACATAACGTTCATCAAAAAGGTCACTATTTAAAAATTCCTCGTTGAGCCAAGTCTCGGTAAAACATATTAAATCATAATTTTCAGTTAAAGTTATATCAAAAATATCATTAAACTTGGATCTCATACCCCGCACATTCTGATAGTAAATAGTAAGGGCGATGTTGTTGACAGGAGTGGAAGTACTGGAACTGGGGCTGCGGTAGAATAGTCAATCAGTCTCAGCTTCAGGTTCACACACAGGTTCAGTACGACAGTTAGATTGATTTGGGTTTTTGTGGTTGAAGATTTGATTAGATTTAATTCTTCCAAAGAATGGCGATATCAAAGTTCCTGGAGGCCATATAAGGTCATTTAGTATTTGGTCACGCTCTTCCTCTAATGTTTCGATATGGAATGATGCATAGTTTGGGTATTTGGGAATTAGCTTGGTAACTTTTAGATTTTTCAGGTTAAGATATTCAATATGTTTACATATTTCTTCTTCTGTTACATCAACCTCCAATCGACTGATGAACGTACCTGCCCTTTTAGATGGGCGTTCTTTCCTTATTGTTCGAAGGCTTCCTCTGTTACCGTTTCCTATGATCACGGTACGATTTGGTAGGTTAGTTCCATAAAGTTCTTTATGATCATCATTTTCTCCAGGATTTCTTTTGTTGAAGAACCTCGAATCGGTATTAATCAATACATTTTCTCCAGTGGCCTGGGCGTAAGATTTTCGGTCTGTCTGGATCAAGTCGTTAATCTCGGTACTCGCGATTTCTGAGGGACTATTAGACGTTATTGAAGCATAAGTTCTGTTTTTATAGTTTGATGATGTACTGAGGACACTAGCATAACTCTTCTGGATTGGATTTTTTAAGCCGGATTCAGCCAATGCAACTACTTTCCTCTCAACAACAACCAATCTGTCGAAGATAATCCTCTGGCTATCTAAGAAAGTGGTCTTGAGGTTATCTAAAATAGCAGGAAGACCGTCGGTAACAGCAGGTTTCACAGAAGCAGCAGAAACAAGTCCAAATTCAAACAGTCTTAAAGCCTCTTTGGTAGCTGATTCAAATTTCTCCCTTTCCTGTGATGAAGCGTATTTCTTGTTGCAAACATTATTAAAAGTAATTGATAGAATGTCTAATTGCCTAACAAAGTCATCATAATTTGATTCAGAAGTACCAACAGAAGCAAGAGGATCATCCTTTTCATCACCCATACTCAAGTATGTGAGATTGTGAGATGTAAACAAACGATCGCTCCAGATCAAAACAAACCAGTTAGGCTTACTAGTACGGGAGAGAGCAGATCGGGCCGCGGCAGTTGATAACGCTTGTCGCCGTTGAATGCTGGGCAGTTCACCGTTGAATGCTGAACCCACACGATATTAATCATTCGATTCGAACTATAGATTATTACGAGATGGCTTCCTCAAAGCAATTTCTCAAAGCAATAATAAGTTTTAATGCGAGGTAAAAAAATTTTTTTAAACACTTTCACTGAATCTCATCAGGTGTAGGTCAGAAATACTCCACTTGCCTCAATCCAAAGTAAATCCTACCAAGAAAGGTCCGTCACTTCGTAAAAGCCCCAGCCAACAATATCAAAAACACCACTGCAATAAAAGTAACGGAGAATCCCGGAAAAAAAAACAGATAGTAAAAAAAACAGATAGTAAGAAACAGATAGTAAATTTAACTTCATAATTTTATTTCATTGTACTATTTTAGGACAACTACACCCCATGCAAAAGTTTGTTAAAAATTTAACTTCACAATTAAACACGTGTTATTTAAATTTACAAGGTTATCAAAAACTCTAACATCTTAGAAAGTTTTTTGGGGGGGAGGTCATAACAGTCCCATATTTTTTGGAAAAATAGCTATTAAAAATCGATGGTATATTATAATGTAAATACTGCATTAAATCATTAAATTGGGATTATTTTCTATTAAAAGAACGCACGTATAACCAAATTTGCATGTCATTGTATCTTGTCTTTTTCAATTCAGGTAAAATTTATCAATGTAAGTCCTTAAATGTCAGGTAAATGATAAAATATATTGTAAAAATCGTTACTTTCCAACTTCTTTAATATCCTAGACTCATAAAAAAATAATGTTCCATAAACTTCCCATAAACCTTCATTTAATAAAAAAAATGTTGCTTATCACATAAAAGAAAGTGATGAGATACGAACTGGAGCAAGAAAATTGAGAATTAATGAAACGTTGCCCTGCTGATATCCATCTTATAAGGTTCTTGTGGGACACAATAATACTTTCAACAACACTGTAGCATCCTCATGTTGTATATAATATATTATTAATGTTGGGCGATTTCTCTTTTTAGCCATTTATTTATGGGTGCAAATTATTTGCGGTACCCTATTCTGATAATAATATAACTGATAACATAATGTCTTTCTAGACATAAATAGTAAAATTTCTGTAGAAAAGCCGTATTTAAGAATTACCTGTAGGTTAAATGAAATTAATCATAATCAAAATCTGAGAATTATAAAGTTTTTAAAATTTAACAAAATAATTCATAAATGTAAATGCCAGAAATTATACCCATTAGTTCATAAATAATGATTTCTTACAATACCGTTCATGAATAAAAACTGTGTTGTTTATTAATTAAGGAAAATCATCTTGATAAACTAGTTGCTTATAAAAATAACAAATACATCATAACCAATAGCAATATATAGAGGAGAGGAGGGTATTATGGAACAGCCTTTATATATTTAGGAATAACTCTGTTGGTTTTTAATAAAAATCTGCCGAATCATTTTAAGTAATACTATTAATAATGACAATGAAGGGCCAATGGTCAAATAAATCAGCATTTATTTTTTTAATCAAAAAATGTACTTTAAGAAAAAGTTACAAATGGAGGGTAATATGGAACAATATGTAATATGGTAATATGTAATATGTAATATGGGTAATATGGAACAGTTGGATTTACAGCTATTGAAAACTAATTAGACCTTAGAGAACATAGTTAATCTTAACTATAAAAATATATTTAACAATTTACGTTCAAATAGTTTTGTTCATGAGTCTATTAACAATAGTCACAAACATAATCGTCTTTGTCTGACCCTTTGCTTATGGAATGTTCCATAATACCCGACAGGCCATCTTGTACTATGAACTCTTTTACTGACCGATAAAACATGGATTGCTAAAAAACGACTGCAGTATAAGAAACTATTGATTTTTTAGTGTACATTATGCTTAACAACAAAATCAAAGTCTCATAGTTACTGGTAGGTTAAAAGGTTTGAACATCTACCGTCAAAAACTTTCGAAAATCCTAAAACACACTTTGCTTTGCTGCGACTGATCAGACAACAACAAGAAGCTTAACTATTTGCGAACAGCATCATGGGGGATTTCTTAAGACTTTCGTGGCATAGCCACGTGATGGCAACACAAGGGGGAGCAGAAACTCAGGTGTTCCATATTACCCAACTGTTCCATAATACCCTCCTCTCCTCTATCATGAAAGCTAAATTTTCAAATTAGTAAAAAGTCCCGGATTCATCCGACCTAGTCGGACAAAACCGGGAACTAGGTAGAATAGTCAAAATCAAATACTTCGAAGGTGTTTAGGATCGGTGGGGTAATATTGCAGACGCTAAAATGATCAGCTTTTCCGGTGAAATTTCAAATTGCTTCCCTCAGCGAGACGGGTTTGTAAATATAGTTTCTTTTCACCTGACATTGTCAGAGAGCATGCCTGGAAGTAGTTCTAGAAATTTCCAACAAATACCACCAGTAATCAAGGAATAAAACTTAATTCCCTGTTTTTTCCACCTCTCCCCTAATACAAAAGTAATTTGTTACATAACTATCCACATTTTATCCCACTGAAAAAGTTTAAGAAAAACAAATATTTGGAAGACTTATTCACGTGTATTTCATATACCATTGAAATTTACATAATGATTAATTAGCGTAATTGATCATTAATTTTTCAGTAGCTTTTAGTACTTTTTAGCTTAACTAGTAAATGAATTAAAGCACGTATTTCGGAAAAAACTTTACTCAATAAATTTTCATTAACTGGATTCGTAACGACTTATTTACAAGAGATAATAAAAAATAAATAATCTATATGGAGTTAGAAGTTGATGGAAAGGTTAGAGGAAGAGAAAACAAGTTTCTCCGAAACTTGCGTCTGAATTGTCAAATGTGGGATTTCGAAAAGAGACAAATAGTTGGTTTGAAGGAAGGAAATGAACAAAAGATGAGAAATGGTCTCTATTTAATGCTTCTTCATAAGCATAGTTGAAGGGTAAAGTGCTCCTTCTGCCAAAAGAATAAGATTAAAGACAGAAATAAATACCGCAGTATTTGAAATAAAATAAACACATATTCTCGGTGCCGATAATTTTAGATAAATTTATATTTTTTCTAAATGTTGAAAAAATAAGTTTATGTTATTGACAGAAATTTAAACACGCCCATCCATGTCTCTCAATTTAACACGTATTATCTTAAAAATTTATGGGCTAATAAGGTTAGTTTGCTTTCAGAAGTCATAAAAAGAATGGTTTGTTGAAAAGGATCAAATAAAATATATTCTTTAAACTGAATTTTATTCCATCAAATCCTACTTTTAAAGAAAAGTTAAAAACGCATTTTATTTAAAAATTTAATTCGTAGTCTAAAGCTTCAGAATTTTCACTAAATATTTTAGGACTACAAACCTTTAGGTAATAACATTGCTTTACATATATTTTTAAGGCATAACAAGCGTCTTAAATTTAAATAAACGTGTTACATTTTTGTTTCATTTATATAAATTATTTTGTACCCCCAGGATAAGATTATTTAAAGGAAATTTCTAAAAGGTTGAATACAATCAAAATAAAAAAAAACATTCTAGAGATATTTGTAGAAAATAGTTTTTAAGTTTCGAAATAATAAAATATAACTCAATCAACGAAAATTAAAATTAATGAAGTTGTTAGCAAAGTCTTTGATTTGGATTATTTAATCTGAAAAGCTTTAGCATTTGAAAATATAAAAATCACATCTTAAGTAACAATCCTTTTTCAAAAGACATTAAAACATTAATTCGTACTTTAAGCTACACATTTTAAAGGATTTCCAAAGATGATTCAAAGGTATTTAAAGATTTTATCAATATTTTTATTTTAAAAATTTCTCTTAAAAGCAAAATAAAAAGTACTTAAATGCCAAGACATTCTAAATGAAGGATTTTGAAATATGTATCTGATAAAAACTTATAAATTTTTCTTATATTAGATGTAAAGGTTATTATAAATTTTTCTTATATTAGATGTAAAGGTTATTATGTCTGAATTTAAATAAACTGAAAAAGGTGTTTTTAAATAAAAAAAATTGTTTTTATAACTTTCAAAGGTTCATAATGTTACGAGATTACTATACGTATGATCTTTCGATTTAAAAATATAAAGTTCTTACAAATTATGGGCGGTAAAACAAAGCATTTGCAGTGTAAAGGTTACCCTTGAAATAAAAATCTCGCCTACCTCTTCTTTATTTTTAATAACTAGGGAGCTACCACCCCCTGCTCACTATCACTCACCAACCTCCGTGAACAGCTTACGCAGACCTTTTCGGTTCGCTTTCGTATCGCTTCGCAATCCCCACAAAACCCTGCTCACTGAAATTATTTTCTAAAACATTCGTTAAAACAATTAGTAGAAGAAACGTCAACCAACTTTCAAACATGTCATCTCTCTTAAAAGTTAGAATATTTATTGGTTCTAAATTGTCATTAATTTAATCAACATGTTTTCCTTGAAAATAGCCATCAAGTCTGCTCGTAATTACTGTTAATCAATATTGTAAAAAAGTTCATCAATGAATCTGATAAATTTCATGCAGTATCTAGTAACTCGTCAAAACGTCTAGTGTTTTATCTTTCATGTTTTTGTTTAAACACATACTTTTTAAACAATACCTATTAAGCTATTGAAAATAATAAAATATAAAACCTACATTACACTCAATGTTTACAAATAATTGATTTTGATGTGTGAAATTCTATATTTAAATAGTATATCTGTAAGGTAAGTATGTGGAAAACTCTTATCAATCTTTTAAAGATATTGTATTAAGAAAGTATTTTAAAGAGTGAAAGGAATTATTTTCATCATAAAATGTATGGCGTCGATAGGTCGTAGAGATTTGAGGGATAATAAATTGTTCGACATTTTCTTCCTGTTAGCTGCAACCTTATCCGTAATCCAGAAAAATGGAAATATTTTAGAATTGATAATGAATTTTTTGAGAAATAATAATTGCTTATTTTACATCTTCAAAAGACTCCGAACAGTTAGATACCAAAAACATGTGAAGGTTGAGAATACCTCCGCTCGTGTCGCTCCCAAAACGCCACCGAACAGTGCAAAGAAGGTGTACTGCAACTAAACTTCGGCATCTGCCGAAAAACCGCGAGAAAGGAGGTAGAACTTTTGTGTATAGGTATACCAAGTTTGGTGCAGATCGGAAGAAAACTGTGAATTTGTATAAAAGACACATATACACACATTTACTTTTATTATATTAGATGCACACATTTGTGTGGGGAATAGAACTCATATTTAAAAGTTAGATAAGTGTATTAAATAGTATGTTAGATGGACCATCAAACAAATAAAGCATCTTAATAAAAATTTATAAACCCATTCAAGTAACCTATTTATATGGACTAGAAAATCCATTTAAACATACCATAGATGTTAATTTAATATGTGTTTATTTTTAAAATAGAAAAATACTACTGCAATATTTAATTTAAAAAATATAAACTTGATTCTCTTGACCAGATAAAATTCCTTTTACCCTAGTTTAAATACAAGTATTGCTTTTACTCTGACAAACAAGGACAATAATATCTGCTGGATAGATTACTTTTTATAAACGCTTCTAAATCGAAAAAAAACCACGATAAAAAGAATTTTTAAAAGTGAGTAATTATCCTTCACTTCAAAACCTCTAATCGCTGTTCCTGCAGATAGATTCAATTACTAGGTAATTTATATCGATAATTGGCTAATCCTTCCATTATTGCTCTTAAAACATAAAAAAAATCGGAAGCACAGGGGGTAAACTGTGAAGAAAATCTTTATTAAACAACCGTTACGATAAGAGGAAAATTTAAAACAGTAAGTATTTTTTTTCTTGTGAGAGCGGTTCTATTTCATAAAGGGTATAGATGATTTTTTTCGTATGTTCCGCTAGATAAAGGTTTAACTATATTAGGATGAAATCTAATTATTTTTTCCTTTTGGTCTGTGGATCTCAATTATTTTAGAAATTATGCACTGATCAATATGATACCAGGAGCATGGTTGGTAAAAGGTTTCAATGTGGATACTGTCCGGGGAATTTTCTATTGAATAGGTATTTAGGGGTGTTCATGTTCTTTTAATGAATTAAACTGAGAGTGAGCATAACTTAAAATAAAAAAAATACTTCGACGTAATTTTTGAAACATTTTATATGTATTTATATTTATATTTTGTTACATTTTTAAAATTATGACAATTTTCAACAATGATAAGAAAATCGCCAATTCCCTTTTATAATGACGTAACCAACTAAACAACTCCTTTCCGATTTTTATTCTAAACTTTCAATATTAACCGCTTCTAAATTTAGAACATATTTTCCATAAAATATTAACTTGGCTTCGATCGGCTTCAATCAAATCCTTTTTTAAACTTCTTTTAAATTGAATATTTTAGGTATAAATATAATATATTTTCGCTGTTTACTAGAAATTAAAAAATAATAGTAATTATGTTTTTATTGTCTTACGTAAGCGTCACTGAGAAACCGTTTCCCTACGAACCGTACACTTTCTCAGTTAACACTAACGTCTCTTACCAGCAGTGTATTCATACGGAGGAGTGTCTGCGCATGCTCCAGAACTTCAATCTTATTTAGCTTTATTACACATTTTCTCTTGCATTAGGAAATCCCAAAATTTAAGAATTCTTCTTCTCTCGTTTTCAATTTAACTAAACATAATAATTTTTTTGAGCAAGAAGGTGAGAATTGAATTGGATTTTAATTAAATTTAGAAATTTACAATGAAATAAAAAATTAATTGACTACGAATTATAAACACTTCAATGTGTCATTAAACAGTAATAAAATATGAAGTACTTGTAAGAATAAAAGTACTCACGACTTTCAAGTTCTGGAGCATACGCAGAAACTCCTCTGTATGAATACACTGCTACTAAGAGACGGTAGTTCAGTTAACATGTAGTCGGCAGTCAGTTTTTACGACAGCTGTTGTTTCACAAAAATGCTTGTATTGTCTGTTTATGGTCTATCACAAGAAGAGCTCTGGCTGTGGCTAGTTCACATGAGCGGTGGTACGGTGTCGAATGATAAATCGTAAATTTCGAGATAAAGATCATGAAAAATCATGAATTTGTATTTTTATGACTTAGGTAAATGGCTAAAAATGTTCTTAGATCATAAAAACAAAAATAAAAAAATCCTTATGACCGCTTATGTGAACTAGCGACGGCCAGAGCTCTTCTTGTGATAGATAGACAGTATATAAGTGTAAACTCACAACTCTCAAGCGTCACCTCCAACCGTGTACCGGTTTCGTCCTTGTTAGGACTCATCAGCACGGTTCTTATACCGAGTTGATGAGTCCTAACAAGGACGAAACCGGTCCACGGTTGGAGGTGATGCTTGAGAGTTTTGAGTTTACACTTATTGTCCGCTTAACCAGCAATAATTGGTGAAATACTCCTTTCATATAGACAGTATATGTCTCGACTTTTCTATACCGCACAAAATAAGAGTACGAAAAAAGGGGTTTGAGTGTATTAACGTTACTTAATAACCTGCGTTATGCATTTTTTATTTTAGTAACTTAATATATAAACATGTTCTTATCAGATATAAGGCCATAATCTCATTCCTTAAAGAAATTTCATAATTAAAAATTGATGATTAATAACCATTGATAACAAAGAAGACGAACATTGGAAGAAGAAGACCAAGCAGCTCCCTCAGAGTTAGCAAATGTCTTTAGTGAACCAACAAGAACAAGATCAGATATAAGTATTTAGTATGAATAAATTCTTTCAACTGAATAGAAGAGTCAAAGCTCTCGACTAT
The DNA here is from genome assembly GCA_024610705.1 of Tetragnatha versicolor. Classification (NCBI taxonomy): domain Eukaryota; kingdom Metazoa; phylum Arthropoda; class Arachnida; order Araneae; family Tetragnathidae; genus Tetragnatha; species Tetragnatha versicolor. The sequence continues at coordinate 11,782,797 of JANDEH010000017.1, read as the reverse complement.
ATTTCAAATTATACCTGCATCTTTATCGTTTTAGACTTGTCCTTCACTCTACCACATTCCAAACAAAACATAAAGACCGATCACCACCACATTCGCCCGCTTCCTCTCGATGCCAAAGCAACCACATCATCGATTAATCGGTTCGCCGTTTGTCTTTAGAAAAGTTGGCCCTCTTCGCACGTCTTAAGTTTTCCCGGTGTTGATTCTGGCGTCTCGAGGGATACCACGGTGACGAAAGATACCGGCGAGCGCAAATAGGTCTCGTTAAGGGGGTGGTGACAGGGGGGAGGATAGGGGGTGGGAGGCAGCAGAGCAGAAGATGGGTTGGGAGGTGTTCTTTCGGAAGTTCACTTCAGTCGGTGGAATTTTTAATAAAGGGGAGAGGGGTTTTTGGGTGGGAGGGTTTTTATTTTGGGTTAGAAGGTGGAACAGTGGACTGTATAGTGGTAGTTGTTATATGAGGTTGGAAGGACTTTACATGAGCCTTTTGTTCCTAGACTGCCATTGAATCCTACAGTAAATTTGAGGTGGCTAGGATTTTAAGCGTTAGTTAGCGTTTCATTTTGTTGATATAATTTTCTTTATTTATTAGTAGAGAGCCTGTATACGAGAGAGAGACGACAACTCGCTTAAAAGCGTCTCTGCGCATCCTTGCGCGCAGTTAAAACTGTCCAAATCTCCTATTCTGTCCAAACTGTATCATGCCGCTTGTCTCGCTCCCATGCTATACTCTATAGAATTGGCGCTTGAGAAATAGTGCTTTCCCCCATGCTAGAAGCGTAACCATAGTTACGCTCTTCGAGCAGCCAATAGTAAGCCTTCTTCGTCACTTTGACGAGGATAGTTGCTATGGTTACCGATCGGTGGTGGGGGAAAGAAATATTTTCAAGCGCCAGTTCAAAATGAACAGAGTATAATTGAATGGAGGGAAGCCTGCAGTGAACAGAAAACGCTGTTGACCAATCAGCGCGCTATACCGGATTGTCGCCTCTCTCGTATACAGGCTCTCTATTTATTAGTAACTCGTTAGTATACGCCTAGTGTTTATCATTCATATTTTTTTTAAACCCAGACTTGTTAAACAATACCGTTTAAGCAATTGAAAATAATATGAGACAAAAACTACACATCACTCAATGTTTACAATTTATTTTGAATAAATCAGACTAAAAATTATAAATATTGGACAAAAAGTGTGAAATTTTAGTATAAAATGGCGTACATGTAAGTTTTTAGAATAGGTTTTTATCAGTATTTGAATGATATTTCATAAAGAAAGTACTTTTTTAAAAGGTGACAAAACATGTCTTATCTTAAAATATGGCGTCAATCGGTCGTTGCGATTGGATGCAAAATAATTTGACTGAGAGTACTTGCTTTGTAACTGCGACCTTATCCGTTATCTAAAAAATGGAAATATTTTAAAATTGAAATTTTTTTTTGAAAAATCGAAGGGCCTACTAAGAAATCCGGAAAGAATCCGGACATTTCGATACCATATACGTGTCATTCAGTTCAGTAATTAAAAAGCCTTTCTCTGGAAACCGTTCACAAAAAACTTTTTTTTAGAATAGAGAGATTCAAAAATATGTAACATGTTTATACTGTAAGTATTACATTTATATGCCAAATTTCATATATCTAAGATAATAATTTAAAAAAAATGGTTTTAAAGGTCCACCATCCCCTTCACTTTTTATCATTTGCACGGAATCTGTGTGTTTATAAGGCCTTCTTGATAGAATTACAAGTATTTTCTTTAAACAACATAAAGCAATAGCTATTTGGTTAAGAGACCAGACTTGTAAAGACAGACTGCTTTTATCCGAGAAAAAAGTTAAGAATAGAGGGAAAATATTTTCCTATATCCCTTAAAAGTTAGATAGGCACGTTTGAGATTTTATATACAGGCAGCGGCACAGCTTTAGAATAAGTCCGCTTTTTCATTGTCGCCAAGTTGGCGGTATTTCAAGAGAGTATTTGTTTATAAAGAGTTTTAAGTTATTGCCAGATCCAGTTTCCCAAAAACAAAGCAACCAAATAAACAATGTTTTTTTGTTTTATTTAAAATGACTAAATATAAAACTTGAAAACGGGATGAATAGAAAATAAGATATGTTAGAGAAACTTTATTTTTATTTAAATTTTAATGACAAAAAGAGTTAAGTCCAACCAAATAATTATTATAATATTTAATTATAGCATTTCTCTGTGGCTTTGTGAAGTTTAATTTTGAATTTGATTGTTTAATCAATATATTAAATTTGGTATTTCGATGTTGGCAACTCGTCTAGTGTTCTCTTTGGAGATGTTTTTAAATTTAGCGGCATAGTCAACGACTTAATACGTATGTACCTAATTTTCAATTTATTAATATTATATAATTACTATTTGATACTATTACTATAAAGATACTATTTCTATTTGATTTAAGTCACACTTTTGCTTGTTCTTTATATGCTTCGCAAAAATCATAGTGTATTTAGTATTTTAGTTGAGCTTTGAGCCTGGGTAAACATGGCGGCCGGGTTTTCAGCCGTCGCCAACTTGGCGCCGGCTGAAAACGGTCGCCAAAAGCGGACTTATTCTAAAGCTGTGCCCAGGCAGCTTTTGTCAAAGGGTTTTGCCGGACGTTAAACCTGTAGAAATGAATGATTTCTTAAGATTTTGTAAATGAAGGAAGCAATTTGATACTTTCTGGAATAAAAGAAGATAAATTCACAATAATCTTATTCATAAACTTTTCCTGATAATTTGAATAAAGTACGACTATTTAAAACTGCTTTCTAAACATTAATAATTGTTTAAAAGGGTCCTTAGAATTTTGTATAGAACGGGAACAAAGAATTATCAAAAATGATATAAAGTATTCATGTTTAAAAAAATATAAAAGGAAATAATGTATTTTATGTTGCAAAAATTGTGTTAACGTTTTTTGCATTGAGCACAATATCAGCTTTTTTACACACTTTTTTGAGTTAAATATATCCGTATATAATATCCGTATATCATAATATAATCCGTATATAATCATATATCATAATATATACGTATCATAATCATCCGTATATAATAATATATAATATCCGTAAGAAAAAATTAAGTTAGTAGTTTAAAACAAACATAGTTGACGTTTTAAAATTTATTAAACTGAACAGAATGAGATGGGCCGGTCGGTCACCTCATGAGAATGAAAAGGGATTGGACTGCGTGGAAAGTTTTCAATGCAGTTCTTTTTGGACAACAACTTAGGGGCCGACCGAAAAAAAGAGATGGGTCGACTATTTAGACGCCGATTTTAGTGTTATTAAGATCAAAAACTGGAGGTCCACGGCCATAAGGAGAACAACCTGGTTTGATCTTATAAAAAGGCCAAGGCCCACAACGGGCTGTCGAGCCAGTTATGATAAGGATGAGTTGAAAACAAAGCTTTGATGACCATCAGCCTATCGTGTTTATCTTAACCTTGACGGTTTTCATCAAAGTAACAACATTTTATTTTTATAAATTTATTGGGTAAGCTTTAAAAACTTGCAAACAACTTGAATCATTCCAGGGAAGCTAAGGGCCACTAAACTTTTTTTGGAATTTCCAGACGTCTCCGTATAATGTTCTTCATTTTTATTTCTACCATTTTAAGGTTTATTTACACATTCCCAAATATTAATAACATTGGATCTATATTTACCATAATAACTTGTGATAAAGACTTCAAATACCTTTGACAGAATAACACATTACCTAAACTATAATTTAATCGATGCGATTTAAAAAGGAAAACTTAAAACACAATTTAACCAACGCCTAACGGGTATAGTTTATTCCGAGCCTTTAGCTGAATTCCTACTTTTAAGATTATCCGTCAACTGTAGTTATGCTTAGTCTTTGCATTTGAATGGGTCCAGATAATTTTCTTTATGAAAGATAAGGGTTGTGCGCTAAGTGCTTCACTTAACTATTTTGCTTTGTTTAAGTGCTTTACATTAGGTTTCTCTACAATATACTGCAATTAAAGTAAGACTATGCAATTTACAAAACTTATCTTTCCAGCAGGGGATTTTGTATTTAAATTTTCTAGGTAAGACCCGTGTAATATATCAGAGAACTGATAAGATAGTGTTCAAGTAATTTCATTGATAACCAGTGAACATATCTATGGCACTGAGCTATAAAACAAACTGGAGTGTCAACCTCCGATACTCTAACAAGCGATTGATCATGCCAGCGTGGAAGGTTACAATGCCCCGATTGCTCTCAGCAATCGGGGCAAGCTTGAAGCAAAGTTGGGAGAGCATTTCCCCCTTTAATCCGCCCATGCCTGTTTTTCAAAATATTATGCGCAAAATTTAGAATTGTCGTTTCAATCTGTGCACTGTAAAAAATAATCCTGCAAAAAAACAGAAAATTTCTGGCAGCAAAAGTTGCCAGAAAAAATCTGTAGGTTGAAAAATCCTGTAAACATAAAAAAGCTGTAACCTACAGGTAAATGCTGTAAAAAGGAACTTTCTGTCAAGTGGGCTACAGATTTTTTTGTTGCCTCTCAGTAATTTTCTGCTTGTGCGCATGCACTTATTTTAGTAGAGTTTTTTTAATTTTAATTAATTGATATCCGGGGATAGAACCCGCGACCTACCGCATGCTAATCACGCACGCTACCACTGAACCAAAGAAGATTCAGTATAACGTTGCCAATAGCTGTATTGGTTTTCGATGCAGTAAGTTTCTGTTTAAGTACAGATAAGCTAAACAACTAGGTAAAAGCTGTTATTTTACATAAAATAAATAGAAGTGCAGTGGGAATGTTACATGACAGAATATCTCTGTAAACATAAAGTCACTGTTATTGAAAATTTCTGTTTTTCTACAGTTTTTTTTTACAGTGTGCATACAACTGTGCTACCAGATGGAGAAATTTAAAAGAAGATGGAAATCCTTTCCGCGGTGTGATGCGGTTTCAGCACGCTAACTAGTCACTCCAGTTTGTTATATAGCTCAGTGATCTATGGCACCATGCTTAAAACGGCAATATCCTTTTACTAGTTTCGAGGAAAACGCATTCTAAGTTTGTCGACTGTGAGTGTTTGAAACGAAATTTAGCTCTCCCTTGAAATTTCACCAAGCTGTTTTGGACGCCAAGTATTTAAATATTGCCAAACTTTAATGGTTATCATTGAAATATTCGTTCAATTGTATTGGTTATGAAGCAATTTTTGGTGAGAGTTTTTGAGGTTTAAAACAGATTGGCATTATTTAACAGGACAGTTAACGGAATTGAATCTGAAAATGATTGCTTCGTGTTCATTTCAAAACCAACCACTGACCAAGGCGTTTTTTCTGCGAGATTTGCCGTCGAGTAGGGATGCAAATCTGTTCAAAGTGTCAAAACATTAATGCTTAAACAAGGTAAATGTTTATTCAAAATTTATTTAACTTTGTTTTCCCCCATCGTTTTTCAAAAGAAATTTTTAAATACACTGCTGGCCATCCAAAATGGTACACCAAGAATGAAAAGAGATATCAAAGCCAAATTTATTTCTATGATTGTACATAGTATTAATGTGAATTGATTAAAAATTCAGCCTCCCTGGATGTTAGGGGGCCGAGAAAACCAGGGAAGAGTGTTGTCTCCATAGGTGTCCATTACCGCCTCCACAGGCCATGTTATTGAGTGAAAGGGGGTTTAAATGGGTTTTGAGGGATTGGAAGACCATGTTTCCTCTTCAGGTGGTCGAATTTCATATGGTGCATCAGCGGAAATTGCCTACCGGGCTAGGTGATTTTTCCTCTTTCACCGGACATGTTTTGTGGGCGTTGGTTCTTAAGAACGGATAGGTCAGGGTAAAAATGCACCATAGGGGGATAAGATGAAAGCCTGGACAATGCTTTCATCATGTGGTTGTGCATTTTACTCTTGAGAATTATCCGCAGGGGAGGGCTGAAGGTAAGGATAGACAACAGGTTGATAACTTCAATGATGCAGCTCTGGTTGGTCAATGTGCCGGTAAAACATACTGAGGAGATGTGAGAGTGCAATGCATGTCATTTACAGTGCAGGGGACTACCCATTTGTCACGCATAGCTTCAGAAAAATTTCACTCTTTAACACAGAAATTGGCGTTGGCAAAAGTGCACTAAATAATGAAATGAACATCTCAATGTCATGGTACAGAGTTTATGAGAGAATACCAATTCTGTCTGAAGCACCACGATAATTAGAGATGACTCTAAGACTGCGAAAAAAGAGATCACTCAACTGTTGATTTTGTAACCGTCGGATTTTTTCTGTAAGCAGGATAAAGCAGTAGATAATCATTGGATTCCACTCCCACACCTCCTCAGTAAGATTTACCGGCACATTGACCAACCTGAGCTGCATCATTAAGTTAGGCAACCTGTTGTCGGTCCTTACCTTCAGCCCTCCCCTGCGGACAAGTCTCAAGAGTAAAATGCACAACCACATAATGAACGCAATGTCCAGGCTTTCATCTTATCCCCCTATGATGCATTTTTACCCTGACCTATCCTTTTTTAAGAACCAACGCCCACAAAACATGTCCGGTGAAAGAGGAGAAATCACCTAGCCCGGTAGGCAATTTCCGCTGATGCACCATATGGAATTCGACTACCTGAGAATGCAACAAGGTGTTCCAATCCCTCAAAACCCATTTAGACCCCCTTTCACTCAATAACATAGCCTGTGGAGGCGGTAATGGACACCTATGGAGACAACACTCCTCCCTGGTTTTCTCGGCCCCCTAACATCCAGGGAGGCTGAACTTTTAATCAATTCACATTAATACTATGTGCAATCATAAAAACAAATTTGGCTTTGATATCTCTTTTCCTTCTTGGTGTACCATTTTGGATGGCCAGCAGTGTATATACACTAGCGGAAATAAAAATCCCAACACCAAGAAGGAAAGGAGATATCAAAGTCAAATTTATTTCTATGATTGCACATAGTATCAATGTAAATTGCTTAAAAAATCAGCCTTCCTGGATGTTAGGGGGCCGAGAAAATCGGTGAGAAGTGTTGTCTCCATAGGTGTCCATTACCACCGTCACACGTCATGGAAGTGAGTGACAGGGGCTTTAAATGACTTTTGAGGGATTGGAGGACCATGTTGCCTCCTCAGGTAGTCCAAATTCATATGGTGCACCAGCGGACGTTGCATACCGGGCTAGGTGATTTCTCCTCTTTCTCCTGACATGTTTTGTGAGTGTTGGTTCTTACGAACGGATTGGCCAGGGTAAAAATGCAACATAGGGGGTTAAGAAGAAAGCTTGGACATTGCATGAAACATGTGTTTGTGAATTTGTCTCTTGAAATGTGTCCCTAGGACAGGTCTGAAGGTAAGGACCAACAACCGGTTAAAAAACCTCAATGAAGCAGCTCTGGTTGACCAAAATACCGGTAGATCATACTGAGGACAAGCGACAGTGGGATGGATGTCGTTTGCAGTACTGCGGATCGTCCATTCGGTCCGCATAGCTTCTTACATCTTTGTCTATAAAAAAGGGGCTGAAAATGGGCATTTCTGTTTCCAATAGTGCACGAAATAAGAAGATTGAAGAGGTCCCAATGAAATGAAAATCCCAATTTCATGATATTGTGTTTATGAGAGAATCCTGATTCGGTTTGGAGCACCACGACGGTTGGGTATGAGTTTTTGAGTTTGAAGACACAATGGAGAGAGCGCACTCAGCTGGTGATTTTCTAATCGTTCTACGGAGTGTTGATGCAGAGTAACGGAGTGGGGATGCATTGGATTCCATTTCTGCAACTCCTGAGTATGATTCACCAGTACTTTTTCCAACCAGAGTTGCGTCATTGAGATATCGCAGCCGGTAGACCGTCCTTACCTTCAGACCTGTCCTGGGGACAAATTTCAAGAGAAACATGCACAACCAGATATTGTATGCAATGTCCAAGCTTTCTTCTTAACTCCCTTGTTTGCATTTTTACCCCGTCTTTCCCGTTCTCTAGAACCAACACCCACAAAACAAGTCCGGTCAATGAGGAGAAATCACCTAGCCCGGTATGCAACGTCCATTGGTGCACCATAGGAATTTGGACTACCTGAGGAGGCAACATGGTCCTCCAATCCCTCAAAAGTCGTTTAGATCCCCTGTCACTCAATACCATGACGTGTGACGGCGGTAATGGACACCTATGGAGACAACACTCCTCACCGATTTTCTCGGCCCCCTAACATCCAGAAAGGCTGATTTTTTAATCAATTCACATTAATACTATGTGCAATCATAGAAATAAATTTTACTTTGATATCTCCTTTCCTTCTTGGTGTTGGGATTTTTATTTCCGCTAGTGTAGTTTAGTAGCTTTTGCGCTCCATTTCATCAAATAAATGAACGTGTTAAGTTGGATTCTGCTAACATGAAAGCAATAGGGGTAACTTGATCTTTGCCCAGTGACACAGTGTTAATTTTGGCTCTTTGATTTTGTTCTGCAGGTGATATACAGGGTGTCCCATAAATGTTGGGTCACACTTCTAGGGGGGATAGTATAACCTAGACGAATCAGAATCACATAGGATTTGGGGTCCCACACCAAATCCATGGGAGTAAAAAATGGAGCGGCACCCCAAAAAATTATTGAAAAATTTAATTTGTAGAAGAACTACTATTGGTAAAAATTTAACTGTGGTCTCAAAAATTGTGGTTTAATATGATCTTTAAAATCATTTTAAAAGTTTTCGGTTTAAAATTTTTTTATTACAAAAAAGTTTAAAAACCACGAAAAGATGTGAAAACTCTGCCAAAACTTTATTTTGTATTTCGAAATTATTTCTTTTGATTTAATAATCTGAAAGATCACAGCCGAAAACCTTTAAGTCCAAAGTTCCACGTAAAAACCATCAATAATAAATGCTAGAGAGCCTGTTAAAGCATGGTTTAAGTCCGTTTTTGGGTCCGGAAACTGCCATTTTGGAAACGGCTATAGGAAACCAGTTGGTGCAAGCAAAAAACGAACTCTAACAGGATCTCAAGCGTTTAATATTGATGGTTTTTACGTGCAATGTTTGACTTAGAGGTTTTCGACTATGATCTTTCAGATTATTAAATCAAAAGAAAGGATTTCGAAATACAAAATAAAGTTTTGGTATAGTTTTCACATTTTTTGTGGTTTTTAAATTTTTTTGTTATAAAAAATTTTTAAAATGAAAACTTTTAAGATAACTTTAAATATCATATTAAACCACAATTTTTGAGACCATAGTTAAATTTTTACCAATAGTAGTTCTTCTACAAATTGAATTTTTCAATAATTTTTTTGGGGTGTTGCTCCATTTTTAACTCCCTAGGATTTGGTCTGGGACCCCCAAATCCTATGTGATTCTGATTCGTCTAGGTGTCTACTATCATCCCTAGAAGTGTGACCCATTATTTATGGGACACCCTGTATAGGGTGTTTTTATACAGAGTGTTTCAAAAGTCCGTTTCATGCGCTTTTATTTGGAATTAACGTGTCCTATGGTCACGGAAGTAAGGTCTACCCATAGATAAATGATCCTGGAGAATCCATTGAGATGACTTACAGCGCCCCTAGCGGCGAAATAAAATAGTTTTGCAAATTTTCAAAAAAGCATATTTGCAAACTTTTTCTTTTTTGAGGTCTGAAAAAGTGCTATTTTCACATGCTAATATCTCCGCGAATATTCAAGTTATTTTCATGAAACCCTTTTCTCCAAGTTCTCATAACGTTGGCAACAATGCTCTCACTGAATTTTTTTCTATCTCCTAAAGTTTTTAAATTTTATTTCGCCGGTAGGGGTGCTGTAAGTCATCTCAATGGATTCTCCAGGGTCACTTACCTAGGGGTAGACTTCCGTGACCCTAAGACACGTTGGTTCCAAATAAAAGCCGCGAAACGGACTTTTGAAACACACTGTATACAGCTCAGAGATATGGAATTACGATTGTGGGCTATGCATGGGTTTCAGAATCACTTTAAAAATGCACTTAGTAAAAGCGACAAAAAAGTAGATTGTATCAACTAAAAACTATATCTCCAATTCTGTTCAGCGAAATGCACTAGATTGAAATGAAAAAAAACTTTCCATCTTATTAAAATACGCATATTTATTGACGGGAGTGTTAAGTCCATTTGTTCACCGGAGAAGTTGTAGAGCTTTTAATACTTCCCTCTTCCATGTTTACTTTCAGGTTATTTGTTCATGCCTTGTCACTTTTCTTAAAACTATCGGAAAGGAGTGCGTCACCTAAAGTACCTCCGCGACAAACGTCCGCGCTTCTACCCCTCCTGCTCCGGATTAAATTTTTCTTGTTGATATTGTTGCTTCTCCCTCTATTTGAATAGAATCCGAAATAATTTAATTTGGAATCTTGCAATTTCTTTCACGAAATGCTAGCTATAGAGGAATGGAGGAAATAAGTAAAGTTGGACGGGGATATACTAGAATTTATTCTGACTTTCAGGTTTATATTACTTGCGGAGTAATGGCTTTTCCTAGTGTTGTTGTTTCAAATATATGTAGCGTTTTCTTCCGGAGGAGCTCCCATACATATGTAATACTGTCACAGTGAAATGAAAAGATGGCGGATCGAACTAAAAGATTAAGTTTCGAGGCACGTTTTGATTACAAATTTCATCTTGTTGCGACCATCTTGCTTGAAGTATTTGCTGCGCTGCACTTAGAGCTATCAAGTTGAGGAATTTCATTTCAATAATATAGTTTTCCTTTAAATGCGCTTTTTTTTGAGTAATTGAGAAAAGTAAATGGGAAGACATATTTTGATTTCAAAGAGTGCTAGTGATAATATTCCCTCATTCCTAGAGTGAAGTTAGAGCTACAACAGGTAACGGCAAAAGAAAGAAAAATCCTAAATAACAAGACATTTTGGATGCTACTGCCATGTGTTTTTTAAATAGAATTTTGAGGAACGGTACTGCAGAATTTTTGTGAAGAGTTCTGTTTTTGTAAAAATTGTGAAAATCTACTCTCCTAATTTTGGGAATTGGAAGTTAGCGTTAAATTGTATTTTTTTGCAGTAAGGAGCCTTTTTTTGTGAATTTTTGAAAGTAGGGTCCTATATTTGTAGTATTGTGAAAAATAGTGCTCTTTTAGAGGCAAAAATACTTTGGAAAGGGTTCGCTTTTAAGGTAAGTATTTTGTGAAAGGTCCAAAAACGGACCCAGATTTCTTCTCAACAGACCCCTGCATATTGAATACTTATTTTACTTTCATTTAAATTGGAAAACAACAGTAAGGGAATTATTCTTTTATTTAAAACGACTTAATATATTTATTCGTAAGATTTTTTGTTTACTGAAAGCTTTAAAAAGTATAACATAACAAAATTTAAAAATTTAGGAAATTAAATAACACAAAAATTGTATAAAACCTAATAAAGAAATAAAATATCTGTGAAAATGTAAGAGTGAAAAGATTTTTCCACTTTTTTAAAATTCTAATGATTATTCACATTATGGTACTTTTCTAAGAACATATTAATATGTATTATCGATTCCTTACAAAACAATTTTTGATTAACCCAATTCAGAGTTAAAATAATAGCACACAATTTTTGTCAGGAAAATTTGTTCTCTTTAAAACCCTTTAAGTTAGGAAAATAATTTATAGCTTGAATGATTGATCAATATGATTAAAAAATAGTTTAGTATTCAATTAAAATAAATTTCAATAGAATTTCAAAACTTTTCTTAAATAATGAAAAGGTTCACTTCAGCATAACTATGACATCTTTTTCTTACATTCAAAGGTATTATAATGTAAAAAATATTCTTATATGCTATTTAAGAATATTTTTTAAATATTATTCAACGATAAAATATTTTTTATATAATAGTAGCCATAGTTTATTCTAAGATGAAATTCAATTCACAAAAATCTAGTTAGTTCTATAAGTACCATTTTCTCGAGTTGTGCATTTCTACGGTCTCTTTTTTTGTTGCAGTCTTTTAAGTTACTTTTTAATTTACTTTCAATAACAAAAAAGGAAATTTCATAAAAAAAATTACTACTGTAAGTATAAAATGATAGTAAACAAATGTCTTATACAGATATTTTTTACAATACAACAATGCCTTTTACTTTAACTATATATTTTTTGCAAAGGTTGTGCTGATCAGTTTTTAAGGGTTCCTTTTTTTGGTGTAATGTTTCTTTAACTTTATGACAGCAACTAATGAGAGAAGTGAAAAAAACTACTATCCAGAAAAAGGGTTTAAAATAAAACATTTTAACCTTAACATGCATTATTTCATAAGATGGCATGCGTCGAGTTTTTTTTCGATATTTTTTATCAATTTAAAAAGAAGGTCAAATTCAAATAGACACTTCTTTTAAAACCAACCAAGGTAATCACCATTTTTCACAAACCACTTAAGCAGCTTTTTAAATAACTTCCTTAAATCGCACGTTCAACAATTTGCCCCTGAGAGAATCTTCATATAAAGAAGTACATACATTAAACTCAAAAACCCACTGAGGGAGGCCAAAAAAACCCTCCAGAAAAGATATCTTTAATTTGATAAACCTCGTCTTCAATTCGACAGAGATTTTTTCCCCGCAGAACCACCATAAGTATCTTAATTATTGCTACTCCCAAACCAGCAATAGAACTTTTTGTGTCTGCTCTTGTGATCCTTTTAAAATTATATTAAAAATTCGTAATGCTCCTAATTCAATGACACATAAAAAACCCTGACATGAATCAAACCAGGAACGCTAGCCTCCATCCATTAAGATGATATTAGGAAATTCGCATGCTCTAATTAACTGGATTAGAAGATTTATTTTTCTTATTAAAAGGAACGAAATTCATTAGGATCCGCTTGGAACAGCAATCATTAAAGCTAGCAACGGTCGGTAGGTTTGAAGGAAATGTACCTCTTACAATTAAAAGAGAGCACTATTAATTAGAAACAGAGGTTTGGGGATGGATACTACTAAAGGGAGAAACAATGTTCTTTTTAGAAATGGAAACGTGCACCGATGGACTTTAAAAGAACATAATAAAGATAATTATTTTGAGTGCTTCTTTTTGCAAAAGTTTTAATGGGTTTGATTTTATAGTGGTGAAGTATTATTTTCAAAACAAATAAAAGGTTTCGTAACTAATGAATATCCTACTTAAAAGTCTTGTTTGAATTACTCTTTTAAAACCACTCCTTTATAGTTACATACTTTTAATACAAGTTACAAAACAATTCAATAAATATACTGTTTGTAAGTTTTTGAAGTTTAATTAAGTATTGACTAAAGTAACTACAAATTTATAAGCTTATTCATTCAATTTGAGATAGTAAAAATGTTAAATACGCGTTGCGAGTAGCTAAAATTTCGAAATTAAAAGCAGTAAAAGTAAAAAGTAATTAAAGTAGCTAAACTTAGCGAGCTTGGGTATTCCAAGTGGCACACAACAACAACAACCCCCTAATGTCCCACATTATGTTAAAATTTTACAATTAATTCAAGTTCTGCGGGGCTCCCCCCATAAAAATTTCAGTGTGTTTAGTAGTACAAAAAGTAGTGTTTTTGTTCAATTTGAGTCATTTTTGGTTACTCCCGAAGAGAACAGCTTCTTGTAAACCACGAAATTTTCAAGAAAAAAATTATAAATATAAATCAAAATTTAGAGGGGACTAGGGGGTCCTCCCCCTAAAATTTTTTTGGGAAATTTGCCGCTTTAAACTATGGTTTTATCTTCAATCTCACTTAGCAAATCTTTGGGAAACACCCAAAGGTAACATGATTGTGTGTTCCCCAAGGTTACTCGCGGACCCTACTAGGAAGGCGCTGCGGGCCCCAGTTTAAGAACCGCTTCTTTAGGGTGTTACTGGGTTACTCAGTTCTTAAAAAAAAACATTTTTTCAAAGCGAAGAAATCGACATTTTTTTAAATAGACATTTCATCACATCGATTATTAAGACTTAGCAACGTGAAAGGTTTGCTCTCTGACCAGAAAAGCTCCCTTATCGAGTCCGGAAGTTTCCCTTCCCTCATCATTAGAAACGTATCCTCTCAGATGAATATACTCCCAGACCAAACAGGAAAGGAAGAATCCAGAATCATTAGAGAACAAAACGGTACTTCATTTATCTTGAGTTTGGAGCACACAGTCACTATGCTCTAATTCAATCCCGATCTTTTATCTTCAGGAGCGTTTACTTTTTATCTTTTCAAGGGACGTCTGGCACTGGATTCTATTAAGGGCCATTGTTTTCATATATAGACAGATACTTAATGCCGTTTGGCTGTCGGGTGGACTTATTTCCCCTTTTGTTCTCTTTTCTGCACTGCTGTAGGATTTTATGTGGTGGTGAAATGGAGTATGGGGAGAAATTCAGATTGTTTGCTGGATTTCTATCGAGGAAAGCTATGTATGAAAAGTTTTTAAGTACCTGTACTACTGGACGAGTGAGTATATCATCATTGTATATGGAATTATTTTGTAAATTTGTAATTTGCTAACTTTTCTGATGGTAATAGTAAGGCATCGTTATTTTTTTCTTTTCTTTCTTCAGGCAACGCATTCCATCTATCCACTACCCTATTAAAAAATAATGCTTTCTAATGACATGTGAATGGAATTTAAAAGAAATATCTGTCAAAAAACGTAAAAGGAATATTCTAATAATCTTTCACTGGAAAGATATTACCTTTTATGGTTTAATCATTTTCAAAATACAGTTAAAACTTCTCTTCTTTGCATAGAATATTCCTCACATTTAACTTGAATATTAAAAAAAGTAGTTCTGTGTACTGTTTTAAGAAATGTGTTATACTTTGTGTATCTATATATTGGTACTATAGCTCTAGAATGATTAGACGCTCTAGAGTTTTATGTTTTTTTAGGTACCTTTTAACAGCTTGTTAGATGATTTAATTTGTGCTAAATAAGGAAAATAAGTTTCAGAAGCATCAAGATGTAGTATATGTTAAGGGTAAAGTGATTAATTGGCCATTATTAATAATGCCCTGAGTGGAGGTTGGCAAAGTGATACATTTCATTGATTAATGCCATTGAATTTATCGCATTGCCCTCCCAAAATTTACACAAATTGTAAAAGACAAATAGGAATAATAAATATTCAAATGCTTTAAATCAAAACAAAATACAGTAAAACTTGTCAATAGTAGGGGTTGCTGTCGGTGTTAATTGTGATTTGCTAGAGAGTCTGTGGTAGACCAAGGGCTGTAATATAGAAAAGGAGTAAAGATAGAAGATGGTAAGGAAAAGATCAGAAAGAGAACCAGGTGGCCAATTTGTTCCAGTCATTGAAGACTAACTAATTTTTACAATTTAATTAATTTACCTTAAATTTTAAATAAAGTTCCTATTTAAGCTTTTAAAGTTGTCTGTTCATTGATAAATCTTTAAAGTCCACTTTATGGGTCTAGAAAATTACTGGCAGAGACAATGTTATCGTTATAGGCAGTTTCTCATTATTGCTGGGGTTACATTCCATAGGGAAGTATCATAAACAGGTTTTTATCGTCATAAACATTATGATTATAGTACAGAGGATTTACTGTTATCATTTTGAAAAACAAACGTTACAATTAAATTCATAACATTATCACCATCAACGAATACCCAGCCACAATCCCCAAGAAAAGAAACAACCACCTAAGCAACCACTCTCCCATTTACTCCCCACCTAATTTCCCCCCCCCCCACAAAAACAAAGCACAGGAGGCGCAGAAAAAGACAAGAACGGAAGTAGCGAACAGGGATCCGCAGATCCATTTTCATTACAGGGTGACACAGGGCGGGCAGAAGGCTATTAACTTTTCAACAGCGGATATTTCTTCGGCTTCGCCCAAGGGAGGCCAGGGCCTCTATGACCATATCATAAGTTCTGGCGGAGGAATGCGCTTGCCTTATTTACTTTCTTATGACGCATCAATAAAAGATCTGGGGGAATGGTGGCTTTGCGGGGGCTTTTTCGAGGGGGGGGATTTTGGATGGTTCCTCTTACGGGTATCTAGGAGGGGACGCTTATATTTACAGTGACTTGGCGAATGGAAGAAAGGGTGGTGGGTTCGGGAGATATGAAGTTGGGGTTTTCAAAAGGCACTTGTGAAATAGTTTTTCAAACAGCCATATGGCGCAATATGATCTAACTTGATTCTTAAACTAGTACAACTGAAAGAACCCAAACAGCCATAATGAGGAAGTTTCATATTTTTTAAATTTTCGATTTTGGGGTATATTAATACAATATAAGATGTGAAAAATCCAAATCGGCAATCCAAATTTTCCTCAAAAATTTATTTACTGAGATATAGAAGAAATAAAAGTTGAGAAAAGTCGTAAACAAATGATGCAATCGCAAACGCTCAAAAATCAAATTTGACGTCACTCGACACTAAACAAAAGACATTGTTGATGTTTATTCATTATTAAAATAAAAGGTCTTTATGACCTCATGGATCTGGTCTAGTTTCATTAGACCAGATGGGGATTAGTCCCACTTAATAAAAAATATTTAATAATACATTTTCCATAAATATTTGAATTTTCAGGTGGAAAATCTTAAAATATAAGAATGAAATGTTTAAAAATTAATTATTTGATTTTATTTTGGTGTTTTCATAGCTGATTTAACTTTTAAATTGGCAATTATAGAGCTTTTCTTATTTAAAATATTTAATCCTGATGTTTTCATATTTAAAATAGTGAGTCAAGCAGATCCACTCTAGTAGAGAAATGGAGAAATAAGCGTTTTTAGCCATAAAATCGTTAATTATTTGTAAATATTCGATTTTCGAACTTGGAAAACTTGGTAGTGATCGTCCTCGCCTCGGGATACGTCTATATACCGAGTTTTGTCTACGCCGGCTGCGTAGTTTAGGAGGAGATGCGAATTGTAGTCGTTTTGACATGCCGAGTGACATCACGAATCTGAAATCGCTGTTTTTCCCGCCTTTTCCAGAGCGCAAACTTCAAGCCGCAATAAAAAAATAAATAATGATCAGAATTAAAAAATATTTCGGTTTTAGGGTTTTCTCGTAAGGTAGGATCGATTTAAAAAATAAAAAAAAATATGAAACTTCCTCATTGTTAAAAATTCGTCCCATTTTTGTCCTGTATGACCAAATTTCGTTTGCTTTTAGTAGTAAACTTGATGTATTCGGAATGAGCTGTTGCCGCTAGGGCTGGACAAAGAAAATTGGGCAACCCGAGCTAACAACCTCCAACCTTGCGGTTTATGGGGTCATAGGGAGGGCCCGTAGAAGGAGTCACCTGCTCTTTGTCATTCGCCCACTGAAGTTGTCGACTCAAATCCAAATCGGAAGTGGAGGGTAAAGAGCAGCACCGACGAAATAAAATGCCGCTTGATAGAAGTTCCATATCCAATCAGGAATCACTTTCGCATTTTACCTTCTCTGAGTGGCTACTAGTGAAATTAGTTATAATCTGCGAGCATGAATTAAATTAAGTACCTAAAGAGGAAAACTGCCGTTTGGAATATCGGTTAGCTCTTTACTCTGTGATAAAAACTACAGCAGTAAACAAATAACTAGGCAATGAATTATTCCTTTACAGTAGATTGGAAACAGTTAAGATTTTGTTATTTTTTTAAACTAAAGGATCGAATATACTTTATGTGAATATCTTAAATCCAAATTTATTCAAGATTCATTCATTTACCCAAAAGTTTATAGAAAGGTGTTTATTCCTTATCCTTGTGAAAATAAAGTGTAATTTTCAAAAATATTTTAACTAATCTACATGTTTATGTAAATGTAAGGTTCCATGAATGTTTAACTCAACAAATTTCGGTAAATATTGATTTAGAAAAGGAGCTGATGATGTAAAATAACTGCAACCTGTAGATAAATTGATACTGTAGAGCTTTTCGTTCTTTCAAGGAATATAATGATGACCAAGGTTGCAAATTTTGACATTGTAAAATCTTCGGAAACAAAGTAAGCATGCTCCCTTAATATTCTCTATGAGTCTTGATTATTAAAGAGAGGAAATATTTTATATACCGACAACATGCCCTGTTAACCGTTTATCAACATTGTATTCGAATAGATAGCACACATTAGTTGTTTTATCTATTGTGAAGTTTTTAAATGTGTTAAAACCTTAAAAATTAAATCTAACAGTCACTAGAAATGAGTTATTTAATATAACAATTATATTTCTTATTTGAAAAATAATGAAATGGACATTAATAATTTTTTTTGTGTTATCAAAAATGTAAAAACTACTTTCTCATTAAAAAAATAAAAACTATAATATCATAAGGAAAATTCAATTTCTACAAATTTTTTACAAGTCGAAAATAAATAAAACTAACGTGTACTTTCGCTTACAAATCCAACTTCCTCTTACACAACACATGAATAAAATTGCATCACAAACTATATATTTTTTTCTTATATTCCTCTACAACTTTAGCATCCAACTCTGTATAATACTTCAGGACCCAACAAAACCAACGTAAAATATCCGACTCTAATACCTCCCCCGCAGCAGTTATGGTAATCTGAAGTACATTTACTCCTAACACAAGAGTCTTTCTCTGGATCCTGAATTCCTTGAGATAAAAGTATTAGTGTCCGCTCACAGAAATTTGTGTTTGTGGCATACAGGCTGAGGTCTGATCGATATTGACCTCCCCATAAGTGTTGTAACAGCCGCTCGTGAAGTTTTTATTGTCATTCGACTATTACTTTCCGGACGAAAAGCCGTACTATACCCCGATTATTGGAAAGGGAACATTCCCGAAGTGTCCTCTGGGACATTTCAAGTTAGTGAAATGACTCGGTTGTTGGGCTATGTGATGCAACAGGAAGATTTTTGAAGTTTTAGTTGTTTTTTTTGTAATTTTGCAGTGTATAATCGTACGGAAAATCATTTTAGGGTTACTTAACGGTCATTAAAAGTGTTAAAAAATCATTATTGTTCTTCCGGTTCTTACTTTTGATAAATGAGAAATAAAAGTTAAGTAAAGTAAGTTTTGGAAATAAAAGTATGATTCAGGTATGGTAGTAAAAACAAACTGAATAGAACTGATCAATTCACATACAAATAACTGCTTCAAGATTTTTAGAAACAGAAGTAACGAATCAATTTTCATTTATTCATTTTAAAACAAAAAAGGGTAATTTACTACTGACCAGGCGTGGATCCAGCACGTCTCCAAGGGGGAGAGGGATTTTTCCAGACCATCACCTTTACCTTCTGACAAAAAATGTCGAAATGTTGGGAATTTTCTAAAAAGTGTCACCTTAGATCCCAATGTGCTACCGCTGGGGAGGTATGGGGGTCCTCCCCCAGAAAAAATTTTGCAATCTGACTGGTAAAAGTAGGATTTTAACTCATTTTTAGAACCTTTTTGGGTCCAAGGGGGAGCCCTGTCAAAGTTTTTCTATCGGGGTTCAGACTATATCTGCACCTAGACACAATATTGATCTTTGCTCAATTCTCCCATTTTTTTCAAGCTTCCAGATACCGCATTGCAAATAAGAATTACAACCCATATCAGATTCATCTTACTTTTTTTATTGCCTCATATAACCTCAACTTCTTACCCCGTTTCAATTCCCCTGCAAAAACCACAAGTGTATAATCCGAACTCCATCATTTTTTTCATCATCACCCCCTCCACTGTTTGGGTTTCCATTTATTCTATCTGTCTGCGCCAGCCCTTCTTTTTCTCTCTCCCTCTCAACAAAAAACTGGATAGCCGGCACAAAAAAAAATGTGGCGGAAAAAGGTGATAGAAGAAATAAATGGAATAAAACTACAACCAAAAGCGCCGGCCATAGCCTGGAGGTGAACAGTCCCATTCCAAAGAAGCCGGCAGTTGAACCTCTACCCGAGCTAAACCAGTTCTCTCTCTGCTCACTCCAGTTACATCTTCTTCTTCTTGCCGATTACTTAAGTTTTTGATTTCTGCTTTCCCGTGAAGAGTGAACATCGAATTCTTTTGATGTGAAAATTAGTTTTCTGCTACTTTTTACACCCTGCGCTCCGGGTATTCTAAATGGAAATATATCTTTTCCTCTCTTCCAGGGGGCGCTCTTACTTTTTGTGACGTCTGCCTGTCACGTTGCTGAGGCTTCGTTATGTTTGTTGTACGCTTGGCTCCTATCAGTCCTGGCTGACACAAATTTTCTGCGGGGTTTAATGGGAAGCTAGGGCGGTATGGGACTGGAAGAGATAGGATAAGGGGTTTTCTAGAGGGTGGACTTGGTTTGGGGGCTCGTTGAAATGCAATGGGACTTTATACGAGGATGTCAACTATGGTAGTTTAAATACAAACACATACGTAATTTTACGCCACGTGAATTTTTCAGGTATACAGGGTGTTTCAAAATTGCGTTGCACGGCTTTTATTTGGAACCAACGCCTCCTAGGGTCACGGAAGTAAGGTCTACCCCTAGGTAAGTGATCCTGGAGAATCCATTGAGAGTACTTACAGCGCCCCTAGCGGAGAAATTAAAGAGTTTAAAAAATTATCCATGTCTGGTTTATTAAGTAACCAATGAATAATATCAGTTTTTCAAGTATGAAGTTTGACTAGATAGAGGAGATGAGGGTATTATGGAATAGTCGGGTAATATGGAACACCTTAGTTTCTGCTCCCCCTCGTGCTGCTATCACGTGGCAATGCCACGAAAGTCTTAAGAAATCCATCATGATGAGCAAAGAGTTTAGCTTCTTGTTGTTGTCTGATCAGTCGCAGCAAAGCAAAGTGTGTTTTAGAATTTTCGAAAGTTTTTGACGGTAAATGTTCAAACATTTTAACCTACCAGTAACTATGAGACTTTGATTTTGTTCTTAAGCATATTGTTCACTAAAAGATCAGTATCTTATACTGCAGTCGTTTTTTAGCTATCCATGTTTTATCTGTCAGTAAAAGGGTACATAGTACAAGATGGCCTGTCGTGTATTATGAACACTAGGTCGATTCTGATAGATCATCTGAAATTGACATCAAGCCATCATTTAAAGAACCGGAAAACAAGGATGCTGAATGTATCTTTTGTAATGAAAAATTTTCCGAAGATCAACGAGGAGAAATTTGGATACAATGTATTAGCTGTTTTCTATGGGCTCATCTTGATTGTACTGGAGCAGAAAAAGACGATTATGTGTGTGACTATTGTAAATAGACTCATGAACAAAACTATTTGACTCAAGAACTATTTGAACGTAAATTGTTGAATATATTTTTATAGTTAAGATTAACTATGTTCTCTAAGGTCTAATAAGTTTTCAATAACTGTAAATCCAACTATTCCATATTACCCGTCTGTTCCATATTACCCTCCGATTGTAACTTTTCTTAAAGTACATTTTTTTGATTAAAAAAATAAATGCTGATTTATTTGACCCAATTGGCACTTCATTGTTATAAGTTATAGTATAAACTTAAAATGATTCAGCGGATTTTTATTAAAAACTAACAGAGTTATTCGTAAATATATAAAGAATGTTCCATAATAACCTTCTCTCCTCTACTTAGAAAAAAAAGTGCAATAAATGTATCTCTAGAAATAATTTTCATATATTTTTAGAGTAAGAAAATGAAGCTTTTAAACGTTAGGGATATGATGTTACGGGCAATGTGATAAATCCGGGAATTATTAACAATGCAATAACCGACAGTGGAAGTTGACTCGTAACTTTTTATAATTGAATTTAAACCAGCAAAATCATTAGATTCTCGATTCTGGCATTTGTTTCATACAAACCGATTTAGGAGCTGAAATTTCAGCTCTTAAATTGGTTTTATGGAATAAATATACCTAGATTGATTTTTTTAATTCGATCTTAAAAAGTTGTGTCAATTTCCTCGGTTATACAACTTCCCATGCCCGCTTATAAAATTATAAAAAAACCTAGCTTGTTAGGGGTGCATTTTGGACCCCCTCTTCCTAGGTGATTTTGAGTCATCTAGGTGTGCCCTACCCCTCCTGAAAGTTATGAAATATTTAACTGAACCCCCCTGTATATCTACAAACATATGAGTAACTCAAAATCACTCAGCTCTATTTGCTTAGCACACCACTTTACAGTACCACCGCAGAAATAAAAAAAGTCGGGAATCCGCATTCGAAACCGTTGAATAAGGACACGGAGAAGCACTTTAAGAAAAAAAGGCCTTTCGTTCCCGAAACTTCTGCTTTTCTGGGCCGACGTGTGTCGTGCTGAGCACAGAATTTCGTCTCCGCGAAGGATTTTGGCCATGGAGGGCACGTCCTGTCGCAGAGGATACCACCACAAAATATAAAATTCTGATATTTGGTCTTGCACTCACGGGCGAGGGTCCGCGTCAGAATACGCAATGGATTTCTTGAAACGCTCGCCATTTACAGTTTGTACGTGCAATCTATTGAATTTCATACCTTTTTTCGAGGAATGTGGGTCTTGTGAGAAGAATGGGGGGGTATTAAGGGGAGGGAGAGTAGAATGGAATGTAATTAAAATTGAATTACACTAATATTGAGTTTCGGTTGTGCGGGGTTTCGCTTTGAAAATATTCACAAGCTCAATTTATTTAGATTTCTAGCTTACGGAATGATTACATATTTATTCATCGATTTAAATTAAAGTTGGAGTTACTTCAGTGGAGGGGGGGGGGAATTTCTTCAAAAAATTAGATTCCATAGTTGGGCCACTTAAAATGTACACATAATTTTATTTCTGGAAAACCTCAACGCTGTTTGCAGCTACTTAAGAATTGTTGTAAGAAATTCTATAAAAACCCTGTATTAGAAATCATCTTTTTTAAAAATCACAAAAAAATATACATTGACGCGTTCAGACCCCTCAAATTTTCCATAAGATTCATTTGCAATCTTGGTGGGCCGTCTAGGATTGAAGGTGTTCATGGTAAAAATTGAATCCCAGTTTAAAAAAGAGAATAAGTCCAAAAAGTGACTTATTGACTTTTTGTACTCAAAACAATCTCCAAGCTTTGCTCTAAACATGAATGGAAAGAGGGGGAAAATAACTACCTTCTCTATAGGGAGATATTGCACCTTGAAGTTTCGAAATGTATCTTCATTCATTGTATTTCATCAGTTAATTTGGAATTAAAGTTAATTTGTTTTTTGTTCTTATTCTATGGTCGTGTAAACTATGCTAAAATGAATTTACTTTTAATTTAAAAATGTTTTTTTTTTATCCAGGGTATGTTTGACTCCATTCCTATTCACTTACTCCATTGATACTACTATAACTACTAGTCGTAATAACTTTTACCTTAATCTTTTTATTTTTTAACCTTTGTGTATTGAACTAAGCAGAGACATATACTTAAACGTCAATTTAAGTGGACTTTTATATTATTTTTCTTCTCTTGAAATTTCATAAGGTTGAAGAAGGGAATAAGTCCATCAACTTTTTTCAATTCTAAAATGCAGTTGAATGTAATATTTGTTTAGAGGATTGCCCTTTTCTCTAAATGGGGTCCTGAATTTTCAGTAAAATTTTGGAGGTTATACAACAAAAATTCCATTATTTATACAGTTTTTTTTTGTTTTCTCAAAATTTGGTTTTTGGACTTATTCCCTTTTCAAACTGATGATTCAATTGTAAATTGAAAATTTTATCAATTACAGATTTAAATTTAAGTTTAGCCTATTATTTAAAAGACAGAAACACCCTTTTAACATTTTCTATTTAGTTAAATTAATTCTGTTTAATAGTTTATTTCCAAAAACATCACACACATATCAATAAAATAAAACAATAATAGATAAAATCCCAATGATTCTATTTTTAAGTCCTTAAGTAGTATGACAAAAATATATGTTAAACCAGTTTGTGAATATTAAATCATAGTTCTCCTTTTTATATAAAAAATTCCCATTCTATGAAAAGATGTGGATTGATAGCTTAATATCTTTGTTTTCGTAGAAAAAAATAAGCCCAAAATGAAAAATATGTACTATTTATTTTTGTGACAAAATAGTACATATTGTTTTTCATAAAAAGAGGAAAGACCCAGAAAATACCTCATAAAACTTATATGCTTGGTTTATCTAAGATAAAAATTTCTATACGTGTGGGTGGTTTGAATTCTAACACAAATTTCGCAAAAATGAATCGTCTGTCTAGATACTTAGAAGCCGGTACATGTGTATTTACGTATAAAGCTGTGAAAAATTGACAAGTTTGCATTTTGAGCAATAAATATTTGAACGCGGTGAGAATTTTCGATGAGAATCCTTTTGAGCAAATATTTTTCTCGACAAAGTGCATTTTTATTTATTTTATAATCTCGTTCCCATGTTGACAAAATAAAATTCGCTTTTAAAAAATTCAGAACTTCCCTGTATTAATAATGTATACGTTTCTACAGTATTAAATATCGAGTGAAACACTAATTTTGCATTAAATATATTTCAAAATATACATTGAAAATCATGTTTATTTATTTATTTTAATTTTTTACAAAATATGTACACCAAATCAGACATGAAGGCATTACACTAAAGAATAGAAAAGAACAAAAAGGAGTTGCATTTACCAAAAGAAGTCTTAGAAATTAAAACGAGAAGGATTATTAAAATAAGTCATAAATTTTTTTTAAAGACGGATTATTTGGGACGGATATTTGATTCGAGGTTTCTTTATTTTAAATTTTTCACTTGGTAATTTATTTAAAATAAACTTGTAAATAAATCACAAAATAAGACGAGTGCAACATAATAAGAGGTTTGATAGCTAATTTGTTTGGTAAACATTATATGGATTTAGTATTTTCTCATTATCTTTGCAAAATGAAGGCAAATACCCTGCAAAATACATACAGATACATACAAATAAAATACATAACTATTCTAAAAGTGTAAATATTTACAAAATATTGTTATATATGTTCATTAAGGCGTAGTAAAACTGTACGGATTTTTTTGAATTTCCCAGATGCCCCCCTCAAGTTGTTACAAATGGTTATCTGCAAATTTTCAGGTCTGTGGTACGATTTTAGACCCCCGCGCCCTTCAAAAGTACGTTTCCCATGTTAAAGTATAGGGAAAATATTGAAAATATCGTCCTTTTTGGTTCTTTTCAATTTAATGAGCTTGAAAGCTGTTAATATCGAATTAAAACCTATATATCATCGTTGGGACATTGTTGTCTCAAGATCTTATCCGAAAACATTCAATGGCAACTACTGGGGTAAGTACCACGAGGGTTAAAAGCGCACTTTCACTGAGAAAAGGGGAGGCTCCCTGGTGTACTCCAATGGATGGTTGGCGAGTATGGATCTCTCACACTGTATTCTTCCCAAAGATAATATACAATGTGAGAAAACTCCAGCTCTCAAGCGTCGCCTCCAACCGTGGACCGGTTTCGTCCTTGTTAGGGCTCATCAGTACGGTATAGGAAGGTAACGCAAGAGAGCGGAGGGAGAGCTTTTAGTCTAGCCGACTATAACGGAAAAAGTGGTGACTATTAACTGGTCCTCCACTATCTGTCGGAATTATTTTTCCGTTATAGTCGGCTAGACTAAAAGCTCTCCCTCCGCTCTCTTGCGTTACCTTCCTATACCGTGCTGATGAGCCCTAACAAGGGCGAAACCGGTCCACGGTTGGAGGCGACGCTTGAGAGCTGGAGTTTTCTCACATATTCCTCTAACCAGAGGTAGTGGTAAAATACTCCCTTTTCATAAGATACAATGTTGTCAGATGATGCCAGCTGAAGTAAAATAGGAAAACTGAAGTTTTCTGATAGGATCTTGATACAATGATATCCCAAAGATAATATATAGGTTGTGCTGTCGTAGCTCCTCATTTCAGTTTTTAAATTTTATTTCATTTAGTCTGTATATAGTATTTTAATTTTCTTGATTTCCAACCTTAAATTTTAACTTTAATCTTAACTGTTTTTATTCTGTATATAAAGGCTGCTCTGTTTGTTGTTTTTTTTGTTGGATGAGATTTAATAAATGAGATTTGACTGTTCATGGTCTGGTTATTTCGACGTCTTTACAGACTATAATTATTGGTAGCAGCGGTGGGATACGAACCTACGGCCAATGAGGCGTTGATTGGATCTTTCATGATCTTTGGTACAAGAGTTCCAGATTACGGGCAGATAGCGGTTTATTGAGCTTTTGGTGTTTTGATGGAAGTCACGATAGTTGAGATTCTCCAATGTGAAGAATTGGAATAGAGCCAAGGAGTTAGATCCAATGTGTAGTATAATAGTTTCTGAGAGAGACTTTTGGTGTAGGGGATTTTTTTTGCGATTGTCGAGTTTGTTGATTACTTTGTGTGGCTTGAAATTACAATTTAGGTTTGGAGGGGTGTTTTTGATTGGTGAACAGAGTTTTGGTTCTTTGGTATTCGAATTTCCAGTTGTCGATTTCTTTTGGGTGGTGTGATCAATTTGGTGGTCATGGCTTTTCTCGCTAAAGGACGGAAGCAGGACTTGATCAACCTTGCTGAGGAAATTGGAGAGATTGTGGAGGCCTCAAACACAGTGCCAGAAATTAAGAAAAAAATAAGGGAGAGTAAATCTTATCAAGAGGAGGAGGTCAAGATGATGTTGGAGAGAATAATTGAGGAGAATCGGAGACGGGAGGAAGAGAATCGGAGACGGGAGGAGGAGAGGCAGAAACGAGAAGAGGAACGAGTAGAGGAAAGTCAGAGACGAGAACAGGAGAGTCAGAGACAAGAGCGGGAACGGGAAAGAATAAGGCTACATGAGTTGGAATTGAAGCGTATGGAAATGGAAGCTGGGAATGTAGTAAAGAAAGAGACAGATAGGGAGGGCAGAATTCCACTTGCCCAGATCACCCCCAAGTTCGATGAGAAACGAGATGATATGAACTTATATTTGATTAATTTTGAGAGGAGAGCGAAAATGGCTCGTGTTCCAAAGGAAGACTGGGTGGCTTACTTATTGAACGTTTTGCCTGGAGACATCTGTAATATGCTGGCTAGCGAATCGCCTGAGGAGGCTGAAAATTACGATACAGTTAAGAGCCTTATTCTGAAGAGGTACAAGCTGAATTCTGAAGAGTTGAGGCAATGCTTTTATAAGCATCGAAAATCCCCTGAAAAATCTTGGAGGCATTACGCCCATGAACTTAGTGCTTACTTTACGGAGTGGATAAGAGACCTGCAGATCCAGACTCTTCAAGAACTAAAAGATTTGATGATCACTGAACAATTGAAATATCATGTCCCGGCTGATGTCAGGGATAATTTTCTTGGAGAATGGATTGGAATGAGGACCCCTTTTGATCTGGCTGAGAGACTAGATGAATACGAGAGTATCCGGCACAGTTTCAGGGAGTACCCCAGTAATTCTAACTTTATAAGGCAAGAAATCGACCGTACTGAAAACTTAAAGGATTTCGGAACTGGACTTTCGAATGGTAGAAAGCCCGGTAGTGATGGGTCACCTGAGAAGGGATACGAGAGGAGAAGACAACTGCGCTGCTATGAGTGTGGATCCTATTCGCATCTGCGACCACAGTGCGATAAGTTGAAAAAGAATTTAATAGGATGTTGCCTCTAATACAACTGAGAAGAGCGGATTCGAGGAGGCTCTTCGCCTTTTACTAGTATAGGTAAAGTAAATGGAATTGAAATGCCTATATTGAGGGACACAGGTGCAAGTCTGGATTTGGTCTGTAAAAAGTATGTCCATCCATCAATGTATACTAATGAGACAGTTTGGGTCCGAACACCATTGGTGGAGCATGCTGTGGGTTTGCCCTTGGCTGAAGTTGAAATAGATTGTGTTTTTGGCAAAGTTAAAACCAAGGCTGCGGTTTTGAGGGAGTCATTGGATCAAGGAAGGTACATATTGGGAAACAGGACAGCTACCTTACTCAACAAATTAGGAAGTGATGACGTCATCAGGGTTGAACATCAGATTCAAAGATCTCGATCTGAGAAGACCGATCCAAATCCCTTTCTAGCTGAATCAGATTTAGAGGTTGAAAGAGAGAGGGGGACTTCATTCAGGGATGACGTTTTGTCTTCATTGGAGCCCGGAGCTGCTGAGGTCAATCATATAGGAAAGTCACGGGGAGAATCTGAAGAAAAATCAACCAAATCTATGGAAGTGACTGAAGTGGCTAAGGAGGAGACTTCGACTGAACGTGAAAGTGCTAATGTGGATCAGGTATCGCTTTATCAAAGGGAAGAAATGACCGGGGATAACCTGACAGCCAAGCAGATTTTACCGATTGAGTCAACCCGATCGACTAGTGAATCGAGGGAACAATTGCACTGTCGAGTTTGTGGCAGAAAGAAGGATATTGCCCTATCTATCATTGCATCGACTATCCAGTCATTTCTTAAGCGAGCTGTTTTGATTCCAAGACGACGTATGAAACTAAGACGTCCTAGATGCTGGTACGCCCATGAATTCGTGAATTCAAGCGTGCGAGGGAAAAGGAAATTTCGGATGGAACCAGATCATCTGGGAACTTGATGGTTTACGGCCTAAAACTCTTCTTTAAGGTGATCCTGTGAGAGTCAGCAGACTTTGGACTTTCTTCGGGAACTGTTAGATCACCTTACATACCGGAACTGTTAAGTTGAAAAGGTTTTTATTTGTAAAATAATCTGTGAATTTTGGTTTTACATTTCTTGGTAATATAATTTTTTAAGTGTTTTAGGTGAGGCAGAAACTTTTCCTTTCATGAAAAGTTCCTCTCGGGGATGGGAGGAGGCTGTGCTGTCGTAGCTCCTCATTTCAGTTTTTAAATTTTATTTCATTTAGTCTGTATACAGGGTGTCCCATAAATAATGGGTCACACTTCTAGGGTGGATAGTAGACACCTAGACGAGTCAGAATCACATAGGATTTGGGGGTCCCAGACCAAATCCCAGGGAGCTAAAAATGGAGTGACACCACAAAACAATTATTGAAAAATTCAATCTGTAGAAGAACTACTATTGGTAAAAACTTAATCATGGTCTCAAATTTTGTGGTTTACCATCATCTTTAAAATCATTTTAAAAGTTTTCATTTTAAAAATTTTTTACTACGAAAAAAAGTCAAAAAAACACAAAAAAATGTGAAAAATCTGCCCAAACTTTATTTTGTATTTAGAAAGATCTGAAGATTAGTACTGAAAGATCATAGTTGAAAACCCTTAAGTCCAAAGTTTCACGTAAATACCATCAATATTAAACGCTTGAGATCCATTTAAAGTTTGATTTTTGCTTGCGAAAACAGATCCAGAAAACAAACGTTGAGGGAAAATCTACGAATTACGGATTGATGCTCGCTAAATTTCTCGCTATTATTTGCGATACGAGATTCCTCGCCAACTTTCGCCAACAACAGATCGCCCAAGCTGTCTTGGCGGTCTGTAGGAGCTTGGTATGTTTCGCCAAACTGGGAGAGAAAAGAAAGTTTGCGATTTATCTATCCGTAACTCGTAGATTCTCCCTGAACGTTCGTTTTCTGGAGCTGTTTTCGCACTCAAAAATCAAACTTCAACAGGATCTCAAGCGTTTAATATTGATGTTATTTACGTGAAACTTTGGACTTAAGGGTTTTAAAATATGATCTTTTAGATTATCAAATCAAAAGAAAGGATTTCTAAATACAAAATAAAGTTTTGGCAGATTTTTCACATTTTTTTGTGGTTTTTTGACTTTTTTTCGTAGTAAAAAAATTTAAAGTGAAAACTTTCAGCATAATTTTTAAGATCATATTAAATCACAAAATTTGAGACCATGATTAAATTTTTACCAATAGTAGTTCTTCTACAAATTGAATTTTATAATAATTGTTTTGGGATGTCGCTCCATTTTTAACTCCCTGGGATTTGGTCTGGGACCCCCAAATCCTATGTGATTCTGACTCGTCTAGATGTCTACTATCCACCCTAGAAGTGTGACCCATTATTTATGGGACACCCTGTATAGTATTTTAATTTTCTTGATTTCCAACCTTAAATTTTAACTTTAATCTTAACTGTTTTTATTCTGTATATAAAGGCTGCTCTGTTTGTTGTTTTTTTTGTTGGATGAGATTTAATAAATGAGATTTGACTGTTCATGGTCTGGTTATTTCGACGTCTTCACAAGGTTTTAATTCGATATTAACTGATGCGTTCAGGTGAAAAGAACCAAAATGGACGATTTTTTCAATATTTTCCCTATACTTTAACATGGGAAACGTACTTTTGAAGGGCTTACGGGTCATAAATCGGTCTAGGGACCTGAACTTGCATGTAATAATGTTTCAGTATTTTTAACAACTTCAAGGGGGTGCATCTAGGAACTTCGAAAAAATATCTGCAACGGCCTAATGATGTCCATTCATCAAAATTCATCTGCTTTATGAAGTATGACAGTTAATATAATGGTGTATGAATTAGTGTTTTATTTTTAAGAGAACATTCAACTGGTTCCTAAAAGCATTTTCAGGATCTTTAATTTATGCTCGAACGTTTTAAATAAGTTTACTGCCAACTCAGTTTTTGTGCGCTTATCCGTTGGTTTTAAAGCTAATTGAAATTGGTGCAAATCTCTAAAAAATTGCCCGGTAGTTTTTGTTGTTGTCTTATGCCACTTGGAATATCCAAGCACCACCGCAAAGCCCGGTAGTTGTGAAGAAAGTTTTTTAAAAAAAACTTTTAAACACAAATAATGTTTTTACGACATCGTAAAATTAAATGGAAAAGTAAATTGAATTAGAATAGAAACAAAATTAGTTTATAAGAATGTTTTCTTTTTTGAAGGAATATTAATTTTTCCTTCAAGATCTTCAACGATGTTCACTTGGAAGAGCTATCACAAAGCTTCCTTCTCTCTTATTGAACAATAACTCCAGAAATAAACAACAAATTGGCTCGCCCGTAATTCCCCCCCCCAAACATCCTCAGCCTCCATTCAAAAAAAAAAATAATGCACGTTGTTTTCATCTCGTTATCAGCATCAGAGGCGGGCCGCAATCGAAAAAGTACCGCACAGCACTTTCAATGAATGGGTAAAGTCTAAAAAGTCGTCAGCAGCATTAAGGCGGGTTTGGGGAGAAAATTGAGTAGTTGGGGGAAAATATCCAGAAGTGGCCGAAATGAGAAAAATACCCACTCAACTCAGAAACTCTTTCTGTGGGGAGTTTTCTCAAGTTTTTTCTCCTCTTCAGCATAGAAACCAACTTCTTACCCTGGGAGAACTAGTATATCTATTTTTATACTTTTTTCAAGGGCCATTGGTATGCCATTTGGAGTCGCAATACTTCTACAAGCAACCCAGAAAAAAAAAGAAAGGCAAGAAAGAGAGGTGTTTTAACCTATGTGAAAGTTGTGTTTTTTCCTCTCTTTATCCCCGAAGCGGTAGAAACAACTTTAAAGAACTAATGGAAAGGGAAGAGGGAGAGGGAGTGTGGAATATTTTTCTAACAGAAAAACACTTTTTTTTCTTCATTTTGTGTCTTTTTTTTTGTTTTGTTTTCAAATGTTTTTTTCTGGTCCCGCTCGTTTTGGTTTTGATTTTAAGTTGTACCTGGTTCTAAAAAAATCCCCAGTCTTGATTTTGTTGATGTAAGATCGGGCAAACTTGTTGAATAGTCCGAAGGCATTTAAGATAGCAATTTTAAATTTATTCTGAAACTATAAAAAATGAAGCACCTTGAAAGTTTTTTATTTGTTGTGTTTTGAATTGAGTTTAAGCATCTATTTAGATATCTTGGCAATATATTATTCATTTATTAATACGTTTTCTTGTTTTTGGTAAATATTGTATAAGTTTATGTGAGCTACATTATTTATATTTCAATCTAGTGTATAGATAGAGTGTATAGATTCAGAGAAATAGCTTTCCTCCCATTAAATTCATTTATTTGTATAATTTATGGGTTTCTTAAAATTCCCAAAAAGTTTTGTTGTTTATTAAAATAGATATATTCCATATTGCTATCAAACGTTCTCAGTCATTCCTTAATTTTTTTTCCAAAAATGATAGACACATAATTAACACTTCTTGAAAGGTATAAACGCATATTTTTAAGTTTTGAAACTTAAAAGTTGTATCTAACAAAAAATTTTATGTTCATTATACGGTGTAACTTTATTAAATTAAGGAAAAGTTGAAAAGGCCATCTCATTCTTACACGCATCTGTTCAAAATCAAAACACATTTTATTTCAAGGCCTATCCCAACAAAAAAACATGTCCAAAATTCCTTCAAAAAAGCGTCAAAAGTGCAGTTTTTTCAAAGAAGTATGTAGTTATTTTGTATAAATAGGACTTAAGCACGTAAGTCTGCAGTTTTTTGCAGCAGTTTTGAATACATTCTAAATGCCGGCAACGTTTCCAAATTACCTTCACTTTTTTGAAGAAATTTTGCTGATTTTTTTTGCTGGAATTACTTTGGTTTGTGAAACTAAAATCGATTTCTCACGCTTAATCCATCATAAAACACTTATTCTTTATAACTAGCCCGAAAACTAATCGTTGAACGTCCTCATTACCTTTTTAATCTTAATCACCGTAAATTTTCCATAGCGTTCAATGGCTATCTCGGGAGGTCTAAGATTGAAAGGGTTAAAAAGACAACCCTTACATTTCTCTCTGAAAAACTAACGAACCCTTCGCATATCTCTTTTCTGCCCAACTAATCAGCCTCTATGGACAACCAAACCAATAGATAAATCGCAATCCTCTTCCAAAAGCATTTCTCGCGTTTCAAACGGGCAACTAACTACAAAAGGAAAGACCTCTTCTTCATTAGCCTCCAACACGACGCATCACAATTCTTATTATCCTAGCACTAAGAGAAGCGAAGCGCACAGAGTCAGGCCTTTGATTCTGAATTGAACTTTGATCTTTTTCTCTCTCGCAAGCAGCGCCCCCATCCACAGGACATTTAATGAACTCACTGAACTTCAATCTCTTAGCAACAGCCAAGACACCGTGCGACGTAACCGGGCGCTGCTAAAGTAATTGTGTACAGAGGAACGGCGTTTATTCAATGCATTTCGGGGGGGATCTTGTTATAATAAATTACATTCAGTGCTTACCCACTGAGCTATGTGCAAAACTGGAGAGCAAACTTGTTATACTTTAACGTTAGGAGAATCGTGCCTTTTTTTTGTGCGTGATTTGCCGTCGCGTAGGAATACAAATCTGCTCAAAGGGGTAAAACGTTAATGCTAAAACATGGTAAGCTTTTTACTGAAAATAGTTCCCTAAAAAACTGTGATATTTATTTAACTCTGTTTTTTTAATCATTTTTCGAAAGAAATTTTGTAGATGTATCGTTTTTTTAGCTTTTGAACTCCGTTTCGTTATTAAAAATAAACGCGTCAAGTTGGATTCTGTTAACATGCAAGCAATAGAGGGAATTTTAACCTTTGCCCCCTTGGCGTAATGATACATTATCATATAGGCATGCTAAGTTAGCTCTCCAAGTAATTATGTAGCTCAGTCTTTCTAACTGGGAAAACCTCGCTAGGTCTAAAAGCAATAACTACTATGTCCATAAGGAGGGGCATTTCAACGAAAAGAAAAACTAGTTTAAAATTTGTATTCAGAAGAGAAGGGCTAGTTTAAACATAATATTCTTGGTTTTCATTCAAAACTGCTGATTAAAAGATGTAAGCGTTTCTTCATTTGTTTGAAAAAATTTTAAATATTCATAGTTTCTTGAATAAATTGAGAAAGTAAAGGACTTTTTTTTCTCTTATCTGTTTTTTGCTTACGCAAGGTCTTCGCTTTGCAGCAAAATGCATTTATTCAATGTGCAGTGAAGAAAGTTTTCTCTCGGTTTGATATAATTTATTCAGCGTATTAGATTTGAGAGTTTTGTGCTTTGTAAATTTTGAGGGCGATTTTTATAGCCACGCATGATTGCGTCTTTATACTTTTAATGGTTTTCTTTGATGACGAAATGTATGTTTTTTTATATCTCCGACTGTTTTTCAGACGCTGAAGTGAAGATGAATTAAAAAACGCTTTTGCGCACATCTGCGAAATAGTTTTTAATTTTAATGGTTAAAAAGTGAGGAAAAAAAGGTAACTTTTTGCAGTTGAATGGAACCTGCGTATTTAAACGTACTCTCCTGAATGTCAAATGTCGGTAAATTATTTTGAATAAATTTCCATTATATGCTAAATTCTTAAAATTTCATTCTGGTTGGCTATTAATTTTATAACTTAAGGTCTCTTGCAGTTCTTTTGTATTAGCCTCTCACTATAAGGCATGATGAAATGAAAAGTAGTTTAGCAGAACTTTAAACATAATAAGTATAAAAATTGATTTTTTTAAAAGATGATATTCCTGTAACACTGAAGAAAAAAAAGAAATGAAAACTTTTCATAATCATCACCATCACGTTATAAGCATTAACATCACATCATGGTATATATAACCACCAATGCAGACATTTCCACTTGGTTAGGGAATTAAGCACAAGCAGTCTGGGTATTTTTCTTATGGTCTATGTATTATAAGTGTAAACTCAACTCTCAAGCGTCACCTCCAGCCATGGACCAGTTTCGTCCTTGTTAGGACACATCAGCACGGCATAGGAAGGCAACGCAAGAGAACGGAGGGCAAGTACTAATCTAGCCGACTTCCTATGCCATGCTGATGAGTCCTAACAAGGACGAAGCCGGTTCATGACTGGAGGCGACGCTCGAGAGTTGTGAGTTTACACTTATTGTCCGCTAACCAGCGATAACGGTGAAATACTCCTTTCATCTAGGTATTATAGTTTGTTTATTTATGCAGGGTGTTTCAGATAAGTGTTTCATAACTTCTAGGAGGGGTAGGGCACACCTAGGCGACTTAGAATCACATAGGAATGGGGGTCGGAAATGCACCCTGAACGAGCTAGGGTTTTTTATAAGTAAATTGGTTTTTATGTAATGAAAGCTTGGATCGATTGATTTTGCTGGTTTCAATCCAATCATAAAAAGTTACGTGTCAGTTTAATCTGTGGATTATACAACCTCCCAAGCAGGCTTATGAAAAACCCTAGCTCATTAGGGATGCATTTCCGCCTCCTCATTTCTATGTGATTCTGAGTCGTCTAGGTGTGCTCTACCCTAGTACTGCTAGCTAGTTTCATGCTATACTCTTTTCATTTTGAGCTAGCGCTTGAAAATATTTCCTTCTCCCCCACCACCGATCGGTAACCATAGCAGCTATCCACGTCAAAGTGACGAAGAAGGCTTACTATTGGCTGCGCGAAGAGGGTAACTATGGTTACGCTTCTAGCGTGGGGGAAAGCACTATTTCTCAAGCGCCAATTCTATATGAATAGAGTATAATAGGCCACAAGGCCTGGAGATATTTAATTTTTTGATTAATTTGAACTCACGCAGAACTACACTCTGACTAGTGGTTTAACTTCTTAACAAACCACCATTTCCACTTAAGACCGCTCACATACCACTTCAAATGACCCCTCACCCTCATAAAACACTCCCCCAAAACAGCCTCACCCCTCCTCTCGCTCCTCCCAACCCCCCCCTCATCCTTGTCCAACAACACTCCCAGGAGAATGGACTCGCCTCAAGTCAGGACCAAAATCTGGCGGCGGAATTTAATTATTCACTTTCAAAAGCTGCGCGCCCCATTGTCACAAGACGGAAGACCAATTGTCCATCGGGGGGGGGGCTACCGCCGCGGGTATTATTAATGAACGCCCCGGCCGGGGCTGAAACAAAACTCGTTATCGCGCCTCCAGAGTTCAACAGCTTAATCCGATCGCCCCCTCGGGTGGGCGGTTTAATCGGTTCTGATTAGTAAGCGGACTTTTCGCCTTCGTTTTATAGGAAATTAACTTTGGGATCTGATAGGGAAGGCAGCAGCAGCAGATAGGGAGGGTGAAATATGGCGGAGGTTTGATGATTAGCCAGGGCATGTGGTTGCGTTGTTGTTTTTGAGATGCTCTTTCACTTTGGAGATTAATTTAGCAGGCGATTAAAAGCTACTATATTATCTGCTCGGCTTCTTTCAGGTTCTGAAAAGCGAGTGTTAACCCTTTCAATCATAGACCCTCCGAGGTTTTCGTTTAATCCCTTAGAAATTTTTGGACGGCCAGGAGAGAAAGTGTTAATGGTTGAAAAAATATTTTTGAACTAATATTTTTTCTTCTGTATCTCTACCAAAATAAAACTATGCGCATGCTGACTAATGGTCCATATTTTAAACTATACTTCATGTCAACGTTTCCTGAACGCAGTACAATACTGGCAAAAAAATCGACTCAGACCCTATATCTCCGGAACGGCTTGTGATATAAAGACAAATAAGGTATCATTTTTCATGATTTGAAGTATTCTATATACAGAAAATTTTTCAAGTTCTTAGGGGGTCGTCTTCATATTAAACGAAGCACCAACTTGCCAATCCTGCGGGGTTGATGGTTGAAAGGATCAAAATCGAGAATTCAACGTAAAAAACGAGATTTCAACGTAAATTCGACGAACTTCAACCCCCACTCCTGACTTCATTTGGGGACCAAATGGCATGAAAACTGGTTTTGGGGGTTTTAGAGGGTGCACTTTCAGAATCTGGAATAATCTTTGATGGTTTCCATAGGAAAAACGAAAGTTGGTGCTTCGTTTAATATGAGGACGACCCCCTAAGAACTTGAAAAATTTTCTGTGTGTAGAATACTTCAAATCATGAAAAATGATACCTTATTTGTCTTTATATCACAAGCCGTTCCGGAGATATAGGGTCTGAGTTGATTTTTTTGCCAGTATTGTACATCACTACGCGGAAGGAGAAAGTGAGTAAACACAAATCCTGTTGGGTTGATAGGAGGAATTTCGATACCCGAATTGTGATAAAAAGACACTACGTATTTATACATGGGTGTAACGAAATAGTCATATTTTAAAATTGACGTTCTTTGTTTCACTCGAAATTCAGTCACCGAGATGGGAACTACTTTATTTGTTTGTGACGTTGTAGGTTCAACTTAAGTTGCTGTCTAGTATAATAGAAAAGTAAAACAAAAATCACTACTATCATCACCCCCCTTCTCAATAACATATTAAACTTGATTTTATTTTAAAAAGCTATAAAACGTATTTTCTTATTAAAAGCGCCAAGGGGGTGCAAAAAGCAGTGTGTGAAAAGTTTCCTATGAGTAGTGGGAAACGTTCGCTATTTTAATATCAAACACTACAATCTCCATTCGGCAAACGACAGGCCTTGGCGACTTACAACCAGACGCCAATCAAAACCATTACCGATAACCAATACACCAATCAAACAACACTATCTGCTTCAGATCGTGAAACACATTTGATTGGTTTGGATCTTTCCATCTGTATGATGTCAGCGTTTACAAACCGATCCAATAAGCTTCTCCGCTTGCAATTCGAAATATTCCCGAAGCAGACCAGGTTGTAAAATTTAATTATACAAATTTCTGGTTTGATATTCTGCACTCTAATTTATAAACTACCTTCGGGAGCCAAATGAAGTTAAAACTTCACATCACACCAGAGCACATTATGTAAAATAACTCAGCAAACTGGCCGCCCCAACTTCCATAAATGATATCGTAGTCTCTTGTACCCCCTGGCTTTTATCATGCCACTTATCAACTTATCATGCAAAGCAAACTTGCCATACTATAAAATAGTGTAGGCTTACAGGGTCAGATTCAGAGTTCATTAAAATATCTTCCTGGTTTAATTTATCTTCCTGGTTCATTGATAAAAGTGGACTTTTCGATCGTCTGCAACCTCCCTCCGGCCCCCGGCCCTCCGGCGATCTAGAATCAAGCCTCTCAGTGACGTTGACCAATGAGACTCTTTTTCTATGGATCTACCACGTGACACTGTTAGCTTTAGCTTTCTTCGACTTTTTCCTTCATTCGACTCTGCAGTCTTGCTGAAGATGTCTGCCGTAGTTGCAGACGAAACGTCAACTTTTATCGATAGACCACGGTCCTTAAACCCGGAAGATATTTTAAAATTACCATACTATCTGAAAAATCTAACAAAACGCAAAATTCCATGAAATGGTCGTGGAATACGAAACAGCTATCAACCGCGTTTGCGTGATATGCGTATATGCGGAATAAACTCGCAGAGAATAAAATCTCTCCATGTAAGTCGACTGGTTTCTTTTAGTGTGAACGGATTACCCTTTCAGAAAATATACCTTCAGTTGGAGTAAAAGTGATGCCGTAACCATTTGATCTCTTTTGTTTCACAGACACTTCACATCAGCCGCGTACTTTTACCCATACCTTTGAAGAACATCGAAATCCCCAGCTCCCTCCATAATCGGATATCCGCATTTCCGATACGTTTCCAAAGACTTAACCTACCTACAAAGCATTTCCGAAAAAAAAAAACCACTACTTTATGAAAAAAAAGTAACTGTTGCCCGTCCAACAGAATTATCGGAGAATGAACGATCTCGTTTTTTTCCGGGACCAGAGGGATTGCCAATATCCGGAAATCCTCCCCTCCCCAGATGTGAAATGTCACAAGAAACAAATGGAGACCAGTTGTTCATCACGTTCGGCGTTTGTTCCCTCTTAATGAACCCCTGGGTCCATTGTTGTCTGTCCATGCTGTCCATTGATGGTCTCAAGACTGAGGAAGGGAAGATAAATGCATTCAGTGGTGTCGGGAGATGTGTATCTTTATCTTCTGTATGGAAGGTGTTGATGTATTGATGAGTATCGATGTTGAATGTCTAGAATTCATTTAGACCAGTGGTTCCCAACCTGGGGGCGATTTGTGTTATCAAGGGGGCGATAAATAAGTGGTGGGCGATTGGAGGGCGATGAGTATTCAAAGGGGGTAAATAAAATAGTACTTTACTCACAGACTGAATTCAGACTTAATCTATCAAAACAAGTAAAAACCCTGTTTTTTGGTGTCAAATTTCCAAAAATTTTCTGGGGGAGGACCCCCAAACCCCCCTTTTGTACTTGGAACTTAATTTTTCAAAACTTTTTTTTTAATTAGTTCATCAAAATCCTACCTACAAATATATGTCCAAAATTCGGAAGAGGTGTACCATAACTAGTTAAAAATCTGTTTTTTGGAATCTTTTTTCCAAAAATTTTCTGGGGGACGCCCCCGTACATAAAATTGCTTTATTATTTACACTTTACTTCAAATTAAAATTAGACATACAATGAGAATGAAAAGGGGGCGATAGGTGTTAGTCAACCCCTAGAAAGGGGGCGATGGGCCACAAAAGGTTGGGAACCAATGATTTAGACGGTTCTTAGAATAAACCTGTTGATATATGGAAATGATTTCGGAGTATTCAGAAATGTTTTTACTTATGATTCAGGTCTTCAGAACTGCGTTTCAATGCTAGAAGTTTTTTTAAGAAAAATGAAAAAGTATCATTAATTTAGTTCTAAAGAGAGGATTATCCTTACCAGATCTTGCAATATTTTTTCTTTGCTATCTCTAATATCTATTATATTCCATTTATCTATATTAGTTGCGTAATTTCGGTTTTTGTTGTTATTATTGTATGTAAACTGTATTCTTTTATTTGAAAGGAGAATTCACCAATTATTTCTGGTTAAGCGGACAATAAGTGTAATCTCACAACTCTCAAGCGTCACCTCCAACCGTGGACCGGTTTCGTCCTCGTTAGGACTCATGATCCTATACCGTGCTGATGAGTCCTAACAAGGACTTATTCTTTTATTTGTTGTATTTTTTTTATGCATGTGTATCACCTTTAAACGGGCAACCACCCAATACAATACAATCATGTCTATGTTTTAAAAAATGTCTAAAAAATTAGGATCAGCCACATAAAAGTATCTTTGGTTTGTGGGAACCAGAAAATGTCGAGTTTATTAATCTACCCGTCCTAAAGTTAGAGGATTTTAACTATGAAAACGAAAGCAAATGTAAAAAGAAATACAAGTATGTAAGATTCATCATAAAGAATGTTTTTAAGTTATTATTCTAAAATAGCGCTACAAATGACGAAGAACTAATGTCGTTGTGTAATTTTATGCTACGTATTACATCGATAATATCCCTCTTGGTCCAAAAATTATAGAGAAAGCCCGACTGCGGCTTTCAGTCCTGCTATTTATTTGACGTTTTCTAATTTTTTTTCGCAACATGATCATAATTGATTAATGCGCCATCAAACAACTTACCAATTAATTAATGCGCCATCAAACTTACTTTTTACTTTTCCGTTAGCTGGGCCCAAGTGAAAAATTGTCAAATAATGTATAATTCCGCCAAATTTCTCACAACCGTCATTCGCTTCGCTTAGCGACTTGGCTCGCACTTTGTTATAGGCGACATTTGCACCCGGCTAACAGAAAAGTACCCGATAATCAAACCAAATATATCTTTGTGTGCTTAAAGATTAATATAATGCGAGACACAATTCCATGAAACGTAAGTCGCCCAATTTTTTATAAAATTGAAAATTTAGGGACATTTATCTCATTTAAAATAAAAAAAAGTTACCACATAGGGTAATTTAAATAAAAATGAAGAAATGTTTTCATTACACTTAATAATTCGTCGGCTTCTAGGTGAAAGGCACTAAGTCACTTTTGGCTCAAATACTTTGTATACGACGTTTCGCCAAATTTGGCAATAGGCAATCGCTTTCTTTTGTGCCATGGCAATTGATCACCTTACAGGGTGTGAGATTTGGGGAATGGTCCACGGCTCTCCTCATTTGTTGACGATATTCTACCACTTATAAAAGATTCACCAAACCTTTTTGACTTAGTGCCTTTCGCTTGTAAGCTGTCGATATGTTTTAAAAGTTAGATTTTTGATTTTCTTGCTTGTTTAGAATAACATTTTTATTTTATTCACCTTTTATGTATTTATATACCGTAGACAGCGGGGTTAATTTTTGTATTTAATCCTGGGGGATAATGTATATTAATCTTTAAAAAAATAACACTTTCTTCAATAGAATAATATCCTTTTTACTGTAACCCAAGTCACACTATATTAGTTCGTTTGGTTTCCAGTTATATTCAGTAATATGTTTATGAAAGGAACTGAAATTGTTTAATAAATGAAATGAGAATATGCAGTAGTGCATTTTACAAAGTGCTTCTACATGTTTATCAAGATATTCATTGATTTTTAACAATGCTTTTCAACAAACTTTGGTATGTAGTCATATATTTTAAAAGAAAATCATTAAATCAACAATTAGAGGTTCCCACAATCATACAGATTCATTCGAACATTCGTTAATTAATGAAGAATAGGGCTCACTTTAATTAAATAGTCACTTGTCTATATAACAAAGGAAGGATAAATTATGGAAAACTTCTAGAAGGGATCTTTTAATTAAGTTTTCAGATTATTTGCTCTTTCAGTTTAGATATATGATGCTGATCAAAACAGGGAAATATATACAAATTAGAGGCATTGACGAAAGGTACACCTATATCCATCTATTTCACAAAACATGGATGAATTGATAGGTTGAAAAACAATTGAACAAGGAATATTAATAAGCTAATGATATAAAAGAGAAAGAAAGTTATGGTTAACTTATATATAAGACTATATGACTTTTATGAGACTATACTTTAGGTAAGATTGATTTTTTTATATTTTAATTTTTTTCTTACCTTTTAGGCTTATTCATCATTTCTATTCATCTCTAAAAGCTTACCAGTTAACTTTGGATAGGATTATTAATAATAAACTTTTAAAGAAATTGTATATATTATACTTTGAAAATTTCAACAGATTTTATGTCTCCTACACTTTAAATTTCCTATTCACAATTTCCTGTCTGTGAACTATTTTTTTTAATTTACTGTACTCCTAAATTAAATTTATGATTGTTGCATTTTCAGGTGTTTTGAAAATAATTTTTTTGCTTTAAATCTTGCCTTTTATTAAGTAAGGAAAAGGTAATTAGAAATATTATTGCTAAATTTTTACGGTGTCAAGTTTGGTACTGTGTAATTTAATATGAGATTTTCAACTAAAAACACGGATAAAAAGAGAAAAAAGTAGAGAAAGAGCAGGAGAAAAATTTTTGTCTCTAATAATTGGTATCTCTCTATTCTAAAAAAAAGTTTTTGGTGAACGGTTTCCAGAGAAAGGCTTTTTAATTACTGAACAGAATGACACGTATATGGTATCAAAATGTCCGAATTCTTTCCAGAGAGTCCGTCGCCATAGGCGCTAATGGAAATCGAAACGTTGGATGGGTTGGGTGGCTCTGCGATCGCAAAACGTCACGAGAGGCGGGACGGAAAAGCCTGATTGGTTGAAAAAAACTTTTTCCTTCTCCTTCGAAATAGAAGATTGCGTGACAGCCAATCACAGGTTTGATCTCTCTGTCAATCATTTATAGTTCCTCGTGGCTCCCTCAAACCCATACAACTTTTGAATATATCGTGTTGGACCCTCTGTTAGGATTTTTCTCTGTGAGTAAGCCCTTCGATTTTTCAAAAAAAATCTTAATTTTAAAATATTTCCATTTTTTTAGATTTCGGATAAGGTCGCAGTTACAAAGCAAGAAACTATGAATTTTAAAACAATTGAAAATATATTTCACTGGTTTTTTAACATTCAAATACATTAAATAATCATCTTTCTATTTATCACACTAATTTAAAAAATATATATTGGATTCTTTTTAACTATATTTATATTTTTGCTGTTCAAACGATTTTAATTATATTTAAAACTAGGCACTGTATATTTGGACGGCCTTTTTTCAACTAAACTCTACTCTAATTTCCACGGCTAGGCGTTCCATTGGTTCCATCACTAAGCGCCGAGACTGCTACGTAATCACGAGACCTACAGCGCATGCGCCACTGGCCGTTTTGGCCGTCCAAATATACACTTCGTTAAAACTAATGTATAATTAATTTATCTTTTATTTTTAAATAATTAATTCATATTTATATATTTATCTTTGTCGTTGTGGCAACCTAATCATTACTATATTTACAATAAAATATAAACACTCGCTTTCAGAAATTTTGAACTTTTGCATTTATTTATTACAATAATAATTATTTTTATATCCTTTTGCAAGTTATATTATTTAAGGTAGTAAAATGTAACTTTTTTTTATAATGCCAAAACGCAAAACTAGATATGGCGGGGGAATGTTTTAGAAATAAAGATACAAATCGAAAGTCAGAACATTCGTGTCATTGCCATGAAACTGACACAATTTTGATGTTTATTTGTTCTCATGAAGCAAAATTCTAAATTTTCGTGATGTTTACGATAATTACTACATTTTTCACAGACAATCAATGAAAATCATTACAAATTTTAAGAAAGGAAAATTTATTCCGGAGATGTGCCAGTGCTTCTGAATGGATCTGTGTGAGAAAAACATTACCTTGGGGAAATGGTAAAAGAAAGTTTACACTGCTTTGTTACTAATTTTCTTGGAATTAAATGGCGATCCGCCAATTCATATTGCCATAAAGGAACTGTTAAAATTTCGCCGCTGAATGAATATTCCCCTTTTTTGAAAGAATATCCCAGAGAAGTAGTTCCCCTGTTTTAAGAATGTTTTATAAAATGAGTAAGTGCTGTGAGCTGTGTTTTGTGAGGATGGCAAAGAGATCCTTAAGTATCAGCGTCAGCAGTTAACGGGGGTTGGCGAGCGATAGCGAGCAGGGGGCGGTAGCTCCCTAGTATTATAAAATAATCTTTGTAATTATTTCATAACGGTCTTTAAATAATATGAAAAACTTAACACTTTTGAAATATGTTTGAATTATTTTTTGAATATTACTTTAATTATCTATTTGAACTGTTTTTTCTACAAAAACCAGAGTAAGGTTAGTTAAATGAATCTACTACATTCTTTCATTTTTTACTTCTTATGCAAAACCAGCAAGACAATAACAACCAGATCTCTTGGGAATACCAATGAAAATATTACAACTCAAAATGAAAATACTTGCAGCTATTCGCACCAAATTGAAGCTCTATTATCCTATTCAACGAAATATATTCCAAGTAAAATATTACCTTTACGTTTCCGAAAGTTTAGGTTTTTTCAAACAAAGCACATTATTTGTTCAAGAAAACCACTATGGAATTAAAACAAAGAATTCCAAAGACAGCCTGGATTAAGCAATGTCTGTTGCCGTTCAGAATCAATATTCTCCGGTGCATAATGTGTAACTTACATAAGTAAAGGAAATAGGTTTTAAAACAGATCTTGTGATGCTAGGTATATTTAATCTAAGGACATAAATCTCATAGAAATGAGAGATATTTTGCTTCTAACAGCTTCGCTTATGTCAACTACTTATTATTCCTTTGTTCCTACGAAGTACATCTAATGAGTTTATCATTTTGATACTGGTGAAAGTTAAAAAGATACGATTGCGTTTGTATTGCAATATAAAATTTTGAAATACTTATAAATAAGGGGTAGTTCTTTGTACGTAATTGAGTAGTTAAAATATCATCGATAAAGAAAATTATCGACTATTTTTTTGTGAGATAATCCAGAATAAATAAAAAGAACACCCAAAGAAAAATTAAGCACCCTTCTTGGACTTAATCCTTGCCTTCACTGGAATGTTAGGACATTTTTTATCACAGAAAATGACAAAATTTACCCCTATGTCCCCCCAAAAAATTCCAATACATTCCCTCCCCTAATTTTTTTCTCTA
This sequence comes from Tetragnatha versicolor, assembly GCA_024610705.1. NCBI lineage: Eukaryota > Metazoa > Arthropoda > Arachnida > Araneae > Tetragnathidae > Tetragnatha > Tetragnatha versicolor. The sequence goes on along the minus strand of JANDEH010000017.1, from coordinate 11,738,213 downwards.
CTGATTCCCTATGATACTGCTTTATGACTTAATGTGAGCAAATAATTCTTGCAACTTTTACGAGCTAACTAAAGCTCTGGAGAGTTCTCTAAAACTAAAGCTCTCTTTACCCAACCAATGAAATTTTCTCAAAAAAGGAATTATTGAAGCCGAAAAAAACTGCAATTTTAAAGTAGAATATTTCAAAAACTATTCGAGCAATTTAAGTAAATTTAGGCTCAAAATGTAGTTTATTTATTCCATAAAAACATACAATTACGTGTGTATGGTCAAAAATTGGACCGTTTGTTTGCTATATCGTTTGGAGCATAGTTTGCTTTCTTCATTTTGACCGTTTGTCCATTCTGTTTGATTTAGTTGCTACCAAACTGTGATATTTTTGAGGCATTAAATTAAGGACATAGTTTTCGTACTTCATCAAGCTCATTTGCTAATTTAGCTTACACCGTCCTCTCGTGCTAAAATTCATTTCTCGACATAAAGGCACAAGAGTCGCCAAAATTCATAAGCAAACAAAAAAAGAAAGGATCTTTTAACAAGAAGACTTTATGGTTCGTAGTAGTGCCTGGCAAAGAACCTTGACTCGCATTAAAAATAATAGCTACTTAACTTAAGCATTCTGCTTTAATTGTACCACATCTCTCTCATTCCCGTTGAAACACTTCCCGTATACTGCGTTCTCCCCGCTGAATAGCTGCCCTGAAATAGAAATTATTACTCCGGAGGAATTGTTTGGTGCTTTAGTTAACTAATGGCTTCTTGATTAGTGCCTTCCGTGAAGATATATTTTATTCAGCGTGTTTATTCAGAGCACAATACAAAGAAAGGATAGTAGGAATTTAGAGCGATTGCGGGCTCAGCTTTCGAACAGCGTTTGAAACTAATTGTTCCATTACGTCAAGTATTTGTTTTACAATCCATCTTAGTTAAAGTATCCTCATAGGGGCTGGATACTTATAAAGCTCTATTATTCTTTTCTCTCGATTGTTGTGTTCTCTCTTTCGGCACTGCAACAGTTTAGATTGGTGGGGAGGAGGACGCTAATTAAAAAAGACCAAAGAAACTACTGGAAGGTAATTAAGAATCGAATTGGGGGATTTAAATTAAGTTTGGATTTATGGAAAAGTGTAACGAAAACTCACGCGTTTTCCCTTCTATTTTAATTAGTGGAGCAAAATGCAATTGGAGAGAGTCTGATTAGGTATTTTTTTCACAATGGAGAATTGCAACATCTCTTAAAATTCTAAATATTCAATTTTAATTTAATAAAAAATATCTCCTAATTCCAAAAATGCACTTGTCTTTTCCCACAAACTTTTTTAAGGTAATTATGACAAATTTTAATACAGAAAGCTCCTAACAATGTGACGTCACATGTGTCTCTTGGAAATGTGGGAAACACCTAACCTTGGGAAACACCGTTTTCATCGAAACACTAGGTTATAAAAAAACTAGAGCTCAGTCTTTCAAAGCGGGATGATAACAACAAGCGGGGGCAAGGCATATTTAACGTCACAAGGTGTTTCAGCTCAGACAGAAAATAAGCTATTTTTAATTAAAAATAACTTAAAATTTAGAGCTTTGAAAGGTAAATTAAAATGTTTTTTTGAGATTTTAAGACATTCTGAACACATTAGATAAAAAAATTTAACCGCACTTATCCATTTTCAAAACTTTCAAGTAGTCGGTTTTCTTTTCTGTCACCAAACCACAAAGTTCGACTTCTTATAGGTTTGTACAAGAAGTCAACATAAACATCTAAATTTAATTATAAACAGGAAAGTTATACACTGTATGTTATACTACTCAAAGTACTACATGAAGATACTTTAGAAAGAAACATCCAGGGCAAGGTAAAAGGACTAAAATATGAAAGTCTCCTCCTCAGAAGAGGAGATCATCATTAGTGGTTAAAATTAAAAAACAAATGGAAGTAGTCACATTTTCAAGAGAATGACCAACACGTATCCACAATAATGGTTAAGTGTGTAGAAGACCTTTCCGAAACGAAACTAATAATTAATAGACGTAGGTTACACATTTTTTCGACCATATTTCTAAATATCAAGGGCATTATTATCAAGAGTCAAAGAGTCATATTACTTAAACTTATGCAAAATAAAATTTTTTGGATACGAATTTAAGTAATGAACTCAATTCACGTGATGTCATCGATCACGTGATAGCTTCATTCCTAGCTTTGTTTACTAGTGAATGCATTACTAGCATCATAGTATCACTTACATTGTTTTGCGTAGCTATCACGTGATAATCAATACTAACCCCCTCTGGCAATGAATTCACCCCATTACGACCATAAATGATTGACATTTATTACATTCTTTTGAACGATCTAATAACAGTGTAATTCAAAATGGTATAGCCTTATATATGGTATTTCAAAAGTCCGTACCACAGCGTTTATTTGAAACGAACGTCTTCTAAAGTTTTGAAAGTAAGGTTTGCCCCTAAGTAACCCTGGAGAAGTGGCCCTTGACAATATCCTTTAGTTTTCCCTTCAAATATTTTTTATTTATATTCTGATTTTGTTGCTAGAGGCACTGTAAGCCATCTCAATGGGTTCAGTAGGGTCACTTACCTTGAGGTTCACCTTACTTTCATGATCCCAGGAGACGTTGATTACTTAAAAGTCTTGAAACGGAATTCTGAAACATCCTGGAGATTATATGAGATTTTTCTCTTTCATTAAAACACAAAAAGTTTTATAGATCAGATAAATACAAATGAAGCTTACTGATTTCAATCAAATCCTTCATAATTTTCCAATACACTTTGTAGACTACAGAGCAGATATAACAGTACCAGCAAACGCTATCGGAATGAGCAATTCTCACGTTTTGAGATTAAATTTTATTGAAATAGTAGATAGAAAACCATGAAGAATGACGTTTACATCAAGTATTTTCGTAAAAAACATATTTTTTAACTTAAAAATCAGAAATTTAGGAGTTTTAAACCATAGTGCATCAAAAAAGTATAAAATCAAGCAAATCCCTCACTCATGCAAATACGTCATTATTTCCCCCATCAAACACAAAGAAAAAGCTAAGAAATACAATAATTCACGAATCTATTCCACACACGAGAGCATTCACTTAAACTTCTCGATACGGGTAATTTAAATTGAATTTATGCGATTTAAAAGATTCATGTACATTTTGCCGCAACAACCGAATATCACACAGGTTATGAATGGAATCCTTCCTGATTTATACCGGCCATTCGGGTAAAATATTCCCTCCACTAACCACTTCTGACATTCGGCTAAGGGGATAGTGGTAATAGCAAATTTATTAAGCCACAAATAATAGAGCCGAGATTCTGGAATATCGATGGGCTAATGTCACTAGTGTCTTTGCTGATGGTGGGAGGAATCGTCCCCTAATCGTACAATTGGTCCAATCGAAGCGGACATCAAACTATGTCGTGACTAAATACTATCTCGTAATGAGTATAATGGAGACGCAGCGTGCAAGCTTTCGCAATGAATTCCATTGTCAACCGAGAGTGTGGCCATTGAGTTGGAGTGAAATTGGAGTCTGATATAAATTCAGATCTGTTGAGATTTGCTTATTTGAAGTTTGTAAAGAGTAATACACACATTATTAAATTTCCCTTTGATTGTTCTTAAAATAAAATGTTGAGTTTTACATCTATGATACAACCAGTTAATTTAATTAAATGCTGACAAAAAATCATAGAAAGTATAATGATGTATCAATTGTCTTTCAAATCTTGAATTTTGTATAAAGAGTCTAATATTTAACTGATCGAGGCATATACTATGTATATAGATATGTATGTTTTATAATAATGTTCAAATGAAGTAAACTAGTATATTAGTAGTTTTACGGAATTTCATGCCTGGGTATCTCTCTATTCTAAAAAAAAGTTTTTGGTGAACGGTTTCCAGAGAAAGGATCTTTAATTACTGATCCGTATAACACATATTTGGTATCAAACTGTCCGGATTCTTTTGAGGATGTGCAAAGTGCCTTTAGAATTTCTAAAAAAAATCTCAATTTTACAATATTTCCATTTTTTTAGATTTCGGATAAGGTCGCAGTTACAAAGCAATAAACTATGAATTTTAAAACAATTGAAAACACATTTCACTGGTTTTTTAATATTCAAATAGATTAAATAATCATCTTTCTATTTATAACACGAATTTAAAAAATATATTTGGTGTGATTTTTAACAATATTTATATTTTTGTTGTTCAAACGGTTTTCATTATATTTTAAACTTATATATAATTAATTTATTTTTTATTTTTTAAATAACAAATTAATATTTTTATATTTATCTTTGTAGTTGTGGTAACCTAATCATTACTATATTTACAATAAAATATACACTCGCTTTCGGAAATTTTGAATTTATTTTTTATATCCTTTTGCAAGTATGTTTTTTAAGGTAGTAAAATGTAACTCTTTATTTCATAATGACAAAACGCAAACAATTAAATAACACGGGTGAATGTTTTAGATATAAGGATGAAAATGTTGGTCTTGACATTCGGTGTCGTTGCTATGAAAATGACACAACTTCGAAGTTTGTTTCTCATGAAGATAAAATTCTAAATTTTTGCGATGTTTAAGATAATTACTACATTTTTAACAGTCAATCATTACAAATTTTAAGAAAGTTAAATTTATTCCTGAGATATTTCAATGCTTCCCTTAATGTATCTGTGAAAAAACATTACCTTAGGGAAATGGGTAAAAGAATGTTTGCATTGCTTTGTTGTTAATTTTCTTGGGGTTCAATTCCGTTATAGTTCCCGCTAAATATCGCCAATCTCTTTCGAACGCTCAATATTCAAATGTAAACCAATTTTTCTAATTTTTAATGATAAACTGAATAGTTATAGATCTAATTAAACACTTTAATCTATGAATTTGAAACAATTTAGCAATATTTATACTTTATAGTGTCAGTGATATTTAGCGGGAACTATAACGGAATTCAACCCCAAGAAAATTAACAACAGAGCAATGTAAACATTTTTACCCATTTCCCTAAGGTAATGTGTTTTTCACAGATACATTAAGGGAAGCACTGAAACATTAAGGGAAGGTTCATATTTAGCGGGAACTATATATGAACCTTTCTTGGAATTATAAAGCGATCCGCCAATTCATGTTACCATAAAGGAAATGATAAAATTCCACCACTGAATAAATATTCGCCATTTTTGAAAGAATACCACGGAGAAGTACTACCCCTGTGTTAAGAATGTTTTATAAAGTGAGTAAGTGCAGTGAGCTGGGTTTTGTGGGAATTGTGAAGCGGTCCAAAAGTTACTGCGTCAGCAGTTAACGGGGGTTGGCGAGCGATAGCAAGCAGGGGGCGGTAGCCCCCTTGTTTACCAAAAATATGTAAATCCTCGTGTTTGTTGAGAGTAGGGCCAAACAAAAATGTCCTTACCTCAAGAAAGTTAACTTTAACTAAGTATGAACATGTTGTATTGAATTTTTATGCATGGATGGGTTTTTTAAATTTAAATATCTACTACCAACATGCAATAACTTCATTTCAGGTGTTTTAAACATTAACCGCAGGTTTTTGCTTTGAGAAAATACTATTTGACGACTAAATTTTCAATTCTATATTTACTAAGGCATGAAAAATTTTATAGATGGTCTATTAAATAGGGACTATAGGGGTAATAAACTTTTCTTAAGTCTAAAGAAAAACCACTATGCCTTAAAAAATATCAAATTCTAAATATGGACTGTTAAAACCCCTACACCCATTTCTCTCTCTCTCTCTCTCTCTCTCTCTCTCTCTCTCTCTCTCTCTCTCTCTCTCTCTCTCTCTGCGTGTGTGTGTTCAGTTATAAGTAAAAACAATAAACATTCTCAAAACTCAGTGAAGTTATTTTTATAACAGTATCTAGTGGAGGCGCTTATGTAAATCTGTTAAAAGTTCGTGTAAATTTTTGGCACCAAGGTTAATTTGGTTCTTTAGGATGTGAAGAATCTGAAAATCTTTGGTGCCAATTTTTCTTTTCACTTTCTTGATCTAGAGGTCACGTCAAAGGTCAAACATAAAATTTCAATATTTTGAGTATTAAGCTGGGTTAATTCAGTAATTTACCTCTCTAAGTTGGTGAAAAGAAGGATATGCAGGTTTTTAACCATATCAGTAATTAAAAAGATATTTTAAACAATTTTAATAGTCATTTATAGACCATAAGGTCAAATTTCGATATCTTTAGTATTTTGTTTTGTAACGATGTATTATTCGGTATAAAAACTGCCTATTTCCCCCTTTAAGGTTGTAGTAAAGATAAATTATACAATAATTGGTTTTATTTTAAAATATTGTTTACTTTCCCACGAGATAAAACGAAAGAGTTCAAAGCGGACGCCGCGCCGCGCTGCCCGAACCTAAGTGTCGATCTCAGCGTGTTAGTTACAGTTGGAAAATTCAAAATAAACACTTCAAGACCTAAGAAGGAAGTTTCATATGGTAAATGTCCGAAAAGCAATAAATTTCCCCTAAAAAATAACAGACTAGGTAAACTGGCCTCAGGTGGACTTCAGGGGGACAAGACGACGGGGGGCATTGTTTTGGTTACCACGATTAAAGGAAATTGTCGATTAATTTTCAAAAGCTTCTTCCCTGGAGAAAACCAATCATATTATTGGCCCCCTGTCCCAATGATAACACTGTAGGGATGTTCGAATTCATGGAAATGCAACCTACTTCAAACGATTCTTCATTTGAAAGACATCCGCTTTAGAAGATGAAAGTGTGAACAACTGAGGCACTGGTGAAGAATTTCAGTACACAAATATATATAGGAGGTAAAGATTAAAAATTTATATTTACTAGCGAAATACGTTTTAAACTATTAAGGGGTTTTAAAACTGAACTGTTAAACTTATCAATATCTATATAAAGTTATTATTATAAATTAACTGGGATAGGAGCTGGAAAACGAACAGTGTACCTTAAATCCATATATAATAGCCTTGGAGCAGATATGGTTGATGCACTTCCCGGTTTTCATAGTTTTACTGGCTGTGACACAACCGGGAGGTTTAATGGAAAAGGAAAATTAACCTGCTGGAAAGGGTTTGAAAGGTTAAACCTCACGGTCATTCAAGCCTTTATATCACTCGTAAAAGAACATTTATTGGACCGACATTCATTGCTCTGGAGAAATACGTTTTCAGATTATACAGATGACCCAAAGATATAAAAAATACAAAGGATATACGCTGGTACCTTTTCAAAAGACTGCAAGCTGAATCAGAGAGCCTATACCTCCAACTCAGACAGCTTTTAAACTATACCATACTTAGATCCTATTTCAAGCTCTAGTTTGGGCCAAATATGTAGAACCAGTGCAAACCCTTCCTTCACCTGAATTGTTTGGTTGGAAAAAAGAAAATGATTCTTATATTCCAGTTATAACAGATTTACCCCCGGCTCCTGAAGCTGTAATAGAACTCACATCCTGTGGTTGTGTGTGACACAAGTAAATGCCTAAGTGGCAAATGTTCCTGTGCCATTGCAAGGCTACCATGTATGGAAACGTGCAAATTTGAAGGGGGACGAAGAAAATTGTAGGAATTCGTTAATATGGACTGTGGATGTATCAGATAGTGACTCCTCAGACTGTAAAGCTTAAAATTTTAATTATATATCTGCAGCTGTTATATCTGCTCTCTGTAAATGAATTGAAACATATTCTAATTATATTAGTGTGTAATCATTGTGTAATTTACTAGGCCAAATTAATGATCTTCATGAAAATCTTTTACCGAAAGAGTGGACCTTGAAAAGGGCCTTTAGAAAAGTTTTGAAATAGATTGGATTTGAAGACAAAGGAGAAGTTGTTTTTAAATATTAAAAGGTGATTATTAAGACTTTTTATGCAAGAAAATATGAAGTACAAGATATGAAGAACATTTAAATAATAACTTACATTCCTTATATACAATATTTTCTCGAAAGGAAAACTTTAAATTGTTAATTTCCTAACTAATGAAAGTTTTTATTGAATTAATGCTTAATTACTACTAATTAAATTCAATAAAATTCAAAAATTTTTTCAATAAGTGTTTAGGTGCTTTTAAATAATTAGTCTGTAATAAAAGAATGCAAAAAAAAAATATCAGACAAAAAAATCAAATTTTTATTAAAAAGTGTATTTTTTAATTAAATTGAAATTTTTAAATGAAAATTCAAAAAATATTTTAATAATTTATTTAGTCTTCCTTCTATATTCCAAACTTCCCATTTTTATGTTAATAAATAAAAATATAATGTTAAAAAATCCCTATTCTTAAAATTCATTATTTCATCTTATAATTAACCTAATTACACCTAAATGTGAATTTAAAAAATTTAAACCAAACATTTTTAAGTTTCTTATGCTATAATTTAACAGAAAAACATTAGTTTACAAAATTTGCAGCTGATTTTTAAAAGAGTCTTTTTTAACATTAAGTAACTCACTATAATGCCTAATTACTACTAATTTTACAACTAATAAGGTTCAATAACACATTAAAACTTTTTTTCAATAAGTGCTTTTAGATATTATATAAGTAAATGATAAAAAATGTAAAAAATATAGGTCAAAAAATAAAATATCCAACTTTTATTAAAAAATTAATTTTTTTAAATAAATTAAAATTTAAAAATTTTAAACAAAAATTCCAAATATATTTTAAGTATTTATTAAGTCTTTTTTCTATATTCCAAATTTCACATTTTTATGTCAATAGACAAACGTGTAATGCTAAAAAAACCTAATTTCTTAAAAGTCATTATTTTATCTTATAATTAGCTTAATTACACCTAAATGTGAATAAAAAAATTGGCACCAAAACTTTTTAAGTTCCTTATACTATAAGTTAACAGAAAAACATTAGTTTACAAAATTTACACGAAATTTTTACAAGAGCCCCTTTTTTTCGACATAAGCGTCTCCACTAATCAATGAAACTATTAAATATAATTTCCCAAATATCTTTATAGAGTTATCTACTAGTAGTTCTATCCCAAACCCTGTTTCCAGTGAACATTTCTGCGATTGCGAGCAGTACAGGCAAAAATATTAGGTGTCCTTAAAAGCATCGGGAGAGATTCAAGTCTCTGAGTGCTCGGTTTATCAGAATTAAGGGAACACTCCCATGGAAGAGAAAATACTGAGTCCCTTAATAAATATTTATCGTAACTCTAGGATATGGTAGTGGTTACTTTTTTGTACGACTTGGAGTAGTAGTATTTCTACACATTTAGCTGGATTTGCTCTCTATTTGGTCGTGAAATATATAAAAATGATGTCACACGATATAAGGGGATCTTTATCAAACATAATCTTACGATGTTCAAGAATTTTTCACGATGTTTAAAAAAAGGTGCAGAAAATTAGAGTTTAAGTAGTTAATAATTGGTAGATTTTTGGATTCTTATAGTAGAGCCTGAATAGATAGGCTACTAATAAACATCTACTTGAAAATATGATTTGATCCATTCTATACAATGATGTTTTCCATTCCTAAAAATATCCCTAATACTTATGCCTCAAAGAAAATAATAACGATATATGTAACATATTAAAACAGTTTCATCAAAGAATTTGGATGTAAAGAAAAGCAGGATTTGAAATTGAATTGATAATTATGAAGACGGAGAACAAACTAAAAATAGGATCGAAATTTGTCTCTTAAAATATCAGACAGCATTTTTAATCAAACACGGATCATATTTTGATATCAGAAGAAAAGGAGAAATCGACTCGTAATCATTTCGTGATCATAATATCAATAACTACGTGTGAACATTATTTTTTTTTTGAGTTTTAAAAATTGCTCTGAATAATAGAAACCATTATTGTCGCATGTAAGATAGCTAGATCACCCTAGAGAGTTAAGGAGAATATTCTGAAAAATACCTACGAAAGAAAGTTCCTATTCTTGAAAAAATTAGATGGTTTTGTTAAATTAATTGGCTGTTTTGAAGAGGTGTGAACGATATTTTTTTAGTACTGTTTGAGTTTTACTTTATGATAGAAATATTTTTCATTATGGATTATTATAAATCATCATAATGATTCATCAAATAATATCATATAGTGATTATTATCTGCAATCGAGATTTTTAATCGAAACCGAAATGAAACTCAAAATGCAATCATTAATTTTGGCCCCAAAATCCCCCCAGACCGGATTTTTATGATTTAACTCTAAATTTAATAATCATCAAACCAGGTTTTGGTGATAAAATGTGATCACTAAATTCAAACCCTGCCCGTATATCAGATACGGTAATTACGTTTTATACCGTCGACCCAGTCGATCCTATATACGAGAGAGAGAGACGACAACTCGCTTAAAAGCGTCTCTGCGCATCCAATTCTGTCCAAACTGTATCATGCCGCCCCACGCTAATCCTATATGGAGGGAAACCTGAGACGAACAGAAAACCTGTTTACCGATCTGCGCGCGCTATACTGAGTTGTCGCCTCTCTTTCGCATACAGGCTCTCTAAGTTCAACTGCCGTCTAATTTAGCGGCACAGCTGTAGAACAGTCAATGGGCTTTGATAACTTTTTTGAATTCAGCGGCACGGTTGACGGTATAACCTCAGATACAAAAAAAAGAAGGAAATCCCACACCGTTGTAGAAAAAAACCATTCCGAAAGAGGTATTTACCTTGCTTCCGCTGTCCGCCGCCATATTTGCTTCGTCAATAGGTGTAAGTAAGGGAAGGGGGCCTTTTACTCGGGATACCAACCATCACCGTCAGAAGAAAGATTGATGTTGACAAAGTAGTAGCGAGCTTCCCGAGAGTGGCCAAAAGATACACCGCAGATACCATTTCTCATACAACTGTAGGATTGACAGTTTTTGATTAGGATCTCTATCTGTTTCTCTTTTAGCGGTGAGTATGGGACTTTATGGGGCATGGAAGTTGCTGTCTGCAGTTTGTGCTGTTTTTGATGTTGTTGCAGAGTTTATTCTGTTTATTTTTCTGAATGTTTTTTTTTGATAGTTTGAAAAATGTTTATCTTGTAGTTGGGATTTCTTTATTGAATTTTTTTTATAACTAAGAATATCATGGTGTTATGATTCTAAGTTAAAACAATAAAAAGATTTGGCATTATTTTATTTGTTGAAAGTGTTAAATTCATTTATTAGGTTTGAAAAATTGACACCCTTTTTCAACCACTCCAATAGGAAATGTTGTTTCTTATGCCCGACAGAAACATCTAATCTAGACTAAGTTCATAAACCCGCGCTGTTTGAAATAGAAAATTTTTGAGTATTTGCTGTTGTGTCCGTTTTATTACTGATTATTTTTTTAAATTTATAATAATTAGTATACATTGCGTTGGGTGGGTATATTGTGTTGGATGGGTTGTGATTAGTTCTAGGTGTGGGAAATCCAAAAGTTAATATTTTTCATGTTAAGCTCAATTTTTCAACATATAAACTAGAAAAAAAACCTGATCCAACTGTTCGTATACTAATTATATCCTTTCAAGCTTCCTGAGAATTTCAACAACGAAATATGATTTTTTCGAAATCTGATCATTCAGTTCATTTTTAAGAATTAAAAACTACAATGAGCAGAAGGGTTCTTGGTTTGATCCATGAAGTTACTTCTGTCTTCGGCACCAAACCAAGACACACTTTATACGAAAGAGTATTCGGCATTAGTTAAATACTTTCCTTTAAAAGAATTAATTGGTTGAAGATTCGGCGAAAGCAGAGGCTACGTAGGCCACACCACCGATTCTAGCGAGCGTAATTTTTAAAAACTAATTAAAAAACTAATGCTAAAAAAATCAAAAAATCAAAATTTATAACAGCATCTATGATATCCAATAGTAGAAATCTTGAATTTCCAAAAGTGTTGCATTCCCTATTTTTACAAACTATTATCTTACATTTTCTAATTGACAAATACAAAAACAATTGTAAGGTGAAAACAATATTGTAGTAAATGCAAAAAAATAAATAAATTTATACACGCAAAGGGCCCATATAAAGGCATATTTTTTCCTAAGAGACATGCTTAAGAACTCACTCAAAACCTTTTGTACATCCGTTTTCAGTTAAAAAGTAAGTATAAACTAAATGCTTTTTATAAATGGTTGCTAGTAAATCTTATACATAAAGTCATTACTTCCCTTGAAGTATAAGGATGAAAAATATTCTTTGGAATGTGATTTTTCATTTTCGAAAACTCTGGCGATTTTAAAGCAATTTGAAAGTCTCTTATTCTATTTTCAACATTTTTGCAGAATTCGCTTCCCGAGAGTTGAAATTGAAAGGGTATTCTTTTTTCAACTTTTATTCAATACTATGCGTTTTTCATCTTCTAGCTTTTTCCTCGACTATTTTACTGGTAACGACCCAATGCTTTTTACAAGTGCCACTTCCTTTTTTACCTTATAACGTTAAACGTTACAAAAGCTATGAGAACTGCGTGTTTTGGTTTGAAAAGAGGCTGTTTTGTTAATTCATAAGAATTTTAATAACATAGTTTATTCTTGCTAATATTATGCAGGCTTCAGCTTTGCTCGTGCTTTGTTGTGGATTCTAATGGCATCCGCAAAGCGTTCAGGATTTAAGGCAAAGATGGTTCCTGACAAAGTGAGGACTATGAATGGAAGGAGTACGACTTCAGCCTCGGATAATGTATGCCGCCTCCATCTATATTACTCTCCACAATTTAGCTATGTCTCTCTGAAGAGGAAGGAATGTTTTTCTGTTCTTTTTAAGGGCGTGCGCCCCACAGTTTGAAAACCACTGTCACATCAAGACATTATAGAGATAGAAAGAAAATACTAGGTAATACTTTATCATGCAATTATGACAGAATTTTATGGTGTACAGTTCGAAGAAACGTTAGAAACGTTTTTGTTGCTACTCACAAAGGTAAATGAATACAGAAGCCTAATAAGAAGGAAAAATAAGCTTGAGTGTGTAAAGGATTTTTATTAATGTTATTTTTTAGTGTACTACATACATTAGTTATAAGTTATCATATGTTTTATGCATTTTAGTATAATGATTATTATGATTCGTGTCTTTCATCTTGCGCTGCTTTAAAGAGAAATATTTTTTAATGTTATAAATTCTGACACGTTAAAAAGAGTTCACAGCACACACTCTTAAAACGACAGTCTCATAACTGAGTAAAAAGTACTCAAACTGGCTCCGATCCAAATGTACTCAAATTTGAAAACAAGAATATGCTCATTTCTAAAAATGTGCATACTCAAAAATGAAAACATCTTTAGTTTGAACTCGAAAATGAGCTCATGGTGTTTCATTTTTGAGAATGCACATCTTCAGAAATGATTCATGTTTTCACATTTGAGTACATTTTGATCGGAGCCAGTTTGAGTACTTTTTACTCAGTTTTGAGACTGTTGTTTTAAGAGTGCATAAAAAAAGATTTCACAACCATCGCATATTCATCAATACAGCAACCCACCATAAAAACCACCACCACTAAGATAGATTTCTCCACACTATCCTCCTCTTCCATTACAAAAAGAAACCCCTTCTCCCCTCAAAATGCCCCCCCCAAAAAAAAACGTCTCACCTCCAGCAAACAATCAGGAACAACAACAAAAATCCCTCCAACACTCCTCCTTTCCACGCCATCTCCCCAAGAATTGTGCCCATCCATTCTTCAACCTCCCCGAGAGGCGAAGGAACATATTTATGATCCCCAGTATCACCTCGAATCGTGTCGACGGGGAGATCTTTTGACACGGACGTGTCAATCATGCCTCTGTCCACCGGACCGTGGGACCCCCTGATACGTCCCGTGTCGCCTAATTCTCCGCTTTTTGTCAACTGGTCACGTTTTCTGTTTCGATAAGGCAGGAGCTTTATTTGGACGGTGTGTAGTATAGAAGTATCCTTCTTTCCAATTTCGAAATGAAAGTGTGAAAGAGGTTTTTTTGTTGGGTGTAATGTTTGCGGAGGTGTATTTTTTAAGGTTCATGAGGGAAGGGTTTTTTCGATTGGGGGGGTTAAGGTGTTATGGAGTGTAGGAAAAGGAAGTTTATGTGTTAGGGTATGTTAGTATTTTTATTGATTTGAGTCAGGGGTCTTCCAAGTATGGCATGTAATGAATTACTAACAGGACTCTTACAAAATCATTATAACATCACATCCATAACTTAAAAGCTTAATCCACAGCTTAATAATGCCCATCTTTTTATCACAATTTTTAACAGTTTCCCTTCTTAAACGTTTATACATTTCAGCTATTCTAGAGTACTAGTTTGTCATACGAATACTTATGAAGTTATCTTTCTTTGGACTTAAATCTCGGAAAAGTGCAGCTGAAAATTTTTATCTTTAGCTGGATAGAAAAATTTAATGGATAATTCGTTCCTTACTCGTTAGGGCAAGGGGGTTACAATTTTTGACCAGGCTCAGGGGAGCTGGTCAAAAAATATTAACCTATAATGCCCTTTTGTGGATCACTCTCAGAATTAGTAGAAAGAGATAGTAAGTAATAAACTGTCATTTTAGACCATCAGGTGCAATCATCTTAACTGTCCCTTTAAAATCGTCAAAATTGTACAAATATCCAAATATCAGAAATATTGACCAAAATTAAAAAGCAACTTAGCAACCAAAATAGCTTGGCAATTTTAAACGAGTCAGAGAACGGAATTGAACCGACGATCACTTTAAAGAATCGAGCAATGTAGAGTTTTTGGCAAAATTATTAAGTTTTTAATCTGTAGGTAATTCTTCCATTGTCTTACTTACTTAACTTCTTCGCACCGAGCTGGCACATAAGGGTCTAGTCTTTTCCTCCATGCACCCCTGTCCCGGGCCAACCCTCTTGCCTCCTCCCATCCTTTTAATCCGGCCCTGCACAAGTCCTGATGCGTGCTTCTTTGCCATGTGAGTCTTGGCCTGCCTCTTTTCCGTCTTCCATCGGGAGCCCAAGTGATTGCGATGTTAGCTGGGCAATCCCGTCTGGAGCGGAGGACATGTCCTGTCCATCTCCATCGTCTTTTCGTAAATAGTTGATAGTTTGACTTTCATTAATAAATCTTTATTTAATAATTTGTTTGGCCAGAAAATTTTAAAAATAATTCTTAAGCATTTGTCCTGGAATGTTTCTAGCTTCTCCATTTCTGTTTTCTTCCATTGTCTTGGTTTATGTTTTTAAAAATCATTTTACTAAATGACTTGAAAATTCCTCAAAACTACCATTTTTCGTAGTTTTAGACTTATCTAGTGACTACAGTCTTAAAGACTTTTTTTATGGATTGCGAGATTTCAAATCGCTGGTGTTCGGCGAGCCTAATGGGGGATTTACACCACCGCTGCAGGAGCTGCAAGTCATGCAAAAAGCGGCAAATTTTAGTACCCGCTACTCACAAAAGATGGCGCTCGTCAATTGGTTTATTGGAATAACAAATTCCCGTTTCTTGCCGTTTTTACCGCAAACCGGTCTTGCAGCAGTGGTGTAAATCCGCCATAATGGTTTCCACGACACTCGTCGCTTAGAGTGGGCAGACCACAGGATCACGGATATTGGTTTTCGTTTAGTCTTCTGGTAGTATTGTATTGTATACATATTGTATATAGTGTTTTTATCGTATTGTGGTATTTGTATTTGTGTAACTTGTATTTGTTATTCATATTTAATTGTGCGGGTCTTAGCCGTCGAATCCCCGATCAGAGGATTCTAATATTATGACAGGCAAAAATAGACCATAGCTAGACCATATAATACTAGAGCTGTAGCAACATATCAAATTCCCAAATTTTCTAAATCAATTTTTTGTAAGCATTTCTTTTACCTATCACCAAAATTATACATTAGTTTACCTCTAAATCTAACCTCCATTAATAAATATTCAGAGTTCAAAAGAAATTTATTTGAGTTAATAATTAATATCGACGACCTGGATTTATATTTTTCACTTCAATGAAGCATATTCTAGTTAATGGTTTACCAGCTTGCTGCCATCATTATTTAGCTATTGTTTTTTTACAGTTTTATGTTTGTGTTGTTGTAATATAATTTGTAATGTCATTTGTCCATATAATTTCTTTTCGCCTGTACGGGAAGTTTCTTCCCCTTGGCGAATCACATTATGTCTTACCTTTCTGTGTTTGTATAATGAATGTCTAATAATAAAGTTATTTATTTATTATTATTTTAAAAAAAATGTTTCGGCAAACAACTTGAGCTCTAAATTTGTACCCAAAAAGGATCCTGCTTGGTGTCTATCTTACTGAGGGGTGCTTTCGCACCGTTCTACTCCCGTGAGCCCCAACTTCAAGGGGCGGGTCGGTGTTCATCCTATATATAGGGTAAAATGCCTTCCTCCCACCCTCAACCTATCAAAAAAACCCACTGACAACCCCACGACAAACCATCCCCTTGAAGTAATGCATCACCTTGAAGCAGTCTCCGCAGTCGCCGCGAGTCAATACCGATAAACGGACGGGATTTAAGGGGGCTATTTGCAACATGGGGGAAGGGTGTCGGCGCATTTAAGTAGCATTTAATGGGCGGTTAATCAATCCGAGAAAGCGGACCCACTGCCACCGGCAGATAATGCGCCGCTGAGGATCTTTTGTTCTTTTAATTGAACGAACGGCCCTCTGAATTAGCAGCGCCAATCGGCGGAGTGATTGTTGAAGGTTTATCTACTAGTGCTGGAGGAAGGGCACGTTCGGAGGTGAAGGAGATCGGTCGTGTGAATGTGAAGGGATGGGTTTCGGTTGTAATGGATGGGTTGGGGAGGATGAGATGGGATGCAACAGGGTGTCCTATAGAAGTGCTGTGTGGTGATATGGGTATTTTTTACTTGGTTCAATTCCGTTAACGTTCCCGCTAAATATCGCCAAGCTTTTTTGAACGCCATACACTCAAATATCGATCATTTTTTCTGATTTTTATTGGTACACTGAACAGTAAAGATCTATCTAACTAAAAACTTTTCCCATGAGTTTGTGAAATTATTTAGCAATATTTCTACCTTTTGATGTCCAGAGGAGAATGGCGATATTTAGCGGGAATGTTTACGGAATTGAACCTTTTATTTGAATCGTCTAGTTTCAAAACCAGGCAGATCCATTTTGTCACAGCTTCAGTAAGAGTCAACGCGATTGCCAAATGGAAGACAAGTTGGCGCTTTATCACGGCCGGTCACCCGTTCTAGCGGAATAAACTGAAATCGTAATAACTTGTTATAACTAAAACATCCTTTTTCTTGGGTTAATCTTGAGTCGTGGTAAAACATGTTGACCGGAACGGCAAACGGCCTTGATATAGCCCCAACTAGTCTTCCATTTGGCGACCGATTCGCGATCACCAAATGGTCAACCCTTTTATCAAAGCTGTGTCAAAATGGATCTACCTGGTTTTGAAACTAGACGACTCATTTAATGGCGGAGATGGAAGAAAGCTTGGATAATTTAAAATATAACGATATTGCGGATGGACTGGCAAAAGAGGGTTCTTCCATGACCTAGGCTTCTGGAGATCCTCTGACGCACCTTTAGCTAAACTCAAATTTCAAAGTGAAATCGGCAGCTGAAGATATCAATTGATTCAGCTCATATTTTGAATGAACTAGGTTATTTTAAAATAAAAAACGACGTTTAATTTGAACATAATTTATTAAAAGATCTTAAAAATCAGACATGTTTCGAGGGTATAATAAACCCTCTTCGTCAGTGAAATGATGATGTACGAAAAATGTAAACATGGCTATCAGTAATATAGGCAACAACAAGAAACAAAGTTACAGGTAATACAGAAACACATGTTTAAATTGAAAAGAAAACTGTAATATATACAGATACAGAAAAATTTCTGGTGAATCACGACATCCAAATTTGAGAGAAAAAAGGAGCACTTGACAGGTCATTTAAAAGATAATTAGTGAACTGATTAATGTAAAAACTTTCAAAAAAATCTAGGTCAAGTGTTGAATTACAGTTTTTAATAAGGGTAGCGGAAGAAAAGTTAAACGTATGGTTATTTTCCCAAACATGCCGGGCTATGGACGACTAGTCAAAGTCTTGTTTTTTAACATAATTGATGTGTTCTTTAATTCTAAATTTTAGGGCGCGTTTTGTCAATATAGGATAAAAATATAGGTCGCGCAATATAGGATAACCCACAATCACAAAATACTCTGTAGATACCCCAATTATTGAAGGTAGGAATCGGATTCTTTAAGTTAGAAAATTTAATTTTATTTGTAGGGGAAAACAGTCGAAAAACCAAATTTTTTAAGGATATTAAAAAGCTTGAAATTAATTGTAGAAAAATAGGGAAGAACAATTAATTTGTTGGGGATTTCTTTAGTATATTCAATAGAGTTCTTTTTTAAAATTCTACCAAGTATCCGGTCTATCATGGTAAGGCAAAAACCACGATCAACTGCAACAGCCATTAAGTAATTTATCTCAATTTTAAGTAAATCAGGTTATTTATTTTTAATAGGCTTGGTAATCCACAACTATTCCCATCATAGGCATTTTTAATTTCCGTATTACTCTAACTAATTTTCCTTTTACTGTAATGAAGAACTTTAGAAAATGTTCTTTTAATAATAAATTCTTCAATTTCATACTATCTTTCCATGAAACCAGGTATGTGAAGTAGAAATATGATAAGAAACGAAAGGAATTTTAATTCCGAACTGAGTTAAATATCGCTAGCTTTTTTTGAACTCCAAATATTATAAAAATCGCTAACATTTGCAAACTAATCGATTATGACATATCAATAAAAACCATAAAAATTATATATTATACATAAGTGATGTTTGAATGTTTGGTGTTGAAAACACCATGGCGACTTTTAGAGGGAATTCAATACCCAGGAGTACAATTTTAGAAGATTGACCAGTCCACTTTTAGCTTTTTTTTCTTAACTGTGACAATGATTTTTAAACGGCACGTTGTGTAGTAAAAGTTAAAAATGATGAGTCTATAAATCAGTTGGAGAAGTATGAATTTTAAATTATTATTCCTCCTCTATAAAATATACACAACTTTAAAAAATGCCGCACAGTGCAATACAATTTTAGGGCTATATAAATTTTGAAATTAATGAGGTTATAGAAATTATAAACATTGTGAAATTCATAACATCATAGAGATTATTAAATAAACGAGTTCATAGACAGTATGGAAATCATAAAAATAATGTGTGATCCTTTAGAAATTAGAAAGATAATTAAATTCAATCAGTAAACTTTCAAAACCTTTAGCATCAAAAATAATATGATCTCTTTTCATAAAAGTATCTCTTTTGATAGAATCTGAGATGATACTTGAGAAATAGTATTAATAAGATATCACGCTTTTAGACGAACTTTATGATTTATGCACGAATGAATTTATACAATATGTGGCCTTTATGAGGTTATTGAAATTTATATTTCATATGATCCCTATAACTATATGTAATCATATACGAAGGAATATCGAAGGAATCGAAGGATAATGGGTTGAAGATTAATGAATTATTTCCTTATGTGTGGATGAGATTATTAATTTCAGATAGTGGAATTTTTGAAATTTATTAGATTTTTACGAATAGAATAATTCTTTCCATTTCAATCGTACTTTCATCTCAGCCTTTAAGATACTACACACATTTATTTATTACATACTACTCACATTCCACACAACTTTTACTACCTAGTTTGAAAGGGTACATTGGAAGAATTATATCAAATTACTCTGAAAGAATACGAGAACTTCAAAAATTGATTCCATGCTATTGTTAAAGATTCAAATAAAAGGGAAATTTTTTGTAGGGAAGGGAAAAAGAAATGAAAGTTTTTCTGCTTTTGCTACTTTGGTTTTATTGGTTTCTACTTAACTTAACCGGAAATCACAACTTTGAGCTTCAGGGCATTCATTGTTCCAACACTCATTTAACAATTGCAGAAATTTTATTTCATAAACATTACGTATACTGAGAGAAAAGCTCACTCATTTTCTATTGTTTATCGTCTTTCCCTAACTCTATTGATTTTTTTCTATGCAAAAGCGGCGAGGAAATCAATTTTCCCATAAAAGGAAAGCAGTTCCAGGATCGTATATAGAGATTGCATTGTTCTATCAAAAGAATGTTTGTAAAAGTAACCCAAAGTTTGTCAACATATATTGTTGTTGCTATTATTATATCATCATCATCATCATCATCATCATCATCATCATCATCATCATCATCATCATCATCATCATCATCATTCGTCGTCGTCGTCATCATCATCATTATCATTATTATTATCATCGTCGTCGTCATCGTCGTCGTCATTAATTTATCACTTTTTCAAAACGATAACATTCTTGTTTAGAGAATAAGACTTACTGAATATAAGATTGAGTAAAGGTGTTAAAAATAAATTATGGGAACACACATTGCCCATGAAAATTAGCATCTAATTTTCCTAATTAGATATTTGTTAAAAATGACTTTTTGTTATAATTTAGTTTTTTATCCTTGAATTTTGAATGGAAAATTTGTGATTTATTCAGGGTGATAGGAAAGTACATGGAGAAACTTTGCAGGGGGTAGAGGGGGACCTAGTCAAGCATATTTCAAATGGGAATCGGGGGGGCAAATGCACCGTTAAAGAGCTAGGACCTAATGTAGTGCGAGGGCGTAACAAGAGGCGGTTTTCTCAAGGCCCGTTTCACGAAACAAAAAAACATGATAGAATAAAAAAAATATTCCATAAGGGATACAGTCCATACTACTTCCTTCATTAATTTGACAAGAACTGGACCACTTTTTAAACCTTGGGGTGAGTTATAAAACGTGCAATATTAATCTTTTAGGCAAAGAATGGAGTTCCCTTAGTATAATGGTATTTTTATAAACCAACTTCCTTAAAAATAACTTTTAATTAATTAATCTGAAATTGCATTTTTTATAAATCACCCCACTGTAGTTTAACAAGTGGTCCAATTTTTCTCAAATTTATGGTGGAAGTGGTATGGATACTGCTGTATTTTTTTTATTCTATTATGTTTTGTTTTCGTAAAACGGCCCTTTCGAAAACCGCCTCTTGTTACGCCCTCGCACTACATTTGGTCCTAGCTATTTAAAGTTGCATCTGCACCCCCTTATTCCTATTCGAAATATGCTTGCCTAGGTCTCCATCTATACCTCCCTGCAAAGTTTTCCACGTACTTTCCGATCACCCTGTAATTAAAAAACGGTAATGTAAAAGAGCCTACAGGATCTCTCTTAATAAAACAACGTTTAATATTATTTTCTGAAATTTTTGTTACTATTTTGGAGCAACCAAATGATCGAGTTATGATTAAACTGATCTCATAATTTTTTTGTATACCTACTTTTTTAAACAAAAATATTAAAACAAAATACTACAATAGATTGAAATAAAAAATTTATTTTCATAACATTGTAAATATTGTTTTACTAGCTGTTACGACCCGGCAAAGCCGGGTCTTACAGCTAGGCTAGCCTTTTATGCGAGCTTCCCTCGTTACTACTTCAAGTTCCTATTAATTATACATTAAATAAGAAGTTTAACTTCTTTATCTTACCGCTGAAATATCACTAATTTATCATATTCAAATAAGTCACTCAATTTCGGCTGACCACCACCGAGCTGATTTGGGCAAATTTATTCTTAAATCAAATCTTACTACCCTTATATAAACTCATTTTAAATGGCATTCTCCCCAAACATTCCATTATTAAATTATTACTTGATTTTAATTTGCCTCATTATTTGAAGATAGTTTGTTATGGGGCGCCTACGGCGCCCACGTATTTAGGTCTAGCACGCCATCTTTGCTTTCTTTCTTTAGCTAAGCGACGTTTTTTTGAGGTAGGATCTTCATCATCACCCATGACAATGACTATGAGAAAGAAAAAAATGAATAGTAAAAATTGAGATGATTACTATTGAAAGCTGATTCTAAAAGTGAATAAGTTATATAAATCAGTTGAAAAATAAATAAAATTCAATTATTTACTTACTTAAGAAATAATTAATTTTTCGTTTCCGAAAGTAAATAAAGATTATTGCCAAAAAAAAAATCAAAAAGCGCTTTTTATACGATTATTTATTAGATTTATTATTGTTGAATTAGAAACCAACTTCCCTAAAAGTAACTTTTTAACCTTTATTAAGTAAACCAACTTTCTTGAAAGATATTTAAAAGCTATTATATTATTTTAATTTTAATTACTTTTATTTATTTATTTTTCTGATTATTGCGAGATGGCATCATAGTGTGCGAGCGTTCCAGAATCAGTGAGTCAGTGAGTCAGTGAGTGACGTGGGCTTTTATATGAGAGATGCCGTCTTAAAATAGAAATCGCTCAAAATAAATGTAAACTCGTCACTTAAAACACAATATTAGTAACTGTAAATTACATAAAAGTTTATTAAAACACATTTAATTTAGCACCTGTGCATTTCATTCCGTTCATTTTTCGATTAAATTATGTTTCAAACACAGATTTTTTTCTCAAAGCTTTTGTGTGTGAACTAATCGTAGTTTTTCCTCAAATTGGACCTTCTCCTAAATTCTCTATTAATTCATTTCTTATGAAGAATCTTTCAAAGCTATCCAAGTTTTTTGATTAGTTCAACCCAACAAGAACCATAAAAATATTTCAAATAGATTTTAAAAGCCCTAACTCATTATTTTTCCCTCAAAATATTATTTTTTAGGTGTTAATTCCTGACATAATGAAAAGAAATTTGAATGTAAAAAGTTCGAGTTTTTTTACGACATGAAAGAATTTTGAAGAATCAATGAAAATGAATGAAATATTTAATGATTCTCGTTTATTTCAGAGTATAAGAAAGTAATACTTTTTTCCTAGCTTGACGCGTCGTATTGAAAATCCAGATCCGAAATTAACTAAAATTGTGACAAATGCTTAGAGCTGGTAAAACAGATTTCACTTTTGGTTTTATATTGTTTGTTTGACAGTTTTAAAATATATTGGATCGGATTTCAGGAGGGTGTTACAAAGGTTTTTGTCATAATTATTTATGAATACAATTCATAAAATGCCTTCTTTTCTTTTCAAACTACTTATCTGACATATCGATTCATTTGCTAATGTCACAGGGGAAGCATTATTCATTCATTTAATACCCTGTAATGATAAAGGAAGAACAAAAAAAAGTTAATAATCTATTGTTCTGTAACATTACTCATAGGTTTTAAACTGGATTTTTTTCTCCAATTTCATAGTCCTAAAACGTTTTATTTCGTAATTATTTTTTAAATGCCATAACTTCCTAACTTAAAATGCCATAAATAATTCCGAAAACTATCATCGACAGTCTTACTTTTGTAAGAAAGAATAGTTTGATCCTTCTTAAGAAGAACAGCAAAGAGTCTTTTTTAAAAACTGAATATCTCGGGAAAACAAAAACAGAAAATGGCATGTAACAAACAGTATTGTCACAGTGAAACCTTATTTTTTGTGCACATGTTTATTGATGCTTTATGTAATAGTTTCAAATAGTTTCTACAGCCTTAACTCTGGTCTAATTGCCTTTTTCATCAATTAGAAAACATTTAATGTATACATTTGAATGTAAACATAACAACTGAAAATGAAAGGAGTATTTCACCATTATCGCTGGTTAGTGGACAATTAGTGTAAACTCACAACTCTCAAGCGTCGCCTCCCAGCCATGGACCAGTTTCGTCCTTGTTAGGACTAGACTAGTACTTCCTGTGCCGTGCTGATGAGTCCTAACAAGGACGAAACCGGTCCATGGCTGGAGGCGACGCTTCAGAGTTGTGAGTTTACACATATAACAACTGAAAGGTCATGAAAGGAAACTAATATAGCCATAGATTTGAGAAGGAAGGAAAACGTTTGTAGTATGTAAAAAACCCTTTGTTTCAAACAACTCATTTCATAATATTTTACTAAAGCTTTACAAAAAAGCTATCAATGGTTTCGCGTGAAATTTAAAACTCGAAAAATATTTAATGAGCCTCTAAAAAACACTGGATAGGATATCTAAAGCAAACTAAATATTTACGTTTATTGATATTCCATGGTTAAAGAATGCATACTTGACGAACGAGAAAAATAACATCGGGAATCTAAACTTTCTTTTTATTCTCTACAAAAATCCATAAAAGGATCCGTTGTCACTTTTAATGAGTTCCATGAATTGAAACTCTGAAAAACAACATGAATAAGCAAACGAGTTCCTCCGAAACGGGAAACAGATATTCTAATTAAATTAGAATGTACTACACGGATAAAACGCGGCAAATAAAGGCCCCCCAATAAGGCACAACACTTGTCTCCACGGAAAAACGCGATCGCACAAAATAAATCAGCTCTGTCGAAGGCTGTAAAAAAATATATAAGATAGCTAGCTTCTTAAGATAAAAGCAAGACGTGATTTCTTCTTCCTTTTCGGTCGTGTAACTTTTGCAGTAACGAAGTGGTCTCTTTGCACTTCTTTCTCCTTTAACTGTTGTCACTTTCCTTGTAAACACTTGACTTTGAAGAAGACAGATTATAGCTTTCGCCGCCGCAGTTTCTTTTTTGTTACTATGGCGACCTTTGAGGTCGTGACGTCACTGATCCGCAGGTTTAAGCTACAGTTAAGGTGGAGAATTATAGAGATTTCCGCCTGACACTGCGGGCGCTCGTTTTTCTTCGATTCGGGTGGATTCTCCGAGATATTGTTTTTCTTGCGCGACTTTAGAGGGGGAGAAAACATAAAACTGGTATTATCTTGAAGTGAAGTGAACGGAGGTGAGAAAGTTTTAGACAATAGATCAAAGTGGGGTTTGACAAGAGGAAGAAAAACTTAAGACAGATATTTATGGGGGAGATTCAATAGGTATCTCTTGTTAGGTCATGTTTATGTAAAAATTTTAAAGGACACATTTTTTTTCTTTTAATAACCATTTGTTAATAGACGTTTACCGAAAAAATACCGTTAGAAAGAAAAATATAGTGTTCAAGGGAGAAAGTTATTTCTTTTTCAGATCTTTAACTAGACTCAAAATTTGATTTAGCAATTTGAGGCCGTTTAAATATGTATTACGAAAGCACCTAAGGGGGGGGAGGGGGTATGCTCTTTGCTTATTTTTCCTGACAAGGGGGAGGGGGGATATCAGTGAATCTTACGTAAGATACTGAATTTTCGAAAATCTCTTGTTTCTTTCATAAATAATTTCAAAACTCAACCATAAATAAATTTAAAAAAATAGAATTAGGAAATCTGACCTAAGCACTTTCTTCTGGGGATGGATCCCCCAAACATTTTGAAATTTTAACCACGAAAAGTAGTGTTTCGACTCATTTTTGAACCCTTAGGGGTACACCTTTTCAAGGAGAAACAAACTGTACTTACAAAAAGGGATGTCGAAATTTCGGGGGGGTTGTCCGGATGTTTCTTACGTATGAGGGAGTTTGAGGTTTGCTTATCTTTTCTGACAAGGGGGAGGGGGGGGGTTAAAAATGACCAAAAAAGTGCTTACGTAATATTTGAACGGCCCCTTTATTGGTTCAAGTAAAGTAAGCTAATGATATT
Source organism: Tetragnatha versicolor (assembly GCA_024610705.1). Classification (NCBI taxonomy): domain Eukaryota; kingdom Metazoa; phylum Arthropoda; class Arachnida; order Araneae; family Tetragnathidae; genus Tetragnatha; species Tetragnatha versicolor. The sequence continues at coordinate 11,712,628 of JANDEH010000017.1, read as the reverse complement.
AGAGTGAATAGTCAGATATTTTAATAAACGTAATTTATTTGTCTTCAAAATTTAGTTATACACTTATGAGGAGAATTTAAGTTAATGGCAGTTAAAAAAGTAACATTCAGTCACTTAATGATTATTTGGTTTATTTTAAAAAAAATAAACGGATAAAATTAAATATTATTCAAAGAGAGATATCATCATCATATGATTCCTAAAAAGAAATTTGCTCTGGCAGTACCACAGTACTTGCCATAATATTGAATAACCATGTGTAAAACGAAATTAAAACAGAAATTATTTTAAATTGAGATAGTTATAGTTTTAAATATGATAACAGATAAAATTACATAATATTTCAGGATAATAATACCTTTCTTTTACCTCCAGAAAAATCCCTCAGTCTGTGCCCAGATGCCCTGATGACGAGGTACGGGCAGAGTTTTGTACTTGTGTTTTCCTCTCATTATTATTCATTTTTAATTATTTAATTGTTTATTATTTAACATCCTTTACTTCTTTGATCATTATGTTTCATATTTTCTGATATTTTATTCAAAATGAAGTAAGACTTTGACTAGTGATTAAAATGAGTTTATTTTATCTCGAGTATGACATAGGCTAAGAAAACATGGCGTTGTTGCTCTGTTCATCCGGGAGAGAGTCCGCCAAAAAATGCCCGCTCCTGGCAGCGCCCTCTACCCAAGGATCTCATTGGCTGAGCCATTTCGTGGGGTAGAAAGGGGCTGCCAGATGCATACACTACAGGACTATCCCCCAGTGAAATGCATATGAACGAAGAAAAAAAATAAATGTACAAACAATATCAAACATGTTCAAAAAATAAAGCATATCTATCATACTGAATTTACATATAAGTAATCAATCTTTTAGGAAAATGAACTCTCCTCCCACTCCTTGTTAGAATTTCTGGATTAGGTGACTACAGGGCTCTAAATGCCCAAACTATTAAGGACAAGTACCCTGTTCCTTCCCTTGCTGACTTCACCAGTGAACTCTCTGGAACTAAAATTTTTTCTCATGTGGACCTTGTAAAAGCCTTTCATCAAATTCCCATTTTCCCTGAACATACTCACAAAACTGCAATATGCACCCCTTTTGGCTCATATGAAAGCACCCGCATGCAATTTGGGTTATGCAATGCATCCAGCACATTCCAGAGGTTTATTGATGAGGTCACCAGGGGTTTGACAGGAGTTTTTGCTTTTATTGATGATATCCTCATTGCTTCCAAGGATTCTGCAGAGCACAAACTGCACTTGGAGGCCCTGTTTACTCAATTAGAGCACTATGGCCTGACCATAAAACCGTCCAAGTGCACTTTTGGAGTTCACAGTTTGGATTTTTTGGGATTCAGAGTTTCAGGGGAGGGTCTTTCTCCACTACCTGACAGGGTAGATGCCATCCTGAAATTTCCCCAACCAAATACGGTGAGTCAACTTCGAAGGTTTTTGGGGTTATATAACTTCTATCGTAGGTTTATCCCAAAAGCCGCCCATATTTTGGCACCACTGGTCAAATTCCTGGAAGGGCAACCAAATAAAAAAAAATCTGGTAGATCCTCCCAAACAGAGGCACTACTCCCCTGGTCCGAGGAGGCAACTGCAGCATTTTCAGCTGCAAAGCAGGCACTGGCTGATGCTACCCTTTTGCGCCACCCAATCCCTGGGGCAAAATTGAGTCTCTGGACTGATGCCTCAGATGTAGCGTTGGGGGGCTCATTGATGCAGTTAGCTCAAAACAAATGGGAACCTATTGCTTTCCTGTCCATGAAACTTAACAAAAGTCAAAGGAACTGGTCAACCTATGATCGGGAACTATTGGCCATTTATACTTCCATAAGAAAATTCCAGCACATGCTCGAGGGCAGGGAATTCTCTATATATACTGACCAGAAACCCTTAACTTTTGCTTTTAAGCAGAAACCTGATAAATGTTCCCCTCGCCAGCTCAGACACCTGGATTATATTTCTCAGTTTTCGACCGACATTCGTCATATTAGTGGGGAAAACAACCTGGTGGCTGACGCATTGTCCAGGATTGAAATAGGAGCTGTGGTTAAGCCACCCCAACTAGATTTGCGCCTTCTGGCGACTGAGCAACAGGGAGATGAGGAACTACTTAGCTTTCTGACCGCATCTCCAGGGGTATTGAAACATCACCTTTTTCCCCTTGAGGATGTATCACTACTATGTGATACATCAACGGGTTGTCCTAGACCTTTTGTTCCCAAATCTTTCAGAAAAATAGTATTCCAAAATCTCCATTTTCTCTCCCACCCGGGTGTTTCTGCCACCTTGGATCTAGTTTCTAAAAGATTTTTTTGGCCTGGCATGCGTAGGGAGATAAAAGACAGAGTCCGATGTTGCGAGAAATGCCAAAGGGCAAAAGTGCATAAACATAATAAGGCACCTCTTAGCACATTTGCTATGCCCGATGCTAGGTTTTCTCATATACATCTAGATTTCATTGGCCCTCTCCCTATGTCTGATGGTAAACAGTATTGTTTAACCATCTTGGACCGTTTCACTAGATGGCCTGAGGTGATCCCAACAGTAGACATGACTGCGGAGACCACATGTAAAGCTTTCATCGAAGGCTGGGTATCAAGATTTGGGTGTCCAACAACTATCACAACTGACCAAGGGAGAAATTTCGAGTCCAAACTATTTGCTGAGCTCACTAATGCATTTGGGACTAACCGCATTCGGTCAACCGCCTACCATCCCATTTCAAACGGGTTGGTGGAGCGTTTTCACCGACATTTGAAAGCTTCCCTAATGACACATGACTCCCATAAGTGGACTGAGGTACTGCCTATTGTGTTACTGGGTATAAGGGCTGCTTTAAAAGAGGATATCAAAGCGACAAGTGCTGAATTGGTATATGGTACCACCCTTCGCCTGCCATCTGACATTTTGATAACACAAAAAAATTCCTCTGCCCCAACGCATGAATACATTACGAATTTGAAGGCTAAAATGAATTCGATTCAGCCAACCCCCACCTCAACTCATGGTTCCCCCAAATTTTATGTTCACAAATCTTTGGACAAATGTACTCATGTATTTCTCAAAGTTGATTGTGTCAGACCTCCCCTAACCCCTCCTTACACAGGTCCTCACGAAGTCCTTAGTAGAACTAATAAAACCATAACCATACTAAAGAACAACAAAAATATGACAGTTTCGATAGACAGGGTAAAACCCGCCTTTTATATGTCTGAACCCCAACCTGTAAGACAGACCCTTTCTCCTGTTCCTTCTGAACCCCAGGATGAAATCAAGAACCCTGAGACTCCTAATCCAGAAATTCTAACAAGGAGTGGGAGGAGAGTTCATTTTCCTAAAAGATTGATTACTTATATGTAAATTCAGTATGATAGATATGCTTTATTTTTTGAACATGTTTGATATTGTTTGTACATTTATTTTTTTTCTTCGTTCATATGCATTTCACTGGGGGATAGTCCTGTAGTGTATGCATCTGGCAGCCCCTTTCTACCCCACGAAATGGCTCAGCCAATGAGATCCTTGGGTAGAGGGCGCTGCCAGGAGCGGGCATTTTTTGGCGGACTCTCTCCCGGATGAACAGAGCAACAACGCCATGTTTTCTTAGCCTATGTCATACTCGAGATAAAAAAAACATATTTATCCTATGAAAGAAAATATAGTAATCATATGTGGGTGATTAATTAATACAAATAAAAATTGACATAATATGGGACAACTAAGGATCCATTCTGAGAATTTATCGCTCCATCGAACTTATCCGCATGTAAGCAATTAATCTCAGCAGTAGCTTCCCATGTCCCCGGTTATAGTGGGTACTCAAGAGTGATCCTTTTTCGTCATTTGTCACAGAGAGCATTTGCATGATCTTATAACGGTATATCAGAAGATGATCGGAACTCTTAAGCTGTTCCCTCGGCCCAATTAGCATTCTGGGTTTCCTGAGGCGAAGCCTTTTCCCTTAACCGTTCCACTTCAAATCGTGATAGATGATGCATTAGGGCACGTGCACTTTATTTTAGTAGAAACAAAGAATTATGTTGGCAGTAACCGTACAGTAGACAAGATTGATGACTTATGAATCTCAAAAATTTCGTCGCTTTTTTAGTAACATTAGGCTCGGCGTTTCTTATTTAGTGATGCGTTTTATGGGGTATTCCGTAAAAATAGTGAAATTCCGAAGTTTATTAAAAACAAATGATGAATGCAGATGGAGATAAATTTATTCTAAGCCGTTTGGTTTGAAAGAAACCTAAACCGTTTCTCTCCATGCATGGTTGATAAAGTTTAGACTAGTTTAGATTAAGTGAAGTTTTCATTAATATATTAAACAGAGTTTGTAAGTATTTTCCAACTAAAGTTAGTAATCAAATAAGTTTTTTTTCGAAGCTTTTAAAAATGATGGAGTTTTTGCTCTTTCAGTTTTTTAAAGTTATGTTTATGTGCTTTGGTTCACACTTGACAGTTTTGTACGCTTGAAAAATATCAAGACATTATTTCTAGCTTTTTCAAATTATATTTTGGGGTATTTAAATAATGCAAGTTATGGACTTATAGTCCAGTCGCCATGCCATGTGACCTGGAAATAGAGTCCAACTAATATTTTATGATTGATTCTAGTACTTGTTGATGTACTGAAACATAATACGGCGGGTGCCAGTGTGGCACCTTTGAGCAATTCCAAATATCGAACGGCAAAGTTCTCGGGGTGAAAAAAGTAGAAATCGGGTGTTATTTTCAGGAAAAAATAAAGTAGTCGTTTTTTCAACGGACTTTTATGTTTTTGAGGGTGCTTAATCCGAATTAGACTTTTTCAGCCAAATATTCGAACGGCTTCTTTGCGAACTTTCGAGATTTTGTCAAAATTTCAACCCTTTCTACGGTTTTATGCTTATAAAACAAAAGTTATGGGTTTTACAAAAAAAATTTCAATTACCAAATTAAAGTTTAATAAACAAGCTACAAAAATGTCAATTAAAACATTTTTGTCAGACAAATAGTTTTGCCGCTACAGCCCGCCAAAAGAAGATACAATTTTGGACGGATCTGGAAAAATTCAGGATGTAGTACCTGCATCTCGTGATTGAATGAAGTTTGGGAACCTACAAATGACTGTTTTTTTAATTCGTATGATTGATACTAGTACAATTTTATACTGAATCATAATATGAAGGGTGCCAGAGTGGCACCTTTTGTCAACTTTAAGTATCGAAGGTCAAAATTCACTGGATGATAAAAAAAACACCTATTTTATTGCTAGTGAAAGGGAGTCGGCTGACCAAAATTAAATATCAGTAAATGTTTATTATAGGGATACTTTGTGATATAACGGTAAACTATACTTTTTCAACATGATTAAAAAGAAATTCAATATAAAATATGTTTAGAAATAGGTAGTATATAGGAAGTGTAGTTTACTTTAACTTTAATTCAAAATTATAGAATATTTTACAATGGACATTTCACTGTCACTATCTTTAAATTGGGCTTCATTAGTTTTCAAATTGCCACACAATTGGCCACCTTCGCACGTGCAAAATTCTGTACAAGGCAGACCTACTTGTGCACAACTGCACCTTGCTGTTGAACATGGCTTCTCACTTGAACAGCTGCACCTTAAACTTTTCAGCAATTCTGGTGGTGCCAACCCTTTGTTATCTGGAAGTTGAACGGGTACCAAAGTGTGCGTTGCTTCATTCCTTGCCCATCCAAAATCAGTGGGATTCAAAGGTGGAGGGAACGAAGATGCTGCTGTGTTCCAGGTGCAAGCTTGCAAATGGCATCGTTTTATATGGAGTTCAAATGCCTCTGTTGTCGGAGGGAGGTGCTTAATTTTAGGAGGAATTTTCTTTGATGCCCACACTTTGTATCGAACGACAGGTCGTGAGCCTCCTTCTTGTAGCCGTAGCAATGTGCGATGAAGCTTGTGCACTCAGTTACGCATTGTTGCATTGAAGATTCTACACAACCTAAATGCTTAATTTCAATACCAGATCTGAGAATATGTATAGCTTTAGATTTTCCAATTCCAAAAAGTTGAGAAGTGGTATCACAACCAGTGAGACAATGCACTGCTAACAATGAGTTTCTAGGTTGTAAACTGTTGTTGCTATATCTGTGACCTTGACCTTGTCAAATGACTCCATCCACATTGCGCATTTAAAATTGAGTTTTCTGTAAAAGTGTACAAGAAGAATAAAAACGTCAGTATCATCAGACAAAATTTTGATCCTGTTCGTTGCACACTTTGCCAGAAAAATAGCTTGCTGTACAATTATGACATCTGCTTCTTCATGGTGAGTTTCCAAATCTGGGCGAGGAATTACAACACCAGGAGTTTGTAATTCAGTTGGGATTGTATCAGTGCCAGTAATGACCAATTTATGTGGAAGAAAATTTTTATGTTTTAGTAGTTGCTGCCAAATCAGGGTTATTAGTTGTATTTTATTGCATGAATTGGTCAATATACTATTGCGACTTGGGAGAGGTGTGTCGGCTGTTAGTTTCATGAAGGTACTGTCTACTCCTCTTTTTGATCGTGTTGCACTCTTAGGACTGTATTCGAAATACCTATCAAATACAAGGTATGTGTCCTATTCTGCAACATGCTTCATTATAACCACAATTAAATTGTGGATGTAAGTTTCTACTGTACCAAACATTGGCCAATGAGCATAACTCCCCCTTTAAAAATTGGAATCTTCAAATTGTTCAAAATTAATTAGATTTTAAACTTTTAGAAATTCCGTTTTCAAGGACACCTTAAACTACAGATATTACAGATTTTTAATTTTGGTCAGCCAACTCCCTTTCACTCGCAATAAAATAGGTGTTTTTTTTATCATCCAGTGAATTTTGACCTTCGATACTTAAAGTTGACAAACGGTGCCACTCTGGCACCCTTCATATTATGATTCAGTATATAAAATTGTACTAGTATCAATCATACGAATTAAGAAAACACTCATTTGTAGGTTCCCAAACTTCATTCAATCACGAGATGCAGGTACTACATCCTGAATTTTTCCAGATCCTTCCAAAATTGTATCTTCTTTTGGCGGGCTGTAGCGGCAAAACTATTTGTCTGACAAAAATGTTTCAATTGACTTTTTTGTAGCTTGTTTATTAAACTTTAATTTGTTATCTGAAAATTTTTTTGTAAAACCCATAACTTTTGTTTTATATGCATAAAACCGTAGAAAGGGTTGAAATTTTGACAAAATCTCAAAAATTCGCAAAGAAGCCGTTCGAATATTTGGATGAAAAAGTCTAATTCGGATTAAGCACCCTCAAAAACATATAAATCCGTTGAAAAAACGACTACTTTATTTTTTTCCTGAAAATAACACCCGATTTCTACTTTTTTCACCCCGAGAAATTTGACGTTCGATATTTGGAATTGCTCAAAGGTGCCACTCTGGCACCCGCCGTATTATGTTTCAGTACATCAAAAAGTACTAGAATCAATCATAAAATATTAGTTGGACTCCATTTCCAGGTTAAAGCCTATTTTCTCATTTGGCGACCGGACTATTACTTGGACTTTAAAAATGAAAAATGCTTCATTTTTAACGAACTCTTTGTATGATAGAGAAAGAATTTTCAGAATGGAGACATCTTTAAACATACATTAGAAAAATAATGTATATTTAAAAATTAAACTCTTACTTTATTTTACTATCAAGTTCATAATTTTATCAGGAAAATGAAAAATTAATTCATTTACATGGAATTTGTAATTAAAACATTAGGATTTCAAAAATTATCTAACAAGAGAACATTAAAACTTATTTTATAATAAAATTAAGTAAGTCTTTTTTTTAATAAGAAGTCAGCTTTAAAATGTGTAAAATGTTAACGTTAAGTTTAAACAGAGAAAAATTAATTGCACTTGCTGAATCTTGCGAGTTTCTTTCAGGAGATATTTTCCCGTACCTGTGATTAAAAGAACCGAAACAAAAAAATCTAAACAGCTTGGTGTAAGAATTGGGGAGTAATATAAATATTCTCGGATTAATAAATTCAAACAAAAGGTGGAAAAATAATAAGAAGCAATTCTTCTATTGTAAAATCTGGCTTACTCATTCGCCTTTAAATACAATAGAAAATGGAATTTAAAGTAATCGGTAAGTATAAGTAAGTGTTCTCCCCAAAGACTTGTAATTCTTTTTTAGATTTATTACCTTAAAATTTTATACTCTTAACGATATAAAAAGCAAAATAAATGGTTTTATTTAATTTACCGTCCTCCTTTTCTACTCTTTTTATTTTTTTGTGTGTCTTAGACCTCCCTAAGAGATAAATCTAATTGAATGCATGGAGAAGTAGTTTAAAGTAGGTTTATGAGTTCCATTTCAATACAGTGGGAAAATTTTATCTTTACTTATGATATCCTAACAACCATTAAGATAACTAGTACGATGAACAGGGTTTACAAAAATCTCGGTGGTCATTTCCACCAAGATCCCCTACTCTCGCACATCACAGTTAATCTTCTAAAAAACTCCATCATTAACGGAAAGAACAAAGCGTAAGAGAAAGAGAGACTCATCAGGAGAGAAAAGAACAACAGAAGTGTATCGATAGAACACCAAAGGAAAAACCCTCCTGATTAGGCTTGATAATGCTAATGATTGTTTTTTTTTAGCATTTAACTGTTTCGAATTGATCCAAGGGCGCAATCAAGAGGAGCAATCTCGAAAATTTCCTTTCTGGGTGCATATTTCCAGGCGTAGACGGGTCCATTTATCAAGAGGGGGAGGGTAGTAACAAGAGGGATAACAATTATTCCTTCTTGTTTGACTTTACGTGATCAGCGAGGCGCGAGATGTAGGCTGTAATTAATGGAACGCATGTGCAAAAAAAAATGTTCGCATTGATTTATGTAACGCTATACGCAAAAAGATGCGGAGTTCATTAATTTTTAATGGTGCGTTAGCTGTAAAAATCTAGGGGGTTGTTTTGTTCGGGGTTGTTTAGTTTTGGGTTTATTTGAAAATGTTTACGGTGAACAATTTTGATTTAAGATGTTTTTTAAGTGTAGAATGGAGATTTGCAACATCTCTTAAAATTCTAAATATTCAATTTTAGTTTATTAAAAATTATCTCCTGATTCCAAAAGTATGCTTGTATTTTCCCACAAACTTTTTTATGGTAATTATGACATATTTTAATACAGAAAGCTCCTAACAATGTGACGTCATATGTTTCTCTTGGAAATGTGGGAAATGTGGGACGAAACACTCTATAGGCTGTAAAAAAACTAGAGCTAAGTCTTTCCAGTCTTTCAAAGCGGGATTATAACAACAAGCGGGAGCAAAGCACATTTGACGCCACAAGCTGTTTCAGCTCAGACAGAAAATAAGCTATTTTTAATTGAAAATAACTTAAAATTTAGGGCTTTAAAAGGTAAATTAAAAAGTTTTTTGGAGGTTTTAAGCCATTCTGAACAAAGATTAAAAAAATTGACTACAATTATCCATTAGTTTTGTAATTTTTGTAGTTATGACATTTTTAAATGCTAGTCAATTGTATTCAGCCTCTTTAAAGGGATGATTAATTTATCATACAAACATTAAATCCTTCAAATCGATTCATCATAATTAATACAGCAAATAGAAATATAGAAATATAAAGTGCTTACCTTACGTTCTTTTATTAAAAGCCGTTTTGCATTAAATAATTCTTAAACCCCTTAAGTCCACGCCGTCTGAAATTCTCCATAGGATCCAAGTGTAATCTTGGGCTCCTTATGATTGAAAGGGTTAAACATGAATAGAAATTATAAGTAAATATTAACAGCTAAATTGTGAAGCTAAAAAAGGGGAAATTTTTTTTTAGAGTGGAAAGTATACATTAAACATTTACAAAATGTGGTTTAAAGATAATGTTAATTGAATGATTATTTACCAATGAAACTAATTATCAATTTGCAGTTTAGTTTAATCACATTCACCTACATTTTATTAAAATAAACTTTCAGTTTCTAAAACGCATTTTTAAAATAAATTACTTGAAAACTAACTTTATTGGTTGTAAAGTTTTAAAACTTACATACAGTCTATTTTAAACAAAAAATAGGTAGTAATTGAGAACCTAAAACTTTTTATAGGAAAGGAGAATAACCCAATAATTCCATAACCCGACACTTTAAAGAAATTCAAAAACTTTAAAATATATTTTATAAGGCATCATAAAAGAGTACTCATGACTTAACTTACCAAAAAATGTAAAACTTAGAATAAATATTTTTATGTAAGTTTAGTTCTATTGAATTTAGTCATGAGAATCTCCTTTTGTTGAATAAACTATTAGATAAATATTTTCAAAAGAAGGAGTTTCATAACGTTTTATGACTATCCTAAACATGTCTTATTTTATCTTGTTCGAAAACCCTTTTGAAGGTTTTCAGTTAGTTTACTAAAAACTTCAACCTATTTTATTCAAGAATTCTCTTTATTACTTTGAACATCTACAGGGTGTCCCAAAAAAGACCGGAATGTAACGATTCGGTGCTAAACAAAACATTTTTCTTCTAATTTTTAGAAGGATTATGAAAGAGTTCTATTTACTTTCATTTTATTTTTGACACCGAAACGGCCAGCGCCGAATCGGCCCAAGCGGCTAGCATCGAAACGGCGGCGCCGAATAGTTATTAAAATACGCAGTTTGTTGCATCCTCTAAACTTAAGACTCCCAGGAGTAGGATGTAACAAACCGCGTATTTTTATCTTTTTTTAGTTTTTAAGTTATTAGTCAATATGGGTAATTAAAATTCACGACCAACAACAGGCGTGAAGCCCAGCAAGGTTGGTTCATTCAACTCAAACTACGGACTCGAAGTATACATATATATGTCAAATTTATCATTAAACTCCTTTACTCCAGTAGAACAAACTATCGAGTCTGGTAACCCATTTCGTGTATCCACAACCTTCTTAAAAATGTTTTTTACTTTCCCGGTTAAAATGAGCCTTGTTCAATTTGAGTCTGTGACCCATCGTTCTATTACCTATACTAAAGTCTAGGTCCCCTTCTTTTATCATTCCAAAAAGTTGAATCAAATCCCCCCAATCCCTTCTCTAGAGTGAACATATTTAGCTTCTTTAAGCGCTCGTCACATTTTAAACTGGAAATATCTTTGATCGTTTTGGTAGCCCTATGCAGAACACTTTCAATTAAATCAATGTATTTCTTCAAATATGGAGACCAACAATATTGAACCGCATATTCTAGATGAGACCTCACCAAACCACAGGGCCGAGGTTATGTTCCCTGTCCTTGAAGAGATAATTTTTCCAATATATCCCAATATCCTAATAGCCTTTTTACTATAGCAGCTGATCATTGATGTACCATTTTGAAATCCGCATTTACTATTACCTCCAAGTCTTTGGTCATATTCCCTTCCTTTATTTTAGCCCCTTTATGATAAAATCCAGCCCTACCATCATAAATGTCACAAATTTCATATCCCAAATAAAATTTACCTCTAAAGATCCTCCCAAATATAAAAAAAACCCAGAAAATCAATGAAAAATTCGTCTAAAAACCCCTCAAGAAATAAACCAAATGTATTTTTAACTCCTGCCTATAGATGCTTTTCCTCCACCATATCCCCCAGATTGAGCGTTTCCATCTTTATAGGCCTTTCTATCGCCCCACCCATCTCGCTAATGATAAGAAACAGTCTCGCCTAACAAAGCAAAGCCTAGCCTCCCTTCACTCCCTATTAGAAGGCGCATTTCTTCGGAAAAACAAAAAACCAGGCCTCACGAAACGGCGAAACTTAAGGCAATTACGGATCCCTCTCCTCTCTCCCAACACTTTACCTCTTCACTAGTACATTAAAAAAGCACATCCTCTGATTCCCTCTAAGCTATTGTCTTGCCTGTCATCGAGAAGCAGATAAAAGAACACGTGTTTCCATTTTCATTAAAATTCTGATGGCGGATTTTTTTTCCGAGAGCGTGCTCGGATGGCTGATTTATTTTCGGGAGGCAAAAATCAATTCTCCCTTCCCCCCTTTTTCAAAATTAGTTTCATCCTCCTCCTGCTAGTGCGATACCGGGTGATACATACGGTGTATCACTGGATACCTCTGTGTTGTAGCTTTTAGGGAGAGAGTTGTTGGAGAAATGCTTTCGGTTAATGGAAGTATGTGCCAGTTGTGTGGAAGTGGGGGTTGTATAATTTTGAATCGTTCGGCGATGATCGACTTCTTCTTCGAAGATCGTATTTCGAACGATTTTTCCAGGGGGTGAAAAATTTTCCCGCTTAGTTTTTCAACCTCAAGTATGTACTAAAAATTTATATGGAAATAAGAGTATCTGGAAGTTGTGAAGTAGGGATAAATGTTAGATATTACCTCGTTGGTGCATGTTCTGGTAGAACTTAATTATTTCCCAAACGTTCCTTTATCACGATTCATTAAACCAAATAATACAGTTTTTAAAGTAGTTCTAGGAAAAAGTAAGAACAATACATTCATGAAAAACAAAATTATCCACAGCAATAGAGGATAAATAATAATTAAATACTTAATATTTTTAGAAAAGGCTATCACCCCATACATACCAAATTCACATTGTTGGAATAATAACACCCACAATAAATTTTATTTGTTACTAGATGATATGCCCGGCCTTGCTCGGGTGGAGTTATAGCTTTAGAATTTCTTTTTTATAATTTTCAATACATTTTATACCTCCTTTTACCAGGTGAAAGTATTAAAATCCATCCAGTTGTCAAGCATTTTAATATTTGAACAATTTCTACATTTAACCTCATGATCCCCATAAAAAACCAGAAACAAATCTCCAAAATTACTTAAAATATGCCCATTTGGAACCCTTGATTAATTATACAGGATTTCAATTAACTTTTTCTGTGAAATTATTCAATAACTAAAGCGTATTCCATTTTGCAATTTATGAAAAAATCTATGTCTAGTTGAAAGGGCATTCACATTTTCAATAGTTTTTTTGTTTTGCAAATTGACTTTCTTGAAGCTACAATGAATGATTGTTTTTTATTTACATTTTAGTTCCCATGGAGACTATTTTAACAACAATTCTATTCCATGAAACTTTTTATTTAAAAGCTAGATTAAATACCAGTTTTAAAATTTATAAATTTCATTTAATTATATTTTTAGATTATAGTTACCACTTTTAATTAGACTCTTATCTAGTTTTTCTTTTAAAAACTTGTTATTTCACATTGTTTTTTGTAACAATGGGGTGAACAGATCTAATTTGGAGGAGAAATAAAGCTATTTCAGCAAAATGACCATAAAAAGGGTCAAAAGAGGGTCAAGGGGTCAATTAAAGTTTCCGAAACATAGCATATGTTTTTTCTGTTATTCTTTTACGTAGGTATACCAAGTTTGGTGCAGATCGGGAGAAAACTGTGGATTTGTATAGAAGACACACACACACATTGAATTTTATTTAAAGGTTTTTTTCGTTTGCTTCATTTTCAGGGAGTCCTAAAAATGAGGGCTGTACGAAGAGGAGCGAGAGGATATGAGGAAACAGATGGGCATGGTTCCACTATCGTTCAGGTGGTTGGTATCATTCGAAGAGGAGGGAGAAGAAAAGCAAGAGCGCTAATTAAATTTTTCAACAGCATAAAAATATTTTAAGGGAGACAGAGAAAAATGAAGATGTGAAAGGAAAGAAAATATTTACAAAAAAGGAAAACTAGTATAAGCGTTAAAAGCAGAAACCAGTAAAATAAAACCAACCAACCAATCCTAAAAATGATTGACACACATTTTAAAAATCAATAACTAAAATAGGTACATAATACGCGGTTTGTTGCATCCCACTCAAGAGACCTAAGAATTGCAATAAAAATTTTCGTAAATCTTAATAACCATGTCTCCTTTTCTTAAAGGCAAAAAAAGGTCCTTCGATTATCTTTTTTCATTTCGTCGTAGAGAAATTTAAGTTTGAAGATAGAATCGATTACCGGAAAGTTTTTTAAGGCTGGAAAGCCCCTGCAACTGATTTCATCTGATTTGGTCCAGTTTTCAATATGTGTTTCCCTCTTTTTATTATTAATAAATTTACAAATTATCTAACATAAAATAAATTGAACACTCAGCAACGGATGTAGCATTATACAACAAACGTTTGTAAACAGTATGTTAGAAAATCTTATGGTTGGTTCTGGCAGTGAGATACAAAAATATCTCCATAAGGCTACATGTCAGTTTTTCTAGATATTTTAAAGAAGTATTCTAAAAAAATATTTTTATGCCCAGCTGTTTGTGAAACATTACCATGTTCTTCAAGAGGAAAAAGGCAATTTATATATTTAATACATCTTCAATTTTTATCATTAATCATTTCATCAATATTTATCACTCTTTATTTTTTAACTAGCAAAAATATCTCAATAGGTACATTAAATGATAATTAACTACTAGCAAATATAAAATAGTTAACAATTTCTCCGAATTTAATTAATTCCCGTTTAATCATTGATTATTCATCATCCATGATAAACGTCCATATTATAACTAACTAATAAACAACAGCTTTTACTAAATAAGGAATCCTTAATTGCAGTCTCGTTTTATTATTTATGTTTGAATAAAATCCCCAAAAAAAACCCTCTTAACCAATACAAAATATTAATTAGCGATCATTAATTATTAATTAATCACATTCTCCCAGAGGCCTGCTTCGCTGCGAGACACATAATCAAGCTTAACTCTCCCCTAATTCTTAACACCCTGCCGTGGCCCGACAGTGAAAATTAATTAATGCTAATGCTCAAACTTCACCCACTAACTAGGCGCTGGGAGTCATATATTACAAAGGGGTCCTGAACAAAGGCCTTCACGCATCTTTTTGGAAAAGGACCTTCTGCTCTCCTCTCTACCTTCGCTGCTCGGAATGAAAATGGTAGGCTGTTTTAATTGAGCGTCCAGTCTGTCTCGCCGTAAATCTAAATAGTATGTTTAATAAAAGGATGACGGTATTTAATGATTTAATCCCTTTGTTTTGCGGTAACCGTTTTTATAGAAACAATTAATTGATTTCATTTGGAGTTTATGTTTAGAAGTAAATGTTTTGGTTTGTGCGAGGTTTTTGAGAAAGTAAGAACCTTTTTTCAAAAAAACAAAATATGAACACAAAATGCACTATACTAGACAACAGCGTTAGTTGATGCTAAGACGCCGCTAACAAAGTAGTTCCCATCACGGTCTGAATTTCGACTGGAACGAAGAACCTCACTTTTAAAATACGATTATTTCATTTAAACCTATGTATAGTGTTTATCACGATTTGCGTACTGAAACTCCTCCTAGCAACCCAACAGGCTCTGTGTCAGAGCTCAAAAGTTGCGTTTTACCCTGCTTATTCATGGAAAAATAATAAAAAAAATTCGTAAAATATAATTTAGGTGTGTGTGGCCTTAGAATTTGAAAAAAAATGATATTTTTCATGGTGTATAATGGGAAAAGTCTTGATCGAACTCAAGTTTTAAATTTTTAAGTTTTATCATAAATGGCACCTATTCCCACCTAAGGCGTTTCCAATTTATAAAAAAAGGTTTTTCGCTCCACCCTAATATGCATAATACTGCGGTGAAATTTTGTCAGTATGGGATTTATATACACTTTGTGGTTAAATCATTTTGAAAATATAAAATATAACTCAAGTTCCTTTAAGAATATAAAACAGGATTTTAATATTAAAAATGCAATTAATTTTACTCATAAATATTTTATATCAATGGCACATTTTGATTGTAGAATAATTGTAGTGGGAGTAGTATAAGTTAGCTATTAGTAATGAGATATAAATATTAGCGATTAATATTGTGATATAAATATTAGCAATGCGATATTTTTTTATTTGGGATTTAAATGCAGTTAGATGTTACAATTAATAATGGGATACAAATATAGAAATTAATGGTCGTGTGATATAAAATAGACTTTATGGTGTGTAAATATACTACTTCGTGCAATATAATTCTCTCAATTCTGAATTTAGTTTTAAAAGTAAAAGTGTATATTTCTTCCTCGTTAATGTATTTTTTATATCAACAAAGGTGAAAAAAAGCATATGTCATGAATTTTTTGAAAAATTATAAATTGTATGATATTAAGTTTTAATATTAATATCGAAAATAAGAGGCCATTAAGTTGTCATATTCAAGGGGGCGTTTGAAAATTTTGGTCTTTAAAAGGGAGAGGGTTCGCGTTTACTCGCTATATCGGGTTTTTTACGCAAATTTGCGAGAGCGGGACGCAACTCCGGCAAAATACCGGGTCCACGGGACCCGGAAAATTTCGCGAAAGAAAAGACGCGAAAAAATAAGATTTCGGACAAGAAACGCAAATTTGGCTGAACTTCCGGAAGCAAATTAGTACTGTTGGATTCCGACTATGGTAAAGTTGTTTTTTCTACATCGCAATAACAACGCGAGACGCCCGCGGCCGTTTACGAAAATAGTCGCGAGAGTACGGAACATTCCGCAAGCAAAACGAAACTAACGCGAGCAGTCGCGATTCAACGAGTTTTAACGCAATAAACGTGATTTTCTGGAAATAATCTGGGTATTAAAATTCGGGAAAATATGGAAACTTGAATTTGTGGTTGAATTTGAATGTAAACAGATGCTATCTAGTTGCTAACGTGAAATCAGCTCTTTAAAATAATATTTATATTTAATATAATAAATTCATTTTTTTAGGTGCTCAAAGTTTTTTTTAGTGCATTACTACATTAATATTTTTCTTCCCCTTAAATTATAATACGATAAAATGTGATATAAGGGGCGAATCCCCGAGATTTTGACTTTTTATTTTTGATATTAGAAATTGTCTGATCTCAATTCTTTTATTTTTATAGAACTTTAAATGCAAAAACACCTGGTGTTGTACCTTCGGACACCATACGTGTTGTACCTTCGGACACCATACGTGTTGTACCTACGGACACGTTCTTGTAGGTGTCTGTAAGCTAATCGGCGTTTATGAATCAGGTTTCATTAAATTGAATGCATATTAAATTATTTCTAAATGGTTATCTATTTGTCGGCGATTATTTTCAAGTGATTTTTAGATGAAAAATCAAATATTTTGTGATCTAAACTACTTTTTTAAATTTTTGATTTTACTTTGAATTTAATGTAAAATATGGTAAAAAATATTAAGCACCCTATCGCATTTAAGAGTCATGATTACAAAAAACTTGAAATTTCCACGGAATAAGATTTGCTAAAATTATTACCACCAAATGCTTGCACATATAAGTGTCGATCGAATTGTTTTTATGGATCACTGAATTGATCAGATCTATCAGCATGATTGATGAAACTATTACCTCAAACTTCGATCTGAAAATCCTATGCGATTTATGTATTTATGGTTAAAAATCAAGACTTTTATTATTCAACTTCGTTTTAATGATCATTTACGATCTAAAACTACATTACTTTAAAAAATCTCTTCCCAATTTTAAAAATGCTTGAATCTCTGTATAAATAAAAGGCTAACGGGCGATGTATGTATGTATCTCTGTATAAATAAAAGGCTAACGGGCGATGTGTGTATGTGTGTGGGTATGTATGTGGGTATGTCCGGGGTAATCTCTTGGAATAGGCCACGGACCGAAACCAAACTCGACGTATAGACGTATTCCGAGTCGGGGAGTAACTTAAGATAGTTTTCAAAGCTTTAAAATCGAATAATTACGAGTAATTAGCTAATTTATAGCCGAAAACGCTTATTTCTCCATTTCTCTACTAGAGTAGACTGCTCGACTCACTATTGTTAACTAGATTAAAACCTTCAAACATTTAATATTTTAACAGGAAAAACTCGATAATTGTCCATTTAAAAACTATATCAGTTGTAAAAACACTGAATTAAATTCAAATAATTAATTTTGAAACGTTATATTCCTTTATTTCAAGATGTTTTCCTTTAAAATTTAAATATTTATGGAAAAGAGTAATTTTTTTTCATGGAAAACGACTTAAAAATAAAACATTGTTTCAAACAAAGCGGTTCACTAGACTTTTCAATTTACTAGATCTTTTATTATTGTTTCAAATTTGTTATTTTTGTTCACTAGACTCATTAATTTACTAGGAAACATTGCCGAGAACATCGGGAAAAGGAAAATTACCGGGAACATCGGGATAGGAAAATAAAAATTACCGGGATTACCGGGACATAAAAATTACCTCGATCAGCGGGATAGGAAAATTATCGCGAACATCGGGATAGGAAAATTATCGGGAACATCGGGATAAGGAAAATGATCGGGAACATCGGGATAAGGAAAATAACCGGGAACATCGGGATATGAAAAATTACCGGGAACATCGGGATAGGAAAATTATCGGGAAAATCGGGATAGGAAAATTATCGGGAACATCGGGATAAGGAAAATGATCGGGAACATCGGGATAAGGAAAATGATCGGGAACATCGGGATAAGGAAAATAACCGGGAACATCGGGATATGAAAATTACCGGGAACACGGATAGGAAAAAGGCGTCTGGGATACCGGGATGGTTGGCAATTGCTGATTTAAAAATTATAAATATATTTTAAAAAAATTTAACTTAAAAAAATATATACACTCCACCCGTGCAAGGCCGGGCATATCAGCTAGTCTCTGTATAAATAAAAGGCTAACGGGCGATGTATGTATGTATGTATGTATGTGGGTATGTCCGGGGTAATCTCTTGAAATAGGCCACGGACCGAAACCAAACTCGACGTATAGACGTATTCCGAGTCGGGGAGTAACTTGGGATAGTTTTCAAAGCTTTGAAATCGAATAATTACGAGTAATTAACGAATTTATAGCCCGAAACGCTTATTTCTCCATTTCTCTACTAGAGTAGACTGCTCGACTCACTATTGTAAACGAGATTAAAACCTCAAAAATTAAATATTTTAACAGAGGAAAAACTCGATAATTGTCCATTTAAAAACTATATCAGTTGTAAAAACACCAAAATAAATTCAAATAATTTATTTTAAATCGTTAGTTTACCCTATTTCAAGATATTTTCCTTTAAAATTTAAATATTAATGAAAAATTTTAAATTATTTTTTCATGGAAAACGAGTTTAAAATAAAACATTGTTTCAAATGAAGCGGTTCACTAGACTTTTCAATTTACTAGATCTTTTATTATTGTTTCAAATTTGTTATTTTTGTTCACTAGACTCATTAATTTACTAGGAAACATTGCCGAGAACACCGGGAAAAGGAAAATTACCGGGAACATCGGGATAGGAAAAAAAGTACCGGGATTACCGGGACATAAAAATTACCTCGATCAGCGGGATAGGAAAATTATCGGGAACATCGGGATAGGAAAAGTACCGGGAACATCGGGATAGGAAAAGTACCGGGAACATCGGGATAGGGAAAGTACAGGGAACATCGGGATAGGAAAAAGGCGTCTGGGATACCGGGATGATTGGTAATTGCTGATTTAAAAATTATAAATATATTTTGAGAAAATTTAATTTAAAAAAAAATTATACACTCCACCCGTGCAAGGCCGGGCATATCCGCTAGTCTCTGTATAAATAAAAGGCTAACGGGCGATGTATGTGTGTATGTGTGTGTGTATGTGGGTATGTCCGGGGTAATCTTTTGAAATAGGCCACGGACCGAAACCAAACTCGACGTATAGACGTATTCCGAGTCGGGGAGTAACTTAAGATAGTTTTCAAAGCTTTAAAATCGAATAATTACGAGTAATTAGCTAATTTATAGCCGAAAACGCTTATTTCTCCATTTCTCTACTAGAGTAGACTGCTCGACTCACTATTGTTAACTAGATTAAAACCTTCAAACATTTAATATTTTAACAGGAAAAACTCGATAATTGTCCATTTAAAAACTATATCAGTTGTAAAAACACTGAATTAAATTCAAATAATTAATTTTGAAACGTTATATTCCTTTATTTCAAGATGTTTTCCTTTAAAATTTAAATATTTATGGAAAAGAGTAATTTTTTTTCATGGAAAACGACTTAAAAATAAAACATTGTTTCAAACAAAGCGGTTCACTAGACTTTTCAATTTACTAGATCTTTTATTATTGTTTCAAATTTGTTATTTTTGTTCACTAGACTCATTAATTTACTAGGAAACATTGCCGAGAACATCGGGAAAAGGAAAATTACCGGGAACATCGGGATAGGAAAATAAAAATTACCGGGATTACCGGGACATAAAAATTACCTCGATCAGCGGGATAGGAAAATTATCGCGAACATCGGGATAGGAAAATTATCGGGAACATCGGGATAAGGAAAATGATCGGGAACATCGGGATAAGGAAAATAACCGGGAACATCGGGATATGAAAAATTACCGGGAACATCGGGATAGGAAAATTATCGGGAACATCGGGATAGGAAAATTATCGGGAACATCGGGATAAGGAAAATGATCGGGAACATCGGGATAAGGAAAATGATCGGGAACATCGGGATAAGGAAAATAACCGGGAACATCGGGATATGAAAATTACCGGGAACACGGATAGGAAAAAGGCGTCTGGGATACCGGGATGGTTGGCAATTGCTGATTTAAAAATTATAAATATATTTTAAAAAAATTTAACTTAAAAAAATATATACACTCCACCCGTGCAAGGCCGGGCATATCAGCTAGTCTCTGTATAAATAAAAGGCTAACGGGCGATGTATGTATGTATGTATGTATGTGGGTATGTCCGGGGTAATCTCTTGAAATAGGCCACGGACCGAAACCAAACTCGACGTATAGACGTATTCCGAGTCGGGGAGTAACTTGGGATAGTTTTCAAAGCTTTGAAATCGAATAATTACGAGTAATTAACGAATTTATAGCCCGAAACGCTTATTTCTCCATTTCTCTACTAGAGTAGACTGCTCGACTCACTATTGTAAACGAGATTAAAACCTCAAAAATTAAATATTTTAACAGAGGAAAAACTCGATAATTGTCCATTTAAAAACTATATCAGTTGTAAAAACACCAAAATAAATTCAAATAATTTATTTTAAATCGTTAGTTTACCCTATTTCAAGATATTTTCCTTTAAAATTTAAATATTAATGAAAAATTTTAAATTATTTTTTCATGGAAAACGAGTTTAAAATAAAACATTGTTTCAAATGAAGCGGTTCACTAGACTTTTCAATTTACTAGATCTTTTATTATTGTTTCAAATTTGTTATTTTTGTTCACTAGACTCATTAATTTACTAGGAAACATTGCCGAGAACACCGGGAAAAGGAAAATTACCGGGAACATCGGGATAGGAAAAAAAGTACCGGGATTACCGGGACATAAAAATTACCTCGATCAGCGGGATAGGAAAATTATCGGGAACATCGGGATAGGAAAAGTACCGGGAACATCGGGATAGGAAAAGTACCGGGAACATCGGGATAGGGAAAGTACAGGGAACATCGGGATAGGAAAAAGGCGTCTGGGATACCGGGATGATTGGTAATTGCTGATTTAAAAATTATAAATATATTTTGAGAAAATTTAATTTAAAAAAAAATTATACACTCCACCCGTGCAAGGCCGGGCATATCCGCTAGTCTCTGTATAAATAAAAGGCTAACGGGCGATGTATGTGTGTATGTGTGTGTGTATGTGGGTATGTCCGGGGTAATCTTTTGAAATAGGCCACGGACCGAAACCAAACTCGACGTATAGACGTATTCCGAGTCGGGGAGTAACTTGGGATAGTTTTCAAAGCTTTAAAATCGAATAATTACGAGTAATTAGCGAATTTATAGCCCGAAACGCTTATTTCTCCATTTCTCTACCAGAGTAGATCTGCTCGACTCACTATTGTAAACGAGATTAACCCATTACTGCCTGACGTCCCTTTTTAGGGACGTTTTTTAAAAGTCCTCCTATTTCTACAAAAATTGTTCCTTTGAATCAAAATTTGCACTGATGTATCTCTGATCTTCATATAACATAAAGAACACAAGAAGAAAGCAGAATTTTAAAAAAATTTCCCTTTTTTTAAAGTTGGAAGATAGAATTTTTCAGAAAAGTGCTTTTTTAAAAATTTTAAAAGAAAAAGCTTAAAAATCCTAGTTGTTATTTTTCAAAAATTTCAATGTCGATATATATTACTGTTTATACATTAAATCAGTTGGGGTGTTTTTTTATTTTTCCAAAATATTTTTTCTTGACCTTATTTTGGACCCTCGAAAAGCGTCCCTAAAAAGGGACGTCAGGCACGAATGCCCCCGTGGTTTTCCCCATAGTGAAATGCTAGTGTTTCCTTTATTTTTTTCATAAAAACGCGTTCGATTCTTATGAAATGAATTAAATAACTGATATTTATAAAATTCCTTTAATTTTAGCTAAAAAATTTATTATTTTTGTTTATTTTTTTTGGAAAATACTGTTATTTCTGCTAAATAAATGGAATAAAAAGTCTTAAATTATAAGGAATTAAATAATTTGTATTAATTAAAAGGAATATATTAATTATTTTACTATATTTATTACTTATGCAAATATATTCCGGTTATATTTTAATTAAAAGTTTAATAATTATCAGTTATAATGACTTTTTGTCATTAAAATTGCCAAAAAAGTCGCTTTTGTGATAAATTTTCGGCTTTTTTTCTAATTAGATGTTGTTAATCATCGTTTTCTATACTGCAGATGAATCTATATAATCTGGCTCGCTAATGCGCATCCCACTAATGCTTGATTTTTAGGGAGAAATTTGTGTTCCGCACAATGAAATTAAATAAAATGAAAAAAGTATGGGCATTTGAAAGACTTAAACTTCACAAATTGAGATATTGTGATGGATTTAAGGTGTGTAAAAGTAATTATTACTTAATATTAGGTAACATATAAACAAATAATGCCTTTTTCAATTAAAACCTTAATTAATTTGCAATTAACATAGATTTGTGAGGAAAAAACGTGTTTTAGAGCATAAAAAATGCTCAAATTACGTTAATTAAGGTTAATTTTACAGTTAATTGGATAAATAATTAATATTTTTTGTTCACATTCATGTTACAGTATGGTTATGATCACTTCTGCTGCACTTAAAAAGGTAGAAGATGTTTTTGAGGCTTTAAAAAAGTTTTCTACAATACGTTTACTATAGTGAAAAACAACGGGGGCATTCGTGCCTGACGTCCCTTTTTAGGGACGTTTTTTAATTTTGGTGTAGAAATTAAAATTTTAACCTGGAATTTTTTTCACTATTTTTCCAGTTGTTTTGGGGCTATTTACTATGTTTTTACCAAATATTTAAGAAAAATAAAAAGTTGGGCATTAATGGGTTAAAACCTCAAAAATTAAATATTTTAACAGAGGAAAAACTCGATAATTGTCCATTTAAAAACTATATCAGTTGTAAAAACACCAAAATAAATTCAAATAATTTATTTTAAATCGTTAGTTTACCCTATTTCAAGATATTTTCCTTTAAAATTTAAATATTAATGAAAAATTTTAAATTATTTTTTCATGGAAAACGAGTTTAAAATAAAACATTGTTTCAAATGAAGCGGTTCACTAGACTTTTCAATTTACTAGATCTTTTATTATTGTTTCAAATTTGTTATTTTTGTTCACTAGACTCATTAATTTACTAGGAAACATTGCCGAGAACACCGGGAAAAGGAAAATTACCGGGAACATCGGGATAGGAAAAAAAGTACCGGGATTACCGGGACATAAAAATTACCTCGATCAGCGGGATAGGAAAATTATCGGGAACATCGGGATAGGAAAAGTACCGGGAACATCGGGATAGGAAAAGTACCGGGAACATCGGGATAGGAAAAAGGCGTCTGGGATACCGGGATGATTGGTAATTGCTGATTTAAAAATTATAAATATATTTTGAGAAAATTTAATTTAAAAAAAAATTATACACTCCACCCGTGCAAGGCCGGGCATATCCGCTAGTCTCTGTATAAATAAAAGGCTAACGGGGCACATACATCGCCCGTTTAACGGGCGATGTATGTATGTATGTGTGTATGTATGTATGTATGTCCGGGGTAATCTCTTGAAATAGGCCACGGACCGAAACCAAACTCGACGTATAGACGTATTCCGAGTCGGGGAGTAACTTGGGATAGTTTTCAAAGCTTTAAAATCGAATAATTACGAGTAATTAACGAATTTATAGCCCGAAACGCTTATTTCTCCATTTCTCTACTAGAGCTGATCTGCTCGACTCACTATTGTTAACGAGATGAAAACCTCCAAAAATTAAATATTTTAACAGGAAAACTCTATAATTGTCCATTTAAAAACTATATCAGTTGTAAAAACATCAAAATAAATTCAAATAATTAATTTTGAAACGTTAGTTTCCCCTATTTTAAGATGTTTTCCTTTAAAATTTAAATATTTATGGAAAAGTGTAAATTTTCTTCATGGAAAACGACTTAAAAATAAAACATTGTTTCAAATGAAGCGGTTCACTAGACTTTTCAATTTACTAGATCTTTTATTATTGTTTCAAATTTGTTATTTTTGTTCACTAGACTCATTAATTTACTAGGAAACATTGCCGAGAATACCGGGAAAAGAAAAATTACCGAGAACATCGGGATAGGAAAAAAAAGTACCGGGATTACCGGGACATAAAAATTACCTCGATCATAGGGATAGGAAAATTATCGGGAACATCGGGATAAGGAAAATGATCGGGAACATCGGGATATGAAAAATTACCGGGAACATCGGGATATGAAAAATTACCGGGAACACCGGGATAGAAAAAAGGCGTCTGGGATACCGGGATGATTGGTAATTGCTGATTTAAAAATTATAAATATATTTTGAGAAAATTTAATTTAAAAAAAAATTATACACTCTAATCGTGCAAGGCCGGGCATATCCGCTAGTATACCAATAAAAATGTTCATTTAAAACTTTTATCGACTAAAAATTTCCTTTTTAAGGGTGTCCACAGGTACAACTGGGTCTGTCCATAGGGAGAGCACGTTGTTGTACCTATGGACACAAATTTCGTCAAGTTATTAAAATTAATTAAAAATCCAATTTTGAAGATTTTTGCAAATAAAAAATATTACCACGTTTGCTAAGGTTAGGACTATAGGTTGGGCAATTTAAATGTTAAAAATGTAATGATTTTGTCCAAAGGTACAACATCCCCATTTAATCCCCATTAAATGGGACAAAAATATGTAATTTTTCATGTTTTTAAAAAATTTTTAAAGTTTGCAAATAAGGGTCTGTGAAAGCAGTTTCAATCATATTAGTCGCATTTTGGCATTATTAATACTAAAACACAACTTTGAAAATGGCAATATAATACATTATTATTGTAACAAAACAGGCGTGGAATAGGTCTCTATTTAAGCAAACAAACAGTGGATTGTCAGTGGTATTTTTTAAATATTGGTAGATCAGTTTATTCTCCCTCAATTCTGGTCAGTATCAATATTTTTAAATTTTATAAGTAGAGATAGTTGTATTTTTAATTAATGCTACATTTGAAAATCCATAATGCCCTATATTTCCGCTATGAACTGCTATAGTCTGTGTAAATAAAATCGGCGGCTCATAACTGGTAATTTCCCATTGCATTTCTTTTGCGTATTCATGGTGACTAACCGCCTATTTTATTCATACGGACTGTAACAAACTGCATGAAGAGAGAAAATTGGTCCGTTTAAGGACCTTCACCAAATTCTAATAAACAAAAACGGACCATTCACAAAGTTCAAATTTTCAAACACGGTCTCTTCAAAAGTAGTGCCTGTATGCGAGAGAGGCGACAACTCGCTTGTCCAAACTGTATCATGCCGCCCCACGCTAATCTTAAGGTGGAAACAAATTGGAGCCGAGCGGCGTAAGCGAACAGCCACGAACACGCTCTGCGCACGCGCATTTCGTAGGCGTTAAGAGCGGCGCTTGCGCAGAGCGTGTTCGCGGCTGTTCGCTTACAGCGCTCGGCTCTAATTTGTTTCCACCTTTAGGGCTCCTTCATACTCGATCTGGATTCGAGCCGAAACTGGAAAACCATAAATCACTGAACCCGACACGCGTCCTTCTCCAGCCTTCGCAATAGAAGAGAGCGGGGTTGTTTACTCAAGTGTCAAGAATGTCAAACATGATACTTAACTATCTCATCCCCTCTTTCTTACATTGGAAAGGCTCGGAGGGGGGAACGCGTGCCGAGCAGGTGCGGGTTCGGGTGATTTGTAGTTTTCCAGCCCAGCCAAAATTCAGATTGAGTATAAAAGAGCCCTTATGGAGGGAAACCTGTGTTTACCGATCTGCGCGCGCTATATCGCCTCTCTCTCTCGTATACAGGCTCTCTATTCAAAAGTGGTTTGAAAACTGTTTGAAAAATGTTTTTCGATCATTTTAGAATGAAATTTTAATTTAACAGATTGTGAGCCCATTTTAAAAGTTATGAACTCTGTGGTTGTACTACAAGCCCTGTTTTCAGAAAATTCCTAATATAGAAGAATAGGAACCTAGCTGAAAAACCATTGAGCCTCAAAACAGTTAACTTAACACAACTGAAACTAGAATTGATAAGAAATAAAATAATCAATAAACTAACAATAAAATGACAATTTAATGATCAGTATTTAAAGTATGAATTGCAGCTGCTAATTATGAAAAGTTAAGAGTGTATAAGCTTACAAATACATTTAACAATTTCATTAAAATTCCAAATTTATGTATTCTTTGATGGATTTGGGAAGGAATAAGTTCTCAATTCTTTCGTCACTGATGGTCTGGGTCTGTGTTAATTGTCTTCTAATTTGCACCCTCGCTAAATGTTGCAGAGTGCGAGGTTCTTTCTTCTTGGGAACCTTAAATATGTCGTTTGACTTGACATATTCGGAGCATACATCTTTGAGGCTAAGGGTACGTCTCACATAATACGGCTCTAGAAGTTGGTGCATCTCCTCTTCCGTGATGTACGGGAAGGGCATGGCTCTCCACAAGAGCATGGTCTCACGCTTCATGTTGCGAAGTTCCGCTGAAGGATCAATTTCTTGCTCTGCAATAAACAGAGCCAGGAGCAGCTCCACGGCAAGTTGAAGCCTTAAGTTTCCATTTATCGTAATCCTGAAGTCAAATGATGTTGATAACGTTTCTCCTTTTATCAGAAATCTAAAAAAGAAAATTGGTTTTAACACCTCCATCTTTGATAAGACTGTTTGAGTGGGAGAAAAGCTAACAATGAAACGTTTCCATGCTATAAACTCATAAAAATGGACGAAAATGTTACAGGCTTTAGTAGATTAGGCAAAACGCTTTACTACTGTGAAAAATTAGTTTCGGAATTAAAGTAAGAAAGCCGCAAAAATTCTTATAAATAATCACTTTAAAAGCCAAATTCAAACGTAGAAATCGGCAAGATCTGGCTGCGTTTTCTCTGAATCGGCAAATAAAGTATAAATCGGCAAAAAAAATAGGTTCATTAAATGCACGCCAAGTACCCAATTGGTGCTAACTGAATGGGTTCGGCAATTCAGAACTAATCTTGAAATTTTTTACCCGTCCCTTTGACTTTGTCATTGATATTCACTACTTATTAAGTGGAACCTAATTGAGCTGCTATTGTTGACAATTAACGCCTTTTTGCTACAACTTTTTTTGCCCAGGCTTCTTAATTACAAGCCGACATTTCACTGAGATGCAAATTAATATAAGCTACGGATACCCCATATATGTGAAAAGGCACTAACTGTCAAAAGCTTTTAAGTAAAACTTAATTCGTATCCAATTAATGAGTAATATGTAGCTTTCAGAATTTTTAAGGATATACAGGGTGGTCCTAAATTCGTGGTACAAACTTTGTAGGGTACGTAAAGGAGACCTAGACAAGCCAGGCCCGTAGCTACAGGGCCCCCCTGGCAACTTCATTTGCCCCCCCCTAGAAAATTTTCACAAATTCTATCCACAAGCACAGCCATAGAAGCATTGAGGGGGCAGTTGCCCCCTTCTTCTTTATTTCCTTCTAGCTAAGTTAAAATCCAGTTTTTTAGGGTCAAATTTTCAAAATTTTTCTGGGGGATGGCCCCCATAACCCCCATTTGTATTTCAATTTTTATTATTCACAATTTTTTTTAAATAACAAGTTCATCAAATCAAAATTCTACTTAAAAATATATGTCCGAATTTTGGTCTACAAGTATCAAAAGCAGTTTAAAACCCTGTTTTTAGGGTCAAGTTTCAAAAATTTTCTGGGGGAGGACCCCCAAACCCGATCGATGATCGGGTCATACATTGATCATTGAAAATTCCTTCCCCGATCATCATTTTTCTAAATACCATTACACTAATTTAAAGGAACTCCATTCTTTGACTAAAAGATTAATATTGCATGCTTTAAAACTCACCCCACGGTTTAGCAAGTGGTCCAATTTCAATCAAATTTATGATGTAAGTAAGTATTATGGATACTGCTGTACCTCATGCAGTAATTTTTTTTTTCATTTCATTATGTTTTTTTTTCGTTAAACGGGTCTCCAACCCATTCATATTCGAAATATGCTTGTCTAGGTCTCCTCTACCTACCCTACCCAGTTTGTACCAAGAATTTAGGACCACCCTGTATACAGGGTGTTCGGAAACATCTTTCCCCCACTGACGACCCAAGGATTTTCTCTGGAATTCTTCGGTGAAGAAACCTGATGATGATGCCACTGTGTTTGTCAATACAAAAGCACCCCCTTGAAGCATGCAACGTTCGCGGAAGACACATCTGTACAGTGGACATAACTGGTTTACACAAAAGGGTGACGCGCTTAATGCTTTTTCTTCTGGAGACCAACGACCCCCCTACTCCAAATGGGATTGGAGTTTTGTGAAAAAGTCCGTTTTTGGGAAACGAAAACAGAGATGTTCGAAAATACAGTATCTTGCGTAAGCATCACTCACCCCCCATCCCCCCTTGTCAGGAAAAAATAAGCAAAGTGCAAACCTTCCCTCCCCCCCTAGGTGCTTACGTAATATTTGAACGGCCCCTTGGCTTTAATAGAAATATGATAAAAATCTAAAAGAAAATGAAAAATTGAATGCGTATACTTTTATCCGACGAGGGGCTAAAAGTACGCAGGATGTTTGGTATAAATTTGTGTATAAATTTGGTATAAATTTCAAAAAAATGCATTAGTTCCATCGTAATTTCGAAGATTCCTCTCTTAAACCACCTCTGTTTTAGTATGATCCAAAAAAAGACTCAATCTTCTTTTAAAAATCCATGTAAAATCACTTTTCCAAGATTTTAAATCAACTAATTTTTAGCTTTTGAGTAGTTGTAATCCTTCAAATCGGTTAATTTAACAGTTATTCATCAATCGTAGCTCATAATTTTCTTGTGGTAAAGATAAAAATTAATATTATGATTCTCGCCACTGAAATTTAAACGATATTGTCTGTGCTTACTCTTAGATGCCAAAGTATTAATTTTTTAAAACCTCCTTGAATCAACCCAAAAAATCACTTCAGTGAAATTCCAACGATGCCAAAATGTTCAGAAGGAAGTACACCTTACATTGTTTTCACTCTGAAAGGAATCATTAGTTCTTTATGAAATAGTGTAGGCTTACACGGTCGGATTCAGAGTTATTTATTAAAAATTCTTCCGGGTGTAAGGACCGTGGTCTATGAGTAATATAATCGGTCGGATTCAGAGTTATTTATTAAAAATTCTTCCGGGTGTAAGGACCGTGGTCTATGAGTAATAACTCATAGACCACGGTCCTTACACCCGGAAGAATTTTTAATAAATAACTCATTAGTTCTTTATCTACAGAAAAATTAAGATTTCTTGGCTGAAAATTAAATGTTAACTCAAAGAAACCACATTTTTTCTTGCTTAATGGAATACAGAATGAATGAAAACAATTATGAGTCTTTTAGGATATCGTATGATAAATGTGATCATGTGTAGCCTTCCCTTCCCCTACATTATTTTTCAAAATACTATACCATTTTGTGCACCTTTAAAAAGATCATTTAAAATACTTTAAAATGACAAGAATTTCATAAGTACTATTACCCGATTAGAACAGCTTCTTGAGTAATTTAACGAACTCATGTTGGCCCGTTTTAGAAATATTTTTAACTAACTTGTGAATTTATAATTCAAGAACCACTCGATATCTTTTAATGAAAGTTTGTGATTCATTTAATAGAATAATAGTAATAGTTTTTATCAATAGAAAATGTGTATAAAATTTCAATAAAATCCGTGTTTAAGTTAGAGCTGCCAAACAGTGTGTTAACTTGACATAAAATGACTTAAGTAATTTCATTTAAGAAGGGTGAAATATGTATTGCTTTTTTTATAAAAATGAAACTTTTAAACTTTATTTTAAGTTCATAACTGTGTGGATTGTTTCATAATCCTAGAATACCATATAGTTTTTTTTTAAATCTATCATTGGGATTGGACATTTAATATCGGTACTAAATAGGGCTCAAAAAGTATGTTACCAAGCTAATTCATGGGGAAATCAGGAAAACTAATTTCAAAATAATTCAGAGAAGCATTGGAACTGAAATTAGAGAAAATTGACAAAATTGCTATCATAGAATATAAAAACATTTTAAAAATTCTGCTTTAGTTAGAAATGTTCTGAAAACTTCTAATTACCTTAATGTAGTTTTTATATAATGGGAAATGTTTTTAAAAGTATGAAAAGCAGAGAGAGTAGAGCAAAACTGAGTAAAAAGTACTCAAACTGGCTCCGATCCACTCAAATTTGAAAACATGAATATGCTCATTTTTAAAAATGAGCATACTCAAAAATGAAACATCATGAGCTCATTTTTGAGTTCAAGCTCAAGATGTTTCAATTTAAAAAAAAACTTAGATCTATGTGCTAAGTGAAATTACTGCATAATATCTCTATTCTTAAAAAAACGTGTTTGGTGAACGGTTTCCAGAGAAAGGCTTTTTAATTACTGATCCGAATGACACATCCCTAGTACCAAACTGTTGGGATTCTTTTGAGAATGGGCAAAATGCCCATTAGAAATTCTCAAAATATTCTCAATTTTAAAATATGTCCATTTTTTTAGATAACGGATAAGGTCGCAATTACAAAGCAAGTACTATCAAACAACTTATTATGTAACCCAATCATAATGACCAATTTTCAGAAATTAAGTTGACATTATTGAATTGAATTAACATTAAAAACTACTTACTTCGAGTGAAATAGGTGTGCGCAGGACCGTTGGAAATAGACGTCATAGTAGTAATATCCAAAACCTCTCTTGATCAGAATTTCAGCCAATGGCCTTAACCGTACAAATTCCCTCATAAGGAGTTTGCTTTCGTTGACGAGCAAGTTGGCGGAAAATCGGTACTTACTGTCATATATCAGTTTCCCTCTATAATCTTTAAGAGTTTTGGCACTCTCGTATATTCGTAACACAGAGTCTATATCAACGTTTAAAGCTGTCGCTGAAACCGACAATAATTTTTGAAATGTCGTAACTTTATCCGGGCAAAATACATTCACGTTTGACACAAATTTGTATAACGCGGAGTGTAATTCCTCGACCAGTAAAGGAAAGTCAACGAATCCTTTGAAATGTTCTTTTAAAATCCATGCCCAACAACTCAAACATTCTTCAAAATTGATATTCGCTTCCCAAAAGGGCATAACATCCTCATTGATAATCTGTTTGAAAATTTCGATAGCTTCTGTACGAAGCATACGCCTTCTTCTATTGGTCCAGTTGATCTTCACCTCGAGTAAATATTGCGATAGGGCAGGAAAGTTCGCATGAAAGCGATCTATCAGATCGAAATATTCCATAACTGAACAACAAGCAAAGGAGGAAGTAAAAACTACACGCAGCTTCCAATACAGGAACGAATGAAATGGTTCCCTACGTAGAATTGCCAGCTTATATACAGCTGCAGTCTTTGGACGGAATATCGCCAACCCTCCCCCATTCTAGCAACCCTGTTGACCCTTTGTATCCGCATGCAAAAGGTGAATACCTGACACCACTTGCGGTTCGTTTCCACCCCTATCATAAAACTGTCAATCACTGATAAGAAAGGCAGGCAATACTTGGCAACCATCCCCAATCCGTTGGATTCAGGTTGTTCCCCAGCCCAGCCATTGTTGAACTTGCAGGTAAACTCGAAGTGAATGCTGAGAAGCTGCTGCACTAGTTGGGGGAACCAGGGCTTTAGGGGAACAACTGCTAGCTTAAAATTTGAAGAGATAGTTTTTGACACTTCTTTATTGCGTTGAATGTAACGTAATTCATCGAGAGAATCAACTTTTTCTCCTCCAAAAAAGGTATTACAAAAATACCTCACCGATTTCAATAACTTTTGAACAAACACAGTGGCATCAGGTTTCTTCACCGAAGAATTCCAGAAAAACCTCGAGTTGTCAGTGGGGAAAAGGCCGTTCAATGGAGTGTGTACAGTAGGGTGTATCGAAAAAAACTATTTTTCAATTTTGATGACGTAATAGTGCGGAAAAGTTGTCTAATGTGCCAGAGAGTACCTGTGAATTTTTTCAGAATTTTTGGATAATTTCTTAAGGTGCCACATTGGCCCTGAAGTTCCCCATGTTAATCCAATGGGGCGCGCCGCCAAAAAGGCCGAAAATCGGTTTTTCGCCCCTCATTTCTACCCTAATCACACGACGAATGTCTCGTCTCGAGTTATGGACTCTATTTGATCTAGGCTATCCGACAAAACTTGAATAATAACTTAAATCTCTATATTATGTTGATTGTGGGATCTGATTTGAACGAGGAAATACGCGATTTTCGACGAAATTTGAGCATACAAAAAAACGTAATATAGATATTTAGGCTATTATTCAAGTTTTGTCGGATAGCCTAGATCATATAGAGTCCATAACTCGAGACGAGACATTCGTCGTGTGATTAGGGTAGAAATGAGGGGCGAAAAACCAATTTTCGGCCTTTTTGGCGGCGCGCCCCATTGGATTAACATGGGGAATTTCAGGGCCAATGTGGCACCTTAAGAAATTATCCAAAAATTCTGAAAAAATTCACAGGTACTCTCTGGCACCTTAGACAACTTTTCCACACTATTACGTCATCAAATTCGAAAAAAAGTATTTTTCGATACACCCTAGTGTACAGTGTACACTAGGTGTGCCATTACCACTACAGTGTACCCCCCTACCACCACATGCTTGGTCAAATTGAATGGATTCTTCCGTTAGCTTTACCTTTCGTGATCTTGGCCCTGACCAAGCGCGGATACAGGGGGGGCAAATGGTCAATTGCTCCTCCCGTGGGCTCGGACTAGGTTTCCAAAACGAGTGAATATTCAGTTTTTTTTGGTCAAATTTCCAAAATTTTCTGGGGGAGAACCCCAGACCTCCCTTTTCTACTTAGAACATTATATTTTTGTCTTTCTGTGCACGTTCTTTCTTGTAGAATTTAAAAGCTTTCGGATATTTTCAGTTGTTCTTGTTACAATGAGGAAGTTGCATGATTTTTTTTATTTTTTTAATCGATTCCTCTTGCAAAAATAAGCAACTACCCGAAATTTGAGGCCGATCGAGAAATTTTTTGATTGCCAAAAAAATTAACAAAAATCCCCTTTTTAAAAGCGCGCGAAAACGCCAAGAGTTTGGATGTGATGTCATCTTATAATAAACATTGTTGAAAAGCAATGGAGTAGATGGTATTATTGTTGACGTCATCTTATAGTTTAAACAATAAACGTTTTCAGTCACGTGTTTTTTTCTCGACTTTTAAATTAAAATATTTAATTACTTGTACATTTTTTTGAAAAACTGACTAGATATTTAATTTTACCATACCAAAAACCATACGGAAAACTTGTTTGTTTTTGAAAATCTGACACATGCAACTTCCTTATTGTTCTTCGTTCTGAGACTTACCATCAAGAACAAGAATCGTTTTAGAACCTCTGCGTTTGATTTCGTCAGCCTCGGAAAAAAGAGTCGGCGAATTTTTGTGAAAAAAGGTGTTTTTCAAAAGTGAGAGGGTGCAAAAATTGCCCCCCCGTAGGTTCAGGCTGGATCCGCCACTGGCCCTGACCACTTCTCATCAGCATGTTTTGACAAATGTAACTGTTCGAAAATTCCACAAATTCTTTTTCAGGAAGATACCTACCTCCTCCACAGTGTAACAGTATTCGTGCAGCGTGCAGAGTTAGTACGCATGGTATTGAAGCCAGGCTCGCGGAGATTATATTTATGTTATGATTATCTCTGATCCGCGTTGTGTGGATGAGTTTCTTTTAAATGATAGATGAAGTTATGAGTGATTTCAGTGGGGAAGAGAGACTGTGAAGTTGATTTCTGTGAAAATTTCTAAATTGCTTGCTTCCAAAACAACGGTAAAAAACTGATATTTCAGGCACTGTCAAAAAAACTTTCTATTGTTCAACACAGAATTTTCTCTTATTGAAATTTGCTTTTTATATTAAATCATAAAAACAAAACAGTTAATTCACAATAGATGCGTATTTATTTTTAAGATTAAAGAATTTATTGCATTTGAATTTTTTGCACCTTATGGTTTCTTTTGATAATTTTAAGTCTATTGGAAAATTGCCTAAGAAAAATGTTTATTTCATCATAAAGTTAAAGAAAATATTTTCTATCAAGAGATAAATGTTCAGATAACAATGTACTGAAATATCAGAATCATATTTTAATTAGACGATTTTTAAAAAATATAGACAGTTTCGGAGTCTCTGAGACCACGTCTTGTATGTTCCATTTTTTCACCTCCCATTTTACGGGTTAAAAATTTTTGGAATATATAGTGTTCTGGTAAGTTCTTATTTGTTTTTCACATTTTATTGTTTCATAAATATGATTTGATTTCATACATACAAACTTTTATTGACCCCAGTTAACCTAAATAGAGTGAGTGAGAGAGAAGGGAGAGAGAGATAACAGAGTACACCATATTGTAAACTCTCTTTTGCCATCCGTCGTTCCATAGAACCATGTGGCATTTAAACTAAAGCATCATTTAACGGGCGTTATTTTTTTGTGAAATTCATTTAAGCCAATGGAAATCGTTTTTCTGATAATTATTGTGATGTTGTTAAATATTATGAACTGCTTTTTTATGCTAAATAAATTAATTAAAGTGACCATCAGGAAGTTACTATGTAGAGGAAAGATAAAAAAAAAGTTCTGTATTTTTTTCTGAGAAGGGTTTAACTGTAACTAAGTGGAATTTACTTAGGCATACGGGGATAAGTTCATAACAAGCCATAATCAGCCGATCATAATCATATAAGGTAAATGTGGGTATAGTGGACACTGTTCCAATAGTGGCCACATAGCTGATTAATTTTAAGTAAAACGAGTTAGAGGCATCGAACAGCGTCAAAATTCATAGGCATAGTAGATTGTGCAATCAGGTAAGCTGATAAATTACCACTGATACCACAGATCAGCATTGGAAGGATATTTAAATATTTGAAAATAACAACATCGGCTGAGTGACTGAAATTTGATTTTGCTTATTGAATCGCGTAAGGAAACGGGTAAATCGGAACTGATTTTTTCGTATTTATTACCGCTTGATTGACTTTTAAATTTATATCAAGATAAATAAGAGTGTATAAAATAATACTGAATAAAATTTATTTGAAAATGTTGACTTTACGAGGATTTATGGGGGTGACCACTTTACCAACACATAATCTTAGATTTTCCAATAGTGGTCACAGCAATGGCGTCTTATAGAAACTTAAATAATATTTAATTTGAAAAAGTTTTTTTCATAAACTGTTGATTGCGCTTTAAAATGAGTGCTGTATGAATTTGGTTTCATTCTGGCTTCAGGAACCAAGGTTTTTAAAACATTGAATTACATGCTAAATTCCTCTCAAATCAGCTACAGTGTAGACTTTGGGCCGAAAACTATCATTTTTTTTAAATAAAGCTAATTTGATTGAATCTAAATTACATTTCGTTTAGAAGGAAGATTTAATTAGAACTAGACGACTATACCAAGAAAAACCCCTCAATTTCATGCATAAACCCCTCATATAGGCAGAAAAAGACAGGTGTCCACTATTGATGCAAGAGGTGTCCACCATAGAAGCAACAGCTTCATCTATGTGGCCACTATAGATGCAATTTGGAGTACTTTTAAAAAATTAATTAAAAATACTTTGCCCAATCTAATTAAAGTTTTTAATGGTAAAATCGAAAGAAGAAGATCC
The DNA here is from genome assembly GCA_024610705.1 of Tetragnatha versicolor. NCBI lineage: Eukaryota > Metazoa > Arthropoda > Arachnida > Araneae > Tetragnathidae > Tetragnatha > Tetragnatha versicolor. The sequence goes on along the minus strand of JANDEH010000017.1, from coordinate 11,676,387 downwards.
AATTAACCTAAAAATAGGATGATAACGGTTTCGAAGCAAATGGATTGGTATTTATTAAGAATATAAGCAAAAATTTTCCTTAAAGTGTCCACTATACCCACATTTACCTTACAGCTTAATGGGTTCATAGAAACCAGAGTCAAATGCAAACATTTTACAGTAAATCATACATTTACTTGCAATTATCATACACATACTTATATTTGGGTAGCTAAAGGAGACATTCTTAAAAATTAATTTTTTATATAATTTTAGTACTAGGACTTCTGTGTTGAGAAATTTTATTTGAAAGCATATAATCTGAAATTATTTCTTTTCGAAGAGGTCTATGACTCTTTTAACCCTCTCGCCACCCTGGGCCTCATATGAGGCTCCTACTTATGAGCTAAATTTTGGTATGATGTAAAGACGCAAATTTATTTTCTTTTCATCAGTGACTTCACTGATTCATGTAGATCACATATGAGACTTCTACGTGGTTTCTGAATTCGTTCCTAAATGGCAGCAAGATGATTTATATCTCAATGTTTACATTTTAAGCTGTGATGCTTGTGAAGAGAAAATACAAGCTTCTGTAGAACATTTTTTATAGGTTGGTATAGATATTTTCTTATTTCGTAATCGTCTAATATTATGGCCATGTCTTTTAATAAGTTCTAAACCAAGTATTTTCTGTTAAAATGGAAAAAAATGGCCTCATATGATGCTCCTAAAAATAACTAGGAAGGAGTGCACACAATAAAAAAATTTCTTTCCAGACAAATTATAGGGGCATTTTGGATGTATTGAGAAGAAGAAAAAAAAAAGTTATTTTCCCTTTTTTGATGTTCTGGTGCCGAGAGGGTTAAACACCCTAGCAGCTCAAATTCGTTCAAAAGTAACTTATCAGCCATCAAACATTTCATCCCTCAAGTTCTTTGACCCAGACATCTTTAACCGATTCCCCACAGTCTGGCCGTCTCGTTTTCCTAATATCGCACATCATTTCCCGCAAAACTTCTTTTAATCCGTTTTGTCCTCCCGAAGAAATCGAGATCCATTCGGAGGAAGAGAACGTGCCCCTCACACAATTCCCCCATCTCCTTTTCTTATTATTCTAGCAAAAGCAAACGAAAATCGAGGTCATAAATTCCACGCCCTAATCCGCTCTCAAACACACACACACACGAGCCGAAACACACTGGAGGGACTATTGTCGCGTGACCCAATCCTTATTAAACGACGGGGAAAAGAAGGGGACGGGGACTGAAGTGGAAACAATAACATCCGTTTTCCTGTACTACAGGTGTAGTCTAGTACATCGCCCCTAAGCAATTTAACACTTTATCTACTGACGGTACTTACAAGTCCCACCTATACTTTAAAATTACATAGAATAACCATCAATGGGAACGACGGTAGGCATAATATACTTTTACGATGGGAACAATCTTTGCGAATACACTGTAAAAAAACTGTAGAAAAACAGAAATTTCAATAACAGTCACTTTATGTTTACAGAGATATTCTGTCATGTAAAACATTCCCACCGCACTTCTATTTATTTTATGTAAAATAACAGCTTTTACCTAGTTTTTTAGCTTATCTGTACTTAAACAGAAACTTACTGCATTGAAAACCAATACAGCTATTGGCAACGTTATACTGAATCTTCTTTGGTTCAGTGGTAGCGTGCGTGCTTAGCATGCGGTAGGTCGCGGGTTCTATCCCCGGATATCAATTAATTAAAATTAAAAAAACTCTACTAAAATAAGTGCATGCGCACAAGCAGAAAATTACTGAGAGGCAACAGAAAAATCTGTAGCCCACTTGACAGAAAGTTCCTTTTTACAGCATTTACCTGTAGGTTACAGCTTTTTTCTGTTTACAGGATTTTTCAACCTACAGATTTTTTCTGGCAACTTTTGCTGCCAGAAATTTTCTGTTTTTTTGCAGGATTATTTTTTACAGTGTAGATTTAAAACTGAAGTTGTGCTTTTAGCAGAGCCATTTCGGTCGGATACCCATGATTGTCATTGTTGTTTCCTCAAAATCAGTTAAAGGCAAAAGGAAATAGTAGTATTATTTTTGTAAGACTTAAAACTGCGGTAAAAACCATATGTTTTTTTTAGTATTTTGAGAATTTTTTTTTAGCACTCAGTGTACTGACGGTATTCAAAAGTACCAATTTAATTAATTATATCTATAGTGGATTAAATTTCCCAAACATGATTACCTTATTTTTATCCCTAAATTTTCAATTTAGTGATTAAGAAATATTTACTCCAAAAAAATTGCAGAAAATCTTAAAGGGTTTAAGATCCTTATCAAACGGAAGTGAGAAAAAGGGGACTTGAGGGGAGATGCACTATATGCATCGACCTTAGAACACAGATGGACGGAACATGCGCGCGCATCCCCATAGCGGTGAGCCAGTGCTTGTGTTGAAACATATCCCATCCCAAAGTCACGTGTAATAGGAGCTCTGGGAACGGGATTCGTCGGTTCGATTCTGGCCAGCTGGCTTTATCACGTGATCGGCGTCACGTGATTGAAATGCTCCAATATCTATACCTAATAGGTCACGTGGAATGGGGAAAACGGCGGAACATGTTTCAACGCAGGCCAAGCCCGCTTGCTCCGTCTATCAATTCCAAGGTCTATGACTATATGCGGTTGGGGGTGGAAAAAAATTATGCCCGTGTCCTCCCGCTATTTGAGTAATCTTGTGCATCGCCCCTTATGCCACGGTCACCCTGAGCGCAGAACCAGGCGGATATTATCGGGCAGTGGATATCTACCCCACTCTTTAGTTCGCTAATTGACCTCACCTAACCCCTCAAAGAGATCGGTGAGATACGCCTGATCCTGCGTTCAAGGTGACCGTGCTCTTTTAAGCCCACTTCTTAACTCCGCTTCTTAAAGATCTTAACGGGTCGCTCGCCAATAGTCGCCCCGGTGTGGACAGACGCTAGTACAACATAAGGAAAGGGGGAACCATAACGAAAATCACACCACGAAGAAAAGAAACCTCGACGAGAGAAAATGACCACGTCTTTTGCCGCCGCCGCTACAATCATCGCAAAGAAAAACAACCAAATCAGAGGAGTGAAAACAAATAAAAAACGTGATCCCATCTCTCGTCGTCCAAAAAAAAAGAACTCTTTATAGCGCCAATAAATTACCCCCCTCCCCTTCCGAGGAGGAATCACGAGAGGAAAGGGCAAATGTGCGTTATGCCCTACTGTCAAACACAAAGCCTGTGAGGGAAACAACAGACAACTCCAAATAGTGATGATTCTGTTTCAGCCGGAATAGGCTTGACCCTCCTCCCAAGGCTTTCTTTTCCCAAAAGATGGCGGACGTAAACCCGTTATTCCGGAGAACTGCGCGATTTTCTTTTACATTTCCGGGGGAAAGTCTTTTCTGTTATTCCCAGTAGAGTGCGCTTTGGATTTGGAAGAAGAAAAAAAAACAACACTACTGCTCTTCTTTTCTCTTGGTCTGGCGGTGACGTGTCGTCAAATGTTGCTAAATTCGGCGTGAAAAATCGCATTACAAATTCCGTGTTTTCCCCGCGTGTGTGTGTTATTCGAAGAAAATGTTATTCGTTTTGAGAGTTGCTCTCTGTATAAAATTTCTCCCGATCTTTGGAAATGAGATGTCAGCGAAATCTGTCAATTGTCCTACGCCTCTCCATTCGAAGTCGTAAAATCAAATCCATGAATTTCAACAACTTTTCCCCCATTGTTTTTAGGTTGGATTTTTGTTTTACAATAGATTGTAGACCTTCTGAAACTTTTCCAGGCGAATACCATCGTAAGTATAAAGTAGTAACTAAATTCTAAAACTAGAAATCGATTTTCTTTTCATTATAAAATAATGAAATCCTCCACGACCGAACAGTATATAGGGTGATTCAGAAATAATCATCAATAATTGGGGGGGAGGTAGAAGGGCCCTAGACAAGCATATTTCGAATAGGGATGGTGGGGCGCAGCCTTACCGTTAAAGAGCTAGGACCTAATGTAGTGCAAAGGTGTTTTAAAAGGTCGTTTTTAGAAGGCCCGTGTGACGAAACAAAGCGTAATGAAATGAAAAACATTATTGCATGAGGTACAAGAGTATCCGTACTACTTAAATCCTCAATGTGATAGAATTTGAACCACTTTCTAAACTATGGAGTGAGTTTCAAATGTGCAATATTAATCTTTTAGTCAAAATATGGAGTTCCCTTAATGGTATTTAGAAAAATGATGATCGGGGAAGGAATTTTCAATGAACGTAACATTGATCATTGAAACTGTTTAATAATTAAAAATTCCTTCCCCGATCATCATTCTTCAAAATACCACCATTAAGGGAACTCCATTGTTTGACTAAGAGATTAATATTGCACGTTTAAAACTCACCCCACGGTTTAGCAAGTGGTCCAAATTCTATCACATTGAGGATTTAAGTAGTACGAATACTCCTGTACATCATGCAATAACGTTTTTCATTTTATTATGTTTTGTCTCGTCACACGGGCCTTCTAAAAACGGCCTTTTGAAACGCTCTCGCACTACATTAGGTCCTAGCTCTTTAACGGTAAGGCTGCGCGCTGCGCCCCACCATCCCTGTTCGAAATATGCTTGTCTAGGGCCCCTCTACCTCCCCCCCCCAATTATTGATGATTATTTCTGAATCACCCTGTATATTTATTCCATTTTACTGAATTGATGGTCGTTTGACTTTTAACACTAAACGTTTCGCCATTTTCATCGGAGGGCATCCAACCTTGGAGCTTGCTTCCACGCAGTAATTGTTATTTATTCAATTGATTTATAGATAAGTATCAAATGAGATGAAAAAACATATTTATCACTCATAAATCTTGAAATACAATAATTCTTTTGATTTGAAGCTTTTCACTAATTGAGCTCAGAACTATACATTAAAAAAGAACAATTTAAAAATTGAGGATTTATTGAAATGAGATACCAGTGAAAAATTTTTTTATTGTTCTACATTTTTCTATTTAAAAACATTAAATTCAATTGTGGGACAGGTAGACAAACATTAAAAAAATTGCATTCTCATTTTAGAATACATCAGATGTGCTGTTCCTTTTCATCTCTATTAGTATACTAAGAAGTTAAATTTTTAAAGATGTTTTTATCCATAAGAAAAACTATTTGAGAATACAGATAGCACATTTTAATGTAAAAATGTGATTTTTGTATCAAAATAAAAAAAATCCCATTTTTTAATCGTGAATCTTCATATATACTTCTTCTTCATAGTATCTTCATAGAATAACTTATTCGAGGCACTATTAATTAAATTCAGAATTATTTCGTTACAAGGGTCACTTTTTATTTCTCGTGATCTTCGGAAATATCATTCTGATCATCAGCCAGTGAAATATTTCAATTTCTCCATCCGAAGTCATAATGAGAATGATAATTTTTAAAAATATGTTATTATATAAATGCCCTAAAGGAGATCAGAATTAAGAAAATATAGTTTCAATGTAATATCTAACAATGTAAACAATGTAACACAAACAATGTAATCTTTACAGCTTCCATTTAAAATTTCTTAAAATTATATTTATTTTTAAATAGTAAATTTAAAGACTGATTCAATTAAAAATTTGAATTTTCATTCATTAAGCGAATAAAAATTAGTCATAACATCTCAAACCGAGCAATAAATTAAATGGCACGGTCATAATATTAATCCATTCATTTGAAAGAATAATATAATGCCTACATTTTTTAAAGAATTGCAGCCCTTAGAATCATCCACTATTTTGAGACAACCATTAATTCATGCCCTTATATACTCGAATGGTAAATTGCATTCCTTATTACATTTTAAGTACCAAATATAGCTTGTTTTTTTTCAAAATACTTAAACGACATTTCTTTTTCTGAGAATAATACAAAACTAATATTTCAAGATTCATATAATGTGAAATATGAGACGATTAAAAACGTCTAGAAAAGAGAATAGATCAACCGAATCTTTAATTTAGAAATCCCAGAATAAAAATACCAAGTCTTCACAAACCAAAACGCGTTTGCAAAAAAAAACAACACCCACGACTTGTAACTTTAACTAAAATAAAGTCATTTATATCAAAAAATGACAGTGACTAACTGCAGGCATAAAGCTAGTAGCATACGCGTCGAATTGTTTTCTAACCGGATGAAAAATGGTTTGCATCTTGAAACGCAATAGCGGCACTGGCCTGCATATTCAGAAGCATTTCCTTTTCTCGGAAAGATCATAATACATGCGTTGCTCACTGGTATGCCAGCTTCTTTCACCTCCTAACCGAAAGAAAAGTACGAGATGAAAATCTACGTGCACGCATTTCTCTCTTTCTTCATATTTCCCACTACTGCAAAAATTGAAAAGTAGGGGAAAAATGAGAACCGAAACTAGTAGATTCCATATCGCTTTTTCCCTCACATTTGGTTATTTCGCTGGAGCAGTTTCTTTGCCTCTTCTGGGCTTTCGGATATGTGATCAGTTACCCCTATTTCCCTTTGAAATGGGATATGCAAAGTTATTTTTCTGGGTTTTGCAATTTGGCTTTTATCATTGTTTTGTTTCGCAGTAGACCGTGGCGTTCATAAATGTGAAAAATCTTTGAAAAACGGTTTGGATGTGTTCGGTTTTAGGTGTAAACTTTGCTTTTTAGCTTTAGAAATGGTATTTTCTTTTAATTTTGAAAGGAATTTTAAGTTATAAAAAATAATTACGACACAGGGAGAGGGAAACTCATAGTGTCATAAAATGGAGTCTTAAGTTTTGGACAAAATAATTAAATAGTAAATTATTTAAAAAATCAACCGAACAGAAACTTAATTTAGGAAATATGCCTTCTAATAAATAATTTGGGATATGTATGTGCTGTATGTATTTTTATTTGTTTATTCTAACTATTTTGTGTATTTTGTTCATGTTAATAAATTTGAAAAAAAAAGTATTTAAAACTATCTGATTATAGTAAAAATATATCTAGATCATTTTTATATTTTAAAATAAAGAAAACATGTTTACGAATTACAATTTATATGAACAATGTTTTCACATTATCTATTCCATGAAAATCAGGAAGCTGTTTTCTACCCCAAAAGGATCAAAAATATCGCCAAAAACAACATGCCAACCAATTAAAATGTTCAACTGTTTTAATTAGGAACATTTCACATCTTATTTTTGTGGTGTTTGAGTATTTTGTTATTCAAGTACTATTTTGAAAGTTTTTAACAAGGTAGATAACGAAATTGTACCGAGAAATGTTTCAAAAGGGAAAAATGATTTTTACCTGATTTATGATCACATTATAGTTTATCATGAAAATTTACATTGAAATCGCCTAAATAACGCATTTTATTTATACTTATTCTTCAGTTTTAAAATACACGATCTTTGAAAACTAGATTAAATTTTGACTATTTCTTCAACACAGAGGTTGTCTGTGAAAATAATATAAAGATCCACCTAAAAATGATTCCGCAATTTCATTCACTTTCCTTTTTTTACCAACCAAAAAAGTAATAATTACAGGCCAGCACAAGGGCACCACGCGATTAAACTCCATAAAGCTTTCTTTCTGGCAATTAAGTTCTTGCACGACCAACAAAAAAAAACAAACAACAAACCCATTCGCATTCACAGAGGATAATAGCAATAAACAAAGAAAGCGAATTCATTTAACGATTCACGAAAAAGAATAAGCTCACCTCAAAATAAACAAAACTCCTTTTCCGGGAAGTATAAAAAACGGGAAATGTATTCGATGATTAGGAAATTTTTACTTCGCTAATTAGAACAGCAGGTAGGACGGCAAAAATTTAGAGCCTGAAAAAAGTTCCCCAGGAAGCTATTATCTGGCGACTAAAACTCGCATTTTAACACGTTCCGCAAAAATGATTCAGACAACCCCCCTCAAATTTCCACAGATATTAGCTTCAGGGAACGAATTCAGTTTCTTTTTGTGTTTTTGAAAAAAACTTTTTTTTAGCTGAAAATGGCACCCTTGTTTCTTCCCCTTTGCGAAAATACATAATTTAATAACAGTATTTACAGAAACGTTTTTTGTTTGAGGAATTATCACTCTAAATATGTCTTTAAGTGGGGTAAAAACAAAGGAAAAAAAGTAAGAGCATTTGAGGGTAATCGATTAATCGGAAAATCGATGAAGCACCTTTTTGTGCTGTGAAAATATTGGGCAACTTGTTTCGTTGAAATAACATACTTTATCAAGTTTTTAACATCATTTCACAAGAATGAATAACTCTTTTCTTTTAAATTTCGAAGTTTTATATTTCGGTTTAAATGTATCAGATCAACACTCTTGAAATTTTGTCACTGTTTAAAGTATAAATGTATGCTTAAGTTGTTGGGAAAAAAGAGTACAGTCACAAACGTGATTAAAATTACATCAAAATATTATTTTATGTTATAAATTCTAAAATTTTCCAAGGAGAGTTCCCCCAGAACCCCCATTTTTAATTCAGGGATGAGTTTTTTCCGCCCTGTGGCGGAATTCCGCTTTTTTATTTTTTTTTTAAATTATGAATTCCGCTTTTCAATGAAAATTCCGCTTTTTGTAATCCTGAAAAATCCGTTTTTTCATCTCCTTCTACTTCAGAGAAAAAAAACTTCCGCCATCTCCCGGTATTTTGTCTTCGGCATTCCTACCTCGCACGCGCATCGGCGATAGGTTCGTACAACGCAGCCTGTAAAGATGGCTTCTTCTCGTTCGTTTACTGTATTATGGAAAAACTTTTTTTCTTGCTGTTTCTGCAACCTAAAGATGGACGTAACCTTCGGTAAAGTCGGCTCGTATTTGGGTATTGTGGAAAAACTTGAGCCTTTTCATTGAGAGATATTCTTGATGCATAACCGCGGCCTGCGAACTGATTTGGATTTCTTCAGATAATCCCTACTTTTTAAATTTTCCAGATTTCCGAGAAAAATTACGAGTTATTGCGGGGAAAAGTCGGAAAAATCGCGTTTTTTCACGTAAGTTTCGTTTTGCTTGCGGAGTATTCCGTATCATCCCGCGACTGCTTTCTTGGACGGCCGTGGTGGGCGCCAAATTGAAGTCCGTTTCTTGCGTCTCTATTGCGATATAGAAAAAACAACTTTACAGCGGTCAGAAGCCAAAAAGTCCAGTGTTTAGGAACATATTCTATCTCGGAAAATGTCGAAAAATTGCGATTTTTCGCGTAAGTTCCGTTTTTCCGGTGCCTAGTTGAAGTTCGCTTTTTCTTACGTTCTAATTGCGATGCAGAAAAGCCTAATAGGAGTCAGAGGAGACTAATAGGTCTAGTGAAACCTCTCAGATAATTTTTTCCCGATTTTAGTCAGCATTTCACCAGATTTTACTTTAGGCTCTTATAAGTTGTAAATTTTTACTGAAAAATCGCTTTGAAGCAACTTAATAAGAAAATAATGCAGTGGTTTTTTTAATCCTTTTAGATCATAATCTGTTTAAAAGATAATAATATCATCAGGGGCATATATAAAGGGGCCAGGGGACCCAACCCCTCCTCCAAAAAAATTGGACTATGTGTCCATAACAAGTTAAAACCCTGTGTTTTAGGGTCAAATTTCCAAAATTTTTCTGGGGGGCCCCCAGACCCCCTTTTGTGTACATGGAACTCTTTTATTCACAACTTTTTTTATATTGAGTTTAAAAAAATGCAAATTTCACCCAAAAATATGACCAAAACTTAACAAAATTAGGTCTTTGACACTCATGTTTAATGCCCATTAATACCTATTAAGCTCTTGCTCAGTCTAGGAATTGATCAAAGCTTTTCCAGAGGATAAATCGGTTTAATTTTCTCAATAGCTTCGTGTAAACTACATTCTTTCTTATTTAAAAAAATTACTTAGGAATTTTAATAAATTTAAGTAAAACATTTGTTAATTAAATGTATTATTCTCTATAAATTCATACAGATCTGTAGAAAAGATTTTTTCATTTCATTTTTATCAAGTTAATTTAATATATGGTATGAATAAAAGAAATATAAAAATACATTTTGTTTTTCAATGTTGGTAAGTCTGCCCTTAATCTTAAGAAGGTTTAATAGATTTTTAAACAATTCACTTAAATATATGCAATCTGAGTTCTTTGCTATAAGTTTTTTTATAAAGCAAACAAGTATTTTCAATTAATATTATCTTGTAAACATGCCTTTGTTTGTCCAGCTATTGAGAATCAGAATATATGTTCTACTTTAAGAGGCTCTAAATAAAATATTTGACTGAATTCTAATTTTATAATGCAAAATATCAAACCTAAAACAAAAAAAATAAGCTACAAAATTTAAGTTAGCTGCTGCAAAAACTGTTACAAAATGCTTGAAGGTGTGCAACATCCCTGATATGTATTACGCGTAAAATTTTGGATTTTTGGTTTCAGCTTTTTTGTTTTTCACTGAACTCATCCCTGTTTTAATTGTAAAGTCATTTAAAACTTAGGGTATAAAATTATTGTTGTTGTTGTCGTGTGCCACTTGGAATTACCAAGCTCCACAAGGATTCAAGGCAAAGGGGGGGTGCGGCTCCTGAGAAAGTGAGGCCCATAAAAGGCAGGAGTCCGACTTCGGTATAAAATTATTCGTAATAATGTATGTACCTCAAAAAAGTTTGAGGTAAACACCCCCCAAACTAAAGTCTGGTTACCACCATGTAGTATATCATTAACATTGTTTTGATGACTCTGCAATTATTGATTACTAAATCCTTAAATATTTTTTCTTTATGAAAAGTTAATTAATTAACCTATTTTGTATTTCAAATTTAGTTATCCATTTTGTGTTTTGGAAATTAATTCACTAGTTTTCTAGTTTCTAGTTGTCTGCCATAATTTTTTTCAAAAATAAACCAATTAAGCTTTTAAATTGAATATTACATTTTGAGTGTAAATATTTATGTATAATTTTACATGGGGGGTCATGAAAAATTTAGAAAGGCTTTGGTGGGGCGTGGACCGAAAAAGGTTGGGAAACACTGTGTTAAATAAAATATATTAATATGTCAGGGAAAATCTTAAAATAAAAACATTTAACATCCATTCAAAGTTTACAAAAATACATGCGACATTATCACTTAAGTGAATTAATTACAATAAATTATACACATGATTAATTAGCTTAATTTTGAGGTTAAATAAGATAACCTTTTGAAAGAAAGTTAATAAACTGTTGAAACTAATTAACTACAAGATAACAATATTTAATTAGAGGATAGTTAATTATACCATGAAATGCATAGTTTTGCCTTCTTATAGATTATTAAATGCCTCTATGGTATTAAATTATAGACTACAAAGATAATTGTAACCCTGTATGCGATTATTTTTAAATTTAAAAGCTGTTATCTAATTCAGCGTTTCATAATCAGGGTTTCGTGTATGTTCATATGTATAATTAACTATACGTAAATTCGATATTATTATTGGTTCCGTAATATTTGTACTTTGTCAAAAGGGTTCCGTGAGGGTGAAAAGGTCGGTGCACGAGTAAAAAAACAGTTTTACCAAGAGAAAAACTATTAGAACTTAATTTTTTTCAAGTAAGTAATTATCTTCTTCATTGAAGAAATTGGAATGTCCAATTCACATATCTCCACCAACTTCTAACGAAACTCAAGCCCAGTAGTTTAACACTCCTTTTGTGCACTTGATGCTATAGTTTAAACAACCTGCACTTTAGCAGTATATAGTCGGAACTAAAGTTTTCCCTACTTAAAGAAAACATAGTAAGTAAAAATCCCGAGCAAATTTTTGAATGAACTGTAATTGGTAATCGATGGAGCAAAGCCAAACTGAGGTTTTCCTAACGATCTTAAAATTACTTTTCAAAACTTTAATTAATCTCGTTTCTTTAAGGAGTGCACGGATATTAATTTTACGAGTGATGGTATGTTCTGTAAAATTGATATCGACTGTCTGCTAATTAAGCAGTTTCTTCGGGGACTCGAAGCCACAATTACCGAAGTAAATAGAAAATGGACTTGTTTCTGGATGCGAAATCAATACCGTTAGAAACGAACCGTTGCCACTTCTGGAGAACTTAATGTATTCCTGGGTGCTTCATTGAATTAAATGCATATAATTCTGAAATAATTGCTTCAACCTCTTTATTATACAGATCAGTTTTGCGTTCGTTTTAATGATCAGTTTGTTGTATAACTTTTGGGAGGGTATTGTCTCGTTGGTTAAAGATAGAATTGTAAGTATTCTTCAATTGGGTTCCTTGTTTGGTATAGTGAATTTGAGTAAAATGACCTAGTTTCTTGAAAAGTTTTATAATCTCTCTATTTTAAAAAAAGTTTTTGGTGAATGGTTTCCAGAGAAAGGCTTTTTAATTACTGAACCGAATGATACATGTATGGTATCAAAATGTCCGGATTATTTTCGGATTTCCGAGTAGGCCTTTCGATTTTTCAAAAAAATTCTCTATTTTAAAATATTTCCATTTTTTTAGATAACGGATAAGGTCGGAGTTACAAAGCATGTACTATCAATCAAATTATTATGCATCCAATCACAACGACCGATTGAAGCTATATTTTAAGATGAAACACAAGGTAAATAAACTAACCAGGTATGCTCTTCCGGCGAAAAAGGCGTGGCTTTTGAAAATGACGTCACCCAGGATATATTTCCTATTCACAGTATGGGAAAATGCTTATTTTTGGTGATTTTTATTAAATTAAGGGCCAAAGATACTTCTAAAACAGTTTACACTGGACACAATTACGATCAGTTTATAAGTTATCAAGTTTTTTGAATTAGAATAATAATTTTAACTCAATAATAGCCGATCAAAAATATGAAACTTGAGCTCTACAACGATGTGCTTTAATCTCTCCGCTTATTGATTTTAATTACTAACTTGTATAAATGTAATTAACACAGCTGATGATACAAAGAAAAAATATTAAGCAAATATTCAATCATGAAAACTTCATGAAAACATTCTTGTTGTGATAAAATTAATATCGCTGTTCTGCAATGTCAAACTTGAATATCCATTGTATCGAAGCAGTTTAGATTTTAAGGACAAAAAATATTGAGTTCTTGAAATAAATGAAGTACATAAAAATATGGAAAATTATGAGCTAAAATCTAAGAACTAATTAATTTAATTTAATAATGGATTTATTCAAAATTTTAGTGCATTTACCTTAAATAATGATCCTGCTACAGTCCACTCAGCTTGTTTATTTTTATTTGAGATTCAGAAATAGTATTCTTAAAATCGTCTGTATCCTTAATTATATTTTTAAATATTTTATCGGAATTTTTCAAATAAGTGGGTTATTGTATTCATAAGTTTTAAAACAAACTAAATAAGGAATTTCAATAATATCGACCCAATAAATCCTGATGTATCTACGATCTGTTCAATGGTGTTTATTGTATTACTATAGTATTATGGTGGCTGATATGCCCGTCATTGATTGGTCCGTTATTTTATATCCTGGGTGACGTCACACAGCGAGAGTTATGAGCATACCTGGTTAGTTTATGTACCTTGGATGAAACATGTTTTTTTCACCTTTTAAAAAAGTACTTTCTTGATGAAATATCAATCAAAGACTGATAAAAACATATTCTAAAAACTTACATGTACGCCATTTTATACTCAGATTTCACACTTTTTGTCCAATATTTATAATTTTTAGTCTGATTTTATCGAAATTAATTGTTAACATAGAGTGATGTTTTGTCTTATTATTTTCAATTGCTTAAACGGTATTGTTTAACAAGTCTGGGTTTAAAAAAACATGAATGATAAACACTAGGAATATAATACTAACGAGTTATTTTAAAATAATGGTTTTTGTTTGGTCCGAATATTGATAAACAATTAGAATTAGTTATTTTTATAATCATAGATTGAAGATAATTTAAGATGAATATTCTTAAAAACACTTCGTTTAAATTTTTGATAAGTTTGAGTTAATATATATTCAAACTTTTAAGGAAGATTTGTTCATGGAGGGGATTCGGTGACGTATTTTTGGAAAGTTGGTTGAAGTTTTTTCTGTAAATTGTTTAATTTTTTTATAAAGTATATTAAGTTCAGAGAGTTGGAATTTGTTGGATTTGCGAAGCAATTCCAAAAGGTCCTGCGTCAGCAGTTTACAGGGGTTGGTGAGCGATAGCGAGCAGGGGGCGTTAGCTCCCTAGTTTTTATAGAAAAAAAAGTACAAGGTATAATAATTATTTAACCAGTTTTCAGGATTGAGGCCGTGTCCTTCGGACTAATATCTAGATATTTCGTCCTTTTTTCGGAGGGCAACCTTTGTTTAAAAAGGACACTGATTGTTTATTCCCTTGACTTTTTTACGAATATTATACTATAAAAATACAAACTTAATGATAAATATTTGCATTGAAATTAATATTGCTATTCTTAACTTTTCAGGTCGTGGAAATTTTTAAGATTTTAATAAAAAAGTACAAAGCTTTTTTTATTTATTTATTTATTTGAGACAAAACAGACCTTTCGGTCCAATTTCATTGTCCATTACAAAACAAATCCCAAAAAAGAACACTCAACAACCATCAAAAGCCAGACAACATGAACAAAAGAACATAATAAACAAATGCGAAAATCAGAAAATTAAACCCCTTGACTTTTTGAAAGTATGTATATTGTATAATAAGGAAAATAAAAGTTTAAGTTCTTTTAATGCCCAATTACACCATGAAATATATCTTTAAAATTACCCAAATTAATATTTTTCCAAATCCCCCCATGAAACAAATCCTTCAACTACCAAGCTTTCTGTTTTTGATAAGCACTCCGCTGAAACTCCAAACTTTATGTTATTAAAACAAATGAATTTACTACTTTTTATTGTAAAAGGGAAGTATTTCTGTAGTTAGGTAAAGTTAATGATTTCTTTACCAGTTAAGGTGTAATTTCTGTCACAAACCTGTAAGTAATTACCTTCACAAAAAAGTAGATATTTCCTTTATATATCATTATTTTTTTAGTATTTATTTCTATCATGAGTAATGACTTAGGAAAAGAGTTTTAAATTTTCTCAGTATCAGAAATAGACAAAAAAATATTGGTCAATTGTTCCTACACTCTAAATTTTTTTTTGTATTAAGAAATTTAAGCCTTAGTTGGGGTATGTAGTACTATACTATTATATCAATACAGGGTGTATCTGAAATGGTGCAACAAACTTTCAGGGATGATAGTACTCATCAAGACGAAGAAGAATCGGTATAGAAAGGGGGGTCCCAGACCAAATCCCAGGGAGTTAAAAATGGAGCGACAATCTAAAAAAATCATTGAAAAATTCAATTTGTCGAAGAACTACTATTGGTAAAAACTTAATTATGGTCTCAAAAATTGTGGTTTAATATGATCTTTAAAATTATCTCAAAAGTCTTCACTTTAAATTTTTTTTGATTATGAAAAAAGTTAAAAAACACAAAAAATGTGAAAACTCTGCCAAAACCTTATTTTGTATTTCGAAATCCTTTCTTTTGATTTGATAATCTGAAAGATCATAGTTGAAAACCCTTAAGTCCAAAGTTTCATGTGAATACAATCAATATTAAACGCTTGAGATCCTGTTAAAGTTTGTTTTTTGCGTGCGCTAACAGCTGTTTTGGAAACAGCTCTAGAAAACTGCTTGCGCACCCAAAAAACAAACTTTAACAGGATCTCAAGCGTTTAATATTGATTGTATTTACATGAAACTTTGGACTTAAGGGTTTTCAACTATGATCTTTCAGATTATCAAATCAAAAGAAAGGGTTTCGAAATACAAAATAAGGTTTTGGCAGAGTTTTCACATTTTTTGTGTTTTTTAACTTTTTTTCATAATAAAAAATTTTTTAAAGTGAAGACTTTTGAGATAATTTTAAAGATCATATTAAACCACAATTTTTGAGACCATAATTAAGTTTTTACCAATAGTAGTTCTTCTACAAATTGAATTTAATTTTTCAATGATTTTTTTGGAGTGTCGCTCCATTTTTAACTCCCTGGGATTTGGTCTGGGACCCCCCCTTTTCATACCGATTCTTGTTCGTCTTGATGAGTACTATCATCCCTGAAAGTTTGTTGCACCATTTCAGATACACCCTGTATAACTGTTTCCCGCATTTCCGAAATGCACGTATGACGTCCCCTTGTTAGAAGTTTTTCTGTTAAAAAATAACTTCTCACAATTAACTAACAAAATTTTTGTGGGAAAATACAAGCACAGTTTTGGGTTCAAGAGAGAATTTTCGGTAAGTTAAAATTCAAACTTTAGATTTTTAAGTGATGCTCCAATTTCATTCTTGTAAATAGATTCTTTCAAATTAAAAGGAAGATTTTTTAAGAAAGAAATAACTGTATCTACTGAATATAAAGGATATATTTTTATCAATATTTTTAAACAAAATTAACGTTTTTAAGGATTGTCTTTGTTGTGACCAAAACTGACCATATCTACGTACTACAAGAGTACAATGTTTGACACGCAAGAGGTAATTCCTTTAAAAACTCAGCTTACGCAATATTATTGTTTAAAACAAACAATTCCCGTGATATGCTTTTTGGGTGCAAATGCCTGTTAATGTACTATTTGCATCATAAAAGTTTTAAATAAGATATTTTGATCTTTTATCTATGCACACATAATTTCTTCCATAACATTTCCTTTTAGTGCATTGAAATCTTTAACAATAAAAGAAACAAAGAAATAGTAAGTTAATTTTTTCTTACTCCCCAGCTTTTTTTAGAAAACAGTTTCTCTTTCAAAATGCCACCGTTGCTTAACCGAACAAAACCGAAAGAATTCCAAACCCAGAGCTTCCCAAACAACGATTTTTCCTCTATTTAAATGCCCCCGTCGCAAGTCCTATCCGTTATTTGCCCTCCAGTCCAGTTACTCCCTCCAATCGAACAATTTCCTTCGGAGTAGAAAAAAGGCGGAGAAACCACCTCCCCGGAATCGAACGGTTGCAATAACAGGCACTTCAATCTTCCGCAATGTCTAATAACACAGTACGGCATCGAGCACTGACACTAGGAATCCCCATTGTTACTTTTGCAAGGAGATATAAATCAGGGCAGGCCCCTAGCCTATTTCCAGCCGATGATAGGCTAGGAAATGGCAGCGATTTTCAGATCACTGTAACCGCGGGGTTCCTTATACTCGGACTGTAGTTGGCGAGGAAAGGAGTCAAGCGCATTTTTTTATGATTCTGGCTCCAATGTATATAGCTTTTTCTTGGAAAAGTGTAAAATATTTAAACTGTCGAGGATAAAAGTTGTATAGGTCCAAAAGGGGGGAGGGGTTAAAAAACACAATTTGAGACATAAGTGGATTTGTGTGGGGATTTCTTTTAAGGTTCTCTACCTACTGTGGTAGTCGCGTAGGTCAAAAGTTCAATAAGTGGCCCGTAAGATATGCCTAAAAAATTCATCATCCTCCATAGAAACAACCCAGACTGCAAGCAGCACAAACGTGCAAGATTCGTCCAATTCTTGTCATTCATGGCCAAATTTCGTTTACATCTTGTAGAAGCTACGTTGAGTTGACTTATTCAGTTTGACAATAGGGGCTCCACTAAAGAAAACCTTCAATTGCTCAAAACTACATTCAGTTGACCTATAACACTTTTATTCTTAGCAATTCATTGGTGTTTATGTTACGGGCAATGTGATAAATCAGGCATTATTAATAATGCCCGAAGTGGAGGAGGGCAATGTGATAAATTCAATGGCATTTATCAAAGAAATTTATCACTTTGCCCACCTCCTCTCTGGGCATTATTAATAATGCCCAATTAATCAATCTGCCCGTAACATTTACATTCATACAACACCACTGCTTTTTGAAAATGTAATTTTTTTTTTCACTCGTTTGGATATCACTGTTGTTCAATGGTTGAAAATGTATCCTTTATTATACATGCAAAACCCATTTTAATAAAATGAAATATATTTCGAAGTATGATTAGGGAAATTCTCAAGTGATGTTATATAAATGAAATATCACCGAGTATTTCACCGAATATCTTTTAGTAATTCATTGAGGAACTAGCTCCAATTTTTTAAAAAAGTAAATTTCTTTTCCACTTCATTTGGATATTACTGCAATTCATTGGTTGAAAATATACTCTTAACCCTACATGCAAAACCCATTTTAATTAACGTGAAATATATATCTAAGCATGATTAGGGAAATTGTAAGAAAAAGCGTTACATAGATCTCACCGAGTTCACCATAAATTAAACATGTATTTTATTATTTGTTGATGAATAAGAGAAATTTTCTAAACATTCAGAAGCTCGTTATTTCAGTGTTATTCATATATCAATAAAGTAGTAATAAAAACCTTCATAAGAAAAGGAAAAAAATAGAAGAGGTTTCGAGTTATAAATAATTGCAATTAAATATATTTTGAACTAGCTGTTATACCCGGCCTTGCACGGGTGGGGTGTATAAATTAATTTTTTAAAAGTTTTCTAAAAATACATTAATAATTTTGTAAATTAGTAATATTACAAATCATCCCGGTATCCCAGGTGCCTCTTTCCTATCTCGGTGTTCCCGGTAATTTTCTAATCTCGGTGTTCTCGGTAATTTTTCTAATCCCGGCGTTCCCGGTAATTTTCCTATGTCGGTGTTTCAAGTAATTTTTATATTCCGGTATTCCTGGTGTCTTTATGGTGAATTTCCTATCTCGGTGTTCTCGGTAATTTTTATAACCCGGTAATTTTTCCTATCCCGATGTTCCCGCTAATTTTCCAATCCCGGTGTTCTTGTCATTTTTTACAATTCCGATGTTCCTGATAATGTTTAATATCTTGGTGCCTTTATAAAATAATAAATTTGAAACCATAATAAAAAGTCTAGTAAATGAAAGAGTCTAGTGATCTGTCTCATTTGAAACAATGTTTTATTTTTAACTCGTTTTCCATGAAAAAAATTTAATTTTATTTTTCAGTAAATATATTTATTTCAAAGGAAAAAATCTTGAAATGGAGGAAATGTCCACGCCTTCGGTGTAGTCTAAAATGAGATGCGGAACACACATACATACACACACAGCCACAAACGTTTTTATTTATACAGAGATTAATAAAATTGCCTAGTAACTACATCACTGGTAATACTAAAGTTTCCTATTATTGGCTTGCATGACTGGTAAAACAGGTTTTCAAACACGGAAAAATAAGTGAAAAAAAGCAGGAAAAATGGGAAAAAAGAATGAAGGACTGATTTTCTCTTTATAAATTATAGCCTATGTGTTATTCTGATGTATAAGCTACATTACTGTAAAATTTCATTAAAATCCATTTAGTAGTTTTTGCGTGAAAGAGTAACAAACATACAGACAAACATTCACAATTATAATAGTAGTAGGATGTAGTAATAAGGCAGGTAATTTATAGTAATAATAATTACAAAACCTGAAGTTGTTTTAAGGCACAAAGAAATATTTTTTTAACTTATGAAACATTGAAACGAATTGTTTTTTAATTAAATGTTTTTAACTTATACTTAGTTAATACTACTATTCCTATTTACCCAATAGCTGGTATTTAAAAAAGAATTCGAATATTTTTAAACAGTTAGTATAACGGTAAACAGATTGTAAACAGTTAGTTAAAACGTTAGTGTATTATTATTTCATCTGAAAATATACAGGAATAGCTTTAGGGATATTCAATTTCTATCTACAGTACGCTGAAAAGGGTAATGTATTTTATATTAATTACGTTTTCTCTCCCGAGTATTACTACTTTTACACCATTAGTTTTTTTTAACAAGTAAGCTATAAAATATAAATTACTAATTAAAACACCACAGATGATGTTTTTACACATTTATGTATATCTTCGAAATTTCCTTTCCATAAATATGTTGAATGGAAACCAGTGAATGCTTTTTAATAAATCAAAATTTTAGTAAACTGGTATTAAAATAATTATGATTTGAAATATTCAAGTTATTCCTAGTGCTTATACCATATGCTTTTTTTATTTAATTTGAAAAATATTAACCTGTTATTACTTTCTCGTTACTTGATTACGAACGATGTTTTTAAACTTTAACATACATTATAAATTTTCAAAAAGTATTCATTCAAAAGCTAATATAAGACTTAAAAAAAGAGTTTAGATTCTCTAGTTCTCATAAACTTCAACAGTCGATTCATAAAAAAACCCTGTCCCAAACTAAAAAAAAGAGCATTATAACACAAAGCGAAAATCCCCTCTCATCAAAGTGAAACATCCACCATAAAAATAATGGCAGACAGAACCCGAGTTAAAAGATAAACCATCAGCTCCCCCATCCCTTAATACATCTCTCTACCCTGTTGATGCTACCTCTTCAGATAAGCCATTCTTCCCCAAAGTGGAAATAAATGACAAGATTCATTTCAATACGCGGGACCAGCAGCTCAGAAACTGGGCTCGTTACAAATTGCTCCTAGAGTGATAGATCTCGCTGGATTTGAGTATCTTTATCACCGCTCTTTGGAACTGCTTGTTTCCACTGAAGTTTATCTGCATCGCGTTAGCTAACGACCATCGGACATTTAAAAGGTTTCCCACGCCGTGGAAAGATGTGAATCACTTAGGGTTGCTGCGAGGCTTTTATTGAAATCAAGGGATGCTTGAAAGTTTTGGATTGGGGAACTCTTAGCGGGAATCCGTTGGTTTGTGTGAGGTGTATAAGGTTGCTGAGGAAAGTTGGGGTTTCGCTTTGAGATCAAAGTATACTACTGTAGAATGGGGTGAAATATTACTTTAACACTATAAATATTTAGGGGAGAGTGGGGCACATTCGCACAAAAAGTGCATTCCGGCATATTTCTCTGGATCTAGATGAGATAATGAAACAAACTCGGATTCAAATGAAAGTTAAGACCTTTCCCCATATTTTAGAAAGATAATTGGTTGCATTCATTTAGAATTTCTAACCTATATCATCAATCTAAAAAACGAGAAATTTCGTGCGAATGTGCCCCATGGGTGGGGTAGTTTCGCACACGTGTGGGGCACATTCGTACACATGCAAAAAATTACACAATAATTATTTTTACAAACTAAAAAGTTTATTGCACTTTAAAGTAAGGATAATTAAACGAAACATTAATTTGGCACTTTTACATATTTTTCCTCTAAATTGAAGATTTTTTTACAAAAAGAAAACAGCGTCAGAAATATTGAACATCTACGTTTTTGATAAGGAAAACAATTGTAGTAAAGAAGAGTATATTGCAGATTGACATACTTCACATAATATAATTAGTTAGAAAAAGTTCAACCAATATTTTAACTGTCAGGTTTTATTCCAAAGGAAAGTGAACCAACAGCTCGCTTATGAACAGCTCGCTTCACCTGAAACTGACGGTTGGGGAACTTTTAATACGATATGATCTTTTAGTATGAATGTTGAATCATTACTTACTGGGAAAATAAAAGTTTCGTCATTAATTTTAAAGTTTTACAAAGTTTTTCATCATTAATTTTTTAAATAAGTACATTCAATTTCAAATTTTCTATTTGACCAACATAACAAAATTTTCCTTTTGGTAGCAAATTCTACTAGAATAAAATCCCTTAAGTCCAAGTAAATTGGTCAGGGACATTTATTTCTTCAATGTTTAAATCTGGGTCTAAATTCTTTAAAACTGAAGCTTTCTTTAAAATGTTATTTTCTATTATCACCAAATTTTGAAAAAATTACAATAAAAACCAATTAAACTTCAAGTTATTAAATATACTGCACTTATAAACATATAAATCACTTTCATAATCAAAAATGGGAAAGATGAGGCACATTCGCACTGTCCGAATCTGCCCCATCTTTTAGTGTACGAATGTGCCCCATCTACCAGTTCAAGCTTACCACGTCCCAACAAGATATTTATAATTAAAGCAGGGAAATAAAACCTTTCTACAAACTTACTTTAGTAGTGCCTCTACTGAATAAAATGATGAAAGCCACTTGAGAGTTATTTTTGATTGATATTTTACGCCAACAAAATGACAAGAAAATTTACTTTGCTGCTTCTAACGCTAGCAAATTTCTAGTACGTATACAACAAAATGGCTCAGGGCTTTGAAAATTCATGCAGGAGGTGGTAGTCATGCTTCCATCTACTGGTATTTTTTTCAGATTTTTAAATTAATAATTACTAGGGGAAATGCCGTCTGTCCGAATGTGCCCCATGTGCGAAATAGCCCCACTCTCCCCTAGCTGTCTATCATATATTTTACCGATAGGTGGCACCTAAAAGGAGTGCCACCAACAAACTATGTAAACATCATAAAGGACTATAGAAAATTTGTTGGTTGAAATTCTTCCCAATAAGAGTTTTTTGGTTACCTTTTTAGAAATGACTCATAAACATGTTTCAAAAATCAAAAGCAACACTGGTTAAAAAATATATTTTGATGTTTTTTAATTTTGTTAACTGTTAATTTTTGGCGATATTTTTATAAAACTGGGCTCCAGTGCCCAGCGTATACTAAAGTACCAATACTGACAGTTAATTTAAAAATATCTGCTAAAATAAAAATAAAAATGAACCTTATAGCTGCAGCTTAAGAGGCGGCACCATACAACCTATAAGATTGTAAAAAAAGATATTGTATGCATATTATTTTCTTTTAAACCTCAATTTTCATTCATTTTTTGTATGAATTGAGGTAAAAACCAATTTAACTTAATGTCTACTTTTCACACATGTGCTGCAAAAAACTTAGCAAATTTATAATTTCATTTCCAATTTTAAAAATACTAAAAAATATGTTAAGTTACTTTTCATAACTTCCCATATCGTTTAAAAAGAAAAAAATAAATTCAATAATATTTTTAACTCTTTAAAAATATTATTATTTAATATACTGTTATCTAAAGGGAATGTGGTTAGAAAAATCCTCCTAATTGTTATACACTTAAATTATATTCGGCAGTGCAATGCATTAATTCATCATTTGTCGAGTCTGACCCAAACCGCCGAAATCCCCTACAGAAACCCAGCCCGTATTCCCCCTCCTTTCAAACACTTAAATCTAACATTGAGTTTCAGTCCGAAACTATTATCATTCACATTTCGGCGTGCCACTCTAGATTCAGGAAAGGACGATTACGATAACAATTGTCTACATTTTGCCAGATGTCCTTCCCATCAATTTCCTCATGCCCTAATTAATTCCTTCCGAAATTACGATTTTCCGCCTCGGAATTTAATTACCAGAGTTTGGCATCAAGACGCGGCGTTCCTTTACTTAGCATTAATATGTAAAATTCAACTGGCTGACAATGTTCTCTCCGAGATTTTGAGGGATTATGACCGCCGAAGTCCATGTGCAAGTTATTAAAGCAATGCGCAGAAATTATTCAAGGAATTCTGCTCTAAATCTGTGTAAGGGTTGGATTTCACTTTAATGTACAATACACTCATTAATTCAATCACTAATGTTGAAACTCGACCCTTTCTGACTGATAAGCTTTTAGGTTGAGTCATTCTCATTTAGGTAGGCATATTTCTCCCCACGGGTACTTAGGAACCGCTTCAACGCTAGGGAATACTAGAATTTTGAGGAAGTTCCCATTCTTATTCATGTTCAGCTGGTTACACCACTAATTTCCGTGCCATCACGACTCAAATTTCAGAGTGAAATGGTGTGTTGTACATGTTTTGAAATAGCTTTTGAAACTACGTACCCTTAGCTAAAATAACTGTAACTGTTGTTGTTGTTGTTGTTGTCGTGTGCCACTTGGAATACCCAAGCTTCTCAAGGATTCAAGGCAAAGGGGGTGCGGCTCCTGAGAAAGTGAGGCCCTTAAAAGGCAGGAGTCCGACTTATGCCTCATGAGATATGATAGATGCTGCCACTATCTATAGCCACCTCCACATTTTTGCCATGTATCTGAAGGGGAGAGAAATAGTCTCCAGGCACCTGGACCCGTGGTAAACTGTGCCATGACGGACCACAGGACTTTCGGACCCACAGATTTAACGAGCACGTACTCCGCATATACTCGGTGGGTCTTTAGCGGTGTCGGGAATCGAACCCGGTACGCTCCGATCCCGAAGTCGATCCCTTAACCACTAGGCTCCCCACGGCGTAACTGTAACTGTCAATTCATTAATTGTTACTTGCACTGAAATATACTGTATTCAATGTGCTACTTTTGATGTAAAGGTAAGGGAGTGCACAGTTAAGGCGTCGTTCAAAAAATTCGAGTACCTTTAAAACACTACTTACATTGTAGTATTAAGTTAATCATTATCGTCATCAACAACAACAACATTGGTACTCAGCTTTTTGATCCCTGGCCTTCCTTTAAAGTTTCTGCCCTTCTACAACAGAAACCGATCTCCAGTTTTAAGCCTTTATGAAGACACTATCTTCATCGAGGCAATCCTTCCATCTTTTATTGGGTATTCTGCAAAAAAGGAAAGTCATTAAAAACCGTTAGAACTATGTTCTTTCTTCGTCCATTCTTATAAAATTACCAGCCCATCTCATTCTACTTGTTTTTAAATTTAATGTATTTACCATTTTAGTTAATACGTACAGCATATGTTGTATTTAAAAATTTATAAAGACTATTTTTGCGATACGTTAGCAAAAGAACTTTACCGGACGGGAACAAGTTTGTAATCATACTGTATGAATGATGTTTTAAAAACTACATACCAGTGTAAGTGAGATATTTTATTTTCATAATAAAGTTTTATATTATTCGTATACTTTGTCCCCGACTGATCGAAAAGTACCAAATTTTATTCTCTCACTATGCAGCCAAGTATGTATGACTCAACTAAAATCTCAACTTCATTCGAAATATAATATTTATCTTCACTTTTAACTATAACATAGACGAATATATATCAATACTCTTTGAAGTTGTGATTTATTTGTGCACTCTTTGCCCTTTTAATCTGCAATTGAAACATGCGAGCCTTGCATTCATGATAAAAAATGTATTCTTCTTTGACAAATAAGTGTAAAAGTAGGGATGAGGGATTTACTATTTTATAGAAAGAAAATTCAGCAAAAATAAACGTTAAGAGCATCGCTAAATACTCTCAAATTCTGATATGTTTGGATACTTGCTTAAAACTGGAAACCTTCTCACTTTCTTCATTAGCAAATAATACAAAGTATCTTTTCCCAAAGAATCCAGTTCGTTTTAATGGTTTAAGCCGGCATAAAACAACAATCCGATTTCCTAAAAAAAAGTGGTATTTTCGTCTTACTGAAAAAAGCCTAATGTGAAATCCCAACTACTTACACAGCTTACTTAATTAGCAAAGCACTACTAACAATCTGGTATCAGAAGCAGACTTCGGTTTAATTCTCTGCAATCTTAATTTGGCAAGTAACGCTTCCCCCGCCTCTGTGATGCACTTATCTCCGCTAACTGCTCGAGATTAGCTGCGTGGTCGATTAGAAACGGTCATATACTTTGCGAGCTGCTGCTTAATCCTTTACCGTTTCCATGGAAACTGAGATCTGAGTTGAAAATTAAAAATAACCCTCTTTTCTCTTGTGTTTTTGGGTCCGAGATTATGTAGCTTTCGCGACGCATTAACTGGATGCGAGAGTCTTAGTTGGAAGTCTCGAGAAAAAATGGTTTTTGAATATGCACGCGTTTTATATTAAGCCTCGAGTTTTAAAAGACATGATGGCAAAAATAGTTTATTGATTCGAAAGATTAAATTTATTCATAGAGAACGTTAATTAAATTCGTGGAGTTGTTAGTGATTTTAGTTTTGGATGCGTGAACAACGTTTTTGGAAAGAACAGAATCTTTCTGTTTATAAAGAGTTGTTAATATTTGTGTGTAGTGTGAAAAAAAAATCCTCATTATAATTATTCATAAAAGCTTGAAAAATCCCTACCGAATCTACACAATTTTTTTACATTATTGCTGATAATGAATTAATTCGATGTATGTTTAGGTATGTAAGAAAAATTAATTTAGTAAGATTAAATTCTAATTTTAAACGGGAATTATAATTTCGACAGAATGCAATTTAAAAGGATTTTATAGTTGCAAATTAATTAAGATGTTTTCAGATGTTATGATCATTGCTACTTTTATTTTCCATTATGTTTACTCACTACTCAGTTATAGCATTGTACGATGATTTATAATAAAGGGTGTAGTATTAGTAGGATATTATCTTCAAAGTATTGCCATTGCAAAAAAATCAATTACTAAGTAGCAATCGTAACATTATCTAAAATAATGGCATGCGTGATAATTTTTCGGTACTGAAGCACTTGGATTTTTGGAAAATCGATTGAAGTGTTCTAGATACAACGAGCTAACTCAACAAATGTAGTTTTGAGAAACCACATGAAAAATTTCCCCAACTATGGGGATATTTAAATGGCGTAGCGTAAATATATTGTGTATTTTGTAAGAAAAGGAAAGATTTCCGCATAAAGAAAGTACCTCTAGATTTTATGATGCGTCTAAATTTAAAAGGTGAATATAATTTTTCTCACGTTTTCTAATGGAGAGGACTGAAGAATATTAATTAATTACCACCGGTTGACTATAACTTAAGTTTCAAATGATGTTACTTTTCTTTGAGCTAAATGTCTAGAAAAATTTGCTCACTTTCTCTTACAGAAAATAAATTCCATTTCTAAGATTTTCCATGCATGAGAATATCCTATTTAGAATACAGAGGAAGAATTGTAAGTCTAGTATATGTGTTTATACACAAGCCGATCTGAAAAACCACAACAGCCTCAGAGCAATGTCTTGACAAAGGAAAGCGTCAAGCCGATTCCGCAAAGTAGCGCAACTCCGGTATACTTTACTCATGTTTGTTTTTCTTGTCAATTCAAATACAGGGAACTATCCTTATGCAAATAAAATGATAGACCATCACCAAAAAAAATACGCCGACCATATAAAAAAAGGCACATAAAAGTTATTTTCTCGAATTTTCTTCTCCAGAGTTTACCCAGCACTTTGGCCTCTCTAAAAAATAATCCGAACCAGGAAGAAGACAAATATTTTGACAGTAAATATATACGCATACTTGAATGGCAGAGAGAGAGAGAGATCTTCCCTTCTGCCATCTTGAATCTCGTAACTAGTAAAAGAATTAAATATGAAGGGCATCTACTGCATGCTCTACTAAAGTAGCAAGGCTTAAAGTGGGCACCCATTCCTTCTTTCACAAAAGCAGCTCCGAAACAGCTCAGCATTTTTGTTGACGGAGAGCTTTAGGCATAGTGTCACGGGGCTTGAGAGAATGTGGCAGAGATACTTTGCATTGGACTTCATAAAAGTTGAGCGGTTTACTTTCGTTTTTTTCCTTTTTTGTCAGGGTTTAGATATTTGCCCTGGTCTATTCAACCAAGTTTCAGGAAAAAGTGGAAAATTCTGTACTGGAATACAAATACATAACTTTTTGCAGGAAAACTAGTAAAAACTTAAATGTACTTCTGGTATGACTTGATTTTTATGGAAATGTAAAGTATGCAGAATATTTTTCATTTACATTGTTTGTTTAGATTTATCATTCGATACATATGTTTTTCGACACATTTTGCGATTAATACGATTTGAAAACAATTACCGTCATTTGGGCATCAAAAGAGTAAACGATGTAATTCATTAAGAATTTAAAAATTTAAGAAATAAAATAATTAGGTTAATAAGCTAAAAACAGTTTGACTACTTTCAAATTCTTATGAAACACATGATACAACTTATAATATATTTTGGATCTTATACATAAAAATGAGGGATTTCATTTTTAAAAATAAAGAAATATTTATAAATATCAATCTTTCAAAATTCTGCAAACATCTATGAGGCTATTTCATGTTTTTTAGTGTATCTTTACATTTTAGTTAAAAGACGTTAGCTGTAAAGAATGTTAAGGCCTTTCGACATTAAATTCCTTTAGATGCCATCTTTGACAATATTTGAGAATTTTAAATACACCTTATGTATTCAGAAAAATGATACAGTATGGAAATTTATAATTGTGAAAGTAAGGTAATAAAAAATGTTAATTTATCATGAACGTTCACAAAATGAAACTTTCATTGAAATTCTACTTTTATCAATCCCATTAGGAAGTATTTTCAACCCACCTTTTTCTCTTAAAACATAACTAAATCATTTACCGTATACTGATAGCCTTTTACCAAACTTTCATTTCTAGCTATTTAGTTTTTTTCCTCTCTGCATTCGCAACCGGGAAAAGCAATCATTATTATGCAGATGAACAGGGAAGTATTTGTCAAAAACACGCCAGGTTTCCAAAAATTAAACCTTCTTTTTCTTTCTTCCCCACTTTAAAGAGAAAATTCATTTTGGAAATAGCACTTCTAGCAGTAAATTACTTCCTTTTCAAACCGCCAGATGTCGCATGAGAAGAAAATTAAATGACAACCATTTGAAGTTTCGAAGTATTACGTTTTCTGTTTCTTTCTCCTCGGGATTCTGAAAAAAAAAGAAGTAAACCAACAAACTTTGAAATTAGCTCCGTTTGTTTTAATTTCGTTCCCTAAAGATATAACTTAGCACCAAGCGAGTGGCTCAATTTGTATAATCCCGAGTCATTTTCCTTCTAATTGCAACTCACCAAGTTTTTTGTCCATCAGGATTTACCTCTGAATACTTTTAATATAAACTGATTACAATTTAAAAAAAAAGGAAAAGGAGTTAAATAAAGAAGGAGGAAATGGGTTTTACTTCTAAGTGAGATTTTATTGAGGTTTTATTTGTAAGATATCTGTTTTAATGGAAAAACTTAAGATTCATTACTTTATGATTGTATGATCATTTAAACTCTCCTTATTTTTGGTGATATTTTTACTTTTATTCTAGTAATATTAGAAATGATAGTCATTACTATGACTTGATGATTTTATCTCTATCAGGTATTTTTATGCAGTGTGATGATCACATCGGCCTCCAAATAAATCGATGTACAATTAGTTATTTTATGAAGCCTATATTTCTTTGATCGACTCTAACAACCTCCAAATTGGTCTTTTATCTCTTAGCATAGTTTTATTTGTTCGTTTTTTACAGACATTTACAGACAGTTATTTTTATGCAATGTGATGATCACATCGGCCTCTAAATAAATCGATGTACAATTAGTTATTTTATGAAGCCTATATTTCTTTGATCGACTCTTTCAACCTCCAAATTGGTCTTTTGTCTCTTAGCATAGTTTTATCTGTTCGTTTTTTACAGACATTTAATGGTATTACATTAAAACTTTTTTTATAAAGCTTAATTTGTATATCTGAAAATTTCTATATTTCTTGACGAAATAATCCTTTTACTAATTACTTCAAATTATGTGTTGAAAGAGATATATCTCACAGAAGTAAGATGGTTTAAATTGTAAGTACAGAGCTAATAAATTTAGAAGATGATTCACGCACAAAGTTATTGAATAATTTTATTTTTTGTCATGTATGGATAAAATATTGTTAAATATATTGGTTCTATTCAGATATTTGCTTACGGAACTCTTATCCAATTAGTGTAAATATTTTGTATTTATTATTTTACAGCCAATAGTATAAGTATATGTTTACATAAAGCTACAAAATAGTAAAAGTGAAAATGATTAGCTCGCAAGAACAGTTTCAATTCTCATAAATCCAGCCGTGGAGCATCTTTTCTTATATTATTCATATTTTTCTACTCGACCACGGCCTTTCAGCTCGGAAGAAAACTTTTATTCTCTTAAAATGATTTGTTTTTTAATTTTATGTTTTTTTTGCCAAAAAACATATCATTTTTAAATTTAATTTATTTTTTGCTTACAGAAATTTTTTTTATTTATCCTTGCAATATCTACTTAATTATCTTAATATATTTAAAGTTGATGGTATTTAGATTCGCGCGAGGTATAATTTGCCTATTAGGGTGGGCCGAGAACACACTTTATTTTTTATTCATGTTCTAATAGCGGGGAAAGGGTGCCAATTGGATCCAATAAGGACGGTGTAAAATATTTTTTCGATTGGATAATATCTTAGGCTCCCGCATCGCACTTAAAGTTCGAAAAAAGGATGACTTTTTTACAAAACAACAAAAAAAATCAAAGATTAAACTCTCAAATATTGTTCATGATTTTTTTATAAGGAACTAATATAGTTATAGACATAATGTTTCAGGTTCCATTCTTTTATCACTCTTGCTTCGTTAGATATAATTTTTTAATGTTCAAAGAAATCTTGTAAAGTTGTTTTTCTTGCATTTTTAAAAAGCTAATAACTCTAGAACTATACAACTTAATAACCTGAAATTAGTCCTATTTGGTTCGTAAATTTTTTGTCTTTCATTTGATGTGCATCATGAACATCATTTTCAAAAACATTTTTTCAAAATTTAAAAAAAGTGAAAAAAAATTTCATAAAACAAATTGTTTTTGAAAATTTTTTTGAAAAAAATTTAAAAGCCTTTTGACTCATAAAATGAACATTACGTCCAAATTTCAAGTTGAAAATAAAATTTAATCATGTATAAAAAATTTTAAAAATTCGAAATTTAGGCAAGTCCTTAAACAATCCCCAAAATTTTACAGCAAGAGCGATTCACTCATAAAAAATTCATAAACTCGCTTGAGGGTGTTCATATGACTTAAAACATGTAAAAAATGTCACATAAATTTCAAAAAATACGACAATTAACAGATTCGGTGCAAAACCTTGCAGAGCTAATTTTCAACTTAAAGTTAATTCAATTTGCATGCATTACTCCTAAAAATTCCTAAGAATTATGTTTATATCTAATTGTTTTTACTTTTAAAAGTCAAATGAAAGTAAATTAAAAGTTTTAGACCGTAAAAAATTGGATATAAACACATTTCTTAGGAATATTCAGTTAAAATTCATGCAAATTGAATTAACTTAAAGTTGAAAATTAGCTCTGAAAGGTTTTGTACCGAATCTGTTACTTGTCCTATTTTCAGAAATTTATTTGACATTTTTTACATTTTTTAAGTCATATGAACACCCTCAACCGAGTTTATGAATTTTCCATGAGTGAATCGTTCTTGCTTTATAATTTTGGGGATTGTTTAGGGATTTGCCTAAATTTCGAAACTTTTATTTTTTTATACATGATAATATTTTATTTTCAACTTGAAATTTGGTAGTTATGTTCATTTTATGAGTCAAAAAGCTTTTAAATTTTTTCAAAAAAATTTTCAAAAACAATTTTTTATTAAATTTTTTTTCACTTTTTTTTAATTTTGAAAAATATTTTTTAAAAATGATGGTCATGATGCACATAAAATGAAAGACAAAAAATTTACGAACCGAATGGGACTAATTTCAGGTTTTTAAGTTGTATAGTTCTAGAGTTATTAGCTTATTAAAAATGCAGAAAAAACAACTTTACATGATTTCTTTGAACATTAAAAAATTATATCTAACGAAGAAAGAGTGATAAAAGAATGGAATCTGAAGCATTATGTCTATAACTATATTAGTTCCTCATAAAAAAATCATGAACAATATTTGAGAGTTTAATCTTTGATTTTTTTGTTGTTTTGTAAAAAAGTCATCCATTTTTTCGGACTTTAAGTGCGATGCGGGAGCCTAAGATATTTTCCAATCGAAAAAATATTTTACACCCTTCTTATTGGACCCAAGTGGCACCCTTTCCGTGCTATTAGAACATGAATAAAAAATAAAGTGTGTTTTCGGCCCACCCTATTGCCTATTTAAGACAGATACTTTGTGAGGTTTCTACTGACCCGGATGACTAAAAACATTTATCAAGCACATTATTTATATATTTTGATAAAAAAAATCATAGTTCCCGCCCTCCTTTAAGGAATATCCAGGAATCTGCTTTCACTTCAAGGAGGAAAAATACCGTCTTATATTCTCAAAATTGAACCTAACCAAATGGAACCGAAATGTTTGATGAAACCACACTCAGTTAGATTTCATCAACTCAATTCCGATACATCCACCGTATATATTACTAATCTAATATATCTTCGCATAACATAAAAGCTTTTCACAGTGAGATATTGCTCTGGAATATATTCATTCCAATTTTCTGAGGCTTTTACTCAACCAAGCGACAAAATGTACCGATTCTTATCATCGTACATTAAACTTTCCATCGAGGATATGAATTATTTCAATGGAACAAAGGGCTGGAATGGCGCCCCTTTTTACGGTTTATTTAACCCCTTTACGACACCTGGAGTTAAACCTAGAATAACCACTTTTATAATAGCCCTGGATTGTAAATCGTTGGATTTCATGGTGAGTTGGTTATACCCCAACGGGCTTAGATAACAGTTAGGCTTTATCGTTGCAACGAATTTGTAATCCATAACGGGTTTGTTTGCCCCTTTTGTAAGAAAGAATGCTTGCTTTTGTTTAAATGTTATATTTTTTGTCTTTTGTTGTTTATCTATTTTTAACCTTCTTTTTTGCTATCTTTTGGGAGATAATCGTTTCGTCATAAAATTTTGTTTGTGAGTGTAATGAAAATAGGTAGGTAAAACTCGCCTTTTTTGCTCATTAAATTTAAAAAAAAAACTAGTTGAATTTACTTTGAAGGAGAGTTGTGCAATTATCATCCCTGTTTTGTAACAGAATAAAATGTAACCAGGAATATAGAAATGTGCTCGTTTTTCCAGGAGTTGAAATACAACATGATATTTTCTTTTATCGTCAAGTAAAGGCATTTTTCATAAGTGCTAAAGCACTTGCAACAGTGCAAGTAGGCAGGTTATGCGAAAACTCTGGTCAGTGTAAAAACTGGTTGCTAAGTTCCAGTCAATAAAAACAATTATATGGGTAGGGCTTTAATTTTTTGACCGGTTTTTACACTGACAGGAACTCCAGTAAGCAAAAGCAACTCATTTTATAACAAAGAATTAAGAAATAAGATTTAACTCTGAATCTCTTTTGTATTTTTCAAATATTATTTAGAGTAGCTAACAACAACTCAACTATTGGCGAGCCCGCCACACTTTGCACTACTACTACTTCTGCTCTTTTACTCTCGCAATTGTTTATGTTCGTGTGTGTAGCGTTTGTGCTTCCTGTGAATAAAAGATGTAATTATACTCTCAGGAGTCCCATTGCCATTTAACCAACTCTGCTTCAATCTCAAATATCATTAAATATTTCCAAATCTATGGTATAAGGACTCTCGTTTAACAAAAAAGTTTAACAATTAATTGTTTAAAAACTAATATTGAAATACCAGAGTTAATTGAATTGTATTTCCGTAGTAATATAGATTGATTTTGTTTAAAATTCTGAAGTCAATCAAGTCCTTCATATATATGCTAGTATTTAATCAAACAGTTTTGTACGGCTATCCCTTTCGTAAAAGGTTATTAATATACCTCTTTTTGAACAACGAAGATAGAATCAGAATTAAAGATTTGTTGAAACTTTGTGAGAAAATGATGTAATTAATTCATAATGTTCATAATGCATTGTGTACTTTATACGGTAAGCAAGTAAAAATTACGTAGCTAATTTATTGCCTTAGAAAAACTGACACCTAATGCATAACGCTGTCAAAACAGTAATAAATCAAAGTAGTTCCTAACCAGACATATTATTTTTCATTCTGAAGTTCTTCCTCACATAAAAAAATATTTGTCAGGTTATTATCCCTTGAAGAAGGTCTTAAGCCTTGTTTGGACCAAAATTGATTTGTTGGATTAGATAAATTACCCAGTGTACATTTACACCAATGTAGTTTTTGAAAAAGTAAACCAAAATGAGCTTTTTTTACGACGTTAAAGGGTACTCTTTACTTTGTCTTACACCCAACGTTTCTCATTAGCAATTACCAAATTTTCATTTTTTTTTCTGAAAAAGCTTAGCTATGAGATGTATACCTTTGAAAGAAATGATGTAGCATACATTTATCAATTTCAAATATCATTTAAACCAGCGGAATTTCATTTGCTATAAATTACCATTTATTAAATAATATACTGCTTGAAAACTTATATTTATTCATAATAAAGTAATTTTTTTTATTTTGTACATCCAGCACTAATTGGAGTATTACTTTTATTTAACAAGTAGTTAACGTTTTTCATAATTCAATAAAATACTACTTTATTTACTTACTATTCGTATTTGTCAAATAATTTCGTCAGGAATTATGTGCTGGAGATATTTGCATGTGAAAACAGCAATTTTCAGGCCTCAAAAATAAAAAGTTCGTAAATTTGAAAATTTTTCAGTGTTATTGTCTAGTTTTGTGTTGTTTTAGTTGAATGAAGGCAAAATAATTTAACTAAAAAGTCAAAATAAACTTGCATATTTTTCTTTTTAGAGGCCTGAAAAAGTGCTATTTTCTCATACTACCACGAATATTCACGAAATCTTCATGAAATTTTTTTCAGTGAGTTCTTCATACCGTTGGCAACAATACTTACACTAAGTATTTTGCCTTATCTCCTTTAGTTTTAAAATTTGTCAGTAGATGGTGGACCGAACTATCTACATCTCAACTTATGAAATCATATTGGATTTTGAATTTCAAATTTAGCATTACATTTATTGATAGTGAGACACAGAAATCGAAACAGTATTTTGAGATGGAAATAACAAATATCTAAATAGCCTTCATGTGTTCATGTTCTAGCTAGGACATAAAACATTCCACTATCCGTGCTTCGTTAAATCGCATTGAAGAAAATCTTATTTACCTACATTACAACTATTTTTAATCCGAACATAGTAATCAATCTGAATCGAAACTCTCCAAAACTAATTCCATAACTTTTACCGGCGAGAAACCTGCATGGTAAATATCTCCCCCCAGTAATTAACCCCATCAATTTTCACCTAAAACCCCTCCCCTTCTATTTCTACGATAGAATTAGGAGCATACAACGCAATTAACATCAAGATAGGCAGCCAATTATCTTCGTACTGAAAAGAAGATAGGAAAAAGAAAACAGCGACCCTGCTTCTATCGATAATCGTATGAGATCAGAACATTGTGGTCAGGACATATCGATAATACGCTCTTACAGGGAGGAGCCCAAGTTAAATAGAAGTGTGCATGTAGATTAAGCCATTAAATGGTGGACAGTCTTGGAGATGGAATCTTATAGAAAGAAGGATAAAGGCGCCATGTGGTTGTGAAGTGTATAGAATTTTTATCGAGAGTGGATTGAAAATGAGTTCAGGCAGTGTTGTTCTGGTGGCCGAAAACACGGAACTTTCGTTTTCTTTTGCGGGAGTAGGTATTTTGCTTATTTTTGAGGAAGTTTTTCTTCGATTGGTTCGGTTTGGATTACGAATTTGCATTTTTGGTTCTTTTAATTTGATGTGAGTGGGTTGGGAAGTGATTTCTTGATTAAATGCAAGTTTTGCTTAAATTTTTTGGGAAGGAGAGAAATTATCAGGGTAGTGGTGTTCTTTTACTTTGGATTTTTAGTATGGAATTTTAATCAGAATGAAACACGAATGTGAGACGAGAAAATTCAATGTCCGATACTTGGGGGTGCTTAATACTCCTTTAGGGTTTAAGAAGATTAAACCGCGTGTTTCTTCAAATATCTTGTTTTTCAATATTGAAAATTGCTCTAATGCAGGGTTATTAGGTTGGTCTATTATGATTCTAATTAATTATTTATAATTTAATATTTATTACTTCAACAAAAAGGTTTATTTTTATTTCTATTTTAAAATAAACCCAGGGGACAAGGTCTACCATGCTAATATTCGTTTTCTAGAGCGAGAGGCTTGAGGTTTAAGGTGTCAGTCACATGTTACGGGTAGGTGGTCAGACTAACTCGGGGCCCCCAGTGTTTAGCTCCCAAGAATGCTTGGTTTTTTGTTTATGGACCCACTGGAGGTATGAAAGGTTAAGTAAGGCTGTAACAACTAAAAATCTCGCCTTTAGTTGTAATTAAAAAGTTGTCAATTATTCTTGCTAAAATGCACCGTATACAATTTTTTCTTCCTTTTAGCATAGACGCATTTCACTAAAAAGAGGTATCAGAGATAATCTCGGAATATCTTAAATAATTTCATCTCGGAATTCTTAAATAATTAAGGGTTTGATTATTCTTTAATTTAAAAAAAATAATATCAGGTAAAACGACACATTTCTTGAATTTCTTTTAACCTTCCAGCAGGAGCGATTTTTATAGAGAAAGAAAATGATGCTTGTATCTCCTATATATAGGGGAGAGTGTTGTACCTTTTGACAAAAATCACGTTTGGATTTTTCTAAGACAGGTAAAATTAAAATTTGCCATTTAAAGTGCCCAACCTATAGTCCTAACCTTAGAAAAGAGGGTAATATTTTTTTATAAATTGAAATCTTCAAAATTAGATTTTTAATTCATTTTAATAACTTGACAAAATTTGTGTCCATAGGTACAACAACCTGCTCTCTCTATGGACAGACCCAGTTGTACCTGTGGACACCTTTAAAAATGAAAGTTTTAATTGAAAAAAAGCTAAAAATGAAATTTTTATTGGTGTATTACCTTTTTATAAACTATTTCAAGCATTTTTAAAATAGGAAGTAGATTTTTTAAAGTAATGTAGTTTTATATCGTAAATGATTATTAAAATGAAGTTGATTGATAAAAGTCTTGATTTTTTACCAAAAATACATAAATTACATGGGATTTTCAGATCGAAATTTGAGATAATAGTTTCATCAATCATGCTGATTGATCTGATCACTTCACTGATCCAAAAAAAACAATTAGATCGACACTTAGTTGTGCAAGCATTTGGAGGCAATAACTTTCGCAAATCGTCTTCGCTGGAAATTTTAAGTTTTTTGTAATCATCATACGCAAATGCGATAATGTGCTTAAGATTTCATACCATATTTTACATTAAATGCAAAGTAAAATCAAAAATTTTAAAAAGTAGTTTAGATCACAAAATATTTGATTTTTCATCTAAAATCACTTGAAAATAATTACGTAGAGTAGACAGATCCTATTTAAATATTTTATACAGCTCATGGATTCAATCAAAGTTACAATATGGAATTATTTTTTGGACAGATGATTATATATTACAAATTTAGCTCCACTAATAAATTTACAAAAACGAATATTCAAATATATTGATGATAATCAGCAAAATAATTTCCTATCTTTAAAAAAACTGCATTACTTTAGATTATTAATTTTTATTCATGACAATATAAATTCATATGAAAGTAATATTACCCAATATAATTTGAGAAAAGCGCCTTTATTAAAAATTCCTAAACCACATAAGAAAATAATGCACAAGAGTTTTTTGTATCAAGGTCCACTTCTTTATAATCAATTCCCATATTATTTAACCTCAAATACAAACAAGATATTTTTTAAGAAAAATTTGTTTTTATTTATATTGTATAGTCCTGATTTTCCACCTAGTTAATTTTTTTGTGTAATGAAAAAAAGGGAGAGATTGGTCTGTTATGTTATGTTATACAGAGCCAAAAAAAGGGATTAATTTATATTTGTGCTCTGTCTTTTGCCATTTAATTTTATTAATTATCCTGAAAGTGTATATTTATGTGTGTTTATTTGTGGTTTGGTTTCTTATTTGGTGTATAAATCTTTCTTTTTATAATTTTTTTCTCTTTTAGCATATATGTATTGTACAAACCAAATGTTTTCACTTGGAAGGGCCCTTGGCCCCTTAGTGAACAATATGTATTATTTCTTTTTCTTTTCTTTTGTGTGTTTGTATATTATTATTTATTTATTGTTAATAAATTATTATTATTAATAATAATCGCCGACAAATAGATAACCATTTAGAATTAATTTAATATGCATTAAAATGTATTCACTTTAATGAACCTGATTCAAAAACGCCGATTAGCTATAGACACCCACAAGAACGTGTCCGTAGGTACAACACTTATGGTGTCCGAAGGTAACAGGTGTTTTTGCATTTAAAATTCTATAAAAAACTAAAGAATAGAGATCTGATAATTTCTAATATCAAAAATAAAAGTTAAAATCTCGGAGATTCACTCCTTATATCCCATTTTATCATGTTACAATTATGGGGAAGAAAACTATTAATGTAATGATGCCCTAAAAAAAAACTTTGAACACCTAAAAACAGTGAATTTATTATATTAAATTTAAATATTATTTTAAAGAGCTGATTTCACGTTAGCATCTGGATAGCTTCTGTTTACATTCAGAATCGACCACAAATTCAAATTTCCATTTTTTCCCGAATTTCAAAACGCGGTGGCTGAAGGTACAACGTCCTTAGGTACAGCACTCTCCCCTACAATGAGGAAGTTTCATATTTTTTAAATTTTCGATTTTGGGATATATTAATACAATATAAGATGTGAAAAATCCAAATCTGCAATCTAAATTTTCCTCAAAAATTTATTTACTGAGATATATCAGAAATAAAAGTTGAAAAAAGTCGTAAACAAATGATGCAATCGCAAACGCTCAGAAATCAAATTAGACGTCACTCGACACTAAACAAAAGACATTGTTGATGGTTATTCATTATTAAAATAAAAGATCTTTTTGACCTCATGGATCTGGTCTAGTTTCATTAGACTAGATAAGGATTAGTCCCACTTAATGAAAATATTTAATAATACATTTTCCATAAATATTTGAATTTTAAGGGGAAAATCTTAAAATACTAGGGGGCTCTGCCCCCTGCTCGCTATCGCTCACGAACCCCCGGAACTGCTTCGCAGTTCTTTGAAGATCGCTTCGCGATCTTAGCGAGCAGAGCTCGCTTGTTTCATCTCAACTATCCAGTAAAACCTGGAACTTGTCTGCTTATAGTCTGTTCATTTAGAATAGGTGCCTGAAACAGGATCAAAAACGCTCAACAATGCTTAATAACGCTCATCAGACAACTTCAATGACCGATTGTTTCTACAGTATTTTAACTACTTCTGCTTAGGCTGACTTGTCATTGCAGAAGAAAATTTTTTCGACAATAATTAGAATAATATATGCTTCTAATACATTACGTCTCAGGCGCTAATTCTAAATGAACAGAGTGTAGTTGATGATCATTTAATATCGAAACTTCTTATCTCTCAAACTTTTCTATAACTTAATTCGGATCATTACCACGAAAATATCAAAATAAAACTATTACTGAAATATTCCTTTTTAAATTATCAATAATTTAATGGATAGGGGGCTACCGCCCCCTATCCCCCTTACGCTCACCAACCCCCGTAACTGCTATGCAGCTCTATACAGATCGCTTCGCGATCTGTAATATCTGCAATCGATCTTTAGCAGAGTAAAGCAAACTTCTCGACAAAAAATATCTAAGTACAGTAGAGCCCCGATTATCCGCGCAATTGGGTGGCAAGGGTACCGCGGATAGCGAAAATCGCGGATAACCCGAAAAAGACTAAAAATGAGGTGAAAACACAAAAAAAATATTTCAGCATAAGAACTATGTTTTATTGTACAAAAAACATGATATGTAAAACTTTTAAAATATGTACAGTACAGCAGAAACCTTTGCTCTACATCTAAAAGGTCTCTAATCTCACCTAAAATTTCCTCTCATCGTTAAAAAATTTGTTTCGGGGCACTCGCGGATAATCGGGGTTCTACTGTATCTTTAAAAGATTATGAAACAAGTCTATACTATATCGCTTGCAAACTTAGAGCAAAAATGTGCACCTCAAAACTTTAAATTGAAATATCCGTGCTCGCGACAATCTAGTGAACAGGCAAATATAAAATATAAAAAAATTAAACACGTCTGATAAAGACCTACTAAAACTATAAAAAAAAATGAAACTTTGATGCGTAATAATTCCAAAACTAATTAGAATTTTTTAAGGAATTAAACGCCAATCTCTTTCTAAAAATTAAGAATATAAGTGTTTATAAAATCATATTGATACCGTGATTAGTTTTCATTTCAGATAGAAAAAAACGAAAAAGTGTGAAAAATTTCAAAATTAATTACTCTAAACCAAATTCGAAAATCGAAAAAAGGGCGACGTAGTGCACATCTTCATACTTCAGAGTATTAGGCTGCAAAAAATCATAGTTCTGCTGCTAATAGATTTTGCTGAACTGGATTACGCGGCGAAAAAAGAAAAACTTCAACTTTGACCTTAAAAATACCCCAGTTCTAATTATTACATCAGTTAGATTTTTGTTCGAGAATGTGCCCCAAATATTCCTTTACAAACATTTCAAATTTCATAAATTTCTATCAAGTAGTTTTTGCGATATGAGAGTTCAAAGAGTCGAAAAATTAAATTTTCTGAAACAGCGGCGGCGGCAGCGGCGGCAGCGGTGACAGTAACTTTTTTTTAATATAGAGAGATAAGAATGTAGTGTTTTAAAATTAATTATTTTATTTTATTTTGGTGTATTCATAACTGATTTAACTTTTAAATTGACAATTATAGAGATTTTCTTATTAAAAATATTTAATCCTGAGGTTTTCATATTTAAAATAGTGAGTCAAGCAGATCCACTCTAGTAGAGAAATGGAGAAATAAGCGTTTTTAGCCATAAAATCGTTTATTACTTGTAAATATTCGATTTTCGAACTTGGAAAACTTGGTAGTGATCGTCCTCGCCTCGAGATACGTCTACACTGTAAAAAAATCTTTCTTCAATAAACGTAAATTTCCCGGCAGCACAGCTGCCGGATTATTTTCATCATTTGAGAAGGTATCCGTATTTTCTTTTTCCGTCAATTGAGGGAATGTCCGTTTTGTATTTTTCTGTGAAAGGAGGGAAACCTTCCGTTATTTTAGAGAACGTTCGTTTAATATCTTTTCGTCATTGGAGTGGAACTTTCCGTTATTTTAGGGATTGTTCGTAT
This sequence comes from Tetragnatha versicolor, assembly GCA_024610705.1. NCBI lineage: Eukaryota > Metazoa > Arthropoda > Arachnida > Araneae > Tetragnathidae > Tetragnatha > Tetragnatha versicolor. Next base: position 11,635,555 of record JANDEH010000017.1, on the reverse strand, counting down.
TATTACTAATATTATTATGATTCAGTATATTCCTGATTATAATTTTGAAAAAAAAACTGACAAACAATCCGTAAAATCCAAATAGACGATTCTTTTAAATAATTTACACTACCGATCACAGTAATACAAGTCTAATCAAAGTTACAAGTTATCACAACTATTTAGATCACATTTTTGCGATCTAATAAGACTAGTTAGGTATGCAATATTTTAAGACTTCAGCTACGTGGTGAAGAAAGCGATCGTACGATGTTTAAATATCTGTTTAAAAATAGTATATCAGAGTATTTCTATTTTAAAGCATGGTAACGTTTACTACGGCCGTTGCTAGGCTGCCGACGTACGGTTTTGTACTGTATTTCACAATCCCTGCAAGATTTTTATACTTTATTAGCAATGCGCATCCTTGTGGACTTGATTCTTGATGTTTCTATAAAATATTTTAGCGAAATAATTTTATTTTCAATTAATTAATAATTAAAAAATTTTTTTAAAAAATTAGATAAAGTAAAACATTTAAAAAACACAATGAATTTAATTAAATAAGGAATGACTGTTAAACAAGAGAAATTAATTCTTGCAATTTTTTAATGGAATAATAAAAATTTAAAATTAAATTTACTGAAAAATAATTACTGGGGTTCGAACCTACGACCATATGCACTTTAGACTGACGCGCTACCACAACCCCATTCGAGCTCCGCTAGATTCCATCCTAAATACTTTAAAGCCACGCCTTTAACCCGATCATGCGCACAACGGTTACCCGTCGGCAGCCTAGTCATTCCCGATTACGGCCAATAATACAAAAAATAAAAACCATATATTTAACTTACTTACCCATAATAAATTTGCTGAAGGTTCGTTTCGCCTGAAGACGCTTGCACAAACTTCCATTACTTATTTACAACTATATTTGAGTCTCACCAGAACTAGTGGAGAAATCGTACAATACGCATGCGTGAGGAGAGGAAAATTAAAAAACGGAAACTTCACGATGAAAATTCCGTTTTGTAGTTTACGGAATTAATCCATGAAAAATTCACGGAAAATAATACGTCAAAAGACGTTCTTTTTTTACAGTGTATGTACCGAGTTTTGTCAACGTCGGCTGCATAGTTAAGGAGGAGATGCGAGTTGTAGTCGTTTTGACATACCGAGTGACATCACGAATCTGAATTCGCTGTTTTTCCCGCCTTTTCCAGAGCGCAAACTTTAAGCCACAGTAAAAAAAATAAATAATGATCAGAATTAAAAAATATCTCGGTTTTAGGGTTTTCTCGTAAGGAAGGATCGATTTAAAAAATAAAAAAATATGAAACTTCCTCATTGGAAATGTATATTTTCCACCATACAAGTTTCGAAACTGATGTAATCCGTTTATGTAAAATGAGTACATTTCATTTAAATATACGTATTTGAACCGTTAGATGATCGAATCCAACCCAAGTATCACCCACAAACGCCCACCTGCAGGAAGGTTAAATATATTTAAAAATGCGATTTTTTTCTTTACGTCCAGTGTTCTCCTAACACTGCCACAAAATTTAGTATTATTTTCCTTCATATACCACTGTCATCTCCATAACACTTATTTAAATACATCATCATCGTGAATCATCTCTATCAAAACTACTCAAACAGACTGATCAAATCACGAAAACACGCTAGCATTGATCAACAATCAATACCTAGCAACAGTTTTTCTCCCAGCAAGTTTCTGTTGAAAAAAAAACGCCTCTACATCAGCGCTCACCTAATCTCAGCCGCGACTTCCTTTTTGTTAGCTTCTCTGCAACGCTTAAGATCCTAACGGGGAAAGTTAGTCCCAGATAAAACACAAAGCCGGGCTTTTTTTTCCTTCTGCCAGGAACGTAAATATCTCCCTCATCAAGGAGCTGAGCGATCGACAAGAACGATGGACAGGAAATACGGCGTATAAGGGTCACGTGACTTCCGGACCAGAGCTGGGGAGATTTCCGGGGGCTCGGCCCTCACGCTCAGGGCTTAAGTAGAGATAGTTACTAAATTTTTGTTTGATTCTCTGTTATTGGTACGTAAGCTGCGGTATCTGTTGCGATATGCATGTTAGTCTCTGATATACAATAAATGGTATTATTCAATATGGTTCGGGAAATATTAGGTTATGGTGTTTGTTGCTGTTTGTGTGGTAGTTGGCTATGTATCAAAAGTATCTAAGAGGAATTGATGAAAAACCACAGTGCGTTTATTAAAGAACTAACTTTTGATGTTTATAGGATTTTTGCAATGCACAAATAAATTTAAACGTAAAAATAACACATGGTTCACATTAAAGGTATAGGACAAATGCACCGAAAATATAGGGTAAGTCAGACAAATTTCAAAATGGTCGGATTTTTCTCGTTTATAAATACGGAAAAATAAACAAGGACTGGAACATTAACTGGAAACATTAAAGATATAAATTTGAAACTGAGGATCTTTAATTTACTTTTTAATTAACTTAATTTTTTCCTCAACAATTTTTTTTGTTTAAATTGTTTGCAATGTGGTTTTGATTATAATTTTTTTACCAATATAACTTTATTAGGAATATTGCAACAGTCAATTTAGTTCAGACATTGAGTTTTACATAAATTCAGTAGTCATTTTAATTTTCTCTGCATTTATTAAAACCCTTATATTGTTTTTAGCAAAATATCCAAAGTACTGATTAATGCACTAATGCATAATTTTTTTTATAAATAACTTGTAAATAGTATCAATTTTAAAACAACATAACGATAATAATAAGATAATAAGAAATATTAACGGATAAAAATATTAATTTGCAATTCCTTGCACTGAAGAAACATGTTTCTTGTATTTTCTCTTACATAACTTCAGCAACTATGAAAAATATAATTTTATTAAGATTTTTTAAATGCTAATGGAAAAAATTTAACTTATTGAACTCATACCATTGAAGATGCTTTAAACTTCAATTACCATTTAAAGGATCGTTTTATCTTTTTTTAATAATGCAGTGTTTCTTTTTTTTGGATGAAATTTTACTACAAAAATAACTACTTAAAACCCCTTTAAAGCGAATAGCAATTTAGTCAGAATACACATTTATACTGCTTTAATAGTGCTGGTTTTATCATTCTGAATGGTGAATCTCTAAGCTTCTTATGTAAATTTTTACACAGTCAGCTTTAAAGAGTTATAGAGTAATAAAAATTCATATATGCTCACTGTGGAGTACTTCCAATATAAAGTGATGCATGAAATGCTATTTAGAAGATTTATTTCTCTTCTTATATTCCTAAAGGAATTATGCTTAGTTTCCAAGCCTTAACCAAGAAAAATCCTTTATACCACTCCCCAAAGTAGTTCAATCTTATTAAAATGTATCATGTTGCCCAGGTTATACGCTTCTAAGCTTATTCGAAGTATAAAGTATTTTCACTGTATTTAGCGAAGGTTTAGGTGCGTGTTTAATATAAACCCTTTATTTACATGAATAAAAAGTAGAACCAATTGATAAATTAGCATACCTCACTTTTTTGATTGTATTACTATTACGGAATGTATAATTTATAAATTAGTATCACGACATTGAAATAGTAACTATAAATGAGCATTTTATGCAAATTGTGAAGTCAATTTTTAACTTTATATCATTTAGTTACTTTTTAATTCATACTACTTCTACTCTTATCTTTGTCTAATTAGTTTAGCATTAAATTGTTTTAATAAGAAGCAAAAGCAATTAGATTGCAGTAAAGAAAAAAAAATTGTGTAACAATAAAATATAAAAAATTCAAGTATCTTCATTGTTTCTATATTACTTATTTTATCATTATTCTTACATAATGCATGATACTCCTTCATAACATAAGATGGTACTTTAAATAAGTACAGAATATATAGGTAAATCTTCAAAAAAAAATTTTGGAACAATATATTTTACCATAATAGTATATTCCTATCTCAAATGATTCTACTTCCTACTTTCATGTAAAAGGTTGAATATAATATAGCTTACACAATCCACGGTTTGAAGTTAAATATTTTGAAAAAAATTTCAACCAAATCAGTGAAGTCAAAAAAAAATTAATCCGAAAATTCTAAAAAAGACAAAATTTTATACTAAAGAACAAAACTTTTCCTCACTTTTACGAATTGCACTTCGAACTCTTTGATGACACGAGCAATAAATGCAACTTACAAGAGCATAATCAAATACATCCAAATGAAAATACATTCAGATTCTACTTTTCAATGACCCGAAATACCTTTTCTATCTGAAAAGTGGCATTATGTAGAATTGATTGAAGCTTCCCTTTAACAGCCCTCATCGATAAAGTGCCCTATTAAGGGAACTTCACCCCTCAAACTCTTATTGATGCGGATTTCACATTAAAGGGTCGCTCCGTTTAATGATCCTGGCATCTGATCTCCTTGTAGAAGGAGACCGTTACATTATTAGGGGCTTCCTCTCTATGCGAGTGGATAGCTTTTATTATTTCGAATTGGCTCTCGTATAAAGCTTTTAGCTCTGCCTAATTCTTCCATAAATTTCACTTCAAGGGGATGTTGCGGTTGAGGGGGTGATGGTTTTGGTGAGGGAAGGGGTGGTTTCGTGGAATTCGAAATTATGTGCTTACAGAGAAATCTGTTGGGTTAACTTTAAAGGGGTTGTTGAATATATATAGGAGTTATTTGTTCTTCAAGAAACCTTAAAGTGGGATTTAATAACGATATTTGTGTGAACTCTTAATTAACCTATTTATGTTACTTGAAATTTAATTGAAACGCGTGTGCTTTTGCAATATAGAATTCAAATGAAAAATTATGTGTATTGATTTATTTAAATTACATTGTTTGTATAAATTTTCAAAGTTTTGTAAGATTGGGAATACAGTTTCAGTACATTTGATTTTTATGTAATGACCTCGTTAAGACATAATTTCACACATTATAACTTTTATAAAAGGTTATAAAAATTAATTGTATGCAGAAGATTTGGAATTGATAATTAATTGGATATGTTTTTATAAATTGGTTGTTAAAAAATTTAAATTTAAAAAATAAAATAAATAAATAATTTTTTAAAGTTAGTAAGGCATTCACAATTGTTCCGGTCTAAAATTAAATCCATATCTGCCACACTGTATCTGTCGTCGAGTTCGATTCTCAGCCTTCCCCTGAGCTGAGTGTATTTTCTTTCTTTCTTGGCCAGTAAAAATTATGTTTATATCTGTCTGTCTTACTTGACGAAGATTTATAAACTGATCCTCGAGATCAAGCACACGCCAAAAACCACAGAAAAAAGATAGCACAAAAAATCGAGGAAAAAAGTTTCGTATAAAACCATGTTTGAGTGTATTGTGTAACACTGTTAAGTGAATAGAAGCAAACTAGGGGGCTATTACCCCCTGCTCTCTATCGCTAGCCAACCCCCAGGAACTGCTGACGCAGTTCCCCTAGGATCGCTTCGCAATCCTGTGCTCGCTACGCTCGCTCGCCATACGCTGGTACAGCCTAGCTGAGATTCATTACCAACTAAATTTATTGGTTAAAATAGAGTTTTATAAATAGTAATATGCAGCAGAGAAACATCGTAAGAGAATTATATATATAGATGCTAACTGAAGGTACTTAATTTATTTTGAAAACGAAATAAATATCAGCTATTAATTTAAGGCCGACTACGACTATACTAGCAAGATACCACCAAAGATGATTTTTCTCATTTACACTTGTTACAGCTTACACTACAAAACAATCATAAATAATTTTTTGAAATATTTAAGTCAAATATTGAAGCAATTTAATTTGTAGGGATCTTAGATGATTACATTTATTTTTGTAATTAACTAAATCGCTTCATTTGGAAAAATATATTAAGTATTTTAACCCATCCAGTCTTCAGATCCACAAATTCTCCACACAATTTAAGAGCAATTTTGGGAGCTTAGGACTAAAAAGGGTTAAAAGCCAATCTCTCAAAACTAAGTCATGATATTTTTAATATTTGAAATTCTGTGAAGACACGATTATCATTATTTAACAAAATTCAATTGGTATATAGCTATTTTATAAGATGATTAGATGTGACCCTTAATGTGTAAAAGAAAAGGACATTAATGAATATAAGTTTTAAAAGCATCCCCAATATCCTACTTAGCTAGAAGACATAACATTTGTCAAAAAATATTGTTCTTTTCAAGCGTTTAAAATTTCGACGTTCTATGATTATATTTCTACGTTTGAATGATTTCTTCATGCCTTTCTAAGCGAAAATGAAAAATCGAATGGATAATGATTGAGGTAGATCCATGTATAAACCCTCAATATACGAAGTATACATTCAAAATTTCCTTTTAAATTCCAAAGCTTTGAGGAATTATGTGATATTCTTACCTTTTTAATACAATTGCTTGGAGAGGACTCATTGTAGCGAATGAAATATTCAAAAAGTTTTCGATCGCTAGAGCTTTTTTCAGGGGGTTTTTGTGCTACTCTGAATTTTTTCAAAACAAGAAAATATTTATAAGAAAATCTTATGACTTTGGGTTTGCAAGATAAAACCGCTTCGGATTTTTTCGGCATTGGGAGATAGGCGCACTTGAAAAATGCGCCACTGACAAACAAAAAGAAATTATTCGGGGTACTCTTTGCATTTAATGTTACTTGAGGTGGTATTATTTAAATTTCAGCTGTACCCTAAAGTAAAAGTGGTATAAGTTGTGTTTATCTTAAAAATTGTCTACATTATATTGATGTCATATAACATTTGCTTGTTTATCCACTCTTTTGTTATTTTATTGATTGAAAGTATTTAATATATATATTTTTTCCAATATCTTTCCAAAAAAAATATTTATTTTAGGAAAACCTAATAAGAAAAGTGATACAGATAACTGTTTTTGTAGATGATGTGATCAATGTTTACGTTTCTCTCATAAAAAGAGTTATAGTTTATGATACTATAATGCCGTCCTAAATGAAATTGCACATAAACGAGTATTCTCAAAAATTCAATATATTTCCCCATTGGCGCATTTCTTAATTTCCGAGAATATATCTTTCTACTTCTAAGCCACTACAATGGTTGTCTAAATCATGAAAAGACCCCTTTAATATAAGAATTGAAAGCAAACATCCTTCTTTGTTAGATTGAATTTCCTATGAATTTTAAATAAAAAATAGTACGTAAACTAAAAGAGATTATAGTTTAAACACATTGTGTATAGTTTTAAATATATATTAGAGTATTATTACATCTAGAATATTATATGCGAGTTGCTAAAAATTGCAGCTGAAATGTTGTGTATTTTTAATTATCTACAAATTTGTAATATAACCCTATTTGCTTTTTGGATACCGAACTCTAATGCAGCCCAATGCCATAGCCAATTACAAAGGTTTGATCTGATAGGAGGGTCTTACCTAAAAGAATAAAAAGTCTGCCAAATATTCTTTTGGCGAGATTTTTCTCAGAGTAAATCTGAATGAAATTGCCTTTATGTGCACTTTCGCTTAGGACGGCAGTATAGAAATCTCTCAAGATCAAACACATTAATTTGCGTAATGTCAAGTTTGACAGTTAGCCAAATTTCTCCTTCTTTAAATATTGGTTATTATTTTACTTTATTTAATGTTTTGTAAAATCTGCCCGTCTGTCCCGTAAAGTAGACTGTTTTTAAAGAACTTATATTAGTGTTTTATTAAGAAGGTAAAAGTAAAATTTGACATATTTATTAATTAAATAATTGTTTTTTAATCCGTAAAATACTAACATACCAGATCTTTTAAGGTACCCGACTACATGAAAAACCGATTTTCAACGATTTGAGGTTTTGCACAGTGCCGTTACAATGTCCGTTCACTTTGCTTTATTACATGGTAGTGAATCCTCCAAAAATAAAATCGACTTTTTAGCAGTTTTAATGTTTGATTATTGGTATTCAGAACAACAATTTTTCACATTTCGTTTCTATCGTTTTTGTTAAGTAGGAGGTATTAGATCCTCTCTCTTTGTTATTCTACTCACACAAGTAACAAACACACTACCATAGTCCATAACATACACACTACCATGTAAATAAAATAGGCGGCTGAGAAAGTCATGCAATATTTTCCTACTTGCCCCACTCTATTTCTTTTCTAATGCCACATCGTTGTTATGTTGTTGTTGTCGAGTGCCACTAGGAATTCCCAAGCTCCACAAGGATTCAAGGCAAAGGGGGTGCGGCTCCTGAGAATGTGAGGCTCATAAATGGCAGGAGTCCGACTTCTACCTCATGAGATGATAGATGCTGCCACTATTTATCACCACCTCCTCAATCGTTGTCATGGTGACGAGATAAAAATTTAACCACGATCCTCCTGTTCTATTTACACAAATTTCAACCAGTCAAACATCTTCACTATCCGTTTCCTTTATATTCATTTCTATAAACTTTTCGATCAAAAATGTATCCAAGCATCTACATTTAATACAAACTTAATTTCATTGAGTTTCTCACATCTAAAAAAAAGTATCACTAGACAGAGACATCCATCATCTAAAACCCAAAGAAACACTTCAACAAAGCTTTTAGGGAAACCCCAACTTAGCTCAATCCGGCCTTTTAGAAAGATCGAACTAGTACACGGGCATGTGACTTATTCCTGTTTCACTTCATCCTAAGAGTTATTTACTTTATAAAGAAGGCAGCTGTTTTTACGGAGTTTGAGAGTTTAAAAAAATGAAGATGTGGGATCGAAGTAAATTCAAAAACTTAGAAGACTGAAAGGGTTTTCTCTCTTTTCTTCATTTTTTCTTCTTGTTTTTTTGCTTCTTATTGCACAGAAATGGATTGATGAAGCTGAACTTCAGATAGCTCGGCTCTATCCCACACAAGTGCTTCGGGAAATATTTTTCCATGCATGCTTGATGTTCTCATATTTTTTTTCCTTCCTCGGAATTTTATACTAACTCTCTGAAGTGTGTGTCTTTTAAAATATCCCATGCAGGACAGGAGAGACGTCTACGGGACTCGGGAGATGCAAAGTGAAGAGGTTTTATAAAGTGCATTGGTTTCCTTAGCAAAATGTTGTTTTTCTGTCCTGTATCATGTGTATGGAATTGGTAGCACCTGTGCATGGTTTGAAAACACTCTTCTTAGAGAAGCTCAATGTCCCCAGTTCCTGAGGTTTCTTAAGAAAGTTCAATAAAGTTGTGAGTTTCTTTTGGTCTAGACTGAAAACAGGGATTTAGGTTTTCTAATGCTTTGGAATCGAAGAAGAAAAGCTAAGATAACTAAAGAGTAAAAATAGAGTTTGGGAGAGTATATTTGTAGATTTTTAGTATGACACCATTCACACAAACCTATTTTTTATTCAGATTTCATAGCTATTATACATGGTTGCTTATACCGCTGTTGGGTTTGAATTTGACCGTTAAAAACTAGGTTATCCTATTTTGGAATAGAATGAACTTGTGATAAAGAAATGGGGAAAAATAGGTTATGAAATTCTGTATCGTTTTGCTTCCTCAATATCTTTCTCTGTGGAACAAATTTTATTTTGCAAATCCATTTTCTACCATCTTGTATTTTGGTCTTATAATTAAATGTTCTATTTAAAGACTTCTACTGTGTGGAGGACAGTATTAAAAACGAAAAAGAACAAACATATCTCTATGCTTTCGAATTATACTTATTTCAACGTATGTGTGTTGTGGAAGTAAAAGAAAAAAAGTATCTACCCTACAACTGGTCAAAGCATCAGAACAGTTTTGTGTTTTCAATTTAACGGTACTTTTTTGTGTCAGCCATAACACTTTAAACTTTATTGCGTTTTTATAGTTGTTTGACTGATTGAAAACGGTTCTTAAAGTCTTCCATTTAGCAACACCAAGTAAAGTATTTATAGTTTGAGGACAAAATAAAAGTTATTAAATATATTGTGAGAGTATGATGTATAATGGTTAGAGTTATATGTATTGTTCATTAACGGAATTTTCACAAACATATTTTTATATTTGAAAATTTGTTAATTAAATCGTAAAACTAAACTGGGTGATTTATAAATATTTTTGGATTATTCTTTAACACGTTTTATCTATGTGTTATTATTTATCATTATTATTATATTAATAATCATGAAGTGTAAATGAAAAAACACATAATGATGGATAGATTTATTTGTACACGATATACTCTCAAAAGCAATTGACTTTGTTTTCTAAAAGAATTTAGTCTGGACTCTTCCACCGACTTTATGGACTTTTGAACTTCAAACAAAGCCCGAAAAAGTATTGTCAACAGTACATGATCGATGTGCTATCTTGGATGTCAAACTCATCTTCCGAAGACCATGATGGATAAGTGTGCAGATAACCTTTGTACCGTTACCTGAAATTATTTTTTAACGGTATTAATAATATCGGCTTTTAAATGACACTTAATAAACTTGGGAGAGATTCTTTATTAAATTCGATACAGTCTAAACGAATGTGTAAGGGGGACAAAGAAATATTCAGAAACTTGAATTAGAGCAAACTTATTTAGTTACTAAAATATAAGAAAGCCATCAAAGAAAATTCCTTTTGGTTCCACATGGTTCTATGTTTAATAGATATACAAGGTGTTTCAAAAGTCCTTTTCACGGCTTTTATTTTGAAGCTACGTTCCCTAGGGTCATGGAAGTAAGGTAAAAGCCCCCCTAAAAAATAGCAATGTGCAGGTTTTTTTCATTTTTCTATTACATTTTATCTTTATTTAACTAAAAAAGCATAAAAATACATAATATCGTTGAAAAACTTGTAAACTTGGGACCTTCTTTTATACCTGAAAAGTACCATTTTCACATGGTAATATTCACCATAATGTAATGAAATTTTTCTTAGTGAGTTTTTCGTAACGGTGGCAACATTACAATCATTGAAGTTTTTGCTCTATCTCCTTCAATTTTTTTATTTTGCCCCTAGGTGCAATGTATAGACCTTGCAACCTTACATCCATGACCCTTGGAGGTGTTGCTTCAAAATAAAATGAGTGAAAGGGACTTTTTGAAACACCCTTAATGGTTTAAGGGGTCGTGTAATATTTTTCTCTGAAGTAATTAACAAAAATAATGGCAGGGTGCAGTTTTACCGAACCAATTTTAACAATCACTTCCATTAAACAGTAAGCCATGCATGCATTATTTATAACTTCTGTGTGCATGACTTCTTTTCATTTTGAAATTAAATTCATCTTTACTTTTGAGTTTAGAAATGCAAATTGTTCTTGGCAGATGCATCTTGTATTCAGCTATGAATTAATTGAGCGTGTATCCTATATAATTATTATCTGTTATAAACTATGAGAACGATATAAAGAAATATATATTTCATGGTAGAAAACGAGCTTATACGTTTTACTCATGCATTAGGGTAGAAAAATAACAGTCTCGGACATTTCTTAAAATTGTTTTTATGCTTTATTAGATGAAAATATTTATTTCTTCCCCCATTTTTTGCAATGGTTCTATATAATCTTTATTGCGCTGCATAAAAATGAAAATTTGAATTATTCATTTTCATACATCTGTTGTATCATTGCAGATATACTATGTAACATTTTACGCAGAGAAACCTATGATCTTTGAATAAAATAACTTGAAATCCTATTTTGAAACATACAATATTAATTTAGGCCATGTATTCAAGATGGATCGTTAGGTAGTTATTAGTATTTACATAATGATCTTCTAGACGTCTTCAAAATGGCTTCGCGTGATTTATTATTCTTCAGAAGATATTGTAACCAGTTAAGCTTCTTTGGCATTTAGGTTTACAAGACACGATTTACCCAGACATTAAAGGGTGCCTTGATGGGTACTTATCAAATTTCAAAAGATTGGTAATTACTGGTTTGACTCTCATACAAATTACATTAACCTTACATTTTAGCGGTTTTCTAATTACTAAATACTAATTCCAGTAAAAGGCAAACAAGTAGTTTTGAAAGTACAGCGGATATGACTTAAAATTTAATACAAAAATATAAAAAAATAAGTAAGATATAAATGAAATGTATCCCCACTTCTTTTATTTTTTTGTTATTAATCTTCTATTGCCGACGTGCTGGCCTAGTGGTTAGAGCATCTGACTGCGAAGACGTACGTCTGGGGTTCGAATCCTCGTTTGACACTGTTGTTAGTGTCTGTCCTTGTGTGATGAATGCATGTGTCTCCCCTGTGTAAAAGGGGGTTGTGCGAGCGAATGTGTGTGGCGCAGGTAGCAGTACCTCACCTATGTTGTTCTGGCCCACAGGTGCTCGCTGGGTAACGCTGAGTAGATACTTCTTAGGACATTCCAGTGGTCAAGGATGAAAAATATAATTCCCGCCTATAAGAAAAAAATTATAATATTGGTTATTTCAAAAATAACACATTCAAAAATAATTTTATTAAGTTATATCCATGTGTACTTTCGTTTGAAACCATGTATGTAATCACTCGTGCATAGAACAAATTTGTAATGTTCGGCACTAGTTAACTAAAAGTAGTTGAAAAGTAGTTAACTAATAGTTGCAACTACTAGTTAACTTGTAGCTCAACTACTTTTGGTTTAGAGTAGTTGAACTAGTAGTTTAACTACTTTTTTCACCAACTACTAGTTCCAACTACTTTCAAAAAGTTCAACTACTTCAAAAAATATTGAAAGATCAAAATTTTTAAAAATATGTTATATCTACTAACAATGCCATTTTTCGTGATACATTTTCATATTTAACAACCTTGAAATATATTTCCTCCCAGCAATTGACATATAAATGCAACCCTTTTTTGAAATCCTCTCTAGAAATTAGGGAGTTCAGGGTTTTCTCTCCTGGAAATTCCAGCACTTTGAAAAGCGATTTTAGGCTAGGTTTACGAGGATTCTAGATGTTTTTCCTACATTAAAAGTTAGTAAGGCAATACTTAAAATTAACAGCCCAATTTTGTGCTTGAAATATTGTTGTTCAGGCTAAGGGGGTTTAGAACCCTTAAACCCCCTTATATGCGACACTGTACTGACTACTATAAATACAACTTAGAAAACTTTAAGACACCAAAAACCTGTATACCTATCAAAAATTGGCGAATCTTTAGCCATGATATTTTTGCTATAGGTAAGAAAAAGTAATCGAAAATTTGGGGAAAAATATCTTTTGAAATTAAATTGACTAGTTAACTAGTAGTTAACTACTTTGGAAAATAATCAACTACTAGTTACAACTACTTCCAAGAAAAAGTAGTTAATAGTAGTTACAACTACTTTTGTCCAGACTAGTTGGTAGTTGGTAGTTAACTACTTTTTGACCAGTAGTTGCCGAACACTACAAATTTGGTATGATATATGAGCGTTTGAGAAGGCTCCACATGTATACACTGGAAAGAAGAAGGAAAAGGGGAGATTTGATTCAGCTATTCAAGCTAGTAAAATGAGGGGATACAGAAAGTTTAAATTTTAATAGGGATAAAAGAACAAGGGGCTATGGGTACAAATTGAATAAGACTCATTTTAATCGGGATTTAAGGAAATATTACTACTTTAATAGGGTAATTGATATATGGAACGCGTTGCCAGAAAATATAGTAAATTCAAAGGGTGTGTATGGGTTTAAGCTAAAATTAGACAGTCAGTGGGATTTGATGAATGAATAAACAATGGACCAGTCTTGTTGGGCTTCGAGCCTGTAGCCGGTCGACAATATTTGTATTTGTATTTTTTCAAAACAAAACCAGTTAGTCCGTATAAAATGAAACTGCTTCTCCGAACTATTGAATCCCAAGACAATTTATTTTATTGTTGCTTTCCAAAGAAACGCTCTTAAATTTTGCATGTTAAACCGTTGAGGAAACGAAACACAAAGAAATAATGACGGACAAATGTTACTATTTCTGATGTAGATCTTCGAGTTCCTTTCTTAAATGCGATGTTCTCCGCATTGGACACCATTTCAAGAACTGTAAAAACGGGCTGTAACGCGCACGTTTCTTAGTTTAAAATTCAACGTGTGTAATAAATGCAGGGACTTATTCCTTCAAAAAATTTTACTGTCGCAGAATGTTTTCCAGATCCAGACGGAGCTGTATGTAGACAGACTGTGTGTGTGCAGTATTAATTTTTTCTCTCTTAGAAAATAACATAAAGCTTGCTCTAGGATTTCTTATTGTTTCGCATTTCAAACTGTTTTGGAATGTTAAAAAGTAAAATATTTCTGTTTTCTGGCTGCATTTAAATTGCTATTAAAGTTTCTGTGCATGGGAAGCAAATTTCTTTTTTATTTGTAGAAAGTAGGAATTGAAATCATAAAATATCATTATTTTAGATCTCATTCTTTTCAAGGATGTAGTTTCTGAACATGTAATTCCTCCCGTTTTGACGAACGGATTATCTGCTATGGAAATATTTTGCTTATCTAAGGAATGGTAGTTAGCTATTTGTTTAAGTATAGTTTAAAGTATACGTACTATAAAAAATACGTACTACTAAAGTATACGTAAAAGTGCAAATAACGTATAGATTCGCAATATTAATTTAAATTTAAAAAAATATCATAATTTTGACATCCCGCCATTTCCTGCAATAATGAAGTTGAAACATAACCACGAAAATAATACTACTTATTATTTTGAGGCAAAAAGTAAATACCCTTATTACTAATTAAATAACAGAAGTTATTTCTTTACTTAAAGTTTATAATTCATCACTTTAAAAATGAGTATAGGCAAGCTTTTTGAATCAATCTAGTACTTCATGAATTAGTACTTTTATTGAGCCCATTAAAGCATATACTATGATATTTTCGGAATAAGTATGCCTCCTTATGAATCCTATGGAATATTTAGGGGCAGCTAGGACTGAAGGGGTAAAACTCACAGTAAACCTAAGTTGGCGAAAAAAAAGCATGCAAACATAAAAATTTTAATTGCAAATTATTAAAACCCATTACTGCCTGACGTCCCTTTTTAGGGACGTTTTTTAAAAATCCTCCCATTTCTACAAAAATTGTTCCTTTCAATCATAATTTACAAGGATGTATCTCTGATCTTCATAGAACATAAAGAACACAAGAAGAAAGCAGAATTTTAAAAATTTTTCACTCTTTTTAAAGTTAGAAGATAGAATTTTTCAGAAAAGTGCTTTTTTAAAAATTTTAAAATAAAAAGCTTAAAAATCCTAGTTGTGATTTGAAAAAAATTTCAATGCCGATATATATTACTGTTTATACATTAAATCAGTTGGGGTAATTTTTTATTTTTCCAAAATATATTATCTTGACCTTATTTTGGACCCTCAAAAAGCGTAGGGACGTCAGGCACGAATGCCCCGTGGTTTTCCCCATAGTGAAATGCTAGTATTTCCTTCATTTTTCATAAAAACGCGTTCGATTCTTATGAAATGAATTAAATAACTGATATTTATAAAATTAATTTAATTTTAGCTAGTAAATTTATTATTTTTGTTTATTTTTTTTGGAAAATACTGTTTTTTCTGCTAAATTAATGGAATAAAAAGTTTTAAATTATAAGGAACTAATTAATTTGTATTAATTAAAAGGAATAAACTAATTATTTTACTATATTTATAACTTATGCAAATATATTCCGGTTATATTTTAATTAAAAGTTTAATAATTATTAGTTATAATGACCTTTTGTCATTAAAATTCCCAAAAAAGTCCCTTTTGTGATACATTTTCGGCTTTTTTCTAATTAGATGTCGCTAATCATTGTGTTCTATACTGCAGATCAATCTATATCATCTGGCTTGCTAATGCACATCCCACTAATGCTTGATTTTTGGGGAGAAATTCGTGTTCCGCACAATTAAATTAAATAAAATGAAAAAAGTATGGTCATTTGAAAGACTTAAACTTCACAAATTGAGATATTCTGATGGATTTGAGGTGTGTTAAAGTAATTAATACTTAACATTAGATAACATATAAACAAAGAATGCCTTTTTCAATTAAAAACCTTAATTAATTTGCAATTAACATAGATTAGGGAGGAAAAAACGTGTTTTAGAGCATAAAAAATGCTCAAATTACTTTAATTTAGTTGTTTTGGGGCTATTTACTATGTTTTTACCAAATATTTAAGAAAAATTAAAAGTTGAGCATTAATGGGTTAATTAAATACTCGTCTTAAAGTAATAAGTTATTCCTCACATTTAAATCTACTATGGAAAATAATGTTTTCGTATGAGTTAAAAACGTTTTTCTGAAAAATTTTATTTTTAAAAAACTGTGATTAAAAATAACTTTAACAGTATCTATTTTAAAATAGTAGGTATAACTTATTATGTACCCGAAGATAAGTATTTGTACCCAATTTCATGTTTATTACTTGAATTGTTTTTGAAAAATCTTGCGCGCAGTGAAATTTTTTCCTTTTTTGATTACTCCAATAAAAACCTACAAAACTTTTTAAATTATGGGTATTTATGTATTAATATATAGTTCTTATGCGGTAAAAATTTAAAGTTTCTACAGAAATTAGTTTTAGTGTAATACTAGATCGACCCTTTGCATAGAGTCCTGAGACCCCTTAAAAAAATTATAAATCATCTTAAAATGCGTTTTACTGCATATAAATTTCTTAAGATTTAAAGATGGTCAAAGTTCAAATATGAAATAGACAATTTAAGATCAAACTTGAACCACCCCAAACCGCAGATACTCTCTCACCACCCAACAACCCTCGCTAAAGAACACGAAAACTAACCTCAATCCCCGCACTATACTAAAGCCTTTTCATCCCTGTTGATCAAGCTAAACCAACCCTAAACGCATCTTCCTCCAGGACTGTCCAAACAGTTACCCTGAGGTCAGCACGGTAGCAGATCTCATTACGGAGTCCGGTGTTTGACCATTACGCCAATACACAGGGCTCCACGAATAATTCACAATTAAAAGGTCCCTCTCGGCCCCAACATGGCGGAATTGTCACCGATTCCGCGGCGATAATGGACTCGCTAATCACTTCCGTATCAGATTTGTGTGCTGTGCCTTCGGGAGAGAGGGAACAAATTGAAATTTGAGTATTCGGAACTGGTTTTGTTGTCGTGATTCCGGATGGGATGGACTAGGTGGGTTGTTCCGGACTCACTGATTTCTGCTGGGTCGGTAAGTATGTGAGTAGGAGTTGTTTGTTAAGTTCTGGATAATGTGAAGTAGTACTATACTTCACAGCAAAGTTTCCTGAACTCACTACATGCACTCTTAAAACGATTGTATCAAAATTGAGTAAAAAGTACTCAAAAAGGCTCCGATCCAATAAGTACTCAAATTTGAATACATGAATATACTCATTTCTGAAAAATGTGCATACTCAAAAATGAAACATCTTGAGCTTGAACTCAAAAATCAGCTCACGATGTTTCATTTTTGAGCATGCACATTTCAGAATGAGTATATTCATGTATTCAAATTTGAGTACTTATTGGATCGGAGCCTTTTTGAGTACTTTTTACTCAATTTTGATACAATCGTTTTAAGAGTGTGGAAGGAGAAAGTGAGTAAACACAAAGCCTGTTGGGTTGATAGGAGGAATTTCGATACGCGAATCGTGGTAAAAAGACACTATTTGTACATGGGTTTAACGAATTAATCATATTTTAAAATTGTTCTTTGTTTCACTCGAAATTCAGACACCGCGATGGGAACTACTTTGTTAGTGACGTAGTAGGTTCATCTTAAGTTGCTGTCTAGTATACCAACTTTATCTGTGCAGTTTGTACCAGACTGCGACATTACTTGACAATGACTGAGAGCAAACAAAGTACTTCCCTGCGTGTGTCTCAATTTTGAGTGAAATTAAGAACTTCGTAAAAGTGATTAGTTTGTTAAAATCATGCATTATAGCGTCTTTTTTAACTATTTGCGTACCGAAACTCCTTCTATACTCGAATGCAACTTAAGTTGAGCCTGACGTCACGCGGAAGAAAATCTGAGTAAACAGAAAGCTTGCTGGGCTTGGTGAGATCTTATTGGATGGCGAGTTTTATTCAAACAAATGTACTATACTACGCACTGCGCCACTTGAAAAATAATAATACTCAACATTTTGCAAATCGGTATGAAAAGACGCTTAATATACGTGGATTTAAAAAAAACTAATCATATTTTAAAATTGAATCTCTTAATTTCACTCAAAAACCGCACGGGTAACTTCTTTCTTTGGTTGCTCTCAGCATATTTCTACAAGTTCAAGTTTAGTTGCAACTGAATATAGCAACCCAACAACTTTCTATTTACTCGGTTTTTCCGGCGCAAGTTCAGAGGTGCTGATGCGCCAAGTTTTTAGCAGTAAACATGACTAATATGGTAACCCTAACTAATGTTAAAAGAGTCATTTGGCTTCTAAATATAGCGCCAAATAGCCAAAATTCGCCAATCATCCGCACCTCTGAACTTGCGCCGTTTTTCCTTCATCGAAGATAAGTCATGGCGTAACTAGCATTCCAGGGGTCCGGGGCAGGTATGAAAAGGTCCCCCAAAATTCATACATTTAATTTTTTAACGAATTTAATTGTTATTATGTAATTAGTTTCATAACTTATTATAATTAATTGATGGATTTAATTAACATAAATTAAATTACTACTACTTTATTTACTGTATAATTAAGTAACCAAATTTAACGCAACAGGCTCCTAAAAAATATTCATTCAGATGAACGGACAAGGGTACCAATTTCTAGAACACAATTGAACAGTTACATTAAAAAAATAGTTATTGCACAATCATTAATCAAAAGTCAGACCGCCACGAGAAAAGCTATTATTAAAATTTAAATATTAATAGCCATCACCAGGGGCGTCATTTTAGTTTTTGGTCAGGAGAAGCAAGAATTTTTTAAACGCTTTTATTCTACTTGCTTTTGGCGGCGTTTTACGGGAGGAATTTTAAAACTCGATTTTCGGGCACTTCCCGATATGTTAGGGCCCCGAAACTTTGCACATAGGTGTAACCCTCATGACACTCCAATATCCAATCATTCTCTAGTCAAACATCCAAAGGATTAAGTTAATTAACGAGTATTTTTAATTAACAGAAAAACCAGATTTTGAGACCTTTCCCAAGGGGCTATTCTCCCTAAACCGTGCACAATGTTCTATAAGGCATAACTTCATCATATTCAAAAGTCAAAACGAGAATTGCCCAGTAATTACGATAATTATAGACGATTAATCACTTTTTTCTTTCCGTATTCTTGTACATAAAATTTCAGGCACTTCCAAACGATATAAAGTTCTGAAACTTTGCACCGTGGTGGAAACTCGATGACAATGCAATATTCAATCATCAACTAGTCAAAACCTCCGTAATTTAGGTAATTAACGAGTGTTTTTAGTTATCCTTTTAATTCAAATTTGAGACACTTCCGTGATGCCAATGGCTCCCAAAACCTGAAAGATAATATATTAGGTATATCACTACAATATTTTATCTTCAAAACGTGATTTCTTACCTTCCAATTAACAATTAAGATAATTAGCGATTTAAGATAATAACCGCAAGAAAGAAATCGCCAGAAGAGCGAGAAATCACCAGAAGAGCGAGAAATCGCCGAAAATTGGTGCCCATCCCGAGAGCAGAAAAATACGCTACTTTTATAATTTATGGACTACTGAAAAATCTGAATGGGATGCTTTTTTTTCTTTTTCTTGTGAATCTTTTTGATATGGACGGATTTCATCGGCGAGTGAGCTGATGTTATATTTCACCATCATATTGTAGAAAACTAAAATTCCATTCTAACATCAGATTAAATATGGTTGAAATAAATACATTTTTTCTTGTGAGTTTTTGTTAAAAAAAAATAGCATGACTAAAAAGTAGAAAATAAAAAAAGTAAAAAAAGATTTTTTAAAAAACGCTTTTATTGAAGTGTTCTAAAAGGTCAAAAATAATTAATTCGGTTTGACAAATAATTTATTGGGAAGTAGAAAATAACTTTTTGGTAAGTAAATAATAACTGATTTTTTTAATTCAGAGACAGTAGTTTTATAAGCTGTTTTATATACAGTATCCCATGGGTATTTTCTGGCTTTATTGAATAATTTTTCCTTTCTACGTATAAGAGTTAAAATATCAAGGGTAACCCATTGCTTTTTAGGTTTCTTTCTTGAAAATTTAAAAAACTTACAGTTATTTTTAATGCTTTGTAAATTAAAGGCAAGTTTCTGGTATTGGTGATCAAGACTAGAATTAGGATTAACTTTAAATTTGAATGTCTCTAAGTAGTTATAAAACATGGAATGATTTAGAGCATATGAAGATTCCAATGGATCATTGGTATCTGAAGATTCAAAATAATTCAGTTGACATAGGATAGGATAATGATCATATGTACAGCAGAAACATGATTTTTTGCAGACACATAGTCTTAGATATGAAGTTTTGCACCTCGTCGCCCTTTTTTCGAATTTCGAATTATTTTTGGAGTAATTAAATTCTAAAGTTTCGAAATTTTTTACTCTTTTTCGGTTTTTCGTTATAATAGAAAAACTAATCACAGTAGAAATATGATATTTTAAACACACATACAATTATTTTTTATAGAAAGATTGGCGTTTCGTTTTTAAAAAAATTCGAATTAGTTTTAGAATTATTAAGATACCAAGTTTAAATTTTTTCTTCTCTTTCTGGTCGTTCACTAGAGAAACAGGCGATTGTTTTTAAGAGTCTGATTTCTTATTCCCAATGAGATACACACGTGCATTTTATAAATTTAAAATTTTTTAATGGCATTTTTTTCTCTAAGATGGTTGATGATAATTAGTAGACTTGCTGGATATTTTTGAAAACATTCCGGTTACATTATTAGTAAACTAAAAAGGAATATTTTAGTAACAGTTTTATTTTGATATTTTTGTTGTAATGGTCCGCGTTAAGTTATTGATAAGTTATAGAGATAAAAGGTTTCGATTTTAAATGATCATTAACTAAGCAGACAAGTTTCAGGTTTTCAGGTTTTACTGGATAGTTGAGATGAAACAAGCGAGCTCTGCTCGCTAAGATCGCGAAGCGATCTTCAAAGAACTGCGAAGTAGTTCCGGGGGTTGGTGAGCGATAGCGAGCAGGGGGCAGAGCCCCCTAGTTGTTTTAAGTAAAGGTTTTTGTTCAAAAGCAACGAATGGGTCAAATTGATATACTTGGATGTGGGGTACTTAATACACTCGTGAAGCACATTGATACGCATAAAAGTTCCCATATTTTTGGTTGAGAGATAAATATATCTCAGCAATTTAAAAAAACAGTTTAGTGTAAATTAGATCTACAATTAAGAATATTTATGTCAATTCACTTTCTTTCTTTCTTTTCTATGGGTTTTGTAAATGTTTGAGATTGAAAATTTATTGCATTGTAGCTATGTGCATTCATGAAAGAATACACAGTTAATAAATACACGACCAAGCGATCAGGCACTCTGAATCAGGCACTCTGAAGCATCTGAGAAGTTCTTAGCACTTTCGTAGATAATAAAGGACTCTATTTAAATCCCAAACAGTGACAAAGTATAGTACTATAAATGGCCAAAAACATACCAGTTATTTACTGTCGTATTTTTTAATTTCTTGATGATTTTTGACAAAGATACCTTTGAATTTACAACTCATTCAGGAGCAACTACACCTATGAAAATTAGCCCCTTATTTCCTTAATTAGAGATTTGTTAAAAATGCCCATTTGTCAAATTCTTCGATTATTTTTATTTCTGAATGTTTAATGGAAGATTATTTTTTTGCTTGAAAAAAGGTGTTAAAAATATGCTTCAGGTACACCTCAATAAAAAATAATTTTTACATAGTTTTCAAAAAATATCAAGGACAACAATATTGTTTTTATTTTTACTCTTTTATTTAAAAAATCTTAAAAATAATTTTTTAATAAACGTAGTTAAACTTTGAATACTAACTTCTTCCATAGCCTTCACTAGAAATTCCTAATCCAGAACACACAGTAACACATTTCTTCAAGTTGGACGCAAAAAAAACCTCTCACAAGTAATCTCCAGACAGCCATTATCCCGTTTCCTGTAGATCTTTTTAAAAGTTCTGTTTTCTTCTGACAGCCCATATTAGTGATGAATAACGGAACTCTATAAACTGAAAAATGCATAAAGGCTAAAGGATGAATAAAGGTTAAAAAGTGAGAAATTTAGAGAGTAAGCTCAAGCCTTTAGGTAAGTGAATTTAATAATAATTTTTGATAATTAATACTTTCGATGCCAAAATCTACAAGGCATGATAAGAAATGCTTAAATGTTTAGAAACAAATTAAAACTCCTCTTGCATCCAGATATAATTTTAAAGACAAAATGACTTGCTTATGTTTATACATTACAGCTCTTAAACATTAAAATAAACAGTTTTAAAAACCATCAAGCTTTTCTCAAAGAAACCCTTAGAACTTACCCTAGAAACCCTTAGAACCTTAAGTATGAATTACTCGCAATATTTAAGACAATTTGAAAATAGTTCATTATGCATCACACGTTTCGCAACATTCCGTTCGAACTTCTTCATTCCTTCTATATAACGCATCATTTTCTTTTTAATGAGGCACTTCACCTGAATCGCACACGCAAATGTCAATGCTACACGACCTTCGGGACATTAATTAACTCTGAATTACTTTAGAAATTTCATACCTCATTATTCGCGCAGTCGGAAACACATTTTTCGTAATAATAATAAAATAGAATAATTGAGCCAGACATGTTTCAGAACAAACAAACCAGCATTGCTCATTTAGTTATGGGAAGTGAGGAAAAAGTGTTGAAATTTCTTCCATCGTGGTGTCTGCAAATTAATTTAGGGTAGTTAGTTAATTATCAACAAACCGGGCCAGATTTATTTTCTGGTCCCTTGAAGTTACTTGCATGGTATTTTATAATTACTTAGTTACGGAAGTACTTTAATTGATGCGCCTTAATTAATTGCTTGCTGATGATTCTTTGCTATTTCTTGCACCTTGCTGCGATAAGCGCTAAATGTAATGGAGTTTATGACTGAAAGATGAAAACGGCGGCAGTCCGTTAATTATATGAAAATGCTAAGCCTTTGATGTCTGTGGATGAATGCAATCACTTGTGGGGCAAAGAAATCTCGGATTTTATCAGATGAGACGGTTGCGAAGGTTTATTCGTATAATCTTTTGTAGTGATTTGAGCTAATTGGAAAACTGTTTCAGTCGTAAAGTTGTTTGCTTCCAGTTCCCCTTTGAAAACAGTTTAAAACAGATTAATCAGAAGATCGGCATGAATCAGAGGTTTGGGAAATGTATTCTCATTAATTTAATTCAAAGTGACGTCTAAAAGATTTTGTTCTGAAAATTACAATTGTGGTTTTTGAAAATACTTTTAATACAATTAATGATGCATAATATTTTGCTAACAATTAAGATACACATAGATTGATATACTACGCATCAATTTTCATAATCCTTCTCAAGGTATGTGGTTCCATTTTTCAAGATTATCTCAGTCGTATTTTTATGATGCTTCCCTTTCAAACGTAATGCTGAAAAAAACTATATTCGGTTTGGTAAATACTACTAAAAGTAACTTCAGTAGTATTTTAAAATTAATATAGAATAGTATATGAACTCTATGGGAACTTTTACAATATAATTCAACTAACATTTAAACATCTCGGTTAGCCACGTGAAAGTATTACCTATTGTTAACTAAGGTGAGAGTTTAAGATATGTTTATAAAGCCGCGTTTTTAAATTATGATAGTTGAAAAAACATAGTTAAAGTTGAAGTTAAACTATTAACACCTGTTAGTACGTATTTTGACGAACTGAAAATACTTTTCTATAAATTAAGTTTAAGGGTTACTTTATAGATTGATTTATATTGTGTAAAGAAACTGATGTAATAAAGTAATGGTTGATTTTTTTGGCGGTTCAGTCAACCCATGTTTCGAGATATTTTTATTGTAAAGGCCGATTAAACAGTCAATTATAAAAATTTATTTACTTAGCTAGCCTCTTTTTTATTGAAAGTTTTGGTAATCCTGCAGTCTTTTAACCTTTTCAGATATGACAATTGATTTAATACCTTTAGATATTTCTAAAAAAAATCATCTAATTTTCAAAGTAGACAAAAGAATTAAATAATTTTTCAAAAGTACCTGCTTTAAAGTAGTATTAAAAAACGTTAATAGTATAAAATTTAATTTTTTTTTAACTCAGAAAATTCCATCAGAAAAGTCCAAGGTCTGATTTTATTAAAACATCTTTAGACAAGAATTATTAACTTATGGAAAGCAGTTCATTTATTCTTTATTTAATAAAAAAATGTTTTAATTTAATTTGAAACACAAAAGGATTAAAAATGTTCCTTATCTGAATACAAAACCTCATAAATCCATCACTGTAGGTATAAGATATCTTTCAAAACTATCTAAAATACTGTGAAATTTTGAGTATTTCACAAACGAGGCTTCCCAAAGTATCGAAATTTCTCTCCGAATTCTGTGTGAATGTCTTATTAATGAAAATGTCATCTTCTTGGTGAAAGTCCCTTCCGAATTTGCATATGGATTTTCAATTTAGTTTTTCGATGAAGTTAATTTGTGATTCGTATTATAAATCTCTCATGCCGCTTGGAATCGAATTTGGGGGTCGTTTATCTTGCGGTACACAGAAGCAAATGAGTCTTGAAAATTTATGTGAATAGCAATGAGATTTACTCCAAAGTAAAAACGATATCATGGTTCAAAACCAATATTTAAACAGATAATACTTTTAAAAACTGTGCTTATACTTGAATTCAACACTGACAAGTAAAACTAATTTCAAAAGAATCCTTTAAAACATAGAGGAAATGTCTATACATTTAAATTTTTTGAAGATTTTTAAGTTGAAGAAATATGGTTATTTTCCAAATTAATTTAATGGAATTATTACGGATTTATTCCTAAGTAAAAACGATCTCATGTTTCAAACCAATATTTAAACAAATAGTATTTTCAAAAAGTGTGCTTATAAATGAAATTATTATCATGTAACAAAGTGAATTGATAGAATCCTGGATTTAGTTTATAGTTTTTTTTAAAGCACACGAGATAGAATCATTTAAAGCACAGGGTTAATACCTATACTTCAAAAATTAAAAAAATTTTTAGATAATAATTTTTGTTATTTTGGATTCATATTCCTTTGCTATCTTTTTTATGGTTATAACATTAACTGGATTGGAAATAATATCTTTGAATTATGCACTTCGAAACTTCAAGATCATAAATATGTGTCTACCTTTGTATCTTAATGATTAAAATTAAGTTTAATACAAATACAAATTAAATCGACCAACTACAGGCGTAAGCCCAAGTTTACGTATTAACGAAATACGTATTAATGAACGTATTAATGAAATACGTTTAACGAAAACTATGAAACAAGGTGGGTCCATTAGTTTAAAATTTTAAACAAGTAATAATAAATTTATTATTTGAAGAAAAAAACATATTTTCGGGGTAGTTTGGGATGAACACATTCAATTTTATATATGTAGGTTACAGAAAGACAAAAAAACTTTTTTATGAACATTTATGAAATTTTGATAAGTAATTAAAATATTTAAAGTACTTATTCTGGGGACAATATTTTAAGGAACAATATTTTTATAAACGATACCTAGGAAAATCGCATCAATTCATTTCGTTCTCAGTTATAAATAAAAAAGTGTTACACCTAAATTTTGGATCAGAAAGGGAAAAAAATTACTTCCCTCAAATTATCAAATAGGAAATATTAAACAAGTAAATGTTTATGTTCAATGGCAAATCCCCCGTGTCAATGACTTTTAACTGAAAACAAGCTGTATTTCTAATTTTACACTCTATAAAGCTTGATCTATAGCAGTACCCTACTTTACTACACCGGGGTTGAAAGAACTACAAATCCATCAATATAACCCCCATAACCCCGAACCCAAGAAGTTTCTTCCCATAAATTCTAAGCCAAGAGTTTCCCCAAACAAAAACTCCGAAAACTCTACAATTTACGATCCGGAATTATGGAACACTTTTAACTAACATCCCTTCTCCAACCCTTCTCCCTCACTGCTCTTTTTCATCCTAGAAAAAATACTCCGATCAACCCAAGTGAAAGCTCGACTCTTCTATTGTCCCCCTGAGTTGATATGTTTACTACTTTGCCCGTCAAAGTCGTTTTGTTGGGTTTTCCGTAACTATTGTTCAAAAAAAGTTCTCTCGAGTCTGGAAGTATCGCTGGACGATAGATTGCAGCTCATCCGTCATCCAAAGGTCACTCGGGCGTGAGATGTAGATGAAAGGGGGTTGTGAGGACTACGCTATATCGATTCGAAGGGCTTTACATTGAATGCGAAGTTTGATGGTTGCTCGATGTGTATGAAATTTGAGCGGGTTAAATTCAGATATGCGTGTTTCGAATGGATGGATTATAAATGCGTATGGATGTTTTAAGTTACTGTGTGATTTATAGTTTGATGGATTCGCATGAATGGTTTTGAAGAAGTATTATAGACGGAGTATTTATTGCAAATGCAGTGCAAAAGATGAGGTACTTTGAAGATATATTTAGCTGGGTTAGTGATGAAATATAGTTGATGAAATCTAACAGAGGCTGCTTCAAACCTTTTTATTGTTGCTTGGTGTGTTTATTTATGTAAAATATCTTCCAAATGAAAAGAAACTTCATGTTTAATTTTAACCGATGTTGAATTACTGTTGTCGAGAGGGATACTGGAAGAGCATCCTTGATTATTTTCCAACTGCAAAGTAAAAAGTTTGATATTTTTACACTAAATGTTCTACAGTTTTTGACGAAAACTTTCCGTATGCCTAGAAAACGTGCCTTTTTGAAGAAAATTTTGATTTAGTAAAATCCCCACTAACAGAATAAATTTTAAAAACAGGTAAGGATAAGTAGAAAATTCTAGTCATCATTTAGTTAAGACGATGGCAATTTTTTTTAGCTAGGTGTGTAATATGTTTGCCCGAACGCCTCAATATGATTTGAAATTATGAAATTACTTATAATTATATTGATTTTTATAAAGGTCTCATCTTGTAGCTAACCTAAAAGCACTCTCAAGCTTCTTCAAGTAACGGAAAGTTTCGCTCATTTGACAGAAAAGAAAAAACCCAGATATTTCCTCTAAGTAGAGAAATTTACCGGCAACAGTGTAAGAACTGGTTAAATTTTGGTTATTTGAAGAAAGAATTTCCTGCAAGCCTTTCAGTGAAACTAAATTTACATGTATTCCTTACACCCGCTGCTAGACAAACGAGCTTTCCTGCCACAAGTCATTCGATGTTGCAAAACAACATTTACAGAGCACAGAGGGGAAGTTGCAGTTACAGTGTTATCGGCCGTATAGGTATATTTTGAAGTGTAACATATAGCTCACGTCTTTCAACAACGCTGTATCTCAAAAAACATAATTTTTCAGGATTTGAAGTTTCAAAGTAGATTGAAACGTAACAAAAATAAGTTTTAAACATCCGATTAAACTTTTTCAATGCGGCATAGAAATATGATGACCATACATGATCATAGTAATCTTAAGATATGACGTTGTTTAAAGGAGTTAGCAATATGACCGTGGTAGACTTCGGATCGTTTAGGACTGAATTACGTCACAATCGCAGCACCAATAGATGAGCGCGTTTCAATTTTGTTGATTTTTGCTCTAGGGGACTCGGTACCAAAAATTTTTTTATCTAATAACAAGATTTTACAATCTTTTAAGGTGTTATAAATTATGTATTTACTTCAACTAATTCATATTTAGCCCAAAAAGCAAGTTTGAAAATTTATTTAAAAAAAAAATTACAAAAAACTTCTTAACAATGCCCAAAATTACCCTAAATTTAAATTGATACTCCTCCCTTAATATATGTTCTTTTGATTTGATTTTTTGTCTTAACATAGATTAAACATATATAGTCACTTGTAGGCATGAAAATTTGATTATCTATATAAGTTTCTGAAAAATAAAAAAACTCTGAAATTTGGCATTTTTTTTTCGAAAAATATCCTAATTTTCCACTTTACTGCTCCGTAAAAAAATTCTAACAAATATATTATAAAATCCATGCCTGAAGATGTTAAACAGGTGTCACTGATAATGACTACAAAGTTTGAAGTGGTTTGGATGATTAAAAAAAGGATTTAGATTTTAAACTTTGAAAACCTTGTTTTGAGAAAAAGCCGTTTAAAGATAGAAAACTGGGCTTCTTAAGCCGATCTAAGCTTCAAAAATCCCAAATTTATTTTCCCACTTAGAATCCCCGTATCATTATGAAACTTGGTAGGAATAGTTCTAAGGGTATTGTCTTCATTTTTATTGCAAAATCTCAAATTCGAAATTTTGACCATATTTTGGAACTGAGTTGTTCCCTTAAAAATATCGAAAGAAGGATTTTTTAAAAACTATTATTAAGTAGTGTCTATTTTTAAATTTATAACCCCCTTTTTTACTGTAAAATATTTTTTGTTTTTAAAGAAATACAGGAATTAGCCATTATATTAAATATCCATTGTGCTCAATGTTTAAGACATTATAATTTTTATTTATTTTATGAGCATATTGAAATGCATAAATTAAAATAAAACAACCTCAACCCAACAATTCAGCCATTAGGAGAGTTTGCAGAACTATTTATAATCAGAAGCTTCCCCATTAGGAATAAACATTCAGGGAACTACAACGAAATCCTTTACTAAAACTCGATATCTCTGAGCTATGTTGCCATACATTCTACTACACACAGAACAAGAAAGACGACGCAAATAAAGGAAAATCATAATATAAAGGAATGTGATTCCTTAACATCATTTCTGGAAACGAACCTAATGCTCATAAAACGGAGGCAGTTTGGCATTTGCGGTAATGAAATATTCCTATTCGCTCACTTCTGTCCTAATGTCACAGGAGCACAAACTGCCATTGTAATACGAGGAATCTAAAACTGAAACAAAGAAAAACATAAAGAAATACAATGAGTTCTCCAAGTACGATTTCCATTAGCTGAAGTTATTCTTATATGAAGCCATTGAATGTTTTGGATCCGGACCAAAATAGGAAAATTTTCTAATCATGCGAGCGATGGAGGCGCATTAAATAAGTTTATTTTAGTATTGTTTCCCCTGAAGTAAGAACACTTCGCTGCTTTTGTGCCGGCTTTATTGAATTGTAATGAGTAAAACGGATCGCGGTTCTCTTCTGAGATGTTGTTTTTCTTGCATTCGTAAGTGAATGATAAAATGTGAAAATTTCGTTGTATTCATCTGAGTAGATGATTTAAAAACATTAACTAAACCTATTGTTGTGCAATTGGTCTGCATATCAATCATAATATTTTTCAAGTATCAGGTTTAATACACTTAAAAGTGTTTATGTAACAATAATGAAAAACTACTCTCAAAATATTATATGAATTCCATAAAAATATACAGCAAGATATTTAATTTTATAAAATCCATTGTTTTTAATTACTCCTTTTGTTAAAGTTTTAAAATTATATTCATCGTCTTTTACCCATTTGAAGTATAGGCATGGGCAAATTATAAGATTTTTTAATCTTAAAAACGGTTGTTAAACTTGTCAACATCATACTCACAATAATTTTAAGAAGATTATATAATCCTACTACTATTATAATTGTGAATGTTTGTCCGGATGTTTGTTACTCTTTCACGCAAAAACTACTGAATGGATTTTAATGAAATATTACCATAATGTAGCTTATACATCAGAATAACACATAGGCTATAATTTATAAAGAGAAAATCAGTCCTTCATTCTTTTTTTCCCGTTTTTCCTGCTTTTTTTCACTTATTTTTCCGTGTTTGAAAACCTGTTTTACCAGTCATACAACGAGTTAAAAATAAAACATTGTTTCAAATGAGACACAGATCACTAGACTTTTTCATTTACTAGATCTTTTATTTTAGTTTTAAACACTGGTTTTAAATTTCTTAATTTGTTCACTAGACTTTTTACTACGGTTTCAAATTTGTTATTTTATAAAGGCACCAAGATATTATTAAACATTATCAGAAACATCGGAATTGTAAAAAGTGACAAGAACACCGGGATTGGAAAATTAGCGAGAACATCGGGAAGGAAAAATTACCGAGAACACTGGGATAGGAAATTTACCATAAAGACACCCAGAATACCGGAATATAAAAATTACCGTAAACACTGAGATAGGAAAATTACCGGGAACGCAGCCGGGATTAGAAAAATTACCATGATCACCGGGCAACGGGATAAGATTACCGGGAACACTGGGATAGGAAAGAGGCGCCTGGGATACCGGGATGATTTGTAATATTGCTAATTTACAAAATTATAAATGTATTTTAAGAAATATTTTAAAAAATAAATTTATACACCCCACCCGTGCAAGGCCGGGTATAACAGCTAGTGTTTAAATAAAAACATTATACTTCAAATGAAGTTTTAAAAGATACTATTATATCATACTAGTTATACGCCTGATTAAAATATATTGTGTAGTGTTTTAAAATGTTTCCCAAAACTTTTGAATTTCATTAAACTTCCAGACAATGTTGATCTTTTCTTAAGTTATGTAACCATTGTTGAATACCTTGGGTAAAGGTTTTATTTCATAAAAATACACCTTGTCTTCTTATGAAGCGGTTTCTATTTAAATTTAGCTCGCTATCGTGGTTCTTGTTGTTGTTCTTCTTGTTGGTTCACTAGAGACATTTGCTAACTCTGATGGAGCTGCTTGGTCTTCTTCTTCCAATGTTCGTCTTCTTTGTTATCAATAGTTATTAATGATCAGTTTGTAATTATGAAATTTCTTTAAGGAATGAGATTATGGCTTGAGTTTTCTTCCTTGCATTTATCTTGTTCATTTTCAAGATTTCTGTATAATTTGGGGATGTAATATTGAGGGATTTCATTAGTTTGTTTCTTTGTTTAGAGTACCTTCTGCAATGTAATAACATATGATCATTGGTATCCATCTCGTTGCAGAAGTTGCATTTGGGACTTGAAGTTTGATTATATTTAAAAAGATTTGCTTTCGTTGGAATGGTTTTGTTCTTAATCGAGATATCATGACGTCTTCTTTTCTGTTCGATGTTGAGAATTTTTCTTTTGAATTCAGATTATCCATGTGAGTAAATTCTGCATACTTGTTGTATTTTTTCCACTCTTTATCAGCTTCTTCTTTTATTTTTTGACTTAGATCTTTTATAATATCTTCCGGGGATAACATGTTTCTGATAACTGTTGTAGGTGCCTTTCTTGCTTCTTCATCAGCTTTTTCATTTTCGGAGATGCCCTTATGTCCTGGTGTCCAAATGATTTCTAAACTTCTGGCTTTTCCCAGGGCATCGTTAATGCAATGCATGAGTTGGAGAATTATTTTGGAAGATTTTGAATTTATGGTTTTTAGGGCTCTAATTACTGAGAAACTGTCTGTTAGGATGGCATAATGTTTGTTTTCTTTTATGAAATTTTCTATGGCTATGACTATTGCTATTGCTTCTCCTGTAAAAATTGAATTTAAAAAAGGAATAGTTCCTGCTAGAAATTCAGATGTGTTTATATTGATTGCTGCTACTTTTAAATTTAAGTCTGTTTTAGAAGCATCGGTCGCTATGATGATTTTTTCTAGTAAATTTTCTTCTTTATAGGCTTTAGCTATCGTGGTAAATAATGTATAATGAAATCAATCGTCTAAGGCAGGGGTTCCCAAAGCGGTCGGTATCGACCCCCTAAAAGTAGAAGAAGATTTAAAGGGGGTCAACGTAGCTCTAGGGGTCGATTGTGGGTTGAAGAAGCTTTGGTGGTCGGTAGGGGGTTGATCAAAGTTAAACAGTCATGAAAAAGAAAAGTGGAGAAAAAATTATAGTTCAACATTAAACTCAACTTGAGCCAGATGCAGCTAGAAATCAAGAATTTTTTTGAGAAAATCATCAAGAAACAGATTGAATGTTTTAGAAAGAGATTATTTACGTATAATATTAAGTAATTTTAAACCAAATACACCCTCTTTAGCATCTTAGCATCAGGTTCACCCTTCTCATTGAATATATTTCGTAATTACCCTTAATTGTAATAATAATTTTCTTTCTGAATTTGTTAATTAAAATTATTTACTTTTATTGTATTTTAGTTTATTTGAGGGTTTCAAAATTTCTTTCTTTATAGTTTTTTTATTTTGATAAAATATTGCTATCTTATTGTACAATGCAATATTGTGGATGATTCAAAGAATTTTTCTGATCTCTGAAACTTCCTTTACATCATACCAATTTTTAATTTCAAAGTTTTGAAATATTTTAATGCTTCATTGGTGGTCTATTCCATATTTGAGGATACTCATAGGTGGTCTATTCACCTATGAGTTATCCAGATTGAACTGCACATTACTAGGGAATGAAACCGGCTGTAAAATTTTCCTTCATAAATAATTTTTCTTAAAGAATTTAGTTGGATTTTTGAAAGGGAATCAATGGCCCGGGTAAAATACTACCAAGGGGTCGATGCATGAAAACGTTTGGAAAACAACTCAAGTCTGAGGAAATGAAAACTAAACATTTTAGTACCATATAAACGAAGCCAGATTTCATCTCCAACCCAGATACCTCTAGTAATACTTATACAGGTTGTTTCCGAATTCCCTTTCATGGCTTCTATTTAAAAACAACGTTTCCTAGGGCTATTCCTAGGTAAGTAACCCTGGATAATCCATTGATATGACTCACGGTGCCCCTATAAACCGTTAACGAACAGCGTCCTCGTTTGAGGACAGTGCATAAAAGGGTGTGTAACATAATATCTACGTTCCTAAAATGATGGGCATTACTGCAAATCATCCCACAGATTATCAACTGTCTGGGTTTGTTTACGGTTCCGTGATACGGAACGCAATTTCGCGCTTTTTCCATGTATCACCCTTGTGTTGCCTTTCTATCCAGCTACATCGACTAAAGTCAAGGTGGTAATTTAATTTTCGCTAGTATTTCAAATTAAGGTTTCACTTATAGAGATTGTGGAGGGTAATATGGAATACCATTTATATCTTTCAGAATAACTCTACTGCTTTTAACTAAAAACACAAAATCATTTAAGCACATAACTATAACTAATAGTAATGAAGCTTCAATGGTGGAATAAAACATGATTTATTTTGTTGGTATGGAAAAAGGTAATTTAAAAAAAAGTTGCAAGTGGAGGGTAATATGGAAAACTTGTTTACAACTATTGAAAAACTGATTAGACCGTAATGGCCTAGTGGTTAGAGCATCTGACTGCAAAGCCGTACGTCTGGGGTTCGAATCCCCGTTCGGCATGGGTGTTAGTGTTTCTGTCCTTGTGTGTGTTGAATTTACATATACGGGTCCATACCTTCAGGTGAATTTGTACAAATTTTAAAATAAAAAAATTTAAATTCATAGAGCATAAGTTACTTTTAACGATGAAAACAAGTTTTCACTCTGTCTCCTTTAGTTTTTATTTTACTTTTTTTGAGTTTGCCGCTAGGTATGTTGTAAGTCATCTCAATAGATTATCCATGGTTACTTACCTAGGAGACTACCCTTACTTCCAAGACCATAGAACACGTTGTTTAAAAATAAAACCCGAGAAAAGGACTTGTGAAACACCCTCTGTAGTGTATATCTCAATATCTCCCTAAAGAAGTCTTCTCCACTCGAAGATAGATACTTCCACATTCCTCTCACTAATAAACCGCTAAAACCTCACTAAGACCTCCACAGCAGGAACAGTAGCAAATGCACCCGGAGGCCGCATTCCAGCCAATTTCGCTCCTGATTCATGGTCGGTTGCATCGGACCTTCCCCCAGAGACCCCTTATACACGTTCTATTTTCGAACGGACGTGCTTTGACATCTGATTCGTCCTTAAAGATTCGGATGCTCATTTGGACCTTTCTTTGAAGAATGTATCAATTGGGACTACTCCAAAAAGTCCCCGGTCATCGTATAGAGAGGACTTTTATCCTATTTGCCAGCTGCTATCCTTTTCTAGAGGGCGATAATCACAAAGGTCCCTCTTTTTTTTTGCAATCGGAAGGGTGGATCTATCAGGTCTTTCTTCTTCTTCTCTCTGATGATGGGGGCGATGAAATTAGCTTGCTTGGAAGAAAGAAAACCGGAGCAGGTTTTTCAAAAAAAAGTCGGCGCGAGGAGTGTGTTGTTTATTCGCCTTTTTTTTTCTTTCTGTCCGAGGAATTACACTAATTAAGACATGGTTTATTTTTTGACATCCCAACCTTTAGGGTTTTAGTTTTTAAAATTATCTGTACAATGTAAAAAATTGTGTCTTTCGCATTCATTTCCGAGATTTTTAACTGAATAATTTCGTAAGTTATAAAATGGAATTTTAGCCCTGAATTTTTTTCGTAAACTCACCCAGTGTGTAAACTCACAACTACCAAGCGTCACCTCCATCCATGGACCGGTTTTGTCCTCACTAGGACTCATCAGCACGGAATAGCATGGCAACGCAAGAGAGCAAAGGGCAAGTACTAGTCTAGCCGACTTTAACGGAAAAGTTAATACTACTTTCATTTACCTTGCCTCTCGGGAATTAAATCTGCTCCAGGAATGCCAAGTCATTCCAGCAGATGGTGGAGGACTAATAAATGGAGGACTAATAAATTTTTCGTTATAGTCGGCTAGACAAGAAGACAAGTACTTGCCCTCCTCTCTCTTTCGTTGTCATCCTATGCCGTGCTGATGAGTCCTAGCGAAGACGAAACCGGTTCATGACTGGAGGTGATGCTTGAGAGTTGTGAATTATTGTCCGCTAACTAGCGGTAATGGTGAAATACTCCTTTCACCATTTTCAGTGTGTTCTTACCGTCTGACAGAAAAGTAAACTACTAAAAAAACATACCTTAAATCTCTAACATTGATGAAAGAGCTCACCTTAATATTATTTATGTTTGTTCATAGAGTTAAGAATGCATTTAAAATAGAAAAGCATTCTCCAGGAGTAGATATTTCGCTAGGTTTTACTCCTTAACTAAAGGCACCAGACACCCATTTTCAGTGAAAATATTTATCTATTCAGGAAGCACAACGTATAATTTTTCGTGTGAAAGATGCAACTTATCATTTCATCTATTTTAGGCATTCCAAGTAACTGGCAAAATGATGTTTTCAGAGCCCACACGTTTTAAAGTTTATAGTTTGTTAATGTCTTAAACAGCTTCTGTACAGTTGAATTTAAGAACTGCATTTATGTGTGTTGTATACTTTGAATTAGAAGACGAAAATGTTTTCATAAGTATAAAATGCATTAAATATATCATAAATTATTTTCGTGATTAATAATTTGGATTTTAATGAAGACATCCCTGCATACTAAAGTGAGCTTTTGATCAGAATCATTTACTAAAAGGGTCTTCAGAATGTTGTTGTTTATTTGATATAAAGGGGATTTTAGAGGATGTGTATTTATTTTTGAGATATACTAGCTGGAAAATACCAAATAAAAATATTGGATTAATTTATATAATTTTAGCAGTCTAAAAGGAATTTATTAGCAAAATAATATAATTTTACCCTATTTAGTAAGGAATTCCTATCCCAATGCTCAAATGTGCTTACTATTGTTTAATGAAACCTATTAACTACTTCACAATTCAGTCAATCTTCATTCAGGAACGTAAACATACAAAAAACTGAGGAAACTCGTAAACACTACAACCTTACTCACAAAAATTAAATTCCCAACTGTTTTGTCCATTAAAATTTATCCTTAAAGTGAATAAAGACAGAAACTCATGCGTATCATGACTCAGGAAATAACCCTAATGGAATCATTCGACCAAAGAATGGGATCTAATGATTTTAAGTCCTCCCCACAACTGTTGAGCAAACAACACGGGAGAGGAAATCAGACTTATTCTGTTTCTCTCCTCTCCTAAACGTCTTTGACTGCTTTGATTTATTCAATCTCCAGTTTCCTTGGCGCTCGGCAACATTTCTGGTGAATCCTGTCACGCACGATTTGCATTCGAGGGGAAGCGAGGTTGCTGCCTCCACAGAGTCGTGATTGCGACCCTAGACTTGTCTGGGAGTAAAACAAATACTGACAATTTCAATGAGTTTAGGGTTTTGTTTCTTTGCGGCCAAAGTTGGTTTGTAAACAAAAAGCGGTGGTTTGGCTTTGAGCGCAGTGAGCAGGAGAATGGATGGGGGACGTGGAAAGAATGGATTTTACATGACTCGATTACACAGGTTGGACAAAAAAAGTTATTTTTGTCATGGCAAGCTACATGTCGTAGGACGTATTTGGGACATCTTTTTTTTCTCATTTTAATTGAGGGTTTGTTAATTTATCTTTGCTAGAGTTCACTTCGAGTCTGAGATTTAAAATAGATTTAACCCTTTCAATCCTCAGCCGCCCGATATTACCATAAATCTTATGACGAATTTTGGGTGGCTAGAACTGAAAGGGTGAGGAGAAAGCGGATGATTATTGTAATGTGCCTTATTTCTCAAACCAATTGCTTTATGTTATGATGTTTTTTTTATCTATTAGACTATATATTTTAATTTTTTTTGACATTTGTTGGAAGTGTGAGTAGAAAATTTTGAGATTTTATTATGGAGAGAAAATGTAGATATTTATAAATCGAATTGTGAATTTTGGCATTTTATGTTTTTTTACTAGTGTTTCAAGAAAAGAAATACTTATAAAATATTCAAAGTCATATTACCTTTAAATAAGTCCCCAAATTCGTTTTACGTTATGATATACTTAAAAAGTAAATTTCAAATTAACAGTATCAAAAAATTATTTAGACGAAATATTTAAAAGAATAATTTTCATTGTATCTCTTCAAAACTAAAAAAAATGTGCATCTAAAATATTTTGTAATTAAAATATGTTTCACATAATGGAAATACATATGATATAAGTAACGAAATTA
Source organism: Tetragnatha versicolor (assembly GCA_024610705.1). Taxonomy (NCBI): domain Eukaryota; kingdom Metazoa; phylum Arthropoda; class Arachnida; order Araneae; family Tetragnathidae; genus Tetragnatha; species Tetragnatha versicolor. The sequence continues at coordinate 11,598,601 of JANDEH010000017.1, read as the reverse complement.
AAAATAACCATTCATTGAAAGATTTTGATTAAAAAGGTACTGAGTTCCTATAAGAGTTAATAATACATTCAGAGCATTTTTATTGTGAAGAACGTGCGTAAAAAATTTGATTAATTCACTTACAAAATTATAAATAATCCCCCTAAAAATGTTAAAGAAAATATAAATAATTTTACATCCATATAAAAAGTTTCCATTTTTTTTTTTTAAATAATTACAAAATACTACTTTATCTTTCATAATATTATCTATTTATTTCTTGTTTTCTCCAAATGTACACTTGAATTCAACGAGTTGTGTTTAATAATAAGAAAACACTGTTATCTTTTAATATAAAAAAAACTGCAGCACAATTCGAGTTGGTCTGCTATGTGAGAAGCCACTGGGTTTACGACAGGGAATACTTTGAAATGCCGATAATCACTTTCTGATACTGTACGAGCTTATCAAGCATTACTCAGAAGAAAAAAAACATTTATTGCAACAGGAAGAAAATTGCAGTTCTAAAGAAACTTAAGGCTAGAACTTATATCAAAAGAACTTGGGTACCAAAAAGAAATATATTACAACCAATAATATCCTAATACTATTATAATTGTGAATGTTTGTCTGTATGTTTGTAACTCTTTCACGCAAAAACTACTGAATGGATTTTAATGAAATTTTACAATAATGTAGCTTATACATCAGAATAGGACATATGCTATAATTTATAAAGAGAAAATCAGTACTTCATTCTTTTTTCCCCATTTTTCATGCTTTTTTTCACTTATTTTTCCGTGTTTGAAAACCTGTTTTACCAGTCATGCAAGCCAATAATAGGAAACTTTAGTAGTACCAGTGTTGTAGTTACTACACTGTAAAAAAACTGTAGAAAAACAGAAATTTTCAATAACAATGACTTTATGTTTACAGAGATATTCTGTCATGTAACATTCCCACCCCATTTCTATTTATTTTATGTGAAATAACAGCTTTTATCTAGTGTTTTAGCTTATCTGTACTTAAACAGAAACTTACTGCATCGAAAATGAATACAGCTATTGGCAACATTATACTAAATCTTCGTTGGTTCAGTGGTAGCGTGCGTGCTTTGCATGCGGTAGGTCGTGGGTTCTATCCCCGGATATTAATTAATTAAATTAAAAAAACTCTACTAAAAAAAGTGCATGCGCACAAGCAGAAAATTACTGAAAGGCAACAGAAAAATCTGTAGCTCACTTGACAGAAAGTTTCTTTTTACAGCATTTACCTGTAGGTAACAGCTTTTTTCTGTTTACAGGATTTTTCGGCCTACAGAAATTTTCTGGCAACTTTTGCTGCCAGAAATTTTCTGTTTTTTGCAGGATTATTTTTTACAGTGTAGGAAATTTTATTAATCTCTATATAAATAAAAACGTTTTTGGCTGTGTGTGTATGTATGTGTGTTCCGCATCTCATTTTAGACCACACCGAAGGCGTGGACATTTCCTCCATTTCAGATTTTTTTAATTTGAAATAAATATATTTACTGAAAAATAAAATTTTTTTCATGGAAAACGAGTTAAAAATAAAACATTCTTTCAAATGAGACAGATCACTAGACTTTTTCATTTACTAGACTTTTTATTATAGTTTCAAATTTGTTATTTTATAAAGGCACCAAGATATTTAACATTATCAGGAACATCGGGATAGGAAAAATTACCGGGTTATAAAAATTACCGAGAACACCGGGATAGGATATTCACCATAAGACACCGGGAATACCAGAATATAAAATTACTGGAAACACAGAGATTGGAAAATTACCGGGAACGCCTGGATTAGAAAAATTACCGGGACCACCGGGATAGGAAAAATTACCAAGAACACCGGGATTAGAAAATTATCGGGAACACCGGGATAGGAAAGAGGCGCCTGGGATACCGGGATGATTTGTATTATTGCTAATTTACAAAATTATAAATGTATTTTAAGAAAACTTTAAAAAAATAAATTTATACACCCCACCCGTGCAAGGCCGGGTATAAACAGCTAGTTAACAATATTTGTTTCGCTTATAAAGCAAATGGTTTTCTGCTAGCGTTTAACTTTTTTCAATACCTAAAAAAGCTGTAACAATTTAATAAGATTTGATTAAAATGAAACTTGTTATTATGAGTGTTATAGTAATTTAATTATTTATTTGTCCACAAGCCATATTAAATACTAAAACACAAAGTATTTATATGATATTTTATGTAAAAATAATACATTATCACTCAACCACTTTGATATTTTTTTCCTTAAAATGTTTACTATATTTACTTCTCATTACCCTAGTAAATATATACATTAATTTGCAATCAGTAAATATCCAACACTAATTAAAATGGTTTAGTTTATTTATAAAAACTGTGGGTTTTTTTAGTTTTAGAGGTGATCTTCAAAATGCAACGGTAATAATTTAAGTGGTAATAAAAGCAGTGTTTCAAATGTATTTTTTATAATGTAAAGCATAATTATATATCATTACAAGTTACTTAATAAATGTATTTATTCCTAGATATTATATAGGTTTGTGTTTTTGAAAACATACGATGATATTAAACTCCCTGAGGTGTTTAAGATAATTATCTACTCTAAAAAGAGAATAAAAATATAATTTAAGCCCCACTTTCTCTGTTCTTAAGTTTTTCCTGCAATTCACCTGTATAAGAAAATCGCCCTTGACCTTCAAACTTTGAAGGAATGAAAAGCGAGTTTCCAATAATTTTTATTTGAAAGTGGGTATTAGTCGAAATTATTTGAAAATATAGCTCTAAACAATGTTATTAGAAACTAATGAGGTATAAAAAAATTGCATTTATATTCTTTTTTAATTAAGCTATATAAACTTAATATTCTTTCAAAGTCAACTCTTCTAATAATAAACATCTAATACGTAAAGGTTCATAAATTTCACTTTTATTATTGTTTGAGTTGAATGGAAATTTAAAAAAAAACTTATAAAAATACAATATTATATACCAGTTTCACATTAAAGAAAACATACCTATATATATATATATTTTTTGAAATCGACTTGGATTGATACAAGTTAATGGTTCCAGTGATTAATTTCCTTGTAAACAAACCCTAGAAAAAATAAAACCTCTTTTAAGTAATGAATAATTAGGAGGAAAATATTCCAGACTGTTTTACTAAAGAAAGTTCAAAGCACGTTCTAGTACTTACGGCAAATAAAACATATAGGGACCTCACAGGCATTTTAGCTAGATCACGGATAAGCAGTTAAGCTTTTCTTGCACATTAGTCATGCCCTGGTGGTTGTTTTAGTAGCAGTAGTAACGGTGCTTAGAGACAGATTACTTTGTCTATAAGGGACGGTACGTAAACGCTAACAAAATTATAGATTTAAGAGATTAAAAGCTTAATATTCAAACTAAAAATAAATAAATAAACATAAATTGTAATTAATTTTATTCTTAATATTTATGGTTTCCTGCAATCGCATCTTAATTTTGACGGTAAAATTTATGGAATAATATATTTATTCGCCCAAACAAAGTGATTCCTGAGTTTATCAGCATAAAAGTTCTCACAAATTTAAAAATTAATTAAAAAAAGCACTATAATAAATTAAGTTTCAATTTAACAATCATGAAATGTAAAAGGATAGCTTCAACAAGCAATAACTTATCATGCATTGCATAAAAGAATGAACAGTATACGCATTCAATGAATTCTTTCTAAATATAACTCTGAAAAGTTAAGGTTAACTTAAATGTGCTATTAGGTTCTAACTGACGTTTGGTTTTCTCTCAAGTTTATTCAAATTCCATCTAACCTTTCATGGATTTCTCGGTACTCAATTTAAAATCATTTTGAGAAGCGAATGAGACGTTTAAAGAAATGAGAATTCGCATCAAGAACGCTCGTATGAGAGAAGCGCGAGACTAACAAGGTACTTAGGCATTTCTCTCTTCAGGAAAGATATTCGTTTAGGCGATGTTCTTTACAACAACTTTAACCCATATCCGGCCATCGACCAAAAAATAGGACATCATAGATATGTCGCTCTTACCAAAACTACTTTATATACCCAATGAATTTCTATGCCTTTTTCAATAATTAAGACTTGAAATTACTTAATTTTAATGATAACATAGGAGTAATTGAGACGATTTGTACAAAAGATGTACAGAAAGCTGTACATTTACATTTGTCCAAAAAGTTGTTCAAAAAATTAAAATAGAAAAATACGGTAATATTAACTTTGGTGTATAATTTATAGTACTGTTTTATTTCCCCTTGGTGGTTTCCCTACTTTTTGTTTCTCCTTGGTCTATCATATGTTTATTTATTTATATTCATTTTAAAGGGTTTTTTTCTATTTGTTAATAAAGATGTTGTTGTATTTAACTTATTTTTTCCATTTTATAAGGATAATTTTTATGTTTATAGAATTCTAAAATACAACAAAAAGTATAAAGGATTTGTAGTTATAAATACTCTTAGAAATCCTGTCACAATAACATAAGAATCGAATTTTCAAAATATTTCTATATTTCTAGTAGTAAATAACAAGGAAACCATCGTTAATTTTTGTTAAAGTACTTGATTTACATCCGCGGTGTTGTAGTGGTCAGCGTGCCTGGCTCCGAGCATTACCGACCCAGGTTCGATGCCTTGCGGCTTTTCCTTGGGTAGCTGGTCATGGGTCAACTCAGCCCTTTATCCTTCCGGGGTCAATAAATGAGGACCAAGCTTGCTTGGGGAATCAACTGGTGGTCTAGCGTCGGGCTAGCCACTCGCCCTGGACACACGCTAGTAATTAGCACCCCAGGCCCAAAGGCTACAGAAACGGAGATGGGCACCACACTAAAAAAATTCTGCAGTTTTTCTATAAAAAAAATCTGCAGGCCATCTGCAGTTATTTGGCCCCTTCATTCTGAAGAAAATCTTTAGATAACGTTCTTAAGAAAATCTTTAGATTATGGTTTCTAAAGAATTTCTTCAGAAAGAAGGGCCCAAATATAACTGCAGATAGTCTGCAGATTTTTTTTCTGAAGAAAATCTTAAGATTACTCAATGTTAAGCCTAAGGCCTAAGCCTACTTCCCCCATGCAACCATCTAACATATATGCTTGCACTTTGCAGTAGTCTTGCATCTTTGAACAAATGAAATTTTAAACCACAATATAAATAAAGGACATTCGGTAAATTAAATCATACCATATTGTTAGGTAGTCCCACAATTATCAGGAAAATTCATAATTCCAATCAGCATTCATTCAGGCACGCAACTAGTGTTGAAAACAAAACGTAAACATTGTTCTATCGATTCCATTCTGCAATCGATTCTCTAGGTTAGATTCGATTCGTTTGATCTCTGATATCGATTCGGTTCCCGAAGATTTGATTACCTAATTCTCGAGAAAGTAGTTTTCCCGCTATGAAATATTAACATCACAAATACGATCTTAAAGTGATTAAAATTTTAAATCAACAGTACAAATAAGAAAACTTTGATCGAATTCTAGGAATCGATTCTTTTACGATTTAAATTCTTTTGAAATCGATTACAAGGCATTCGATATCAGTTTTTTTTCATTCCGTACGTAAAATGATAAAATTTGTTAAAGTTTAATATATTTTGAAGACAATTTGAAGATTCTGCTCCATCTGAAAAATGTCTGCATTCCTTGTCTTCAAAATTTCTGAAGATACATCGTCTTTAAAACATCTGCAAATTGTCTGCAAAAATTCTGAAGACAATTTAAAGGTAAATCTATGTCTGCGAAATATCTGTTAGTTGTCTTCAAAAATTATGAAGATAGTTTAAAGACAAAGCAAAATCTGCAAAATATCTTAAAATTTTTGTAGAATTTCTGTAAAAAGTGGCTTTTTCTGAAGAAAATCTTCAGATTATATTTAGTGGGGCACCGCCTGATGGGCCACTAGGCCTGGGAAGACTTTGATTTTGGTTTGACTTGATTTAAATATCATGTATTTTTAAGCACCACATGCCGATTAACACACATAATGCCACATGATGAAATAATTAATTTTAAAAAAGTACATTACAAAGACAGATTTGAAAGTTATTACTGACTGCAAAAATATTGTTGCAAATCCCCCAAAATGCTCTAAAATTATCAGACCAAATCCATGAGTCCATGGACGTCCAAGAAATACAAAAATAAAATAGGTTGAGTAAAAGAACGTAGTCACATAAGACAGGGTAAAGTATGTTCAGGTGAAGCCTGAACTGCTTCGCACTTGGTTCAAGTTTAAAAAAAATCTTTTGGTAGGTTCGCAGGTGAGGTCATTCAAGTGTTTGCTGGCATCTCCTTATTATCATTTATACTATTTTAACCTTTATCCAAAATATTTTATGATTTTAATACTCTTGTTGCATTAAGCTTTATTCAAACAAAATTTAACAAGGAGGCCCATGGAGATATAAAGGTATTCTTTTATAGCATTTGTTTAAATGGGCTTTTAAAAAGTAATCACACAAAAATTTAATGAAATTTTAAATGGATGTTTGGAAAATCCTTTCAATGTATCAATTTATCTTCCTCTACTTTAGAACCTGGCAGCAAAAAGCTAGGGTGATGAATGATTCGATTCTTCACCCTAGACAAGGTACAAGTGCTAAACGACAAAGCTGTATTAGTTTGACAATCTTGTTCAATTTAGAAAAGAGGCTTACTGACACTACCAATAACATGTTTCATTCTTTACTAGAGGAAGAAAATGAAACATGTGTACTCGAAACGTGTTTAAGACTAAGGCAATCGAATAGTAATTTGTATCATTATAAAAAAACCCTTTATATTTGCACCTTTTATTTTTTAAAAATAGGTTATAGTGATACAGATATAATAGTAGAAGGCATTCACGTAAAAATGTTCTTTAAATAATTATAATTTCAATACATTTATTTAAATGTACTAAAAATGTAAATCCTTTTTAATAATACAATATGGTTTATGACCAAAATTTATGATACAATACTTTAAAGAAAATAAAATTATAACTTGACAATATAAAATGTGCAATTTTTCTTAAGAATTAAAATTATTTCTTGGAAATTATCCTAAAAGAAATTTTTAAAGTGAATAGTTTTTCTGCATCAAATAAATTTTAGCTGAATTGAGCTAAAGCTACAATAAGGCAGTTGCATGTGTCAGATTTTAAAAAACAAACAAGTGTTCCGTATGGTTTTTTGTATGGTAAAATGAAATATCTAATCAATTTTTCAAAAAAAATGTACAGGTAATTAAATATTTTAATTTAAAAGTCTAGAAAAAAACACGGGACTGAAAACGTTTATTGTTTAAAGATGTCAACAATCATACCATCAACTCTATTGCTTTCCAAAAATGTTTATCGTAAGATGACGTCACATCCCAAACTCTTGGCGTTTTCTCGCGCTTTTAAAAAGGGGATTTTCGTTAATTTTTTTGGCAATCAAAAAATTTTTCGATCGGCCTCAAATTTTGGGTAGTTGCTTATTTTTGCAAGAAGAATCGATTAAAAAAATATAAAAAATCATGCAACTTCTTCATTGTTGTCTTTAAATTTATTGAACTCGGTAAATATTATTTATGGATTCATATTTTTAGACCGTACTTGTGAATGCTGATGAACACTAAATGGTGTCAGTATTATAATAACACAATAACATAGAGTAAATTCATTGAAAATGACGTTTATTTTTAGTACTTCAAGATGAATAAACACTTCTTTTTATTATTTAGAATGATAGTTCAATCGAAGTAGATTTTATTTTTAGTTACCAAAATAAATTACGATGAAACATGATGAGTGTTTAGCTGATGTCTTTTATTAATAAAAAAATGAGTGGATAAAAAAGGAGATTATGTAACCACAACTTTTAGCGCTTTATTTCCCATGTGTGGAGCATCCCTCGTCCATTACAAAGTAGCAACACGGCCACGTAAATATGATTATTACGTAATTACACTCTCTACCCCTTAATCATCCGTCTGAAGAGATAGGCATAAATACTTTACCAAATAACACGGAAAGTCGTAACGAGCAATTAAATAACAGATGGTAGTCCCTAGAATCGTGTACTAATTCAATTGGGCAAATGCACACAATTTAATTATGATTTAGTCAGCTATTTTACGCATCACAATCAGTTGAAACGTGCGCAACTACCAATACTAATTCTTGAGTGCTTTGTGCAATGATTTGCCGCACTGATGCGGAGTCTCAGTTTGAGGTTGGGACTCAACTTCCGTTATAGTTTGTAATTGGCCACATACATACGCAGTACATATTTCTCTCTATGTATTCCTTAATGCAGAGTGGATATCGATAGAGGAAAAGGCGGAATGTGAAGAATCAGATTAGGGTATATATGTCCATTATTTATCTCGTCAAAATCGACATGTTATTAATATGTTTCTTTCTTAGTTCAGTGAGATAAGTTTTGTGAGGATTGCGATGTGATTGGAAAGGTCCTGCGTTAGTAGTTTACGGGGATTGGTGAGAGATAGCGAATGGGACGGTAGCTCCCTAGTTTTAAAAAGATTTTAATAGCATAAGTTATAAATGCTAATATATTGTATGACTCTGTGGATCAATTTAGAAGTGCGAGAGTATCTCTTTTGATGTATTTTTCTAACCTAAATTCTTAATTGAATCTATTATATTCTCTAAAGCCTGGTGTTTATTGAGTCTTCACAGCAGTAAACTTCCACCCTACGAAATAAAGTTTTGTAGAATTTGCTGATTTGAACTCGATGGAAAATCGACAAGTAGTGCACATTTAGTTTTTTAAGCAAGTTTATTAATAAAAATAAAAATTATGAATTGCTTCATAAGTGAATCAAAATATCAGTGAATAAAAAATCATTAGGACATTACATTTTATTAATTTCAGCAAAAAGAACGTAGAAACATTTTCCTGCATTTTAAGTACTTATTATGTAACAAGTTTATAGATGTTTGAATGATAAAATTTGCAATATATTAGGTTTTGTGTAAGTTTTAAAAGTACAACACTACATTTTTCAGCGCAAAACATTACGCAAGAGAGTTTCCTCACGTATCACAAATTTTATAAAAAATAAAAAAGAAGTACTGAAAAACTAAAGTGTAACATTCTCAAAAATACATGTTTAAAAATAATGATTTAAAAAGATGAAACATTTTCTCCTCGATATATTTTCAAGGGGTAAAAATCAACCTTAACTTGGATTTTCTTAAGGGTTTTCTAAAATTGATTATTTGTAACAATAGTTTATGCCGTACTTTTTCTCTAAATGCGGTTTCGTAACTTTTAACGACATTGGTTTTAATCCTAATTACATTTCTTCTTCTTTCATCCATCATTAAGTACCTCATGAAAAACTGACTCACCACTAATGAGAAAAGTAGCTTTGGAATGAGAGGAAACACGTTAAAAATTCATTTTATGAGTAAACAGACATTATTAAACCGGGGTAATTCTTAATTCTTTCAGTAATTACTTCCTGAAATGATTCGTATCCATTGAAATGATATTGTTTATTATAAGAAATCCTGGTGGTGTATTATTCAATATAATCAAACAAGTTTAAGTTTTTTAAGCTAAAAAAGAGGATTCTTACTTTTTTAGTGATAACTTTGGAGTAATTTCTTCATAATATGTATCGGTGAATGAATAAGAAATTTACTAAGGTAGATAATTACTGAAAGATTAGTGAACGGGTATTTCTACATAAAAAGTTATAAGTTTTTGAATAGATGACCAATTTAGAATATTCATAATTGAAAAATTCAGGGTTCGCACAAATACGGAATATTTTAAATCAAATGTCAGATCTTCTATTTTTAAAATTACCAAAATTATTTGTAGGGGAAAGTGTCCCAATGTGGGATAGTTGCCTAATATGGCGGTTCCCTATATCCGCTCTATGCGAAATAGACACGTTTTGTGAGTGGCTTGGGCTAATAAATTGGGTTCAATTATGACCTAGAACATCATTATATTATACTCTATTCATTTAGAATTGGCGCTTGAGAAATAGTGCTTTCCCCCACGCTAGAAGCGTAATCATAGTTACGCTCTTCGAGCAGTCAATAGTTAGCCTTCTTCGTCACTTTGACTAGGATAGTTGCTATGGTTACCGATTGGTGGTGGGGAAGGAAATATTATCAAGCGCCAGTTCAAAATGAACAGAGTATAGTAGGGCCGGGCCTTTAAAGGAAAAAAACACCCGAATTGTTCAGATTGTGAAAGAGGCGCCAAAATTGGTGGAAATATAGTTTTAAACATGCTGAATCCAAAATTGACGAGAAGCATTCTGGCTGAAGCCCCATTCGGGACTTCTGGCCGGAATGACCACCCGAGGGCCTATTTTCGGTTCTTTCAATGATAGAAAGACACTTTTGGTGTTAACTATTATGTTTCAAAAGTCAACAAACATTGATTCTGATGACAAAATGTACAATACTGGAAAAAAAACCCGACTCAGACCCTATATCTCCGGAACGGCTTGTGATATAAAGACAAATAAGGTATTCATGTTTCATGATTTGAACTGACAGAAATGCTGTAATTGACTTTTTTTAGGTTGTTTAAAGTACTTTAACACTTTTGTATTGACTTTTTCTCTGAGAAATCTATACTAGAAGGAAAAAAACCAAAAAAAGGGGTAAAATTTTAGGATTTTTTCGATTTTTTTCAATGTTCCCATGCGAAATTTTGTTAACAAAGTTGATATTCGGATTCAATACCCTCGCAAACATATAAAACCGTTGGGAAAAAAAACTTCTGTATACTTACTGGACTATTCGCCCTCATGGAGAAATGCTCGTCTCCAGCGAGAATCGCCCGGCTGATGTCACCTCCATGGTTGACCGACTTCGGTCTTTCATGGCACGACTGCGGCCTGTCCCAGCATCACGTCATGGATCGCCGCATGACTTGGCCACCTGTTCACACATGTTCTTAATGGACGATTCCGTACGGCCTTCTCTCTCTCTCTCTCTCTCTCTCTCTCTCTCTCTCTCTCTCTCTCTCTCTCTCTCTCTCTCTCTCTCTCTCTCTCTCTCTCTCTCTCTCTCTCTCTCTCCCTCTCTCTCTCTCTCTCTCTCTCTCTCTCTCTCTCTCTCTCTCTCTCTCTCTCTCTCTCTCTCTCCCATATACGGGAACCTAAAAGTGGTAACTCTCAAAATTAAGAACAAAGATGTGAGAGTCAGCATTGATTGCGTTAAACCGTGCTACGTGTGGTATCCGGAAGCAGCCCAAATGTAGTCAGGCCAGAAATCTACAATCGACGGCCATCAGGCAGAGCAGCCGGAATACACCACCCGCTCAGGTCGCCGTGTTCGTTTCAGATTGCCTCACTTTAGGGGAACACTCTACTCTTGTGGCGACCGCAGAAATTCACTAGTTAACAATCACTAGTTAAAACATAATTAGTTAGTTGCGGAATGGCAATACATTGTTGAATAAAATTAAAAATACTGCTGTTGAAGATACTGTAAATAATTGTGTGTGATTACTTGAGATAATAAAAATTTTGTTTAATAGTTCCTAAATGTTAATTGAATTTTGATTAAAGGTTAAAGTGTGTTTCGAAAATTTAAAGAATTTTATTTTAATTGTAATATTTCTTATTTTCCCCCAAAAAAATTATGTGTTATATCATCAAAAATGAAATTAGAGTTGAATTAAGAGGTTTGACTTTTTTATGACACCATAATATCAGTTTCAGAGGCCTTCCTTGTTGTAAATATTAACAACTCAATTATTTTTTTCTTCTTTAAATTGCCTCTTTTTTAGAGGAAGCTTGAAGATCGTAAGCAAACTTTTTAGGCCAATAAGTTCCAAGAGTTCATTGATTACATAAAAGTAAGACTTTTTATTAAATTTCATTTGAATAATTAACTTTAAAAACAGATTAAAAAGATAGGAAAATATATGCTATTTTATAATTCCAGACTCAGAAGGTTGTTTTATTAGAAGATTTGGCTTCCCAGTTCAAGCTTAAAACTCCAGGTAACTCTTTAGTAGTACATGAGTTATTAAGAAACCCAAACCGACTTCTCATTATTGATTGATTTATTTTCTGAAAAGTAAATCTTTTATTTAACTATGAAAAATTATCTAAAAAATAGAATGCGTCTAATTGCGTAATCTGTTGGATTAAACAATGGAAACCTTTCTGATTTACTTAGTCTCATCTTAATTTTGCCTGTGTGTATGTTTTTCAGACCTTTAATTTTAGATTGTACAGTGGATTTTACTTTTTCTAAAAAAAAAAGAGGGGACTGACATAATATCAAATAACTTACAGTTTGCCAGTTATCCCATTTTACCAATATTTTCATTCATAATTTAACACTTATTTATAAAAACAGGGGATCTACCCACCTTTTTGCCATTAACCCCTCATTAACCTCATTTGCTCATTAACCCCTTAAACTGCTTTGCAGTTCTTTTAAGATCCCTTTGCAATCTGAGCGAGTAAAGCTCACTTGTTTTATCTCACCAATCCAGCACATCCTGCTTATTGGCTTCATTAACGCTCTTTTAAAACTAAAACTGCCGATCTCTCACGTTTATAGATAATTTCAAGGGCGTATATCGGGGGAGCCAGGGTGCCTTACCACTACCTGAAATTCGAACAAGATATACCAAAGCAAGTTAAAACCCACTTTTTAGGGTAGAATTTCCAAAAAATGTGTGGGGGAGGACCCACACAACCCCCTTTTATACTTGAACCTTTGTTACTAACAACTTTTCTTCGACTATTAAGTTCCAGCGGTGTATTTAGGGTTTTTGCCGCCCTGTGCATATCGATTCATTGCCTTCTCCCCATTTAATTTTTTGCTTCAAGAAAATACCCCCCTTTGTTTCTTTTAAAAGTGTACTTCTTAATGGTGGGGTGAAATTAGCATTTAATTCTTTTTAACATGAATTATACTCTATTCATTTAGAATTGGCGCTTGAGAAATAGTGCTTTCCCCCACGCTAGAATCGTAACCATAGTTACGCTCTTCGAGCAGCCAATAGTAAGCCTTCTTCGTCACTTTGACTAGGATAGTTGCTATGGTTACCGATCGGTGGTGGGGAAGGAAATATTATCAAGCGCCAGTTCAAAATGAACGGAGTATAGGGTTCAAATTGTTTTACAGATTGCAAATCAGGGGTTTAAGCATCTCAACATCTCTTTGAAAGTAAATTGCAGGATAATTTCTAATCAAGAAAAGAAAATATTCTTGTTTTTCTATTCGTTGTCCTTGATGCACACGGAACTCAAATGGCAACTGTGTGCTTTTTATTGCCTATGTAGTACAGTACTGGTAAAAAATCGACTCAAACCAAGACCCTCTATATACATGGCCATCCAACTCCGGGTGATGACGTCAGACGTGGGTGAAAATTGCCATGTTAAGTCTATGGAGTGACGTCAAAGATGAGTGAAAGTTATGACGTTGCACGGCCGAGTTGGGAGGCCTTTATATAGAGGGTCTTGCTCAAACCCAATATCTCCAGAACGGCTTGTGATATAAAGACAAATAAAAATTTAATATTTTGCTGATTTCCAAGTCTTTAAATATGTGCATTTCCATTCTCCTACAAAATAAAATAATCTAATCCATATAAATTAATATAATTGAAAATATTCAAAAAAGGCTTCCTAATAAGGTTCCATGTGAAAAAAGTCTTAAAATAATCTTATTTTATATTTCTATCTAAATCTTTTTTATATTATTTCTCCTCCTTTCTGCGATTTTTACAGTCATTTTCTGGTTTTCTAGATGAGAAAAACGTACTCATCTAGAACTATATTTATAAAATATCAGGGAAAATCCTACCAGGATATCAGGGAATTTTGAAATAAGTTTTCTGTCCTGGATACATTAAAAAGTAAACATTTCTTCCCTTACGTCTTTATTTTTAAAGGAATGCAGTTAAGGTTTTCTTCAGGGTTGCCAAACACTACTACATAATTGTGTTCTACATAAGGACACTGTTATTAGAATTGTGTAATACACAACAGTTATGCAGAATTGTATTACGTAGAATGCCAATTATGCCAATATTTAATTAATTATGCTTAATTGCCAATTATGTAGAATGAATAACAAACTGTGTTCTGCATAAGGTTTTCACCTTAAATAACGTGCAGCAATCAGAATTTCCTTGCTGAAAAGTCTTTAAGTTTGGGAAAGTACCCAATTATGAAAAATTCCTGAAAGTAATAAATCTCTCTATTCTAAAAAAAAGTTTTTGGTGAACGGTTTCCAGAGAAAGGCTTTTTAATTACTGATCCGTATAACACATATTTGGTATCAAACTGTCCGGATTCTTTTGAGGATGTGCAAAGTGCCTTTAGAATTTCTAAAAAAAATCTCAATTTTAAAATATTTCCATTTTTTTAGATTTCGGATAAGGTCGCAGTTACAAAGCAAGAAACTATGAATTTTAAAACAATTGAAAACATATTTCACTGGTTTTTAATATTCAAATATATTAAATAATCATCTTTCTATTTATAACACGAATTTAAAAATATATTTTGTGTTATTTTTAACAATATTTATATTTTTGTTGTTCACAAAGGGTTTAATTGTTGTTCAAACGGTTTTCATTATATTTTAAACTTATATATAATTAATTTATTTTTTATTTTTTAAATAACAAATTAATATTTTTATATTTATCTTTGTAGTTGTGGCAACCTACATTACTATATTTACAATAAAATATACACTCGCTTTCGGAAATTTTGAATTTTGCATTTATTTTTTATATCCTTTTGCAAGTATGTTTTTTAAGGTAGTAAAATGTAACTCTTTATTTCATAATGACAAAACGCAAACAACTAAATAACACGGGTGAATGTTTTAGAAATAAGGATGAAAATGTTGGAAGTCTTGACATTCGGTGTCGTTGCTATGAATTTCTAATTCTGAATGAAATTCTAAATTTTCGCGATGTTTAAGATAATTACTACATTTTTAACAGTCAATCATTACAAATTTTAAGAAAGTTAAATTTATTCCTGATATATTTCAATGCTTCCCTTCAATTCCGTTATAGTTCCCGCTAAATATCGCCAATCTCTTTCGAACCCTCAATATTCAAATGTAAACCAATTTTTCTAATTTTTAATGATAAACTGAATAGTTATAGATCTAATTAAACACTTTAATCTATGAATTTGAAACAATTTAGCAATATTTATACTTTATAGTGTCCAAAAGAGATTAGTGATATTTAGCGGGAACTATAACGGAATTCAACCCCAAGAAAATTAACAACAGAGCAATGCAAACATTTTTTTACCCATTTCCCTAAGGTAATGTGTTTTTCACAGATACATTAAGGGAAGCACTGAAACATTTAGGGAAGGTTCATATTTAGCTGGAACTATATATGAACCTTTCTTGGAATTATAAAGCAATCCGCCAATTCATGTTACCATAAAGGAAATGATAAAATTCCACCACTGAATAAATATTCGCCATTTTTGAAAGAATACCACGGAGAAGTACTACCCCTGTGTTAAGAATGTTTTATAAAGTGAGTAAGTGCAGTGAGCTGGGTTTTGTGGGGAATTGTGAAGCGGTCCAAAAGTTACTGCGTCAGCAGTTAACGGGGGTTGGCGAGCGATAGCGAGCAGGGGGCGGTAGCCCCCTAGTATTAATAAATATTATTTTTATAGGGTTTTTATTCAATATGGCAGTAACTGAAGTCTCCTCATCGAAGTGCTATGGGGGCCATCAAAAAATATTTAAGCACTATAGTGAAGAATTGATGTGCGATATGAATTTTTCCATCTACATCCCACACCAAGCTTCTTCCCAAAAATGCCCAGTTCTTTATTTTCTATCAGGTATTTATTTTTTATAAACACAGTGGAAGATCTTACAGCTGTTTTAATTCATTCCACTTTAATTAAATCAGGGTTTATAATTGTGAACTTTCAAGTGCTTTTCCATATAATGAAATAAACCAGAGTAAGTATTGAAAGCAAAAGCTGTGACATATCCACAATGGATCCCCAAACCTTACTCCGTGATGACAAAAATGAATGATCTTAATCTTATTTTAGTGATTTTTGCAAAAAAAAACGTAAAACAGGATTAAGATCCAATAAGTGAATTGGTATTTTAAAGATAATTTTGTGGTCCTACCTACCCTGAGTAACATTTAGCATACCAATTTTTTTTGATTGGCTAGTTCATTTGTAAAACTTATGTAATAAAAAATAATAATTTAATACTTTTAATTTTGTGATGCAAATGTGTATATGTTGCAAACAAAGGGATCAAAAGAAAACTCAGATTTCTTATTCAAATCAATGATTTTTCACTGTGAAAACAGTATGTTGCATTTATATATGATCATATTAAACCTACAGTGCATACTCTTGCCATTTGGCAACACGACATTTTTCTCCATTTTCTACTCGAATTTCCATTTCCAAACGACAACACCATTCAATAAGTACAATAAATATAACATTTCATTGTATTAGCACTTTATATTGCCAGTAAATGGCAGCAGGTGTACTATTTTGAGACATTTGTTAGTAGCTAGTGAGACGAAAGTCAAGACACAGAAAACGCCAAAATAAAAGAACCATATAAATTAAAATAAAAACATTTTCAGCTTGAAAAGAAATTGTTTTGAAAAGATAAGTTGTTTTTTATATTTTTAGAGCATTTGGTTTTATTTCACTTCACAATTAATTTCACAAGGGACACAAATTAATTTCACAAGGACAACATTTTTGTCAATTAAAAGTAGAAAATAATTAAATTAATTTTTTTAGTATTTTTTTACTAATTTACACCATAATAGAAGACACATAAATGATTTTCAAGTGAATTTAAAAAATCATGCATTGTAGGGTTAAGAGCTTCCATTGCATATATTCTTTTTATACTAGTTAATCCCTTTTAATTATCAACTAATTAATTTTTTAACTGTTGCAAAAATTTCTTTGTTGCAGGATTAACATGCACTGAAAAGAGTTTTATTGAAAAATCTAGTTTTCAAAGCCATGCAGCTAAGCATGGAATTATTGTTGTTGGGCCTGATACAAGTCCACGTAAGTAGATTACACCAGGGGTTGAAATTTTAGTTGTAAGCCAGAATAAAATTTTTACTTGCCACTGGTTTAACCCATATGGAACCACTCTTAGAAAAAAATTATAGGAAAAGCGTAAATTTTAAAAAAAACATGATCATTATAAGCTACTTTCACTTAAAAAAAGAAATTGAAAAAGTTTCTGATACATGGACTGTCCTATAAATAGGACAACACTACTAAAAGTTACATAGATTGACTCAGCGTACAAAAAGGGTTCATAAGAATGAAAGTCAAAAAAAAAATTCCTACATAGTCCCAAATTGCACTTTTTACAAATTGTTATTGGTTTCTTACTGCAAAATTTTAAGAATTAGTATTTTTATTAGATCTTGGGAAGGAAGAGAACATGGTCAAAGCAAAATTTCAGGTTCACATTTTTAAATTTAGGAGCTTTTGAATCTAACTTTGTTTCCCTCATTGTTATTAGGAAAATCTCTATAGTTCCAGCAGAATCTTGAACTTCAGGATCACCACATGTTTCTACTATATTGAAATTTGTGATAAAATCGTCTATTTCTTCTTCGTCACTGACCGCGTCTGGTTCCGGAAGGATAATAATCACTTCAGGGTCATCAAGTTCATCAGATCGAATTTATATTTTCCAAAGCTTCCTTGGCAGTTAGAAATTGTCTAGCCATTTTGATGCATAAAATATCCAACCAAACTTAAAACTACAAAGCAGAGAAGCAACTAAACTAATTGAGAACACTGCACAGTGAAATAGCATACACATAAGTCATAAGAACCAGATCGGTAAAGAAGAGTGATTCAAAGGAATTCGAGAACATTCATGCCCCCTACCCCCTATAGACTGAGAATAGAGATTTACAACTGATAGTTTTATGGTCCCGGTTTCTTTGAGGGGCCAATTAGCGAACGAAAGAAAACCCCTTATCTGTCGTGAGTGAGGAGAGGAACCCCCAAAACTAGATATCGGGACCATAAAATTGAGAGTTGTAAAATTTTCCCACGCGAAATGCCATCATCTAAGACTGATTTGGGAAGAAAAGGTAGGTATCGGACAGTTGTCCTATTTATAGGACAGTTAGAAAACACCTGTCCTATTAACTTTTTTCATGAATACTTCTAATGTTTTGGAATAAAAACAGTAACTCTATTTGAAAATTTAATATGTTTGCGTAAGAAAAAATCAATTTTTATTCTTATTATTGAAATAATATTATGAAATTTTTACGGGAAAATTTAAAGCAATTTTAATTACTTTTTTTTAATTCTATGTTTTCTCAGATATTTATTAAGTTTAGTCTCTTTATAATAATTTTCAACAACTTTTATATAGGTATCAATTGATTCTTCTATTTTATTCACATTTAATGCAACTTTTCTGTAAATAGGACAGCGGTCCAATATGGGGCACTGTACCAGAGTGTGCACCCTTTATTTTGTTTGCCCCATGGTGGCCAGAAATTAAACTCTTCCCCCTCGCACATGTTGCTTCCACCAATAAAAAAGAAGATTCCCAGCAAATCTCCCCACTTGTAATGGCATAATACAATGATCCATGATGTAGATCCTTAATATGTTTATAAAGTTTGCTGTCTGTGCTGCTCTTTTTATTGTGTTTGCATAGATGTAAAAAAAAGATGTATTGATGTCTAAAGAAGCTATCCGTTAATTTTGTAAACTTCAGTGAGGAAACGATCTAGAGAAAAGCCTAGTTTATTTACAATGGCAGGTCTTATATACAAGTATTTACAATAACACTGTTGCCAACACAAACTTAAAAATATGTACAATAATAACGTAAACAAAACCTAAACATCATCATTTCAGATCGCTAAAAGGTTAAAGGTAGAGAGTTCCCACAAATTTTGTCACATCCACAGGCACAGCACCTATCAGAGCACAGTTAGCATTACATTTAAGAAAGTATTTACTCTCACAAGCTTTAAATATTTGCTCACTTATGATGAACAGAAATATGGCACCCTGCTGTATGTCATTACTTATGTCAATATTTGGGAATTCTAATTTATTCAAAAAATTGAAGCATGCGATTAGAGTTTAATGATCTTGATTAATTTTAGGTGGCTGCAATATTAAAGGTGAAGATGCATCATACGATTTTGGATTAGGAGCTGGCTTCTACGTAGATGCCACTGAAGGAAAGTGGAAAAAAAATTTTAGAATGTATTCTTATGTAACAAAAGAGGTATGTTATGTTAACCCCTTCTCTGTCGCATGTCATACACTCATTGCCATAAAAAATAGCGCACCAAGAAGAAAAAGTGATATCAAAGCCAAATTTATTTTCATGATTACCCATAGTATGAAGGTTAGTTGATAAAAAATTCAGCCTTCCTCGATGTTAGGGGGCCGAGAAAATCGGTAAAAAGTGTTGACTCCATAGGTGTCCATAACCGCGGCCACAGGCCATGATATTGGGGGAGAGGGTATCTAAATAGACTTTTGGGGATTGGAGGACCATGCTGCCTCCCCACGTAGAAAAATTTCTTCTGGTGCACCCGCGGACGTTGCATACCAGACGTTGCATGCTTTTCCACAAGACCGGACTTCTTTTGTGAGCATTGGTTCTAGAGAACAGGAAGGCTGGGGTTAAAATGCTACTTAGGGGGTAAGAAAAAAGCTTGGACATTGCGTGCAACATGTGTTTGTTTATTTTTCTCTTTAAACTTGTCCGCAGGCCAGACCTGAAGGTAAGAGCAGACAAACAGCTGCAAAACCTCAACTGTTCAGCTCTGGTTGGTCAAAGTACTGGTAAACTATACTCAGGAGTTGCAGAAACGGAATTCAATGCACCACCACTCCGTTACCTTGAATCACCACTCCGTGTGATGATTAGAAAATCCCTAGCTGAGCGCACTCTCTCCATGTGTCTTCGAACTCATATCCAACCATCGTGGTGCTGCAGAACGAAGCAGGATTCTCTCATAAGCACAATTTCATAAAAATGAGGTGATAATTCCCTTATTTGTTGCACCATTTGAAACAGAAAGGCCTATGGTCAGTCCCATGTTTACAGACAAAGATGTACGAAGCTATGCGGACCAAACGCGCAATCCACAGTACTGCAAACGACATCCCTTCCACTGCCGTATCTCCGTAGTATGATTTACGTGTACTTTGACCAACCAGAGCTGAACAGTTGAGGTTTTGCAGCTGGTTGTCCGTTCTTTCTTCAGGTCTAGCCTGCGGACAAGTTTAAATAGAAAAATAAGCAAACACATGTTATAAGCAATGTCCAAGCTTTTTTCTTACACCCCTAAGTAGCATTTTTACCCCAGCCTTCCCATTCTGTAGAACCAATGGTCACAAAAGAAGTCCGGTCTTGAGGAAAAGCATGCAACGTCTGGTATGCAACGTCCGCGGGTGCACCAGAAGAAATTTGACTACGTGGGGAGGCAGCATGGTCCTCCAATCCCCAAGAGTCCCTTTAGATCCCCTCTCCCCCAATATCATGGCCTGTGGCCACGGTTATGGACACCTATAGAGTCAACACTTTTTACCGATTTTCTCGGCCCCCTAACATCGAGGAAGGCTGAATTTTATATTAACTAACCTTCATACTATGGGTAATCATGGAAATAAATTTGACTTTGATATCTCTTTATCTTCCTTGTGCGCTATTTTTTATGGCAATGAGTGTATGTCCAATGCAAAGTGGCTCATTTCTGTAACGGTCGCATATCATGCGACGTTCAAATAATTTGTCACGTTGTGGGTTATTTTGTTGTTGTAGTTGTCTCAATGCACTTTCCCACCTTCTTCCCCATTCAGTAAAGAATGCGAGGAATTTAAGGGGCGTTCCAGACTGGTCTGGAGATTTACAAGCCATAAAACCATCACGGACCTTCCATTGAAATTTCCCACGACTGTTTCTTGTGCTGACCCCCTAAAACTCAATAGCCCCCTTGGAGTCCCTGGAAATTTTGCAGACAGATGTTCTGGACCCCTATCAAAGGTCTGAGTAAAGATCAACGAAGCGTTAAGTTCGAGGGTGATTTTCTAATGAAGGTGTATTGCAGGAAAAACATGAGAAAAGAAAAACGCTACATAAATTATATTTAACTCTTCTTTTTTAGGACAGATAATTTTCTCAAACACTTCTGGGAGTCAAAAATATTGTTTTATATAAATTCATAACATTTTAATAAAAAAAACTGGAAAATGCAATGGTTAAGAAGGTGTATTGCGGGAAAAGGGCCCAGAGATAAAATTTTTTGCACTTTTCAGTGTCAAAATACAACGTATTTTAATTTTAGACAGTAAAAAAATGAAAATTTTGGGCCAGAAATTGAAAAATAAAATGCCGAAGAAGGGGTTAATTGAGGCGGTCCTTGCCAGAGGGCGAACTCATATGATATGAGGAACATAAGTTTTCCCTTCTGTCACGGATCGCCTCAATTTATCAAATAACTTGAAAAACCTTGAACATTTCTGTTAATTAAAAAAAATTTGTTTAATTCAAGCATATTCAAATATTGAAAACACTTTTAAAAAGTGGTGTGAAAATTTTCAGAAAAGAATACTACAGAAGCTTTGGTGGGGAATAGGGAAGCTGTATGGGGAATAGCCTTAGGTTAGTGAAAATTTCTTGAATTAAAGCCACAGTATTTAATAATGCCAAAAATCTTCTACTTATCTGAACATCTACTTTATTCTCCTACTGTGGCAACACAGTTTCAGTTAAAGGGGCCGTTCAAATATTACGTAAGCACTTTTTTGGCCATTTTTAACCCCCCTCCCCCCTTGTCAGCAAAGATAAGCAAATCTCCAACCCCCCCACCATAATTACGTAAGAAATTGCCGGACCCCCCCCCGAAATTTTGACATCCCTTTACTAGGTACTGTTTTTTTTTTCAAAAATGAGTCGAAACGGGTTAAAATTTCAGAATTTTTCGGGAGGGTCCCCGGAAAAAGTACTTACGTCAGATTTCTTTATTCAATTTTTCGTTACATTTAATTTTGGTTAAGTTTTGAAATTATTTATGCAAGAAACAAGATATTTTCGAAAATTCAGTATCTTACGTAAGCATCACTCATATCCCCCCTCCCCCCTTGTCAGGAAAAGTAAGCAAAGAGCAAACCCCCTCCCCCCCTTAGGTGCTTACGTAATATTTGAACGGCCCCAAAGAACTGAGCGGATGGGAGAGAACTGGAACATTGATAAAAAGGCAGCTCGCACTTTGTGTTGTGCACTTCTTTACTTTTACTTGTACTTAACGTATTTTTACTTTTAAACTTTTATGATTACTATCAGAATAAAGTATTTGGTTTTATAACGCTTGTTTCATTGGAGTAAATTAACACTAGTAACCATACTACCATTGACACCTGTATTTTTCACTGAGCTATAAAACAAACTGGAGTGACTAGTTAGCGTGCCGAAACCGCATCACACAGCGGAAAGGATTTCCATCTTCTTTTAATTTTCCCCATCTGTTAGCACAGTTGTATGCACATAATGAAACGACCATTCTAAATTTTGCTCATAATATTTAAAAAAAACAGGCAAGATCGGATTAAAAGATGGTCATGCAGGGATTGCCCCGATTGCTTTCAGTCTCGAATATCCTGATTGCTGCGAGCAATCGGGGCATTGTAACTTTCCGCGCTGGCACAAACAATCGCTTGTTATTTATCGGAGGTTGTCACTCCAGTTTGTTTTATAGCTCAGTGGTATTTTTATATTCAGTAAAAAATAACTAGATTCTTAGCTTTCTTTTCAATACATTTGAATATTACATATCTAATATCTTAACCCTTTAGAGCGTGAATTTTTTATATCGCTGACATCATGAGATAACATGGAATAATCACAGTCGTGATGGATACTGTATTCTAGATTGGCGAGTGTGGATTTGCACCAAAAGTGCCTATGAGGAATAACTTATCACCAAATTTATTTGCGAGTGTCAAGTCAAGTCATTAACGCCAAAACAAGGGTTAAATTAATTCCACTGAAAACACTAGTAATCCATAGTAATCATCCTGTAATCCTAGGAGCAGTGAAGGTTTTTGCTTTGATTTCACACCTGCATTTAACTAAAACTTTTCTTCAGATTTTAAAAATAGAACAGTTATCGTGGTTTGGCCAGTCAGCTGGAACAAAAAATTTGTCTCCTTGTTAGAGATTGAAATATCAGATTTTTTTGCTTTAACAGCTCATTAAAATTCACCCTCTATCTGCTGACCGCAAAAAAACGGTCTTTGTCGAGGAAAAGAATCTCTCTCACTTATACTGTATCTATCCCAACTTCGATTATAGGAGCTCATGATGCCAGCAATGTGTCCTTTTGCATATAAGCTATGTGTTCCACTATACCTATAGGGTTAAGTAAGAGTGATTTTACGTATGCAAATTTTTGGCATTTAATGTTTAGTTACAGTTATTTGTTATAAATTGTTAAATTAAAAATATATTTTGTTTTTCTTACCAAATGATAGTATTAATTTCTTTTTATGAAATTTTCTACTGAAAGTTTTCTTTACTTTCTTTTCTTATGGTATTAGTTATTTTATTGTTTTTATTTTTTAGTTACCAAATTTGATTGCGAAAGAATTCCCTACGAATGGGAAAGTTTCTATTTCAGGACATGGGTAACTATTTTACTACATTTTGTATTTGTAGCTAAAATTCTGCTGAAATATTTTACAAAAGAAAATTCTAAGGTTCTTTGTTACCTAACTTTTTTATATCCTATCATTATACTTTTTTTATACGAGATGTATCTGCTATATCTCCAAATTCAAGATTTCCCCTCTAAACTAGACCCTGTTTTCTATGATTCTACGTTATAATGCCCACATATGTTTGATAAATTCTAACGAGGTTCTGCTGTATAAGGTTTTTTTATGTTCTTTCTGCTGGTGTATAGTATGAGAACTCATTGTCTTGGCTTAAATAAATGGATAATAGTGGTAAACAAAAATAATTTACTTGAAAATTAATAGAAACTGTTGGCAATAAACAGCTAAAGCAAAGGGTATGCAAAAGCATTGTGAAAGCTGTTGTTGTTGTTGCTTATCCTCAGTACATCTGATATTTGTCAGATCAACTCCATCAAGTTGTTGACCGCCAAAAAGTCAATAACCATGAGAGGGTCAGATATTAAGTCCTCTTTGGAAAGTCCGACGCATCCAAGAATGTGATCCGGTGAAGCTGGATGGCTACAGCATTTTGGACAGATGGGGTAGATTTTTCTGCCACGTTCAAAAGAAAGGCCAGTAGCAAGTCTTGCTAGAGCAGTCTGGGAGCCACGATCACATTTGAACTCCAGGAGAGTGCAAAGAGTTAGTTAACAAAAAGTTAAACTAAGATTTCAAGTTTTAAAAAAGGTTATACACTGATGAAATTGATAGCATTAATTACTCTAGCACTAAACACCTGCTGCCATGTGTAATGAAAACTGTTTGTTTTTTTTCAGTATGGGAGGGCATGGGGCTTTAATCTGTGCTCTCAAAAATCCAGGAAAATATCTCAGTGTTTCTGCTTTTGCTCCTATAAGTAATCCCTCTGCTGGAACGTGGGGCAAGAAAGCTTTAACTGGATACTTGGGACCTGACCAAAGGTCATGGGCTGCTTATGATGCCACATTCATAACAAAAACATATGATGGACCTCCAGTAAAGATTTTTATTGATCAGGTACCTTTTCACTATAGATATTATTAAGAACTAAATCTATCTTTAGTATTTGAAATTAAATTTAGCCCCTTTCAGTCTTGTTTTGTTGTAAAATCTAGAGTTATACTATTTACTAACACTTTAGCATAAAAACTTAATTATAAATGATTGATGGATGGATGATTGGGTTTTTGTGGCACATGACCATGACCCAAGACAGTAATTGATTGATTAATAGTGTAGATTTATTTAAGGAATATCTGTTAAAAATTGAAATCACCCTAATTTTAAAAAATAAGTTTAGCTGCTATAATCCTATATGAAGTAAGTTACAAACTTTAAATCTTACTTTTTTAGGCTCTAAATTCAACAATACAACAAAAAATTCGAGTCCAAATTTAAAAAAAAGATCATCAGTGTCAGAAATTTTTAAAATGCTGGTTTTGAGATGAAATTAATGGCAGCGTTCTCATGAGCCTTTAAAATCCGAAAAGTACTTTAATTTCATTTTTGTTTTCAATGGCCCTGGAAAGTACTTGAACTTTATTTGGAATAGTATTTTAATCTGAAATACTTTTTAATTTGAATGTGAAAAGTTCATTTTGATTCAAATAGTTAAGTTCCCGATGTCTTCTTTTAAACACAATTGGGACTTTAAAATTGTTGAACAGAAGTATAACTTGGCTATTTTGGTTTTTCTGGGTCTTTCCTAAAACAAGTGAATTATAGCAGCGTTTCCCAACCGGGGTTCCGCGAAGCTTCCTCAAGGGTTCATCAGATTATTACAAACTTTTGAGAAAAATAAAATACATGATAATCTCGTCTAGACTTTAAACAAGGAATATCAAAAATATTGCGCAAATGCGAAGAAGATAAATCAAGAGAACTAATATGAAAGGTCCTGTAATATAAATACCGTGAAAATTTGGTTTGGACCTGTTCGATAATTTAAATTTTATTGTTATAGTAAGGATCCCAGATAGGACTGCAGTATTCTAAATTAGAACGAACAAGACTGCGATACAAAGTCTTTAAAGCAATTTTATTGGAAACATTTGCTGTCTTGCGCCTGAGGAAACCAAGAACCTTATGAGCTTAGAAACAATATTGTCTATATGATGAGAAAAATCAAGGGTAGTATTGAATGTAACACCCAAATCCTTAACAACAACACTACGCAATAAACTTCTATTATTGATCATGTAAACATAGTTTAATGGTTGAGACCTATGGGGGTAACTAACTACACTGCATTTAGAAATATTTAAGAAAAACCTATTTTCAGTGCACCATGTATACAAATGATTGAGATCCGTTTGCAGTAGTTCAGCATCATTTACAGTTTGAATCTCTTTAAATAATTTTAAATCATCAGCAAACAATAAATAGTCACTAAATTCTAATTTTTCACAAATATCATTAATAAATAGAATGCAAAGAAGGGGACCCAAATTCGATCCCTGGGGAACACCAGTATTATTTGTAAACTCAGTAGAAACAGCACTATTGAAGAAAATATAAAGCAACCGGTCATTTAAATAAGAGCCAAATCAATCGATTAAGCCTGTATTAAAGGCAATATTTTGGAAATTTCTTAGAAGGATGCCAAAGTCAATTCTCTCAAAGGCATTGGAAAAATCAGTATAGATAACATCCACCTGCTTCCCACTTTAAATGCAGATATGATATTTTTTGTCAAACAAAATAAATTAGAAAGTGTCCACCTTTTTTGGCATAAACCCATGTTGATCAGGTGTAATTAGATCCTTGACCTGGAAAAATAGGTTTTTGTATATAATGATTTCAAAAACCTTTGAAAAAGGACGTCTGTTATAGAGTATTTTTCCCCTTAAACAACCTGCGGTCTCAAGAAGCTTTTTCCCTTGGGTGTTCCACACAAAGAGTTTGAAAAGGGGATAAAACACTAGCTTAAAGGGAAATTTTGAAAAAAATTTCTAGGGGAAGACAAAATAGTAAGAAAAAATAATTTTGCATGGACGTTAGGGGTTCCCCGGAACTTGGACATTCTCAAAAGGGTTCCGTGAGAGTAAAAAGGTTGGGAAACGCTGAATAAGGTTTCTAGTTTCATAAGGTATAGGTTTTTAAGAGAAGTTGTCTTGGGGAGTTAAAAAGTCTTTGAAAGTACTTGATTTTTTTCCTCACTAAAGAGTGGGAACTATGAATTTCCAAAAGGCCTGTTTGGTTTTATTAGTACCTGAAAAATGAGGAAGTTGCATATTTTTAAAATTTTCTGTTTTGGGGTACATTAGTTGTGGCAAATTGAAATCTGCAATACCAATGAGGAAGTTGCATGATTTTTTTATATTTTTTTAATCGATTCCTCTTGCAAAAATAAGCAACTACCCAAAATTTGAGGCCGATCGAGAAATTTTTTGATTGTCAAAAAAATTAACAAAAATCCCCTTTTTAAAAGCGTGCGAAAACGCCAAGAGTTTGGATGTGACGTCATCTTATACTAAACATTGTTGTAAAGCAATGGAGTTGATGGCATTATTGTTGACGTCATCTTATAGTTTAAACAATAAACGTTTTCAGTCACGTGTTTTTTTCTCGACTTTTAAATTAAAATATTTAATTACCTGTACATTTTTTTGAAAAACTGACTAGATATTTCATTTTACCATACAAAAAACCATACGGAACACTTGTTTGTTTTTGAAAATCTGACGCATGCAACTTCCTTATTTTCCTCAAAAATTTATTTACTTGTATATAAAAGATATTAAAGTTGAAATAAGTGGTAAACAAATGATGCAATTACAAACGCTTAACAATCAAATTTGACGTCTTTCGATACTTCACGAAATGCATCTATACTCGAATGCAACTTAAGTTGAGCCTGACGTCATGGCCACGCGGAAGAAAATCTGAGCAAACAGAAACCCTACTGGGTTGGTAGAAGCTCTTAGTGGCTGGCGAGTTTGAGAGCGAGTTAGACTACTACGCGTTACGCCCTTTAAATAAAATAATACTGAATATTTTATGCATATCGGGATGAAAAGATGCTTAATATACGTGGATTTAAAAAAACTAATTATTATTCAAAATTGAAGCTCTAAATATTACACAAAATTCAGACACCTCGAAGGGAACTAATTTCTTTGGTTGCTCTCAGTATATTTCTACAGGCTCAAGTTAAGTTTCAACTGAGTATAGAATCTGATTCTTGATGTTTATTCATGACTAGCGGATATGCCCGGCCTTGCAAGGGTGAAGGGTCTTTTCCAGAACGCAAACTTTGAGTCCCAATAAAAAACAAATAATGATCAGTATAAAAATATCTTGGTTTTAGGGTTTTCTCCTAAGGTTGAATGGATTTAAAAAATAAAAAAAAATGTGGAACTACTCATATAGCATTGATTGGAAAATAAAAGGGGAAATAGAATTTCATAGCATAATTTACTGAACCAAATATTTTTCTAAAGGTTTGGTCTCTATGCTTAGAAAACGTACTTTTCATTTTCAATCCAAGTGTCTAATAATTTTTTGATCAACCATTTTGAAATACTTTTTTTGTTGCACAGGGTTCAGAAGATATTCATTCGAAAACTGAACTTTTGATCAATAATTTAGTAGAAGCAAGTAAAAATACAAAAGTTTCAGTCAATTTAAGGATGCAAGAGGTAACTAAATTATATATAGTTTAACTTCAAGTTAGAATATTATCATTTTATGGGAGTTTTTTGTCCTTATATAGTTTAAAAGTCAATACATAATTGAACAGTACATTATTGCTTTTATATATTTCTATTTGAATTTTAATAGGTATTTTTTTATACAGGGATATGACCATAGTTACTACTTTGTGGCAACTTTTCTTGGAGATCATTTTGATTACCATGCCAAATGTTTACATTAATGCTGAATTTATTGTTGATGTCTGTATTTCATAATATCTGTATTTTTTATAACACTTCCTGGTATTTGCTTTACGTAATTTTTTTCTAAAAAAATTATTAAACTACATAAAATAATGAAGGGTGTATTTCACCATTATTGCTGGTTAGTGGACAATAAGAATAAATTGTCACCACCTATTTCGTTATAGTCGGCTAGGACTATACTCTGTTCATTTAGAATTGGCACCTGAGAAATAGTGCTTTCCCCCACGCTAGAAGCGTAATCATAGTTGCGCTATTCGCGCAGCCAAAAGTAAGCTTTCTTCGTCACTTTGACGTGGATAGTTGCTATGGTTACCGATCGGTGGTGGGGGAAGGAAATATTTTCAGGCGCCAGTTCAAAATGAACAGAGTATAGTTCCTGCCCTCCGTCTCTTGCGTTACTTTCCTATGCCGATGCCGTACTGATGAGTCCTAACAATGACGAAACCGGTCCATGGCTGAATGTGACGCTTGATGGTTGGAGTTTACACTTACAAAAAATAATATTTGCTGCTACATATAATTTTTTTTCAGTTTGTAGGTAATTGTGATAAATATATACTTGAATTCAAGAAGTTAATTATTGGTCCTTTTTATCTACTATTTGCTTTAAAAACATAATCAGTACTTGCATGCTTTTTATGCAATATAACTTCTTGAATTTCTGTTTAATTGATTGTCTGGTCATTTTGTTATCCAATCAAACTGTCAAGTTAGACCATTAAACTTCATAAGATATTAGTGACTTCAGTCCTTTTAAACCTCTACTTGTAAAATCAAATAGAAAAGAAACTATCGATTAATAATTCCTAATAGTGTTAAGTTAAAGTAGATAAATCGTTTTGCAAATTTTACTATACCTTTCTCCTAATGAACCACAATCTAAAGATGACAAAGATGACAAAGCTGTTCTGCTTTGTAATGCGGGCCTCGAAGTCATATACCGTAAAACGGGGTAATTCGGATCAGCAGGGTGAATTGGATCGCTGTTCGGGAAAGTTTTTCAAACCGTCATAATACCCCTTGTATTAGAGTTATTGAATAAGGATAAATTTAGACTGATTCTACACATTGTACAGAAGTTGGTTCAGCTATCAAAAAATATGTTACGATCAGAGTGGCTTTGAAGTTGAATGCAGAAAAGGTCAATAAAACATGGCTGTCAAAACTTTGCTAATTTCAACCAGAGCAATTACTCCATTACCTCAATTCTTGGTGCCTCCTGTGTGCTCCCAATTCTTTCAAAGATTTTTTTGCAATCGAATTTTTAAGAAGTGGCAATTAAGATTTTTGCTGATTTTTTTTAAATAAAACCAGTCTATTCCGAATTCTGATGGGAATGAATCAGTGAATCTGTCAGTCATTAAAATGCTTGGTTTTCAACCTTTAGTCCTTTTTCTGGTTTATTTTGGTTATTATCAACACCTACAGACATGATACGATATAATATGGGCTATGATATATACAATACAGGGTGTTCGGAAACACCGTAGACAAACTTTGAGGGGTGGTAGAGGGGACCTAGACAATCATATTTCGAATAGAAATGGAGGGTCGCAGATGCACCGTTAAAGAGCTAGAACCCCTAATGTGGTGCGAGGGCGGACAAAAGGCGGTTTTCCTAAGGCCCGTTTTAAGAAACAAAACATAATAGAATGAAAAAAATATTGCATGAGGTACAGCAGTATCCATACTACTTCCTCCATAAATTTGAACAAAACTTTCTCTCTCTCTCTCTCTCTCTCTCTCTCTCTCTCTCTCTCTCTCTCTCTCTCTCTCTCTCTCTCTCTCTCTCTCTCTCTCTCTCTCTCTCTCTCTCTCTCTCTCTCTCTCTCTCTCTCTCTCTCTCTCTCATTTGTTTAGTATAAGAGAAAATAAGAGAAACACTGCTCTTATGGTGCGTTAATTGTAATACGTCCATTAATTTTAGTAAAATATTTTCATTTAACCTCAAAAACTAATTAAAATTAATTAAAGCGACTATTAATTTGAAGTTCCTATATCGCTTTATCAGGATTAGGGTAAATCGGAACACAACACTTAAAAATATCTATAAAATCAACTGTTCGAGGTATTTGAATTTTTTCAATGGGTTATAGAAGAATTGATTGGGATTCAAAATATTTTATTAAAGCATTGCAAAATCTTTAATAGAAAAATTTTGGCAGCAGTTCAAAAGGATCCGATTCACCCCGTTTTATGGTATTTAATTTTGATTATTTGATCTAGAGATGATGCATGATAAAGATAAGGGAAAGAAAGTAAAACAATATCAGTGACAAATTCAGAGAAACATTAATAGTACGGGAGCAGGCGTTAAATTTCAATAATTCATCTGCTCGTACACGATTTTAATTTTACAGGATAGTGTTAGTGGCACAGAGTATAGAGCTTAACAGAGTGTTCATCTCCATAGACGCTAATGGCAACTTTTTTAACAGGGCTTTTCCCATTGAAAAATCTCTGGCCTCAAGTCCCGCCTCCACGCTATTCCTGCTAATTCTGTCATTCGCCCACTGAAGCTGTCATGAATTATAATATGCGTGCTGAATTAAATTAAAGATCTTAGGAGTAAAACGTCGGTTTGGTATCTCTGTTAAGCTCTCTACTCTGTGGTTAGTGGTGCTGATCACGGAATTGAGCGTCAGCTGGTCAGGTAGCGGTGGGTTGAGAGTGGGGAGGGGGTCAAAGGTACAAAAAAAGAAAAATAAATTCATCTGCTCGTGGATGAAACTTAGTGGAGATGGTACTTTCGAACTTCCTGATTACAAAAATGACCATCAGCTATCTGGGTGGAGATGGAATGACCGTCAGCTGGTCACGTGATCTTTCAAACAAAAATTTATCTGTCAAAGCAAGAAACATGGTAGGAAATCAATCTCTGTTACATAAATAATAACGAGTAACTAGTTCAACAGATATTAATTCTTGAGTTGCTAGTGTAAGTTGAAGACTAGTAACTCGTTATTACTTCATGTTACAGAGATTGACAACCCTACCAAGTTTCATGCATTGTCAGATAATTATTTTGTTTGTAAGTTCAAGTGACCAGCTGAAGGTCATTCCATCGCCACCCAGCCAGCTGGCGGTCATTTTTGTAATCAGGAAGGTCTGAACTACCATCTCCACTAAGTTTCATCCACGAGCATATGAATTTATTTTTCACTTTTTTTGTCCACTTTGAAAACCTCCCCACACTCAACCCACCGCTACCTGACCAGCTGACGCTCGATTCCGTGATCAGCAACACTAACACTATCCGTTCATATCAAGGTAAGGTTTAACACAGGGTTTCCCAAACTTTTTCATGCATTGACCCCTTGGTGGTATTTCACCAACGCCATAGACCCCCTTTCAAAAATCCGACTAAATTATTTAAGAAAAATTATTTATGAATGAAAATATAACTAAAATTTTACAGCCGATTTCATTCACTTGTAATATAAAGTTCAAAATGGGTAATTCGAAGGTGAACCAAATAAGCAATATAGACCACCAATGAAGCATTAATCTTTTAAAATTTTGAAATTGAAAATTAGTATTTAAAGAAAGTTCAAGGGACCAGGAAAATTCTTTGAATCATCCACAGCATTGCATTGTGCAATAAGAGATAGATAAAACTTACTTAACGAATTCTGTCCAGTAAAAATAATTTTGTGTAAAATACGAGTTTAACTTCTTATTATGAATATACATTATTTATTGCTTTCTATCGCTGAAATATGCTCGTTATTTTTATTAATGCATAAAGTGTAATATAATAAATTAGAGAAACCTAGTCGCTCTAATGTTTCTCAAAAACCATTAAAAAGTTTTACGCATTAATTTTTCATCGTAATGACGAATTTATCTTTCCTAAAAGTGTTTCCAATCTTCTACATTTTCTTATAAATGCATTTAATTTTTGAAAAAGATATGGCTGTCTAGACTTCTAAAACAGACTGTATTATTTCTGTTACCAAAAGCTATCTATATAAATATGCCGTTTTAACTTTTCTTTTAATGTTGAATTTTGAAAATATGTTTAAAAGTTAATAAATGTATTTCATTATTTTTCGTGTAGTGTGCATTTTTCAAACTAGCTATTTAATTTCTCTTTTAAATTCTTAAATTAATGTCAAATTTTAAAATGATTTATGCAAAAACGTAATAAAACATTGACACAGCACATACATCATTAAAATATTTTCGTTAGCCTATATTACTGATAAAACATTAAGAACATTTTATTGCTTCTATTATATTTAATTTAAAAGATGGTGTTCAGGTTTTGGTTATAATTCTTTACCATATTATCTTTTGACCTTTATTGTTTGAAACAAAAATTTTAAAGGAATGTAACCCATTGAAGGGCCGTCTACAACCTTCTGCAAACTATTAATTTTTCTTCGAATGTAAGAAGTGACTATTCGTTTTATTTTAACAGAAAGTTTAGAATATTGATAAAGTTTAAATAAATGATACGTCTTTACTTTTACTCCTAAACCATTTTCTAGCCGAAACCTTAAAGAAATACTAGTAGACCCGATTCTCCTAATAAGGATCTTACAAATACAATACTGAGACTTTGTTTTAACTTTTAGTTACAAAAGAAATAAAATTATTTTCAGACTGGGAGAGAATTTTTGAAATCATACACGACTGATGTCAAATGCGGCAAATGTTTTCGCAGCAATTGAGAAGATCTTTTGCTTTCAGTTGCTTTCAAAAAATACATTTTTATTCAGAACAAAACAACAATTGTTTATTTTTTATACATTTTGTGATGTAACGTCTTTTTGCTCAAAACTGTGAAGATAATTTTCGCCGAGTGACCTCAAAAGGATGCTAAAACACGCTAAAAAAAGTACCCCTGAAAGTACCCAATCAATTCCACCCGCAAAAACTAAATTTCCAGCCGGGCACGCAAGAAAGTTCCATTTAAGTGAGGGCAATCACGGTATCTCTCGTCCACCTCAAAAACAAGCGAAACGTAAACACCTTTGTCACACAGCTTGGAAGTAATCGAGGAAATAAAGCACGGTCTATAGCGACAGGAATTCTATTTTAGGTGAAGAAGAGAGCGCTCCACAGTTGCTTAAGCCAATAATAGGAAGCCGTGTGTACTTCTTTTTGATAAAGGATGATGGATTCGGGAAACAGGTCAAATTGATTGGACTAGGTAGGAAAAAGACTATCTTTGTCTCTTGCGTTTTTTTTTGTTTGCTTGTATGGGTATTGGACTTGAACTGTTTAATTAATTAAAATAATGTCAATGGTAAAAGTAATGGAATCAATGATAGTACAGGGGGTTAGAGTAACCCGTCACATTAATTTATCACGTGATAAGGATACACTTTGAAAGGACAAAGGGGGCTAATTGAATTGGGTGTCGGGTTTTGATGGATTTCTTTCCCGAAATGAAGGATTGTTTTTGATGCTGCCGGGATTGTGCGGGGATTAATGAGGGATTTTGCCTCGGCTACGTATTTTCTTTGAAGAGGATCACAATATACTGAAGTGACTATCTTTAAGTACTTTCGAAAGTTTACTTTTAAATTATGTACAATTAAGTGAATCTCTATTTAAGCTATTCATAATTTAAAGGGTGTTTTACCAAGTCCACTAAAACTATGGAAAGACGTATTCTTTTCGTAGAATACATAAATACCTTGGAAACTGTATCTCTAGGATCCATAGTTTCCGAGAAAATCGTGACAAAAAAGTTCGTCTCTAATTCAGTAACGTTAAAGGGAGGTTTGTGGAAAAAGTGAACATGGTTATTTAGACATTTTTGGATAGTAAAAATATACACTGTGCAATGCACAGTGTGCATGCACTGTAAAGTTTACTAAAATTAGCCATTATACCTACTTCCTTAGTTCTGTGGAAATTTTTATAAACTCTCCAAATGGGATTTTTTGGTCCCGAGTTTGAGCGTACTTTTTGTAAATTTAACTGTTTCTTATACGAGGAAAAGAACTCAAAACATAAAAGGTATTCTCAAACAGAGTTAAATTAATTTTAGGAAATCCTCATAAACCCTATCCACTATCATTTTTATTTTGTTACAAATGATGGGTTTAAAATATACCAATCACTAAATCCCTGTAAAAATTTTAAGATAAAGCATATAACCAAAGAATTCGTATATTTTTTTAAATTTTAACTATTGATTTTGCCTTTCACACAACAAAGCTTCAAATAAAACTTAATATTTATATTTTACTGTCTTAAAAAAATACCTATCTACTATATACCTACCTTTCTTTCAGGGAAAATTAGTTTTGGCAGTCTTGCAAGGAACTGTATGGCCATTTATATTATGTTTCAGAAACATATTTGGTATGTTTTAAAATGTATCGTTGCGATTTTTTCCACAAATACTAATTTACAGATAGAAATTGCGAGGAAAACCAACACAAACTTAGGGTATGAACTTTTAAATGTCGATATGCATTAACTTTTCATCAGGGTGTATTTTCATGAAGTTAAAAATTGTAAAGACAATTTATAACAACAATTTAATTTTTATCAACGCTCATAATAAGAACCAACCAGACCACAACAGAACCACTTCTGACCCCTCTAAAACCGGCAAAAGATTAATAAACTTCAACAACAACAACCCTGAAGAGCATCAAGCTACAAAAAAAACCCGACAGTCCTTAACTGCATCTCAAAAGACTTAGCGCCTTAATTCCTCCCTCAAGATCACTAAAGAGATGCATTTTCGAGGCGATTGTGTGGTGAAAAAACGCCTCTCTTCATCCCCCTTCTTTCCTCCATCTTAAACATCTGTGACTGGAACATCTTTTGGGGGTCTATCAGCAAAAAAACGTCCATGTCCTTCCATAATCTTAACACCAACCGCCCCGCCCTTTCACCATCGCTCATAAAACCGCTATTCCTCACCACAACGCGGAATGAATAAAGTGATCTAGCTGTGGGACGATAACGCTGGTGTCGGGCTGCAGCGCCTCAGTGCGAAAATCTTACATCTTCAGTATAAGGGGTACTTTTAGGTAGTTTCAGTTTTTGGAACTGTGGTCTCGATTGAGGTGACTTGATTTGTTGAGTTTTATGTTGTATAGTATTCATTCTCTGTGTTCTCTAGTGTTCGTTTCTCTTTATTCAGTTTCTTTCGTCTTTATATCTGGTATTTTATTCAATATGTTTTGTATCAATCAATATCTTCTCTTTTTTTTGCTTTATTATTTATTTGGCATTATCTTCCCTTCATATAATCCTTTCTATATTCTCATTCATTTGTTCTCTTTCTTTTCTCTCTATCTTTCATCTCTCGTTCTCTCTTTTATTTAGCCTTTTCCTTCACAATTCCTTCATCTTCCTACTATCATTTTCTTTTTAATATCACAGTGTTTTATATTTATCCTTCCTTTCTATTTATTTCACTCCTTAACATTATGAAAGTAATCCTGTAAAATAACAAGATCAAATAACAATCCTGTAATAAACAGTAAACTAACAAGATTAAATAACAATCCTGTAATAAACAGTAAACTAACATCATCAATAACAATCCCGTAATAAACAGCAATCTAACAAGATTAAATTTAAATCCTGTAATAAACAGTAAAATAACAAGATTAAATAACAATCCTGTAATAAACATTAAAAATTACAAAGTAAATCCATGGCCCCAACAGTATTTTACCCTATATTCATGATTTTACCCTACAAAAACGTGGATGAAAATAGTGAAAAACCGTTGTGGTTAAACCGTTGTGGTTTTTATGGCTTTTTAAAACCAACCCAGCCGGCAAATTAAACATAAAAATTCCCGGGATCATTTTACAGTTTATATCTATTTCTTCTCCCATGTTTTAATACACACTACATCTGACAGATAAAACCAACTCAATACCACAATTGAAACCATAACCTGACCATAGTCGAGTCCTCTGTACTGAAGTTGTAAGATTTCTGACTCACGACGTTTATGCTCAGAAACGGCGATTCATAACGACTCCCACAACAGTGCCGGACTCCTGGCATTGTTACAAAACCCCGGCTTTTGCATTTAGAAAGTTTCGGGTTTGCATTGAGAACTGATTAATCACTGGTAGTCGTGAGCAGGCCAATAAGACCAGTTTCATTGTTTGCGGTGTGATAAATATTGCATGAGTTGCATCAGGAATGTGATGAATGTGCGCATGCATCAGGGACGCTGGGATTTGGTGAATATTTTTGCACTGTCAGTTGTGGTGTTGTTTGTCGGATTTGTTTGAAAGATATTTTCTTTTAGGGGAGTCAATTTTCGATAATAGCATGGCGGAATGATCTTGGGAATGGTTCTGGTTAAAAATTTTGGTACATTGAAACGTATTTTTGGGTGTGATGATTATTTTCATCAACTACACTGCTCACAACAATTAAAGGATATTGGTGGTTTTGGTACATATTGGCAAGCAAATAAAAAATGTGCAGTGGTTCAAGCATTTTTCATAAACTTTGGGCCATTTCAAAGCTAAATCCATGCAGTTATCAAAATAAAAATTTTATTTTTACATTTTTTTTTATCAAAATTAGAAAATGCACATTTTGTGTAGTTAAGCAAAAAAACTGAAAAATCTATCAATACTTAACTGAAACCCCATTTCGCTTGGAGTATGTTTTCTCCTGACTTAAAACAACGTTGTGGGACTATTTGCCACCAGGTTTGTTTGTTTATTTTTGAGGGGCTGGGGTGTTTTCTCCATTTTCCCCCTTTAGAGCATTTTTCAGCACCTGAGCTGTTTGGGAGGTATTGGATGGGCAAAAATTGGTTTCTCAAGCATGTGCTAGACTTGTTCTATTGGATTCCCGTAGAGAAAACGTGCTGGTCGATCCCTTTCTAGCAATTTCCTCATCCCGAAGAAAATCATTAACTAAGGTAGCACAATGTTTTCTGTAATTATCATCCTTTAAAGTTAAATTATCACCGATTTCTCCTGCATGAGGGGCAACCAGATGTGTAAGGATATCGACCTTATTATCCTGAACCACCAGAAACGGCCCCTTTAGCTTGGGGGGGTCTTTATTCCATAGATAGAGATGGTGCTCTATTTCATCACTCCACATATTCAAATCTGGCTTCTTCATGTACAAAAAAGGGGTTATTTTATGTTCCTTGTACCCACCAGACAAAAATCAGAAGTTATCAGGATGAACTGAGAGTCAGATTTGAAGATGTGGAGTGATGAAATAGAGCACCATCTCTATCTATGGAATAAAGCCCCCCACCTAAAGGGGCCGTTTCTGGTGGTTCAGGATAATAAGGTCAATATCCTTACACATCTGGTTGCCCCTCATGCAGGAGAAATCGGTGATAATTTAACTTTCAGGGATGATAATTACAGAAAACATTGTGCTACCTTAGTTAATGATTTTCTTCAGGATGAGGAAATCGCTAGAAAGGGATCGACCAGCACGTTTTCTCTACAGGAATCCAATAGAACAAGTCTAGCACATACTTGAGAAACCAATTTCTGCCCATCCAATACCTCCCAAACAGCTCAGGTGCTGAAAAATGCTCTAAAAGGGGAAAATGGAGAAAACACCTCAGCCCCTCAAAAATAAACAAACAAACCTGGTGGCAAACAGTCCCACAACGTTGTTTTAAGTCAGGAGAAAGCATATCCCAAGCGAAATGAGGTTTCAATTAAGTATTGATAGATTTTTTAGTTTTTTCGCTTAATTACTCAAAATGTGCATTTTCCAATTTTGATAAAAAAAAAGTAAAAATAAAATTTTTATTTTGATAACTGCATGGATTTAGCTTTGAAATGGCCCAAAGTTTATGAAAAATGCTTGAACCACTGCAAATTTTTTATTTGCTTGCCAATATGTACCAAAACCACCAATATCCTTTAATTGTTGTGAGCAGTGTATATCTAAAAAACGCTTGATAGTATAGATATTTTCTTTATCAAGTATACATTGTTATTTAGGTGCTTGATATTTTTATTAGAGATTTAGTTTTTTTTGTGAGAAAATAATGTCCAATTTTCATTTAGTCAGTCAGTTTACAGCAAAGAAAATTAATTCCCACACAACACAATTTTCAAGGAGTGAAAACCTTCCTTAAAATCCATTAACCCTTTCAATCCTAAGCCACCCGAAATTGCCATTAAATCCTATTTAAAAATTGGTGCGGCTAGAACTGAAAGAGTTAAGTAAGTCATTGAATTCATATCTTGACCCTTTCAATCTTAACCCATTACTGCCTGACGTCCCTTTTTAGGGACGTTTTTTAAAAATCCTTCTATTTCTACAAAAATTGTTCCTTTGAATCAAAATTTGCACTGATGTATCTCTGATCTTCATAGAACATAAATAACACAAGAAGAAAGCAGAACTTAAAATTTTTTTTCACTTTTTTTAAAGTTGGAAGATAGAATTTTTCAGAAAAGTGCTTTTTTAAAAATTTAAAATAAAAAGCTTAAAAATCCTTGTTGTTATTTTAAAAAATGTTCAATGCCGATATATATTACTGTTTATACATTAAATCAGTTGGGGTGTTTTTTTATTTTTCCAAAATACTTTATCTTGACCTTGTTTGGGACCCTCGAAAAGCGTCCCTAAAAAGGGACGTCAGGCACGAATGCCCCCGTGGTTTTCCCCATAGTGAAATGCTAGGGTTTCCTTATTTTTTCATAAAAACGCGTTCGATTCTTATGAAATGAATTAAATAACTGATATTTATGAAATTACTTTAATATTAGCTAATAAATTTATTATTTTTGTTATTTTTTTGGAAAATACTGTTATTTTTGTTAAATTAATGGTATAAAAAGTCTTAAATTATGAGGAATTAATTAATTTGTATTAATTAAAAGGAACAAATTGATTATTTTACTATATTTATTACTTATGCAAATATATTCCGGTTATATTTTAATTGAAAGTTTTAATTATTAGTTATAATGACTTTTTGTCATTAAAACTGCCAAAAAAGTCGCTTTTGTGATACATTTTCGGCTTTTTTTCTAATTAGATGTCTCTAATCATTGTGTTCTATACTGCAGATCAATCTACTATATCATCTGGCTTGCTAATGCACATCCCACTAATGCTTTATTTTCGGGGAGAAATTTGTGTTCCGCACACAAAAATTAAGTAAAATGAAAAAAGTATGGGCATTTCAAAGAATTAAACTTCACAAATTGAGATATTCTGATGGAATTGAGATGTGTAAGAGTAATTATTACTTAATATTAGGTAACAAATAAACAAAGAATGCCTTTCTCAATTAAAATTCTTAATTAATTTGCAATTATTATAGATTTGGGAGGAAAAAACTAGTTTTAGAGCATAAAAAATGCTCAAATTACGTTAATTAAGGTACATTTTACAGTTAATTGGATAAATAATTAATAATTTTTTTCATATTCATGTTACAGTATGGTTCCGATCACTTTTGCTGCACTTAAAAAGGTAGGAGATGTTTTTGAGGCTTTAAAACAGTTTTCTACCATGCATTTACTATAAGGAAAAACCACGGGGGCATTCGTGCCTGACGTCCCTTTTTAGGGACGTTTTTTAATTTTGGTGTAGAAATTAAAATTTTAACCTGGAATTTTTTTCACTATTTTTCCAGTTGTTTTGGGACTATTTACTATGTTTTTACCAAATCTCTCTATTCTAAAAAAAAGTTTTTGGTGAACGGTTTCCAGAGAAAGGCTTTTTAATTACTGAACCGAATGACACATATATGGTATCAAAATGTCCGGATTCTTTCTGGATTTCCGAGTAGGCCCTTCGATTTTTCAAAAAAATTCTCAATTTTAAAATATTTCCATTTTATTAGATAACGGATAAGGTTGCAGTTACAAAGCAAGTACTGTCAATCAAATTATTATGCATCCAATCACAACGACCGATTGACGCTATATTTTAAGGGGAAACGTGTGTTTTCCCCTTTTTAAAAGTACTTTCTTGATGAAATATCACTCAAAGACTGATATAAAAACACTCTAAAACTTACATGTACGCCATTTTATACTAAAATTTCACACTTTTTGTCCAATATTTATAATTTTTAGTCTGCTTTTATCGAAATTAATTGTAAACAGAGAGTAATGTTTTGTCTCTTATTATTTTCAATTGCTTAAACGGTATTGTTTAACAAGTCTGGGTTTTAAAAAAATATGAATGATAAACACTAGGCATATTATACTAACGAGTTACTTTAAAATAATAGTTTTTGTTTGGTCCGAATATTCATAAACAATTAGAATTAGTTATTTTTATAATCATAGATTAAAAATATATAAGATGAATATTTTTAAAAACATTTTGTTTAAATTTTTGATAAGTTCGAGTTTATTATATATTCAAACTTTTAAGGGAGATTTATTCAAGGAGGGGATTTTGTGACGTATTTTTGGAAAGTTGGTTGACGTTTTTTCTGTAAATTGTTTAATTGTTTTATAAAGTGTATTAAGTTTAGCGAGTTGGAATTTGTGGGAATTGCGAAGCAATTCCAAAAGGTCCTGCGTCAGCAGTTTACGGGGGTTGGTGAGCGATAGCGAGCAGGGGGCAGAGCCCCCTAGTATTTAAAAAAAATAAAAAGTTGGGCATTAATGGGTTAAGATTTAGGAGATTTCCATTGGATATTACGGAGCATTTGGGGCTGTTAGGACTAAAAGGGCTAAACTAAACATTTTACCTAATAATGATAGACTGAAAATAACAATTTATTGGTAGATGTATCGAGAACAATAAATTCTATCCCTCTCATAATTTTTGTATTTTATCTAATAGTCATAAAACCTCTCATGCTGACAAGATTGCTATGATTTATAACTCAAACGGTTGAGCACCATATTTGATAGGGAATGACCTAATAACGTAATGACCGAACGAAAAGTTCTCTTGCGTACAAAAATGTAGTAACTACTTCTCAAAAACCATAAGACCTGTTTCTTGACTGGTAAAACTGTTTTTGTCTCATTTAATATATTACTCCTTTTTTATTCTTTGTGCTGTAACCTAAGCCAAAACAAAATTTGTTTTTTTATTTAATATTTTTTTTTACTTTTTTTATCCAATTAATCTTGGACTCCTTTTTATTGTGCATTGAACTAAGCAGAAATATAAACTAAAATAACAACCATGTGCTATCTCTTGCGACAACGTTCAATATACCATTGGGGAAATGCTAGGAGTTATAGTTAACTGACTAAACAAACATATACTTTACTTATAGTGCGGGAGCTGGTGTTAAAATGAAAAATTCATCTGCTCGTACATGATTTTAATATGAACGGATAGTGTTAGTGGTGCTGATCACAAAATCTCGCGTCAGCTGGTCAGGTAGCGGTGGGTTGAGCGTTGGGAGGGTTTCAAAGTGGGCAATAAAAGTGAAAAATAAATTCATCTACTCATGAATGAAACTTGCTTGAGATCATAGTTTAGTTCTTCCTGATTACAAAAATGACCGTCAGCTGGCTAGGTGGCGGTGGAATAACCTTCAGCTGGTCTCTTAAACTTCCAAACGAAACATTTATCTGACAAGGCATGAAACTTAGTAGGGTTGTCAATCTCTGTTACATGAAGTAATAACGAGTTACTAGTCTTCAACTTACACTAGCAACTCATCATGAATTCACTGAGCTATAAAACAAACTGGAGTGACTAGTTAGCGTGCCGAAACTGCATCACACAGCGGAAAAGATTTCCATCTTCTT
The DNA here is from genome assembly GCA_024610705.1 of Tetragnatha versicolor. Classification (NCBI taxonomy): domain Eukaryota; kingdom Metazoa; phylum Arthropoda; class Arachnida; order Araneae; family Tetragnathidae; genus Tetragnatha; species Tetragnatha versicolor. The sequence continues at coordinate 11,556,316 of JANDEH010000017.1, read as the reverse complement.
TAATTTTCCCCATCTGTTAGCACAGTTGTATGCACATAATGAAACGACCATTCTAAATTTTGCTCATAATATTTTAAAAAACAGGCATGATCGGATTAAAGGATGGTCATGCGGGGATTGCCCCGATTTTTTTTAGTCCCGAATGCCCCGATTGCTGCGAGCAATCAGGGCATTGTAACCTTCCGCGCCGGCACAATCAATCGCTTGTTATAGTATCGGAGGTTGTCACTCCAGTTTGTTTTATAGCTCAGTGGAATTAATATCTGTTGTACCTATTAGTAACTCGTTATTATTTATGTAACAGAGATTGATTTCCTACCAAGTTTCTTGCTTTGTTAGATATATTTTTTGTTTGCAAGTTCACTTGACCAGCTGACGGTCATTCCACCGCCACCCATCAGCCAGCTGACGGTCATTTTTGTAATCTGGAAGGTCTAAACTACCATCTCCACCAAGTTTCATCCACGGGCAGATGAATTTATTTTTCTATTTTCGTACCTTTGACCCCCTCCCCAAGCTCAACCCACTGCTTTCTGACCAGCTGACGCTCGATTCCGTGATAAGCACCACTAACACTATCCTGTAAAATTTAAATCGTGTACAAGCAGATGAATTCTTGAAATTTAAAGCCAGAGCTCCAGTACTAGTGGTTTTTAAGATTTTTCAACCTTGAACATAAACTTTCTTCAACTGTACAATATTTTTGATTTCACTTATATTTTTTCGATGATTGTTCTGCATTCTAAATACGTTCCTGAATTTCCAGTAAAATCTTGATGAATATGTTTCTCGCAATATGATAATCCGGGCATTACTTATAACGCCCTAAGTGAGGCGGGCAATAATATAAATGATAATTATTATTAATAATATTTTTATAAGTATTCTTTATGTTCATATTGTTGTTTATGATTTATTCGCGCCATGTTTGACTCACTACTTTTATACATTTATCCTTCTTTACTTTGTCTTTCCTTCTGTTTTTTCTTATCCATTTATATAACTATGTGCGTGTAAATATGTTTATGTTTGACTGAAGTTATGATTATACTAAAGATTCACCTACATGAATCCCCTGCATAGTCCTAGGTGACTGTAAAAACTGCTGAAAAATCTAATTAATAATAAATAAATAAATAAAATTCAATGGCATTTATCAATGATTATTTATCCCTTTTTCCAAAATACTCGGGGATTATTTATAACTAGGGGGCTATCGCCCCCTGCTCGCTATCGCTCCCCATACGCAGGTACAGCCTAGCTGAGATTCATTACCAACTAAATTTATTGGTGAAAATAGAGTTTTATAAATAGTAATATGCAGCAGGGAAAAATTAAATAGAGTGTATGAAAAATATGTATACAGTGTTTATAAAATTCATGGGTACTGTTGCATTAGCCAAGAAAAACCACCATAAGCAGTATAATATATCAGATAAGTACTATTAACATGTACATACCTGCCAACATTGGGATTATAAAAAAGAAAGATTTTAAAACCATGGAGGTAACCATGGAATTTTTTTCTTAATCTAAGTCAAGACTTAGATTAAGTTATTAAGATTAGTTATTTGGACAAAAAACGGAAGAAATTTATTGAAAATCGGATGACGGAAGATTCTCTTAAAAAACGGAAATCTTCCGGCTAAAACGGTAGAGTTGGCAGCTATATATGTAAAAATAATAATTTAACAGTAAATTAATAAAATAGTAATATTTAATCCCTCTTAACATATTTGAACAGCTAAAATATCATTAAATACTGAAATCGGAAAAAAAAATCAAATCCAAAACAATGCACTCATTTTGTAAACAAATTTATTATTGCCAACCGAGTAAAAGAAATACTACGAAATCTGGGCGTTACGTTAGAGAATTATATATATAGATGGCTGAATTTATCATAGGACATAGCCCTTAACAGATATACAATGAAAAAAACATTACTCACAAGCAGTTTTTTTACTTTCACAAAAACTTATTCACGTTTTAAAATTGACGATTCAAGTGACATTAACTGTACAAAAGTAAAACTTAGTTAACCTTCAATTCAAAACACCCCCTGTTAAATATTACGCACGGCATATTCTCCACGGCAAAACCGATTCTGCCCTCACAAAGCATTTCGCAGACTTAACCTCGATTATCTCCGGAAAAAAGAAGATCTCTCATCCATTTTATTTGTTCTCTGGAGAAAGGAATTTTATAGAATACCCCTCTCTCTCTGGAAACTTCCCTCCTGAAACCATTCCTCTTCCGTTCTTCTGTTTGTCCTCTTCCCCCGCGTCTTCCTCCCCTTAAAGCGGATTAATTATTTCTGAGTCGATCTTTAGTTACCGAATTCCTTGATTCATGATCCGGGCCTGACTCTGAAACGGCGGTTAACCCTTTCTAGGGAAACCGCTTTGTTTTTTTTTCTGGTGGTTGCATAGAGGTGGAAGAGTGATAGTGGCGGCATGGATGGCAACTCGTGCTCCCAACATTAATGCTAGGCAAAAATAATTCTTTAACATTGGATCTCTCATAGATAGACGCTTTGATTTTGAGAATCGCTGATAACTCACAGAAAATGATCGGAAAAAGAAAAAAGACCTGATTATAAGGAATGGAAAGAAAACTAACGGTACAGCTTTATAATAAGTCCGCTTTTTGAACGGTCGCCAAATTGGCGGTATTTCATGGCCGACAGTCCATGAAATCGTAGGTAAACATGGTGGCCGGGTTTTAAATGCATTTTCACACATCCCAACGGTTTGGTCTTGACGAGCATAGTGCGCATGCGTGTGAACTTATTTTAGCTGGTTTTTTTAGAAATTTTAGTAAAACAATAAAACGGGGACAGAACCCGCGACCTACCGCATGCTGAGCACGCGCTCTACCACTGCACCAGCGGGGATTCAATAATGTTAGAAATTATCTAAAGAAGATCCATTTTTTCTCCCCGAGCATGCGCAATAAGCTCGTCAGGACCCAACCGTTGGGATGTGTGAATATGCGTTTTAAATACGGTGGTCGGCGCCAAGGTCGCCAAAAGCTGACTTATTCTAAAGCTGGGCCCTAACTACTGCTTAACCAACGATAGTAAACGGGTCGTGTGATTTTAACAGACGTTGCACGGCCAATAGTACTCAACATGTATCAAATAAAATCTCCATACTGATATTAACCAAGGAACGGAACCATTTAATATCAATATGAAGATTTTATTTCATACAAGTCGAGTACTATTGGCCGTGCAACGTTGGTAAAATCACTTGAACCTTTTACTACCGTTGGCTAAGCAGTATTTTAAGCGTATAAGTTCACACTCTTTACATAAAATTTTGATAGACGGGAATTTTAAAAAACCTTGCACCGAATACGTCCGACTTTCGAAATATTTATTCCTTTAAATTCGGCATATAATTTAAATTAAACTACTTCTAGTATTATAAAATTATCATTTTTGATTCGATTAGATGTGTTTTCGAGTCATTCAAATTAGTATTTCTGATAGAAGATTATCTGTTAGGAAGTTAGGACTCGAAACGAGCTTTGGCGATCCTCGGCGTTTGCTCTTGGCGTCCGTTTTACGTTGGCGGGAGTGGGGTTCACATTGTTCATGCCTTTGTTTGTAGTTTTCTCCCTTGGGAAGGCGCGAGATCTTGCCAAATCTGGCTCCAAAGCTAGACTATCTCGTCAACCGTGGCTTCCGTCAAATTCGAAACAGATTCGAACTCTATATAACCCTTTCAAGAGTTGAGTTTCCAATCCGTGCCACTCTCTTTTTCGACGATCTTTTGAGGATCTTTTGTTGAAGAAGGAGAGGAAGTCGTTTTGAACTTCGCCTTTGGAGGGTTTCTAACGGCCGTAGTCTGTGCTTTTGGATTTAAATCACTTGAACAGCCAATCAATTGATTCACAAATACTAGCTAAGCCCTGATCTGTTAAATTTGATAGTCTGAGCACCTTGGTCAACTGATTAAAGTGAATCGGAAACACCAGAGCTGGCGAACAAGCGAAACCACTGGCGATAAAAAAAGCTCAATCGTGATTGGTTGAGATCGTTTTGATTGATGAATTTGATAGGAAAGAAATTTGCGAAAAAGTACGACATAAAAAGCACTCGGATTGTTTACTTTAAAAGTCAATGATTTTTAATAAAAATTAATGAAAGAATATGAAACTTGAAGTTTTGAATAATACAAATGAAACAAAATAAACATAACACATGTAATCAGAATATTCGCATTTCCGAAATTTGCTTCATGGAATCCAATTTAGATTTGAATATAAATAAAAAAATAAAGCACCGTAGTTAGCTGATGATATTTTATTTTTGCATTTGAATGAAAATAATAAGAAAAATCTTTTATTTTTAATTAACACAATTCTGGAGTTCTATATTCTAACCTTTAGATTAGGTAAAAAGATAAAAAATTAAGCAATCATTGGGAACTTGAAATATTGAATCAGTTTTGTACTTAGATCGGTAAATAATTTAATCTAGTAAAATAATACAGAATTTAGTAATAATAATTAGCTACCTTCAAAAAAATGGCCATTATGAATAAAATTAAATTGAAATCTTAATAAGTTTAATCAAAAATTGTATCGGCCGCCGGGAATCGAACCCGGGCCACTCGTATGAAAACCGAGTGTTTTACCACCAAGCTACCAGAGCGAAGGTCGCGGGAGAAAGTTTAAGTATAAAACAATAGAGTAAAAGATTTTAATTACTAGAAATAATCATTTAAATAAACATTGGACTCGACAACACACACTTCAAAAATACTGTGAATCAAAAATATTTTATTTCTAAAGTACTAATCTAATTTCGATTATATTGACGCGAAATGCATTTCAGCAGGATATGCTTATGACGGGCGACGCCATGTTTTTGTTTCGTAATCGCAGCTCCAGCCAGACTCGATTCTGATTGGTGATCCAACCTAGATCACTGCTCTGAGCGTTGATTTCTTAACACACAGTGGTCAACTGATTAAGGTGCTTCGGAATACCAAATCAAGCTGATTTGTGCTAAGAGATCCTGATCACAGGTTGCCAGAGGCTTCAGAATACGGCCGTAAGAGAGTTGAGGGATTATAACTGTTGCGGGAATCAACTGTGATTGTCTTTGTGGGGGCGGGGATAAAAACGGGGATTGAATAGAGGCTTCCCGCAAGAATTTATAGAAGTTTCGGTGATTTTAAATTCCTTTTTAAGTTGGAATTATTGCAACTGGGCTCGTTTGTAAACGTACTAACTTGTTGGAAACTAGTATCATTAGTCAACCTTTCTTGCAACTTCTTAGTTCATTGTGATTCGTTAAACCTTCATTTTTTTGTTTGTCATTTCTTTCATCCAAAGTGAAAAGTTTGAACTGGCGTTTCACTCATTAGTTTTTCACATTTTACACAAACTAGATATTCATAGGAGTGGATCACGCAGGATAAACAGCGAACGTGAAACATTGAGGGGGAATGAGCCTTTATATTAGAGAGTTTTCGTAAAGTGACGGTAGGTGATAACAATATATAATTATTGAATTAGGAAACAATATATTCAACTATGATTTGTTTCATCATCATTAAAATGAAAATGTGTCACACTTCCATAAAAATATACTTTGGATTTAATATATAGGAATACTTATATAATCCTCCGCAAATTATCAAGGATAATTGATAATCCCTCAGTTTGATGTTTTTTAAACACTATCGAAAAAGTGAAATTTTAAAATTGCTTGAAAATGGAGTCTTCCGCTTGTTAAAAAAGTTGTTAACTGTCTGACATTAACTCATACATTAATGCAACTTTGTGCTGACCGGCAGAGTTATAGCTCCAAAAAAAATATACGAAAACAAAATCATATTTAGACAATGACGTCTTTTTGGTTGAAATTGAATGTAAATAGATTTCAAACTATTAAAAATTTAAGAAAAATATTTTAAAGATTCAAAGCATATTCAGTATTTTTAATTGTTTAAGTAATATTCATGAAAACAATTTCACTTATTATAATGTACATAGAAAGTAAAACGTTATTATTTCATTCACGATTGTAAAGGTATGTTACACGATTTTCACATAAGTTAGGAACATATGATTTATTATGAAGTGAAGGAGTTTTAAGTACGCAATTCTTAACAACAATTCGATTTCAATTTATTACATAATAATCAAAGAATTACAAAAAAGTGGAAACAAATTTTACATATATGAATCACCAAGGAGGTGATGTTACCTCATACAGGTGAAAGAACATATTTAACATAATAATGAAAGTATGAAAACACAATATAAAAAACACACACATATATAGATGAAAATAATTAATGCTGCATAATATGGCAAGTGAAATTACTGTTGGATGAGCTTCAGGGATGTATAAAAGAGCGAGAAAAAAATTAAAAATAATCCTCGATATTATCTATGGAGTATATAAACACTTTTAATAATTTTTTTAAATCTATGAGAAGATTTTTCTGTTTTATATGACTTGGTTTGTAAAATTTTGAGGATAAATAAGTATAGTTTTTGTGAAAAATTTATTTGCAATTTTTGGAATTATGTAACTGTTTTTTGAACATAAGTTATAACTTATTTTTCTTGTTTCATTATTAGAATATGCCTATTAAAATAAAAAAATTGTTTGATAAAAAATAAATGACAAATAGGAAGAATATTTATGATTTGATAAGTATTTATGCTAGGTGATTAATGCCACAGAATAGAGAGCTTAACAGATACCAAACCGCCGTTTTACTCTTAAGATCCTTAATTTAATTCAGCACGCATATTATAATTCAGTTCACTAGCAGCCAATCAGAGAACGCGAAATGTATTTGATTTGATTTTAACACTGATTATAGGTGATTTGGATTTGAGTGACAGCTTCAGTGGGCGAATGACAGAATTAGCAGGAATAGCGTGGAGGCGGGTCTTGAGGCCGGAAGTTTTTCAATGGGAAAAGTCCTGTTAAAAAAGTTGCCATTAGCGTCTATGGAGATGAACACTCTGTTAAGCTCTATACTCTGTGATTAATGCTAAGAAATTTGACTACTTTATTTTGAATTTTTACAATCAGGTTTATATTTCCTAGATAGTCCCCCAAAAATTAGAATGGTAGAATTGCATTGAAAAACTTTTATTATAATTTATTTCTGATAATAAAATTTATAAAGAATAAAAAGTTAATTATTTGTTGTACGATTTACATAAGATTTCCATTTCAAGTTAGCATCAACGTGTAGACCAAGCTATTTAATATTTGACACTTGTTGATGAGAGGGACAAGTACATTCAAATATTTTACATTCCATTTTGGGAAGTATAGTTTTAAAGTATTTGACGGGCCAAAAATACTAAAATTCATGAATTTTGTCACATTTATATTTACTGATAATTTATTTTTAATTTTTATAATTTATTTTGCTACTAACTATTTTCTTATAGTAGAGAGATCGTTATTAATAACATGCTCTAAATTTTTATTTTTAGCTTATGAGTATAAAATTACAGTGATTTGTATTATTTTAATACTGATGCTAAATCTTAATGATGTTATCCAATCTCTAATCTCTTCATTTAAATGTTTCGATTAAAATAATCTATTTCTTCCCAATTTTTTTTATAAAAACTTAAGTTCAATTGTGATCTTTTTACTACTGAACAATTTTCATAAATGAAGGAGAAGAATCGCATCAAAATAGTTTGAGAAAAAAATCGTTACTTTTACCTGAAAAAAATGTAATGTCACCTAATTACAAAAATTAATATGTTATTTTATGCTCTGATGAAAAGCGTGTAACTAAAAAAGCACAAATCGTTCATGCAAAAATGTAAGTATTAATAATTATTTCAACGCAGGAAAAAATACTTATTTTTTATTTTAATACATATTTGTCAATAATTCATTAACCACAATTTCCTTAATGCTTAATACGATTAATAGAAAATGTGCTGATCTTCTGTGGAAAAAAGGTTTTTTTTGTTTATCAAGCTTCTTTGTTTTTAAGGAAAAACATTATCATTGTTATGGAAGGCTCTAATGAAAACAGAAAGTCAATAACTTTGAAATTAATTTTACTGTGTGAAAGATATTTTGAGTGGAGATTATATCCTAGGATATTTGCCTTGCTAATCAGTATTTTTTGTGCTATTATAGAAACTAATTTAATTTCAATTTATTTACATGATTAGAAATCCAAGAGGATACACCCACTTTAAAAATGTTTTCTCTTGAAAGCTTTGGATTCATCAGTGAAAATTTATTTAAAGAAGTTCAATATTTTGGCTAGAGAGAGCACACAAAATAAATTAGACATTCTTTCCTCTCCGAAATTGAAATTTTCACTAGACAAATATAGCTAAAAAGAGATTTCGTCCATTATGACGTCTATTGAACGTCATAAAGACGGAGAGTGTTGTGACGTTTCGACTTGTGCAACTTCCCGATTCCACGTATGTTCTACATTTTTTGTAGCGTGGGTGTTCAAAATAATAAATTTAACCCTTAACTACAGCGTTGAAAACAGTCACGTATCTACTGAGGAGAGATATATCGAACCTTGTTCAATAAAAAGCGTTTTAAGTTGATTAATACAAAAAATTAATGAAAGATTCTCTAAATAATTACTATTTATACATTTGAAATTTCGATTGCCCAATGCTTAACCCATTAGGGACGAAAATAAGTAAAAAGGCAACGTTTATACTATGCAAATATTTGTTTGAATTTAAAAAACGATTCATACGATCGTTTCGGGGATGCCTAGATCCCCCTCGTCAGTGAAAGATAACAAAGATGTTATGACCACGACATATAAACGTTTCAAAACACAAAAAAGGGGATGATGCCAAAGTACAGAAGCAAAATGCACCAGTTTAAAACATAGTGCGATCAAAAATTGATACAAAATTTTTTAAGACTTCCAAATAAGAGAAAGAAAAGGTGTACTAGATAGATCATTCACAAGAAAAGGCACAAATTTGTTGATAAAGTTAGTCCATGGTTTTGGTTTAATAACATGGTTTTAACTTGTTTTGAAAAAGCAAGAAAGACCTGAAAAAAAGACACAAATCAGAAAAAAAACTATAATCAACAGAGCTCACTTCATTGGAAGCTCCCACCAAATCCACTTAAATTTAAGGGTTATTACGAGCTCTAAAATTTGGGTAGGAAGGAGCAAAAGTAAGTTCTTAACGAGAAACACATTGCAGAAAGTTGTTTTCATAACATTTCAGAGCAACGCAAATTAGAAATTATCAAAAAATGTATTTATTTCAAATTTCTTCGCGGAGCCCCTGGAAATGCTTGGCGGAGCCCTGAGGGCTCCGCGGAGCACAGTTTGAGAACCGCTGCTTTAAAGTGATGAACATAATGGTTTTCTCCATTCGGGAATGGGGTTATATCATGTAAGAAATTATAAATGTAATTTTTCTTAGTTATCTAAATCGAAATAGGATTTTTTTAGGAATATAAGGGTCATTTTCTGGATTTTTACACCGCCAGGGTGAATTTTGCCCTTTTTTCAACGCGCTCTAGTGGCCAAACTATTAGTAGGAAAAAATAATTGTAAATGACAATTTTATAGCTTGTTGTATCATCTTTATTTTTTACTTTTAACATTTTCACGAGAAACCCATACTTTCCGTTCTACAAGCAAAAAACCAAAAAATGGGGCGAAATTTTAGCGTTTTTTCGAATTTTCACCAAAATGCCATTCGAAATTTTGTATGCAAAGTTCAGATTCGGATTCAGCATCCTCGAAAACATATAAAACCGTTGAGAAAAAAACTTCTGTATTTTTTTCCTGAAAAAACTACCAAGTTACTGGACTAAGTAGCTTTCATAGAAATCAAGGTCAAGTGTTGAAGTGCAACTTTTAATAATGTTCGCCGACAAAAAATCAAAACCATGGCTGTTTTCCCAGGCATGTTTGGCTATTGAAGATTTTTGAAATTCCTGTTTTTTATAAACAGTTTTCGTGTTCTTTTAATCTAAACTCTAATGCACGTTTTGTTTGCCCGATGTAAAAAAGTTTAGAAAATGAAATTTTGTTGACAGGTGCCATGACGATGGAGAATTCGTATTTTTTTTAAATGTTTGATATTTCGGTAGTGATTTGCGGAAAGTAAGGCAAAATTATCAGGTTTGAAAAAATTTGTTGTATTTTTTATTAGTAACATTCTTAAAATTTTTTTCAAAAATGCGTTCAACCATTGTAGGGCTAAAACCACGATCAACAGCAATGGCCTTGATAAAATTGATTTCAATTTTGAGAAGATAATTGTTACTGCAGATATTAATCTCGCGAAATACAAAAGTATTAAATGCGGCAATTTTTTGATTATATGGGTGATTGGATTTACAGTGGGGGGTAAGGATACTGCAAAGGGTTTGCGATACACAGTAGTATGGAATTTGGAAAAATTACGTATGATGAGTATACGTCTAGAAAAGGTAACCGCTGATCCACCTCTTCTTCAAAGGTAAATTGAATACAGGGGTTTATGGAATTAATGATGTTGAGTGTTAAATTTGTGCATTTTGCTTCTGTACTTTGGCATCATCCCCTTTTTTGTGTTTTGAAACGTTTATATGTCGTGGTCATAACATATTTGTCATCTTTCACTGACGAGGGGGATCCAGGCATCCCCGAAACGATCGTATGAATCGTTTTTTAAATTCAAATAAATATGTGCATAGTATAAACGTTGCCTTTTTACTTATTTTAACCTTTTTTGCACAGTAAATTTTTAACCATTAGGGACGGTTGGTACGAAAGGGACCAAGAGACATTTGCCACCAAGGAACATTTATTTTTTAAAAATTTTCAGTGACGAAGGGGATCCACGCATCCCCAAAACGGCGTATATTTTTTAAATAATTTTTTTTTAAATTATGTGCATTTACGTTCTCTTCTTTCACCAATAATTTTATTTTTTATTGACCCTAATACAAAAGTGTGGGGATGTTTCGGACTCCACTCCTCGAGTACCTTACAGCCAGAACTTTAAGAGGAATATGTGGTGATGTTTCACACCATCCCATATTTTTGTGTGTTTAAACTCTGTCTTTATTTCAAAAATAGGGAAGTGTTACGGGAAAAGTGATAATCTGGGCATTATTAATAATGCCCGAAGTGAGGAGTGTAGTGGCATAAATTCAATGGCATTTTTCAATGAGTATTTATCACTTTAACCCAAATACGCGGGCATTATTAATAAGGCCCCTATTTATACAATTCCCAGTAACATATAATTTTCTCCGTCAACATTCGGACTCCTGCCATTCACGGGCCTCACTTTCTCAGTAGCCGCGCCCCCTTTGCCTTAAATCATGTACGCTTTGTGGCGGAGCTTGGGTATTACAAGTGGCATAAGACAACAACAACATTCCTTATCTCATTACTCGCCTCACCTCGGGCATTATTAATAATGCACTGTTAAAACGATTGTATCAAAATTGAGTAAAAAGTACTCAAAAAGGCTCCGATCCAATAAGTACTCAAATTTGAATACATGAATATACTCATTCTGAAATGTGCATACTCAAAAACGAAACATCGTGAGCTCATTTTTGAGTTCTAGCTCAAAATGTTTCCTTTTTGAGTATGCACATTTCAGAATGAGTATATTCATGTATTCAAATTTGAGTACTTATTGGATCTGAGCCTTTTTGAGTACTTTTTACTCAATTTTGATACAATCGTTTTAAGAGTGTGCCGGTTTATCACTTTGCCCGGAACATTAGGGTGTCTCAAAAAAAACTTTTTTTCGAAAAACCTCGCTCCCCAGGGCTTTTCCCATTTCTTTTGGTCCCAAAAGATAGTGTGTAAAGTTTCAGCCCCCTAAGTTAACTCTAGGGTTTGCCTGTAGAGCCCCAAAGTTTGAAAAAAGTGGAAAAAATGACCAATTTTCAGAATTTTTAAAAATTATATTTTAAGATTGATACTGCGATAAAACTGGTTCAAATGTGTCATTTAGGACTTATTTAGATGGAATATATTTATTTATGTGTATTAACTGCACCCTATAGCCCTTATAATTTAAGATTAAAACATACTACTTAAGGACGTTGCACTCGCCAAAGCTTACAGGTGGACGAAATGAATTAAATTTGAATTTCTTCGAAGGAACTCCCTCAAATGATGCCACTTGGTGCTAAATTGATATTATAAATTATAAAAACCCTTGAAATAACAATAATGAGGTCTTCCACTGAGCTTTTAATGTAAAAAGTGATTTTCTTCAAAATTTCTCTTTTCCAGCTGATCAAACCAAAAATTTATATTAAAATTGATGGTTGTTGTACTTTTTTAGGTACCAAACATTGAAATCTTTATAGGGGTTTCATTTTTAAGAAGTAGAATTAAATTGTAAACCGCACAGATCGGAAATGACATGGAGCATTCCTATACCAGATGTGAAAATTGATTTTCTTTTTTCAAAGTTAGGAAAATAGTTTAATGCTTGTGGGGAATCTTGGTTGAAATGTTAAAGAAAGCAGTTTTTAATTAAAATTTTCCCCTAATACGTTAAAAGGAAGTAATTTTCCTAACTTAAAAAAAGAAAATCGATTTTAACGTCTGGTATAGGTATTTTAACGTCTGGTTTTTGGGACCAAAAGGAATGGGAAAAGCCCTGGGGAGCGAGGTTTTTCGAAAAAAAGTTTTTTTTGAGACACCCTACCGGAACATGTACTATAATGTAAACTACACGAAATAAAGAATGACCTACAGGCAAAACGTCCGTTTCTATTCAAAGCCTCCAGTACAAACACTAGAGACCCGACGCACTTATTCGACATCCACCTGTACAGACAGACACAGAGAGAGACCTGCTCTATCTTCAACCGACCGGATTACCACACGACATTCGTATCCGCTAACACCTCTCCAGAAATCAATTCCGACCGAGAAGCCACACGATGGGCCGACCTATAAACACCCGGGTTCCTCAGGAGTTGCCCATTAAATTCGTCCCCCTCCCTCCTTTCTCATTAGGGCAAATGGTGGACGCGCCGTGGCCCGTTATTTACTCTTCGGGATTATTCTGTTTGCGGGCCATGCACGATTCCCGCAATCTAATGGGTATCCTACACCCTTTGGAACAGCGAGCCGTGAATGTTGTATGGGGCAAGGATTGGGGTCCGGTGTGAGGTGCGTTGTGGGGAAAATTGGGGGAATGGGGGAGATTTGGGAAGTCTATGCATAAACGTTATACAATTATATGCTTAATATTTTCTCAAAATTTGTGTGGTGGTACGATACTTAGGTTTATTACTAGTACTGATAAGGGAACCTTCCCAGGTTAAACACATAGAAAAATTTTTGATCAATTCCGTCAGCGTTCCCGCTAATACCTTCATGCTCTTTTAGACCCCAAAAGTAGAAATGTCGCCAAAAAATTTGAAACTTTTAAATTAAAATGCTGAGTTAGATCAATATGTAACTGTAGGGTGGTCCTAAGTATAATGGTAAAAAAATTTATTTTTTCGGAATTTTTCAAGTCGCACCCCCTAAATTTTTTCCTTATGGGGTAGTAAATAACTGGTAAAAATTTTATCCGAATCGGTTAATATTAACACGTGCCGCAAAAGGGATAAAAATCTGAAAAACATCAAAATTCTCAAAACTTTGAAAAATCATAAAATTTATTTAAAATATATAATTCAATATATTTCAGTACTTTTTTAACATAAAATGCTTAAACATGAAGAATATTGGCCTTTATATCCTTTGACAATTTTTAAAGGTATTGTATTTTCTCCTCATTATGCGTTAAAATATCGTTATATTCTTCAATAAGCTTGATTTCTCTTTCTGTAGCATTATTTACAACAGATAAGTTACTGACGACTTAAAACCCTTCCTGATAACCTCCAATAATCTTCACACGTTTTAAAGGATCCCTGGAAATAAATTTTGAAGAAAACTTAACCTTTGAAAACATTTTGCGGTTCATTTTGACACAAAATTGGCTTAATTTTTCTTAGAGTCCTTCCCGTTCTACAAAACTAATTTGCAACCACCCTTACACATGGGTAGATTCTTTCCCTCTAAACTCTTTGGAAATAATTGCTGTGTGGGGACAGGTTCATCAAAAAAGGCTAAGGCAACTGTCTCCTCCAAGAAACCATAACCATGACTAATCATTTTCTTTGATGCTGCCTTAGATTATATTTTCATTAATTCCTCTGTAGAAAAACAGGTCCCTCATGAAATTCAATTCTTGAAATGTGGCTTTGTGATCCATTTGCACATCAAACCAGGCCTTAATGTATAGCTTAACAATAATACTCATACCTGTAGTAATGGATTATCCAAAAATTAACCCTCACATTTCTAAATATAAATATCTTCAAGCAATAAATTACTTAAGACATCCACCTAGAATGATGGATAGCACCAGGTTGTTTAAATTTAATCATTTTAGCTTTATAATAATCTAATAGTGCTATTGTCAACCATAGAAACTTTTGGTAGTCATCTCTCGATTGGTGTTCAAGCTTGTTTTAGCCAACTTGTGAATTTCTTCCTTGTCTCTTCCATCAATGGTGTTTTTTACAACTTCATTTTTAATACCTGATGGGTACTTAGATCTATAGATAACATCCCAAGATTTTCAAAACGTTTAAATAAAATTGTAGGTCCATGGGATGCAGTAACGCAAGCTCCAAACGCCGCTTTTAACACTATTTTAAGAACATTAAAATGTATTATATGAGCTTTGGCTTATAAAATTCAGTGTAAATTTCAAATCAAACCTTTAACTATGATGAATGCACCATATTCAGCCACGCCCATATTAATCACGTGATCGGGGAAAACAAACTCACTATCAAATCATATCTCACTATCATCATATCTCACTAAAAACTCTACTTGTATAGTATCTGTGGTAACCAATTGCAAGCTCATCAGTAGGTCACATGATGGAGAAAATGTGACGTCAGAGTCGGATATGGTCCATTACATTTAAAATCTAATTTTCATTGTTTTGAACATTATATTAGTTTTGTTTTATGTCCCAACCCTCATTGGAAAATCCTCCACTTTACCTTAAATCCTCCATTGGAATCCACTTATAATAATGAGTTTCACCCTAAAATATGTGCAATAATCATAGAGTAGGATGTTTTCAAGTTTATCATAAAATACGTGAAGATACCGCTTTTGAAAGTGCTCTTTTGAAAAAGCGCGCGTAGCGTCCACTGTTGCGGCGGAAAGTGCGCATCGAGCCGGCATTCCTCGTGTCAGTGTTACGGAGTCCTGCGCATCTACCGTACTCTAACTTCAATCGCGTTGCGGCACGTGTTAATATTAAAATATTTGAAAAATATTTGGTATACATTCATTTCATACCTTAAGTAAAAAAGTTGGAGGGGTGCGACCGAAGAAATTCCGAGTTTGAAAAATTAGGACCACCCTAATGTAACTGTTCAGTTTATCAATAAAAATCAGAAAAAAGTGTCGATATTTGAATACATGGCGTTCAAAAGAGCATGGAGATATTTAGCGGGAACGTTAATGGAATTGAACCAACATTATTATAGGCCGAAGATGACTCAAAACACGGTGAAAAAATTAGCTTCGAAATTTCATTAGGAGAGCAATGCATTAAGTTTGAAAATGAGCTTTGAGTTGCCAAATCCATTCAGTTTGGCAACTTGGCATACATTTCGTCACCTTAGTATTAAAAACTACTATCTCCATTCGGCAAACTTCGGGAATCCCGATTCTTGGCAATCAGATCGTTCGAGAAGCTCATTTTTTGGTTCGTAAGTGCAGACTTGATCAAGCAGAAAAGATCAAAACCCATCAAATTATCTTATCTAACGATCTAAACGCCAAGGATCGGGATTCCCGAAGTTTGCCGAATGGAGGGAGATAGTAGTTTTTGATACTAAGGTGACGATTTGATGTACCTTTTTTTGAGTAGCCGATTGAAACTTCCTCGGAGAAAACAAAGTCAGTTCACTTAGGCAAAGCGCGCACTGGAGACTTCTGTCACGGTGACTAAAAACACTAGTTCACTCGAGATAATGCATTTCTATGGTGAGATTCTTGGCAATCGGCCAAAGAGTCTCGTCGCCTGTGCGCGCACTCTAGCTTCTTGCAATAGCCAGGGAGACAATTTTGTCTTTGTCGCCGTGACAAAAGTCTCTAGTGCGCGCTTAGCCTTAAGCATTTGCATACTCTCTGCATTTCTCGTCTAGTAAGGTTAGATGTGGCGATAGGAATAATGATTTTCAAGAATTTTTTACAGTTTTTTCTACTGCTAGTATTTATTCATTTTTTTAAGTTCGCGAGAAATTTGACCATCACTTCTTAAAAATACATTATACATTAAAATTTGATAAAGACTAGAAACAAATCCTTAATTCTTTCCCATATAATATAAGCAGGTATATTCCATAGTTTTTAAATAAAAATTGATGACTTGCTTTTAATTGAAACAGAAGTTCCCGCATTTAAAAAGCATTTTTTTTCAACTCAAGAGACTTGTTCAAGTTTGTTATTTCAATAGGAGCCAAATCAATGTTTAGAGGGTAATCCATAGTAAACCTGAACTTTTTTTCGGTCACGCAAAGTGATTAAAAATACGTTCAAGCAGAAATCAATTAACCATCCGAGCATCGGTCAAGAAAAGCATCACATACAAGGTTCAGCAGTTTCATTAGCTGGTCTATACTCCTAAAAGACGACGACGAATCAAAAGGAAACGTATACCAGACTATTGAAATCAGCTTAATCAGTTTAAGTAGACGTGTGACTAATGAATTCAACCTAGACGACGCGTAAACAAGTAGACGTCTGGGAAACAATTGAAGAAGCCGAAAAGAAACTTTTTTCCAATCACGCAAAAGGCAAACCAGTGCAGAAGACAAGTCCAAAGAGGAAATGGAATTGGGTCACTTTAAAATTATTTTTTATGTTTATCTGATTTGTGTGCGGTTCTGTGGTGGCCTCTGCTTTCGTTTAATTGAAAAAATAAGTGCCGGAGAATAATTTGCCAGTGTTACAGCTTTTCTATAGTCGTATATCTCAAGTAACAGTCCGAATCTTGTTTCTCCACTGGGACCACTTATTTTTCTCTGTCCCCGTGAGAAAATTTATACCCTTTTCAGACTAGTGCAGTCTAAGCGTTGATTTAAGATCTCACCTTTGACTTTAGAAGTTAAAAGTCTTCCTCTTAAGACACGTGGAATTTTTATAAAAATAATGGGTTTTTGGTATTTTATTCATTAACTTTTTTACTTATAAAGATCTGTTAACAGTGATTCGTGGTATTTCCCTTGAATTATCTTTTGAATAAACTAATTAAATTGCTACTTTAAAACTAATAAATATTCTTAAGATGTGTTTCTTTTGAGTTATTATGATCTTGATCCTTAAAAAATTAAACAAAACTGTAGACTGTACCTACCAATGTACCATGTAAATTTAACGATTTTAGGGATATTTAATTTTATTTTTAGGATTAATTAAAAACCTAACTATTTTGAAATAAATAGAAATGTTCATAAAATGTTTTGAACTTTTTATACATTCTTATCAAAAATGATTGGATTAGTTTATTATATTAAATTATGTTAGTGCAATAAATAGTGATGTGCTTTAACCATGCAACAAAGTGATCATCTCGAATTTATAGCCATATATCAGTGCTTCTAGCGGCGGAATTACAAGTTTAAAAAACACTTAATTAAAGATGTAACAACAATTTCAATAAAAAATTGTGCGCAGAAATATCATAATAAAAGCACAGAATGATTTTTAAAGAAATTATCTGTTTTCTTAGTAGAGACACTCACGATTGAAATTAAAAATATTTTATGGTGCGTCCACGAATTTCCAAACATGTTCTTCTTTGCTTAAATTGGTTGTTCATTGAAGTGATCTAAAACTTTAGCAACTTTATTTGAATTATGATAGCAGTTTTGGTCATTTAGTCCTATCAACGCTTAGACTACAACTTTTCTTAACTAACATTTATGGATTTTCTGAACAATTTACTGAAGCTTATTTTCTTGATAACTGAATTTTCTTAAATTTCTTCTTAATTTACTGAAGAAATTTTCTTTTTAAAAATCTGCAGTTGTGTTATGAAAAATTTGTAAAGTTTTTTAAGATATCTGAAATGTCTTTAGCGTGCCGTAGAATGGATTTAAAGTTCTATTGCTAATAAACAACTGCAGACTTCTTTAAGAAAACTGAACTCTAAACGCAATGTAGACGCTTTTTAAAGCGATTTTTTATTATTTTTTGCTGGGTTTCCTCACAAATAGTTCTGAAAACTCATATTAAAGACAAAGAATTTTGACACGCTTTATAAAACCTCCACACCCTTATGATCTCCTTATAACTTCCCTTAGACAAAACCACTTCAGCATCAAACATCAATATCTTTAGATACATTCCACATACAGAAAACCAACAGACCTTTTCAGAACATGCAACAAAATAGCAACGATCCTATTACTTATTTCAGACAATCTCCATTTCCTACAGAATCCGTATCCTACAAAATTCCAAGTTATTGCCACAACAAACTTTCGATTGCATTACTTTGCCGGTAATATTCGGTCCCATCATCTTCCACGTGAACAACATAAATATAAGATGCGCGAAGTATCTAATCCTGAAATATGATGGAAAGATTCTGAACTCTGATCTTAAAAATGAAAACGAAGACATACCTTTCACTAGGGATCAAACTCTACTGTTTAGTCTGTTTACTAGTAGCGAAATCGTTTTATTAATATGAAGCTGAAATTACGTTTTCCTAGGAGACTCTTCGACATAAGGATCTTACCTTGGGAACTGTTGGGTAGAGAAAGCAATCATTTACAAGAAAATAAATTCGATTTCGTTTGGTTATTTCGTTTGAACTAAAGAGTTGTGATATTGGGGCAGCTTTTACTTTTTTATTAGTTGAAATCAATAAATATGAATATAATTTTTACTTGGGTAGATTAGGGAATGCCTAATATGTTCCCTAAAACGCATAATAAAAGGTTAGAAGCTCATACGTTTATAGAAACACACATATTAGAAGCGAACTCCAAATTACTGATTTAAAAACTTATTAAGGTATAGATTTTTTGCAAAATTATAAATAAAATAGATACATTCATTAAAAGCATAGCCCCGTATGGAATTAGGAGGGGATCAAGTAAACCAAGACCCAATGACTAGTGTTCGAATTCAAATATGCCTCATGACATTTCTTGGATTGGATATTTATTACTGCATGGATTGGATATTTTTACTGCACTTTTTATTTTACTGATTTGGAGATTTTTTAACGTATGTGTATGTATATTATATGTCTGTCTCGTGTATTTTTTACTCAAATTACTTATATCTTTTATTTACCAGCTTAGGGTGTATAGTGAGTAATTTTTTTGTACTTGATTTTTATAAATATTTTCTCCCTTGCATTGGAGTGCACCGGTGCAGTAAATTTAATTTTAATACAGTAGTTAACCCATTAACGCCAAAATTATTTTTTTGGGGGGCGAATTGGATAAAAATCATGAATCTGGTGTATTTTGCCTTCAATATCAATATCATAAAAATTTTTTGTCAAAACAGTCATTAGTTTCTTTAAAAAATGCTGATATAAAAATAGATCACTGGGCGTTCGGAGAATATTTTTTCTTACAGAGCTAAGTATACTATTTGAACTTCAAAAAATCCTAAAAAGTTATGAAATAAATAGAAATATTAGTATTTCTCTTTAAAAAACGCGTATTTATTCATCATTTATGGGGGGAAATAATTAAATAGTCATAAAATTAAATAATTTACCCAAAATTAAATACACAAATAGCCTAAGGTGAAAGTAATTATAGAGGAAAAGGGGAAATTGAACCAAGAACTTTAAATTTATATAAGTATATTATAGAAAACATATGACATGGCATAAAATGTTAACTAATAAGTAAAATAAAATGCATTAGGCTAATTTTTGAAAGTTTTGTAGATTGGTTTTACCATAAATTAATAATATTCATGAAATTAAATGTAACTTGATCTTACATGGCAACATTCAATATTGCTGCTTGTTTGAGCTTTTCACCGACCTATTCCAATAAACTACTTACTCTGCCATAACGTCAATTTTCAGGTTACAAAGGCTGGAAAAGGGCGAATTTCAAAAAAAATTGCAATTCTCAATTTGAGATTTTGATAGCTCCTTTATAATCTTTATAAATAACTGTCTTGTAATTTCCCCTACGAAATATTTCAAAACTACTTGTGTTGACTTGTGTTGTATAAAATAAGTTTATGTGAATAAACACCAATAATTTTATACCGCTAGTTGCAATGCTGTGCTTTATTGGTAATGAATCATGATGGCCTATCCTCGCATTTATTCACCAGAATATGTTATAAAATTTAATTAGAAATATAATGTTAAAATTCTTGAAAAAATCAATAGTTGACTTTATCTTGAACATTAGTGAGTATTCTCAGACTCATTTTTATCAGTTTTTAGTGAAAAAACTAAATGATCGTATTGTAAGCAACACAGAAAAAATTACGCCCGAACGCCCAGTGATCTATTTTTAGATCAGTAGTATTTGGACTTTATTTTTCACTAAATAAATTAATTTTGACAAAACTCTGCCTTATATCCCAATAGCTACATCTATAAAGATAAAATAACACTGAAAAAGGATTCCTTAAGTGGTATACCTTTACTGTTTTCTTGAAAAACGCGAATGAAGATGAAAAAACTGTAAAATGAAACCCCAAGACTAACTTTAGCCCATCCCTATTACATATAAAATGAAGCAAACACAAAAAACACAGGGTATTAGGATTGAAGGATGTTTTATCTTGCCATATGTGCAGTTTCGCTACTGTTGGATGAATTTAAGGTAATTTAAGAGGGCATTTATGACACTATGTTTAGCGATCTAGAAATAGATCACTGGGCGCTAATGGGTTAAGAAAATAATAATTCAATTCTGATTAAAATTCGTTATAATTCAAATTTATTTTCGAAATATTATTATTCCTTCAAAATTCTATACTCAAATCTAAATAATTATTAAACTCAAAATTATGTTTAAATGTATAAAGAAAGTTAAGGACTAAATTTTCTATGCATTCCGGCCCCTCCCGCGTCTTGGGCAGTGGACCAGTTTGTTACTTAATTTTTTTTATTGTAAGTAGTACTCTGCATGTCTTTATTGCATGTTATATTAGTTTTGAAAACTATAATTTTTAACACAAATTAATTAATTTCTGTTTTTTCCCCAAAAGAAAAAGGTATTTCTGAAACTGAATGCTGAAATTTTGTATCTAATAGATTTGATGAGGGTATTTTTTTAGGAATTTGTAAACTAATTAGAGCGAATTTAATTCACCCCGTTCATCTATAAAAAGTTAACTGGGGTGGGGTTTGAGGAATATTCTATTCTTAAGAAGAATTTTGAACGTATACAACAAGGTATGCACTTTTATATTACAAGGTATGTTACTTCCAAGGTATTTAGGTATCACTGTTGAACCTAAGGACAGTTGTAAATTCGGCCACAGTCAATATATTCCATTTTTTCAAACCCCTTAAGAGCAGGGAGTTCGCAAACCTATCTTTTCATAGTTTTATGTGTGAAATACTTCTCTCTTTACATGAAAAGAAATTGATCCGTCAATCTCAACTTAATTAAATGCTGATAGAGAATACACGCAGTGTCTTATCTTAAACATATTTAGTTAACATAGGTCCTGTGTATGTGGTATTAGCTAAGCGTAACTTACCCAGGCCCTTTTAACCCCACCTACAAAAAGTAGGTATAAAACAGAAAATATTTAGTATTTTTTTAACTTGATTGGCTTATAATATTCTACGAATCTTCTATTGGTATATTATGCTATTATACAACACCCTTATTATATACTACCTATGTAGTAAAAGAGATATTAGGATATTAATACTCCATTCAACGTTATAATGCCATTAGATGACATCGATATCCCTTGGCAGAGGCATCTTTCCAAGTGCATTCAAATTAGTATGTTGATTCATGTGGTTCGCCCTGTCACCCGCTCTGAACCTAGGCTTATATTGTACTCTGGTGATTTAAATACCATTGGCTTGTGTAAAGCATATATAATCAGTGGTAAAGCTTGTGTAAATTTTAACCAATAAACCTTTAATTAGCTATAAGATGATTTGTTTGTGCAAGTATAGGAATTGATACTGTAAACGTTTTGATTTATGTTTATGAAAATGGGTATTACAACTATTTATTAGTCCTTTAATTATAAGGAAACATGTTAGTTTATTTAAAAGTTCAGTAACATGAAAATTGAAGAATTTTAACATCGTAAAAATGTATCTTACTTTGT
The DNA here is from genome assembly GCA_024610705.1 of Tetragnatha versicolor. NCBI lineage: Eukaryota > Metazoa > Arthropoda > Arachnida > Araneae > Tetragnathidae > Tetragnatha > Tetragnatha versicolor. Next base: position 11,533,958 of record JANDEH010000017.1, on the reverse strand, counting down.
GACATGTCTTTAATGTGAAACTTTTTGTTTCCTACCATGATCGTAAATTAATTAGCCGATTTCAAAATTTTTAAATTAAAACATTATTTCTGCAAATTATGCTGTTTTTTGCAAGTTATGTTTTAACACTTGTATTTATTTCATTCTATTTTTAAACTGAAGATATTTTAGCATAAAATATCGAGGATTTGTAATTAAAACAAAACTAATCTTTAAGATCTCTTATAGTTGTATTGCGAAATTTTCGGAAAAAATTTAGTTTTTAAAAGTTTAACACAGCAAGTTTGAAACAAATTTCACATTCACAAATAACTAATCAAAGCCATACTATTTTTTATTTTTTGAAAAACTTTCTCTTCATTCCAATTTTAAATTTATAGTAAGGTTAAGTACTCTTTCTGGTTTTTTCCCCTAACTCATTCTTTAATAACTATAGTTTCTTTATCCAACGATCTTACTTTTTATACCTCAATAATGATGATTATTTCCTTTAATATTTCGGGAATGGGAAAAGTTTTAATGATAGCCTTTTATCAATTCTGGACCTAATGCTCATTCGTCTGAGGTTCATGAACATTCTTTTAATATTCTAATTTATATAGAGGGTGTCCCAAAACGACCGCATAAACTCTGCACAGCTAGATTCCTCGTTGGGAGTACATAAAAACTGTCCAGAGAAGCGTTCCTGTACGATCCATAGTTTACGAGAAAAATACAAAGAACAAAGTATGACGTCACTGCCGGTGCAAGAAAAACACCTTTATTGAACACATCAACAGCAGTATTATGCACAATTTAAAGCAGATATTCAAAGTGTCCGCCGTGCATGCAAAGTGTCCATTTGTGTTGTCACTACATCTTAATACACCAGTTCCTTGAGATGACCCCATACGGCAGACACTTTGAACATCTGCTTTAAATTGTGCATATTACTGCTGTTGATATGTTCAATAAAGTGTTTTTCTTGCACCGCCAGTGACGTCATACTTTGTTTTTCGTATTTTTCTCGTAAGCTATGGATCGTACAGGAACGCTTCTTTGGGCAGTTTTTATGTACTCCCAACGAGGAATCTAGCTGTGCAGAGTTTATGCGGTCGTTTTAGGACAACCTGTATTTGTTTTACTAACTATACTCTATTCATTTAGAATTGGCGCTTGAGAAATAGGGCTTTCCCCCACGTTAGAAGTGTAACCATAGTTACGCCCATCAGGCAGCCAATAGAAAGCCTTCTTCGTCACTTTGACTAGAATAGTTGCTATGGTTACCGATCGGTGGCGGGGGGAAGGAAATATTCTCAAGCGCCAGTTGAAAATGAACAGAGTATAACCGCTTCCCCAGTTTCTGGTTTTTACGCAAATAATTATTTTGGAAATAAAACACATATTTAGAGTTTTAGGTGGTTACTTATCTACGTTTAAGGCTGATTCACACTGTTCTTCCTGTTCTTCCTGAGTGATTCACTCCTGTGAATCGCTATAGTTAAAAGTGAAGGAGTAAAGAGTGAAACGCCAATTCACTTTTACACTTTGCTTTGGATAATTTCTCGAAAATGGAGATTTTAAAGGAAACGTCTGAATGAGTCTTTATGAAAACAAATGCACTCTTACAACGACAGTCCCAAAACTGAGTAAAAATTACTGAAACTGGCTCCAAATCAAATTTACTCAAATTTGATACTCATTTCTGAAAATGCACATACTCGAAAATGAAACGTAAAAAGCTTGATTCATGAGAATTTCATGAATTAACTCACGAACAAGCTCACGATATTTCATTTTTGTGAGTATGCACATTTTCAGAAATAAGTATATTCATGATTTTAAATTTGAGTACGTTTGGATCGGAGCCAGTTTGAGTAATTTTTATTCAGTTTTGAAACTGTCGATTTAGTGGTGTAACTGTCGAACATAGAAAGTTCCTCGAATTAATGTGTCTCGAATCAAATCAAAACGTCCAGTTCTTTATCATATTTTTCAAATAATGTCTTTCTATAACAAGAATTTATACAATAAATTAATATGACCGTTAAAGGTGCTCTCAATGAAATAGTTAAATCTTGACCTATGAACAATAAAACTTTTCAAGAAATGCAAAATATCCGAACTTGCATAGTGAACAAAGGTATACTGTGGTAAGACCTTTTCTACTTGAAAAAAAAGTAAGGTACTGTCAGTTGGAAACTCTGCAAAAATAAAGTTCAACTGTTTCAAATACCACTGGATAGAAACATTTTCTTCTAGTGTTTTCATAGATAAGGAACTCCAGTCTGTGAAGTTCGAAAAGAACTCCCTTTCAAAATAAAGAACGGGTATTGAGGAGGTTAGATAGGACAGATAACACTTTATAAATTACAAATTTCAAAGCCTATAGAAATTTGCCATCTGTATTAAAAGAAATTATTCTTTTTTTGTATAATGTAAGTTCAAAAAATCCTTTTAGTTTGAACTTTGGAATTGTACCCCTTTTTTATTCGTATAGATGTGCTGGTTTTATGAAGTCAGTTGTCAGTGTGGATAAAGTAAGTACAAAGTTTATTGATATGAATAACGATAGATTAAAGAAGCATAACCAGCAAAACCAAAAGAGGAATATGCCTATACGTCATACTAGTCTGGCATAAGGGTACTATACTTTCAAAAACGAATGTAAGATTATGCTGTCTATTAAAAGTATAAATTTATTTTCATGCAAACTTATATAGAGTAGAGTCAATTTCACTTTAGACTGTTTTTTATAGTTTTAAATTTCTAATACTATTAAATGTGATTTAAAATCTACTTCAATTTTTGTAAAACTTATTAGGAAGAAATTGTTTGCAAATAAATCAACACAAATAAATAAGAAAGTATTTTTGTTAAAATACTTCAATTGTTAGAAAAATTCTTAGTAACATGTATAGAATCTATTTAATCTCTCTATTCTAAAAAAAAGTTTTTGGTGAACGGTTTCCAGAGAAAGGCTTTTTAATTACTGAACCAAATGACACATATATGGTATCAAAATGTCCGAATTCTTTCCGGATTTCCGAGTAAGCCCTTCGATTTTTCAAAAAAATTCTTAATTTTAAAATATTTCCATTTTTTTAGATTTCGGATAAGGTCGCAGTTACAAAGCAAGAAACTATGAATTTTAAAACAATTGAAAATATATTTCACTGGTTTTTTAACATTCAAATACATTAAATAATCATCTTTCTATTTATCACACTAATTTAAAAAATATATATTGGATTCTTTTTAACAATATTTATATTTTTGCTGTTCAAACGATTTTAATTATATTTAAAACTAATGTATAATTAATTTATCTTTTATTTTTAAATAATTAATTCATATTTATATATTTATCTTTGTCGTTGTGGCAACCTAATCATTACTATATTTACAATAAAATATAAACTCGCTTTCAGAAATTTTGAACTTTTGCATTTATTCATTACAATAATAATTATTTTTATATCATTTTGCAAGTTATATTATTTAAGGTAGTAAAAGGTAACTTTTTTTATAATGCCAAAACGCAAAACTAGATATGGCGGGGGAATGTTTTAGAAATAAAGATAAAAATCGAAAGTCAGAACATTCGTGTCATTGCTATGAAACTGACACAATTTCGATGCTTATTTGTTCTCATGAAGCAAAATTCTAAATTTTCGTGATGTTTACGATAATTACTACATTTTTCACAGACAATCAATGAAAATCATTACAAATTTTAAGAAAGTAAAATTTATTCCGGAGATGTTTCAGTGCTTCTGAATGGATCTGTGTGAGAAAAACATTACCTTGGGGAAATGGTAAAAGAAAGTTTACACTGCTTTGTTACTAATTTTCTTGGAATTAAATGGCGATCCGCCAATTCATATTGCCATAAAGGAACTGTTAAAATTTCGCCGCTGAATGAATATTCCCCTTTTTTGAAAGAATACCCAAGAAAAGTAGTTCCCCTGTTTTAAGAATGTTTTATAAAATGAGTAAGTGCTGTGAGCTGTGTTTTGTGAGGATGGCAAAGAGATCCTTAAGTATCAGCGTCAGCAGTTAACGGGGGTTGGCGAGCGATAGCGAGCAGAGGGCGGTAGCTCCCTAGTTAGATAAAAAATAGTAGTTTTTTTCACACGCGGAAGTAATTATACGCTAGAAGGATAACATGAAAAAATCATCTGATGAAAACTATATAATCATTATAAAACTAAAATTATTATTAGTATTATAATTAAGGAAATTTTTAAGCTAAAAAGTAATAAAAATATTAAAGGAATACACAATTTTGAAATGACAATGGTATGTGTATTATTATAATTTCTGAATGAGGAAAATTCTTCGCACTTTGTTAAATATATTTCTGTGATGTATATATATCTTTATTATATCTATACTCATTATTAATATAAAATTATTGAGTGTAGGTAAGTTCCCTTTTATAATATTGTACCCGAAACCTGTTGTAGCAAATAAAATTTTTCTATACCTAACAACTTCTAGCGAAATATCTGACTATTTAGTTGGAAATAGGTATGAAGACTGGAACAACCATATGAATTATCAAAGGGATCTCTACCTAATCTATGTAATGGGTGATAGATGATAGTGTATCTATATCAAGCACCCTGTTATTTTGAACTATTACATCTCCTGGATTACCCCTCATTATTCTACTTGGATTACTTGATTGGACCTATTCCCTTTTACCTATACATACTATAACTGTATTAATTAGATAGGGAATTAGGAAGTAATATGTTAGTTTGCATTTCAGTATTTGACTAATATCTCGAGACTATTTCATTTTACATCAGTTAGTTGTTTTTGTTGTAAGGTATCTTTAAAAAACTTTTAGGAGAGTTTGTGTGGTATACAGGGTGATTGGAAACACCATGTACAAACTTTGAGAACTTCAAACTTTTGAAGAACTTTGAAACTTTATGGAAGTTTGCTCAATAAATACCATTACAGTATGGGAACAAATAGTGCGCGGTTTATAATTCATCGCACGGTTTAACAAGTTGTCCAATTTTGTTCAAATTTATGGTGGAAGTAGTATGCACACTGCTGTACCTCATACAATATTTTTTGTATCCTATTATGTTTTGTTTCGTAAAACGGGCCTCAGGAAAACGGCCTTTTGTAACGCCCTTGCACTACATTAGAGGTCCAGTGTTCCAGAGGTCCGGTGTTTCCAATCACCCTGTATGTAAACCTTTTCAACTCTACAAGTTAGGTAACTGTATCATCTTTTCCTTAGTAATTGTATTATTATCTAGTTATTTAGTCCCTTTATCTAGTGTCTCGTGTTTTAAGTTAATTTTATCTAATTTGATTCAATACCATCAAAGATTGGAATGTAAAGTTTTTTATATGTTCGCCGTAATTAGGCGATTTTTCAATGCTAATGATCTTATACATAAAGTTCGGTATTAGAAAAAAACAAACTACATATTGTTTTATGGGTATTATTAGAATCATAAAAACAGCTCTTCAGTTCCAAAATAAAAAAAAATAGATATTTATACTGTGTTTATTTATTGATAGGTAAATTTTAAATCTTCTATGCCACTTCCTTTTTAAAACATATTTGAAAAATAGTTTTAAATTTTCTTTTTTATCCCGAGTGAAATCAGTGAATATAATTCGCTGACTAAAGAGAATGATAATTCTACACCATATCATTTTTTCGCCCACATCTAACAAAATATATTCTTACCAAATTTCATTCAGTTCCTATGAACAGCATAGTGGCTAGATGATCTTGAATTTATAGGTGAAGCTATTTAATAATCACCCTTTATATTCGAGGTAACATACACCAAAACGTTCTTTAAATATTCTCAATATTACCAGAACATATTACGGGTCAAATAGATAAGTGTGTTCACATTTTTTAAAACTTCTTTCTATTACACTTCAAATGAAATAGGATAACGTAGTTACTTTTCCTTTACCCATCAGTTTAAAATAATACGAAAACATTTTATACACCAAATGTTGAAACACCTTGAAATATTTGTAATGGAAAATCCCCCCCCATTTTTTAAAAACTGCATTTTTCCAGTAAAAGAAATGGTTCTAAATTCAAAAACCGACATGAAAAGTTTCCAAAAAATTTAGTTAATTCAATGTTTTAAAACAGGGGTTCCCAAACTTTTTATGTTGCGGAGCCCTTTTCAAGAGACAAATTCTTCGCGGAGCCCTTTTCCGAAATAAATGTTTAAAGTATAAAAAGCAAATTACATAAAACCCATTGCTTCTAGAAATAAAAGCATAAATGCAGTAGTGTATATCGAAATTTATTTCGGGAGGGGTCCAAAATTATTCCTCAGCCCCTCCCATGCAAATTTAACAGTTTAACGTAGCTTTTAAAAACATTTTTAGGTATAATTTGCATCTAAGATAATTTATTTGTAAAAAAAATTGTGACGAATTAAGATCTAAGTACAATAGAAGGGTCTGGGGGTCCTTCCTCCCCAGAAGATTTTGTGAAATGTGATCCTTAAAAACAGTTTTTTAACTCGTTTTAGGTACATCATTGTCCTAATTTCGGACATTCATTTTTAGGTAGGATTTTAATTTTAACGAACTTATTATAAAAATTGACAATAATAAAGTTTCAAGTACATTAGGGGGTTTTGGGGGTCCTCCCCCAGAAGAATTTCGGAAATTTGACCCTAAATAACATGGTTTTAACTTGTTTTGTTTTACGTAGTCCGAATTTACAGGGGGAGGCAGGGCCCCCTCGCCCTCCTATATACACCCCGGGATATATGGAATATTTTTTAAACCAATTATATTTTATCATTGGATGCAATGTAAATATTGAATATTTTGTTTTCCTAAAAGTTACTTCATCTTTTGAAATCGATAGCTGTTTTGGGGGGGGCTGCTAGACCATACCTCAGAGGTACATATCGAAATTTATTTACACAGGGGCCCAAAATCATTCCTTATCCCCTCCCATGGGATAGGAACAATGTAGCTTTTTATACATTTTTGGTAGAATTTGCATCTTAAAGAACTCAATATAAGAAACGTTTTTGGGGTTCCTTCCCCAGAGTAGTTTTGGAAATTTGACCCTAAAAACGCGGTTTTAACTTGTTTTGGTAAACCAAAAAAGACCTGAAAAAGACAAAAACCAGAAAAAAAACTATAACCAACAGAGCTCACTTCATTGGAGGCTCCACACCAAATCCACTTAAATTTAAGAGAGATTTTAGAGCTCTAAAAAATTGGGTAGGAAGGAGCAAAAGTAAGTTCTTAACAAGAAACACCCAGCAGTAAGTTATTTATAGTATAACATTTCAGAGCAACGCAAATTAGAAATTATCAATGTATTTATTTCAAATTTCTTCGCGGAGCCCCTGGAAATGTTTGGCGGAGCCCTAAGGGCTCCGCGGAGCACAGTTTGAGAACCGCTGTTTTAAAATAAAAGTTTGGCAATACCTGTGCACTTGTTTAGGATTTAATGACGTCAGATCTGTTTCGACATAAACCAGCATCGTAATTAAAACATTATCACGCTCGTATTCCTTTTCTTATATATACCCCTCTTATATACAGAGTGTTTCAGATAAAAATTTCATAACTTCTAGCAGGGGTAAAACTCCCTGCACTTAACCTTTTGAAATTGGATTAACTCAGCAAAATCGTTCGATTCCGGTATTTATTTTATGATAACCAATTTAGGAGCTGAAATTTCAGCTCTATAATTGGTTGGTTGGGGTTTTATGGTACAATATCCCAAACAGGACATTCTACGCCAAAGCTTTATAATGGGTTTAATGGAATAAACGCTGGAATCGATGGTTTTAATACGATCTTAAAAGGTTTCGTGTCAATTCTCCTCCGGGAATTTTACAACTTCCCATGCCGGTTTGTAAAAACCCTAGATTGCTAAGGGTGCATTTCCAACCTTGCATTCCTAGGTGATTCTGGGTTGTCTAGGTGTGCCCTACCCCTCCCAGAAGTTGTGAAACACTTATCTTAAACACCGTGTATCGAATAATAAATAAAAAAATATACTGGAATTACCCATTGCCATCAATAACTGCATATTTTCAACCGTTGATTTGCAATATTTCTAATCTTTGTCATGCGAAGCAAGCTTGAAAGTTTTAGGGGATACGGATCGAAAAAAAATCACGATATTATTTTAAAACAAAAACTTAAATAATAAAAAAACACTGGATTGATCAAAAGTCACGATGCCTCCCATAATTAATATAATAACACGGTGAATGCATATTGTGCTATCCCGCCCGAGTCTGTTGAATCCCGTGGTTTTGGCGCTGCTTGGCGAGGACCGGCTGACTCCGGGAGTGGGAGTGAGCATCCCCTCCAGTTGTGCTCTCGCCATCCCTGCCTCCGGAGCTCCAGCAAACGATATCCCGGAGTACCGGTCGGCTCTATCCCATCTCTCTCTTGACATTGTGTTTCCTTTTTTTTCCTGAGGAGAAAGCATGGATGATGCTATGATGGTGTGATTGCCGTGGCCACTGTGTTGCTTCCTCTGTGTTTGCAGTGGGGGATTTTTTTGCGAGGGCGGATTTTTTTTACTTTTTGTGGGGGGTTGTGTGGCGAAGAAAACTTTGTTTCGGGACGGACTTGTGGAACCGGTGCCGCCTAGTTGGGATACCGATCTGTTGAGCCTCCTCCCTTGATTGGTGAGTTGTTTTTTCGTCTGTTTGAGAGGTTTGCTCAATTATTTTATTTTTGAAGGATGTTTTTGAGTATCGTAAAGCGGGGTGAATTGGAACACTTATAGTTTACGCTTTTATTACCTTGCATGTCATGGTGAGTTTGCCCAGCATATATTGAAATTTTAAGGATGTAAGCTCTTTTAAAATTAGCCAAACAAGAGGCAAAGGGACATGATTAGTTGTATGACTAAATTTGCGATTAAGTTAAAAACAATAAAAAAAGTTGCAATGCAATGACCTATTTAAGATCTGTTATAGAAAATACATTATTTGTATGATAATGTGCTCGATTGCATATCAAAATCTGGGAGGGGGGCTATAGGGTTTCAAGCCCCTTAAGGTTGTTGTTGTGTCTTTTGCCACTTGGGATATACAAGCTCCATTTGCAAAGCGTACATGATTTAATGCAAAGGGGATGCGGCTCCTAAGAAAGTGAGGCCCATGAATGGAAGGAGTCCAACCCCTTATTGTTATAAACCTCAAAAAAATTATTTAAATTTTCAGGGTTTTTGAAAAGGTATCATTATTTCCATTTTTATTTTCTAATTTTAATGAAAACGAAGTAGCGATAAGGTATTTCTGAAGTCAAAAAATTGGAGAAAATAACTTCAATTTTGAAAAATTAAGGGCACGCTTAGTTTTTGGATTTCACCCCAATATGAAAAAAAAGACATAATATGGGCGTGTATTTCGTATTATCTCCTTACAAACTTGATACCCCTATTACATAGTATAAAAATAAATATTTTAAGCAGTGTTCAGATTCCCCGACATACAGGGTGGATGATGGAAAAACGGAACAAAACCGAATATAACAATCAAAAAATTTCACCAAAAATGTTCTTTCAAATTAAGTTTTACATTGAATGAAAGGTGTTTCGTTGATTCACCCCGTTATACTGTACGTTGGTTTATTTAATTAGCAAAATGGGTGTACTTTCCATTTAGATGTGTTAGAGGTTATACAAATGATAGCAAGATATATTTTTATCGCGTGCAATTTTTATTAATGTAAATAAATACTCTGATAAATTATAAGAAACTTAAAAGATTAATGAAAGCCAGTAGATAATCTTTTGTCTTTTAATTCCTTTATATTTGTATGTGTGTGCTTTTTTCCTTTTATAGTTTTACGTACGTAATTTTACTTGTGATTTCCTCATTTTAATTAGTGTTATAATTTTTGTGAATTAAAATCGGTTTGAATATTTTCTTTCACTCCAAATGAATTTTTTGCATGCAATTTTTTACAGTGAATACTAGTAATTTTCATAAACACCTTCTTTATTTAATTAGTTTGTTAATTAGTTCATTTAATTAATGGCAATTGTTGGTAAATAGTTTTTATGAATATAAAAACTGCATTTATATAATTTAAAGTGTTTAAAAAATAATAATTTGTAAAAGAACTCAAAACTATTAACCATCATCTAGGACTCTTATCTACTGGTCAGTTAATAGAAAAGTATTCTGCGAACTTACAATAAAAACTTAACATAACTTCTTATAAATATTGTTTATCATTTGTTAGTTTCAAATGTTTTAGTTAAAATAATTATATTCAGGGATGATATTAAGACAATAAAAAAAGTTTGAAAACTGCAAGATAAGAAGATCGTAAACCAAACCAAACAAAATTATTTAGCTGCCTCAGATATGAAAAATTACTATAGGAAAGAGCCTCATAAACCAAGAACATTCACTAAAAATGAAAAATATGTAGTTTCTAGTTGAAAATTCCAGTTTATAAGCTGATTTTTTTAATTTAAAGTCTGAATGTTTGTTGAAAAGTTTTAAAAAGTCTAAAAATCCTTTAAAAGTCGGAAAAATCCCATCCCTGTATATTAAGAGTACTAAAATCAATGTATGTCCGCTTTTATTACAATCTAATTTATAAAATTCTGCTAACGAAAGGAAGAAGATTTCTCCTGAAAAAAAAGGAAGGACAATTATTTTGGTCATTTATGGCATTTGGGAGCTATTTTTAAAACGACTATTTTACTCTCCGCTCAAATAAAAAAAAAATTGCATGGCTTACACAAAATAAAAAACTACTAAAACAAACTTTGACTCTTCTTCTTAAGAACAAAATTTTATTTCACTATCTAATCGTTCTTATATGCAAGAGAAAATTTTAAGTTAGCTTTGAAATTATATTAGTGTTTACGGATAACTGAAAAATATGAATTCATAATCTCAATGGCACGAGAGCTTCATAACTTCCTTTTGGTGTCACATATTTTACATATTAAATCCGCGAGTTATTGCATTCCCCGAAATAAAATTTGAACGAATTCTTTGTAATACCGGTTTCTATTTCTGTCTTAATTTCTTGTAATCAATGTCTACTTAACATTAAGATAAATGACTCATAACTGTTCAGCCACTTTTATTGATTTTGAGGCAAATTAAATACTGACAAAATAAAAATAAAAACATAACGATAAAAACTATGAAGCTCTTATGCAATGTCTCATAAACTTCTAAACTCGGCATTTTAAGGGTTAGATCGTGGATTAGAGCTAGCAATTAATCACGAGAACAATCATTAATTTCACAAGGGCAGTCAAAGTAAAGCAAAAGTTTGCTCTTGCATGTAATTAGGCTTGTAATATTGAAGATAATTACGAGGGTCAAACTTTCTGCGGTTAATGAGGTATTACAGTTTGCTGTGTATCTATACTTAGTCCCTGCATGGATTTCAACACTATACCAAGCTAGTATAGATTACTATCAGTGTTTATTATACAAGGTAAGGTAGCAAGGGATACTGGAAAAGTAGTTGGTATTTAAAGGGAATTTTTTTAAATTTTATCTTAATTTTATTTTAAATTAAACCATATATTGTTTCCTGTATGGACTTACTGCTTAACCAACGATAGTGAAAGGGTCACGTGATTTTGACAGACTCGAAGGGGATAAAGAGAGAAGCTGAGGGGCAGTTGATTAAAAAAGGAAGATGCATTTATACATACAAAACATATATACATACAAACTATATACATACATACAAAACCTCTATATACATACAAAATCAGTATAATTTAAATAAAATAAAAAATACTAAAGCAAAAACAATCACGTGACCCTTTTACTATCGTTGGCTAAGCAGTAACTACGAATCATTCTTTTTCTTCAGGCTGCATTCAAAAGATAAAAAGAGTTAAGAGCTCCGTTTTGATAAAAACGTCAGTGTGACTCGAAGTGTAATTAAAATATCTTCTCAACATTTATAACTTATTCAGGAAAATTAGGCTTATATCCCTGAGAAAACTATTGACATTACTCCGTACCCCCGATATGCAATATAACTTCAAAAATTTTCTGGCTTTACAACTGGACTTGTGGATTTAATTCCCTATTAGAAAACAACCTTTTTTTCATTCCTTTAAGACGAATGTAATAAAAGTACATTATAATTTTAAGACAAGGGATCATATTTCTTCTTAGTTTTCTTTCAAGCAAAAAACATTTGAGAAACTGGGCCGCTTTACTAGCTGTCAAAGATTCTGAAAAAGATTGATTTGCAGTACTACATAGAAACATTTCATTATTTATTCTTTTTCATATAAAAGCTTTTGTTTGCTACTTGGCTATTGTATCTAAAGAGCTATTTCACTTAAACACGAAATCTTGTATCAGATTTTTTCCCCGTAAACTGTTACTGGGAAAGAGATAATTTATTTGTTCAACGTTTGGAAGATATGTGACAATTAATTTTAAAACAATCGCCTCGTACAAGTTTTCAAGTTAATTTTAGAACTTAAACTTATTAAAAAGAAATTAAAATTAAAGTTATTGACAACTATTACAATCCAATTGTAAAATAGTTATAAATTTATCAGCAAAAAGAGAAGATATATAATCTATAAGATATCATGCATTTCGATCACACAATGTGAATGTTTAATTTCCCTTATTTACTTAGTCCTATATGCATACATAGTATAACTTCGATATTTAAACTAAAGACGCATTTAGTGCTTTAAACAAATATTTGTGAAATGTTTTGACTGGGATGCACAACCTTTTAACCCTTTAAAATCTTTTGAGTTCACTTAAGATCCTTGACAATGTTTGACTCTCAAATCCAGTAAAGCAAATCGGTTTACATCGCTCTGTTCATTATTTGGATTATTCAATGAATTTTAAACCTACCGCTATGAAAAATTTTATAATATTCATTTTAGTCCATCATATTCGTAAATTTAGAAATTATTGATAAAGCTTCCCCTTAGAATTTAATGTTAAATTTTTAATCCCGAGTAATATTAATCACAGGACTAAAATTTAATAATTATTATTGGTATTGGGATGATTTAAAATATTAAAAATTAAATACTTCAAAGATTATACACAAATAATAGCAATAGGAAAATAAGGTATGATTTATAATATTAAAATAGAATCTTTAAATATGTCGTTTTTACTGTTTGGTTAAAAATGTCTGTCATTGATTTGCTGTAAGAAAAAAATATAGTATTGTTTTTTATTAAAATCGCACTGAAGTAAAATTATAGTACTATACTTGATAACATTATTTAAAAAAGAAAAGTTTTTCGTTTAATTTAGGATAGAAAAGGTAAAAGAGATACAAATTAAATAACAATACTTGAAACATAAACTTTAAGATGTTGGCTTATGATTTATGAAACTATAGTGCTCAAAAAATTCAAGTTTTACGATATAGGAAAGACATTACTACAAAAACGTAACATCTTTATTTTTAAAAATATGTTTTATGTGGTAATTGATTATTCTTTAAGTAGTTTTTGATATCACTTCTACCCCCTACACTTGATAGCTGCACACTGTTCACTGAATTAATGTATGTTTTAAAAGCGTTTAATATAACTTAATTACTTTAAAATCTATTGATACTTTTCATCAGAAGATTTTGAAAAATCCCTTATTTTCAAAGGGAAATGTTGTATTAACGTCGCGTTTTCTTAATTCCATTATGATCGAAAAAAATTGAAACATTGCAGATTGTTTTTAAATTAATTTGAAATATATTCTAAATATACAGATGGCGAATTGTGGAAGTAATTGCCTATATTACAAGACGGTTAAAAGAGAACACTTCCAGAAAGTTTGGTTGGATATTAAGAAGAGAAGTTTTACGAATTATCCCTGTACATCTTGATTTAAATATTTCCAGATAGCAAACTTAACTGTCTTTTTGCGTGAGTTAATTTTCCCCATTTTCTTGTCATTTAGGAAAAGAGTTCTTGAGGAATTTTGATATAGACGGTATTTTGCTTTTAAGGATCCATTAAACTATGGTAGCTCATTTTGAGACTAGTGCTATGGTATTGCTTCTTTATATTACCTGGAAATAATTTATTTAAACGTATTTCTGTATTAGTTTATTCCTTTCTTTTTTAAAACGAACGTATTTGAAAACACATTTGTGTGTTTTTTTATCATCTAAAAAGTAAATTCCTCAATTATTTCATTTTAAGTTTAAATTACTTATTTTTATATCATTTAATTTCTTTTCAATTAAAGCAAATCTAGAATATTAAAATTAAAAGTATTAAGTGATATTTTTAAAATATTAAAAAAGTTTTCAAAGTCAAAATAAAACAAATTAAAATACGGGTTCTTAAGATACATTTTGCATAGTAATGATATAAAAGGCAGCTACAATTTTAATTATATTAACTCTGATTACTTATTCGGAAGATCCAATTAAATAACAAAAAATAACCTGATTAAAATAACCAAACCTTAAAATAAAATTATTTCAAAAATATTATTTCACTTGTAAATGAAATAATATTTTTGTTAAAGTGTAATGCTTAATTCTATTCTGAAATAACTTCTGCAACACTAGCCATGAATGTTACAACTTTCTAGTCACTTTATCTCGAGTTTCGTAATCCACGGGGTTTATTTGCGAATCATTCAGGGGATTTTCTAACTTCCGCGAAGGATTGGGAAAGTTCCCTTAATGAAATCGAGTGCCATGATCATACTTTCATGATACATTTCGCATTGTGTACCAGAAACTAGTATTCTACAGCTCAGTTAGTTGGATAAGTTAAGATATAACTTTTATAACTAGTTTTTTGTGTGCATGTGACTTAATAATGTTCTTCTAGGTATTGAAACCTCTCTTTAATTTTGTTAATTTTAATGCCACGTTTAAGAAATTAAATGCTTCACAAGCATAACTACCGAGTAATACTAAGTAGGTTCTTCAAGCATACAAATCTTATAACCCCAAAAACTATTATTTTGATACATTTCACTAAACTTTAATTCAATGTTTTCTCTCTTTTGTTATAAATAACGTGAAACATTATAACATGGTTCATAGAAGGCTCCTGAAATCCGCTAAACTTCTGTAATAAAATATAGGGCCACTTGGGGTAAGGGGACCCCTTTGGCCTAGTGCATTTTTGTAGTTTAATAGAAAAATTTTGAAGGGGTTAAATTTAAATTTATTGGCTCTTATCATTTAAGACTTTATCCATAAACAAAAAATTATTATTAAGTTTTTAAATAATGCTTTACATTTTCTTAAATTTCTGCCAACTAATGCTTTACATTTTTCCATTACTTTTTCTTAAATTTTCTGTCTTTTTTCAAAAATGAGAGGGTAGACCCAAGAGACCCCAAGAGACGGAGTAAGTGGGTCACCCACTCTTTATTTATATTTAAAGCAAGCAAAACTTCCGAATACCCTTCCGAAATTTTGACTGAGTGAAAAAAAATGAGCTAAGACACTGTTTTTTCCAGGGTTTTATTTATGAATGTTTTTGAAGCAGTTCTTCCCTATACCCCCTCTTTTGCGTAATGTTTTATATTTAAAATATATTTATTAAAATATTGTTCAAATTAAAAATTTAAATGCTCTAAAATCTGATCAATGGGCAATTGCAGTCAATTTTTTTTAATCTTAATGTGTTCGGAATGGCTTAAAATCTCCAAAAAAACATTTGAATTTACCTTTCAAAGCCCACAATTTTAAATTATTTTCAATTAAAAATAGCTTATTTTCTGTCTGAGCTGAAACAGCTTGTGACATTAAATGTGCCTTGTTCCCGCTTGTTGTTATCATCCCGCTTTGAAAGACTGAGCTCTAGTTTTTTTTACAGCCTAGTGCTTCGATGAAAACGGTGTTTCCCACATTTCCAAGAGACACATGTGACGTCATATTGTTAGGAGCTTTTTGTATTAAAATATGGCATAATTTCATTACAAAAAGTTTGTAGGAAAAGACAAGCTTTATTTTGGAATCAGGAGAGAATTTTTAATAAGTTAAATTTGAATATTTATAATTTTAAGAGATGCTACAATTCTCTATTGTGCAACCATAAAATTAAAGTCTAAAAAACATTTTTGCACACCTCTGGAATTAATAGTCTTATTACGTAATGCCTCCCTCAGAAAATATGCCCTGGACATAGGCTGTATTGGAACTTAAGATTATTTTGTATTTGCATTGCATACATAGCTATTTTATAAAAAGAGGCACCATGGGAATTACAATTAAAAATCGGTTGTCCGATATTGAATGTTTGAGAATAACTGCTCTAAGAAAATATTGAGTTTCGTCCGTTTTAGTTATTTACCCATTCTGCCCTTAACCAACAGATATAACCCAACGAAACGCAGCAAAGCATTAAGCCGCATTCAGAGCCAATCAAACGGGCCCTTTGTGACACCCTGGACCCCAGATGCCCAGGCGTCGGAACAATGGGACTGGCCGTCAATCGAAAGTGTAAATCGCAGGGGATA
Source organism: Tetragnatha versicolor (assembly GCA_024610705.1). Taxonomy (NCBI): domain Eukaryota; kingdom Metazoa; phylum Arthropoda; class Arachnida; order Araneae; family Tetragnathidae; genus Tetragnatha; species Tetragnatha versicolor. The sequence goes on along the minus strand of JANDEH010000017.1, from coordinate 11,517,519 downwards.
TACTGCTCTGCGGTTTATGAATGGCACTAATTAGGTTCCCAATTGGTCGCAGAAATTATGGGGTGGGCGATCTGGAGGGAGGACTGCTAACGAAGGATTTGTATGGGGAATTACTTCTGCTTCATGACTTCTGTGTTTTGACATAGCTTTACTTTATGTAAAAGAGTTATTTCTAAACTGATGATTAATGAAATGGATGCTACCGTATGCACACCGCATATTCACAATACTTGCAAGGTTTTTATAATTTTATGTAATGCGCATGCGTCTCAAAGAAAGAACATGTTATGCTAATAAGTTTTCAAGTTACTGAATCCCCGCTGGAGCAGTGTTAGGATGCCTGCGTAGCATGCGGCAGTTCGTGGGTTCTATCCCCAGGTAAAATTTTATCAAAATTTCCAAAAAACAGAAAACATGAATTCCACACGCATGCGCATTGTTTATCAAAGTATAAAAACCTTGCAGGTATTATAAATTTGCGTGCACACTCGTCGTCTCCACAGAACTGCATTTTCTTTCGCAATACATTTTATCGTTTGATGTGTGGGCATGTTGGAGAGTGATATTTAAATGACTTATTTCGACTCAAATTTGCATACGTAATTTGAATAATTGTGTTTCATATAAAATTATTACTTGCGAATTTTACAAAAGTTAAATTGATTGAATAGTTGATGGTTTTATTTTTAAAATTTATTTGTGTTCTTTTGACACCATGAAGAGGTTTTCTCGAATTTTTCAAGTAAACCAAGAAATCGGAATGCTGTACATGAAAACGTTAAATCCTTTTAGTTAAACTGAAACTGAAAGGTTTAAAACACTATATGGTTTTACTATCGATTATTGTTTGTTTGTTCCTTAGTGTCAAATAAGTTCGGTAGCAGTACAAGTACTAAATAACGTCAAAAAATTATTTTATTGCATATGTTTAACCATAACCTTCTAGATCTAGATGGCTATGGTTTAACCCCCATGTAGAGTAAATTCTTTCATTTCACAACTTCAAACATATTGATAGTCAATTTTTGTATTCTACATAAATTCAGAGAGTTTATTAAATTATGGAAATATTTTTTGTCCGAATACGAAGTAAATAAGGAGCAAACGTAAAACATCTGGACAACATGTAAAACTTCAACCTAATTTTTACTTCTTTAAAAATCAATACATGATTTTGAGTTATTAAATTAAAAATCAGAAAAAAGAACATGGGAAGTTATCAAAAATATTTAAGTTTATTTAAAACACATAAAACCTATCCCATTACGATATCTTTCTTAAATTTTTATGGTATACATAAAAAAGTTGACGTAAATATAAAATAGTAAATTATGTTTCGTATATATAAAAAATTGCAGATCCAATCATCAAGGTTTTTTTTCAATTTTGAAATATACCTCCGAAAGTGTGGAAATCATAAATTGGGTAAAACTCAAAAGAACCCAAAACTAGTTTCAAACTATCCGAAGAAAACAGTTTCTAGTTGACTACTTTTTGTCTGGATAAACTCGACAGAAATAATGATCAATGAAGTGCAAGTTGTGTTACGTTCCCCATCCCCCTCTTCCAAAGAAGTGAACAATAATCAATAGCACAAGAAAAGGAAGGTTCGATTTTGGTTTGTGTAAAGTAAGAATTTCGATTACGTTTCACCTGAAGGAAACGGAATCACAGTTATTCTAACTAAAACCTAGAATGTATCTTCTGTGTAAACTATAAATTAACGTCTTCAGAGCAAAGTTTTTCTATTTCAACAACTAATGGAATTTACTACTTGAAAAAATAAGATTTATACTTGAACTATATAATACACTTTGTATTTCTTTTCGACATTATATTTTTTTGTATTTCTTTAAATTTATTGAAAAACTTCAGTGTTAACGAGATTCTATTTCGGTCCTATTCTTCTCAAAATTTAAGCTGTTTTAAATTATTAATAGGATAGATACTATTAAGTTTGTTTGATGTAAAAAAATATTGGAATTTCTCCGTACATTAGTCCTTTTAAAATTGTTATAATTTTTAAATAAGTTTTTTTTCGTGGTAAGCTTTTAAAATCTCCAAACGATGATCCGTGTTTAATGAAAAACGTTGCCTGATTTTTAAAAGTGTCAAATAAAAATTTGGTCTTATTTTGATACTTTCCCATCTCCATAATCATCAATTTCGAATCCTGATTTTAAGGGCGGGAAAATCCTGTATATTTGAAATTAAACTCCCCAGACTATACTCACCAGTAAAATAATATAACTGAAAACTTTATGCTTAAAATATCTCGGTAGTTTCAGTTTCAAAGTTTATTTTATTTGTTACTTTTAAAATTCATATAGAGTTTTTCTTGCAAAACGGATCATCGTTTGTATGTGGTTTGTATTAAGTAATTTCGTTTTTCGGGTCATTGTTTTGTCATCAGAAAGGGGAAAAAATCAAGCTTTGTTCATCACTAGTAAGTTTTTAATGATTATATATTTTCTAAATAACAAATTTTGCACTACACCATGCCTTTTAAAAAACCTGTACGTGTTTTTATTTGTTCTAGGTAAGATTTTTACATAATTTATGCTTACATATTTATTATGCTAGTTTCAATTTGTTTAACCAAATGCATGGTTTTTGTAAACAAAAAATGATCTACTTGATCAGAGGTTCTCAGCTTTGTGTTAAAAATCTCTATCACTCTGAATATGTTCTTATGCCCTAAATATGACTAGAGGTTTTCTAAAGTGAAAAATAAAATTAGTATATACGTTTTAACAAATTTAGCATTTATAATATTTTTAAATATTTCGAAACAATTTGAAATTGTTTACATTTAATAAGTGGGATTTCATCTCATCAATCAAGTTGCTAAGGACGAAATTACTATTTTAGGAAATCGAGTGAAAATCGAGTGAATCGAGAAGGAAAGTTTTATAAAAAAATGTTTGCGAAATTTTCTTTTCAAGTTCATTAAATTTTGTTTTTGTATTATAACTTTTCATCTTCTATATATATATAATCCAAATACGGGTCATTCATTCATTCATAACACTCATCACGAAATCTCCAAAACTGCCGGACCGATTGACTTGAAATTTGACAGAGACCTTCCTCTCAGCCATTAGACGCGCACTAAGAAACGATTTTAAAATCGAACGACTCCTTCCCTGTTTTTCGGCGCTTTTTCGACTCCGTTTTACCCATTGAAATAGCATTATGCATTGTTGAAATGCATAAATTGCAGTGTTTACTTCTCTATCTTAAGGCGACGTCTTGCCTCTCTTGAATGAATATAACTGATTAACATTTATACATATTTTATTATTTACAACAAAATTTATGAAGAAAAACAGTGTGAATATCTGTATTTAAATATTATAACAGTTTTCAGAAAACCGAAGTAAATTAAAATAATTAATTTACTTTCTTTAATATTTTAATTTCTCAAAAAAATATATTTAAATAGCAAGAATTTAAAAGTTTCCAAAGAAACAGAGCTAAAATTTTATTGCTTCATAGCGGAAATGGTTTACTAGACTATAATCACTAGATTTTTATTATAACTAGCAATCTGTTTTTACTCTTTCAGAGAAGCTTTTAAAGAAGTTGGTTTTATTAAAAAGAAGACAAGCTTACTTGATAACTTTTTATCGAGGGATTTTTGAAATTTATTTTATTTGGAAATTTATTTTTTGCGGAATTTTAAAAGGATAGCGGGAATACTTTAAGAAAATTCTGTTTAAGATTTTAAACACTGGAATTCAAATGACAGAGACGATTTCAAGTAGATTGTTTTTATTACATAAAGGAAGGATAAATGTTTAATAGACAAAAAATCGGGATGGAATGAGATATCACAGTTGGAACTGGGATGAGAAAAAGGCACATGGAATACTGAGATGAAAATTATCGGGTACACCGGATTCTGAAAATTATCGGGAACACCGGGTTATGAAAATTATCGGGAAAACCGGGACATTTAAATTATCGGGAACACCGGGTTATGAAAAGGTACCGAGAAGACCGGGATATGAAAAGGTAGCGGGAACATCCGGATATGAAAAGGTACACTTTAAAATGTACATTTTAAACACTAGATTTAAAAAAAGAGATGATTTCAATGTGATTTTTTTATCACATGGAAAGGATAAATATTTGATGGAATGAGGTGTCACAGTTGGAACTGGGACGGGGAAAAGGAACCGGGAATACCGGGATGAAAATTATTGGAAACACCTGGATATGAAAATTATCGGGAACTGGGGGTATGTAAAGGTACCGGGAAACCTGGGACATGAAAAGGTACCGGGAACATCCGGATAAAAAGGTACCGGGAAAACCGGGTTATGAAAACTATCGGGAACATGAAAATCGGAAATGAAGCTATCGGGAACTATCGAGAATATGAAAAAGTACTGGGGACACCGGGGTTATTGGTGATTCGAAAAATCGGACATATAACTTGGGAGAACTTTAAAAAAGGAATTAATACACTCCACCCGTGCAAGGCCGGGCAAATCAGCTAGTTCATTTATACATTCAAAGAGACAACTGTACTTACCATGCAATTACTGGATCTACCCATGTTTAATCGGGAGTAAAAAAATTAGCTACTTGTTTGCAAAATTAAAAAAAGCTTCATAAGATCTAAAGGGAGTTGAAACATTTGGTCTGGAGCCCAGGTTTTTCAATTTCCTTCAGACTACTGCAAAAATTCTTCAAACGAAAATTGCAGTTTTAATTCTGCAGATAAAGTTGCAGATCAAGGGTTTCAATATCCGTCCACTTTTTTGAAGTAATTTTAAGCAGATTTCTTTGTCTGGATACAAATTCAACTTGCGTCATTAGTATCAATTCCCTTATAAAGTAAAGCATATTTCTTCCCGAATACATCTGAAAAATCTTGATAAACATTTTACCGTTACAATTTAACCCTTTTGGTCCAGGAATGTTCGAGATTTCCTTTGAATCCTATGAGGTTGGGGCGATTAGTACTGAAAGGGTTAAATACAATCGCAGCAGGTAGGGTGGGTTGGGGTAAAAGGGGTCACTTTTTAGGCACTTTCACATTCTAAGTTTTATTTCATCAAAACTCTTTCTTTTTAATGATTTCTTTCAATTGGATCTTGACATTAAAATCCTTCAGAACATTTTCATCTGATTTTATCAAATATTTTTTAGTTATAAGTTGGTTAATTTTAGCATCAAAAGCAATGACCTGTTTTACCCCAACGTGGGGTAAAATGGGTCTCATTGCAAAAATATGTCAAAAATATATTTACTACTAAATATACATGAAAATAAGAAAAAAGGCGATCGGCTAAGCCGTTTTTATCTGAAGAAATTTTTTTAAGTTGTACTTTAATGAAATTGTAAAAGTCCGGAGTTAATGAACATTGTTCAAATGTAGCAATTAAAATACTTCATTTGGAGAAAAAAATAAACTTGTTTGTTAGTTCAATGTATATTTGAAGGAAATAAGTTAAAAACATTGTTTTTACTTAATACAGAAGGCCCCCTAACTGTGACTCATTTTACCCCAAGTACAAAATATTGTTATAAAAGATAAAATATTTTACAGGGTGGGTTGGGGTAAAGTGGGTCATGGGGTAAAATGGGTCACTTTTAATTAACTCGATGTAAATCAAATTTAAATTTAATTTTTTTCACTAATTTTTTAAATTATATTCTTTAAACTGTTGATAACCTTTTTCGATTGTCAAAATTTAAGATTTATGAATTTGAGGACTGAAAATTTTTTTAATTTGAACCGTAAATGATGTCATTGAAAAAACAGGGTTTACTAACTTCCACAATATCTATATATTGTAATAAATTACAGCAGACTTTATGATAGTTTTTCATAAAAAAAAGTATGAAAGACATTTCAAGCCAATCAGCTTAGAAAAATATAAAATATTTTATCTTTTATAACGATATTTTTTACTTGGGGTAAAATGGGTCATAGTTAGGAGGCCTTCTGTATTAATTAAAAATAAGTTTTAATTGTTTATTAAAACTTATTTCCTTCAAATATACATTGAACTGTCGTACAAGTTTTATTTTTTATCCAATTGAAGTATTTTAATTGCTACATTTGAACAAGTTCATTAACTTCGGACTTTTACAATTTCATTAAATTACAACTTAAAACAAATTTTTTCAGATAAAACCGGCTTAGCCGATTGCCTTTTTTCTTATTTTCATGTATATTTAGTAATAAATATATTTTTGACATTTTTTTTTGCAATGAGACCCATTTTACCCCAAGTTGGGGTAAAATAGGTCACTACTTTTGATGCTAAGTTTAACCAACTTATAACTAAAAAAATATTTGATAAAATTAGATGAAAATGTTCTAAAGGGTTGTAATGTCAAGATCCAATTGAAAGAAATCATGAAAAAGTAATAGTTTTGATGAAATAAAACTTAGAATGTGAAAGTACCTAAAAATTGACCCATTTTACCCCAACCCACCCTATTTTTCTAAGCTGATTGGCTTGAAATGTCTCTCAGCCTTTCTTTTATTAAAAAATATCACAAGAGTCTGCTGCAATTTATTACAATTTTATAGATATTTGGAAGTTAGTAAACCCTTTTTTTTCGACAACACCATTTACCGTTCAAATTAAATATTTTTTCAGTTCTTAAATTCATAAATCTAAATTTTTGAAATTCTGAAAATGTTGTCAACAGATTCAAGATTATAACACAAAAAATGAGTGAAAATAATTCAATTTAAATTTGATTTATATCGAGTTAATTAAAACTGACCCATTTTACCCCAAGACCCACTTTACCCCAACCCACCCTATACAGCGAAACTAAAAATAATTCAGAACGAAACTAAACTTCGAATACATTTATTAATAATCCGATCACAAAATAGGTTTGCTTAACAAAAAATTCCCATACCAAATCCCATTCGATTTTCCTTTCACCAATTTTTAGCCATCCCCTTCCCATTCCATAGATACCAGGAATCATGTTTTTGATCTAGTGCCTTAAAAATTATGCCTTTGGCTACAAGGTGTCTGACTCCAATTAAAAAAATGACTATTACCGAACTAAAATATAAAATAGTTTATTTAAAAAAAACACTTAAATATTGTAGGCCTATTGGAATCAAGAAACTATCTCGGGTTGTAGAGCTGGGGGAGCGCAAGGTTAGCGGTGCTGGATCGGCGGGAGTGGAGGGCTGTGCAGGCGGCCTCATGCGCCTCAGGCGTAAATAGACTTAAGTTAAGTTTAGTTATTGAAATCAAAAGACTGATTAGAGATTGATTGAAGGAGGGATCCTTTTTAAAATCGAAATTTGAAAAATAATGCATGCAGATCTCGATTATTGGCGGCTCACCTCGGTGTTTAAGTAACCACATGCCAAACACTATAATTTACAACTAAATAACAATCACAGTAGGTAGTATTACAACAACCCAACTAAGAAAATTCAAAACAAAATCAACTTCAAATACATTTATTGATAATAATCCGATCACAACAGGTTTGCTTCACCACACAAAATCTCCATACCGAATCCTATTCAACTTTCCCTTACAGCCATTTTTGGCTACCCGAAGATACCCGGAATCAAATTTTTGATCTAGTGCCCGATAAAAACCCGTCTGAGGGCGAACTTGTCCGGCGCCCAAAACTTGTCGACTCTTCGAGAATAATGGGCTACTATGCGACAGCAAAAACGCCCATAAAACGCCAAGCGTTGGCAGCCCTCAGCAAATATTGAAGCAGGTCGCGAATGCTGTATAGATCTGATACAAGGGGTATCGTTGTTGTATGTAGAGTATTGGGGTTGCATTTCCCGATTCATATGGGGGTGCTCTTTGAGTGGGGTGTTTTTGAGTGTTGATAAGGAGCAGGCTAGGAGGGATTCTTTATCGCGTTGGGAAAGAGAATTATTTTTTATTTATTGTGATTCGAGTAGAATTTCTTTTCATAAGGTTTGTTGAAGATTGATTTTATGGTTTGTGAGAAAATTTACGCTTTTCTTATTTTCAGAAAGCACCCAAACTCTGAAAACCCCATCCAAAAAATTCAAAATCGTTTTAAAAAATAAGAATTGAAACCTTTGTCTGCAGTTTTTTATAGTAAATGTTGAGGTGTTTTAATACCTCTAAAATGCCTTCAGAATGGTTTCAAAATTGCTGTAAACCTGCAAACTTACATGCTGAAGGGATTCAAAGACCTATTGCTACGAAATAACTGTAGATTGCTTTAAAAAACTGCACTTTAGACGCAATTTAGAAGCTTTTTCTGAAGAAATGTCGCAGATGCTTTTTTGCTGGATAGTCATGTTTCTTTTTGGAGAAAACAAAACAAAAAAAAAACCCGAAACACAATACCTCTACGTCTAATAAGCAAAAAAGGACGTCATATGCGAAAAATTAATTTTTTATTTCATTTTACGGGACATGTGCGAAGGATACTTTGGCCTCTTAGCAAACTTTTATAAAAGGAGTTTTTGATAACACTCTATAGGATAGGTAATCAAGCTATCAATCTTAATATCGCAAAAATAATGAATCGAATAAAAAAGGAAAGCTTTTTGGAAAAGTCTTACTCAGAATTAGGGTTAGTAACAAAATAGAAACTTAATGCTGAATATCGATGGTCAAAAAAAATTTACCAAGGGAAATTTCTACTTTGATTTATTTGTTTTTCACTTATAACTATTGTAATAGTATTATCCCCCAGAAATACTTATACACTGGAGAATTTAGATGGTTTATATTTCTAGTTAAGATAAATTTAGTAACGAAGATTTCTCTCTGAAACTTATTGAACAAGTAGCTATTACTTTTTTCGTGCTCATTTCTTAGATGTTTGCTGAGTATCTCCAGAGTTTCCAAGTAAGATGAGATATAACACAAATTAAGGAAAGAATAACTCTTTCGATTTATATGAATCTATAAAAGTTCCGTTACCTTGTAATAAACAACTATTCTTTTATCATATCATAAATCCTTATTCAATTAAGTAATTGGATTAGAAGGTTTCTTTCATTTTGCAATATTTGTCATAAATATAGAATATACCTGTAGATAATAAGATTCGGTAATTTAATAATATAGAAAGCTTTGAGAAAACTCAACAAGTGCGAGAGTAGTTGATTTGTCATCGAAAACATTTCTTGACTATTTTCTTTAGTAGAATATTAGTAGTTTCCTTCCGAAGGAAGTATATTTTCTGGTTCAATCTCCAGCATGTATATTTATGAATATAATACATTATAACGGATATAGGATAAGGTACCAAAACTTGAGTTGGTTTTATTTTATAATAGTTATTTTTATTATTTTATTTCTTAACAGTTAATTAATAGTTATTTTTATTTAAAGAGATTGTTTCATTATGAATCTGGTTGATTAAAAATATGGAATTATACTATTTTATTAGAAGTTACTTTATAAATATATATAAAAACATTAAAGTTGTAAATATTTATTTCCAGTTTTTGAAAAAATCTAATTTTTTTGTATTAAAAATCAGCAAAAATCAGTATTTTAAGGTTTTTTATAACAAAGTACATAAAAATATTTCAGGTGATTTTTGTCTTTATAGAGTTTCTCTTGTTAAACCTTTTTGTTTTAACTTTTTATAAATAATCCGAAGTGACCTGCATGCTTACTTGCTCTATATTTTTAATATCCACTAATTAAAAATTGAACATTATTTTTCATTTAATGATTTAAATAAGTGTTATCGAAAGCATTCGAATTCAAACCTCTGCAAATCCTGTGAGAAAACAAAATTTTTCTGTGAGAGACTAAGAGAAATTAATTAATGCATATCTCCAAAAAGAAACATTCAATATCAAGAATTAAGATGGGGAAAATAATAATTGAAACAAATGCGTAAATAAGGGCAATAAAAGGTTTATTATGCTTTCATAAAAATTATTATTTTTCTTATCAGTCGCAATCATTGTTTCAATGCTAGCCGATCTGTCTCTGTTTCTTATTAAAAGAAAAACCTTTTTGGATTTTATTAGGTGTTTACGATTTCTGTAAGAGGTTTCTTTCGTTATCTTGGAAATATTTTTACGAGACACTGTGTGATTAAGTGGAAGAAATACATAAATTACAAAAATAATTCGTTTATTCATGAAATAACGTTGATTGCTACTTTTGATATTTTTTAAACAATACGTAGGCATAAAAGATAGCTCGAAAAATGTATTCTAATTTGATTTGTTATTTTTATTTCATGTAGAAAAAATGCATCGAACAGGGGAATATTCTCTGTGTGTAGTAATAAAATATTCATTATGGTACAAAACTACACAATGAAGAGAGGATTTGTATCCATTGGATAAAGAAATTCAAAATGTGTAACTAATGGATTATTCTTTACAGACTTACACTCAATGATTGTTTTTACGAACCTTTATTTTACAAATTCTGTCTTTTATGAACAACAAAATGATCGCAAGCTCTGTTAGATTGATTATTTATAATTTAATTATGAACTGCAATTTTAAAAAAATATCTTCCTTTCCAAAGCTTGTTTTTAAGCATCAGTTATTTTAATCCAAAAATGTTGATTTAAATTACCTTAATCTTTACAAACCACATTTTTTACGAATTTTATCATTTAGTTAGACCCCTCAAAAAAATCTGTAAATTTATTTCATAGTTACATTTTTACTGTGGCAGAAAATGGTCACAATTTCTAAAAAACAAACACTACAGTCCCTCACTCAACTAAATTTCATTTTCACTTAATGCCGAACTTTAATTTTCGATATAAGCCCTTTATCTACTGGCGGTACTTACAAGTCCCGCCAACTTTAACCCTCTCTCCACCCTGGGTCTCATATGAGGCTCCTACTTATGAGCTCAATTTTGGTATGATGCAAACACGCAAATTTATTTTCTTTTCATCAGTGACTTCACTGATTCATGCAGATCACGTATGAGACTTCTACATGGTTTCTGAATTCGTTCCTAAATGGCAGCAAGATGATTTATACCTCAATGTTTACATTTTAAGCTGTGATGCTTGTGAAGAGAAAGTACTAGCTAGATACTAGCTTCTGTAGAACATTTTTTAAAGGTTGGTAGATATTTTCTTATTTCGTAACCTTCTAATATTATGACCATGTCTATTAATAAGTTCTAAACCATGTGTTTTCTGTTAAAATGAAAAAAAACATGGCCCATATGGCCTCATGTGAGGCTCATAAAAATAACTAGGAAGGAGAGCACACAAGAAAATTTTTTTTCCAGAAAAATTATAGGGGCATTTTGGATGTATTGAGAAGAAGAAAAAAAGTTTTTTTTTCACTTTTTTGATGTTCTGGTGCCGAGAGGGTTAAAATTACATATAATAACTAAACCATCCTTATGAGAATATACTGCCGATACTTTGCACTAACATTCTTTAGCTGTCCTCTTTCAGGATTAAATACAACACGGATTCTAGGATGATTTTTTTAGCGGTAAATGAGAAAAGATTGAATTCAAGTTGTGCTTTCAGATGTCATTTTGATCGGATTCCCATGATTGTCATTTTTGTTCCCTCAAAAGTAGTTAGTCAGTCAAAAGGAAAGTGTATTATTTTTAAAGACTTAAAACTGCAATAAAAGTGTTTTTTTACTGTGAAATACTTTAGCACTCCAGTCGTGTACTGATAGTACTCAAAATTATCGATTTAATTAATTAGCTCTAGCGGATTTAAAATTTCCAAGATGATTATTATTTTTAAGTATACCCCTAAATTTTCAATTAAGTTACTAAAAAATAAATATTTACACGAAAAAAAATTGCAGAAAATCATAATGCAGTAGAAAAATGGTTAACACTATAATTAGTACGTATTAATATGTATGTCCTACTAACACAAATGCTCATATTTCCTCACTTTTTGACACCACTCTGGTACTTCTTAAAATAATAATTTTCACAAAATACCACAGTGAATATATTTAAAATTTACATCAGATACAGAATCGAATAATCCTTTCCCCTCAGAAACGTAAATGATATGGTCTCTGCTCCAATTTGTCAACTCAGAAATAAATGACTCTTCCGAAAGTTCTATAAACATCAACACTTCCCTCGCTGAGCCGCCTTCCAGTGAGCTCTTGCGACTGCCATTAATCTTAACGCTGTTTCTAGGAATGCACGGATATCCCAAGGGAGAGTTTTAGGTTGAGAGATTAAATTGTTGAGTCCATTTACTCCATTCGATTTCCCCACACTGGGACTTAGACTTGTTAAATGCGAAAGATAGTTGATAGATTTGTGCGCTCTGAGACCAGTTTAAGGTTACAATATGTTTTAAATTTTAAAAATAATTGGATAGGATGTAGGATTTTGCCTTTCTGTTGTCGTCTTTGGCGTTATTGTTGAATACGGAGTTAGATTTATTTGTTTGTATGCGATGAGAGTTGACTTCAACTTGCTTATTTTTTTACCTACATGTGTTCATTACCTGCGTGTGTGTTGCACTGATGCTTCTACGCTTTGAAGTACTTCAATAAGAATCATCTTTCAAGAAAAAAATTATTTTTCATTTAATTTGATCTGATAATTTTTAACTTCAAATTGTATCTTATAAACATAAAAAATTCCAATGTTACGGTAAAATGAAAGCTTTTTCATTAACATTTTTATTATAAATGTATTTACTGAGTGCGTATTTAAATAATTATATGAGTTAAATAGTTCGTGTATAAGGATTTAAACCAGGAGTGGCCAACCCGCGGTCAGCGTGAAATAACTTGGTGGCACGCGAGATTTTTTTAAGTCAAAAGTTTAAGTTTAAAATTTAGGACCCCAAAATTCGGACTCAAGTGTATATCAAAACGTTTTACTAACCTGTTAATAAGAATCAAATTTCCAAACATTTTCTGGGGGTGGACTCCCAATCCCCCTTTTAGTGCTTGGGACTATCATTCAGAACTTTTTTAGGCTTTTAAATTTATCCAGGTGCAAATCCTTCTTAAATCTTTATTTTAAAATATACATAAATTTCTATATGCGCCACAAGCGGTAACCTAACTTAGTTTCGAGTAATTCATATTGTTTTTAAACGGGGACATCAGCTGTTTAGTTACTATAGAGAAGGCATTCTTAGGTTTGATCCTAAAGGTTAATTTAAGTTCAGATGAATATTTTATTTACGAAACTGTAAAAGTAAGCAAAGGATCTAAAAAACTCCCTAATATATACCTAGTTTATTCAACTTACTTCAGTGTCATTCTGAGCAGCTAATATCCTAAAATTTTAAAAGCGGCCCGCCGAGGGAGTATTGTAGTTTTCTCCAAAGTGGCCCTCAAGATCATTTGGGTTGGCCCTGATCTAAACAGATGAGCACAGATCACACAATATTCATTATTATTAGTCTTAACTACTTATTTGATTTTATGCACATCTTATATTTGAGACTTAATAATATTTCTTTTATTGGGAAATTTCATGGAGTGCATTCCTTATTTATGTAGTTTTCAATATTGCAAACAGAAAATTTTGTTTGACATTTCGGACATGGCAGTGCAAAATCAAACAAGGAGTGAAATCATCAATGAGACCATAATCAATTTTAATAGCAAGATATTAATTCCTGGCGTTATTGGACCCTCTCCTTTCATGCCTCATTCGCCTCCTTGGAACTATTGCGGTTCCAGGGCCTCCCCTTATTACACTCGAATTATCCATCCATTTCTACGTGGAAATAATTCGCAGTTTCGAGGCATGATTTAGGGAGATTCTGCCCCACTGCCTCCAGTTAAATACGAAGATGAATCTGGATTGAATTAGATCAGATGAATGGCCGTTTGTCCGTACGCATTATCTGCTATCTCTTATTATGGCTTATTGCGTGGACATTTGTAGGTGACACAGTAATTATAATCGCTTGTGTGTCCTTTGCATTGAATCTGTTGCAAACGAGGTAAGGCCGGTGACTTTAATCACTGTGTAAGATCTGCTTAAACGTGCATTAATCAGCTTGTGTTGAGAATTAATATCATCCAAAATTTTAATTAAGTTTTGGCCCTCCTCCTTGCGTTGTTTGAGCCCAGAGCAGAGTTAAAACCTCTGGAAGTGTTGCTACGTCACCGTGGTAAACAAATATTGTTGTGTGTACTCTGTTGCTTTGCAGATGTTCGTGTCCATCTTGTTTTGTATTATAAGCTTTCTTAATTTATTTTAATCTTAAAAGTGAAATTTTGTAAAACGATATCTCTTTCTCTGGCAATGTGTGTTTACACAAATAACTTGATGGTATACAGGAGAAACTAGTTAGAATTTAATGATGGAATTTGAATTGCTGACAACAAGATATTTAATATTTAATATTTTTTATATATAAGAAGATGACAAACGTATATAAACAAGATATTTGAATAAGAACGAGTTCAACCGGAAACATTATTTTGAGGGGCGCGAAGGGCTTCCTCAACGCCACCGGGCTTTGCACTACACCACTTAGGCTACTCAGAATTGATAGTGGAAAGATATTAGTTAGAAGATTTAAATGTATAAGCTTTAGTATACTTATAAAAACTATACAAAACGGGTTATTAAGGTAACTGACTGGGTTGAAATCGTCATTTTCACCAAAAATATCGAATTTCGTTTTATTGTTTTATTTTATAGCCTGTTTAATAAGCTTTCCAAAACTACCTTACTTTAAATTCTGGGTAATCTAGAAAACAAGTTACAGCTGTTTTAGTACCGGGTAATACGAGGATTAACATACAATTTTAAACTTTAATGCCTTTTTCTGAAGAATGACATATTTGAATACTTTGGATCACGGAAACAGTGATTACTCTTAAACTACTTAAAATATTCTCATGCTTTTTGTTTTATTTCACTCTTTATATTATAACGCATGTTATCTTCTACAATCTAAGAAAAATATTTGAATTAAGGTATTTTTTAAAGTGTGTAAACTTGATTTAAGTAGTTTTTTTCATGAATTTTTACTTTTTTCGATTTCAAGTTCCTGTATTTCTTTTCTATTTTGAAAATTTCAGATTTTTTGTAGATAGTGACACAGATTAGTGTCTTAGGCTCAAAATCCTGCAAATATTTTATTTGTACCTATCAAAGAACATTCTCAGGAGTTGTTGGCGCAAGTTGAAATTTTAGCCTTATTTTCATTGAATTTTCTCAATATTTTAAAAAATAATTTTTTTAAATTCTTTTTGGAATGATTTTCCTTGTTTTAAAACATTAGCTCTCAGAAAATAGGAATTAAATAAATATTTAGTTAATATTTAAGAAAAAGGCTTCCCAACCCAGTCAGTTACCTTAAATAACCATCTTCGTTCGAAATAAACTCACCCAAAACAAACCATCTTTAGGGAGTTTCTTTCATACTTTTAAAGAGCACCCCCTTACAAAATATATAGACACGTCCATCCAATGGATCCCTTGAACACTTTCAATTGTTTTGAGAGTTATGTCATTGAATACACCTATCCTTTTAAGCGCAGCTCAAACCAAATATGTCAAGTTTACGTAACTGAAACTAGAAGTAAACAAAAAGGGGCCATACATAGCAAAACTTGAACGTTTGTGCTGCTTGGTGAGAGACGGCCACAGGCCCGGGGTTCAAATCCCGGTCTACTGACAAGGTAGACTCAGCCCTTCATCCCTATGTGGTTGATAAAATGAGTACAAAGCTTACTTAAGGAAATCAAGAGGTTGTTAGCATCAAGATAGCGCACTCAGCTGACCGTGACATTCAGTCACACGTTCTGTAGCAGCTCTGCTCATGGCCTCACACAGTGAAGCTAAGTTATATTGGAGTATGAAGGTCCACCGACCTAGGTACTTCCTCAAGTATCCCCCTGGATTTTTATCAATTTTGAGGCATTTTTTATTCACTGTTTGGTTTTTTGTTATAAGGAGTGCGAATGTTGAAATGAATAAGTTTTAGGTCTATCTAATGTAATTGCACAAATGTAAGCTAACACGTTAAAAAAGTTTTGTAATTTATTAGTTCTATCACACTCTAATTTCTATTTTCATGCAACGATATGCAGGTAAATTTCTTTCAAAGCCCTTTTATTCGTAACTTTTTTTATTTTGAATGATAATAAATTAAAGCAGGTAACTATAATTATTAATTTAAGGCAATGTACCAATTAAATACTTTTATTCATTATTAGGAACAAAAAACACCATAAAATATTCAATTTAAGTTTTTCTTACTTAAAAAACACTAACTCAATGAAGAAACGGCGGTTTTCTTACAGTAACAGATTTGATTGAAATTAATTTTTTCAAGAAAACTTCTGGACATAAATCAATTGTAATAATTTTTTCTGTCTCTTAATTATTTCATTTTACCATTTAATGATTTCGTGTCTTTTTAATCACAAAATAATTATTTCCCAATTAGCGGATAGAATATTCCCACCTAGGACTTTTTTTAAGTATTTGCCTTTATTTTAAAATATTTTCCTCTTCAATGCGTTCTATTTTTTCTTTCGTTTGACTGGTTTCATAAAAAACCCTAGTACCGAAATAATTTGAATTATACCGATTCGAAACAGGAGGTGAAGGATTTGCTTTAGCCTCGATAAGGTTTTCTATTCATCAAAATCAACGTATTTTTTTATCAATATTTTAGATTTGATGGGTTGAAAATTAACTTAATATTATCATGAAGAGATTATAGATAGCTGATATAAAATGTCCTGGTTTAATGTTATTTTTAAGTTTCAATGTTATTTCTAGTGTAAAATATTTTTTTTATATTTTTCCTTTGAAGCTTCAATCTCTAGAATGTAATAGAGTGTTTTCAGGTGACGTCACGACCATTTATTTTCTTCCTTGCTGTAGGTCAAACAGTCTGTTGCTAAGGCCGTTGCTAGGTGCGGTGGTATCTGTTGCTCCAATAGAAGCAATCCAAGACCAGTTATTTTCTTTTAACTGTTAACTGCTGTAGGTCAAACAATATGTTGCTAAGGCCGTTGCTAGGTATGAGTCATGTGATTGAAAATGATCTATCATTTAGCCTGAACAACGTCCGATTAAGAAAATAAAAATATATGCCTAGATCTTGAAAGGAGCTAGTTACATTATTACTTTTTTTCTGTTAAGCTTACACCCTGAAATTTTCTTTTTATATTGAGATCAAGTTAAAAAGGGTATTCTTTTGTTTTTAATCAGAATACCAATATTTACTTTTCGTTTACATTTCAATGGCTTTTAAAGAACTCTATTAAGCAATGCAATAAATCAAACATTCCATTGTTAATCTTCCCAATATTTGTTTCCATCTTTTTACGAGGTAAAATTGCCCACATAACTTCAAATTCAAAAACTCATCTAAACCAACATATTTCTCATCACCGTAAAAAATAAAATCCCAACGCCGAAGATTATTAAAGCCCCATTCCAAAGAAATATTTTCGACCACTCGACATTTTTCCAAGAACCTTTTCTACTTAAAGATCGAATACATCATTACATCCCAAAGAAACGAACTCCACTCCATCCCGAATGTACATTAACGAAATAAAACGACAGTTCGTTTACTGTATATTCTCCCTCTCAAAGTAACGCGAACTTTTATTGACATGCCAGTTTAAAGGAAATTACTCCGCTGCCATCCAAAGAATAAATAATTACCTTCCTAAAGTTCGATTTATTTATTTATTTATTATTATTATTTTCCCCTTGAGACGTTACTCCTTCTGGATAGAGCAATACTGATGCCAAATACCATCGCGAGGATGAAAAGTCAAAAGCAGAAGGAAATTAATCTTTGAGGGAAATATTTTTCTTCGATTTAAAATGAGCTTTCCTCGTGTCTAGGTTTGAATGAAGTAGGACATATATTAAAAAAGAAGTGACTCTCATCAGGGCAGATATTTGATCTGAATTAAAATCTCTTGTACTGAGGCTGTTAGTTTGGATTCCTGGGACCAGTTTTGTGGAAAACGATCTAAGAATCTCCGCTGGGGCGTAATAATGGGCATCAAAAGAAGCGTGTTCTAGAATTACCCTCGGTCCCCCAAACGGTAATTTTGTTTTTTTATCTACGTGTGGTTTCGGGTGTTTTTCTTGGAGTTAATTATCTTGTTGGAGGTTAATCCTTTAATGTCTGAGATTTCTATTGAATCCTATTGGAAAACTTAGGGCGGGCAGCAGTGAGAGAGTTAGCGACATCATTTTAGCTGATTTAGCCGGAGATGAAGTCGTTCTTTATATAGATTCGTTTTTGTGGTTTTTAATACAGGATGAGAGTTCAAAGTACGATTTGATTTTCAATAATGCTTTCATTGGATTGCCGAGATGTGGTAAAAATAAAATAAATAATTCGCGTATTTCTTAGAATTTAATTAGATGATGTGTACTATTTGGTGTTTTTTAATCTTACGTAACTCAAATATTTCAGTTTAGAATTGTAATTTTTAGAAAACCCTTAGAGAAAGAAATATGCATTGATTTTCAGGTTCATTCATTCAATTTCTTAAATGAGAAAATTGGAGAGTAAAATACTTCTAATCAAGGGGGGATACTTGAGGGAAGACCCAGGTCGGTGGACCTGTAATCTCACAGTATAACTTAGCTTCACTGGGTGAGGCCATGTGCAGAGTTGTTTTAGAACGTGTGACTGAATATCAGAGGGGTCAGCTGAGTACGCTAGCTTGATGCTAACACCCTCCTGATATCCCCAAGTAAACTTGGTACTCATTTTATCGACCCCGGTGGGATGAAGCGCTGAGTCTCCCTTGCCCGTAGACCGGGATTTGAACCCCCGGCCTGTGGCATGGGAGCGCGAAGCGCTTCCTCAACGCTACCGGGCTTCAAAAAATACGTTTAATCAAATTCTAAAACTCTTAGATATGAAAGGGTTTGTAATAAAGGAGCGAAACATTCTGATTTAAGCCAATTTAAGAGTTATATTTTTTACTCATCGAAAATAGAGTTTAAAAATTTATTTAAGGACCATACAAAAAACTGTTCTGAAGTAATTTCTTGGAATGTAGATTTAGAGGAGGGTAGCCCAAAGCGGGTATGCTAACTTTGAAAGCTCGAAAATCTTAGTTAATGTTTTATTGCATTTACATATTTTAATTTTATATAATAGGAATAATTTATAAATTAAGCATAAAACTTAGTACCTTTAAAACAACTAAACTAACAACTAACTAAATACTTGCAAATGTTTTTTTGTAATGTAATTTTTTTTTGTTGAAACAGAGCAACGCTAACTGATATACATGTGTTTTTCTTGATAAGGGTATTTAACGATCAATGACCTTACGCTAACAAATCGGAATTGTTTTAATCGAATCACACTTTTTTTTCTCTGATCAATCACTATCTCCTAGACTTTATCATTTTTTTCATCTTAAAGTAACATTACCTCGCAGACGGTTGAAAAAATTTAGCATTAAATATCTTCCGTTATCTTCTTACCCTCTCCCCCTGATTTCCTTGAACGATAGTAACCCGGCGGATTCTCCAACAAGGCGTAATAATATACATCAAAGAAGCATGTTCGAAAACTTACCGCAGTTAAATATACCGTAATTTCTGGTTCTTTTCCCCGCCGTCTTTTTTTTGCCGCAAGTTTAATTATCTCATACGGTGCAGAAAAAACATTGTTCTACTTGATTACGTTTTAGATGGATGCTTCCTGTGGAGAAGAATGTTATGGATTTTTAGGATTGTTTTGGAGCCATTTTTTTCGTGTGAGAAAATGCTTTTGATAATGCTGTTGAAGTAGCATCTTCGAGGGTTTTTTTTCTTCGCTGACAGTAAATGAAGCTGATATTTTTGTTGGGTGGAGTATTAATAAGTTCATAAAAACTTTGTTAGTAACACTTCTTGCGCTGTAAAATAGGGTTGAAGGACCCCCACTTAATTAGTAAGAGGGTGGAAGGAAGCGTGAAAATGTTACACCTGGTTGAGCATGGGTTCCAGATTGTGTAACCTCGTGTATGTATACTTTAGGCCCTGCTTGGGTTTACATCGACGTCTTGGGAAATAATATTTTAAAGCTATATTGGGATGTTATATAATATTAAATTGTCGAGACTTAGAATAAATGAACACCGGACATCCAAATCGAGTTAGACTCGAAAATATGAATTATTTGTAACCGTTAACAATCGATCATCCGGATTAGTGCTATATAACTATGAAAACTATGGTAGTTTTTAAAAAGCCGAATAGATAATCTGTATGATCTTATGTAACATCAACCTTCAAAAACCGATTAAGGAAAGTTAACTCTTTACACTTAGCTTGACTTTTTTTAACGTTCAATCTCCAATTAATGATAATTTAAAATTTTATATGTTCAGGACCAAAGCAAAAATAGAAGGTGGGTTATGTGACTGTTAGAATTAATTACGTCAGATGGGGTTAAGTCTTTAGAGAGAAATATTATATTTATGGTTGAGCTGAGCTGTAGTTTGCTGAAAAGTGGAGTCACTACCATGCACTGCATTCTTGAAGCTTCTGGACTATGTTGATTAGAAGGTTAAATCTGTAAATTAGATGTTGCATATTAAATTATCTCTCTGGATAGTAAACCCGTGTTTGTGGAACGGAAAATTAGTTAGTCACTAAAGTTTATGAGCTATGTCGCTTGTTTGACTTTGTTTGTGAGTTCTAACGATTTCTGCTTCCTTTATGCCATAAATGTAATTGTTTCCTCAAAAAGGAAAAAGTTCGCAAGTTTGCAAAGTTTTTTTAGTTAAATTTTGACTTTATTCCACTAAAAAACTACACGATAACACTGAAAAAATTGCATATTTGCAAACTTTTTCTTTTTTGAGGTCTGAAAAAGTGCTGTTTTCACATGCTAATATCTCCCGAATATTCAAGGTATTTTCATGATACTTTTTTCTGTGAGTTCTTCATAACGTCGACAGCAATACTCTTAACGAGGTTTTTGCTCTATCTGCTATAGTTTTTTAATTAATTTTTTGAACTTTTTTATTTCGCCGCTAGGGGCGCTTTAAGGAATCTCTCTCTTTAAGGAATTTCTCCAGAGTCACTTACCTAGGGGCAGACCTTACTTCCATGACCCTAGGACACGTTGGTTCTAAATAAAAGCCGTGAAACGGACTTTTGAAACGCCCTGTAAATATGAACAGAACATTATATCTATTTCGTATTTTCCGGGAGGAAAAGGGTTAAATTTTACACTATTATTGTTGCCTTAAACTGGTTGAAATTTAAGTATTGCCAAGTTATGCTCTAAACGACTATTTAAGCATAAAATCAGGAGCACACCATATAAGTAAAATCTCTTAAACTGCTTTATGTTCCTCTTCACGTGTAAGTAGGTTAATACTCAAGGGTGATTCTATTTGAAGCTCTCTCGCTTTTTACCGTAAACAAAGGGTTGAGCATTCCGATTCCAGTATACACATAAAGGCACCCGTCACAAACATGACGGATTAAGCATATATCATCGCAGCAACGAGCCTTATTTTAAGCGTGAATGATGGCCCATTCCGAAACGGGGGAGGTGAACAAAGGTAACATCTGTACTCACCCCCTTTCATTATCGAACACCAGCAACCACCCTCGCGTGTGAAAATCGTTTGAGGGAGCAACTTCTTACAGACATCATCAAAAACTCATTACCCCCAAAGAGTCAACCACTTGCCATTGGGTAAATAATGCAGCTCAGCGCAAATACTCCAGATGAGGAAGAATAGTATAAAACATCCGAAGAGAGGGGTCGAATGAGAAATACGGCTCCATTGAAGTTGGCGCTATCATCATAAATGGGATTCCGGGATGGTTCTACTCAGCCCAAATAGCGGGGACCTCTATAACTTGATGAAAGTGCTTTACTTCTTCTTACTGTTGAAAAGAAGCACTCGCGTATTCTCCTATGCCTGCAGCTGGATTTATGGTCAAGGGCCGAGGTTTTTTTTTTCTTCTTTCAGCATGTAAACCCGACTTTATTACGCCATTATAGAAATCGCAGACACAGGAATAAATTCCGTAAACACAGCTTTCGGAGCAGCTGAGAGAGGGGTATGAATAAAATTTTATATGGCCCCGAGAATGCGCTGCGGCGGTGGGTAAATAAGAATGTAGTGCATAAAAATGGAATATCTTTCTCGTGTTGTTGTTGCTTTTTTTTTCTTTCGCCCTGCTTTCTATTTAGTGGTTTTATAGCGCATATATTGATGCTCTTAACGGCGGAGGTCTCGGATGTGTTCTGTTTTAAGTCGGGATCAACATATCGGGAGAAGACGTTAAATTTGTTCGGTTTGTTTATCTGTTGATTCTATCTAAGGGTTTAAGGAAAAGCGGCAAAGAAACTATATACTGGCGATTTTGTTCTGTTTGTTTCCTTGATGCATCCTATTCTCAAATAACATGAGGCTGTATTCTGCTCGTTTGTTCAAGAAATTTAATATTTTTATTATAAGTAAAACTACAAGAAAAATATATTTTAACGTTCGCTAAAACTGGGGTTGATAGGGTTGAAAAAATGAGGTTTTATGAAGTCTTGGGTATCTTTATTATAAATAATTAAAACATTAAACATATTTCTGTATGTCAACTTATTATGTTTTCTGGGGAATAAATTCTAAGAAATCGGAATTTTTTTCTAAAAATTATTGAACTAAACTAGTGGATAGGCCTAATTTTAGTTATTTTTGATATTTTACCTTTTTAATAGTGGCATGGTCGTAAATTTTGTTTAGAACTTAAATTATGTAAATACAATTGAAGCGAAGTAAAGGAATTTTGATTGCGTAACACTCTTAAAACGGCAGTCTCACAACTGAGTAAAAATGTACTCAAACTGGTTCCGATCCAAACGTACTAAAATTTGAAAACATGAATATACTCATTACTATGAAAATGTACATACTCAAAAATGAAACATCATGAGCTTATTTTTGAGTTCAAGCTTAAGATATTTCATTTTTGAGTATGTACATTTTCAGAGTAATGAGTATATTCATGTTTTAAAATTTGAGTAAGTTTCGATCGGAGCCAGTTTTAGTACAATTTACTCAGTTTCGAGACTGTCGTTGTAAGAGGACTGGTTTCTTTTAACGTGAGCCTTTTTTGTTACATTTAAAAACACATTCTTACCAACGATAGATAAGGTAGAAATTTAACAAATTACGCTCTATCACAAACTGCCTGCACAAAATATTCATCACACAATTGTTATCGCAAATTTACATTGATTCCAAACTCCCGAATGATGAAACAGCCATTTCCCCCCAAACACACCAACAGTTAAAATTCCCTCCCCCCATTAGTCCCTGATGCAAACTCTTTCCCTTCAACACGTCGAAAACGACCGCATAGCTCGCTATTGAATTAAATGTTTGTCAGTCTCTTCCGAATAAGAGAGAAGCTCTGTGTCATTAGCAGCGGCTGTATTAACACTGGGCGTTAATTCACGCATTTAGAGATCTGGAAGCGCTCCTTTCTGTGCAGGTGGTCCCAAACGGCCGCACTTCTCTGATCTCCGCTGGCCATTTAGAGATTTAATGGCCAATATGGTCGTTAAGCAACTTAAGCGTGATGTTAACTTCTAAGTACCTGCTCTCGGCCTGTTTAGAAATTTGCTCTTCAAGAATGACGATGCGCTTTGTCCGGTCTTAGTTGGAAGTGATTTTGAACCGGGTGTCTTTAGTTGTAGTTTGGACTTCTCCCTACGATGGGGTGATTTGGTTATGATTTTTATGATAGACCCCTGCTAGTTGGAACTAGGTTTGAGCTGAAAGAAAGTGAAAATAAGTTCTTATCGCATTAATATAATTTCCTTTAAATGATAAGAGAACTTGTGTTAGTATAGTCGTTGTGTACTTGCATAAAAGTGTGCGGGGATGAAGCGAAGGTAAATTTTATTTCTGTTATTCGTAAAGCTAATTTTATATCGAGTTAGGTTAATTTTGTTGGGATTCACAACCAGGGTTGGCAAAAACACAAGTAGGTTTTTTTGGGTTTTTTTTCTCAAAATTAAGTGGTTTTCTTCTATATAGTAGGTGGTTTTTCTATGTTGGTTCTTTTTCTATGTTAAATGTGTTCTGTCGAAATACTAATGTCAGTTTTTCTATAGTTAAGAGGGTTTTTTTGAAAAAAAACTCACTGAAATTTAAAAAACAATCACTTTAAAATATTGAAACCTAGTTAAAATTTTAGAAAAATAATTAGAAAAATATCCTAAACTTTAAAAAACCACTGAACCCATTAATGTCCAACTTTTTATTTTTCTTAAATATTTGGTAAAACATAGTAAATAGCCCCAAAACAACTGGAAAAATAGTGAAAAAAATTCCAGGTTAAAATTTTAATTTGTACACAAAAATTAAAAAACGTCCCTAAAAAGGGACGTCAGGCACGAATGCCCATGTGTTTTTCCCTATGGTAAACGCATGGCAGAACACTGTTTTAAAGCCTCAAAAACATCTTCTACCTTTTTAAGTGCAGCAAAAGTGATCGGAACCATACTGTAACATGAATATGAACAAAAAATATTGATTATTTATCCAATTAACTGTAAACTTAACCTTAATTAACGTAATTTGAGCATTTTTTATGCTCTAAAACACGTTTTTTCCTCCCAAATATATGTTAATTGCAAATTAATTAAGATTTTTAATTGAAAAAATAATTATTTGTTTATATGTTACCTAAGATTAAGTAATAATTACTTTTACACACCTCAAATCCATCAGAATATCTCAATTTGTGAAGTTTATGTCTTTTAAATGCCCATACTTTTTTCACTTTATTTAATTTTATTGTGTGGAACACAAATTTCTCCCCAAAAATCAAGCATTAGTGGGATGTGCATTAGCAAGCCAGATGATATTGATTGATCTGCAGTATAGAACACAATGATAAGCGACATCTAATTAGAAAAAAAGCCGAAATTTTATCACAAAAGTGACTTTTTTGGCAATTTTAATGACAAAAAGTAATTATAACTAATCATTATTAAACTTTTAATTAAAATATAACCAGAATATATTTGCATAAGTAATAAATATAGTAAAATAATTAATTTATCCCTTTTAATTAATACAATTTAATTAATTCCTTATAATTTAAGACTTTTTATTCCATTAATTTAGCAGAAATAATAGTATTTTCCAAAAAAAATTAACAAATATAATATTTTTTTTCCAATGGCAGGTAATTGAACAGTTACGGATAACAGAGTTCATTAACCAACAGACATGCCGTAATTAGTACTTTCTTCGCGTTACCCAGTGGGCACCTGTGGACCGAAGCCACGGAGGTGAAGTACTGTTGCCCACATAATAAATTTATTAGCTAATATAATTAATAATAATAATAATAATTTAAAGTTCAAACTTTGAACTTAAAACACCCAAATTTTGGAAAAAAAACATTCAATAATGAAAAACACCCTTAGATTTTGAAACCTGGTTTAAAATTTTGAGAAAAAAAACCCACTCAACTCCATTTCTTGGTATGTTATTTCGTTAAATGTTTTTCTTCAATAATAAACTGCCAAAATCTTGATTTTTCTTGAAAAATCCCAAAAGTGGACACAAAATGAAGGTTTTTCGCATGTTTTTTTAAAAACCCATTGGGTCCAATCTAGCCAACCCTGTGCACAACTGCATGTTACACTTTTTTCGTCCTTTGGAATAGGGTGTCGAAGATCTGTCGCGCAATTGGTATTTTATACTAATAAATATCTTTGGTTTTGTTTTCGATTACATATTAATTTCTTTTGGAGAGGGAGGAAATATCATTAGTTTTCTTCAACAGGCTCGTAACTAAACCTTTTATCGGGGTGGTTGGCTCAAAAAAAATGTCTTACCTTCAATTGCAATACATTATAAAATAAACATAGTTTATTAGGACATTCGGAATAGAATATTAGTGTACTTAATGTGAAGATTTTAATTATAACAAATGAGTACCAATTAAAAATGTTCGTCTAAGGGTCAAGCCTCATAAATATTTTGAAAAATTACCCCTAAAAGAAGTGCATTACAAAAGAAACAAGAAAATAGATTAAATAATTGATGTTTTATATACTTATTTTTTAAAAATTATAATGAAAGCTAAGCTTCTCGGCAGTACTTTCAGACATTTGGTAAGGTTGGTGGTGGTGGTGGTGGTGTCGTATCCCCTATGAAATCATATCTGATGGTGTGTCTGTATTATCTTGGCTATTTCTATTGAGTTGGCTGAGTATAAATCCTCCACTGTAGGGTAGTTTAGATTGTGGAGGCCTGCAGCAACTGCAGGGCAGTTGAAAATATGTTGAGGTGTAAGTTCTTCGTCGGGACAGTTGCCACATTTTTGGTTTTTGGTTTTTTTTTTGGTAAGGTTTTTAATAGGAATAGGGTAGGTGGGGGCAAAGCCACGCAATTTTCAGTATTTTTAACATTGTCGTCGAAAAGGGGGTAGATAATCCCGAAATTTCAATTGATTTTAGATTGAGATCCTACCTACAAAACTAATCCAAGTTTAAACTCTTTTCGATGGTATTTTAGGAGAAATTTACAATTTAGTAGAAAAGAATTTGCGGGGATTTGCCTCGCAAAATGGGGCAAAGACCCGCACTTGCAAATCTTGGTGCCCAAATGAAATAAACAGTGCTAAACAGAATTTTTCATTATAAAAACACTAAAAATAATGCTCTTAATGTTGTTTTAATATTTCTAAGCCAACCAACAATATTAAATACAAATATGATCAGTTTTAATGAAAATTGTCAATCTGTTGTAGCAGTTAATTTCAGATTGACCAGATATCTTTCAAAAGGGAGAAATGATAGTTTCAGGTAGAGGGTTGGCATCTCGGACACCTTTATTAATCTCTTTAGAGATCAAGTAGTCCCATTTTCCTTTAGGGACAAATTACTGAGCTTTTTAAGCTGCGTGGATTTGCCCCAAAACACCTGCGTGGATTTGCTCCGTTTTACTTTATTTTGAAAAACAAGCCTTATTATTTTTAGAGACATGTTGAGGCAATTCTTTCAAAATGAAACTGAAGTTGAATTGCTATCTTATCATTGGGCTATTTGTATTTCTTATCAAGCCCTATTTTATGTAATTTTTAAGTAAAAGATCAGAAAAATTACATCAAAATGATGAAAAACAAACTTACAGCATTTTTTAAACTCATGAGTGACTTAGGGGTACGAACTTTCGCAGAACAATAGGTCACAAACCAACACCTGGTTTTCAACTTTTGAATCGATCATTAACAATTAAAAATCGCGGTGCGTGGTTTTGCCTCGTGCGGGTTTTTTACCCCCACCTACCCTATACTGTTCAATTTATATTTAACATATAATTATTAATTCAACTTATCTCTACTTAGTTAAATCGCCTTATACAAAAACTGATTAGTTACTGATTATTGTGTAGAAAATAATTACGGTTTGGATGCACTTTGTTTAATGCTCTGTTTTATACCACTCATTATTACTGCGTGATTTATAATGTTCTCAATACCCATCTAAATGCATTGTTATACATTCAGTCTATCCGTGTATAGTGCTTTATAGCCTACCCAAAACCATTTCAATATTATATCTGTATAATGATCTGTGAATCTCAATAGAAGCATTGCAGCTCTCACGATCTATTTGACATAAATGACTGTATGCCTCAGACATTCCTATATCTGCATGTAAGAAGGAAAATAAATTTCTCTGTTTTATTAGAGGGATGCATTTTTTAAAATTTCAGTTGAATCGAAAATGTAAAACTTATAACTCTTTTTTATGGGATTTTTTAAATACTCTACTTGTCACAATGGGCTTATGATCCAGTTATATAGCTTCTATTCCACTGTTATAAATTTATTCTTCTACTCAACTAACGCAAAAAATACTACCCCATCGGGATAATTGCTGAATTTTTTTTAACGGACCTGTAAATCAAAACTGCGAGAAATTGATAATTGAAACTAAATTTTACTTTGCTTCAATGTTAAAATGGAAAATGTAAAAGGAATAGTACTTCAAAAATGAGTAGTTGAACTTTAAAGAAACAACTCACTTTATTCAAGTAGTACTTTGGTTTATTTAGATTTTCAACAACTCTTGATGTCACTCGATTTATAATGATGATAAGTGTAAACTTGAAAAAAAATCCATTAAAAATATTACTTAAAGTTAAAAAGAGAAAATTGAGTATAGAAAATCAGCAGGGATAGATCTGTTATTACATAACATCATGAAATTTTCAACTTTGAAATTTTTAATTCGCTATAAAAATTAAAACCGTGCTTTATCAGGTAGATAACTTTCAAAACAATGTTTTGTAAAAAATTCAGATAAAAAATCCCAAGTTCTTTTCATGATCGCTGTATATTTTCCAGACACCAACAATTCCTTTTCATATTGAACCCTAGTGAAAGGTTGAGCAACAAATACCAACAGCATGTTTCCATTTTGTAGGAAGCTGTAGGTCGCAAAGGATCAAGAAACGGGAAAGTACTTGAAGGTAAAGGACATTATGTACTACTGAAAAAAAAAAACGAATTTCTTGGCTTTCGTCTACGATACACTTATGTATCAAAGAAATGAACCCACTTCCAATGGTATTTTATTTTGTAAGGGCTTGGGGAATATTTCCCCGAAAAAGGCAAGTATATAAGGATTGAGCTGGTCATATTAGCTGTTTACTGTGTCAGAGATAGTTTTAGGATGGGATTTTGCTCCCTGACAATGGTGGAAATATTTATTTTCCTAAATCTTCGCCGACATATGTTCCTTCCTGTTTCATGAACCTGTCGGTATTTTTGTGAAAGAGTTAAGACTATTGCTTACTTTCAGCCTGCAAAGTGACTTGTAAAAGTATGTTGTTAAAAATGTATGGAGAAGAATATATCTCTCTCTATTTTTCTTTCTCTATATCTCTCCCTTTCTTTCTATTTATCTTTTTCTTTCTATCTCTCTTTTTCTTTCTATCTTTAAGCTTGCAAAGTGACTTGTAAAAGTATGTTGTTCTTTCTATACATCTCTTTCTTTATTTCTATCTATATCTTTTTTTCTTTCTATCTCTCTCTTTCTTTCTTTCTATCGCTCAACTAAAATCTTCTTTAATCATTATATCCCGTCCTTTTGTCGCCACGATCAATCCTATTCTTTAATTAGCATTGCAAATTGCAAACACTATTTCAACAGTGCAACAGTCTGCGACGCACAGTGGTCCCAAATCCCAAAAAGCTGGCCAAAAGTCGAAAGTGATAATTTTTTTCGATGAAAATTCATATATAGGGGTTTTTGAGGTCGCTGATTATGAATCTGAAGTCCAATTTATAAAAAAAACAAAATGGCGGAACCAAAATGGCGGAAAACTGTTTTGATGAGAAAAGTAATTGCTTCTTATTTTTTAAAAATATCCTGAACATGCAATTTCCGGGTAACTGATTACAAATCAGAAAAATATATTTCCAGAGAACAAAATGACTAATTCAAAATGGACGTCTATTTGGTGAAAAAATTTTAAATTTACATGGGATTTAGTACTTATGACTTTTTAAGATAGGAGATGAATAATATAAAATAGCGTAATGGAATAAAAAAGCGTTTAAAATTATGAATGTGAAATATTACTTTTAATAACTTAAATATTTTAACAAAGGTAAATAATTTTAAAATTAAGAAATTAATCTTAATTAGGCTAAGCGCGCACTAGAAGATACTTCTGTCGCGGCGACTATAAACACTAGGTCACTCGAGAGCAATGCATTTCTATGGTAGATTTTTGGCAATCGGCCAAGAGTCTAGTCGCCTAATGCGCGCGCTCTAGCTTCTTGCAATAGCCAGGGTGATAATTTTGTCTCTGTCGCCGTGACAGAAGTATCTTGTGCGTGCTTAGCCTTACAATATGACTATAAATATATTTATTTTCATATGTGTCTTCAATTATATTATTTTTACTAGGATAAAAAAACTAAAATATGAATTGAATGGGACACAATATGATACTCGTTTATATGTTAATGTTAATTTAAGCAATAAATAAAAATATGTAAATTATTAATCTGACAAATATTTCGGAAATTAACAAAAAAATTAGGAATTATCTGACGAACAGTCATTGGAATCATCATCATCAGTATCACCATCATCATAGCTTGTGTTGTTGAAAGAAGTTATCGTACCAAAATGCCGAAGTATTTTAGTCAGTAAAGTATAAAAAAATATTTGCAATGTTTTCTATATGATTATGACATTCAAAAAGTAATGAATATCATCAATATTAAAATACATTAGGTGTTATATTCATATATATATTTTTAAAAGCTATGGGCGGAAATGTTAATTTAGTCGTAGTTTACTTTAAATGAAATAATTTCGAATAAATTAAAATATAATATCATTATTTTCACGTTTTGACCTAATTATAAATACATTTTTTATAAATATTGAGAAATAGAATCAAAAGTTTATTAAGCTCGCATTGAACCTCGGCCATACATTGCAACATAGAAATCGCTCCAGAAGCCAAAATGGCACCTAAAGGCAGCCAGTTTTTTGCAGGCTTTTGAAAAAATATGTAATTAAAAACTTCCACTTGGTTTCAGAGTGGGATCTGGTGGGAGTTTTTTTTGTTTTTCTCTTTTTATCACGATTTCTTAGAACGCTATTTTGAAAAATATGACTATCTTCATTGTTGATTAACTATTCAATATATTGCTTGTATAAATTCCACAAAAAGTTCTATTTTATGCGTACTTTTCAGATGAGAATCCAATTTACAGAATCAAAATCGGTCAATATTTCGTGATTGTATACGGGTTTAAAGTTAATGAACTTTTTGTTAGACTTCGAGATGTCTAAACAACTCGCTCAATGCTCACAAACGAAATGATTTCCAGAGCCACAGAGACTTCCCAGCCATTTACCAATGGTGCAAATAGGTGCTAGATATATCCCTAAAACTATCCTAAGTGTCAAAAGTTCCGAAATTAAAACTTTTTTTTTCGACTTTTGGCCAGCTTTTTGGGTTTTGGAACCACTGTGCGACGGATCTCACTTATTAGCAAACTTTTATCTTAAAAATCTCCTCCTTTTAAGGTAATGGTTGATCATTTAACTAATACTTGAAAATAATACTTTGATGGTTTAAGTTAAGGGATCAAAAATAAGAATATAACTGAGGCGCTACTGACTACTACTCAAAATCACGGAAACATTTAGATTAACGAACTTTTATCCCAAATTCCAAATAGAATTCTCCAAAATACGGAACGTTTACTGATGTAATAGTGCTTAAGAACCGATGGCGGAACCGGATTATTCATAAAATATGTTGTTATGGTCTCAGACCTGGACTATTTTGAATTGGACGTAATTTTACGCATTCTTGTTGAGCTTGAGATTTTTTATAAAACCCGGAATTCCGGCATTCATGCTGTTAAAGAAGCAGATTTCCGGAGCTTCAACAGAGATGTATCACCCCTTATATAAGAATTAAATACGAATATTAATAAGGAAGTTGCATGTGTCTGATTTTCAAAAACAAGCAAGTGTTCCGTATGGTTTTTTGTATGGTAAAATGAAATGTCTAGTCAGTTTTTCAAAAAAATGTACAGGTAATTAAATATTTTAATTTAAAAGTCGAGAAAAAAACACGTGACTGAAAACGTTTATTGTTTAAACTATAAGATGACGTCAACAATAATACCATCAACTCCATTGCTTTACAACAAGGTTTAGTATAAGATGACGTCACATCCAAACTCTTGGCGTTTTCGCGCGCTTTTAAAAAGGGGATTTTTGTTAATTTTTTTGACAATCAAAAAATTTCTCGATTGGCCTCAAATTTTGGGTAGTTGCTTATTTTTGCAAGAGGAATCGATTAAAAAATAAAAAAAAATCATGCAACTTCCTCATTGCAAAACATGAAAGATTAACGATTAATTTTACGAGATTACGAATTTCCTACTAATACGTTAGAACGTTATTACCACAAAAATATAATTAACACCATTCCAAGATAAAAGAACCAAATTAAAAAAAAAACTAAAACCAGTAGATTTTTTTTCTCTTCGGAATATCATCAATGGATTGCTTGTTGACGAGTGTTCCATTACATCAGAGTGCATGTACTTGAGGTTAAATTATCTCTCCTCCGATTCCTCATAAAAGTAGCAACATTATTATATCCATAACTCAGAGCAATACAATCAATACTCAATCACCCCCTTCAAAACGCACCGTTATGCTGACTATTACTGACTAGAGACGATAGAATCTTAACGTGCGGTTGTCACCATTAAATCGTCAGTCACCGCTTCTAGTCGATGGGAATACGGCACGACATTGTGCGATGCCGTAAATTGATAACAAGGCTCAAGATATTCCTTTAGGGACCGGTCGCAGTCACTGAAAATCATCACGCGTCCCATTCAGATCCTTATCTAGAGGAAAGGGAGAAAGAAAGAGACTCGAGGGTAGTATACTACTTTTGGTGATATGACAGCAACCGGGCCACTACCAGGCTTGCCAGTGAGGAGAGGAGTAGTTCGACCGCTCTGTTACAGGAGTAATCTACTACATTTCTTATCAAGTCCCCTCTCTCTCCCCTCCTCTTTATAAAGATTTTAATGGGACGAGCGACAATTTTCAGTGAGTGTAACTGGGCCCTAAGGGTCTGCTCAAACTGGGCGACTCGAGTCGCTCAAAGTCGTTAAGTTCCTTATCAAGCGGAGAGCAGAAAGAAGGAGACTCGAGGGTAGTATACTACTTTTGGTGATATGACAGCAACCGGCAACTACCAGGCTTGTTAGTGAGGAGAGGAGTACTTCGACCGCTCTGTCACAGGAGTAATCTACTACATTTCTTATCAAGTCCCCTCTCTCTCTCCCCTCCTCTTTATAAAGATTTTAATGGGACGCGCGACAATTTTCAGTGAGTGTAACTGGGCCCTAAGGGTCTGCTTAAACTGGGCGACTCGAGTCGCTCAAAGTCGTTAAGTTCCTTATCAAGCGGAGAGCAGAAAGAAGGAGACTCGAGGGTAGTATACTACTTTTGGTGAGATGACAGCAACCGGCAACTACCAGGCTTGTCAGTGAGGAGTACTTCAATCGCTCTCTTACAGGAGTAATCTACTACATCTCTTATCAGAGATTTTAATGGGACGCGCGACAATTTTCAGTGAGTGTAACTGGGCCCTAAGGGTCTGCCCAAACTGGGCGACTCGAGTCGCTCAAAGTCGTTAAGTTCCTTATCAAGCGGAGAGCAGAAAGAAGGAGACTCGAGGGTAGTATACTACTTTTGGTGAGATGACAGCAACCGGCAACTACCAGGCTTGTCAGTGAGGAGTACTTCAATCGCTCTCTTACAGGAGTAATCTACTACATCTCTTATCAGAGATTTTAATGGGACGCGCGACAATTTTCAGTGAGTGTAACTGGGCCCTAAGGGTCTGCCCAAACTGGGCGACTCGAGTCGCTCAAAGTCGTTAAGTTCCTTATCAAGCGGAGAGCAGAAAGAAGGAGACTCGAGGGTAGTATACTACTTTTGGTGAGATGACAGCAACCGGCAACTACCAGGCTTTTCAGTGAGGAGTACTTCAATCGCTCTCTTACAGGAGTAATCTACTACATCTCTTATCAGAGATTTTAATGGGACGCGCGACAATTTTCAGTGAGTGTAACTGGGCCCTAAGGGTCTGCCCAAACTGGGCGACTCGAGTCGCTCAAAGTCGTTAAGTTCCTTATCAAGCGGAGAGCAGAAAGAAGGAGACTCGAGGGTAGTATACTACTTTTGGTGAGATGACAGCAACCGGCAACTACCAGGCTTGTCAGTGAGGAGTACTTCAGTTGCTCTCTTACAGGAGTAATCTACTACATCTCTTATCAAAGATTTTAATGGGACGCGCGACAATTTTCAGTGAGTGTAACTGGGCCTTAAGGGTCTGCTTAAACTGGGCGACTCGAGTCGCTCAAAGTCGTTAAGTACCCTATCAAGCGGAGGGGGGAAAGAAATATATTCTAGGGGATGGATTCTAGGAGAGGATGACCCCCGTTTTCCTCCCCTACAGGAGTAGTCTAGTTCATCCTCCCTCTATTCACCTTCTTTTAAGGGCACGGGCACCCTGATCGCAAGATCAAGCGTATCGCAGGCGCTTTCTAACTTCTCCGCATATCTCACAAAAGGGCAACTGCAAACCAGGAATCTCCCTTTTGTGTGATGGACGGAGAAGTTGAGAAGTTAGATCGCGTCTGCGATACACCTGGTCTTGCGCTCAGAGTGACCGTGCCCTAAGGATCTCAGCGACTTTGAGCAACCCGAGTCACCCAGTGTGGCCAGGCACTTTACGACGGCCGCTGCATTGATCACCAAAACACTTAGGAAGGCAACAGAAAGATCCTATCGCACGCCACTGAGCACAATTTCAAATTTAATGTGTTGCTGTTGAACTGTTGCCTCTTCCCTGTTAATAGTTCCGGACTGAGGCAATTGAAAATCGATATTTGTTTCAGATTATGCCGTGGTATCCTAACGACCTCTATCAGGCACCACAACATCAGGTTTTATGCATTAAAAGAAGCTTCGAGGTAATTTGAGGGTATTAAAACACTTGATGATTCTATTCTTCGACTATCCATTTTCGCGTATCGAGAGTGTTTTATTCGCAGAAATAAAAAAAATGTGGAATGCATTATGGGCTGCTGAGATTATGATCTGCTACGTATCGTTAAAATATCCTGCGGAAAGTGCATTTTAGTAGAGGGTGAAATAACAGGGGATTATGTGCAATGGAAATAAATTGAGATTTAACGAGTTGTTATGATATAGATGGATTGTCTTTAAATTGTTCGTGTTTGAAGTTGATTTTTTTAATTCAATGGAATATGGGCTTTATGCTATTTTTATTAAAACACTTTATTGATATAGATTTTTAAAAAAATTTTAACCTTTTACCTGCCGATGTTCCCAAATGGGAACATCATTCTAAGGAATTTTTTTACCACTTAATTTTTCATGCAGGAATTTGATACTTGGTAGAAAGCAACTCAAAGATATGAAGTTATTTTACATGCAAAAGTTTTTCACGTGCAATTTAATCCTTTTTGTAGAATTTACATCAAAATTAGAGAATTTTTGATCTTTCAAAAGTTGCACAAGTTTCAACATGTGAAAATTTTAAATAAATTTAGTTTTAAATAATTTTGCTGTGTTTAGGTACCTGAAGTACACATCTTCCCATTTGGCTTGACAGAATAGCTTTATATTCCATTTTTGGAGAGTAATTACCAATACAACATATATGTTCCCAAATGGGAACATCAGCGTTTGGGGTATAGTATTTGAGGGGATTTTTATAACATTCAAAAATTCAAGTTATTTCCTATTTTCTTTAATTTTTTGAACCTTTTTTGTCTCAAAGGATCTAAACAGGTTAAGAATGATGTTTTAAATCGAAAAATCTGTAATTTTTATTTTTCACCTGATTTATGAAGAAATAAATGCCAAATCCTTATAGCAGATTCTTACACTTGTATATTTTTCTCACTCCCCGATCGATTAATTTTCGGTAATCATCATTAGGGGTTATGCAAAGACCATATTTGGAGTTCTTCTGAGGATTTGCATATATATTTTGTTCAAGTACTTTTTTACATAAAAATTTTAGGAATAAAATTGAAGAATTTTGAAAATAAGGAAAAGTGTGTACATCTAAAAACACTCTTCTAACATTAGTTGGATGTAAGAAATATGTGGTTCAGTTCGGAATATTCCATGAGAAATACAGCTTTAATGAATCAATGGAGATAATTATGATTATCACTTTTGAAAGCTAATTAGATTTGAATGCAATTAGTGGATTTGCTAGATAGATGCTAGATATAGGGTAGGTGGGGGCAAAGCCCCGCAGTTTTTAGTATTTTTAACATTGTGATCGAAAGGGGGTAGATAATCCCGAAATTTCAATTGGAGGTGTTAGATTGAGATGTTACCTACAAAACCAATCCAAATTTATACTCTTATTGATAGTATTTCAAGAGAAATTGACAATTTAGTTGAAAAAAAAATTGCGGGTCTTTGCCTCGAAAAATGGGGCAAAGACGCACTTTTGAATCTTCGTGTCCAAGTGAAATAAACATGGATAAACAAAATGTTTCATTATAAAAACACTAGAAATAATCATCTTAATACAGTAGAGCCCCTATTATCCGCGGAATTGGGTGGCAAGGGTACCGCGGATAGCTAAAATCACGAATAACCCGAAAAAAAAACTAAAAATGAGGTGAAAACACCGAAACAAAATATCTCAGCATAAAAACTATGTTTCATTGTACAAAAACATATTATGTAAAACTTTTAAAATGTGTACAGTACAGTAGAATTATTTGCTCTACATCTAAAATCTCTCTAATGTTCGTCTAAAATGTACCCTCATCATTGAATTTTTTTTCGTGGCAATCGTGGATCATCCGCTCGCGAATAATGGATTTCTAATGTATTGTTTTAATATTTTTAAGTGAACCAACAATATTAAACATAAATATAATCCGTTTTAATGAAAATTGTCAATCTGTTGTAGCAACTCATTTCAAAGTGTCCAATATCTTTCAAAGGGGAGAAAAAAGGGTTTCAGTTTGAGGATTGACATCTCGGAAACCTTTATTCAACTTTTTAGGGATCCTGTAGGTTCTAATTTCCTTTTGGGGCGAATTCCCAAAGTTTTGAAGATGCGGGTATTTGCCCCAAAACACCTGCGGGTATTTGCCCCAAAACACCTGCGGGTATTTGCCCCGTTTCACTTTATTTTGAAAAACAAGCCTTATTATTTTTAGAGACATGTTAAGGAAATTCTTTCAAGACGAAAGTGAAGTTCAAATGCTATCTTATCATTGGCTTATTTGTTTGTAATTCTTCTGAAGCCCTATTTTATGTTATGTTTAAGTAAAATATCAGAAAAATTACATCAAAATGATGAAAAACAAACTTACAGCATTTTTTCAACACGTGAGTGACTTAGGGGTACGAACTTTCGTAGAACGATAGGTCACAGTAAGACAAACTGGACAAATACCTCTATAAACTCCTGGTTTTCAACTTTTAAATAGATTATTAACAATTAAAAATCGCGGTGCGTGGTTTTGCCCCGTGCGTAAACTAATTTTTCTCACAGAAACGTAACGGTTTAGCTTTGAACCGCATGAGAACACTCTAATGTATTTTTCATACCAAAATGTTACCCATAGTGCTAGATAAATGTACGGAAAAGATTCGCGTACGTAATAAACATGTCAATTTTTTCTTATGAAAATCTATAAAATGTTACTCAATCGTCCAAGTACGGATAATAAAAATGAAAAAACTGTCCACTATCACAAAAATGTTAATAATTATTGAGTGGAAACCTATTTCAATCATTTTTATTTGAATTAATTGTAAAATATGTGCCTTTTGGAAATCCCCCTAAAAACTTCACCCCAAACGCCGATGTTCCCAAATGGGAACATCCTCAAAATCATACTTAGGATTTTTTTTCTGCCAAAAAACGACTAGAATGGTTTTAGTAATAATGAAACAAGCCATTTACGCCAAAAATCAGAACCTTTAATTCGAAATTTGAATTGCGGCGTTTAAAAGGTTAATAGGTTTTGATGAAATAAAATTATTGACCCGAGAGGACGTGTGCTGGGCTAGCTAGTCCTGCATCGTAAAAAATACGGCACTTTACACGCAAAAACGAGGTGGAAAGTAGTTGCCTCAATATCATTGAGGTATGTGTAAACTCACACTCTCTCTCACCCTCCAGCCATTGGCCGGTTTCGTCCTTGTTAGGACTCATCAGCACGGCATAGGAAGGTAACGCAAGAGAGTATAGGGCAGGAACTAGTCC
This sequence comes from Tetragnatha versicolor, assembly GCA_024610705.1. Lineage (NCBI taxonomy): Eukaryota > Metazoa > Arthropoda > Arachnida > Araneae > Tetragnathidae > Tetragnatha > Tetragnatha versicolor. The sequence goes on along the minus strand of JANDEH010000017.1, from coordinate 11,479,742 downwards.
AGCCGATTATAACGGAAAAAAGGGGAGCAATCCTTCACTCATCAGCTGAAATGACATGGCATTTCTAGAACAGATTTAATTCCTATTAAGGCTAGGATGTCTTTCGTCCTTCATGAAAGGACGAAATGTTTAATAATTTGAAATGGATTCTCGGATCATAAGAAAAAAAGGAAAATTTCGAATTTTCAAATTATGAGGATTCGCATTATTCCTTACACAAAAAATCTTTGTCCACTTTTCCACCTTTCCGGGCCTAAGATTTTAACCGAGTAAATATTTCTACTGCAATAACATATCCATTCTGTAGTTATTACATTATTTTTTTAATCTTGCGTTTCTGGCGATTTTAAGAAATTCGCGGTCTAAAATCTGCAATATTTAGACTAGCAAGTCTAACATATATTCTTTTTATTCATTTAAAAATTATTATTTTAAAAAACCCTTTAAATTATTTTCTTTGAAATTGTCCTTTCGGGTTGATTAGGTTAAGTTTTAAATTTAATGGTAACTTTTAGCCTTGTTATAACTACATAGCTCTCATAAGCAAATAACTATATGTGTAACACTTTCAATTTGACATGCATGCATGTAAAAATGTTAAACATAAAATGACTGTAGATTTTTCAGAGTTTGTTTAAAAGGGTATGAGGAATTTCTAAAAAATTATTCCACGGATGTAAATGTTTAAGAAAATATTCATCAATATGTCTGTGGATTTGAAAAATTGCCTTGTTCAGATAATTTTTTTCTTAAATCTCAGGACACACTCGTCCGAAAATAGACAAATGACAAAATATTAAAAAATATTCATAGTTACCTTTTTTTAAAACTAAATAATGGCTTTCTAGAAACACGTCGAGTCATTATGCAGATAGGACAATATATTCTAAAAGAATTTGTCCCTTAGGGAAATTGACGTATTTAGTCATACATTGGAATATTTCACAAATAAGATATTGTCTAAAATTCATTAAGAGACGTGATAGTGAAAACAAACAGAAAGTTATGAATGAATATAGCATGTATGTAAATGTTTAAAATAGTCAAAATATGAGGAAACTATTAAACTGAAAGCTAAATCTTTAGTTTCGAAAATACCGAAATAATCAAAATTACCAAAAGAATACTTAAAAGTTTTAATGTGTTTTAAATATACTTATCTTTCATAATTCAAATCAATTATACTAGAACAAAATTAAATTTTCGGAAATTTGAAAAAATTTACGAATAAAATATAGCATAAGACTTTTTATAAATTATAAACGTTTGATTTAATCAGATTTGAACACCATTTTAAAGTTAATTTAGACAAAGAAGCTATCTAATTTCAACTTAAAACACTTGAAAAAGTTCTTTTTTTTTTCATACAGCTTCGTATTCTTGAGGTTTTACAAGAGGATCCAACACTTTTTCTCTCAACATCCATTTTAAAGGGTAAACATTTTTTTCTCGCTGTGGTTTCGCTTTCAATATCATACTTTTTCCTCTTCACTGTGTGTTATCGCATTTGTTTCTTTCGATTGTTAAGAAATGGAAGATATTCGTTAAGTAGCTTCTTTGGTTACATTAAAAAAGGAAATAAAACCGCTAGGTCCTTTCTAGTCTAGTGGAAAATGCCTTTTACTGCTGTTTATTTAACTTGTTCAATCTTTAAGAAAACATATTAAAAGTTTATGCGAACCAAAAATACTATTAACTTGAAATTTGAGGCAAGATAATGAAAATGCATGAAACTGTTGGCTATGAATATAACTAGAACAAGTGTTATTATGTTGTAAAAATTGATTTTACCTGGTCGTTTAAATTTAGTTCGATTTTCTTGGTGGTTATAGGGGGAAATTTTTGTTAAGCGGTCCATTACTACTTTATTTCAATTAATTTTTAATAACTTTGGAAACAAGGGATTTCTGTAAGAGATGTAAATACTCTTTAAACATTACAATTATAGTTAATTTTATCTTAAAGTATGTTAAACGGTATTTTTTTCAAATATAACAGTTCCTTTTTGTATACTTCTGAGAAGCCTGACTTTCCCTATAATATGGATCGTGTTACTCGAGAAAAAATGGTTTGGGCAGAATGGGGCATCATATTCTTTTCTGCATAATGTTGATTTCAAAGACAGTTTCTTAATTTTAATTAGAACTAGTAAATTCTTAATTATATTCATCCGATTTCGAGAGTTTGTAGAAAAAAATTATATATATTGATCTCTAAAATAACCCTTTTGCACAAACCATGTTCCCATTTGGTACTTCGTTTTGCTCAATATCCCCTAAGTATTTTCTTAAGAATCAGTTCCAACTCAGTTTCTCATTGCTTTTGAAAAATTTTCAGTTACACTGGAGTTATAATTTATAAGAGAAATGTTTTAAACTCGAAAATAGGGTGCTAAATTTACTTATATGTACTAAGAGAAGCTAGTATTTATCTCTGTGTTGATCAATATTAATTTTCTAAGTATAATTCGTATTTTAAGTATCATAATTATTATTATAATGTATGAGAGCATAAATTTAAATAAAACTTTCGAAACTAAAAAGAGAAATTCAAATAAGAGACTATTTTTCGAAACGGTTTTGCACGCGTGGCCATCAAATACATTCATCACAAACAACAGTGTGAAATATAACCCAATTTGGCTGGAACCCAAAAGGAATTTAACATGTAACTCATTGTCGGAACGAAACACTAGTGCTTTAAAATTTTGCATTTTTCTCGCGTTAAAATGGCAACGAAATAATAGCGAACCTCTGCCTCATTTCCCGCTTTCACCTCTCCACGTATCTGATTTTTACACACCCTCATCCTTTCATGGAAAGAGAAAGAAGATTCCAAAACCAGCAAGACGTTGCGGAATTTAAAATAAAACCAAGTGGGGATTACGTTTCTCCTTTTTGGCATCAGTTCGAAAAACCAAACGATTTTGGCCGTTCTCTTTTTTTAGCCTTTCTCTCTGAACGCCTAAGCCTAAACCTAGATTCAAGCGGAAAGAAGGAGAATTTTCTCCGAGATCTTTAGTAACATCGATTTTACCATGATCTTTATTCTAAGAACATCTTTTATCGTTGTATTCACTTTTGTGCGTAGCCTGCTTTTGAGCTTTTTCCTACCCGACTGCTGTATCATGGGAATTTTAATGGCCAAAACGGACTTTGCCTTTTAAAGGGAAGGGTTAAAGAAATGCATTTTATTTGTGGTTTATTGTGATTTTCCAGGAGCCTTGTAATAGCCTGGTTTACCGATATTGCGGTTGCATGGATTTAGACTGAGATTGAGAATGAGGTTTAAAAACAACGTAGCCAGTTAAATAAAAGGATTTATAGCTAGTTTTTGTACACATAGATTAGATCAAAATTATAATTGCCGGGATATGACTGAATAGGTAAATAAAAGATTTAAAATAAAGTTTTAATCAATAGTTCGATTATTATTGCTTTTTTATTCATTTGTTTAATTTTTTTTATGTTTACATATTATTATTTATCGTACTTAATATTTTTTTATTTACAATATTTTTATATAATATCCCTAGTATTTTTTGAAGAATGATGCTTTAAATTCGTTACAAAATTAATTTTTTTAAATCAATGAAAGAACTTTTTAGATATATCACTAGTGTAAGCCTGATCTCACTGTTCTACACTGAAAAAATTTCCTTGATGAAAATAGTCATTTCTTATAGATTTTGGGTCGCTGAATACGAAAATCACCATTAAAATTCTCAATTGACTCAGGATTTTCGGGGAACAGCCCCTCCCCCTTTTCACGTTTTTTAACGACTTTATAACTTTGAACTCGATTTTCAGGGTCAAAAAGCGTTACTTTAATCTTCAAATTGCCCCCCAGGGGACAAGAAATGTTCAAATTAATAAAATATGATAAATTTATAACGAATGGATAGGTTTAAGGGGTAGTTAACCCCCTAAGAATGCAAAAAATTAGCTAAAAATTATAGAGGTTTTTATACGCTATTTTTTCCTCTTATTTTATACGCAATTCACGTTTGAAGGGTCCTAACCCTTCCCCAAGGACCCAAATTTGATGGCAATATGCAGCAATGATTTTTGCTAAAAGCGGTTGAGGTGAGAGCACCCCCAGAGCACCCACGGAAGGGTTCAATGCCGCACTTAGAGTTTAACTGTGCTGTACAAAAAAAAATTTGAAGCCACTTACTGAATTTCAGCTGATTCTTGTGTAAAATGATCTGCTGAATTCAAATATGACACCCATTTTCCTCCATCACCCTCAGTTTTTAAGGGGATGCCCCCTAATTGTTATCCACAGCCGTGCATCTATTATCATCTTGAAACATGGAATCCTCACTCCCGAAAACCGGTCAGTTTTTAAAGAACTGAAGAGTTTCTACTTAGGATACACCCAAAATATAAGAAAAACGTCATTTGTAATCTTTTCAAAATCATCGATATTAATTCCTGAACTCGCGAGCGCCTTCGCGATTCTGGAAGTCATCCGAACTCTTCCGCGGGGAATTCTGGGAGGCTAACACCTCAACCGCTTTTAGTAAAAATTATTGCTGCATATTGTCATCAAATTTGGGTCCTTGGGGAAGGGTTAGGACCCTTCAAACGGGATTTGCGTAAAAAATAAGAGGAAAAATAGCGTATAGAAACCTCTTTAATTTTTAGCTATTTTTTTGTATTTTTAGGGGGTAATTACCCCTTAACCCAATCCATTTGTTATAAATTTATCATACTTTATTAATTTGAACATTACTTGTTAACTGGGGAGCAATTTGAAGACAAAAATAATGCTTTTTGACCCTGAAAATCGAGTTTAAAGTTACAAGGTCGTCGAAAAACGTAAAAAGGGGGAGGGGCTGTTCCCCGAAAATCCTGAGTCAATTGAGAATTTTAATGGTGATTTTCGTATTCAGCGACCCAAAATCTATAAGAATTGACTATTTTCATCAAGGAAAAAATTTTGAAGGTCAAATTTGTAGAACAGTGTCTTCACCAATTTCAATGGATTGCTTTTAGTCGATTGACTTGAAAAGTATATGAATAATGTCTGATTAGAAATATTAATAAAACCTTAAATATTTATTATAGTTTCAACAAGCAATAGTATAAAGTGAGTTTTTATAACAACAAAAAATTTAATTATTTAGATTATTAATTATCTTTTTAGGTTCAAATGAGAATATCAGTCCATTGAACTAATGCTTGAATGAAGTATATCTTGAAGTCTCTCAGATATTTGACAGTGTTAAAGTTATCATCAAGGATATACAGTCATCCTCTGTTTAGGTAAGTAGATTATTTTAGTACGTAGTTATTTAGTTACATCCCATTCTTTAGATAATCCAAAAGGCGATATTTCATTGGTATCCACGGAGATTCAAATGTTATGCTCTTCTTCTTCAGTAAATTCAATAAACTTCTAATACATCTCAAGCTGTCCGATTCCTCTGAAATAGAAATAATTAGTCTTAGAGATCTGAGCTAAATTGGAAAGTAAAATAAATCTACGCCGAAATTCTAACTTCGGCCATTGCGTTTTCATTTCAAAAGGCTAGAGTTTCACCCTGCCATATAAATATCCAACTCCCATACCATTGATTGACATGTTGCAAGTGAGAAGTTCAAGATTTGGAGTATTAGTGACTGGAAATTCATTTAAAACTTCCATTATGATAATGGGCGCAGTTTCCAACGTTAGTGACAGATACTAATGTTTAGAGTGCGAATTCATTTTGATGTTTGAAAGGGGTTTTAGAAATTTATTTAGAAGGGTGTTTGCTTATTCTTATAAGTGAAGGAACTTATTTTAATAAACATATCTTCGCTTTAAAGATTGCTTTTTTATTCGGTTTATTGAAAAAAAATATAAGCTATTTGCAAAAAAAATTGTGTTGCTCTAAAAAAATACTTTCTAATTTCATAAAGTAATAACCCAATTTTAAATAACAATACCAACCAAATTAATCCTACCAAACTAACTGATGTGGACTAGTGAAAATCTAGACGAATGAAACGACAATCTATTTAATAAAATGTCTATATTTCTGACAACTGCAAAATATTTAATTAAAGGATTCTCTTCTTGAGTTTTACAATATTATTTTCATTTTTAAATCATTGAACTAAAAAAATTAATATTAAAGAATCCTTTAGGCAATATTAAGGATTTAAAAAAAGACATTTTTAATTCGTTTCACTTTTTCAATAATTTTAATATTTTATATCGTTCCCTATGAGGCCGAAAAAGAAGACTGATGTGTCACTACAGGTCAGGTCTGTCACAAAGGTGATTTTTAAGCCTTGTTTTTAATGTTCTCTATGGTTTTCTTCTTCCGTTTTTGAACTTGCAAGAAAAAGACATGAAACTCACCGTGCCAAAATTAATACTGTGTCATTACGCCAGAGTAGCAAAGATGAAGGCTTGAATTTTAACAAATCCAAGTTAAAGCGGTTGTATGTTTAATGAAATGGTGCGATATGTACAAAATTTCTTTAAAAAAATGAAAACAAAACGGAGTTAAATAAATGTTACAGTTTTTTTAAGAAACTACCTTATTTTAGAACTAGTGTTTTGCCACCTTAAGTGGCAAATCACTCAAACCGGCATAATGTTTAATATCATAATGTTAAAGTATAGGGAGTTCGCTCCCCAGGTTTTCAGCTCAGTGTATGTAACATATCTAGAATACTCTTTAAAGAACGCCCTATACCTCACATGTTATGATTTAAACTTTTTTAAAACGCTTTCTCTTTACAAATTTTTTAAAAATCAAAATTAAAGGTTCGTACTTCGTGTTTCACATGATAATAGTATAAAATTGTTTCCTATTATTTATGTAGAAAGTTTTTTCCCAAACTCAGAACAAAAAAACTCATTTCGATTTCCAACAAAGCATCCTATTTAATCACAAAAAAAGCTTAACAGAATCTTTCCAGAAAACACAAGCCTATCGAAAAGGAGCTTCGATTTACTAGTATTACAATTCGGAAAAGCATTTGGAAACAGACGGAAAAGCCTCGACCCGCTGTGTTTCCAGAGAGAGAGATCCTAATAACCTCGTAACGAGGTGCACGATCGGATGTTTGCCGTGTCCCAGGGGGCTCGAGGGGACGTTTCGAACAGAAATAGATGACCCTCCGTCCAAATATCCGTTTGATGGATAATGCTGATTAAAGAACGGTCCCGTGCGCGTTATCACTGTGTAGTTTTCTCTAGGCAAAGGTTGGCTCCCGTTGGGGCGATTCGGGGCAGATTAGTTCGAAATTATTCGGAGGTTAGGTCAAATCTGAGGGCTTAGGGGGGTTCGAGGTTTAGAAGCTTGAATTATTCGAAGGGCTGTGTGTAAACAACGCAAGTGGACGTTTGTGATGAATAGTGATGGTCGCCCTCGTCCATGCCACTTAAGTAATCTCATAGCATTCTGAGTGCGTATATTTCTTATATTTTTTTGTATTAAGTTTTATTTTTCATTCCGAATTTATTCCTTTTCTTACGGAATACTTTTTTTAGATCAAGAGATCATAATACGGTAGATGATTCTACACATATTTCTAAGGATTCTTTTGATCTACTTTTTTTATTTCTTAAAAGCCATCTTTACGGATGACCCCATTGTGCGTAAAATTAAAAATAGCATTAAAACAGACAACTCTTTGATTATACTATAAAAATTACGTTAAATTACTACTTTAATTTATTCTAATATTACGGTTCTCAATTACAATTTTGGTAGATAAATATTTAATATACAGCATAGAATGTATATATGTTACGGAAAAGTGATAAACCTGGAATTTTATTCTGCCCGAAGTGGAGACGAGCAATTGATACATTCAGTGGCATTTATCAATGAGTATTTACCACATTGCCTGAAATATGTGTAATTCATTTGTAATACGTACCTGGATTTATAACATTGCCCGTAACATATACATTTTTAAGATAAATTGACATTATTTATCTAAGAATAACATAGCTAAATTTACCTATTCCTATTTTACTGATTAATATTATATTGTTGTGTCACTAGATTCTGCAATTTAAATTTAGATTGAATTTCCTCTAATGAATTAAACTTCCAGTGAATTTCGTCACTGCAACATTTGAAATTCCCTGTGTCATCAGTCTCTGTTCATAAATCTCATTAATTCACATCTTCTTAAAAAAAAAAGGTGAGCACCACAAAGATCCATTCACCTCTTGCATTTCGTTCCAAAACCAAACCACGCCATTCAGTAACAGAAACACTAGACTCTCGCATTTAAACAACTTCGCCCTCCGTGTATGAATTTCTAATATCCATTACCTGGATCAACCTACACGAGAAAACCATCTCCACAGCAGATGATATAAAACAATCGGATCTGGGAGAGATATTATGAATACTACACAGAAGAAGAGCTGCGGTCATGAATGAATTAATACTAATACCGCATTCTGGATGTATTTTATTCATTTTTCCCCTCTCAAGAGGAATACACAGAAATATTGTGCCAATAAAGAGAAGGATGGAGGCAGGTCGGGGGCGGGGGTGAAAAGAGCCTTGAGAAATGGATGACCGCTTCCAGAACTTCTTCTTCTTCCTTGAAGGATGAGCTAGATTAAATATAGATTGCTCATCCAATGTGGCGGTTGGGTCGAAGGAAAATGGCGCAACTGGCTTTTTTTGGTAGGATGGCCGAGCTGATTGCTTTCGAATCATTTTGAAGGAGTCTTTTGCATTATCTTCTTCTTTTTCGATGAAAGATCGTGTTCGAATGAAAGGGAAATGCCGTTGTGTGCTCTTAAAAATTCGAATGGAGGGAAGGATCTGTTTGGATTAGCTCTTATATTTTTGAATCATCAATAAGTTCTAGAAATGTCAAATTGACTTTTTGTTGTCAAAAAAATATCCGTGTCTAGCTCTACTCATGAGTGTAAAGAGGAAAGAAATTACTACCTCCTATCGTCAGATGTAGTCCATTGAATTTGGCGATATCGATGTTTATTCACTGTATTTTTTAATTAAACTTAACCAAAATATAACTCGATTTTAATTTAAAAGTTTTTTATCCAATGAATATTTAACTCCATTGATATTTACCTACCCTATTTATAGTCTTAATGTGGCTCAATTTTATAATATATTTTTTTCAATTTTATTCATGTTAGTCTTTCCATTTTTAGCTTTTTTTCCTTCAACTAAGCAGGAATATAATTAATTTGTTCGTTAAAGTGGTTTTTGAATTGACTAAAATTTTCTAAGGTTGAAAATGGGAATAAATCCATCGACTTTTTTCAATTATAAAATATGTTTGAATATGCTTGGTTTTTATGATTATTCTTTACTCTAAATATGATTTTCAATTTCTAGTACAAATTTTGTGGATATACACTAAAAATTCCATTACTCATGCAGTTTTTTAACTTTTTTTTTGAAAACTTGGTCTTGGTACTTAAATATTTTAAGAGAAAGATATATCTTCTGCCCAAGTAAATTTATTCACGTGGCTAAATTTTGAGAATATTTCAAGCAAGATAAATAAATATGAATTCAGTGTTTCAGTTATTGCTGTTCATATCTTTAAAACAACTTGTGTTCCGTATGGTTTTTTGTATGGTAAAATCAAATATCTAGTCAAATTTTCCTAAAAATCTACAAGTAATTAAATATTTTAATTTAAAAGTCGAGAAAAAAAACACGTCACTGAAAACGCTAAGTAAAAAACCGTACGATCACGTCAACAATCATACCATCAATTTCACTGCTTTCCAACAATGGTCACCGTACGATGACGTCGCATCCCAAACTCTTAGCGTTTTCGTGCGCTTTGAAAAAGGGAATTTTTGTTAATTTTTTTGCAATAAAAAAACTAATCTCGATCGGCCTCAAATTTCGGGGAGTTGCTTATTTTTGCATGAAGAATCGATAAAAAAATGAAAAAAAAATCCTGCAACTTCCTCATTCTCAAAGACCTCATGATATTTCACATATAAATAGCCTCTATTATATTTATTTTTATACATAACTGACAGAAAATAATGTATTTCCTACATCTTTACAAATAAATATCTAGGGCATTATGAGACTTCTAAGAACCAAATGATATTTCGTAAAATGACCATCATGATTTTTTTGCGTTTACTTAAACTGTCTCTTGGTATAAAAGAAATGCGATTTGAAAATACACAAATAGCATCAAAATCGAGCTAATATTTAAAGGCCAGGCGCATATCTTATTGAATTCCGAATTTATGAACGTTTTTATAACAAAACTAAAGGACATCACACCGTGGGTCAAAAATAAGTTCAACGACATCTATGTTTCGCCTATTCTTCTTTTGACATCATATCCACTTAGATGAAAGACTGAGATTGCCCTAAAGTGATTTCTGTCACTGCCGAAAAAGAAAAAGCTCAGCCTCGAATATGTGCCTCATATTTTTCCTACAAGAAGAATGAGAAAACGTATTCTACTACAGCGATGCATCCATTTCTTGTACCCTAGAGACCGAATTTCTGATCTTTCTGCAAATGGGTATTTGCTATATGAAACAATAAATAAGGGATATACTTTTGGCCTATTTCGCTGTCAATCATGAGAAATGCAGATTCAGTGGCTTGTGTTCTTAAATTTTAGCCAAAGAAAAGTGTGTTATATATTTGACAATTTATTATGTTCACGTAGTGGAATTTCTACTCAAATGGGAATTTAGTTTTTCGAACCCTTTTACGTCAAACCAAATGTAAATGAAAAAAAAGGTATCAATATTTGTAGAAATCTTAATTTTTTAAATGGGTGATGTAAGTAAAGAAATATATTTACATTCATTTGTAAATGTTATGTCATAGTTAAAGGTCACATCGCTCATTTTCTACTTTGAAATATATTTTTACCAAAAGTTGACGAATTTTATTTTGAATGTTAAAATAGATAGATTCTCTGATGTAACCCTGCGACCAACCTTCTCTTATCATTGTCGTTGGGTTTCCCAAAACAAGGATGAGCGAAAAAAAACTTTCCGCAATACTATATTAAAAGAATCCCCCCCCAAAAAAAACTTCTCGAAACCAGTCATGTCAGTTTTTAACCTTGTTTAAGGTTTTCTCGCCAGGTTAACGCTAACATGTAGACGTCATCTAAAGCAAGTTGTTTTCCCCTTGTCATAAGGTTACAGGTTGCCAATGGAAACCTTATAAAAACGTTAAATATGTTAGGTCATAGGAACACAACAAAGCTTATAAAAGCTTACTTTGCTACCTGCATTGCAAAAAAAATATTTTCACTTTCCTTAAAAAACTTAGGCAGCTGGGTTGCCCATTTTTTAAAAGTAATATTCCTGGAAAATAATAGAAACATTACAGTAAAATACTGGCATTCCTCATTAATTTTACCAAATTGTTCCTTTTTATTTTCCACAAACATTACTTAAAAATTAGCAACCCAGCTGCCCAGTATTTCCAAGAAAAGTGCCAATCTGTTTTTTACAGTGTGGAATATTTCCCATTATTATCATTATTGCACAAATAAAGTACGAACGACTATCAAACCGAAAAAAAAATTTCAAGACAGCGACTGAAATTACTCCAACAAAATTTCGTCCGTAACAATTCCTACTAGATTCCCAAGTAGGATAGATACATGGACTTACTCCACTATTCTGACCAGACAAATTCGACAAACGTAAGAGACTGAAGTATCCTCTTTCCAAAAGCGTTCTAAAGCAGAGAAAGAACGCTTGCTGTGTTAGATCACAATGATTAATGTAGTGGGTTCGGACAGTTTTTCAGAATACTAGTATTTCACCACACTGCGCCTTTCTTGATAAATTGAAAAGGAAAGTTGGTATTACTTCGGGATAATCCTTCACCAAAATATTTATTACCTCAACTTGAACTGTTTCTCTTTGTGTTCAATTGTTTTTATCGGGAAACACTTCCCAGAGCATTTCATCTTGTACATGTTCAAGGTTTTCAGAAATCCAACACTGTTAGAATTTATGCTCTTTGGGTTGTTTTTAGAAGCTTCACAAAAAGTTAAGCTAGGTAAATTATTATCATTGTAATGCATATTGAAAATGAACTGAAATATCGTGATATAAATAAATCATTTGTTTTGTTGTTGTCGTGTGCCACTTTGAATTACCAAACTCCACAAGGATTCAAGGCAAAGGGGGTGCGGCTCCTGAGAAAGTGAGGCCCATAAATGGCAGGAGTCAGACTTCTGCCTCATGAGATGATAGATGCTGCCACTGTCTATCGCCACCTCCATAATTTTGCCATGCATCTGAAGGGGAAGGAAATAGTCTCCAGACACCTGGACTCGTGGTAAACTGCGCCATGACGGACCACAGGACTTTCGGACCCACAGATTTAACGAGCACGTACTCCGCATATACTCGATGGGTCTTTAGCGTGGTGTCGGGAATCGAGCCCGGGACCCTCCGATCCCGAAGCCGATGCCTTAACCACTAGGCTCCCCACGGCCTGTTTTATCATTTGTTTTAAAATGAATGTATTCTTATGGTTTAATTTTGATTGGTTTGGTTATTGTTTTATGTGGCTAAGTTGATCAACGTAGGATCATATTGAGTAAAAAGCTTTGATTTTGTAAAGGGGACATCCATAAATTACGTGAGGTGTTTTTTTCAAAATCTGGACCCCTCCCCCTCCCCCCTTGGTGAGATTTAGTGAGATTTTGCTAGACCCCCTCCCCCACGTGAGATTTACCTACAACCTTAAAAAATAATTATTCTCCTTCCTTCTCATGTATTCATTTCTCATACTTAAAAAAAAGAAAATCGTATAATTTCTAACTTAAAAAGTTGACGTGAGATTTTAATCGACCCCCCTCCCCCCTTGGTGAGATTTGGGGAGATTTTTCCAAACCTCCCCCCCTTTTTGACCACACGTAATTTATGGATGTCCCCGAATGTATTCCTTATTTTGCAGAAAAGTTCATTAGCATTGTCTTATATTATGTTAATAATTAAGAAAATCACTATCATATTTTATTTCCAAACTCTATTATTTATCTATTATCTCATTTTACTTTCAAAACAATGGTTTTTATTTCGTGATACCTGCAAACTTCTTTTAAAGATCAATTTGATAACCTGTTTTAGTATAGTTTTATAAAAAATTGAGTAAGTTGTTTTGAAAAATCATATTTTTCATACTTTTCAAATATCTAAAAATAATTACTCGATGTGTGTGGGTGTGTTAAACAAGTATCTACTTCTAAAATTATCAATTTTTAATATCTTTTGAAACTGACAAAATTTTCAAGGATTTCTTTTGTTATCTTTCATTTAAATTGAGAAGAATCATGGTTTACTGATGGTTTACTAAATGATATGAATTGTTACTGGTATAAGAAATTAGTATTATTAGAAATTAGTATAAGAAAGTAGATTGAGAATTTGTAATTAATTTTCGAAAATATTTTAAATTAAAAATATCTTTCCTTCCCAATTATTTAGTTTTTTTGGTCAAATTTAGAATTTTAACTCTATTCAACAATCCTAAGGTTTATTTCAGTCCAAATAAAATTGTTACAAAAAATGAAAACAAGTAGATAGCGTTATATTTAAATTTTAGGCATCGTTTTATACTTCTAAAAACTAAATCATTAATGTAAGAAGAACAAATGCAAATTCTTGAATTTAAAGTTAATGATACAATTCAATTTTTGTTCCTTATACATGATTCGAAGAATGACAAATCAAATCTATACCATAAAAATATTAGATTAAAAAATAGGAATTAAAATTTAAAATATCGTTCCTTTCCAATTATTTAGCTCTTTTGGTCTAATTTAGAATTTTAACTCTATTCAACAGTCCTAAAGCTTATTTCAGCTCAAATAAAAATATTGCAAAAATGAAAACAAGTAGATAACGTTATTATTAAATTTTAGACATCGTTTTATACTTTAAAAAACTTAAGGTTTTCATGTAATGTAAGAGGAAAAAATGCAGATTCACGAATTTAAAGTTACTAAATACAATTCAATTTTGGTTTCTTTTACATGAATCGAAGAATGAAAAATCAAATCTATACCATAAAAATATTGAATTAAAAATTTAAAATATAGTTCCTTTCCAACTATTTAGCTTTTTTAGTCTAATTTAGAATTTTAACTCTATTCTACAATTCTTAAGTTTATTTCAGTTCAAACAGAATTGTTAAAAAAATGAAAACAAGTAGATTGAGTTATATTAAAATTTAAGGCATCGTTTTATACTTTAAAAAACTAAAGGTTTTCATGTGATGTAAGGAGAACAAATGCAGATTCACGAATTTAAAGTTACTAAATGCAATTCAATTTTTGTTCCTTATACATGAATCGATGAATGCAAATTCAAATTTATACAATTCGAATATTGGATTAAAAAATAAATAAACCTTATCAGTATAAAACCAATCCCCTTACTCGGAAAATACGGAGAATTTACAAAAACCAATTTCGGACCGAAAATTTGTATTTACCGTACGCCCTCTCCGAAAAAGCAGAGATCTTTTCATTCATTCCGAATTGAAAAGTCCGGAAAACCATTTCTGGTTTCATATCTTTTTTCTACTTGCCTCTTTTTTTCTAACCTACTTTTTTATTTTATAGTTAGTTTTCAAAAGTTAATTAATGTTAATATATTTATTTAAATAAACAGGAGTGATTATGAAGCTTGTATATTTTTTTAATTTAGCCCAAAACAAAATTTAGTGCAAATTAAATTATTACGAAAACCCATACGAATTTGCCAGTGAAAGTTAAATCACTGATTAAAAGTATGTCGGAACGTATATTATATTATTAATCATCCTCTCGTTTAAAGGATATAACATGAGAAGTCTTACATTTGTTGAAATAGTGTAAAATAAGTTCTTTTTCATGATAGATGAATCAGGTTTTTCGCCTGTAAATCTAATAATTTGCACACGTTTGCTGCTGTTTTAATGGTGTAAACTCCATGGTATTTAGGAAATATTTAGACCTGCTTTCTCCAATTAAATTAGCAGGTTTAAATCTTCCAGCCTGACAAAAGTGGTAATTTACTTACCAGTTAGATAGATTAATGCTTTACTGCACTAATTGCCTAAAATAGGTATTAGAAATCCACTTTAAATAGCCATTAAATCAAAGCTGTCCTTGTCACATAAGACCAATACATTTACAATTTCATATTACCTTTTATTACTTACATCATAAAGTAATAATACTTAACATATTGATATAAGTATAATACGAAGCACTGAATATAATAACTGTTGTGTGGTTTTAAAATCCCTTTAATTTTAATGGCAGTTGAATGAAAAATGCTTCATAAGACAACAAAGATTTGGAGGGATTTGTGAGTAATGCTTGGATTAGAATTCTACTGATGAAGTTCTTTTAATCTTTGGAGAGGTAATTTTAAATCGAATTAAATGCGAGTTGAAATAAAATGTAATTAGGTAAATATAAATATCAGAAGTAACGTTGTTAAATCTTATACCTGAATGCATCTTCTTGATTCAGCTTTAGTCATTTTTTACGAAAATCTTCTAATTCAATATTTGTACGTTTTCTCTCAAATAACTCCGGGACGTTAAATAGGTCTGGCGGCATTTATGGATGTATTTAAATTAGTTAGTTAACATTAATTCTTTGCTGAACTGTAATTAAATTACATCTTTCATCGATCCTGGGGATGTAAACTTGCTTATTTGTTTTGGCCATACAATCTCACATATATTTCCAAACATCAGACAATTAAAACGGTACACAATATAACCCCCAATACATATTGATTCTCCACAGCACTAGTTTTTGGGAAGCCATCCCAAGTAACTTAAATTTCTAGTAAACACACGTAGTTAATATATATAATGGACTAAGAAGAATAAAAAATCATTATTTATACTGCAATGCATGTTTCTTTTGCAAAATCATAAAATAATTGAGGTGCTTGCAAAAACAATGAGCTAATTCCAACAGTTTTAAATTGAAGTTAGTTCATTGTTGACACAAACAACGTAATAAATTTGTAAAATGTACAGAGTCACATGATCAACTCAACACAGCCGTACAATTGCGATTTTATTGAATTTTAAAAGTTTTGCTTTCTTCAGGAACTTGGGTTGGTAATATTTCAACGCTCTGTACACACAATATACACCAATGCATCTTGATTGTCAGAAATTGCAAATTTCATAAATTGCAAATAAACATAATTAACACAATATGGGAAAAAAAGAAAAGATAGTCAAAATATCTAAACTGCGTTGCATTTTTCAATAAAAATTCGGAGTCACATATGATCACACCGACGCACAGTGGTGCCAAATGGTCAATTTCGGGAAAAAAACTCCAAATCGCGCGAAATATGATCTTTCACTCATGGATTCCTAGGTTTTTTAGGTTTCTGAACCGATTGGAACTGATATAAAAGCTGTAAAACTTCACCCAATACAAGAAAATAGGAAAAAAATTCGTTTTTTGAGAAGACTTCACATGCTAATAAAATTCAATTATAAGTTATTATTGCAAAGAAAAATTACAGACTAATTGTACGTGGGGAATTTTACTTAAGGGATAAATATTAAAAGATAATAAAAGAAAAATAATATTTTAATATTAAATTAGAAGCTTTATTAACATAATAAGCGATATTTATACTTTTTTCCAACAGTAAAAAATGAACAAAATATGAGTAAGAATACGTATTCAAAAGGTAATTATAAAAGCACATGCAACAAAAATTATTCAGTTATATTTGAAATCAAAGCTTAAAATTACATTTAATATATACAGAACACAGAAATACAAAAATGTGTACTATACTAAATATGATTACAGAATACACCGCCTTTCTCAAGGACGTCTTAATCCATCACAGACATCTAAAAGAAAAAAAACCGCAAACGTAAACGCCTCACGACATTACACCCCTTCCTAACTTCTTTAAGCCTACCTTAAGTGTCTCACATTTATACCCCACAATGGAAAGTGCCCATTAAGACCTATAAAAACAACCCTCAAGAAAGATACTATCCTATCCCGCAGACGGAGATATCGCATCTTGCCTGATAAGTTCTTTCGATTGGTTGCAGCCAAATTGTGATATATGGTCAAAGTTTCTAAACTCATAACATTGTTTTTTTTCTTCTTCTGTCGTATGAAAAGTAGAACGGATCGAACGTTTCCCGTGAACACCCCATTGGGCAGATGCAGGAGTAGGTGGGAATATATATATTTCCTACTCCTCTACCGCGGAATGTCACTTTTATTTGACAGGACATGAGTATGGGCTTGGATTTGCGGGGACATTTATTGCTGCGGTATTCAAATTGATAGGGAATCCAGAGAATCCTCTTTAAGTGCTGCTTCTTTTGAATAAGGACAGGGCTGAGATATTTATATGGCGGTGGTAGGAAAGAAAAGAGTTTCAAAAATTCCCTTGGACAAATCGGAGGGATCTTAATTTAGAGAGATATTTAACTTAAGGATATTTTAACTTTTGAAAATGTAGTGGGATAATTTGTTGAAAAAACTGACTTTTATTCAGCATTGAAATAAAATTAACATTATAAAAATACCAACTTATTCATTCATAATACTTTTAGGGGATTGTATTCATGGAGATTTCTTGTCCTGTTGAGTCCTGGTGAGAATTTTTTGAAGGGGATTACCCAAAATACTCAACTTTCTTTATATTTTATCGCTTAAAATGTCGTCACTTGTTTTATCTAACTTTTCGTTGCTGGTCAATTCTTATTTCAGAAGACATTAATGAGGGATTTTGCTGAGTCGGCAACATAACCTTACATTGTCTAGCATAATCTTTGTATCTAAAATCTTTATATTATAAATTTTGCAAAAACAAATTATCCCCAATTATGCCTTGACGTTTTCATGAAATTGCCCAGGGAAAGTTGAATAGAATATGTGACACCTTAAGTGTCAATTTTTCCCTATGTATTCTCCAGTTGAAAGTAGAAAAAGTTATATAGAAATTTACCCATAGTTTAACACAATGTGTTCATTCTCAAGAAATGTTTTTGAACAATAATTTATTTATAAAAATTACAAGTCTTTGCCTAAGAGATTCATACGCTTGGCTGAAAATTCTATAATGAATCCTTCAATAGTTCAGTAAAAAAAGTAGTACATATTTTTTACTTATATTACTTTATTTACTTTTTTTTTATTACTTTATATTACTTTGTATTATTACTTTTTTACTTATATTTATACCCGCATTCTATTATGATTTTATTACAACGCTATCACTAAAGTCACATCCTTCTTCTAATACAGTTGACCCCGTTTATTAAGACCACGGAAAATGTTATCAATCTATTATCAAATCAATATGTTATCAATGTTATCAAAATTGACTTGTATCGATCACTCTTATTTAATTTAAAGCAAAAAAACCTCCCTTTTCCCGATTGAAGGCCAATTTTAATACATAGTCATACCAAAATGAGTCATCAATTTATCAGTTTTATATGTTCTCATATTTTAGTTTAAAAACGTAAAAGTTGCAAAATACCATCTAGGTAACCTTTTAAAATACTGCATAGTTGTGATTGGGGGTTTAGTACCAAAATTTGGTCAAAATTCCGAATTTGAGATTTTGCAATAAACATAAGGATAATACCCTAATACTCTCAGAATTATTCCTACCAAGTTTCATAATGATACAGGGGTTCTAAGTGTGAAAATTTTGAGATTTCTGAAGCCTAGATAGTGTTAAGAAGCCTAGTTTTCTATCTTTAAACGGCTTTTTCTCAAAACAAGGGTTTTAATGTTTAAAACCACAAGTCTTTTTTTCTAATCATTCAAATCACTTCAAACTTCGTAGTCATTATCAGTAACACCTGTTTAACATCTTCAGGCATGGATTTTGTAATATACACTAGCGGAAATAAAAATCCCAACACCAAGAAGGAAAGGAGATATCAAAGTCAAATTTGTTTCTATGATTGCACATAGTATTAATGTGAATTGATTAAAAAATCAGCCTTCCTGGATGTAAGGGGGCCGAGAAAATCATTGAGGAGTGTTGTCTCCATAGGTGTCCATTACCGCCGTCACGCGTCATCGTAATGAGTGACAAGGGATCTAAATGACTTTTGAGGGATTGGAGGACCATGTTGCCTCCTCAGGTAGTCCGAATTCATATGGTGCACCAGCGGACATTGCATACCGGGCTAGGTGATTTCTCCTCATTGACCGGACTTGTTTTGTGGGTATTGGTTCTAGAGAACGGGAAAGACGGGGTAAAAATGCAACCTAGGGGGTTAAGAAGAAAGCTTGGACATTGCATACAACATGAGGTCGTGCATGTTTCTCTTGAAATTTGTCCCCAGGACAGGTCTGAAGGTAAGGACGGTCTACCGGCTGCAAAATCTCAATGATGCAGCTCTGGTTGGAAAAAGTACTTGTGAATCATACTCAGGAGTTGCAGAAATTGAATCCAATGCATCCCCACTCCGTTACCCTGCATCACCACCCCGTGGAACGATTAGAAAATCATCAGCTGAGTGCGCTCTCTCCATTGTGTCTTCAAACTCATACTCAACCGTCGTGGTGCTTCAAACCGAATCAGGATTCTCTCATAAACACAATGTCATGAAATTGGAATTTTCATTTCCTAATTTCGTGCACTATTTTTAACAGAAATGGCCATTTTCAGCCCCTTGTTTAAAGACAAAGATGAAAGAAGCTATGCGGACCGAACGGACAATCCGAAGTACTGCAAACGACATTCATCCCACTGCCGCTTGTCCTCAGTATGATCTACCGGTACTTTGGCCAACCAGAGCTGCTTCATTGAGGTTTTTTAGCCGGTTGTCCGTCCTTACCTTCAGACCTGTCCTGGGGACAAATTTCAAGAGAAAAATGCACAAACACATGTTTTATGCAATGTCCAAGCTTTCTTCTAAACCCCCTAGGTTGCATTTTTACCCTGGCCTATCCGTTCGTAAGAACCAACGCTCACAAAACATGTCCGGAGAAAGAGGAGAAACCACCTAGCCCGGTATGCAGCGTCCGCTGGTGCACCATATGAATTTGGACTACCTGAGGAGGCAACATGGTCCTCCAATCCCTCAAAAGTCATTTAGATCCCCTGTCACTCAAAACCATGACGTGTGACGGAGGTAATGGACACCTATGGAGACAACACTCCTCCCTGGTTTTCTCGGCCCCCTAATATCCAGGAAGGCTGATTTTTTAAGCAATTCACATTGGTACTATGTGCAATCATAGAAATAAATTTGACTTTGATATCTCCTTTCCTTCTTGGTGTTGGGATTTTTATTTCCGCTAGTGTATTTATTAGATTTTTTACGGAGCAGTAAATTGGAAACTTTGGATATTTTTCGAAAAAAAATTCAAAATTTCTGAGTTTTTTTATTTTTCAGACAATTTTATAGATAATCAAATTTCCATGCCTACAAGTGTTTATATATGTTTGATTTATGTTAAGTCAAAAAATCAAATCAAAAGAACATATATTAAGGGAGGAGTATCAATTTAAATTTAGGGTAATTTTGGGCATTGTTTTGAAGATTTTTTGTAATTTAAAAAAAAATTTTTGAACTTGATTTTTGGGCTAAATATGAATAAGTATAAAGTATACACATAATTTAACCCTTTGCACTCCAGCCTAATTCTACAGGTTCATCAATATTGAATATTTGTGGCCCTGGAACTTTATTTCCCGTTGAAAAGTTTATTCTTGGCAAGGGAATATCACTTCCCGTAATATCACTCCATGTATTGGTGTCTGCCGGTGGGGCATCTTCTTCCTCTGAATCCGATTAAATAATTTGAATTCTTTTTTTTTCTCACTATTATAACGTCACTATCGTCACTATCTGTCCCAAAGTCATCACCTAGAAATATTTCACTCAAATCATCTCCATGCAACATAGAATCCAGTTCGTCTTCCACATCACTTATTTCACAACTATCGTCAAAATTTTCGCCTTCCATCTTCACTACAACATAAAATGCAGATCACACACATTGGAACGCAAACGTAAAAACTTTTGATTATCTAAGACTAAAGAGCGCTGAGTGAGATAAAACGGCCACAACTGAGTGCAAAGGGTTAACACCTTAAAAGATAACAAAATCCTGTTATTAGAGAAAACAATTTTTTGGTACTGAACCCCCTTGGAAACACTCGAGTTGGACTGTTTGTCTCTTTTTACTATGATATCCGTTATCCTTATCAATCGGATATTGTTATCATTTCACTTTTTTACTAGTGATCACAATTAACGGAATTGACTGTAATTCCCCATCAAAAAATATCAGCATAAAAAAGAAATTCTTAAGCTGCGCCCCATCCGAGTAACAACCCTTTCTCATCCGCAGGATTACCACCACTATCAAATCGAGCCTTATCAACACAGAAATCCCAGCAACACTAGAGAGACAATCCTCGCTGATGCAGATTAAGCAAATGAATCGGTCCCCAGCGGAATCGGCGCAGATAATGTGCCTGCGCCGTTTAATGACATCGCGGCCATTTAAGCCGAGGAGTGTGTTGCACTCTAATGACCGACCGATCCCTTCTGGGTTCAAAAAGGCGGCCATTTTTCAATTCCTTTGCCGTAATGAGATTCCGGAGAGCTCAATTTTCTATGAATTGAAGAAATTGATGGCGTGGGAATGTCTGGCGGGTTTTTTTGATGGGTGTATCTTATTAATAGAGGGGGATTCTTGCAACTGGTGGATTTAGGCTGATTGCGCTGAGAAAAATGACAGTTTCGAATTTGTGTAAGTAGATGTTCTCATTTTAATGTGAAACTTTTTGGTTCAAATATGACGACCCAATGCTTTCAATTTTGAAACGCCAGACATACTCAGTTTCAAACAATTTAACAGTCACCACTCAAATTGAAATATTTGCAATATATCGAAAGTAACATTAAGAATTAAACATGATAACGTGTAACACAACGCTGTGACGTCGCACTCAACATACAGGACTACTTCCCACGTCATAGCATTGCACCCTCTGTATAAGAATGTCATGGACTAATTAAAAATGAGTACATGATGCTTTATTTTTGAGTATTTTTGAGTACATTTTCAAAAATGAGTACATGCATGTTTTCAAATTTGACTTAATTTGGATCGGAGCCTGTTTGAGTGAGTGACATACTAAGATTTGAGTAATTTTTACTCATTTTTGAGAATGTCGTTTTAAGAGTGTGGGTGGTATTTTTAGGGCGATTCTTATTTTACGACTTTTTAAGAGGAAGTAGTCTCAAGGTTTTTAATATTAGAGCAGAATTAGTAATGTTTTTTTGTATCAGCAACGTGTATGCAAAATAATTTTAATTTGGTCTTTGTAAAGGGGCATTTTACAACTGCTTGAAATAAGAGTCTTCCGCAGTTTGAAAAGGCATTCGTGAATAGAATACGCAATAAACTTCACTGTGTCAATAAACTACACTTTTAATCTATTCAAACCGAAATAAAAGTAAAAAAAGATGCAGATTTCGAGGAAATACCTGTCTGAATAAATATTTTATAAAATTGAAAGTTGATTGTCAGGTATAAATTAGAATGTTGAGCTTCCCGTAGAATATTTGGTTTCACTCATTGATAAAATAAATTATAGAAATTTACTTTTAAAAATATGGTGACATAATTTGTTGAAAATATGAACCCTTGTTATTTCCCAAGACTTAACCTTGAAAGTCCATAATAAAGATAACAACACATCCATTTATAGTATTATCAGGACTTGAAACATCCTAATTAGTAGATTACTTAATGACCATCTAAACAAATCGTACGAGATAATATTTCCAATATTAAATTTTCTTTAATGCATATAAAACAATTATAATAATTATAAAAATAATAATTTATTAACAATAAATAATAATATACAAACATATTGTTCACATAATATGTTGTATATATAATAATAATAATATACATATTGTTCACTAAGGGGCCAAGGGACCTTCCAAGTAAAAACATTTGGATTGTTCAATACATATATGCTAGAAGAGAAAAAAAAGAAAGAAAATGAGAAAAAAAATTACAAAAAGAAAGATTTATACACCAAAATAAGAATCCAAATTATTCATTTTATTTCCAAATTTCATACTTAGAATACTTCATAATAATAATTTAAGAAACAAAACAATCATAAATATTACCAATGCAACCAAATGGATCCGAAATTGATCTTAATAATAAACCATAAAATAAATAAACTTTGAAAAAATATGTAAAATTACGTCCTACAATACACAAACACCCAACAGTGATTAACCCATTTCTCAAATAAGCCTGGAGTGTATATTAAAACACTGAGGGAAACTCATTTCCCTCCCAACAAAGCATAACTCCATCCATTAATTCAGTGAAATCTTGAAGCAAACTTAATTTCGCGGAGAAATAATCAAAGCCCGGACTTATTCAGCGACAGGGCGGCAAATAGCTCTTTCTGTTTTGTTCGCCGCTTTTTTTTTTCCGCCCCTATTACGCGGAATGTCGTTGTGTTATCTAATCTGGGGAAAAGGTTTTCGCTCACGTTATTAAGGGTGGAAGGACCCTCGAGTAAATCAAACGTGGAACTCTGTGTGACGAGAAGCAGGACGGTCACTCTGGATTGGTCGGAGTGAAGGAAAGTCTGGGGAGTGGTCATTGGTTGGAATGAAACTTTTCTTAAGAAATGCTTTTTTTTAACTTTCTTTTTGTATTAAAGAAGAGTTGCACTTGGGTGTGTCAAAAGTATCTTTCAAGGTTTTCATTTGGAACCAACGCGTCTCCTAGGGTGACGGAAGTAAGGTTTACCCCTAGGTAAGTTACCCTGGAGAATCCATTGAGAGGACTTACCTACAGTATTTCTAGCGGAGATATAAGAAAGATAAAACATTAATTAAATTAAAGGAAATAGAGTAAAAACCTCAACGACAGTGTTGTCATTTTGATTTGTTGATTAAATTTTGTCTTCATTTAACTAAAAAACCCATTAAGTACAAAATAACACTGAAAAACTTGCAAATTGACAAACTTTCGTTTTTGCGGCCTAAAAAAGTGCTTTTTCACATGTTAATATATCCGCGAATATTCACGATATTTTCCTGAAATTTGTTTTCTAGTGAGTTCTTCGTAGCATTGGCAACAATACTATCATTGATGATTTTGCTCTATCTCCTTTACTTGTTTAATTGGTTTTTTATCTATTTTATTTCGCCGTTACAGGCCAGCTAAAATCAGCTGACATTATTGATGGAATAATTTTTGTCTATTGAACAAAGTATTACCATCTTAAATGTTTTAATACTGGGAAATAATTACCTTTTAATGTTGTATAGCAACAGTAGTAGTAGTAAGTAGATAAACTAAGTATGTAAAATTTTCATTTCAAGTTTATTTTATGAGCAGTAGGTGCACCACAAAATGACTTCTTAAATATATTTATTTCTAGAAAATTCCTTCTCTAACTTCAAATAAAAGTAAAGCATACCCCTACACTCTAGGGGGAGAAAACAAACTACAATGACTAAATATATAATACTGGTCTGAAATATTCCAAAACCCTTGTAAAATTTGAGCGTAAAGATATTTTTAATGGATAAATGTGGATATTCCATCTAAAATGCATAAAATTTATCAGAATGGGCATTGGATGGATTCAGACAGCGGGTAGACTATTTTTCTAATTTCCAGACAATGTTGAATGTTAATTTACATTGGTTTATAATATTAGACGGTAGGTAGGTATACATTAAAGCCCATTTTCAAATCCTGCAATAAATAAATACTTAAATGAAATGTTAATAAGGATAATAAATTAACCTTTATTCGTTTCATCAAGGCTCTGAATAATCCAAGCTATAGTGAAATGTGTAAATAAATCTTATGGGCTCTTTTTATCAAAGGAGTGAAAACACTATCTTGTGCATTAAAACTTCCTACATATCTTACATATTTTTACGTATATTTTCCATTCAAACGTTAAAAAAGGATTGTTTAATGAAATAATCAACTGCAGAAGCCATCAAGTAAACTTGATAAGTGTAAATATGTTTGATAATATCCCTGCACAAATAATTCTTTATAATTGATAATTTACGAAAGGTAAACAAAATTTATTGATGTAAAACATTCTACCGGATATCGGATATGCAGAAAAATATATTTATATCTCTATATTAAAAAAAGAAACAGTGACTGCCGCAATTGTTTTCGAAAATTTCATCTTTGAATATTTTGGGGGAACTCTCACTACGCAAAAACTATTTGAAGGAATATTGTGAAATCCTGACCATTGGTAGATAAATACATGATGGTCATTTTCATTTGAAGGCCTAATTATTTAGATAATTAGTTCTTGAGTTATTTAATCTCAAAGTCGAAAATTATTTTTTTCTGATGCGAGTTCTGCCCTAGCAAAATCTAATTACAGAAAAAACATGATTTTTTCAGACACATGAAGTTTTTCACCTCGTCACCCTTTTTTCGAATTTTTGATTAGTTTTGGAGTGATTAAATTTTAAAGTTACGAAGTTCCTGACTTTTTTTCAGTTTTTTTTTTCGTTAGAAAAAGAAAGACTAATAATAGTTGAACTATTACTTCTTTAACATATTCGTCGCTGTGAAATCAAACCGGCATATCTGCAAAATGCACATATTTCACTACAGCGCTTTAAAGTTTTCGCGTGTGATCTTAAAATAATAATAAAAATGTAAAATTGTGAGATAGTTCAGTTTTATTTAGATGATGGACATCTTTCCTACTTGAAAGTTTTGAAGCAACTGGTGTATTGCGCAATAGATCTGTCTTCTGATAAACAAAATGGTTATTCCCGATTACAGCCATACCGGCCCAACACGATCCGACGGAGTTTTATTCAATTTAGCGATATGCCGGTTTGACATAAAAATAGACGGGAAAAATGAATTTTTTGACACCAATAACTCAAAACCTCAATTTTTGCAGATATGCCGGTTTGATTTTACAGAGTTTCGATTTTTTCTTCATTTTCTGGTCGTTCACTAGAGATCCTATTTTTATGAGTCTGATTTCTTTTATTTCCGACGATTCACTAAATACACAATACACACGTGCATCAATTTAAAAGTTTCATAAAGGCTTGTTTTTAAGTTGGTTGATGATAATTAGTAGACTTGATGGACACTTTTTTGAAAACATTTCGATTAAATAATAGATTAGTTAAAAAAAGGAATATTTCAGTAACAGATTTGTTTTGGTATTTCATAAAAATAAATTAAGTATTGATAAGCAAGACAGATAAGTAGTTTGTGTATCAAAGGAGCATTAACTTGAGATTAACTTTGTTGAAATGAAACAAGCGAGTTTTGCTCGATAAGATCACGAAGCGATCTGAAAGGAACTGTGAAGCCGTAGCCGAATAGCTGTTAAGCGATAGCGAGCAGGTGTTAGAGCCCATAATATTTATTAAAGAAAAAGAGCTACAACTACTGCTGAACCAACGATACTAAAAGGGTCACGTGATTTTGACAATGCTGGAACTAGTATTTCGGAGTGGAGACAGGTGGAAGTTGAGGGGCAGTTGATCAAAAGAGGAAGAGACATTTGCTTGTATATAGAAGCAAGACCCCAACTATCACCGGTTATCCAACTATCGGCCATGCAAAGTCTGTAACAATCACGTGACCCTTTTACTATCGTTGGCTGATCAGTATTCAAATGTCGCAAGATTTCAAAAATCTAATATAATAAAATTGAATGTGTGTATATGGGTGAGCGTGTTTGTCTTTTATACAAATCCACAGTTTTCTTCCTATCTGCACCAAACTTGGTACAAATACGTAAAAAAACTCGGGAAAAAACATAGGCTATGTTTCGAAAACTTTAATTGACCCCTTGACCCTCTTTTGACCCTTTTTATGGTCATATAACTGAAATAGCTTTATTTCTCCTCAAGAAGAGATCTGCTTACTCCATTGTTACAAAGAAAACTTATTGCTAAACGACACGTTTTTTATAGAAACACTATTTACAAGTCTATTTAAAAATTATAATAATAATTTAAAAATCTATTTTGATGAAATTCAAAAGTTTTAAGTATAGTTTAACACATTTTTATTTGAGAGTTTATCTAATTTTTATATTTTAAAAAGCTTTATGGATTATCATGTTGTTAAAATAGTCTCCATGGAAACGAGGATGTAAAATCAAAAGGTGATAATATTTTAGCTTTTAAGAAAGTTGGTTGGCAAACAAAAAACTATTAAAACTCCCTTTCAACTAGAAAATATTGATTTTTAAAAGCTTTAATTATTGAATAATTTCACCGAAAACGCTAATTCCTGAAGATATGATTAATCAAGGGATCTAAGCAATTTCAAATAATTTTTAGAATACTTTTTCCATGTAAATGTGGTAATCATTCAAAAATTATATTGCTTAAGAACTGAAGGAATTTTAATCCACCCGGGAACACCGGGATAAGAAAAATTACTAGGAACACCGGAATAGGAAAAGTTACCGGGAAAACAGGAATATGAAAAAGACGCTTGGGATACCGGGATGATTGGTAAATGCTGATTATACACAATTAGAAATGTATTTGGGAAAACTTAAAAATAATAAATTTAAACTCTGCACCCGTGCAAGGCCGGGCATATCAGCTAGTAATATATAAATTTTAAAACATACGCCCTTTAAATTTTAAACTGTAAAAATAAATAAAAAAACATTAGTCGTATAATTGACAATAAAAATTTGGCATCTCAATCTCTCAAAGATCTTAAGAAAAAATATTCTTTATTTCAGCTGTTATTACAATCTACTTCAAAAGTCGAAATCCCTAACGCGCTCAACAGTTGAATAAATCCCTAATTCAATTAACCGCGTAAGATAACTCTAAAATACTTAAATTATTTCTTTGAATGCCGTTAAAATATAACCTTTGGCGGCATCTTTGTCTTCAATAACAGAGAACCAGGGGATTTGAAAAGACGTCCAAAAACATGAACATTTCCCTTCCTTCAAAATTCAATTAGTCGAAAGAGTATAGAAACACTTTGAAATCAATGTAAGCAATAAAAACGCATCCCACCTTTCTTAGACAATTTTCCCCGTAATTCACTTAGCCCCTCACAAAATGGAATTAATTTCCGCTTCGCATTAGATTCCGTAATACAAAGCGTCGTCTATGTTCGACGGTCGTGGAGCAATTTTAATGTGTCTGGAAAGTTGCCTGATGTTCCGTTTTAAAGTGATGGGGGGGATTGAAGGAGATGAATTACTCAAGGAAGATATTAAGATTGTGTTCTGCGGTTTCTTTCTTTTGCGTCGTCATCAAGGAATCATCATCAGGGAGGGGTAAGTTATGGAGGTGGTTGGTTGATTATGAGGGCAATTTCCGATTAAATTATGGGTCGGTGTTATTCAAGACGCGTTGAGGTTATGCGTTGTTAGATTGGACGAGCTGTGTTGGTTCTGTTACTTTTTGTTTGAACAAACTGAATGGAATTAAACTGACAGTGATTATTGTTTTGAAGTGCTATTTAATAGTTTTTTTGTAATTTGATTAATAAATATGCTAGTTATTTAATGCCTTTCATTTGAGTCCCCAGTTTAAAAAATGAATACGTCCAACTTCCTTAATTAATAAAAAAAAGTAAGAGTTGTGAGTATAGAACATAGTTATAATATAAATGTTTCGCCACACACAGGATTTTTATAAATAGGGATTGGAAATTCCATGGAAAATAAAGCATCTTATTTTTTTTGAATATTTTCAATAAATCAATTCATCCGATTGCACATTTATTCGATAATATGTTGATAAAATTTAACTTATTAAGGTATTATTAAGGTATCACATACCTGGATAGATTTTCCCACTGTCAAAACTGTTACATGATTAGACATAATGAATTAAGTATTAGCTTTATGAAACGGTATTTTTACTTAAAGCATAATTTCATGTGTATTATTAAAAAGTGAAAATCGTTTTAATTATGTTACTTACAAATTTGGGAAGTGTTAAAAAATTATGCCACCAATCTAATACATATTTAATGAGAACGAGGTACCTGAATACGTCTAACTAACCATTCAATACAATTAATACAATCAATTATCATTAACAATTAATGATTATTTATATAAATAATTAGCTGCAGTTGTACCAGTTTTGCGGATGAATCTCCGTAATGGAATTATGTTTTAAGTTGTTATGTTTAAAACATAATGATACCTGCCTATTTATAGGTATGGATTTTCCGTCTTTAATTAATGCTCGTGGCACCAAACGTTTCTATTATCAAAATCCTATTCAATCTGTTTTCAAATCAAACCATTGTTCAAGGAACATGGATTAAAATTCCTATACATATTCTTCACAATAAATAAAACATTCAATAAAAGTCATCTTTATTCATCTCAATGTGCCTAAGGTTATTAGAATAACCTAGTAAAAGCAATGGTTAAAGTACAGATTAAAATGACACCTACGCAAACCTTAGAAGGAGTAGGATGGAAAACTTATTCTAGCTTTTCACGTGCTCAAAAGCAGATAAGTAGAATATATGTATTCTTACATAAAAGTGTAACTCAAAAACACAAGTTTTGGTAATCACCTAAAACGTGAAAATAAAAAAAGGACAACTCTGTGGCAATTTAAACAAAAGGCTTTTACGAAAGAGCGTTGTTCTAAGAAAGATTCTTTTTGAAGAATGAAATTTGTTTGCCCATTTCTCATCGTTCGATGAAAATTTCTGAGGCGTAATTTAAATAAACATGCACTTACCTTTTGTCATTTTACATCCGATAGAAGATGGAACATCATTTTTCGAAGTAGTGGAAGAGTAATAAAGGTTAATTTATGGCAAAGGCTGTATAAGCAATTCAAAAAAATGGGATTTCCCGTTCGTTAAAATGTTATTTATTTTCTCAATATTTGATGCAAAGCACTTATTTTTTGCTACATCCTGTTTAACAAATTTTTAGCCGTTATCATTGTTTTGATCAGCTCCGTAGTATAATATTTGGGGTATATATTTTTATCCTTTAGATTTTATCATGAAGCCGCTTTTATGTTTCGAATAGTTAAAAATTTTAAATTAAATTAGCTTCTTCTCGGTGTTGCTATTTATTTTGTGTATAAAACTATACGATACGGTGAGTGAATTGTATGACTTTATCGATTCATAATTAACATTAAATAACTTTCCAATGAAATCCATCATAATTAAATAATCTACAGATGGAAGTTTACAGAAGTAAATATATTTAGAAGCAACACAGAAATTACAAAAAAATTCAAAATGCAGATAAATGAACTTGAAAGCCTGAATTTCGATATTAGAGCATTAATATGTTTAATAGTAAAGAAAATGTGTTTAAAATGTTTTCAGTAGGGAAAATAGATGTTTAACTTAATAAGTTGTTAGGGTTCTTACATTACATATAGTTAGAGATATGGAATACGTCTATTGAAAATTGTATAGAGTTTCCCAGTAAATACTTTATAAAACCATTCACATTTTCCACAAAAAAGATTCGGATGATTTCCTAAAAACCGTGGCATCCTAATTGCACAAAAAAACCCATCATTTTTACTTCAAAAAAAATTACTAAAATATAGAAAATGTATGTAAATTTTAAAAAATCAATATATGAAAAATCTGTTCCCTTATATATTACAGAGAGGTAATTCAACCTATAATGATAGAAGTTAAGCCATTATGCCCATAAACTCATGATTTGGAATGATTAATAAGTTGGGAACGTCTAGTTTAATGTAATATTGCTAGATAAATTAAGCCAAGTATAAATCACTCCATTGTATCATACAGACATCTTGTTCATTTAATAGTTTCCTTTAAATATCTGTTACCTGTTGCGAATTAAACTGCTAAAGTTTCTTTTACTGTGCCTTGCAATAACATATGACTATTTAAGATATGGATCATGGTAGTATTGCCGCTTCATTTCATAGTGAATCAAGTTTAATTTTTTACATTTTTTAAAAAGATAGAATGATATAGATATATATAGAATGAATGCATTGTGAAGAGAAATTGGAAATGCTATACACTAAAGATATCTTTATCTGTCCGATAATTCAGGGCACTAAACTTTATTTCATAAAAGTTATATTTATTTGTTAATTTGAACCATTTGTAAGAACTTTAAGATCATATTTCTCAATTAGTTATTTAATAAAAATAAGAGATTGATTGTAGTGAGCTTTATACATATGTTTACGGAGATTTTAATTTTGAGAAGGAAGAAATAACTTGATGAATCGTGGATATATCTATTTGCAAATAAAAATAAATTTTGAATTTTATCAATTTTCCAACTTAGACATACATAAAATTGTGTAGGCATACACGGTTATAATCATAATTATCTGCAGACATCACCAGCAAGACTGATTGTAAGGACAGGGTGTTTGTAATGTAAGTACTGGAGTTTCGTAAAGACTGAAGTATTTGTGGACTGTCCTTACTATAATGTGGACTGGCTTACTTCCCAGTCCTTACATTACAAACATCCTGTACAATACTGAAAAAAAATCGACTCAAACCCTATATCTCCGGAACGGCTTGTGATATAAAGACAAATGAGGTGTAATTTTTCATGATTTGAAGTATTCTATATACACACAAATTTTCAAGTTCTTAGGGGGTCGTCTTCATATTAAACAAAGCACCAACTTTCGTTTTTCCTATGAACGACATCAAATATTATTCCCGATTCTGAAAGATCACCCCCTAAAACCCCCCAAAACCAATTTTCAAGTCATTTGGTTCCCAAATAAAGCCAGGAGTGGGGGTTGAAGTTCGTCGAATTTACGTTGAAATCTTGTTTTTTTTGTTGATTTTGATCCTGCGGGGTTGTTGGTTGTGAGGATCAAAATCGAGAATTCAACGTAAAGAACCAGATTTCAACGTTTATTCGACGAGCTTCTACCCCCACTCCTGGCTTTATTTGGGGACCAAATGACATGAAAATTGATTTGGGGGGGTTTTAGGGGGCGCTCTTTCAGAATCGGGAATAATATTTCATGTCGTTCATAGGAAAAACAAAAGTTGGTGCTTTGTTTAATATGAAGACGACCCTCAAAGAACTTGAAAAATTTTCTGTATATAGAATACTTCAAATCATGAAAAATGATACCTTATTTGTCTTTATATCACAAGCCGTTCCGGAGATATAGGGTCTGAGTCGATTTTTTTGCCAGTATTGTACATTCAGTCTTTACTTACATTCCACTGATGTCTGCCGTAGCTGCAGAAGAAACCTCCCTTTTCATAAACATACCACGTTACAAGAAACCGGAAGATATTTATCGAATCAGACATTACATTTTTAATTAAGGAACTGATGAGTCACGTCATTGTACTTACAATTACTCAATTGTCACTTAACATAAATGAATAATATATGAATTTCAACTTTGACATTACGTTAAAAACAGAGAAACTGATAAGCTATATGACAATTTTCAAAATTCTCGAAAATATATCGCATGCGTAACTTCCAGCTTAAGAATAGCTTCACTCTCAAAAGTGGCTTCCCTTTTCATCTTGTCACAAACAAACCACACATGTTTCACGCATGGCTCGATCGACTCAGATTTGACAGAAAACGACAGCGTGCATTTCGCACACATCAAAACCCACTCAAAAACCCATCAAACCCACACGAGTCTTTAATAAAACTTCTCCTCAGTCACAGCGCACCATCCATACCACCCCCTACGAAGAAACCCCTCATCTCATCTGTTCACCCCACAACAAAAGCGCCTTTCCTGAATTTCCTAAGCATATGCACACGGCAATAGAGAAAGCAGCGAATCAGAAAATGGAGCCCCATAGGAAGAATAGAAACCAGGTGGCGCCAACAGGACATGTCTGAGAATCAAAACACCGTGAATTCGGTATCTTTCGTGAGCTGGGCTCATTGGAGCTTGGGTAACGCCGTAAATAATGTCTGGCTGCTGTTATTCCCACTGGAGGGAAAAAATGGCTGCGTTATTCGCAAAACAAACGGAAGAGGGGGCTCGAATTTATGGCTGAAGATGTTTCTTTCTCCAGCGTATTCATTTTGCTTTGTCGGAAATGCGAGGGGGTTCTGCTGAGAGTTTTGCGGTTTAATCGATTGAAATGCATTATTTTTTCTTTTTGCGGTGGAAGGGATTTGTAGGGCTACTTAGGTCGGGTGACTTTTGGCGGAGGGATTAGGTGCGTTTGGTTTCAGTGGTAATGCTGTTTTTACTACAAGTTTTGGATGTGGCCTGGCCCCGTTGGTCTAAAAGGTCTTTACTATGTCGTAAAGATCCCTGTCAAACAGAGGGAAGAAAGAAGGGCAGTCGAGGGACGATACACTAGAACTAGAGCACTAGACTTAAAAGTGCACTAGACCAAACTATGTGCCGAGACAACCTGGGGTGCCGTGAGGGTATGTCATATGGGTGTCGTACCAATATTCAAGAAAAGCTGTAAAATACTACGAAATTTTTAAACATGGAACGAATATACTGCACTGTTTATGAAGGTCAAAACTGTGAATATATTTACAAAAGTTTCTGGGGGATGACCCCCCAGATCCCCTTTTGTATAGAACTCTCACAACTTTTTTTAATGTCATATTATAAATTCATCAAATTGCAAATTCTGCTTATATATGTATATCCAAAATTCGGACAAGGTGTACCAAAGCTAGTTTAAAACCTCTATTTTACAGTCAACTTTTAAAAAATTTTCTGGGGAGGACCCCCCTTTGGTACTTGGGACTTCCCTACTCACAACTTTTCTAATATTAAGTTCTTTAAGACGCGAATTCTGAATTTTTCTATTTTTTGAGGGGGACCCCCAAAATTTTTTTAGCCTACTGAGGATGCTGAGGCCGAAAAAGTTTAAGAATCCCTGCACTATACTACTCTTGTAGCGGAGGAAAACGGATGTTATTTGTTTGTTTGTTTTTGGAGACATACATTTTCAGGTCTGTGTGCTTGATCTCAAGGATCCGCTTATAAGCCTTCGT
This sequence comes from Tetragnatha versicolor, assembly GCA_024610705.1. Lineage (NCBI taxonomy): Eukaryota > Metazoa > Arthropoda > Arachnida > Araneae > Tetragnathidae > Tetragnatha > Tetragnatha versicolor. Next base: position 11,445,755 of record JANDEH010000017.1, on the reverse strand, counting down.
CAAGTAAGACAGACACAAATAGAATATTTACTGACACACACAGATAGAGAGTAAATACACCCAGGGCTAGGCCGGAATTGAAACGACGACGGCACAGCTCACAGGCTGCTAGCGTGGTGGGCAGCGAGTAAACCAACCAGCCTAATCCGTCCCCACGGATGTTATTATTTCCACTTCCAACCGCATCCCGTTCATCTACCCTCAAGTCCTGATGCTTTCTCCCTTTCGTTTGATCTCAACGACAACAAGCGATTCAGATCACTGAATGTATCCCGGCCCTAAGAGGTGATGGTCTGTACTTTTTTGCCGTATAATACTAATGAAGAGTCCTGTACAGGAAGTCTGAAAAGGTTTCTTTTTATTCCAAAGGCAGGTAATTGAACAGGTGCAGTTGTAACAGAGTTCATTAACCAACAGACATGCCGTAATCAGTACTTTCTTCGCGTTACCCAATGGGCACCTGTGGACCGAAGCCACGGAGGTGAAGTACTGTTGCTCCCGCCACACACACATACTCAACCCTTTTTTCACAGGGGGTCCGCATTCATTCATAACACAAGGACAGATTCTAACATCCATGCCAAATGAGGATTCGAACCCACGTACGGCTTCCCAATCAGATGCTCTAACCACTAGGCCAGCACGTCGGCCTGTCGGTAAAGGTTGGTGCCGAACTTAACATGCAGGTGTAGGTCTGTCATGCCATTACAAGCATGAGTTTTCAAAACTCATGCCCGCAGGTGTAAACTGTGTCAGCTACTACAGAAGACAATGTTCGCCGGTAAATGGGAACCAACTTTTTTATTCTACGGCAAACTAAAACTATTATTAAGTATTCGGAGATAGCACCCATTAAAACACCTGTAAACAAAATTTAATTGAACTCTTCCTCTAATTAGCCTCCTTTTTCATTTTCAATTCCTATTGCAGACTGCCTTCAAATTAGGAAGTTATTTTCTCTGCTAATTACGTACAGTATTTAATGAAATTTGGGTAACAGTGGGTTTTTGCGTGTGCTCTCTCCAGGGTTGGCTGGATTGGACCCAATGGGTTTTTTCAAAAAAAAACATGTGAAAAAACCCACATTTTGGACCCATTTTTGGGTTTTTTCAAGAAAAATCAAGATTTTGGCAGTTCCTTCAAAATTTAATGTGTTTTCTTCAAAGTCTAGGATATTTTTAAAATTTTAAAGTTTAAAAAAAAGGTTTTAAAAAGGTTAAGGTTTTAAAAATTAAATGGTGTTTTTCAATTTCAGGGAGTTTTTTAAAAAGTTAAATGGGTTCTTTCATTATTCAGTGGGTTTTTTCCTTTAGGACCTTTAAAGTACAAACTAGATATAAAAAAAGATTTTTTTTAAATTTTAGTGGGTTTTTCCAAAGTTCAATAGATTTCTTTCAATATTGAATGGGTTTTTTCAAAGTTTAGGATATTTTTTAAATTTAGTGGGGTTTTTTTTCAAAATTTAAACCGGGTTTCAGTAATAAGGAGTGTTTTACAATTTAAGTGGGTTTTTTCAAAGTATAAAAACTTTGAAAAAAACCCACTTAACTGTAGAAAAACTGACATTATTTTGACAGAACACATTTAACACAGAAAGAATTAGCTAAAATTTGAAAAAACCCACTTACTTTCTAGGAGAAAACCACTTAATTTTGAAAAAAACCCACACTTTTTCCGAAAAAACCCAGTTTTATATGTTTTTTTTCATGGTTTTATTAAAAAAACCCAAAAAAGGCTCTCTCCGAATAATGAAATAATAATATAAGTTTTTGTGCACAGTAAAAATTAAGTGTTAAAAAGTTAATAAAGTGCAAAAAAAAATTCATGGTATTCCTCACTTTTTTCTACGTCCAACTAAATTTACTCTATACAAGGCGTTTTTCTAAAAAAAAAAATGTTGATTAGATTCCAATAGCCCAAGTAGCACACCTCATTCCAAATATGTCAAGTTTACGTAACTGCAACTAGAAGTAAACGAAATTTGGCCATATTTAACAAACAGTGGACGAATCTTGAACGTTTGTGCTGCTTGAGGCAATAGTACATAAATAGCATTACTACCAAACAACTCGAATTCCGCCCCTCCAATCAATGTCATCCCAATTAGAAAAGAACAGACCCTTCCCTCCCCTTAATTACACCAATCCAGACCCTCACAGAAAGAGAAACTCCTCCCTCCAGTTTATCCTTTGTTTTTCCTCCACTCTTTGCCCAAAGAGTCCTCTTCTTCCCAGAGTGGTCAGAGTTCACTCTCTGTTTACACAGCTAAACCTTCTAAATGGCAGAAAGGCTTAACAGAGCACAAAATCCGCTTACCTGTCCAGATTACAGGAAGCCTGTTTATGTCCCTGACTTTCGCCTCTTATCTGGCGAAGGTGATAAAAAATGACTTAAGGAGTTGCCGTCTTATCTGGTGGGTCAGGGGATGTTTCTTGGATCTGTCTATATCATCTGGTAGGGTTGGGTGCTGGTGTGGGTTTTAAAGACGATTTTGGAGCGAATCATCTGCAAGTTGCTGTTGAATAAAGATCAGTAAGGTGTGTTTTATTTTGATTTCGGTTGGAATTACGTCGATGTTAGTTAACGTTAAAACCGTCTTTTTTCTTCAAAATATGAGATTATTTCAGTTAAATTTTATCCAGCTATTTTTTTAACTTTAACAGGTAATTTTTTACAGGCAGTTATTATTTTTTATTAGAACTATTCTAAGAATCTATTCACGATTTTGCAAATGCGTATCTTTATATATTTACCATGGGTGTATGGTATTTGAATTAACAAATTAATTATTAGTATCAAAAAACAAATATTCAGACTGGCAAGCTATACCGTTCCAAAAATTCATTTAGCAAAGAATTATTTTATGTTTGAAAGTTTAATCAACAAGAATAGTGTTCAGTTCAATTTAAAACGAAACCTAAGAAATTAATTAATCTTAAAATGAAAACATCCCACCCTCAAACTTCCTTGCATAAGATTTTGATAGTATCCTATTTTAAACCTTCTAAAATAAATTAGCTTGGAATCTGAAAGAATTTTTCGGTCTGCCACTCAAGTGAGCATAACACTTCAAGAGAGAAGAGATTCCCGTCTTTAAAATTCTTTCATTTAAAAATTAACACCCGATTAAAATTTAACACGCCCCGGGAGTTACTCTGAACTTCCAGCAATATTTTCGCTCCCTAGTGTTTAAACCGTATTATTTATTCAGGCGCCTTCATCAAAGAAATTAAAGCTACGGAGTGATTGGAATTGACACATTGCAATTGTCTGTTTAATAATCACAAATGCGTATCTAATTACTTTGGCGTTGTAAAACTGAACAAGTACCGTTGAGTAATTTCGAAGCAATCAAAACACGAATTTTTTGTTTTTGGTGCAGTGAAAATTCTTTTTTCTAATTAAAATTACTTTTGACTTGAATGTTTTAAAGGTCCCAATTGCGAATATCGCTGCAGTTAACCTAATTTTGAGTCGAATAGAGTGCATTTAAAATTTGAGTGCCATCTTTTCTAGATAACCTATGAAATGCTTAAAATATGCATGGGCATGTAAGAGTTATCGGAAAGTGAGTATAACTCGATTCTAATTCATGGTGCAATAAATTGGAAAAAAAGCATAGTAAGCAATTATTTGTGACACAAACTTTTGAGTTTTATTAAAAAATTTTCAAATATTTTTGTTTTAGTAAACTCTGAAAAAAGAAATCGACAATAGCATTTTATAAAAATAATTCATTCAACTATAATACAAATGGACACATGGTTATACTTATTGATTATAAACATCGTAATATGAGTTTCAAGTAGGGGTAATTTTCATCCTTTTTTTCTATCGCCTGTAGTTTACTTTTGTAATTCAAATTTGTTTTTATTATTGCTTATTTGTTTACACTTTCAAAACTAATTACATGGCCGTCTGTGTCGGTCTACTGCTATTCGGCGCGGGGACGATTCGGCGCTGGCCGTTTCGGCGCCAGAAATAAAATGATATTAAAAAGAACTCTTTCATAATTTTTCTAAATATTAGAAGAAACAATTGTCTTATTCAGCGTCTGTGTGGATCACAATACCTAATTCATTTCTTTTACAACAACAACAACAAAACTTTCTTAAAATTAAAATTATCATGATCCCTTTGAATCCTAAGCCGCCCGAGATTACATTTCGATAGTTTGGGGCGTCTAGGATTGAAAGTTTTAAAAAAGTGACTGTATTAAAAATGGAGACTATGATATGAGGAGCTGACAGCCAGAGTGACCAACCCACAAAAAATGAAAAAGCGTTTTTTTTTAATTTTTCAGTAGAATGTAGAGACATCTATTGATTTAAGTTAGAAAACAATGCATTTTTTTAGTTCCCACAAGATGGCATCACTTTTTCGTTTGATAGAGTAATTAAAATCGCACAAAAATTTAATGCCAGAATGGATCAAGCCACTTGGTCCATTCTGATTCTGACTTTCAACAGGATCCTCTAATTATTGATCACGAGAATATCAAAACTAAATATTAAATACGAACCTCAAAAATAGTTTAAATATTACTACAATTTTGTAAAGCGTTTTTCTCGAAATAACAGCTGCTGAGGTTGGTCCACTCTGGCTCTAAGCTCCTCATATACGTAATATGTCAAGACGCGTTTCACATTTTGAGGTTTAAACTGATTAAACTGGTGCGCAAGTCGCACAACTTGAAACACTTTATTTTGAATCTAAACGTTACTTATTGACTTTTAAACAGTAGTCATTAGCTTGAGTACTAGTATAGATTAAAGCCCTAGATCCTCTACCTTAAGTAGCGACATCACGCTCAATCGGCCGCCATATTGGGGAGAACTCACTACTAGTGACGATAAGCTAGAGACTATCCAGACTAGTAGTGAGTTCTCCCCAAAATGGCGGCCGATTGAGCGTGATGTCGCTACTTAAGGTAGAGATCCAGGGCTTTAGTATAGATGACATTAAGTGGATAAAAATATACATTCGTTTCGCAAGTTTATTGCTTTTAGTTTCGTATAACTAGAAATGCCATTTCTCATCATTTTTAATCGGAGCGCAAAAGCTCAACGACAGAACAAATACACGAAAATAAAAAATTTAAGTTGTCACTGATTGTGAAGTTTCATTCTTTGGAAATTGAAGACGAAGCATCTTTCAAAAGATAAAACCTCAAAAGAAATCGGATGTAGCCGAACGCATCTCTGTGAACGGGTATAATTGGATCACGTATAAGAGTCTGTCCACACTGCAGCGATTTCTGTCGCCGAAAACATTAAGATCCTTATAAATCGGTGGGGAGATGCACGAGATGCGGTTGGAAGAGGAAAGGAGACAACCGTTTTCCTCTAGTTTCAAATTTGAGTAAATCGATGTTCTCATTTTGGTATGAAACTTTTTGTCTCAAATAGTATGACCACCCAATGCTTTCAATTTTGAAACACCGGGCATACTCAGTTTCAAACAATTTAATAGTCACCACTCAAATTATGCTTATTTTTAGTTGATATTTGAAAATTAAGTTAACATTAAGTTGGCGTGATAACGTGTAATACAACATTGTGATGTCGCCCATTCAACTTACTGTTCTACTTCCCGCGTCATAGTAACGTGGCTATATGATCATTATAACTGTATATGTAACACATTGCACCCTACTTATAAGAATGTTATGGACGAATTAAAAATGAGTACATCATGCTTTATTTTTGAGTATCTGCACATTTTCAAAAATTATCGTCAGTTTACTTAGAACTGGCGCCTGAAGCAGAATCAAAAACACTCAAAAACGCCTAATAACGCTCATCACACAACTTCAGGGACCGATTTTTTTTCAGTATTTTAACTACTTCTGTTTCGGCTGCCTTGTTATTGCACAAGAAAAAATTTTCGATGATAATTACAGTAGTAACTGCTTCAATATATATAATACATTACGTCTCAGGAGCCAATTCGAAATGAACAGAGTATAGTACATGCCTGTATTCAAATCTGAGTAAATTTGGATCGGAGCCTGTTTGAGTGCATGACATACTCAGATTTGAGTAATTTTTTACTCATTTTTGAGACTCGTTTTAAGAGTGCAGGAGTAGTCTAGTGCAGTGGTCCCCAACATTTTTACTACCACGGACCGGTCAACGCTTGATAATTTTACCACGGCCCGCTGAGGGGGCGTTGATTGTTTTCATTCAAGATTATTTTGATTTATTAATTTTAATTTAATTGTATTTAAACATGCTTTCAAAATAAAATACAGTTACACCAAAAAATAAATATAAAGTTATTTATAACTAATTTTATTCATTAATTTGGAGTATAAACCTGGGAATTTAAATTCATTTTCAAAAAAATGATCGGTCCGAGGCCCGGTACTATTTGATCCCTGGACCGGCACCGGTCCGCGGACCGGGGGTTGGAGACCACTGGTCTAGTGCATCGCTCCTCAACTTCCGTTCATTCTCCACTCTGCTTGGTAAGAATCTTAATGGTTTCCGCGACTCTTATAGCTCCAGTGTAGGCAGACGCTAAGGGGGTAGGCGGTTGAATTTTGCTATCTTCTGCATCTGACGCTGGGCCCGTCTTGTTTCCTCGCGCTCTCGAGATCGGATGCGGAATAATGGTGGAGTGGAACCGAAATTACGAACTTCCTCCTTTCTAAATATCAATTGAAAGTGGTGTTTTAATAATAAAAAAAAGTTCGCAGTTTGTTTTCCTTACTCGAGGGCAGTGAAGGAAATGCGAAAGCGTAAACATTTGTGATGTTTGCGGTGGAATATGAAAAGGGGGTTTTTTGAAGTGGAATATGCAATCTTCAAAGGATATGGTGACTTGTTTTTTTTTTCATGCGGGATTTTTGAGATGTGAATTGTTATTTTTTTTATTGGTCTTGCGATCGATTGTTCTGTGGAGGTGTAAATTTTTTAGCTGAAGGTAGACACAATTTATCTTTGAAAAATAAAGTGACTGTTCAGGTTTTTTAATAATAATTGGTTTAAAAAAGCCTCAAGAAAAAAATCTATATAGGCACTGTTGCACAAAACTTAAGATAAAAATTTATTGATAAATTTTAGACTATGTAAAACTCAAAAAACTGTTACGCTCAGTGTGAATGCTGAGCAGGATTTTTTAAAACTTTTAGATACTAAAGATGTATTTTAAAAACAAAGATAATTATTTTCAAATTTCTGTAACTAAGAAAACAATTAATTCATATGTTTTACACATGTACTAAGAATGGTATGATGTATTTAGCTGCTGCAACAAATTATGGTTCCATTCCGTTAAAGGTCCCGCTAAATATAACAAAGTTTTTATGAGCGCCATATATTCAAACACGACAAATTTTTCTAATTTTTATTGATAAACTAAACAGTTATTGATCTAGACATTTTAATCTATTAGTTTGAATTTATTTAGCAATATTTCTACTTTGGAGTGTCCAAAACAGCATGGAGGTGTTTAATGGGACCTTTAACGGAATTGAACCCAAATTACAGTCGAATCCGCTTAATGTGATCGCATTTGTCCAATATTAAACTGATAACATTATCCGATTGATAACAATAAGCGATTTCCTATCAAAAAGTAGCAAACAGTGTAACTAAGATTGTGTTCTTTAATATTAAAATTAAGTAACCGTGATTAATGTTTTCAAAACAATTTTACACTATATATGTACTTGGCAACTTAGATTTTTTTGGCTAAAATATAAGAGTAGCCCAATTAATAAAAATAAAATAATCACTTGCTTTGTATTTTCATTTATGTTAAGAGGCAGATTTTATAAGGAGCGGGCAGAAATGCGGGGGTCATTATTGTGACCATTTTTGATTTTGATGAAATTTTTATGATGGATACTTCTAATGATTTTAGAATACCCCTATTTTTTCTTTTTCCCGAAAAAAATTTTTTTCGGCCTACAAAAATTCTCAAAGTTGGTCGCGACCCGGTATTTTTTTCGAATCGACATATCTTTGTACAACATTTTCTCAGTGCACTGAGGGTCAACCAAAGTAATTCTTGCGGTAACAACATGTCCTTAGATAGCTTAATCAAATTCTTTTGTGAATTTCATGGTTCACCTTCCCTGCAAACTGGAAGGGTTCGCCAAACTTTGTCGAAAAAAATGAAAAAATGCCAAATTCGAGCCTTTATTGACCCCAGCATTGAGGGTCAATCACAGTTTTGAGGGTTAAAGTGTGTAGTACTGATCAGTATTAACTTAATCAGCCCATTGGTTGTATGGTTAACCCTCATGGAAGCAGAAAAATGACTACTTTCGTAGCTATCAAAACAAAAAGAGGTCATTTTGGTGACCCCGTATTTCAGAGCATTGAGGGTCAATCAATAATTCGAAATATACGTTTCTTAGTACAATACCTCTACTTTAAGAATCAGTTGACAAACCTATGGCGTCTCGATCTGTGATCACGTGAGATTGATTTTTGTAACTTAAAAAATGGAAAAAAGGTCATTTTGGGGACCCTGTATTTCAGAGCATTGAGGGTCAATGACGAACTGGAAATATGCATTTCGTAGTATGAGACCTACCCTTTAAGAAACAATTGACAGAATTATGGAGTCTTGACCTGCGATCACGTGAGATTTATTTTTGTGACTACAAAAACGGAAAAAAGGTAATTTTTGGGATCCTGTATTTCAGAGCAATGAGGGTCAATGACGAACTGGAAATATGCATTTCGTAGTATGAGACCTACCCTTTTAAGAGACAATTGACTGAACTTTGGTATTTTGCCCTGAGCGCACGTGATATTTATTTTTGTAACTAAAGAAACGAAAAAAAAAACGTAATTTTGGGGATTCGGTATTTCTGATATTGGGGATTTATTTCGGTACTGCTTTTTCTGAACCAGGGTGGGCATTGCCGAAGCATAAAACCACAAGATTTTCAACTAAACAAAAGAAGTTTCTTTATGACCTATTTATCAGAGGTGAAACAACAGGAAGGAAAATTTCTCCAGAGAAAGCTGTAAGAGAAATGCGTACTGCCACAATAAAAGAAAATAAAAAAATGTTCACTCCTGAAGAATATTTAACTAAATCCCAGATTCGGTCTCTCTTCTCAAGAATGTCAGCTGTGCAAAAATCTGGGAAACTGCAGCCACCAGAAACGATGGAAATGGAGGTTATGACCGACGAAGATTTGAATGACGAGGTGCATATTTTTCTTATCTCTACTGCAGTGTTTCCCAACGTGGGGCGTACGCCCCATCGGGGGGCAATAAGTTTTTCTAGGGGGGGTCAATTTGAAAACTTTTAACCAAATTGTCACCTTGTGGGGCATGGACAACCAGATTTTATACACTTTCAAAGATTTTTGAAAAAAAAATGAAGTGGGGGCATAGACAATTTAGAAAGGCTTAGCTGGGCCACAGACGGAAAAAGGTTGGGAAACATTGCTCTACTGTAATTTTTTCTTTTATCATCTGCAAATCTAAGGTTCATTTATATTTTTATTTTATTTCAGTATTTCGTTATTGAAGCTGTTGGGGAAATCAAAAAGATAATTTCAAAGATTAAAGAAGATGAAATAACTTGGGAGAAATAACCTTTTTTGTGTTTATTTTTGTTAAAACTTATTCTTTGAAATATTTTACTGTTTTATATGTTTAAGGCTAATGTTTTTCAAATTGTCTTAAATCACTGCTCAAATAAAAATTTAATCTCATTATATGGTTTATTTTTTGGTGGTATTTCCTTTGGAAGACCAAATGTAATTTGAAAATAATTTTTGAAAACAACCTACAAAGCTAATTGTAAGCATCACATATTTTATGTGTTCGCTATGTAGAAAAGTAAGTCTTAGGCGTGCCCGCTGGGCAAAATACCAAAGTTCTGTCAATTGTCTCTTAAAAGGGTAGGTCTCATACTACGAAATGCATATTTCCAGTTCGTCATTGACCCTCATTGCTCTGAAATACAGGATCCCAAAAATTACCTTTTTTCCGTTTTTGTAGTCACAAAAATTAATCTCACGTGATCGCAGGTCAAGACTCCATAATTCTGTCAATTGTTTCTTAAAGGGTAGGTCTCATACTACGAAATGCATATTTCCAGTTCGTCATTGACCCTCAATGCTCTGAAATACAGGGTCCCCAAAATGACCTTTTTTCCATTTTTTAAGTTACAAAAATCAATCTCACGTGATCACAGATCGAGACGCCATAGGTTTGTCAACTGATTCTTAAAGTAGAGGTATTGTACTAAGAAACGTATATTTCGAATTATTGATTGACCCTCAATGCTCTGAAATACGGGGTCACCAAAATTACCTCTTTTTGTTTTGATAGCTACGAAAGTAGCCATTTTTCTGCTGCCATGAGGGTTAACCATACAACCAATGGGCTGATTAAGTTAATACTGAGCAGTACTACACACTTTAACCCTCAAAACTGTGATTGACCCTCAATGCTGGGGTCAATAAAGGCTCGAATTTGGCATTTTTTCATTTTTTTCGACAAAGTTTGGCGAACCCTTCCAGTTTGCAGGGAAGGTGAACCATGAAATTCACAAAAGAATTTGATTAAGCTATCTAAGGACATGTTGTTACCGCAAGAATTACTTTGGTTGACCCTCAATGCACTGAGAAAATGTTGTACAAAGATATGTCGATTCGAAAAAAATACCGGGTCGCGACCAACTTTGAGAATTTTTGTAGGCCGAAAAAAAATTTTTTCGGGAAAAAGAAAAAATAGGGGTATTCTAAAATCATTAGAAGTATCCATCATAAAAATTTCATCAAAATCAAAAATTGTCACTATAGTGACCTGCCCGCTCCTTATAAAATCTGCCTCTTAACACTACACCTGTGCAATTCCGCTCATAAGTTTGTTTTCTTTAGAATTCTAAACGAGATATCATCCGTATTTTTCAAAATTTTACATAGAAAAGGCTCAGAAACATAAATAACCACTGAAATTCCTCTGAATTCCACTAAACAAGAAAAAAATTAAAAATATCTCATTAGAAACATCTGTAAGGCGCCGATGGTGATATCCAATGACAAACAGGAATTCGCCCCCCTTTAACCGTTTTCTTTCAATGTATGAGGTCGGAGAACATCAAATGTTTATTTTTCTAACATTGAAAGCAAAGAAACATAACAGTGCAAAGAGCAACTGTGAACTTATACTGAGTTTCAGAAAAAATTAACGAAACTCGAAAGCAGGCGTTTTTTAGGGGATATGGACAAATTTCGATAACATTAAGCGGCCTGTTGGTGCATAGTTGATCACAATAAATGATGTATTTTACATTAAATTAAATAGGAATGATCGGGACCTGTTGATTTCGATAACATTATCCGATTGATAACATTAACCGTGATCACATTAAGCGGACTCGACTGTATTATGAATTTCTGAACATAACTGTAGAAAGGTTAAAAAGGGTTTAAAAATTTTAAAAAATTACGTTTATTGTTAAACTTTCTTTCTGGAAATTTTAATTGTGTTTTAATTTTTTTCTAACAGGTTTACGTTACGCAGAAGCCATATTTTTTAAACAAAATGTTTTATTGTCAGTAAATTTTATTGTAACTTAACACTTTAATCATAGTGGTGTTATTTTCTATGAAGGAATTACATACTTTTCGTCAGTTGATCAATTATAATATTATTAATTATTACATACCATTTTGATTTGGGCATCATTGACAGTATTAAACACGAAATATCGAGCATTTTCGTACACTCCCTTAAAAACTTCTGAAGATTATCTATACGCACATGAACAGGAGTAAAGCATTTTCCCGAATCAAAATACACCTGCCTGCACTTAATCTTGTTTCTTTCAGAAGAGACATGCTTAGAAATGTCTGTTCCTATTTGGGGGATTTTATGTTGGTTTGCATTCAAATAAACGAATTCCGACATGCACCGAGAATACGATGTGAAGAAAGAGCTTACACTCAATTGGTTGAGCTCATTTTGCAGTGCTACGTCTCAGGAATATGAAAACATTCGCCCGTATGTGAAGTAAATTAAGGTTGTATGGAAATACATTGAAGGAAAACGAATGTTGTGTAGCATTATATTTAACAGTAAGATACATGCCAAAAATGTAATTTTTTAGGGAAGAAATTACTACACATGTTTGTATGGAGTTAAGCACATTTTCCCATCTATTTTGGACTTGATATAGAAATAAAGCCTCTGAGCACTTGGGATTTCTATCATATATACTTTAATAGGATTTCTACATATTTTGTTTTGAACAGGATAGTCAAGCCTAAGAAAAGCTGTTATTATAAAACAGAAAAAAATTTTTATTTTTTAAACTTTAAATCATAACGATCATCAAACTACTCGTTGATGTTATAATATATGTCAAAAATGGAGACTAGTTTATAGGGACTAGTGAACTGGACTATTTATATTTAGTTTGTTTAGATATATTTGGCAACTAGTTAGAGATGATATGTTTTTTAAAATGATTGGAATTTAGTAATTGTTTTTGGATCTTTCAGACAATAGTGGTTTAGAATTGGTAGTTTATTAGTGATGTGCGAGAGTATTATATTGATATGTTAACTTTTATCTAAATTAATTAAAACAATAGTATTTTTCTAAAGCCTGATCTTCTTTTACACCTCAGAGAGTTTCCACCCGGATTTAACGAAAGAAAAATAATTTGTCGCTAAGAATCAGCTACAGGGAAAGCGACATGGCATCCCTTGCCCGGATGGGAAACTCTAAGCAAGTAAGATTTTCATTGGATGATATAAATAGTTGAAAATATCAAGAATTGAAATTCGTACTAAGAATTCAACTATCGATACTGTCATTAATTGCAAATATGGAGCTAAAGAAAAGATTGCAAATAATAAGGACAGTTTCACGAAATGGAGTCAATAAGCTTATTAGAAAAATAGAAAATGAGTTATTAAAAGAAGAAATCGACTTAGATAATTTTGAATTAGATTTAGATGAACTCTCGTACAGACAGGATGGGTTAATATCCCAAAACAAGAAGATCGAAGCAGAGATATCAGATGTGGAAGAGTTATTGGAAGAACTAGAAACAGCTGGGGAATTAGATGATAGGATTTTTCGCGTTAAGTATAAGGCCAAGAAACGCATTAATTCTATAAAGACCAGATCCTCTGCTGTTAAAGATGAAACTTTTCCACTTAACAACTCTGCTAAAGTGGAAACTACCATTACAGAAAAGAAACAGCACGATGCTGTTATGATTAAGACAACAGGAAAGGAAGAGATTGAAGAAGCTACAAAGATTTATGCCTCCTCTTCACCTGTTGAAACAAAGATCCCCAAAACGATATACCAGTTTGAAAAGAATGAATGTCGAGAAGACGGTGGCAACACTGTTTTGAAGAAACCTGTAGTCGACAATATGGAAGAGAAGCAGCAAGATGCTAAGTTGAAGAAAACAGGAGAGAAAGAAGTTGAAGAAGGTTTGCAGATTTATGTCTCCTCTTCACCTATTAAGACGGCATTACCGACGAGATGTCGAAAAGACGACGACTTGATTGCACCGAAGCAACTGGCCACCAATAGATGTGGAGAGAATCCTCCGGAGTTGTGGCTGGATGAAAAGAAGAAAATCGAAGAATGGATTGATGAAAAAGAAGAAGATATCAAGACTGAAGAGATCTTTAAAAGAGGGAAAAGAGAAGATGGTGAAAGACTATCACCAAGGGATAAAAAGAAGAAATCAGTTCAGAAAGAAAAAGAAGGGAATTGTGTTACAGAGAAGTTAGTGAATAGTTTAGAAACCAATTCCACAACTAAACGTAGGGAAGAGGTGATTGGAAATAAAGAAGATGAAGAGAACCAAGAGGGTAAAAAGGATCTGGAGAAATGTAAGGATAGAGAAAGAGATGAAATACCGAAAAAGATGAAGAGAAGGAAGAAACGGAAAAAGGTGATAAAATCTGAAGATAAAGAAGAGGACGAAGAACATCCATCGAAGAAACAAGAAAATGGAATAAAGAAAAGAATATCAGAGGATATGCAGTTTGATGATGGGAAACTAAGAGAAGACGGAAGATACTTGTCTGAAGGCAAGTTCATGAGACTGACGAAGATTAAATATGAGAAGAGAAGATCCTGCAAAGTTTCTCCAAATAAGAAAATGTACAAGAACTTAAAGCTCCCTAAAGTAGAAAAACAAGAATTTAAGATAAAAAGACCTGGCAAATTTAAAATCGAGAGAAAATATATTAAATGGAAAGAAGAGATTGACCACTAGATGATTTGGAGCTTCCCCCCACCTAAAGAATTTCTTTAATGAAGATCATAGAGTTTTGAGTTTGAATTCGCATTTCCAAACTCAAGGTGGGGAGTGTCAAAAATGGAGACTAGTGAAAGGGACTGGAAAATATGGAACTAGTTTATAGGGACTAGTGAACTGGACTATTTATATTTAGTTTGTTTAGATATATTTGGCAACTAGTTAGAGATGATATGTTTTTTAAAATGATTGGAATTTAGTAATTGTTTTTGGATCTTTCAGACAATAGTGGTTTAGAATTGGTAGTTTATTAGTGATGTGCGAGAGTATTATATTGATATGTTAACTTTTATCTAAATTAATTAAAACAATAGTATTTTTCTAAAGCCTGATCTTCTTTTACACCTCAGAGAGTTTCCACCCGGATTTAACGAAAGAAAAATAATTTGTCGCTAAGAATCAGCTACAGGGAAAGCGACAATATATTTCATATGTTACTGTAAAATCTAAATACCAGTTTCTAAAATGGGAAAAATAAATTCAAAAACAAAAACTTAGAGTATAGGTTATTAGTTTTAAGTTTAGTACAATTAGAGCTTTCAATTTTTTTAACATACATTTTTTAAACAAAAATAACTTCATTAGATTCCGTCCTATCGGCTGTTAAGAGTTTAACCCTTTATCTTCGACATTATGATTCGCTGCAATTTTTTTTTCGTGTAAATATTTTTTGAGTCACTAAATTGAAAATTAAGGGATATTCATAAATAAAATAATAATATTCGGAAAATTCAATTTGCTAGAGCCAATTTATTAAATTGATAATTTTGAGTACTGTCAGTACACGGAGTGCTACAATATTCTCAAAATACAAAAAAAACATGGATTTTTAATTGCAGTTTTAGGTCTTAAAAATAATACAATTTACTTTTGACTTTAACTACTTTTTTGGGGGAACAGCATTGAGAATCATAAGAATCCGAAATGATATCATGGGAATCGAAATGTGATAGCTGAAAGCACAAGTTCAGTTAAATCTATTCGCATTTACCTCTAAAATACTCATCATAGAACCTTTGCTGATTTTTATCCTTGGAGAGGAAAACTGAGTCAGGATTCGTAAAGAGTTAGGATATTCGTATAAGAATGGTTATTACATGTAATTTTAAAGTTCGTGGGACTTGTAAGTACCGTCTGTAAATAAAGGGTTAAAAAATTAACATATTTCAAATTCTTCAAACAATTCTGTTAGGGTTGATCAATTAAGGATAAGAGTTAGATGTAAAAATAGTTTTACCTATAATACTTGTATTTAGTTATAATTTAAATATCGTATTAAAATTAAGTAAGTATAAGATTTGAAAAATCAAATAATGAAATCCAAGATTCTAAAGGTAGCACAATGAAATTGAAATTCATAAAATCCCCTACATTATATAATTTTAAATTAAATTTATATTTAGAGAGTGGAGCTTCATTTTTGAGAAAATACATTCGTGAAATTTGATGTGTTACTTCAGTAATAAATTCAATTTTATTCTTTATTTGTATTAAATTCAAAACAAAACCAGAAATATTTGCGTAAATTTTCAATTCAATGGAAATATAAAATGAAGGATCCATTTGTTGAGGTCCCTGAGGGACAGAGTTATCCGAATGCATATGCTTCTATTTCCATCGGCGTATCTCCTAGCATAAATTTCATTGAAATGACATTTTCGTAATTAGTTTCTAAAAGATTATCTGGAATTTACATAACACCAGAATTAACTGTTGATCTTGTTTGATAAGAGCTTGTATTAATTAGTTAGAGGCCTCAACTGCATTGTGAGCAAAGTATTCATGTAATTGAAGCAAAATAAATTATTTAAAATATGTACTACATCAGTATAAACTATTTTGTTTTATAATTAACTAATGGACTCAAATAATCAAGTTTTTAAATTTATTCCAGAAATTGAAATTATTAACCGGTATCCCACACTTAATAAGATTTTTTTTTAATTTTCAACATAAGGATTGTATTTTAAACAGTTAAATGTAATTTAGTATTATTTAGATTAAGTATATTAGATCGTCAGTAATTCATTTGGACTTAAAGAAAAGTTTGAATATGTATTTCAATCTTTTGCATAAAAAATTTCTTTATTAAAAAGAATAAGAGTTTTCCAATTTTTTTCGTTTCAGTTATTTTCTTTACTTCGTCGTGGAGATCTACGAGTAGAAAATACAAACCCTTAATGGACCCCAAAAAAGTTCCTGTAACAGGATCATAGAGATAATGATTTAAAAGGATTATTTAAGTACTTATTGTGGGTGAATGGTGTAGTTTTTAAAATTTAATAAGTTTAAGTTATTTCTTATGATTAAAAGAGGATTTAATGTAAACAGTTTTTAGTGTCTTTTATGTTGATTAAATTTCACTTTCCAATATTGAACGCGTCCAAATCTGCAAACTAATCTTCAAAATCCAAACCTAAAATGTATTGTGGTTCAACCTTTTCTAAAATCAATGAAATTTAAATCATAACGTATGTTTTTCCCCAATCGGTACCTATTCCACTTAAAAACCTCATAAACTGTGTTAAATATCCCCTGAACTACTTTGGGAGGGGGGTTGAGTCGCATATTATGATACATTTTGAAGTAGGGATCCTGTGTGGGACGTAATTTGTGAAAATGAGTCGTTCAAAATTCTTGACCGTAAATTTTTTTTATTTGTGTCAAAATGCTGAAAGAAACCTTTCCTCCATTCTTTGGTTTGTTTCAGCAGTAAAAAAAGTATTTAATTCATATGCTCACAGTTATAAGAATAGATAATTCAAATTTCATTTCTTAATTTGCTTTAACTTAAGTTTCAAATGTGCGACACCACGGTGGCGGGAAGGGACTAAAATACTGCTCAACCGCCACGAGAAAAACTTTGACGGATAAACAGAATTTGTATTTGAAATCGAAATTAAAAATCGAAGCGTTTTTGAATTACAGTTACCCCCAAAATAGAGAGGAATAATCCGTTTGTTGTTGTTGTTGTTGTGTGCCACTTGGATCAACCTAAGCTCCTATTTGACCATACCTAAGCTCCATAGGGGTTCAAGCCAAAGGGGGTGCGGCTCCTGAGAAAGTGAGGCCCATAAATGGCAGGAGTCCGACTTCTGCCTCATGAGATATGATAGATGCTGCCACCTCCACAATTTTGCCATGTCTCTGAAGGGGAGGGAAATAGTCTCCAGAAACCTGGACCGGTGGTAAACTGCGCCATGACGGAACACATGACTTTCAGACCCACAGATTTAACGAGCACGTACTCCGCATATACTCGGTGGATCTTTAGCGGTGTCGGGAATCAAACCCGGGACCCTCCGAGTCCGAAGCCGATGCCTTAACCACTTGGCTCCCCACGGCCCTAATAATTCGTTTTCATAACATATTTTACGTTTTATGACATATTTCAGGTTTTTTATCGTGACGGTCGGACAATATGACAACAAGTGACATAAGGGGGAGAGGATTTGTAAAGTCATTGAAAATTGAGCAACGTGATTTATGATTGGGCCCTCAACCTCTTAACCTTATCTCCATTTTAAACTTTGAAAATCTCATTCACCGGAACCAATCCATCATCCGTATAAAAAGTAATCACGATATTTGCATCATCCGACATCTTGTGACAAGACTCCCTCTTTTCCGAAGACAAACAAATTGCCATCACTTCCCAAACAAGATCGTTAATCGATTTCCGGTGAATTTTGTTTCATTTTATTCCCTCTTCTGATTACCGCTTTTTTTAGAGGGGGGCTCCTTCTAAAAGAGAGTAGAACAAACAGCTGGTTGTAAGGCTTGACAAGAACTCTCGTCCCTGGGAATACTAATGGGATCCCTATCAACCATCACTCTTCCTGGACATCTCTAAATTATCTCTCTCTCCAGGATGAGTAATCGTTGCAACATGAAATTGTAATATGATGTTTTTTCCCCGAATCAATTTCCGTGGAAGATGGTCTCTTAACCATCAAACAAAAACGTGAGCTGAAGTTGGTTAAGGGATATTTTTTGGGGGGAACGGGGATTGGGGAGATTGAATTTCGCTTACTTAATGTGTAAAATGGGTGTGATGGAATTGTATTTTCGTGCTGCGAGTTTAAAAATGAATGTAGTTTTCAATATGACGTGGATTTAAAAATGGGTTATGGGTATTTTTGGTTTTGAAATGTAAAAGACAAATAATTCTAATTTTCTCTTATAGTTAGCTAGCCGACCAGCTACCAAAAATTGATTTTGCTCCATAGAATAGTGCCATTGTATTCCCTATTCATTCTACTTATGTTAAACCTAGACTTTTTAAGTTGCATTATTAAACTGATGTAACTCTGTATGCTCTCTTTTTCTCTGTTTTTCTCCTTCCATCTGTCTCTCTCTTTTACTTATACTCTTTCTCTCCCTCGTCTCACTCCCTGTAGGAGAGAAAGAGGCGCTGTAAGGCGCACACGAGTAACTTTCGTCACCATGACAATAGGCATCATCGTCACGTCGCTGTCACCGAGAAAAGTGAGTGGGCAAACGAGAATGTGACATTTTTCAAAATTACCGCATGGTGCGCATGGCCATACTGTGTGCGCATGATCATAGAATCAGAATAACAGATATATCATTTCGCCTCAGCCCTATCTCGTTAGATAATGACAGAATTGTCATGCATGTGTCTCATAGTCAGAACAATGGTGACAAAACAGTTACGGTGACAAAAGTTTCCCATGTGTGCCTACTATTAGGCTAAGCGCGCACTAGATACTTCTGTCGCGACGACTATAACACAAGGTCACTCGAGAGCAATGCATCTCTAGGGCGAGATTCTTGGCAATCGGTCAAAAGTCTCGTCGCCTAATGCGCGTGCTCTAGCTTCTTGCAATAGCCAGGGGGATAATTGTGTCTCTATCGCCGTGACAAAAGTATCTAGTGCGCGTTTAGCCTTACTCTGTAGGTTCTCTCTTTGCATATTTTTTTCTCTTTTTCATACTCTCTATACTAATTTATATTTTTCTCACTTCTTTTCTGTTCCCTTGGGTGGCCTCTTTAAACCATGTATTGATGAAAATATTCATTTAAATTACTCTCCCCTTAAACTAAAATGGAATTTAGATTGTTGAAATATTTGAGTTCTGTAAATGAAATGCAAAAACTAGAAATGTAATGCTGTATACATTACAGGTAAAGGAATTTTATCAACGTGTGATTTGAAACCGTACAATATCTAGTATGTTTGTATTTTAAGTTTTTGATTTTAAAACATTTACAAATAACACATAAAACGAACAAATTACTCTTAAAAAGCTAAACATTTTAGAATACTTGCAAGACGTTTAGGACAAATATCAGGTAGAAACAACTACGTCCCTTAGTATAGACCAGGCGTGCCGGACTGGGACTCCCGTCGGAGCCAAAGCGGTGGCAACGCGGTGGCAACAGAGCCAGTCATTCTCTCGGATGGGTTTCCGAGCTTTCCCAACGCTACCGAATCAAACGAGCTGGCGCGCGCACTTCATTTGAAAAGTGTGCTGTGATTTCCACTCTGAGTTTTAGGATCGTGGCTTCGTAATAGTATTTTTTATCTATTTGAAAGGCGGTAATTAGCAGTTTCCGTAGCATCTGTTATTTATATACATTCGTGGCATTTGTTTACAAAACCGGCGGATTGTTTAGGTCTGATTTTTTCCCGTTATCCGTTGCTGTTGATATTAGCAAATCATAAGTATCAAGAGGCTGGCACCAATTAAGAAACTTTTCAAGGGGGATGCGGTCTTTTTTATTATTTTTTGGAAGTAAAATAAACTCACTTATTCAACTCGTTTTGATACGCTTCAACCTAATTCTAAAGATTTCATGGTAGAATTTTTGCGTTTTGACAATTTAAGTTGTAATAATAGACATACAAGTGCCAATGGGGTCTGGGGGTCCCCTCCTCAGAAAGTTTTTAAAAAAATACCTTAAAATAACAGGGTTTTATTTTTTACTCAAATTGTTGTATAAAACCTTGTATACAGAAAAAAAAGGGTTTTTTTCGGGAGCCGTACCTTGTGTCAGAGCAAAGGGTGGGGCGATGGCCCCCTCCGCCCCCCTTAATCCGTCCCTGTCAAGAGGGACAGAGTCACTACTTTTATGTTTTCAGTTGAAAAATATCTAAATTTTGTATGGATGAAACATTATTAGACGTGAATACTGCGCGTTAATTTCTATTGTGATCGGCGAAGTTTGTTAACATGTATCGCTTGTCTTGATTTCCCCAATCCGATCTGCCGTTTGTTACATCACTGAAGTTAGCAGGCAAGTTTCAGCGAGGTTTGATGATTCCTTTGGTTCACTGTTTCATGCTTTTAAGGGGAAAATGGATGATCGTTTGAAAATTCGATTGAAGTTTGACCTGATCACTGTTTTTTTAACATTTTATGGATCACAAGGATTTAATACAATTTTAGGAAGCTTTTATAGGCCAGCCATAAAATGTTGACTCTACTTTAAAGTTCTCAACAGATAAACTACAGAAAAAACAGTACAAACTACAGCAGATCTTGCTAAAAAATCCGAAATTTTAAAGTGGACATTTTGAAATAATAGGAAATTAGAAACTCCAACATTTATTTTACAGTGATTTTAAGTCATAGAGTTATTTTGACCAGTGGTCAAGCAACATGAAATATAATTAGTACAACCTACTTTACAAAGGAGTCCCTATAGTTAACTAAGCAGAGGAAAAAAAGCAAAAAGTTGAAAAATACAAAAATTATTAGTGGTCAAAGGGGAATGACCAAAGGTCGGGGCTTCCGAAAAAAACCATGAAAAAGAGAGAGAAGGTCAGAAAAGCTTTTGGTAGTGAGGAAAAAGGGGATTGATCACTGGTCAAGAGATGTTGACCAGTGGTCAAGATCAAAATGTTATACGTTTCAAGGCGTTTGGTTTGAGACCCAACATGACCTACTTCAGTGCCAAAGCATTGAAGTAGCAAAAAGTTAATCGGATTGACCAAAGGTCACCCGGAACCAAAAACACATGATATAACAATTGGGAATACAAAATATCAATTAGCAACTCCAAAATTAATTTTAAAGTGATTTTTAGCCATACAGAGTGATATTGACCAGTGGTCAAGCAACATGAAAGCAGCTTTCGAGAACCGACCCTAACCAAAAACACATGTTATAGCAGTTGGGAATACAAAATATCAATTAGCAACTCCAAAACTAATTTTGTTATTATTTTTAGCCATATACAGAGTAATATTGACCAGGGGTCAAGCAACATGAAAGCAGCTGTCGAGAACCAACCCAAACCAAAAATATTAAGCCCGCTCCAATTTCTAACACTGTCGGGCAAGCGGCTTATCGGCTATCGCCGTGATCTCGGCAAGAAAGTGCAATTCGTTCAACCTACGGAAAGAGCCGACCTCACTCGCGCTAGTTCGGATAACTTCGGATTTGACTCCCGTGGGAGTCCCAAACTTTTGCCAGGGAGTCAGAAAGTATGAAGGAGTCCCAGTTCGGCACCTCTGGTATAGACAATCATCACTAAAAAAACCATGCCCTAAAGTTAAAGCTGAGTAGTATATGCAAAATTTTAAGATTACGTTAATTCTATCGGTCTTTTACTACTTCCATGAATCTTGTTATTGATTGAAAATAAATTCTTAAGCGAAATATCCTACTACTATTATAATTGTGAAATGTTTGTCTGGATGTTTGTTACTCTTTCCTACTACTATTATAATTGTGAAATGTTTGTCTGGATGTTTGTTACTCTTTCACGCAAAAACTACTGAATGGATTTTAATGAAATTTTACTATAATGTAGCTTATACATCAGAATAACACATAGGCTATAATTTATAAAGAGAAAATCGGTCCTTCATTCTTCTTTTCCAATTTTTCTTCTTTTTTCACTTATTTTTCCGTGTTTGAAAACCTGTTTTACCAGTCATACAACGAGTTAAAAATAAAACATTGTTTCAAATGAGAGAGATCACTAGACTTTTTCATTTACTACATCTTTTATTTTAGTTTTAAACACTGGTTTTAAATTTGTTAATTTGTTCACTAGACTTACTAATTTACTAGACTTTTTATTATGGTTTCAAATTTGTTATTTTATAAAGGCACCAAGATATTAAACATTACCAGGAACATCGGGATTGTAAAAAGTGACAAGAACACCGGGATTGGAAAATTAGCGAGAACATCGGGATGGAAAAAATTACCGGGTTATAAAAATTACCGAGAACACTGGGATAGGAAA
Source organism: Tetragnatha versicolor (assembly GCA_024610705.1). NCBI lineage: Eukaryota > Metazoa > Arthropoda > Arachnida > Araneae > Tetragnathidae > Tetragnatha > Tetragnatha versicolor. The sequence continues at coordinate 11,423,261 of JANDEH010000017.1, read as the reverse complement.
TTTACCATAAAGACACCGGGAATACCGGAATATAAAATTACCGAAAACACTGAGATAGGAAAATTACCGGGACCGCCGGGATTAGAAAAATTACCGTGACCACCGGGATAAGATTACCGGGAACACTGGGATAGGAAAGAGGTGCCTGGGATACCGGGATGATTTGTAATATTGCTAATTTACAAAATCATAAATGTATTTTAAGAAATATTTAAAAAAATAAATTTATAAACTCCCCCCCGTGCAAGGCCGGGTATAACAGCTAGTAGTTTATAAATTTCACATACTATCTTACCTAAAGAAGGGAGGGATTTTGTTCGTATTTCCCAACTGTCAAAAAAAGGTACAGGAGGAAATGCCTTTCAGTCTATGTGATGTAAAAACGGGTATTTCTGAAGTACAAGACGAGGATTAAAGAAAAATTTTCCTTATAATCGGATTTAAAGACTCAGAGATCCAGAAAACTGTCGGTTGGTTTAGGAAAACTATTAAAATACTGACAGAAATCTTTGAACTTTAGAAAACTTACTATCAAAATATCTTTTAGCGATTTTGCATTTATTTAGTAACAAGACTATGGAATTTTATTTTGGGTGTATAGCAAATCGCACAAAAAAAGCCGAAACGTGAAAAGTGGTTTTTGAAGTTCCCTAATCAATTTCTACTTTTCGTTTTTATACGTTTGTGTCTGAGTAGTTGGTAAATTGACATCAGCATGTACAGGGTGGTTATGAAATAACATACTTACTTTAAAATTATCTTCAGACGAAACTACTGGTCGAAAAAATATGAAATTTTGAAAGGGGTATATTGAAGGAATGGGAATTGTCTTGAAACAAAAAAATTAGTAAATTAATTTATTTAATTAAATTTTTACCTTGGATTTCGGACCGTCTCCAGAAGTCTAGAAGGTAAATGTTTATTAAATCTATCATATCAAGCACTTAAGAAAACCGAAATTATAACTACCCCCTTTACTCAACAGATTTGCGTGATATTTTAAGGATAAATAATTTTTTCCTTAAGTGTCTCTGATTTGATAGTTTTAATAAACATTAAAACATTTACCTTTTAGACTTTTGGTTACGGCCCGAAAACTAATATAAAAATAATTTAATTAATTAATTTACAATTTTTTTATTTGAAAAAAAATTCCCATCCCTTTAAAATTTCAGGTTTTTTCCTCCAGTAGTTTCGTCTGTAAAGAATTTTAAAGTAGGTATGTTATTTTATAACCACCCTGTATCTAACATCTCTAGATGAACATTTAAAAGAACTTGATATTTTTTAGAATTTATTGTAAAAAAAGTATTTTAAAATTTCAAAACATAGAAAACTTGAAAACCTCTAAAAACTACCAAAATTAACAAAATTTAACTTGATGATACTTAAATGAAAACATTTTCAACTTACCAGTTAACCATTTTATTATGTTTGGTTATAGCCCCAATTATCTCGAGAAGAAAAATAAATATATTTTCTTTTTTTTTAACTTTTTTTATCTTATTTATTTATTTGAACAAAGAACACAAAACGCAAACAAAAGTACAGTCAACATAGTCGCCTGGGACCTCTTGGTCCATTTAGGTGACCAAATAAATATTTAAATGAAAAAAAACATAAGAGTGGCAAACAGGGCGTCATAAAAGTAATACATATTTTCGGTCATACAGACACAATAGACACAAAACCATAATGAAGGACACGGAAGTAAAACAATCAACATTAAAAATGTTTCTATATTTTCTGTAGAAAACAAAAATCCTTTATATTAGTTTTTTTTTAATACATCGGCATTTTTTTATTTTGGTTCACTTTAAAGTAAAGTTTAATTTTTTCAACTCATACAAATTTATTTTTCTACGAAGCTTGTTGTGGTTTACAAAATTATTTGTATAACACCATCCCCTTAAACATAAAAGATTTTAACTTAAAGCAGACAGAAATTTTCAAAAAATTAAGTCCTGTAAGTTTTAAAGATTTTAGGGAGAACTATCATTTTAAGATAACAGATAGTCCAATACATAGAGTACTGCCCTCTTTTTCTTAGGTAGGGTATCTAAACTATTTCATAAAAATAAACTCTAAGAAAACAATTGTTATTTCATACAAATTGTCTTCTGAAAATTCGAATACCCATGGCTCTTATACGTACTGCGGTAATTTCTTTTACAAAGTGAAAAACACTTCGAAATATTTATTATTCTACTCTATTTCTAGGTAAGGTTAAAACAATTTCAAGCTAAAGTAGGATATAAAATCCATCCTCTGGGTATCGTTTTAAAAGGACGTGCTTTCAAAAATCTCTGAAAAACGGTTTACGTGAATAGAATTGCCAAAGGACGTTTTTACTTCTTCAAATATTTTTATGTGCCTAACCTGAAGTAACTAAAAATATTAATCTTTAAAAAATTATTGATTCTCATTTCAGTACATACAACTACAGGTATTTTTATAATAACGGAATTCTTAGGATCAGGATTGTAAAATTAGAACTTGGAAAAGGGCAAAATATTTATTTCTGGTGAATTAATAGGGAATACAACACTAACTTTTGGAAATTCTGTATTTCGACTATTGTAAATCATTGATGGATTATGAAACGCATTTCTTCAAATTTTTAGATTTTTTTATCATTTGGTTTTTTAATTAATTTTCGAAAATTACTCTCTCTAGAATTGGAGGTGTGACCTACGTGACGTCCCTTCTGCTTTCGCCCGAATCGTCAGCCAATAAATGCTTTAAAGGATAGTAATTAGCCATTGCCGAATACGCTTTCGTACAAGTGTGTGACGTCAAGAAGTGACGTCATGCTCCACACCCAGAATCCTTCTGCACATTGCAGTTTGAAAAACGTTTTATTCTCTATTCAAACCGCTGTTTGGAAAAAAGTAAAATGATTAAAAGATTGTATTAAATGACAGGGGATAAAATAGGAATTTTTTTTTTCAGATTTTTTAAGCTTTGCAAGTTTTATTGTGCACTAAAATAAATATATTACCTATACAAACATTTTTTTTACTCTTGCCGAAGAGGATTTCTGTTTGTTTTCTTTTGTATTATTTTTTTTTGTTTTGCATTTGGTTGCTTTGTCTTCATATTCCCTTTGTCTCTTTATATTGTATTTTTTGTGTTTGCTTTTTACAAATACTTTCCAAATAAATATGAATAACAGAATATTGTTTTACATGAAAGGGTAAGGATTCTTTCGTGAAAAATCTTATCATGTATCAGTATTAAAATTTTTCAAGCATTAAAATTGGCCTTACAACTGGAAAAAAGGAGGTTTTTAAGGGAACTTACCAAATATTAATAACATTAAACGATATATTAAACACATAAAACCATATTTTTTTTGTTTAATTTAAATAGGAGTGATCGGTAGCAGTCATTTTCGATAACATTATCCGATTGATAACATTAAACGTGATCACATTAAGCGAAATCGACTGTATAAGTTTAATATTATATAAGTGTTATTTTTAATTAAAACAAACAAACTTTGGAAGGTATAACAGCTTAAGTGTCTCAAATATATGTCCTCGTCTATGGTAGAGAGCCCGTATACGGGAAAGAGGCGACAACTCAGTTTAGCGCGCGCAGATCGGTAAATCGGTTTTCTGTTCGCCACAGGCGGAGATAGGTTTCCATCCATAGGATTAGCATGGGAAGCGAGACAAGCGGCATGATACAGTTTGGACAGAATTGGATGCGCAGAGACTATTTTAAGCGAGTTGTCGCCTCTCTCTCGTATACAGGCTCTCTAGTCTATGGTACTGCTGGAAAAGTAAATACTTTTTCTTATATTTATCACTAGGAACTGTCATTTTGGAAGCTGAAGGGTGGTCATTTTGACCGTTTTGTATTTTTAAAACGTGTTAGTTATGCACTTCTACTTTTGTGACTTTTCCTAACTTATGCTGCTATTATTGCTGTACAAATTTGGTTTAGTTTGCTAAACGGGTTCCGGAGATATTGAAAGAACTACCTAGAACCCTCAAACACAGTCATTTTGACCGCTATTTTACGTTCTTATTTCTACTCTGTGGCTTAAATTTTAATAACTTTCGGTTCTACGACGTACCTAAGATGGTTCCTCCACAAAATTAAAAATATTTTATTGTTTTTACAGCAGAAAAACGTCAAATACATATTTATTTTGTTACATATCCCTTTGCCAAGCTCTTTATATTTCCCAGGCCTGTTTTATGGTTTTGAATGAAAGATTTATTATTTCCTTCGTCGAAAAACAAAAACATTCAATGCTACACTAATTTATTATGTTTCACAAGATTTTTACTGTGGGAAATACTATAGATGCATGCCTAATATTTGTCAAGATACACCATTTTGCAAGCAAAGACTTGATTCATTGAAACCCATTTGGATTAAGTTTTAAAAAGTTAACAGTGTTATAAGGAATTTTTGAAGCATACCAGCGATTTTGAGAAAATGATTCGACTAAAAAAAGTTTTTTATGCGATATTATGTCGTTAATGAAATGGCTAGGATATGCACACGCACAGTAATTGCCGGATCGGGATGAAAGAAGGTAAGACATTTTTTACATTGTACAGTTATATTGTATATCAAAATATAATTAGTAAAATAATTGGTAAACAACAATTTGTGTTTCAATTAAGAGAAAATAAGGGGGTCTAAGGTCTATTACTTCTCCTTATATAACATGCGTTAGTTACGTCATAAAGACGTCACCAGGTTTAAAATGCAAAGGAATGGCAGTACCAAGTTACTGATATATGCAACAATAAAAAAGTATTCCTTTGGTAAATATTCTTAACGTTTGCAAAGGTTATTGGATGTATGTAAAATCAGTTTAAAATAATCGTTTTTGTGTAATTTACTATAAAAAACGATATAAACGATATAAAATGCTTTTAAATATTGTATAATTGATGTTATTATTGGTATCTACAAGCATATTATGGAATTTTTAGCTCTAAAGTGTATTTTCGTCAAGGAAAACCTTGCTGTCAAAATGACTGTTTATGAGGGTTCTAGGTATGAGGCACTTGTCGGAGCTTCTAGTGTTATAGAGGTTTAAAAAATAGAGGTTTTTGTCAAAAAGAAGTTTGTCTTACCGAGAGTATACTGTATTTACCCCTATTTATCGAAAATGCATTAGTTATGCCGAAAACTCTTTCTATCGAAATTTTTTACCCGCCCCTTCGACTTCATCAAACCGAGAGTATACTGTATTTCTAAAAGATTGCTGACATTTCGAAATACTAACATGAGCAAAAAGGATTAAAGGAAAATACGAGTGTGTGCTTGGAAGGAAACCAAATCTCTAGCACAATTTCTCCGGAGAGATATTCAAGCGAAAAAGGATTCCCCGACCCAGAAAGCGATTAAAGATAAATGAGAAATATAATATTTCTTGAATGGCAAAGCTGGAAACTAGAGACGAAAAACGGAGGAGAATTGAACAAAAAAAATTGAAGTCAAGCAAATCTTCAAGCTCCCTTCTCAGTCGTAAGCCGAAGACAAAGCTTAATTGAAACAGATTTTATTTCTTGGCGAGGTCTGAAAAAAAAATTCCAAAAAAGTAAAGAAAGTGCGGGAAGTCCGAGAAAAGAAACCCAAGACAAAAAAAAGTTCACTGGTTGCTTTAGAGCTGGGGCAAAAAGTAGGAAATAGGGTGAAAGGTATTACTGAAGGAGAATTTCGGTGCAATAAGTGTAACTCCCCGATATGAACCAAAGAATGGAATTTCTGCTTCTTTCAGCTTTTTTCTTCTGGTTTGGCTGTCGCTTACAAGGGGAAGTACAAAACACCGAGGCAGAGTTATGCAAGTAATTTTTTTATCTTGGTTGCTCTCCCATAGAAATCTAATATAAGTTCCTGATGAGAATCTTATACTGCAATTTTTTATTAGGCCTAAAATTTTTAAACGTTGCTAATTGATAATTTAATCTAATAAAAAGGTTAGACAACACAAACAAAGGGATTTTTCCCCCTTCTTTACTTTACTTGTTATTGTATTGGGTTGTCCCATAAGTTCTGTTACTTTTTACGAAGTTTTGTCTTTGAAAATGTTTTATGAAAAACTGGTAATAGGTGGAGATTTCAAACAAAGGTGATTTTGATATATGCATATTTATGAACATAATGTGTGATTTTGGTAGTTCTCGTGATATTATTTCTTTTCAAAATGGCGGTTTGAAAAAAAGACCAAAAACGATTATTTTTGCGTAATTTTTTTCTTTTGTTTAAAAAACTAAGAAGAACGCATAATTCATGGCTAAAAAAAGTTTTACTGTATATTCGAAACGTTAAGATTAAGATGTCATAGTTTCAAGATGATTCGATAAGTTTAAGGGAGGAAATTTTGACTTTAAAACTTCATATATTTGCAATTTCACGTGTTTTTTAAAGCACACCTATTGTTTTTCTAAGCAGCTGGTATGAAGCAAATTAATGGCAGATGTTTTTTGAACCATAATGCTTGTTTCAACGGTTTAAACATAGAAAGCCTCTTTTCATAATATCGTTGAATTGATTTACTTCTAAATCCCAACGAGTTGTTTTTATTGTAGTGTTTTCGTATATGAATCAAATAATTGCTTTGTTCGGTAAGCATAAGTTCAGCGAGTGTAATTCTGATAAGCTAAAACTTTGCGCGCTTGCATTGTGCGCACTACTTTCTGAACTTAAGTTCAGATATAATTTAATATAGGGTGGGTTGGGGTAAAATGGGTCAATTTAAAGGTACCTTCACATTCTAAGTTTTATTTCTTCAAAACTATTACTTTTTAAGGATTTCTTTCAATTGGATCTTGACACTACAATCCTTCAGAACATTTTCATCTAATTTTATCAAATATTATTTTGTTATAAGTTGGTTAAACTTAGCATCAAAAGTAATGACCTATTTTACCCCAATGTGGAGTAAAATGGGTCTCATTGCAGAAAAGATGTCAAAAATATATTTATTACTAAATATACATGAAAATAAGAAAAAAGGCAATCGACTAAGCCGTTTTTATCTGAAAAAATTTGTTGTAAGTTGTACTTTTAGGAAATTGTAAACATTTGAAGTTAATGACCTTTGTTCCAAATGTAGCAATTAAAATACTTCTTTTGGAGAAAAAATAAACTTGTTTGACAGTTCAATGTATATTTGAAGGAAATAAGTTGGAAACATTGTTTTTACTTTATATAGAAGGCCTCTTAACTATGACCCATTTTACCCCAAGTACAAAATATCGTTATAAAAGATACAATATTTTATATTTTTCTAAGCTGATTGGCTTGAAATGTCTCTCAAACTTTCTTTTATGAAAAACTATCACAAAAGTATGTTCTAATTTATTACAATATATAGTTATTTCGAAGTTGGTAAACCCTGTTTTTTAGATGACATCATTTACGGTTCAAATTAAATATTTTTTCAGTCCTCAAATTCATAAATCTTAATTTTTGATAGTCGAAAAAGGATGCCAACAGATTAAAGAATATGATTAAAAAAATTAGTGAAAAAAAATTCAATTTAAATTTGATTTATATCGAGTTAATTAAAACTGACCCATTTTACCCCAAGACCCACTTTACCCCAACCCACCCTACTGCATATTTTAAATACTTGGTTCTTTCCTAAGCTTTTTTATTGATTTTTATCATAGAGTTATTTTTATGCTTTTTTCGTGAAAATTTCTTTGAAATGACTAACATTACTGAGGTAAGCTTTTTGCAAAAGATGTTATGTTTGAGACCAAAATTTCCTAAGTTAAACTAATCGAATTATCTTGAAACTATGACATCTTGAACTAAACATTACAAACTTACAGTAAAACTTTTTTTTAGCCATGAATTATGCATTCTTCCTAGATTTTTAAACAAAAGAAAAAAATTGACTGAAAATAGTCGTTTGCGGTCTTTTTTTCAAACCACCATTTTGAAAAGAAATAATATCACGAGAACTACCAAAATCACACATTATCTTCATAAATATACATAAAACAAAATCCCTTTTGTTTGAAATCTCCACCTATTGCCATTTTTTCATAAAAAATTTTCAAACACAAAACTTTGTAAAAAGTAACAGAACTTATGGGACAACCCAATATTTTTAAACATTTTCCTATGATATTAAAAAATGGTTGTGGTTTTATTAATAAGTGATATCTGTTTTTTTTCTGTATTAACACGTTGAACGAGTAGCTTTAACAACTTGTAAAAGTAATTTCTCTTGAAAAAAATATTTTTTTGTTCTGTCCTTTAGAAATTTTTTCTTTGTTTGTTTTATCATCCTTCAGAAACAAAGAGGAACTATAAAGCAAGATGCAAGCAGTAAAAAAATTACTTGAATTTTTATTTCAGAAATTTCAAGATATTTAAAAAGGAATATATAATTTTTATCTATCTATATTCCAACATGAAATTTATCAATATAATTATTCTTACTCAATTATTAATAAATTAGTCGAATGAAAAAAAAACAAATAGATGGATAGTTTATAGATTACGGAATACTCTCTAGTGCGTTAAAGGTACTTCATAATTAATTTTTACAACACACAATTAGCCCCAAGACTTTTAAAAAAACAGGTTAACACCTCGATTCAAAGCCACATAAATGGCTGTGGGATCCCCACAGGAAAAAAAGCTCGTCTTAAAAATTCTTCACGCAATCCCTCCTTTTTTATTCCACACCATCCTTATCACTCAAAAAAAATTGTTCGGTGCTGTAGCAGAAAAAAGCGGATCGTCCCGATAAAAAGCCAGGTTTGTTCCGACTTGATCCAAAGAAGCCCCTCGAAAAGTGATTTAACAACAATGTAAAGGATATATTGTGTAAAGAAAGTCAAGTAACTAAACCACTTAGGAGCAGACTGCCATTTTTTAGAGCAACCATCTCTTTTCGGCGTAAAAAATCGCCTCGACTGCAGCGAGTTTTAAAATTTGCATAACGGTATGGGGATAATGCAGTTTTTCGTGCCCTCAGTTGCCCGCTTTCTTTTGTTACTATGGAGTCTTTTAGCGCCTCATTGTTTATGCAGCATTTCTAAAAGGCGAGTGGCATCAGAAGTCTTTATAAAAGTGAGCATGGAGCTATTGGGTGCAGTTAGAACCCGGCCTAATGCATTCTGAGAATGAGATAAGAAATTAAATGGATATTTAGCCCCGGTCTTTGTTTTTTATACTGTTGATGAAAATATGAAAATAGGGTCATTTTTCTCCTGAGAATTAATATACTAGGGAACAGGTTTTTATATTCGAAAAAAAAACAGTTTTTATGATCGAAATATCCGGTAAATTTATAATTATAATCTTGATACTTTGGGATTCATTTTTGAAGATTTCAAATATTGATTGTCCAGATGCTTGCTTCTCTGTTATGTTTAGTTTGCTAAATTGTTAACTGTTAAACACAATTCAAATTTTTATGGGAGTAAATATATTTTTAAATAATTTTAAATAACTATTCTTGATATCTCCAAAAATTAAAAATGCATATTTGTTTTTCATCCAGTTCATTAAAATTATTTCTTGTATTCCTTAAAACACATTTTCTTAAAATTAAACTTACTACAGGTCTTGAATGATTTCGGATTAACGGTGTTATGGTTTCGTTACTTAATTTCTGAAATCATCTCATCACGAAATAATTTTCCTATATTGATTTTTACGACTCAAAACATTTTTATAAACTCTCACATATGTTTAAAAATTATCAGTTTCATATTTTGTTAAGAAAACTATTAAGCATTAACTGATATCAGATGACCTATAGCCGTAAACATAGCCGAAAGAAAGGTTTTCCTACTAATATTATTTTCCAATATCTCATTATTTTATCTTATCACGGACACTTTTTTCTTATCATTAATGTCTTATCAGCATTGATGGAGAGAGAAAAGTAGATTAAAGGGTTCTATACAAATATTTAATTGCTTCTTAAGATGATGACAGAAATAAAATTACATGTCTGATTTTATAAAGCTTCAACTATCCATATCTCCTTACTAAACGGATCGGGTAACGCGATACCAGACTGTTTTCGACAGGAATTTGTCGAAGCCTTGCTAACAGGAAGTTCAAACTATTAATAAATTAATTAATACTCTATCAAATCATTAGTTTATTAATTAGTTAAATATAGTTATGCGTTAGCCCACAACAAGCGATCATTATTCAGTGACTGTCCTCAACATAGACTTATATAAACACATTCCGCACTGAACTAATATTTCATATACATCGCATCTGCAATCAGTATTCGGGCTTAAATGCAGATTAATGTTTGAGTTACATCTCCATGCTAAATATGTCAGTTTCAAATGAGAGTACGCCCAGCTGAATATATTTAACAAATTGGTTTTAAAACAGTTTCCGAAATGCAGTTTTCAGATTTCACTGTGAAGCAATTTAAAATAAAACCTAAAAAGAGCTAGGTTTTTTAGTTAAAATGTGAAAAAGATGGTTTCACGAGAAATTTTAATTTATAGAGATGGATTATTTAAATATTTTGAAAAAAAGTTGATTAATTGTTTTCTTACAACTAGCAAATTTAAATAAATTAAAATAAAACTAAATTTCTATGTACGCCTCAGCATGTTTAAATGATTAGTTCAATTACGTACTATACAGATACAGGGAAATATCCTTTCTATGATTAAACAATGATAAAGAAATTAATAATTACTTACTAAGTAGTTATATTTGATAACCAAATATATACGCAAGAACTTCGTGATCAAAAATATATTTTAAAACTACTTTTAATGTAAGTATAAAAATTCCAATAAAATTAATTAGCTGGTATTGTAATTTTAATGAACTCACTTTGATTCGTGTTCGTTTATGTTTTAATTTGGAGTTAACTCAAAATTATGCTATTATATTTTAGGTAATTTAGACATCAATCTTCCTTTCTTTTTATTCACTTCATTAAAAATTATACTTTAACTTTTAGATGTCATGTTCGCACTCGAAAGGAAATGCAAGAAAAGATAACAATAAAAATTTATTACGAACACAACATAGGGAAACAAACTACATGTAAAGTAAATAAGAGAGGGTGAACAAAAGTGTGCAGTGGCATAAATACTGATTCTCTACATGACGTCCAACATCTCCAGTCCGAAATAGCTTGCTTGATTGGATTTTGACAGCTTGTTTGATTGGCTTCTCCCACAAACTGAAGTTTGGGGCTTTGTCTTATGCACATTCAAAACTTGACTAATAAGGAAGTTGCATGTGTCAGATTTTCAAAAGCAAACAAGTGTTCCGTATGGTTTTTTGTATGGTAAAATGAAATATATAGTCAATTTTAAAAAAATGTACAGGTAATTAAATATTTTAATTTAAAAGATGAGAAAAAAACACGTGACTGGAAACGCTTATTGTTTAAAGATGTCAACAATCAAACCATCAACTCCATTGCTTTCCAACAATGTTTATCGAATGATGACGTCAACATACGATGATCCAAAACTTTTGGCGTTTTCGCGCGCTTTTAAAAAGTGGATAAAAAAGTGGAAAAAGTGGATAAAAAATTTCTCTATCGGCCTCAAATTTTGGGTAGTTGCTTATATTTGCAAGAAGAATCGATTAAAAAAATAATAAAAATCATGCAACTTCCTCATTACAATAATTATTATTCTTTGGTTTTTAAATAATTCGTTAGAACATCATTGTAAAAATTTTAAAGCGAAACTCAAAACTTTTATTGAACATCCTTATATATCAATTTGAATTTATTTTATGGATTTCTTTCGTGAACACATCTAAATTATTCATTATTTATTACACAAATAAATCTTACTTTTTTATATATCTCAGTCAGAACCACAAATCAAAGTAACAATACTATCAATCGCTACGATATTTTGAATAATCATCACTGCAATTACTTTGAATACTAATATTTACACTAAATAGGTACTAAGTATTTACTTGTCACCAACAGATACGACGATTACAGCTCACATTAGTCACTTGATCAACGTTCACGCCATCTTCAGTCAAATGCTTCGTCAATCAAGTTCACCTACCGACCCCTCAGGGGAGGTGGTTGACTTGGGAAGGCCAAGGAGTCTAACGACTGTGAAGGAGCGCAATACGATTTGGTTAGCAGCGCTAGGTATTGACATTTGGTGAACACTACTGTCAAGTTTCTGGTCATATAGCAGTTTGCCATACCAAAGGAGTTATGTCGATCATGCTAAAACTCAGTTAACCTCAGTATCATGATCATCATTCTGTATCACTTGTGATGCTACTATATCCCCAGTTAAATGTAGTAATCATTATCAGGTATCACATTGTATTGGGCACTAATTCACATGGAATATTCATACTGTTGGTATGTTTACTACATCGTGTATTAAGCTGCGTTGTGATAGAATAATAATAATGTAATTCATAGAGTCCTAAACTAGTTTATGCGAATGAATTATATGCGTTAAATTGTTCGACACCCTCAATGTAAGAACTTTAATGTTACAATATGTCTTGAAGCGTGATTCAGTTTTGTTTTCAAAAAAATATTAAAATACAAGATTTTTGGTACTTTTTGATTAGCTATGTGTTAATTTTAATAATCATATTTACTTGGAGAGGACTCACAAATTGCACAAAGCAAAATATCGAAGGGATGTTTAGGAGTTCAGCTCTCTGAAATTCCCTTGACTATTTATGAACTGTTTTTCCCCTTGAAAATTTAGCGTCCTACAAGGAGGGGTCTTCTTCGGGTGCTATCCCAAGTGTCTCACATTTCCAAAATTGCGTTAAAACACTACTTTTAAGGATAAAATTTTCAAACCTTTCTGAAAGAGATCAAACACTCCCACTTTCGCTTAAAATTCAGTACCGTGAACATAATTTTGTCATTAAGTTTAGCAATGTGCTCGTAAGTGTGCTAAAAAGCTAGATTTTCGATCAAAAAACGTACGCTGAAGGAGGCCTTAAAAATTTTAACCCGAATTTCCTTCGAAATAAAAGTCTAGTACCGGGTATGCGTAGAAATATAAAAACAATGAAGAACAACACTGGCATTCATTTTTTTAAAGATTTATCTGAACACTTGGAGCTTGCCCACGGCTTATCAAAAAGTGTCATTTTTTACCCTAAAAAGAACAGCTCAACTCATTATTCGCTATCAATCGATCACTAACAAACAAGAACAATAAAAAGTATTAATATAAAACACTTTTTCTTACTTTAAAGGAGGCTTAAGATAAACATTCTTAACGACAATTTTTACTCTTAGAAATAACAAATATCTTCTTCACTCCCATCACATCCAATGCTCAAAAACATGAGATGGTAAACATAGCTGTCACATTATATCTATCCCGATCCCCCTCAATTCTAGCATTCCAACTACTTTATTTCAAAATCCTCTTTTAAAACAAAACCCCCTCAACATTCATCACTTTCAACACCTAATAAAGACAAGGCGCAACACTTTTTTTTATCAACACACCTGAGATTCCTCCTTGAATCGGATATCGCCTTCATTAATTCCCAGTCTAATGGAATGTGACAAAGCCAAGGAGTCTCCACCATGTAAAACACTCAGAATGGCATTTGAATGCATGGCTTCCCCCAACTCCATCAGGGACAAATCCCCCCTTCGCTCCATTTAAAAAGGAAGAGATAGCGGGGCAGAAGCCCGTCTCTTTGCTCGGCGACAAAAGAGGACATTCTGCCGCATTAAGCATGGCTGTCAAAGTAATAAATATGGAGTGTTGCATAATCCGTGGGAAATTGTCTCTGGTCACACGTCGGTGACTCTGATGCTGGGTGACGTATAACAGTTTCGGACCTATGGGGGCATTTTGAACAAATTTATTGCGGTGGTGTCGATGAATTCCTTTGAGGGTTTTCGTTTTGTCTGTTAAAGAAATGATGCGTGTTTTTTTAAATATATTTAGTAGAAATTTATACAGAGAAACGGATGATTTTTTTGTGAGTTATGATATCCTTTTAAGTAGTTTATGTTCATAAACAATTGAAACAAAAGCTACATATCTTTATGAATTATAATAATACAATATTTCATTGAAAAGAAGAGTTATTCACCCGTACCTCTGGTTAGAAGATTGTGTGAGAAAACTCCAGCTCTCAAGCGTCGCCTCCAACCGTGGACCGGTTTCGCCCTTGTTAGGGCTCATCAGCACGGTATAGGAAAGTAACCAAGAGAGTGGAGGGAGAGCTTTTAGTCTAGCCGACTATATATAACGGAAAAAGTGGTGAGAGCTAGAGTTTTCTCACACAATCCTCTAACCAGATGTACTGGTGAAGAGCTCTTTTTTTCATACCTTGACTTTCGGGAATTAAATCTTTTCTAGGAAATGCGCAGTTCATTCCAGCAGATAGTGGAGGACTAATCAATGGTCACCACTTTTTCCGTTATAGTAGACTAGACAATAAGCTCTCCCTCAGCTCTCTTGTATTGCTTTTTTATACCGTGCTGATGAGCCCTAACAAGGGCTATACTCTGTTCATTTAGAATTGGCGCCTGAGACGTAGAAGAAGTAGTTATTACTGTAATTATCATCGAAAATTTTTTCTTTTGCAATGACAAGGAAGCCGAAACAGAAGTAGTTGAAATACTGTCAAAAAATCGGTCCCTGAAGTTCTGTGATGAGAGTTATTAGGCGTTTTTGAGTATTTTTGATCCTGCTTCAGGCGCCAATTCTAAATGAACAGACTATAAACCGGTCCACGGTTCGAAGCGACGCTTGAGAGCTGGAGTAGTTTTCTCACATAATATTTCATTCTAAAATAAATTTTTTTAAAAATTGCTGAAAGGAGTTTAATAGATATCTCTGTTAGTTAAAGGCCGGGATTTAAATTTTACTATATAAAGTGAACTTTAAATGAAGTAAATTATTAATTAACATTCTTCTTCATTTTTAGGTAGGTTTTTTACGCTTCTTAGAAAAATTAAAATAAACTATTTTACTTTAAAAATATTATATTTATTGGGTTAGCACTCTGATGGGAAATCATTTTAAAATGCAATTGTTTACCATGCACAAGTTTTGTAAACTGATTAAAAATATCAGTGTATATCTGCTCTTATAATATTGATAGGTTCTATCATAATCAATTAACATCATTCTAATTTATGAAGTAGAATCCGCTATGCATAACAAATTTATGTAAAATCGTAATTTTGTATTTTAGTTTTAGAATAATAAAGAATTGAAATTCAGGAAACGAACTGTTCATTTCAGCTTGCTTTATTTTATTCGATATCAGTGAATTTTCATTAATTTCCCTAGTGCATGAATACATTACATTTTAACGGTATTTTAAAAGTAGTACAAGATATAAACTTCCTTTTCATTTACCCAATTTTTTATCACTATCCCTAACTTAAGTCTTATGAAAAAGAACGCATTTTTTCAGTTACAAAGAAAACGATCTAACAGAAATGCGGGTAGGATAAAAAAATTGAAAGAATTCGGAAAATCTCCAAAAGGATGATTTTTTAGAAGAAAAAAAAACTGACTGCAACAGACTCCCTTCTCAAGAAACAAACTGCAGATGTATACTGTAAAAGAAAATCGAAACCATCAAATGCAGTAGATTTGCAGTCATACCACATTCTCTAAGCCATCTTTTATAGACATACACATCTATATTTTATTTGTTTATTCTGCACACAGATCCTTTTTATAGGTCTTCAAAAGATATACGTTTGACTTTTTCTTTCCCTAAGAAGCTCCCCAGTGGTCTTATGCTGTTTTTTGGGAATATCTTAATTTGAAATAGGCAGAAATATTTTTTTAAAAATAAAATACCGATATTTTTTTCTTTGTATCACCTAATCTTTCTTTTTTCGATATTTTACCCGGGTAGTTTGAGCATTGTGTTCTGTTGAGATGTAACAAAACAATTAATACGTTTTGCTTATAAAATGGGAAAAATGAAAATTAGTTTTACTTATATCTCTCCGTATTTATTGAGACTAGACTTGACAATGGATGAATCAATACTAGGGCTTTATAACTATAATAGGCAATACCATCATTTTTGAAAACAGAAAATAAATAACAGATCTATTTCCAATAAAGGAAATAGATCTAAATTCAAAATATACATAAAAAGTTTGAAAACAATTAGTTAATTCTATATTTTAAAATAAATATCGACACTGACTTTGTCTTTGTTTAGGATTGAAGGACGTCAGATCTCTTACGGCTTTACTTTGAATTGTTTAAAAAATAGACTATATTCGGCCTTCCCCATATTAATCAAGTGATCGGAAAAACAAACTAAATATCAAATTATAGCGTCCTATATCATCCTATCTCACTACCAACTATCTCTGTGGTAACCAATTGCACGCTCGGTAAGTCACATGATGGAGGAAATGTGACGTCAGACGGATATAGTCCATTATGCATTGTTTAAAATCAATGTTTAGATGACATTTGACGTTTTCGCACCCTTTTTTAAAGTTAAACTTTGAAATTGAATTAATATATAAATAATCATTGCTATTAAAAAAATACTGGAATTGCCTATTGAAATGAAGGGGAATTCAAAATTAAAGTTTCATTTCAAGTTTGGAATAATACTGAAAACCTCTTCTTAACTGATTCAGTAAAATTAGCAAGTTAAAATGGCTAATCAAGTTTATGTTTGATTGAACATAAAATAAATTCGAAACTTATTTATATTTAAAATATAGAATAGAATAGTTTACGTATTAAGTGGTTAGTTTAAAAGTAAAGCATTTCAAAAACTACCCGTCTCTTCTATTTAGATAGATTGAAAAGTATTGCGTTCTGTTGTATTAAAAATTCTGAGGTGACACAAGTTATTCTCCGCGTGGGTAACTTCAGAAAATAAATGTCAGTTTTGTGTAAGCTAGATTAAAAAGAGATGACACTTTTTACTCCAATTGTTTTTCCCTCGTGCAAATAAAATTAGGTGAGTGTCAGAGTGTTATTTATCAGATGATAGTGAGATGAAAATGTGATTTCAGATTATTTTAATCTTTTGAATAAATGCATCCCATCCGGTGTGTAATGGCACCAAGTAAGGATTGTCAATTTCTTGATAATTTATTTGCACTTTTTCTTAGATTTAATTCATGATTTTATAAAATTTCAATTCATCAAAGAAATTTTAATCCACTTCGGATTTTTTTAAATTTAATTCTGAGAATAATAAGTTTTGTTTTATTCACAACAAAAAAAGAAAACAACTGAACTACAATACCCTGCATTCGTGGTTTTAATTCTAAAGTTTAGTTTGAAAGTAAATAATGTTAGGTATTAAATAATGTTAGGTAAATTAGGTAGTATGCAACCATTTGGTGCGCGAATTTTTTCAATCTTTTTAAGTTGGGAAATACATATTGTCATGTTATTTCAACTAGAGAGACTAATATTAAAAGTTAACCACATCCACACAAAAACGTTTGTAAAATTTAAAGTTAACGTTTAACTCTGAAAAGTCTTCTTAAAATCACTTTAAATATGCATTTTAGATTAAATCGTTTTTAATATCAGAACTTATAAAAAATCAGCTTAAAATAATATACCTTCTTATTGTTTTAAGAGTAAGAATTACCTCCGCAAATGAACCAGCTTATTTAATCCTCCAAGACCCTACACGAATATTCTCATGCTCATCGAATTAAAATACACATCCAACGTGCAAATCGCATAACCTACCGCATGGCGAGGACTTCCCAGATCGAAGCCTCGTAAAAATTGAATTACAACTCAACTCGACCGGCCCTGTGCAAACTTTCGAGCAGATTTGCATTCGAAATCACCCCAGGAATGGATAAAACGAAGCAGGGGGAAGGAAAAAAAACCAGAGGCATTTCTCCACCCGGGCAAAACGAATTAACAATTTGTTTTTGGAAGGGGGGTTCTCAAAACGGCGATTTGTTAATCTATGGGAAGTTTCCAGGGTAGGGAGCTTCAAATTCTTTATTAGAATGTATATGAGGTGATGGCACTTCAAAAAATGGCGCTGGGGAGCCTTGTTAACTTTAATGGTCTGGAGTGTGGGTTAATGTTTCAGTTGTTCGTGTATTGGAATGTTGGGAATTCGGAGTTTATGGCTGTTTATGCTTCGGATTACTTAACAGTAAATGTTTATTGAGCATTCTCCGGTGTAGTTGCTCTTGGGATATTTTTAGTGCTGCGTATTAATTCCAGTGGAGGTAGCGTAGAGTGCTTGAATGTGATTTGTAGTACATCATTGGATTTTGGTTGGTATTTTGTTTCATTTTTAGCTAAATAGTTTTCCATGAGTTGATGCTATGTGAAAAAACTGTCTGTATTCTTCGATGGAGTTGGGTCAGTTCTTTAAAAAATCAACTTACACTAAGCAGTAACTGACTACCATTCAGTTACTGGTGAAATTAATTTCTCTTATCCAGTAACTGACACCCTATTTTCAAAAAAATATAAATTTTTTAAATAACTATTAGGCATGATTTTAAGTACTCTTATCAATTTCAAGTTAGTTCGAATATGTTTTAAAAGGGAAATTTGCTTAAATTAGACACATAACAAAATGTGTTTCCTTAATTTCAGCATTAAGTCGACCTCTGAAAATCAGAAGTTTTTTTTTACTGTAAATTGAAATTCTCAATTTAAACATAAAACCATTTGGTTAGAAAATAAATACTGCATAATGTCAAAGATAAATATCTAAGTTATTAAGAAAGGCCACCATTTAGTTCCAGTTCTCGAAATTAAGCTTAATATTATGAATTTTTATCAGTGTCAGCTACTGGTGCCCTGTCAGTTACTGGTGCAACTACCCTACCAAAAAACATTTTTATACGTATCATGTAATGTTTCGTTTATAAATTGTAGACTATGAACTATAAGTGAGTGTCCACTTTTAATACAAAAAATAAAGTTTCTAGTTTTGGATTGAAAACATTGTATGCCCAAGTCGAAACTTTTCACAAGTCCTGTAATCAAATCTGTAAATAAGAAGGACCAATGTAGGAAAGCATCGTTAATAACAATAAGACTCCTTCTGAACAACTGCATTCATAAAATTATGACAAATAGAAAAAGGATGGATATCAGTGGTAATTTACAATGAGCAACAACATATATTGTGGAAGCTTGGGTATTCCAAGTGGCACACGACAACAACAACATGTTTTCAAATGGACAAAACTTTGATAAAGGGGGGAAATATTTTTCCTAATTTGTAAATACAATTGATTTTTGAATTCCATATCCTCAAAAATGAATAAATAATCCATTTTTTAATATTTTAACCCAGATGATTTATTTATCATTTCGAGTTGAATAAAAAAATGTAAACCATTCTTATTTTCTCCACTTTTTCGCAAAAGAAATTTGCCTTACCTTAGCACTTTAATCTCTTTAGATTAAATTCACAATTTTGCTTTTCCAAGCCGTTTCTATTGATTTCCGCCAGCAAAACACTTTTCCTTTAAAAAAAATGTCCACCCTCCTGGAAAAAACGAACTTAAAGAATAAAAAAGTCTCAGATGATGAAGTCAACCCGTGAGAAAAAACGAAAAGTTTTCCAGAAAAGTGTTGATTTCCGTAACAGTTTTTGCTTCAGACGAAAACGGACAAGTTAACAAGACTGAGAAAATCCAGTTGCAACAAAGCGAACTCTAGTATATCCTAAAAATGCAATTTAATTTTTCTCGAGCTTGGAAAAAAACTAAAGATAAGGCTTTTTAATGTTCTGTGTAAAAGGTTCATCGAACGCAAATATAACTCTTCCCAGTCCGGGAGATATTAGGAAGTAGCTATTGTGAAAATGCAAAGTAGGCATAGTTACGGAGAACGGTTAAGAGCTTCTTAGCAGTAATTTTGCGAAGAGGATTTTTAGGTAAGAAGTAGTAAAAAAATTAATTGCTTATTGGAGGAACTTCGTATTTTCTGTTCTTCATCGTCTGCGAGGTATTTTGACGTTGAATAAACATGTTTTGGTGTTTTTTTAGGGAAATATTAGTTTTTCTATGTTTTATTGCTACTAAAAATAAATCATCTGGGATTTTAGTAGAAAAGTTATTTTTGGGGGTTTGTTGACGTTTATTGTAAGAAGAGAGTGACGTTAATAAGTAATAAAATCAATAGTAATAATAATATAATATTTATTTTCATAAGAAACCATTAAAACCACGATAAAAATGGGAAATCCTGTTTTTTAAATCTTTACAGCTGATCATGAAATTTGTTTTCCTCTAGGTTTTTCTTTTACTATACGCTATACTTAATATTATTTAATTAAAATATTACTTCTTAATCTCTACTACTCTTAAGCGATATATTTCAAATCAAATCAAATTTAGTATAACAATCAAACATAGAACAAACACACACAGAAAAAAACACTGAAAAATAATTATGTGGCAGCGAAGCGAAAGAGCAAAGCTCGCCCATGGCACCTAAAAAAATTAATATAGGTAATGCATTTCTGAGATTTATGCATTTTGGCTTTAAAGAACTTAAGAAAGGCTAATTCTGTGTAGGTCCACTACAAATGAGCCTAAATTTGAATCTGGAAATCACACGTGAAGGATTATCATTAGATTAAATTAGATCTACATTTGGTTTTCCTTTTGTTGATAGCTAGTGTGTACCAAAGCTATCAACACTTAAGCAACGACGCTCCCATGGTAACAGCGGTCGCAACTTTCTGACAGATCGCAGCGCCAATTTTTTGCAGCGATCGGGCGGGGAGTGAGCCGATGACGGAGGGCGGCCGCCCGCGCATGCGTGTTAATACCTTCCTTAGCATTGTTTACCATTCCTTAAAATTTATTTTGCTTAGTCTTGTTGAAGAAATAAAATAAATTAGGTTTCCCATAAATTTGATGATTTTTTATTCTTAACCCGGTGGGACTCGCGCCTCCCGGACGAACGTTGAGACTCGCGGGGGTTATGGAATAACCCCAACCTTTTTAGCTCTTTTCTACATCGTTAAAAATATTTTTTTCAATCGGAACCATAAGTTTTTACACATTAATACTTCACTGATGAAGAAAACTTATAATCTGCAATATTTTCTACGCTGAGAAATAATTTTTTGAGTTTGATATTAATTTTTCTTATTACACAATACACACATATGAAACAAAATAACACAAATCATTTCAATGTAAAAATTAATTTAATTACTTCAAAATACTACATACTGAATTTCTTTAAGCTTTCTTTCGGTAAAGACATTTATCACAAATGGTATTAACGTGAATTTTGCAAAAAAAATGTAAACACAAATTTCAGACTCAAGTAGTTTTTCTATCCCCAAAACACTACTTCCAACCTTTGTCACCTAACACTCAAACTTAGGTATTTTTTCTTCGAAAACTTGGTATCTCAATATACTTTCCCAGCAGGGCCCGACTTACAAGTTTGGGGGCCCAGGGCAAAAGACTCACTGGAGGCCCCTGATATATCTTAAATTAAAATTTAAATTCATTGACTTAAAATAACGAAACCATCTTTAATTTAAGTGCAAACACTTCGTAAGAGTTATTTATTTAAAAACTTCATAAGCTTAATTGATTTTGAATTCATAAGTTAATAAATTTATTTTACATTCTTTCAAATTTTATAAGCTTTTTTCTTAGCTCTAGCACATTTCTTAGTTTTTGGAGGCCCCTTTAAAACGGGGGCCCTGGGCAAGTGCCCCGAATGCCCTCCCAGAAATCAGGCTCTGTTTCACAGCTCCTTCCCCATTCAATACAAAAGCAAAGAATGTAAGGGGTGGGGTACTACAGTGGTCTGGTGAATTACAAGTCATAAAACTGTCACGGGGACCAGTATTGAAAGTACTTGCACCTGTGTCTTCCTTTTCTTTGAACTAATATGCAATAGAACCCCCTGAGAATTTCTAGAAATTTGTTTACCAATGTTTTGGGCCCTGATCAGTGGGTTGTATAGAAGGCGGAGTACAAAAGAATGGATGAGCAGCACAAACGAAAATACTCGCGGGGGTCATTCCATTACCCCAAAAGCTAACAAAATGCGTCTGGGGGGCGGAAAAATAAACCGAATTCCACGAAACCCTTCAGGCATGTAGATAAGGGTCAGAAACCCAGCTACTGAGAAGTAAAGAATCCCCAGGTGTTTAGTTTTCCGTTAAATGGAATGTTAGTGTGAGCTTGGGGTTATAAAATGACCCCGCGAGTCCCACCGGGTTAAAGTAACATTGCTGATTATAAAATATAATTAACATTAAAACATAAATGAAAGCTGGTGTTATTTGTGTAAGAAAAAAACATTTTAATTTGAAACCATTTTATTTTAATTTCATCACATTAAATCATTAAAAACAATAAAATATGGCTTTTAAGTTAAGACATAAAATATTAATTTTTTTTATATATAAAAAAACTAAAACTGCAATAGTACTATATGGTTTTGTTTAGCAACTTTATTTTGTTTTCACAGAATACATAAAATCGTTAATGATATATAAAATTAAAAAATTAGGATTCTTATTGTACATTTTTATGCATCCAAATATTCTTAATAGGATATTAAGATATATTCCCAAGAACACGATTGTTTCCTCCAAAATGAGATTTTATTGTAAAATACTACCAAGTTGATTCAGTTATTGAAATTCTTTAAGATTCAACAATTTTCACATAATTCATGGATTAAAATTTTAGTAAAATTATACCCTATTTTAGTCTTCCTTTCGTACTTAAAGCTTATATTTTAAGTGAATATTTTCTTCAATTATTTTTTTTCTCGAATTTAGCTAGCTGAAAGCAAGATTGACGGTGTTGCATATGCAAATGTTTGGTCAGTCGACAATATCAAAATATTCCATCTCTAACTTCTAATAAAAAAATACTTTATTCTATAATCAATACCTAAATCCTTGCAAAGAAATTTAAAAATGTCCCTTTAAAGAAAACTGGAAAGTTATTTACAATATGTAGGATAATGGGACAGATTTTACAAACACATTTTTAACACTCCAGTTTTGAAATAAGAAAAGAGATTGGTCTGTCTAGGATTTTTTAAAACTACCAATTTTTGGAAAATTTAAATCAACTTGGAAAAAAATATAAATTAACATGAACATATACATAATCTTCAAAACATCAAAAAATATCAGAAATTTGTTCAGAATGACTTATTAATTTTATATAGGATAAAACAGCTTATATCAGAGAACTTTCCTATAGAAATTTATTTTGTGAAGGTACCAATAAAATGTAGTAAATTTTCCTTGAACAGACACCTGGTCACCTGGAGTAGCTTGTAAAACTTTAAAATTATATTTTATAATATACTAAATCTTGAAAAAACCTCTTAATTACAAGAAGGTTCTGAACTGTAAAAAATTTAGCACTCTACAAAAATTTATCAATTATTCAACGTTTATTCAGTGACTTAAATATAGTTGGATTGTCACTTTGATGGTCACAATTCTTAGGAGAAATATTTTTTTAAATTACTAAATATACAGTAATCTCTTTTTCACTATCAGAATGGTTATATGTTATTGTCATCAAAAGATAACTCAGAAATGAAGAGAATTTATCAATAGAAAAAAATGTTTATTTGACTACATTACTCGACACTAACTCTTGAAATACATGACACTTATTAAATTACATCATTTTTAAATTCTTCACAATCTGCCCTTTTCAATATTTGTTTCATGGATTTACAAAGAACAGCATTTTATATGAAATAAAAAAAACAATTAATAGCAAGCGATCACAACATCAAAATAGTAATTACAGGTAAAAATTTAACAGTATATTATTACTGATTGCTACACTGCTGGCCATCCAAAATGGTACATCAAGAAGGAACAGAGATACCAAACCCAAATTTATTTCTATGATTTCACATAGTATTAATGTGAATTGATTAAAAATTCAGCCTTCCTGGATGTTAGGGGGCCGAGAAAATCGGTGAGGAGTGTTGTCTCCATAGGTGTCCATTACTACCGTCCAACGCCATGGTATTGAGTGAAAGGGGCTCTAAATGGGCTTTGAAGGATTGGAGGACCATGTTGGTCCCCAGGTAGTCCAAATTCATGTGGTTCACCAGCACACTTTGCATACCAGGCTAGGGGATTTCTCCTCTTTCACCGGACATGTTTAGTGGGCGTTGGTTCTTAAGAATGGGTAGGTCAGGGTAAAAGTGCAACAAAGGGTGGTAAGAAGAAAGCTTGGACATTGCGTTCATCACGTGGTTGTGCATTTTTCTCTTGAGACTTGTCTGCAGGCGAGAATTGAAGATAAGGGTAGACAACAGATTGTCAAACCTTAATGCTACAGCTCTGGCTGGTCAATGTGCCGGTAAATCATACCGAGGAGGTGTGGGAGGGGAATGCATGTCGTTTATAGTGCAGGGGACTGCTCGTTTGGCAAGCATAGCTTTAGAAAAATTCCAATCTTGAACAAATGATTTGGCGTTGGCAACAGTGCACTAAATAATGAAATGGACATCTCAATGTGATGGCACAGAGTTTATGAGAGTATCCCAATGCTGTCTGGAGAACCACGATCATTGGAGATGACTTTACGACAGCGAGAAAAGGGAGCCCTCGGCTGTTGATTTTGTAATGGTTAGATTTCTTCTTTACGCAGAGTAACGAGGTAGTGAAACATTGGATTCCATTTCCACACCTCCTCAGTATGATTTAACGGCACAATGACCAACCAGAGCTGCAGCATTGAGGTTTGACAACCTGTTGTCTACCCTTACCTTCAACCCTCGCCTGCGGACAAGTCTCAAGAGAAAAATGCACAACCACGTGATGAACTCAATCTTCAAGCTTTCTTCTTATCCCCCTATGTTGCATTTTTACCCTGACCTACCCGTTCTTAAGAACAAACGCCACAAAACATCTCCGATGAAAGAGGAGAAATCTCCTAGCCCGGTATGCAACTTCCGGTGGTGCACCACATGAACATT
This sequence comes from Tetragnatha versicolor, assembly GCA_024610705.1. Lineage (NCBI taxonomy): Eukaryota > Metazoa > Arthropoda > Arachnida > Araneae > Tetragnathidae > Tetragnatha > Tetragnatha versicolor. The sequence continues at coordinate 11,398,359 of JANDEH010000017.1, read as the reverse complement.
GACTACCTGTTGACGCAACATGGTCCTCCAATCCCTCAAAGCCCATTTAGAGCCTCCTTCACTCAATACCATGACGTGGGGCGGCGGTAATGGAACCTATAGAGACAACACTCCTCATCTATTTTCTCGGCCCCCTAACATCCAGTAAGGCTGAATTTTTAATCAATTCACAATAATGCAATAATGAAATAAGTTTTGGTTTGATATCTTTTTTCCTTCTTGGTGTACCATTTTGGACGGCCAGCAGTGTATATTAAATGTCACATTGAAATTTGAAATGTTTACTTATTTGCATTCAATGATATTTATTTATCTTGGTGTAAATATCTAAATTTAATCTCCTGAGATATAAACTTTCATGCGAAAGAGTTTAACAGAACTTCTAGTTTAACAGAAAACAAACGAATAAGAATTCTTAAAATATGGGATTTCCTTATTCTAGAAAAATGCGTAATTTAGCTAAATAATAATGAGAAAAGCAATCAAAAATAATAAATATTTTTATCCCTGTTTCAATTAAGAATTACAAATAATACGTAATTTATAACAGTGACAAAAATATCTTATACAAAATTTTAAAAACAAACGACCTCTTCTTTCTTTCTTACAACTGGAAAAAACAATAAAAAGCTCCATTTAAAACAAAGGAAACAATGGCTAATAAATATAAAATTTGTCGAGTAAGATATCTTTCACTGGGATCTAAAAAAATATTTAATATTTACCTTCGTAATTCCAATCTTGAATTGGCCTGAGCTAGTCTATAATTGTTGATGTTGATTTGAAATTAATGATCAATCAAAACAATACTCGCCATCGTCGATTCAATTGAGTGACATGGGGAAAAAATGGCGGCAAATTTTGAGCTCTGAGATTTCTGTAGTTCCCCGCCCGATCGCTAGGGGACGCCACTAGAAAAAAAGCGACTGGTCGTCTCATTGGATTGTCTTCGCTTAACTATATAACGCTTTGGTGTGTACATACAAGCTTACACCCGGTAGTTTGTGTCACAACTCGAATTTAATTTTTAAAAAATCATAAAATCAATTAAATTTAGTATTTTTTTACAACAAAAGTAAAACCAAAGGTAGATGTAATTTAATCAAATAATAAGCCTTTATTTGGGATTTTAATATTCAAATTTTGCTCATTTGCAATGAGAGTCACGCATAGAATTACTGCAAAACAACACGGTATATTATATGTAATCAAACAATTAATAAAAATAAATGTGTTGGAGCTCATTGTAGATATCCAACTGTTTAGAAAACATCAAGGATTTTTTTAAATATAAAACCCAAACTTAAGACAGTTATTGCATGATAAGAAGTATGAAAAAATAACACTTTTTATTTTTTACTGCGCCTACCCTCTATCGTAAGATGCCAACCAACTTTCATATTTATGTGCGGATTCACATCATCACTGCAGCAAACTCAAAGCTTTTGGCGTATATGCGTAAATTTCAAATAAAAGAAGTATCCCTTCTATACGATATGCAATAAAGAAGATAGAAACTGTTGCTACAACAACGATTTCTGTTTAGACATAGAGCTTCAGATTTCAAAGAAGGCTTTTCCATGTATTTCGGAATATATACCACATTCTTATGGGGGGTTTTCGTTGAGGTTTTTGCAAACAAAGGATGGTTTTCTTCCTGTGAAACCACAATTTTCGGCTTTCATAAATCCCCGTCGATGATTTTTGTTCTAGAAGTTTCTGATACCTGCTGAAAGGTATGATATCGAAAATGCTTTTATTTCCCTTAGGAAATTGTATTTCTTTAGAGGAAGTGCAGGAGAACATACTTTTAGGGGTAAAACGTTTTGATCGATTCTATCTTATAGGATTTAAGGGAGGAATATCTATAGCAAATTTCATATCAGTATGCTTCTAAAAAATTCTTAAATCTATTGTGTTGGTTCAGATAAATGCTTTAGCCTTTTTTGTCCTCGACTTCTCAAAACTGCTATTGAATACTTTGGGGAAATCTGGCCCGGCTAGGTCTGTAAAAGTTTAAAAAGATATTGGAGAGACATGTAAAATCGGCTGTATGCACTGTAACGGTAATACAAAAGAAGCACAAACTTTTTCAGACACTTTCTTTTGAAAACTGTTTACATTCTATTTCACTTTTACTATGTCGCATGGCATGCAATTGAAGAGAGACCTACTTAATTTTTTCCTATAACTTAATACCTTATGATATTTAGACGATAATAGGGGCAAAAGAGCACAAATTTACAACTCGTTGAAAATTTCAGGATAATCTTTCTGTGATATGTATAATCAGACCTGAAAATATCTCGCAGTATTTATACCAGGGGAGAGGATAGCAAAGCCATTCTCCCATATATTTTCCCTCCTAAAATGAATCAAGTTAAATTAACATTATATCATTTGATTCAAACTTTTAAAGCTTTATATCAGAAATGTAAAGGCAGAATATTTTATCTGGAAAACATGCGATGAGTACAACTTAATCAATTTTATTACAAAAAATTGCAGTTTAAAATGTTTTACATAAAATATTATTATTAGAAAACTTTTTTAATATGAATATCATACCAATTAAAAAACCTTACTACAAATACGATATACGATACAAATTTTAACAAGTTTAAGATTTTAACAAGTTACAAGTAATCTTGGAAAGTTGAAATAAATTAAGCATAAAACATTATTCAGAAAAATTTAATTAAGATTTAAAATATAACTAGCACCTAAAATATTTAATGGTGAAATTATTTTTCTTCAGTTTTTATTCAACTTACTAGGGAGCTACCGCCCCCTGCTCGCTATCGCTCACCAACCCCCGTAAACTGCTGACACAGGACCAACAAATTCCAACTCACTGAATTTAATACACTTAATAAAACAAACAATTTACAGAAAAAAACGTCAACCAACTTTCCAAAAATACATCACAAATCCCCTCCATGAACAAATCTCCCTTAAAAGTTTGAATATACAGGGTGTATCTGAAATGGTGCAACAAACTTTCAAGGATGATAGTACTCATCAAGACGAACAAGAATCGGTATAGAAAGGGGGTCCCAGACCAAATCCCAGGGAGTTAAAAATGGAGCGACACCCCAAAAAATCATTGAAAAATTCAATTTGTAGAAGAACTACTATTGGTAAAAACTTAATTATGGTCTCAAAAATTGTGGTTTAATATGATCTTTAAAATTACCTCAAAAGTCTTCACTTTAAAATTTGTTTTATTATGGAAAAAGTTAAAAAACACAAAAAATGTAAAAACTCTGCCAAAACCTTATTTTACATTTCGAAATCCTTTCTTTTGATTTGATAATCTGAAAGATCATAGTTGAAAACCCTTAAATCCAAAGTTTCACGTTAATACAATCAATATTAAACGCTTGAGATCCTTTTAAAGTTTGTTTTTTGGGTGCGCAAGCAGTTTTTTAGAGCTGTTTCCAGAACAGCTGTTAGCGCACACAAAAAACAAACTTTAACAGGATCTCAAGCGTTTAATATTTATTTGATTTACGTGAAACTTTGGACTTAAGGGTTTTCAACAATGATCTTTCAGATTATCAAATCAAAAGAAAGGATTTTGAAATACAGAATAAGTTTTTGGCAGAGTTTTTACAGTTTTTGTGTTTTTTACCTTTTTTCATAATAAAACAAATTTTAAAGTGAAGACTTTTGGGGTAATTTTAAAGATCATATTAAACCACAATTTTTGAGACCATAATTAAGTTTTTTCCAATAGTAGTTCTTCTACAAATTGAATTTTTCAATGATTTTTTTGGGGTGTCGCTCCATTTTTAACTCCCTGGGATTTGGTCTGGGACCCCCCTTTCTATACCGATTCTTGTTCGTCTTGATGAGTACTATCATCCCTGAAAGTTTGTTGCACCATTTCAGATACACCCTGTATATTTACTCTAACTTTCTAAAAATTTAAACGAAATGTTTTTAAAAAATATTCATCTTAATTATTTTTAATCTATGATTATAAAAATAACTAATTATAATTATTTATCAATATTTAGACCAAACAAAAACCGTTATTTTAAAGTAACTCGTTAGTATAATATGTGTTTATCATTCATATTTTTTCTAAACCCAGACTTGTTAAACAATACCGTTTAAGCAATTGAAAATAATAAGAGTCAAAACATCACTCTATGTTTACAATTAATTTCAATAAAATCAGACTAAAAATTTTAAATATTGGACAAAAAGTGTGTAATTTTAGTATAAAATGACGTACATGTAAGTTTTTAGAATATGTTTTTATCAGTCTTTGAGTGATATTTCATCAAGAAAGTACTTTTTTAAATGATGAAAAAACATGTTTCATCTTAAAATATAGCGTCAATCGGTCGTTGTGATTGGATGCGTAATAATTTGATTGACAGTACTTGCTTTGTAACTGCGACCTTACCCGCTATCTAAAAAAATTAAAATATTTTAAAATTGAGAATTTTTTGAAAAATCGAAGGGCCTACTCGGAAATCCGGAAAGAATCCGGACATTTTGATACCATGTCATTCGGTTCAGTAATTAAAAAGCCTTTCTCTGGAAACCGTTCACCAAAAACTTTGTTTTAGAATAGAGAGATGATGAAAACCTGTGAGCTTAATAAGCATTCAATTAACTTAAGAATGAAATAAGTTATAATACCTGTTATTTCAAATAAAGTGACAACTTTATAAGAAAAAATTAAAACCAAATTAAATTATAGTGCCTGAAGTTTATTAATGCAATTCTTTATTTAAAAGGTTTGTTTACTACCCCAACATCCTATAAATATCCTTGATAACAAGAAAAACAAAGAAATTAAGCATGCGTATGAAACATAATTCTGATTAATAGGAAATGCTTAATGACTTGTATATCATGTTTTAATGAATGGTTGTTCGTTCCTGAAATTTTCTCAGCTGGAAGAACATATAACGGAAAGAAATTGCGCAAGTGGAAAATATCGTTTTATCGTTTTGTTCGAAGAAAGGAATATTTTATTTGATTAAAAATAAAAACAGAACTAATTAATATTTTTTCATTATCGTTTATTGCCCACTTAAATAAGACAAAGATGTTCTACAATTTATTTTTAAGGTGGGTTTTATTTACACCATTTAGCTTTGAACAAGTATTGTATGATTTAAGGCTTATTTCAATTTGTTAAGAATGCGCAGCAGCTTATTTATTCCCCTTTATTCATCGTTGACTAAGATCAAACTTATTTTAATGCTTTGGTTTTAAGATGTGTTTGAACGTACTTTTAAAGGGAAAATTACTGTAATATCTTCTTATTATCCTCACAATATTTTGTTTATTTGATATTATATTATTTTAAATGCCTGGAGAGAACCTTAATTACTGAATCATGCTCATATTAAATTTGATATAGCGATCTGACATTGTTTTTAGAAATGAATATAATGAATTAGGGGTATCACCTATCTGTACTTTTTTTAACCATACGATTTTAACCATGTGAAACAACAAATATGAGCAAACGAAATATGATATGAACAAACTATAGATATTCTAACTATTCAATTTTATCGAATAATAAATGTAAAATGTAATTCCTATTAATTTTCTAAAGTAGGGATTTAATTTTTCGTAATCAATGAAAGGAAAAAAAGTGTTTCAAGTAGTAGATAGTGATGGCATAAACAAAATTGTTTTTGGTCCTATTTTTTTACTTAAAAATATTTGCATTTCCTGAAAATATTTTTTGTTGTTGCAGGAATCATAAAAAATGTGTTGTATGCCAAACTGATTTAGAAACGGATGATCCCTCAAATCAATAAGTTGATACTTCAAATGAGTAAGTAAGTGTTATAAATTCTTCAAAGAGAGAATACGAAACACAACTGGCATTTCACTTACACTTTTAAAATCCATTAGACCCTCAGGTAAAATGTCAAATATAGAAACAACAACTAAAATAAAGTACTGCTCTTTTAGTAGGATTAAGTTCTTAATTATCAAAAAGGTAATATTTAAGCCGTTCTTTTTAGAAAGAAAACGTTTTTACGTTTGCTCTGCTGAAATGTCATTAAAGAAATCTATAAGTACACGACTCAAGCTTATTAAAATTTACAGACTTTAACCAGCTTCTACTTCTTTGGCTAAGCATTCATTCTTTAGTGAAAAAAAAACGTTTATTTACATCTCAATTTCTGTTTCTTTTCCCCAAACTTACCTTAACCTTTCGATTAGACTGTAAAAAGCGCCTGCATATACATCAATCTGCATCTTTCAGCTCGTCATTGCAGAAAGAAAATGGGTCTGGTGAATTTTAAATCAGCATAATTAGGTTTTTTTCTTCAAGAGGCAAACTAGTCTTGTTCTTTTCATACTTGTTTTTGGAAGCCGGGAAAATTTTGTTTGTTCACAACGGCTTGGAGGGTTTTTTTTTCAGTAGAGGAATCGAATTAAAACACAATTTTTGTGATGTACATAGTACAAACTCGTAGGATGGTGCGTCATCTTGTAAGGAGAAAGTCAAAACACGTTTTGACACTTCCGGCGAAAGCGGGCGGCGGTGAGAGACAAAAAATCAATTACGATATTTCTCATTTTGCCCGAAGCGAATTTTTGTGTTCACTTCCCGTAAGTGGATTAAAGGGGTTGAATTTTTATTTATTCTGGCTGGACGCCTTATCTGATTCACGGTATTAAAGAGAGAAAACTGGGGGTGGAGAAATGAGGTTCTTCTCTTTCTCTTCCTTCATGGACCGAAAAGCTATTTTCTAAATTTTTGTCTTATTTAAAGAGACTTAACAAAATGGGAAGAGACCTCCCCTTTGTAAAAAATTCTTTTCACCTATCCAGTTGATCACAAAAGCTAAAACTGTGAGGATGGTTTTTGCTTTGGATATTTTTCTAATCTTCTCTTAACTATTTCGTGCATTTTTCTACTTTATTTTCTACTACTATATTTTCTTGTGAGCACTATACACCAGTGGATGATTATTTTTTTGTTTGGATTAACTTCCGGTGAGCTTATTTCAAAATTTGATTTCCCAGTGTTCAAACTGTACAAGTCACTTGTTATTTGTTTTCATAAAGTATGGCCTAAAATATGAGTTAAGTATTTCACTTTTCTTGACATAATTCTACTTTCACTTGAATTTTTAACGTAGCTAAAAGACTCAAGAATAATTGAAACTGCATACAGTTTAATTAAAAAAAACTACTACATCATTTCATGAAAACTCATGTAAGATGCATGAGTCAAATCCTTGTGTATATCTTTCTTAGTTCAATCGAATAAGTGTCAGGGACTTAGGAAAAATTCCAAAAAAATAGCACCATTGGAAATTAAATTAAAATTAAATCCACCAAGCTATTGAAAACAATTAAAGAACATTCAAATCTTGTCCACGTTTAAAAATTATTAAAATATCAATAAAAATCAACCATTAACACTTTAAAATTAAAATGCATATTAATAGTTAGATTTCCAAATAAAATGGGTAATGGCAATATTAGAAAATTTCCGTTTGTTTAAAAGCTTTAAATTTTGAGACAGTTTAGGTTTAGTGCAGCCGTTCTAAATTATGAACATCAGAGTAAACCCTTACGCCATAAAGGGCACGAGTCATTGAACTTGATAAGAAGCTTACCCTTTCATAAGAGGCTTACCCTTGTTTCCTGACATTTCTAGTGTGTCCCCTCTGAATTCCACTCATCAAAATATTGTCTGAAATTTCGAAAGGAATTTTATTTATGAACTTTAATCCATCTTTAGTTTATTTTTAATACAATCTGTAGTGAAGAATTTACTAAGATTTCAATGGGATTCATTATTGAGATTAAACATAGTATTTTATGTGTTACACCCATGAACCGCAACATCATATAACCTTCCAGCAATACCTCGTTCGCACTGCCGCTAAAGTACCCTTAAAACATATCGCACTTAAACTTAAAGTGTGTTTTCTTAAAACGGCGTTCGCACTGGCAAAGGGTGATTTAGCACTTAATTGTGGAAATCTAAGAAATATTTAATTTATATTTATATAACTTAAAACTAATAAATTTAATCACCAACTTTTAAAAAAAATGCAAGTAAAAATGTAAAAATACATAAATAATTATTAATTGACAGACGATTTAAGAAAACTATTTCTGAATTTCAAATAAAAACAAAAACAAGACAAGCTGACTGGATTGTAGTGGGATAAATTGGATCATATCAAGGTAAATAAACTAAATTTTTTTTATTAAACTAAATTTAATCAGTTTTTGGTCCATTGTTTTCCATATTTTGATGTACTTTTATTTTACCAACTGGGTCTTTTTGCCTTAAAAATCTAAAATATTTGGATACAATGGATATATTAGTTTGGCATAGCAGAACACGAAATAAATTTTATCATATTCATAACAAGAATGTTCTGAAAAGATTTCTTGATTGAATTTTTGTTTAATATTTTGATTTCATTTTATCAGCAGCTGTTTTTAATTACATTTATACTATTAAGTAATTAAAAGCAATGAGCGGAGATATTGAAGTACAGCATTGTTTAGCTCACGGTTCAATTTTTGATGGGATTTTTTGTGTTAAATTATTGTACTAATTCAAAGAACTTAATAACCTATAAATATATTCGTAATTGTGTCCAGTTTAAACTGTTTTAAAAGTGTCCTTGGTCTTTATTTGAAGAAAAATCACCGAAAATAAGCTTTTCCCATCCTGGGAAACATTGTGCGCCGCCATCTTTGTTGATTAAGGGTGATTTTCAAACACCCTTAAAATATGTTGCGATTTTGTTATTCCTAAAGTGTGTTTCTATGGCAACTAAGTGCGAAATGAAAATAGAGGGTCTTTTTTCTGCCAGTGCGAACGGGGTACAAGCGCGATTTTTATAGAGAAAGAAAAGGACACTTGTATCCCCTATATAAACAATCGGAAATGTAAATTTTCAACCATAACAAGTTTTGAAACAACTGTGATTCGTTTATGGTTAAAATGATTACGTTTCATTAAAATTTATTTAAAATATTCGATGATCAAATCCAACCTAAGTATCTCTCACATACGCCCACCCGCTGGAAGGATAATAGACTAAATATATCATACATTTTTTTAATAGTTACGATTCTTTCTTAGTTTTTCTGGGAAATTATAGATTATGTTATTTTAAATATCATCCAATGAAATGAATTATAAAAAATGCTAATGGCTATAATGTTTGCAAAATGTTATACTATACTTATATTAGTAATCATATTCTTGGTAACATACAATAAAGATACTAATTGATATTTTTTTAGGAAGTTAAGGCTAAATTTAAAACTAGATTTCATGTACGGAGAAACAATCTTTCCCAGCCAATTCATTATGTTTTTCCATTTGTTTTATTAAACTCTGTGAAAAAAAACTAGGTTCCAAATTAATTGATTGATCAACCTATTTAAGTTCCATATTAACCGCACTTTCAGTATCACTTTTCAGTAACGTTGGTTTTCCTGTACACTTTATAGCATCAAGGAAAGTATAGTTTTACAGGTATCTGATGTCAGCAGCAAAGCTAACTTGGGATTTGATGAAAGATATTTATATATCATACGACAATAAGATTTAAAAACTATTTTAGATTTAAATAGATACTAAAGTGAAACACCATCGAATATACATTATATTTCTAAAGTTAAAATTACTTTCTGATCAAAATGACCATTTTATCATCATGAAATTTTGGATCAATTTCTACTGCAAATCAATTTCAGAATTATCAATAAGGCTCACAAAAAGATTGTATAAGTATACGAGCTTATATTATGATAAATAAAAAGTAATATCTGATAATAGTAGTCGTTTACAAACTTAGACGTTGATAGTACTTCATATCAAACCGGTTACTTCATAAAATTCGGCTTTATTTTCCGGTATACTCATAAGCGATAAGTATAAGCGAGCATCGTTGTTAGTTCGTATATGGAATGAGAATATATTTGAGTAGAACTTAATAAAAAATTTACAATTTCTAATTGATAACTTAATTTTTTAAATGATAACTTCTAAGTTAGTCACAGGAGCTTTCAAATTTATTTACCTTAATTTAGAAAAATTATTTCTGAGTTAAGTCTAAAAATTTTTTCGCTTTATGATTTCTTTAGATTCTAGAATCTAAATTTAAATCAAATTTATCAACATCGCAGGTATTTACATGCTTTCAGCAAACTATTTATATACCTTTAATTAAAATGATGATTAATCTGAATAGTTTATTAAGGCAAATTTCATAAAAAACGCAAGAAGAAAAATCGAGATCTTTCACCACAAGGCGAAAGAGAATCCATTTTGCAACACTACTTAAAATCACGCATAATAAATACGACCCCGTACATCAAAGGGCTATTTTACTTTTTATTTTAATTCCCAAAACACTTTCGGGAAAAAAAATTACGGAAATTATCCCCAAAATGCTTCTTGTCCAACCTCAACCTCTTTCCCTCCTCCATCTCGGCTAGTTAGTCCCCTCCTCTTAAATAATTCATGACCCAAAATGCGAGAAACTCAACCCTTTCACCGGAAAATGACAGAAAATTCTCTTTCGAGAATTATGACCTATATATGCGCTTTCTTCAAATTGGAGGGGAGCAGCTAATAAAAATAATAATGGCCCCGCGAAGAGAGAGGCTGTCCTTCAGGATTTATGTGCTGTATTACCGGAAGAAGGGATACACTGGGGGTACTTAAAGAAACACGACTGTGGTGTTTCCGTAGAGGTAGAAGAATAAGAGAGGGGGCATGGGCGGGAACCCCGTGATCCCAGCTTCAATGCTAGGCAAAAAAATAATTACTGAACGTCAGAGCTCCCGTAGACGCATCGATCTCGGAAAATGGTAGTAACTCCCAGAAAAATTATCAGGAAAAGAAAAAAAAGACCTGTTTATGAGGAAGGAGGTGAACGGGTGTGTCTCCATAGACCGAAATCCATCAGACCGAAGCGCCTCTTTCCCCACCGCCACCTCACAGAAAGACAACTTGCTCGAACGGGACGTTTGACCAAAAGGGATGTTTGATCGACAAGACTATTGACCGAACGGGGTGTTTGACCGACAGGACTTTTTACAGAACGGGTCGTTTGACCGACAGGACTTTTGACCAAACGGACTTTTGACTGAACGGGGCGTTTGACCGAACGGGACGTTTGACCGAATTGGTTGTTTGACCGTATGGGATGTTTGAGCGAACGGGACGTGCCTAATTATTATCATTCCGCTTTGAAACGTTCGGTCAAACATCCTGTTCGGTCAGTGATTCGGACGACGAAACGTCCGATTCCGCCAAACGACCCGTTCGGTCAAAAGTCCTGTCGGTCAAACGACCTGTTCGGTCAAAAGTCCTGTAGGTCAAACCACAGAGTATAGAACTTAATAGAGTGTTCATCTCCATAGACGCTAATGGCAACTTTTTTTAACAGGGCTTTTCCCTGAGACAAACCTCTGGCCATAAACGGACCCACCATCTTACCTCCTATAGCTCCACCTCCCACCTGTCTTCACCCACTTCATTCGCCCATTGAATCTGTCAATCAAAGTCATTTGCTCAATCAATCGCATTTAGCTTTTTCTGATCGGCTGCTGAACTAAATTATAATCTGCGAGCTGAATTAAATTAATTACCTTAGGAGGAAAACGGCCGTTTGGCATCTCTGTTAAGCTCTATACTCTGTGGGTCAAACGGCCCGTTTGGCCAAAAGTCCTGTCAGTCAAACGACCCGTTTGGTCAAAAGTCCTGTCGGTCAAACATCCCATTCGATCAAACGTCCCGTTCAAGCAAATTGTCTTTCGGTGAGGTGGCGGTCGGGAAAGTTGGTGGGTAACTAGTGATTTTGAGAGTGAAAGTTCACATAACCTTCGTAAAATTTTGATGGATGTGAATTTTAAAAAAAACCTCCCTCCGAGCGCGATCGACTTCCACAAGCTTTACTGGATTAGATTCAGCATAATTTCAGTTAAACTACTTCTAATATATTAAAATAAACATTATTTGTGATTTGATTGCATATTTGTTTTTGAGTCATTCAGATCAGTATTTCTGCTTGAAAATTATCTGTTAAGAAAGTTAAGACTCGATACGAGCTTGGGCGATCCTCGCGCATGTCGCCTGGTTTACATTGGCGGGGTTAATTTTGGAGTACTACGTAGTAGTTTTCTCCCTCATGAAGGCGCGTTCTTATTGCCAAATCCTGATACCCTTTGTTACCCTCAGCTACAAAGCTAGTTGATCTTTACAATCGCTTTTTGCTTTGAAGTGCCCTCTATTCCTTCCTAACTCTATGGGTGTCTCCTTTTCTCGCTGGTATTATGTAAAAGAGGGCATTAAGAGGGGGGGTTCTGCTTTTTATGACTTATACTTTCTCCTACTCGAGAACTGATTTAGAATAGCACGTTGCATAATGTGGAGTGTTTTTGGAGGGTAACTAGTAAAGATTTGGTTCAGATGCAAATCTGGAAGAGAAAAAAGGGGTGTTATTTATTGATGTTCGTTTAAATGCGCAGGTCGTTCAAATTTTAAAAATAAGTTACTTAATTATCTACCGATATGGTGTTGTGTTTTGTTAATACAGTCGTATTAATTATCCGAGTCGGAGAAAAATATTAGGTTGCATTTACTTCGGTTAGACATTTTTTAGCAAAAAGTTAATAAATCTGTGAAGTGGGGTAAAATTATGTATTTAAAAATAAATTGCTTTATCCCTTTCAGTCCTAGCCTCCCCAAATTTTCTATAGAAACCAATAGAACATTTTCAATCACATTACTCGGCCTTAGAAACGGCCTTAGCAACAGATTGTTTGACCTACAGCAGTTAACAGTTAAAAGAAAATAACTGGTCATGGAATACTTCTATTGGAGCATTTCCAATCCCATGACAACAAAAAATACTGACGCACCTAGCAACGGCCTTAGCAACAGACTGTTTCACCTACAGCAGCGGTTCCCAAAGTGGTCCATATGGACCCCCAGGGGTCCATAGCAACTTCCAGGGGGTCCACGGGCATGAAAATGAAAATTGGGGGTCCACAGCAACTTCTAGGGGGTCCACGGGAAAAATTCATAAAGATGAAAAATTTTGATAAGTTTGAAAAATTTGGTCTTTTTTATAATCAAATTTTAGAAATATGAAAAGGGTGGTTATCACAGAGTCCTCACAACGTGAGCAGGGGCAATGGAATCTTTACTCTCTTAAGGTGGAGAGTCCCCGAACAGGGTGATTTGAGGTTAAACCTCAGTTGTTGAAACCTAATACTATTAAAAACCTAATGTCCAAGAACCAGGTTTATCCCTTCCATTAAAAGTATGTTGGAATATTCCAGTTTTCCCTCTCAGTATATTTTATAGTATCTTAACATAATTATTTTATTCCCTTCTTATATTTTTAGAAATAATTATTCAATGAGTTAAAACTGAAATGTGGATTTCATTACTTGTTTCTAGCAATAACATTTTATGAGGATGGAGGATGGTGTTGATGAACAAAGGGTGCTTAGGAAATACATTTTCACATTTTAAAAACCTTTGAAATAATTTTTTATATATTCTAATTAACTGGGCGCTAGCGGAAAGTTCTATAATAAATTGTCAAAAATTAAATGTTACATTAATAAAAAATTAAAACATTCAAAAAAACACACTATCAATTGACTTCTGTTACATAGTCATTGGTGGTCATTTTCTCATGTGTAACTTGTTAAATGTCAATAATAAAGGCGTGTTTTCAAGATTCGAACCCAGCTAATCCTAAAGTATCCAATTTTTAAATTTTAAATAGTATCAGTTTCTTTATATTTTAATGTTATAATCACTTTTCACAATTGAATATTTTCATATTAGCTCTCCTTTTGGTGAAAACTTAACTATCAGCATTTCTTCCTGCTATGAAAAACTCATGAAATTGTTTTCAAAATTTATAAATACTGTTCAATCAAATGTAAATGATTTAACTTTTGATGTATGTATAAAAAGCAACACATTTCTTTATTGCAAAATCATTTTCTTTTCAATTTCATTAATTAACACTAAATTTTGATTTCTAAAATTTCATTTCTTTTCATAGCTGAACTTAATTAAATATTGTTTGTTAACATGATATATAATAATTTTAATATTTTCTGAAATTTTATGATTCGGTTGAAAGAATAACTCACGTCACGAAACAAACGCCATTAAACAAACTTTGGCAAGTTTGCGACCTAGACTTTTATTAAAGCTTAACGTTTTTTTGAATTGAAATGTAATGATATTAAAAGTTTAGATTTGTTTTTAGTTTCATACATTTTAAATGTTTGAGTTTTATAGTTTCATTAAAAATGTTGTTTAACCATATCAATTTCACTTGAAAAGCTTGAAACAATAACTTTTTATCAACACTTAAAAAATTACAAAATTTATGCGTGGTTTAGAAATCATAAATAAAATATTTTTAGCTACTTTTTGAACGGTCCCTGTAGCAGGGGGTCCACGGGGTACGAAAAATGTCGTCAGGGGGTCCACGGGCCAAAAAAGTTTGGGAACCCCTGACCTACAGCAAAGAAGAAAATAAATGGTCGTGACGTCACCAGAAAACACTCCATGTAATCAATGGATTAAACTCTAATATCATGCGGATTAGGATTGAAAAGATCAAACTTTCCTTTTATTCCCGAAGGTAAGGTGAAAATTATGGGATCAAAACAATGTAATTCAATTATTCTGCAATTTTCCTTACTTGTCTGTACCCATTGTCTTGCACCTGTATTCGAATTTATATTTAAAGAAAAGTTCAATTATTAAATAGTTAAACGAAATATCCTTCTCTTTCTTTGAGAGGTGTAATATAAAGTTTGATGTTTTTTAGGATATAAGATGAATAAAATGGAACAGAACTAATATCTAATATCAGATTTAAGGTGAAATTGGAGCTTTCGAAAAAAAGAAATATCGAAAGAAATTTTATAAACATTATTATAATATCTTTCATAAATATAAGCAATATATAATATGTTTAATAACTTTAAAGTAAATGAACAAGGAATACTAACCATTTAGTACACTACCAATTCTTTTACAATCATGCTCATAATTTTAAAATAATTTAAATGTTTAAAACAAGGAACTGCAATTTTCTATGCTACAAGTCTATAAAAGTGTTTTTAAATTACATGTTATAAATATGTACGCATTATTTTCCATTATGCTTTATGAAAATATACATTTAATGCTAATATATGCAAGATCTTACTTAAAGGAGATTATCTAAAATGATTATTGGGTGAAATAAATACTTTATAAAATGCAAGAAAAGGTAGCTTTAATTTTACTTTCTAAATTGTCATTTCTTTCTTGAAAAAATTTAGTAATTATACCTATTTAAAAGAAAAAATAATATTTCCACCCCCTGAAATCTCGTTTTAGGGATATACATCTTAACGACATACGTATACACATTAAAAGACCAAAGTTCGTTTGATTCCAAGAATCTTCTCAAACTACCCCACTCAAGGATGAGCCTATCCAGAACAGCCCACTAGAGATCAAATGACAGATACGCCGAGAAATCCCAAAGATCGAATCCACAAATCGTATATTTATTCAAATTTTTTGTACTTTTCTCCTTGTGCGTCCCCTCCGCCTATGCTTAATGGAGCATTTCTAGGGGGAGGCAATAAATAACGGAGATTGTTCAGATCCGCATCTTGAACCAGAATTAAAACCAAACGAGGCGTGAACCAAGCACTTGGCTTCTTGTAAAGGAACTCCGACTAAATGAAGCATGCTATTTTTCAACAAGAAATGAATAAAACAGAACTGTGGGGGAATCTTTAGAGTCCTTTTATCAAGCTCCAGAGAGCTTTTGAGATCAAGTCTACTTAAGTCCGAATATTCAGATACCTGTTTTGGGAATCGGATCTTCATATGAGTAGATACTTGCCTGATTTTGAGTTGATTGTTTTCTTCTACATTTTTCTAGAGCATTAATTCTGACTAATATGTTTAATCTAGGGATCAGTATATTTTATGAACTTTTGAGAATAATGTCATTCAGTTTTACTGTATACGATTAGGATGTGTCATAATGAAGTCAAGGTGTGAAAATATTTTTTTTTTATTCAGATGATGACTGATGAGGTAGAAATGCAATATATTAATGTAATTACGTTTAATTATTATCGTTCTCATTTTTGCAAAATTATTTGGCTGATTACATACATCTTGCTGCATAACTTTCAGAAATGTAATTAATATTTCCAAGAACTCCTGATAGTAACAATAAAAGTAAAGTAATGAGATATATACTTCAAGATCTCATTACTTTCTAAGTATTGTTAGGTATAAGGGATCATAGAAAACGATTCATTTCTAACTAAAGGTAGGTACTGTATTCCCATCAGGCTAAAACTATTTCTAGTTTACCAGTATCTCATTACATCACATTAGGTATATCGGTATATGTAAAAAGGTATTTCATTCCCTTAATAACAAATTATTCTCATTTGTATTATGAATCTAGATGTATATTTATTATAACTAAGATTGTGTTTATCATAAGGTTAACTTAATCCCTTCAGAATAAAATAAAACTTTAGATAAATAAAGTTGTCAGGTATAATATTTATAACCAATCTTATTGTGGTTTGTATGAAAGATTTTGAAACCCCCTTTTTTTATTTCTACCAGTAGCTACTCGTCCGCAATTCACAAAAATGGGGGTTATAATTATAATATGAAAATACACTTAATTCACAATCAATTAAATTACATTTATAATGTTTACCCATGGTTCACGTGCTCATGTGACCATTGACATCAACAACAATGTTTTTTTAATATTTACAATGTGTTAATGATATGTTATGAACACAAATTTCAGGACATTTAGTTTTAGCACATCTGTTTTAAACATAAACTTATAAATTCCACCCGTGCAAGGCTGGGTGTATCAGGCTAGTAAACTTTAAACAGTGTAATTATTAAACATTTTTCTTTAATATTTCAGGCGTTATAATAAAACTTATTAAAAGAAACTAAATAACACTGAAAAACTAAAAAAAATTATTCTGAAGCATCTGTTTTAAAGAAAAAAAAGATATTCTTTCCTATTTAATGTATACAGCCATAGGAACGTTTTTTACATAGACTCCACCATAGATTTTTTTCCCTAGAGGGTAGGAAGGTTAAGGCTTGCTTCAGGCATATGACATAAATAATCATTACACCTGAAAGTGTTATCACTGTAATTCAAACCGTAAAAACGCCAAGGTCAAAACTAAAACTCAACTCTCAAACGAAACTATAGAAGGAAACCATAACTCCGGCTAAGCCCTCCCCTAAAACGCTAGCATTTCTCTCGTACATCTCCAGGATTTTTATATTCCCGGCTTTTAGCCATTTTTATTTATACATCTCATGAATTATTTCCAACGTATCGGTTTTTCTTCTTTTCAGGAGGCCAGATCCCAAAACATTTCAACCCGCTGCTAAAGCTTTGCAGGGAGGGGGGGGGGGCGAATGCAGAAAAAAACATCCCCCTCAAAAAGTATGGAGTATTTCATTTGTTTACGGACCGTTCTTTTTCGGAATATTGAGAGATGAGCGTGGGATTCCTTTCACACTGCCTGCGAAGTGAAATAAGCAAAGAAAATTCTTTTTGCTTTTATCCCCTTTGTTTACGTTTTCATATTTTCTTGTTCCCAGGGAGTTACCTCGGACAAAAGAGATACGCAATACCCAAAAAGTTGTTCCAATGAGCTTTGCATTTATGTATATAAGAATTGCTTTTTCCGAGTGGAGAAAAGGTTCACATCGACCCGTTTTGTCTGTGCTCGCTTTTGTCTGCATGAATGAATAAGTTTTTGTGAGCCCCCCCGAGTTTTCTTGGAATTAAAGAATTGGGTATGATTGTTATCAATTGATTAGATCAGGTGTGCTTGCTTGTAGCTATACGCTCATAAAAACTTCATTTGAGTGATTTTTTTGCTCAATGCGGAGATTATTTTCTTTTGTGTTACTAGTGATCCGTTGGACTTTCTCTTTATAGGTTTTCGTTATGGTTTTTACTTCTCAATGATGTTATCTAGCATTGTTTGGATTCCATTGCTCAAATGTAAGAGTTTCAATTGAACAAGTAAATATTTTTTATGTTGGGTTGTACATCGGAATTTTTTTAAATAACAAACATGAATTTGTAATTTAGTAGTCTGTTATTTTATTTGATAATAACTTTTTTAGACTATTGAAATATGTCCATTGGATTAATCTCTCCTGGGCCTCTAAGTAAAATAAGCAATTACATTTATTTTACCTCTATTCCCTTTGTTTATGTTTTCATATTTTCTCGCTTTCAATTTATTGTCAGGAACAAAAAGGTACACAATAACATTTTCAATCGAGCTCTTTTATCTCAGAACTAAAATGTTACAATATATTACTTTGTGATGTCTTTTTTTATGATTATGGATGAGTTATCAAGTACTATGCATGAAAAACATACTAAAAACTAAATAAATTAGTTTCAATAAATATGTAATATATTAATATAAATGTGCATATCAGTTTTAAAAGAATGGGACTATTTTATTACATGCGAGCTGATTGTAGAATCCTCCAATCTTCCCCCATTACCAGTATGACTTGACGCAGTATTATAAAACATATGTTAGGGGGGATTGCGCAAAATAAATATCTGGGGGTCCCGTATTACTGTAAGATTAATGCTAATTTTCGCAGAAATTGTAACGTTTAGATTTCTTTTATAAATTTAATAGAAATTATTTGATGTTTTTGAGATTTATAAAAGTTTCAATAATGGATTTGTGTGTGTGTGTGAAAATCAGTTTTGTGTTTTTTACCTACGTTTGACAATGATGGCCGAAAGAACTCTCATCTTTATATGCGGTATTAAGAAAGTAATTTTTGTCACATTTCTAAAAAAAAAATTGCAAACTTTATGAATAAAATAAAGAAGGATATTGACCATGAAATTTTACTTTTACCTCAATCTTTTGCTCCCAATATTCCATATTTATTGTTTCTATTTTCCAAAAAGTTATGCACACCTTCTTGCAGCTTAGAAAGAGGCATTGCGACCTGTATATTTCCCTTGTAATTCAGAATTATCCTGGGTTGTCAACATTTCCTAAATATTTGTTGGTACACTCTTTTAATCTGCAATTCGGGAAACTATTTTACACCCCATAGAACTAAAGTATATTATTCTGAGAATTATTACAATACTTACAAATCGCCGTTTCCAAACATCGAAATATGAGTTCGATCATCCGTAACAGACGCAAAATATTTAAACTGCCGCTTCGCCGAATCACCCAACATTGAATCTCGCATCGTTTCCATGGTAATCCCATCTATGTTTCCCATGTAAAATACCCTTCAGGAACATTCAAACTGCAGGGGTTGTAATCCCTCCACCCACATTCAAACTTAACCAGGGTCTCTCCACTATCGTATTCAAATCAGGAGAAACCCCAACGGATCTCCAAATTAATATAACTAGTCTGGTGTGCATCTTCATGATTCGCATGATGGAAATCTGCAAGGTATGAAACAGAAAACGTTGTGTCTTCAAACCAATGTGTTGAATAAGTATGCACGGATGTTGTTAAAATGTAATGTTTCACAATCATCAATTACAATTCAGTTCAGTGTTCATTTTGCGAGTTATGCATTTATTGCTTCTATAATTCCGTGGATTTAGATTTGAAACAATGTGTTTCAGACTTTTGGAAGTGAGTTGTATTTTCTCATATTTAATTGACAATGTTTGCAAACGTGCGTTTCGCGTGTTGACAATGACTCAATACATTGCCATGAGATCGTTTTAAGCAGCTTATTAAGAAAGTTAAAAACTGAATGGAAAAAAATTTCAATTATAAAATAGTGTACATTATCATAACAGCACAAAGAAGTGTCGTGAATACATATAGCCCAGTAAATTTAGGGGTTTTTAGCACACTAATTTGTAACTCGCTGAAAATTTCAGGATAAGCTCTCTATGATGTCTATAATCAATCCTCAAAAGTCCTCTAAATTACCCAGCGGGCTTCATTCGAAAATGGCGGATCAAAGATGGCCGCCAAGGGGAGATCTTTGGGTTAATTTAAACAATCCGGGCCTTGACGAAAGTTAGACGATAAATGAATCGTCAGTTTGAAGAAGGGAATAAGTCCAAAAAATGACAAATTGACTTTTTGTGCTCAAAACAATCTCCAAGCTTTGCCCTACACATGGGTGAAAAGAGGGGGAAAATAACTAACTCCTATAGGGAGATATCGCCCCTCGAAGTTGTGAAATCGATGTCCATACAATGAAAATTCCATTACTTTTTTTCGATTTTCTCAAAACTTGATTTTTGACATATTCCCTTCTTCAAACTGACGATTCAAATGGTTCTTCCAACTTCACAATGCAACCCTAAATTATGTTACGATTTTCGTTCCGCGAAGTGCTTGGCGAGCATTGGCAAGAAAGCATTTCGCCAAGAAGTCGCCAGGGCCCGGATTCTTAAAATTTACCGATCTTTGTTGCCATCAGCAACAACGATCGACGGTTCTCCAACGGTTTTACATTGGAGTTACCTCCTTGTTGCTACAAGCGCCTCAAATCCTATTGCTCCAAATAACTTCCTGCGATTAATTACATTAATAAGATAACTATATCGTCATTTCTTTAGGACTTGTAATTTTAGTAGTTTCCATATAATGCCTTTCTTGGGTATACCATTCCCATCACACAATCATAACACCAAATAAATAATCTATTACCGCCATAACTCTGATTAACCAGAAGCAAGAGTATCCTAGTGTGAGAGATTCCTCCTTCAGAGAGGCATTCTATCCTAAAGTATTCGTAACATTTGAGAAATTGGCCGCCGTGGAGTGATGTTAGTTTTGCCAAACTAGCTTAATTAAAACTCATTTCGCGAGGCTGCGATGCATTCATTAGTGGAGCAGCTCATTCATACGGGCGTTATTTATTAAGCATTTTCTTTTTTGGGCTCCCCGATGCATACTTCGCACTGAATTTCTGCAGTAAAGATATAGATCCGCGGGCGTCACACGTTTTCTCTGATGTGCTGACTTTTGCTATATAACCGAGAGTTATCTTCGGTGGTATCAATTTTCCCTGTGCGTGTATTTAGGGCTTAGAAATTGGCTGTTGTGTTTAGGAGGTGGAACAGAAGTTTTTGAGGGTTGAGATTCATTAGGGATAACTAATAGTCGGGATTGCCTCCTGAATAAATTCGGAAGGTGCTGTAGCGTCGAGGGTTTTGAAGTCGTCGACTGAAAGTGTGAGGACAATGCTTGGATGGCATTTTAGAGTTATTCAGAGTGTTGTCAATGCTTCGAGTTGAGTTTGGTGTAAAATGGGACTGAAACAGAACAGGAATCACAGTTTGGTAAATTTCCAAAGTTGAGATTATTGCTTTGTAGTAAAGGGTACATTTTAGCATTAAGGGAACAGAAATAGTGTTGAAAATATATATGAAAAATCCAGAATTTACGCCTTGACAACTTGTTAAAACTCACACATCCATATTCTCCACACTATGAACTTTTTTCACCTTAAGGTATCCGCCTACCCCTAAAATAACGATTTTCGACTTCTTCGTCGAAAATTGGTTTTTTACATTTTCAAGTAGTTTAGACTTTTATCTTTCCAGAACTGTTTTTACTTCAAGGTGAATTAGAAAAGAAATTGCAGCACTTTCAAAATAGAAAGTCAACACATCACTTAACAAAAATAGAAACTTTGAAGTTAATTTTCTCAGAACTAAATTTTGTATATAAACCCTCCACTATTTACATGATTACTCAAAAACTATCCAATATATTCACTCCAAATTTAACAGTATATTAATCATACTGTTATTAACCAGATGAACTACAGATTTGTATGTAAGTTTATATTTTTTATTTTTATTGATGTTTTTTTGTTAAATGGTTGTAGAAATTTTGAAATTTTTCACTTACCTTTACATTTTATGCTGTAAAACAATTACATTTCAAAATATGTCTTAGAAAATAGTCCATTCTGAAGATAAGTGTTATACGATTCTTGTGTCCAAAGGAAATTTATATAGGGGTAACAATTTTTGGGCAAGAGTGAGAGGTTTTATAAAAATTCACTTAAATTTTACATTAATAACCCTATATTTTAGAAAATAACATAAATAATTTTGTTTTTTTAGCATTAATCAATGTTTTGATGTACATTTGAACTAAAATTAAAAAAAATTTTGAAAATCAAGTATTTTAAAAAAATGGTCTCAAAGGTAGGCGGATACTTTAACTTTTTCTTGTTTTAGCCATACTTAATCAAAAAGCTATATAATGATGCGATATTATTTTTTAGAGTAATCATAAGCCATGAGTTAATACAAATAAAAAATCCTATATAATAACATTTACTTACACGTAATCCCACATTAAACCACAAAATACCTTAGTACTTATTCAGTTTTGGGTTTCAGTATGTTACATTCATATTCTTCACTACATATTTCGGATTTTTTTTATATTTATGTGTATCCCAAATAACACAAAACTTCTTTCCAACCTGGCAAATTCCGCTCACCAGAGAAACTGAAAAATACAAAAAAGACCTCCTTCAAGATCTTAATTTCAAATGAAGAACAGCAAAATATTCTATCCTTCAGCATGAGTCACTTGTACAGTTGGGGAAAAAACGACTCAGTTGCGATTTCTGGAGAACCACTTGGGTTAGGAAGACAAATGAGGTGTCATTTCATTGTTTAAAGTATTCTTTGATCAAAAAAATTTTTCGAGTTCTTAGGGGGTCGTCTTCATATTAAACGAAACACTAACTTTTTTTTTCAATGAAACCCCCAATTATTAAGAGGTTTTCTGAAAGGCCATCCCTCCAAACCCTTAAATACCCAGTTTCATCCAGATTGATTCACAAATAAAAAAATTTAAAAAAAAATCGTGAAATGTTTTTATGGTAATCGATTCAGGTAGTAATTTTATGTATAAAGCCAAAATTTCAATCGATTTCACCGAATAGTTTTTGATAAAAACGAACGAAAAAGAACATTCTTGGTATTCATTCGGCAACGGTATACCGCCCCTTAAGATTAAAGTTCGTTTATATCAAAAACTATTCGGTGAAATAGATTGAAATTTTGGCTTTCTACATAAAATTACTACCTGAATCGATAACCATAAAAATATTTCACGATTTTAAAAATTAATTTTTTTTTATTTTTAAAAAATATTTTATTTGGGAATCAATCTGGATGAAACTGGGTATTTAAGGGGGGTTTGGAGGGATGGCCTTTCAGAAAATCTCATAATAATTGTGGGTCCCCATTGAAAAAAAAGTTAGTGTTTTGTTTTATACGAAATAGGCAATATAGAAAATAAATAGGCAATATAGGCAATAAATACCTCTAGGCAATATAGAAATCATAACAAAAATGAATAGATGGAGTGTGCCGAGCTATATTTTATCTTCCCAATTTAAACTCTAAAATTAAACATAATTGCAGGAACCATTTGCCACCAAAAAAAAAGACTTAGCAACTTGATTTCTCGAATTTCGGGAAAAGAACCATCGTTAATAAATTCCGGATTCCTTTCTCACTTCTCTCTTTAGAATGGAGAAAAAAAAAGATATTTCCATCTTTTAATCTTAGTCTTATTTCTTACTCAAACAACGATCAGCTCTGGTCCATGGATTTACATACATATTGGCTGTACTCTCTCATCCGATATAAACACCTTTGGAGGAATTTTTTCTTTTCTTTTCTTTTTTTTATTCCTGAATTTCGAAATCACTTTTCAATGGAACTCGTTTTTTTGTTCCATCTGTTTTCGGATCTACTTTACTCCTCTCTGTTTTTCGAGTGAAATAGCTTTAGAACAAAGATGTTACAAATATAAATGTACTGATTGTTCAAGCTGTTTCCTTTTAAAAACGTAAGTGAGCCGTGGACATTTTTGTCGAATTTGTTTTCGTTTCGCTCGTTTGTTTCGAGTAACTGTAACTGTATTTGGAACGTTTTACGCTCTGAAAGTTTATTTTAAGAATCATAATTGCTCAGAGGTTTCTTTTTCCAAAAGCGTTCTTGGAGCTAAAAATTCAAACCGTTGAGTGTGATTAATATTTTATTTTTTACTTTCATATGAAAATTCAGAGATAATAATTTTGAAGTGTTTTAATGTCTGAAGCAAACTAGCGTGAATCGCATGGAAAAAAATCAAAAATATGAAGCTTCTCCTTTTAAAAACTCTGGTATCTACAGCTATCAAATTGCTTGATTTTATTAAGTATTTTTTAAATTTCTTTATTATACATATTTTAAAAGTTTCGTAATATAGTTGAATCCTAAAATGGTCTTTAACAATGTGGTGAAGATAATTTAGGTTAAAGTTAATGTTTGAAAGAAAAATGATCTTAGGAAAAAATAATAAGTTAATCAACCATTCCAATACCAAGAAATTCCAAGACATTCAATTTTTTTTTGCTTAAAATGCATTTTTATTTCTTCTGACTTTGCTCCCTCTAATGTCTTCAGCCAATAATTTTCTATTATTGCTTACAGGTTCCTTTATCTTTTTTTTAATTACCGCTCTGATCTGAATCCCATCCATCCGATCCATGATATAGTTCGCCTAAAAAATATCGAGGACGAAACCGCATTTTCTTTTAAGGTCATCTTGCACCCAGTTCACACATTTAATTAGATGTTGTGAAGTGTGCTCTCCAACACTATTACACTTGGTGAAAACAGGGAAGGCCCTAATAACATTGAAAAACCTGATAGTTTTTAGTAAATAACAAACGAGCCAAAGCAGTTAGGTCTCTCCTGTCACCAATAAAATCAATTAAAAAACCAGGACCCTACTTACCCCCTTAGTTATATGGATGTTCTGGTATTTACTCCAAAGAGTTGTTTACAGAGACCATAATTCTTGAATGTAAAAAATAGTTTCAAAATAGACAAATACAGAGTTGTACTTGTCCAAACCATTTAGACCAAAACTATAGTCTGTGTAATTTGAATCAGCTACTTACTACTAGTCCTTTCCGATTGCATTTCTATTGCGTTGTCATGGTGGCAAGCTGCCTATTACATTTACAAGTAGTATAAAAGCAGACTAAAATGGATCAATGATCAAACTTTTTTGGTTTGATGCTATGACAACTATACACGCCATATTAGTTCATTTTAGAAATTATCTTTCTTTTTCAAAAAAAAAGTTCTCCCTCGCATTAGAAATGGATAATTGAAGTAAATTTTTTTTTAAATCTAAATGTGTTCAGAATGGCTTAAAACCTCCCAAAAACATTTTAATTTACCTTTCAAAGCCCTAAATTTTTAATTATTTTCTATTAAAATAGCTTATTTTCTATTAAAAATAGCTTATTTTCTGTCTGAGCTGAACAGCTTGTGACGTTAAAAGTGCCTTGCTCCCGCTTGTTGTTATCATCCCGCTTTGAAAGACTGGAAAGACTGAGCTCTAGTTTTTTTACAGCCTAGTGTTTCGATGAAAATGGTGTTTCCCACATTTCCAAGAGACACATGTGACGTCACATCGGTAGGAGCTTTCTGTATTAAAATATGTCATAATTACCTTAAAAAAGTTTGTGGGAAAATACAAGCGTATTTTTGGAATCAGGAAAGAATTTTTAATAAATTAAAATTATATATTTTGAATTTTAAGAGATGCTGCAATTCTCCATTTTCGAATTAAACTTTCAGGTCATTCAACCCAGTAGTTTAATTGCAGCCCTTATAAATCGAAATTTAACTTATAATAATCACCCTGTATTTAGCACTTAAAATAAAAAGGAGGACATCCCACACAATATAAATCCCAAACCCTACCTCCCGAACAAAATTTTTACCCAGTCCACCACTAGGACAATATCACTTTCTCACCCTTCCTCTTAGGAACCCACGGCTGATGTTTCGAGGAGACTTAAATCAAAACAGATGCGACTCACACCAGATGCAAATCAGTAGGGGATTCTAATACCTCGGGATTTCGAAAAGGAAGCAGCGAGTACGGAACGGCGGAGGACTTTTCTTCCCTTTCGGAACTAACATAAAAGGGGACGTTAACGTAATAGCCGGGGGTTATATACTAGTGGATGAAGTTCGTTGAGTAGTGGGGCAATGAAGACATTAGTATTAGTTGGATAAAAGTGCTTGCGAGATAGATTTGAAGTCCAGCCGTTGTAATGGTGACTTCTTAGTTTGATGGGATTTTCTTTGGGTGAAATTTTTTTAAGAAGTTTTATTTTTTTTATATTTTTTAAGAGTACTAATGTATCTATGAAATGTATCTCTGATTTTTAAAAAAGTTTCCAATTCCGTATTTGTGTTGTATTTTTATGGAAATATAACATTTAAGAATAGGGGATTGAACATTTTAAAATGATTGATTGCTATAGTCCGTGTAATTAAAATAGCCGGTTCGTCACCATAGTAACGCAATAAAAATGCAATGGGGAATGACTCGTAGAGAGATGCCTATTTTATTTACACAGACTATATATACCTTGCAGACATTGTGCACTTTTTAGCTAAAAACACTATGAAGAGTTTATGCCTTTAACTCTAACTCTAATATGTAGAAAATTTACATGGGATCTCAAATGTTTCAATTTTTTTTCAGATTATTGACTTAAATCAAGGATAATTACTATTTATTAATGCAAGATATGTTTAAAATATTAAACTCAAAAATTATGTTTGTAACTGTAACTTTAAAAGAACATTTACTGCATTGCTTCAGTTCCACATTAAAGTTAATTAAAGATACTTTTAACTACATCAATAAATAAACTGATTAGAATTAAATTCATAAGATTTGTTTAAAATAGAGAAAATATAAATATCTAAACATTAGGATTATTATGAAAAATCTTTCATGTGCATTGCTTTTCAAAAAACAGATTTTCTTAAATAGAATCTCGTTTCGTCTCTAGTTTGTTCAGTAAAATCCCACTCCATCAATATTAAATTAATTTCATTAGCTGCTTCAACAGAATCCAACTAAATAAATATAACTCAGTGAGAATTGTTTTTGGAAGAATGTACGACAAGGGGAGGGAAGCAATTTTCCTTTCGTTAAGATATAATGCACGTTTTTTGGTGACATTTAGATTTCCCCTAAAAAAACCAGTACGTTTCGTTCGTTTTTATGAAGTGTTTGTTAAGATATGTGAATAATTGAGCTATGATTTAATAATATAATATGGTGTTAAGAAAAAATAAATTTTAAGTAAGTAAGATATAGTTCTGTTAGTATCAAAAAATATTGAGTTACATTTTTGTATTTTGGGAATTTAACAAGTATGGTAATTTTACCATAATATAAGTTAACTACATTTACAATAACCTCTTGATATACGCATTTTGGATAGCAAGCATAAACATTAATGTGATTTACTTCTGAATTATTTTTGAATCAATTAATCCGAAAATTAACCTTTTCTATTTTATTTACAGTTCCTTAACCTCTGCTGACATCTCTGGAAAGTTTTTCAGGTAAAAAATTTTACCTTATAAATGTACTTTGGATTTAATGCTTTTTGAGATCATTTCTGAAACTTTGAAGGTTTCCTCGTAAGGTTCAAAAGAATTTATCAAAAAGGTTGAAACATTTAATTTCTCATAGCAATAACATTGGGGTTTTATAGTATTGTATAATTACATTATTTTAATGAACATTTAAATAATGTTACTTATTTTTTAAGTTATTTATTTAACTGCTGTGCAGATAATCATTCCTGGGAATAATTATATGTATAAAGAGTTCTATAGCATAATTACCTTATGGGGGGCAAGGACGTTTTCATACTCGTGCACTTGAAGAAATAAAAAAAGCAAGTTAATATTTTTATTATTCCTAAAATATTACCAAAATTATATATAAACCTTTCAAAAAGAGGTAATGTTCTTTGTAAATTGAAGAATGTATTATCCATTTATCATGTGATCACCTCTAAATATTTAATTTTTACTAAATATTAAGTTTCGGATCTTCCAAAGTAATAAAGCAAGAAATAATTTCAGTTAAGTAATCAGTTCACCACAAAACTATTTAATCCAATTATCCCACAAATATGTATGGATTCATTTGAAATATCCATGCATTCTAGTAACTGTTATTGAAAACAGTGAATGATTTTACATCGTTAATGATGTTCAAAATAAATGTAATAAATTATGTGAAGTGTATTTCCTATTTGGATAACCTGAAAACTAAACTCCCCAAATCATTATATCCTATGTTTCAACTAAACATCTTTAGCTAATGAAAAGTCTTCAAGATAAATTATGTGATAACAAAATAAGACAAGAGAGTTAACTAGTTTCAAATATTTATGTGGTACATTTTGGGTTTATGATCTGAAACTATTTTCACAACAATATCATTAATTATCCGTGATATAAACAAGCCCAAGCAATTTATATACCCCGTTATTCAATTTGATGGGTTAGAGAAATTATTATGTTCTTGGTATTAACAATATTTGTGCTGCACGCAAAATATTTCAAATTCATTGAAAAGGATGTTTCAAAGACTTTTTTTCATCAGGTTATGAATGTTATACTTTTCTTGGAATATTTTAAAATTGCAAATAGTTGAATGAAATGATCAAGTAGTTTTCTGCATAATTAAGATATTTAAATTACTAAAAAAGAATTTAGGGGGGAGGGAGATATAAACATGGAAATGCTTGCTTTTTTTTAAAAGAAAGGATATGAGTAAAAATAACTCTTAATTGACCATAATAACTGCATACAAAGTTTTAATTCGAACTCGTTTGTATCAGTGTTATAACTTCTTAATATTCGTCTGAAGAGTAAGACAGGTTTTAAAATTACCTAAAAACTGCAAATTCAAAACGTAAAGTAAACTTTTTATCTCCTATTTGAATTCATGTATAAATACTGATAGATATTTAAATAAAAAGTATAATTTCTTCTCCGGAGGCTCACACAAAGTATGTATAGGGGACATCCATAAATTACGTGAGGTCAAAAAGGGGGGAGGGGTTTGGAAAAATCTCACCAAGGGAGGAGGGGGGTCGATTAAAATCTCACGTCAACTTTTTATGTTAGAAAATTTAGGTGCTCTGAAACACAAAATGCAAACGAATAGGATAGAAAATTATTTTTAAAGGTTCTAGGTAAATCTCACATGGGGGGAGGGGGATCCAGCAAAATCTCACTAAATCTCACCAACGGGGTAGGGGGGTCCAGATTTAGGAAAAACACCTCACGTAATTAATGGATGTCCCCTTAATCATAAGGTCAACTAAAATAAATCCGTATTTTTTTTTCAATTTAAAATAACAATTATTTTTATCTTATACTACTTTCATTATTTGAAATAATTTCCCCGTAAAGCTATCAACATAAAAACAATGTAATATATCTCACCTTAAACCTATCCACAAAACCCGCACTTTAAATTCAAACAATTTTTCACGGAGTTTAGCTGTTTACACCCTGGAAAAGTCGTTAAAAGCTAAAATGAAAAAAAAACCTCTCTACAAGGGCTTCCCCTTTACTCTCTGATCTCAAGCCAAGATCCGAGTAATTTAACAATCCCCGCCTCTCAGGCCTAATTTAATTAGGCTTTCATGCATATGAAGTGTAGTGTGAATCGTTATGAAGTGGATTATACGGAGCAGCAAAAAAATAATAATACAAATTTCGGCGATAAATATTTATGCGCATCTAAATTACCCCAGCTCGCAATAGGCAGCTGGTCTCTAAAGCTGCACCTTAGATGGGCGATAGCAGCTGGAAATTAATTTGTTAGGATTGCTGAGTGGGGATACACTTGAGCTGCAGCTATTCAAGGTGGATTTTTTTGGTTCAAGCCACGCATATGAGTAAATTAATGAAGTTTTCTTTATTATTGTTGTTTCGCGTTAGCTTTTTTTTTACGTTTCCCAAGATGTGGTTATCTACGTAGTGACATGGGCTCCGTGGAGCTAGTAGCTCTTCGTTGCTTTTAATTTTATGCAGCTTTGTATAGCGTGTTTGAATTTTATTTGGTTTGTTACATTTCCGTGCGTTGGTTTGGTTGACTTTAAAGTGTCTAGGGAGATGTTGCGTTTGTTGAGTGTCGAAAGATGTTTAAACTTAACATCCCGAAAGATGTTAAACGAAAAACTTTTCTTATCCGTTTTTTTTCTTTCAGTGCTATTACCTTTATGGTTTTTTTCCTTTATCTATTCTGCTGAAAATACCCAAACAGTTTTTAAGGTCAAAAATTGAAAAAATGCATTGATGATAAAAATATCAATTTTATGTTTAATAATAATAATCTTTATTCACAAGGGCAGAAAAACAAATACAGAAATTAAGAACATATTAGTAGCCAAGGGGATAAATTCAGAAATCCCGTTCAGGCTACCTAAAAATAAAATCTTACATGAATTGATTAACAAAGAAGGAAAAAACCAAACACAATTTAATAAATTAAAAAATTGGCAAAAAGCTGGGCAAAATTTAAATGATTTTGCTTCAAATGAGGTGAAAATATAGATCAGGATCGTCGATATTTATTAAGAAATTAAATAAATTTCGTCTAAAAGAAGATAAATTATTTATACTAATTAAATTTAGAGGCAAACTGTTAAATAATTTGGGAGCTAGGTAAAAGAAATGTTTAGTAAAGATATCCTTAGAAAATTTAGGAATCTTATAAGTTTGAATTGATCTAGAATTATATGTTCTTTCTCTAAAATCACACAAATTACTATGGCGAAAAATATAAAGTATGATACGGAAGTATGCATTATGTCGAAAGGAGAGTAAATTAAGGGATCTAAAATTATTGAAAAATGATTTGGATTAAAATTATGTTTGTTGAATATTCGGTTTTCCATACTATTATACGAAAGAAACCGGTCACTTTTAAAACCAGTCAGCAAATTCCGGACAATAAGAAATAAATTTATCACATGGATAAAGATAAATTTCTTTTTTCTGGATTTTACTGATCGATTTTTACATTGGGCGATATTTTTGTGACACCTATCATACAGCTTGACATTATTTGAACGGAATTGGTAACATAAATGTATTACTTTCAAATAACAATTCCTATAAAAGATAAAGCATTTAAAATATTTTTAGGTAGAGGTTATTCTTTTAAAAGCTATGATTTGATTTTTTTATTGGAAAAAGTTTTTTTATTCTTTAAAAAATATCACTTTGAGGTCTTTCTTTGATGGTAAGAGTCGTATCGAAGTTTACAACTGTAAAGCCTCTTCAAAGAAGTAATGGTTAGTTAGAAATGAACACTTAAAACTGTGCAAATTTACAATAATTACTTTTAATTGGATGTTCTCAAAGTTTTTGGAATCATGGAATTGGTCTAGTTTTCATTAGATCAACTGGAAATTAGAAACAGCAACACATTAATTACTTGAACTCAACTTGGCCTATCGTTTTCAGTGATTCTTTAGCAACTACTTTTCAGGCATTTAAGTAATTTTTATATCATGAAATTATAGCTCTGATAAAATTTTATTTTCGGCCCTAGCCGCCCCAAATTTTTTATGGGATTCAATGGTAATCTTTGGCGATATAGGATTGAAATGGTTTTAAATAGTTCTTTTTCATCTCAAATTTATATAATAATCAATAAGAACAAAATCAAGACTCTTTCCTCTTTCGGCTTATTTAAAAAATTTAAGAAAAAAATGCATTCAAAATTACTATTTTATTATTCTTAACTATTACAAAAAATAAACTGGAGAGGGGAAACTATGCATATGTATAGCTGAGAACACAAAGCGCTCGTCCATAGAAACGAATTTATCTTGTTATAATAATAACGAGTGAAAACTGCTGTCATCTCCTCTTTAGGAAACATTCCTCTTTCTTTCCAAACCTGTTAAATTGATGAAGCGCTTGTCTCATTCCATTTCCAAACTTCTTTGAACTTGAATGGCAAAATAATTGTTAAATAGTTTAACACGTCGGTCATTGCAGACTGATTGAAAAGGACTTATGGAAAATAAATTCATTGAAAATCTCCACACTTTATTCCAACTTTTCAAATGCATTATAAATGGACATTTCCTTTAGCCTTTTATTTATTGATTTTACATGAATCTTGTCTCTTTTGAAAGTTTTTCAATCATCTCTTTTCTCTTGAAATAAATTTTATGATGAAAAACGAGTTTTTCCCATTCCTATACCTATTTTCAAAAACCTCTTTCTGTAAGATGTTGATTCATTTAATTTTTAGAAATTGAGGGCAATATATAAAACCATTGTACAAAAGTGAAACCAAAATTAAATTAATTTATTCATACATTTTAATATGTTTTGATAATTTTTCTTTATTTCCAATGGCAGATAATACAAATATTAGATGGCAAAGACGATAAACACCAAAAGGGTGGAAAAAACTAGGAGAGCGAAGGTTATGTTCCCAAAAGCTCTCGCTCCCACCAATATTTGGCAGTCTCGGACACTAAGGTGCGGAGCGTCCAACAGCGATGGAGGTGTTTTCTGTTCATTGGTTCTTTCGAGTCACGTAATCTACATTTGAATATGTTTTGATTATGAATACGTGTACACTATGCAGTTGTATTAAGATGCTCCTTTAAAGGAGATGCTTGCAAATTACAGCTATTGTATGGTCCATGCAGAAACTACTAAGTAACTGTTTAAATTTTCTATGAACTCATCCGGAATATTCATAATGGTATTTATCTTCAGAACATCTAATTTTCTGTATACTTAAATTAATTTAAAAATTTTAATGATCTTACAAAAGTGACTTTTTCAGTGGCTTAGTTCTTATCATGCAGGGCATTCTTCTTAATTTTTATTAAATTTAAAAATACCTTAAATTTTGTAAAAAAAAGTTGAACGTAGGAAGAACAAATGAATAAAATATATAATTTTTATCCACAAAGGAGAGGCACTTAAATAATACGATTCATTGGTAAACCTTTTTCTGCTCTTACAGAGCTCATCAAAATAAAAGGTGTAGAAGTCCGCTATGTTGTTTTGACCATCAAAAGTAGTATTTTAACTCATTTTGAGACACTTTGGACTACACCCGAAGATGATTGCTTTTTGAAAGTGCAGTATTTTCAAAGGAAAAACACTGCATAAAAATTGAATTTAAAATTTTGGGGGTTGAACCCCTCCCCTTTTGAATGCGGCCATGAAACCCATACTGATAAGTTTGATACAGTAGACTCCGCTTATTGTGATTATGGCTAATGCTATCAATCGGATAATGTTATCGAAATCACACTCTCCCGATCACCTCTATATATTGTATCGTTTCATGTGATCAACATATCGCTTTATGTTATCAAAATCTGGTGAAATCCAATAAAATCCTCCTTTTTTCCCGTTTGAAGGCCATTAATACATAATGATACAAAATGAGAAATTAATTTATTAGTGTTATATATTCCACTCCTACAATCTTATTTAAGAATGATAAAAGTTGCATAGTTCATACCGGGTAATCTTTTTAAATACTTAAATTATGACTACACAGTCGTGATATTTAAGCAAACACTCGATTACACTGTTCCAAAATTTTTATTATAGAACCGCTTATTATTATTATTATTATTATTATTATTATTATTATTATTATTATTATTATTATTATTATTATTATTATTATTATTATTATTATTATTATTATTATTATTATTATTATTATTATTATTATTATTATTATTATTATTATTATTATTATTATTATTATTATTATTATTATTATTATTATTATTATTATTATTATTATTATTATTATTATTATTATTATTATTATTATTATTATTATTATTATTATTATTATTATTATTATTATTATTATTATTATTATTATTATTATTATTATTATTATTATTATTATTATTATTATTATTATTATTATTATTATTATTATTATTATTATTATTATTATTATTATTATTATTATTATTATTATTATTATTATTATTATTATTATTATTATTATTATTATTATTATTATTATTATTATTATTATTATTATTATTATTATTATTATTATTATTATTATTATTATTATTATTATTATTATTATTGTTTACGGATACTAACTGTGATTTTAACTATTTTTTAACTATATATATTTCTTACGTTTATGTCAATAAAGCTTGTTATTCGCCCTAGCGCTGTTACGTTCATTTGGTCTCCAACGACATTTTGGCGTCCACGACAGGACCTAGCTCCTATTACCGTGATTACAGGGATTGTGTTCGTTTACGGCTTAGTAATTTGCAAGTTGAATCGTGGTTTGAATTTGTAATGGCGGAGGAGACTGAAATCAAAAAGCAGAGAGGCTACCAGAAGGCTGCGCTGACACGAATTACTACCTTTATTGAGAAGGTCAGTGAGGCAACGGATGCGATTGATATCCAATTACGACTGGATCATTTGGAGGAAGTTTTCAGAGAATTTCGTAGTTTGGACTCAAGATTGAATGCTGGTTTATCGGAAATTGAGGACACCGAAAACAAATACTTTGAATGCAAATCCCGTCTTTTGGTATTGATGAAGCAGAGGACTGCTCCTTCGGGATCGGCGTTTAGTTTAGGTCAGGATGACCATGCGTCTTCGGGTTGCGATTTCAGAATGCCACGCCTCAATATTCCGTGTTTCAACGGTGATTTTATGGATTGGATGTCTTTCAAGGATTTATACGTTACCTTAGTGCACTCCAACTCAAGTTTGAGGGATATCCAGAAATTTCAATACCTTAAGGGTTTGTTGGGGGAGGTCCCGTCTGCTGTAATTCGTCACATCCCGATCTCCGAGTCTACTTATAAAGAAGCTTGGTCCAGACTATAAGGTCGTTTTGATCAGAAAAAACTGATTGTTAACTCTTTGATCACGAAATTTCTTTCCCAGGCAAAAATTGAAAGGTTGAGTGAGGGAAATCTTCGTTGCTACGTGGACGCTTCGGAGCAGATCTTCGGAAGTTTGGCATCAATAGTTCCTGAGGAATCTCTTTGTGATGTTTGGTTAGTTCATCTGTTGCTGGAAAAGGTTGATTCGGAGACCCGGCGCATTTGGGCAGAGAAAACCGTCGGCGAGGAATTCCCGTCACTTCAGATGCTCCTCACATTTTTGGGTGAGCGGTGTTCTGCCATGGAATCAATGCGCGGAGACTCAGTGCGGCCGAGTACCTACGTCTCCCAGCCAGAGGTTGTGACTGACGGATCAAATGGGAGTTGCCCAAAGTGTGGTGGTCGGCACTTCCTGGCCAGATGTTTGGGATTCATTAATTTGAACGCATCCGCCCGCAGGGATTTTGTGAGGAGGAGGAATTTGTGCTTTAATTGTTTCTCCGATAAACATACCGTTAGAGGGTGCAGCTCAAAGTTTTCCTGTCGAACGTGTAAAGATCGCCATCACTCTAGTTTGCACGAGTTTGTGGGAAACAACATGTTGGGTGCCGTTTCGGACTATACTTTAGGGGAATCGGATCGGGAGCCTATGTCCGTGAGGGGAGCTCCTGGCTGCATTTCCACTAATGCCGCTTTGTCTAATATAGCGCTTCTCCCCACTGCCTTGGTATCAGCCCGTAATGCATCCGGTGGGTTGACGGACATCAGGATCATGCTCGACTCCGGATCACAAACTACCTTTGTTTCAGAGTCAACAGTAAACAAGCTCCAGGTGAGACCGGCTCTCCATGGGCATATTCAAGTAAGTGGAATTGCATCCTCTAAACCTGTGACTACGACTGGCTCTGTTGATATACATATTCAATCTAAGCATGATTCCTCCCAGTCGTTTAATTTACAAGCCTATGTTTTGAAGAAGTTAACATCTGCTCAGCCATGTGGATCCTTTTCTTTTGATGATCGAGGGGCTTTGGTGGGGTTAAACTTGGCGGACCCAACATTTTCTAGCCCAGGAGAAATTGACATGATTGTAGGTGTTGATCACTTTTTTAGTCTGATACTTCCGGGACAGGTGTTGAGCTCCTCGGGAATTCCTATAGCTCAAAACTCGAGATTTGGCTGGATTGTCTTGGGGAGAGTTGACTTGCAATTTTCTCGGGTTAATTTCACCGTAAATTGTGCGGGTGTTGATCTGCAGTTTAAGAGATGTTGGGAGGTGGAATCCGTTTCTACCCGGAATAATCATGATTTAACGGACGGGGAAGAGTTTTGTGAAGATCATTTTGGAGAGAACCTAGGGAAAGATCCTGATGGTGGATTTGTGGTTGGATTGTCCTTTTTTAGACCCCACTTGCATTTGGGAAATTCCTATAGCTCTGCATTACAGAGACGTTTATCTATGGAGAGAGGATTTGCCTGTTCGCCCTCTTTAAAGTGTGAGTATGGGAAGTTTATGCGTGAATACGAGGATTCGGAGCACTGGAAGGTGCTGGAATTGCTGTGGAATTCAAATTTGGATTTTGTTTACTTCAAACTTAATCTTGAGTTAAAGGTTCCTCTGACCAATAGAAAAATACAGTCTCAATCTGCACGGGTTTTTGATCCACTGGGGCTTATATCCCCTGTAATTGTATGGGTAGGGATTTTTTACCAGAAACTTTGGATGTTGAAAAACGATTGGGATGACCCTTTGAATCCTTTTAGAGACAAAGACGGTCTGTTACGGGCAGGAGGAGGGCTGCTTCATTCTGATCTGTGCTTTAACCCGAAGCGTCCTGTGATTTTGCCTGGTACAGAACTTGCGCAGCTCCCCAGCTGATGGGGGACTTGCCTCAACCCAGAGTGCAGTATAACCGCCCGTTTACTCCATTTGAAGAGTTGACAACCTTGTTGTGCAAAATAGAGTCTGTGCTAAATTCTAGACTACTGGTGGCTTGAGACTGTTTTAAATTTTTAAAAGATTTTAAAAATTGGGCAGGAGTATGTTTACGGATACTAACTGTGATTTTAACTATTTTTTAACTATATATATTTCTTACGTTTATGTCAATAAAGCTTGTTATTCGCCCTAGCGCTGTTACGTTCATTTGGTCTCCAACGACAATTATTATTATTATTATTATTATTATTATTATTATTATTATTATTATTATTATTATTATTATTATTATTATTATTATTATTATTATTATTATTATTATTATTATTATTATTATTATTATTATTATTATTATTATTATTATTATTATTATTATTATTATTATTATTATTATTATTATTATTATTATTATTATTATTATTATTATTATTATTATTATTATTATTATTATTATTATTATTATTATTATTATTATTATTATTATTATTATTATTATTATTATTATTATTATTATTATTATTATTATTATTATTATTATTATTATTATTATTATTATTATTATTATTATTATTATTATTATTATTATTA
The DNA here is from genome assembly GCA_024610705.1 of Tetragnatha versicolor. Classification (NCBI taxonomy): domain Eukaryota; kingdom Metazoa; phylum Arthropoda; class Arachnida; order Araneae; family Tetragnathidae; genus Tetragnatha; species Tetragnatha versicolor. The sequence continues at coordinate 11,360,980 of JANDEH010000017.1, read as the reverse complement.
TTATTATTATTATTATTATTATTATTATTATTATTATTATTATTATTATTATTATTATTATTATTATTATTATTATTATTATTATTATTATTATTATTATTATTATTATTATTATTATTATTATTATTATTATTATTATTATTATTATTATTATTATTATTATTATTATTATTATTATTATTATTATTATTATTATTATTATTATTATTATTATTATTATTATTATTATTATTATTATTATTATTATTATTATTATTATTATTATTATTATTATTATTATTATTATTATTATTATTATTATTATTATTATTATTATTATTATTATTATTATTATTATTATTATTATTATTATTATTATTATTATTATTAATCGGATATTGTTATCATTCGACTCTCAGACAAAAGTGATCACATTAAGCAGAGTCGACTGTATATACAAACTTGGACTACTTTCACTTTTAACAGTTTACATATAGCTTCCTCGAAACTGGTTAAAACAAAAGGAAACAAAGTTGGATTTTCCATCAGGAGTGATAAAAGTATACAAATTTAAGCCCCAGTTCGGCTGAGGAATGTTCCGTCACATTTCGAATTCTCGTTTTCATGAAGTATTCCCTATAATCGGATTCCACTGCATTTATCGTCGACTGTATAAAGGTCACGGAGTTTCCTACCTCCATAAACAAGATTTATACATTCTTGCCGGCGTTTAGCGAGTCGTTTGAGGCCGAGAGAGGGGGAGGGTTTTCTTTCATTCGATTGTGGTGGCAACGCTGCTACAGACGATATTTGTTTTTCTATCCTCCGTGTGCGAGTGTTGCGCGGCGCGAATTTCGTTTTTTTGCAACAACACAAATATGTTTTTTCTGACGCGTAATCCTATTGGGGAGGGTGAGTTGGATCGCGAATTGAAACGCTGTGTTATTGTTTCGTTCTTGGCTACTCTCCAGGATGCTGTTGGGGTCGTCTGTCCATCTTTGGTTTATTTACTATAGGGTGTTTCAAAAGTCCTTTTTTTACGCCTTTAGATTTGGAGGAATGTTTTGAAGAGTGGAGTTTAAATGACTGTGTTGAATCCATTAATACTGCTTAAGGTGTTCTTGGCGACAAATATACTGCCTAAAATAAACACATTTCAGAACCCTTTTTTTAATCCCAATTTAACAGCACTTTGGTTGCATTGAATTCTGAATATGTTTGAAAAGTGTTGGAAATTTATTTTATCCAGGAAAGTGTTCTAAAAATAGTTTTGTAAAATAAGTTTAAAATCTTATGCTGTCTATAGACAGAACAGTTATTTCTGTCTATAGACAGCACAGTTATTTCATCGTAATAATCACTTTGAGGAGAAATAACTAATCTCAGTAATGAGGTGCACTCAACTGATTTTTTGTCGTATTGAAAGGCTTAAACACTTTCAGATGAACACATAGAGTTAGTACTAATATAGAGACAGCTTAAACATCTGTTCCGCTGTTCTAAGCTAGATCGGTCTCCCGTTTCCCGCTGCCACTCATACTTGACTTTTTAAACCAATTTGGCCAAAGTCCCTCTTTTGGCGTTTTCGGTTTTTTGCGTGGCTTTTTCACTCGTAAAGAAACTAGAGAGCCTGTATACGAGAGAGGCGACAACTCAGTATAGCGGGCGCAGATCGGTAAACAGGTTTTCTGTTCGCCACAGCAGGTTCCCTCCATAGGATTAGCATTGGACTCGAGACAAGCGGCATGGTACTGTTTGGACAGAATTTTGGACAGAATTGGATGCGCAGAGACGCTTTTAAGCGAGTTGTCGTCTCTCTCTCTCGTATACAGGCTCTCTAAAAGAAACTACGGCAAAAAAGCCCGCCAAGCACCAAGCTTTGCCAACTTCAAGTTCCTACCTCGACCACTAAATCAGCGATTTTCTCCCTTAAATACTTGTTTAAACGAATCGGAAATGACTCGTATCGAATCAGGAGGGTTTTATATAGTGTGAAGCTTTTTTTAAGGAAATTCCCCCCGCAACATTATAAAAATACAGTCTAAAATTGTTTTTTTTTCGAAACCGCGGAATTTAAAAAAATTACTGATAAAAAACTAATTGAGATAGAGAAAAATTTTTCTTCACTGGACGATTCGTCATTGCTTTTTCTCGAGTTTCAAATTGTCGGTATCTTTTTTTAATAATTTTTATGGGAAGAAGAGCAGTTTTTATACCTCAAATTTCCACCCGCCTACAGGACCTCCCATGTTAAAAATTTCTCTCTGCCACTCACACAGGTCCGACTCTTTTCGACATGCAGGGTTGCCTTACCGAGATGAGTAAGCTGTCTCTATATTTGTACTAACTCTATGGATTAACATCATTGTTGTTAAAATGTCGTTTCGGGATCGCTTGTCTAATAGACTCTTATAAGAGTCTAATAGACTCTTATAAGAGTCTATTAGACAAGCGATCCCGAAACGACATTTTAACAACATTGATGTTACAAGCTATTGATTGTACAGCATATATCCCGCCGAACTGAAAGGGTTAGATTTGGGTACGTGCTATGAGCGGACGTTCTCTGAGCGGACATCTAAAAATCGTGCGATGAGAGGACATAAAGATAAATAATGAAAAATTGTGAAGTAAGGAATTCAATGACACAGTACTATTTTCAGCTCCTCTTCTGGACTTAGTGTTATTGGTCATGGCTTCATACTTTTATCATCTTTTATTTATTTTATCCTTTTAGCTTTTATAACACAGGATTTTTCAGGACTCAGTTTCTAATTTCATAGCACTTAAGGTGCAATGAGAAGGAATTTTTAACGTCGACCAAAAGAGGACTTCGGGTTATAGTCAATTTTCTAACTACTCGAAAATGGGCTTCGTGTGCTTTTTCGGGAAGATGCTTGGTGAAAATAGCCATTTTGTTGCTTAGAATCTGTAGTTTTCGAATCTCGATGGTGGACTTAACAATACGAAATACCATCGTTTATATATGGGACGTGTGATAAGGAAGAGGGAGAGGGGCAGAAAAAAATTCCAGTCGTATTTCCAGTTCTACTGAGTACATAGAACCAGTTCATATAGATTATTTCTAAGTTATTTCACTACAGTGGAAACTATTTTGTCATGAAACAATAAAAATATCTCCTATAATTCCTTTAAACTCTTCCATCTCACCCTCTAATGTGAGGAACCCATTTCTAAAGGGATGTTCTGCATGTCATCAGTCTCCTTTATTTGAACCACTTATGACTCTACTACTCAATGAGTTTAGAAAATCTTGAATTTTACTCCCACAAAGAGTATCAAAATTAGAATTTTTCTGTCTCTCTCCCCTTCCCTAATCGCAGGTCCCAGATATCTACAATGGTATTTTTTATTGTTGAGTGTTTAAGGAGAAATATTAGCTGGAAAGGTGTGCTTCTTCATGATTAAAATAGGTTTTTAAACGACTTAAACGTTGAGAATTCCCCATTATTTTTTCTACACGTTTTTAACCATATTTTAAGTAGAATAACCGTTTGAAAATCGGTTTTATGCATTTTACCTATCTTTAGTGTCAATTTATAAAGTATTATTCAACCGCAGTTGTCAGAAAAGAAATTATTTTTGAGTAAATATTGCTGATTTTTTTTAATGGGGTTTTTTTTCTGCGCATCTCCCAATCAATGAGTGAGCCTTGCCATATTTCTACCATCGTAATTGTTACTCGCACTCACCTGAGAGTAAGGAAAATAATGGATCCTGTCAATATGTTAATTTTAGACTTTAAACACGAACCTCGGAGAAAATAGGCATACACATTTTTACATTTGACTTCATCGTTCCGGCCCTTCGACATGCGCGAACTGGTCCTTTCCAAACTATGTGTTCTAGGGAAATTAAAAAAAAACAATAAAAGGGAAATTTTTTACTTCAAGTATCACACACACAAAATCGAAACTCGTCGATTTTCCCCTTCTTCCCCTCCAGCCTCCATCTTCACCATCCCGAGTCCCTGACCCGAAATGTTCACCATCGTGAATCGAAAACTACAGATTCTAAGGAACAAAATGGTTATTTTTACTAAGAATTTTCTCGAAAAAGCACACGTGATGTAGTTACAGAACCACCTATTATTTAATGATTTGTTTGAATCTGGAAATCGATAAAAAAAATTTTGAAACAGTCAAACAAATATCGTTGCAGGGAAAAACAACTGAAATAATCATTTCAATATTTTAAATGAGAATTTGAACATTTGCATGGTATGAAAACATTTTATATAAAATGTAAAGTTCATGGAATTTATGAGATTAATTTTATTTGAATTATTCTGGGAAAAGCTTTGTTTCTTGTTTTAATTTATAAATAAAGTGCATATTTTCAGATAATCATCTTGATTTTTAAAAGCTTTTCAAAGAAAATTTAAGATAAGACTGGTAAAACCATTCATTTAGTACAACAATAATTAATAAAAAACTAGGAGATTTTTAATCACTTAACATGAAAATCTTCCAATTACTCGTTTCCAATTATTTTCAGAAAGCATGTAAACAACGTATACTTAAAAACCTTCTCACAAATAATTAATAATGTCTTCTAATGGTTCAATTCCTTGTTAATTTTTAACTAATGCATATTTTAGTATTTCCCTCTGCTTGCTAAAAATGTTATTTCAGATATTCCATTCATTTTGTATGTTGAAATATTTATTATTTTTGGAATGAAATACATTTCAAGATAAAGCATTTCAGTTGATGTGAAACAGTTTTCAAATTAATTTTATAAATTTATCAATAATTAAAAGGGAGTTCACAAATGTCATTGTGTTTCTAGGGATTTTTCCTTGAAAAAGGGTTTTAGGGAATAGTACTTTTTAATTGCTGATAGTTGAGGCAAACCCCCATTAAATTGTCTACTTAATTTCAAAATACACTAATAAAATTTTTGTTTTATCATATAGTTCAAACAATCTTACATTTGTGAGTCAGTTTTACTTAAGTAGTAGATAATTTTTTAATTGCATAATTTTATCAAAGCATCGTTATTAGATAGAATAAAATAAACACAAAGGTTTCTATCCATTACAAAAACTGTTAGCGGCTAATATTTTCACTTGCTCAGCTTGTATTACATAAAGGTAATTTTTCTTTTGAACAAAAGTTTGAAAAATTCAGTTTGCTGCCTAAATCTTTCGAAAAATGCTTAGTTTCACAATGAAACATGCATTACTTTTATGATAATTCTATGAAAGTTATTTACCGATTTATAATTTAAAAAGTATTGCTTACCATTTATTCAAAATATGATCATAATAAACATTTAAGTGCGATATTTTCAAAAATAAAACATCTTTTAAAGTATGTGTGATGCACTGATTGACATAATAACAAATTGGTAATTTTTTTACCTCGGATTTTGTGTCGATATAAGTTCTGAATAGCTAATTTATGTCAGGAATATATTTTAAAGAACGTTTTAAATTGATATAGCTATTAGATATTATTTATGGATAGTAATTAAAAATAAGATTATAAAAGTTACAATACAAAATCGTGGTGAAGTTAGTTTAATCATAAAACAAATGCTTCTTAATGCTATTTAAAGTTAATATAATACCTTTACCCTTTAGTGAGTCATTTAGCTTACGTTTTTTTCTGCATAATTTGCATTTTCAGCTGGTATTTTACATTTATTTTACTGGACTATCTCATGTGAATTCTTTACTCGCACATAATTATATTAACAAGATTTTTTAATCTGTTTAACCCTCTGTTTTTTATTTTTATTTAAATAGCTCTTTTAGCTAATTTTCGCTGGAGAAAAGTTTAAAAAGAATAAAATACAAAATTGATATATCTGTCTAAAGCGTTTTTATTAAGATTATACTATTATAACAATATTATAGCGATGATTTAATAGGTGCTTAAGAAACTAAAATTAAATTTTTAAAAAATATAATTATTCAATTAATATTTTTAGTTTTAGAAAAAATAAATAAAAAACTGGATGATGCGTATTTTTACCCGACGGGTCTAAACCAATAAAACTTACTTTTTTAATCATGTAAAGTAATCCAATTCTTATTTGACTCATATACTTGTATTTCCTTTTTGGTAAATTTGTGTTTGCTTTTACAAGAATTACCAAAGACGACGATATAGTCCTCTTGCGATCTATAAGGACACTAGACTTGTTGAAGTTTAATTTTGTGTGTTGTTAAAAAAATAACTGCACCAACATTACTGCCCAACACTTAATGACTAATAAATCGAAAGTTTTTGATGCTATAAATATTACCAACAAACAATGCTATTTGAGTGTTTGAGTTTTTAAACAACATGAGTTTGTGTTAAAAGAGCCTCATAGGTGAATTCCCAAATGTTTATAAAACTCTAACAAATTAAACAAAAAAATCATTATGCGATCCCGTTTGAATAAGTACCAATTAAACTTGATGCATCGGACGCATTCAGAAAGAAAACTATTTTCAATTACACCACACCAGAAGGAGCGTCTTCCCTCAACTTCCGTTCCACGAGGGGGTATTTACGGAACATTTAACTCCATGTCAAATTCTCCTGGAGTTAACTCCGTGTTTCAACTGAGGGTTGAGCGACTATACACAATCTAATTAAAACCTTGCTTGTCGAATTAGACCGTCGAGGTAATAACTCATGAAACAAAGGCGAGAGATAATTTTATCTTTGTTTCGGCACCTGCGCTCCTAGTGTGGATGAATCTTCTACGATGGTGCTCCACACTGTCTCTTGTGTCGAATACGTTTCGTGTGTTCTTTTGAGATGGATACGCAAGTTTCCTTTTTAATGGAGGTTTACGCTTCATTTTATGGGTGTGTTTTGATGAAGCTTGAGAACTTTTTATAGGTACACTGTTAAAAAAAGTTCAACATTTCACCACAAACTGGGTTAAATTTAGTTACAACCTTGGTAACAGGTTTCACCAAGTTTTCGGTGCTTTCACAAGCGAAAACATCGGATTTCACTAGTGAAAGCACTGAAAACTTGGTGAAACCTGTTACCGAACTATAGGGAACTAAAATTAACCCAGTTTGTGGTGAAACAGCCCAACCTTTCACCACAAATTGGATAAAGGTTGAACTGTTTTTTTTAACAGTGTAGTTATTGAGGGGGTGTACTCGAAGTTTTCTTTAAATACTTGGTTTCATTTCAATTTCACAAATTACGTTCTGCTGTTTGTTAAAAAAGAAGCAATTATAGGGGAGACCGGGGCTAGTTTTCCACTGGGGCAAATTTTCCAACGCTCTTTATTTTTAAAGGAGCAATCAGATAACCCTAACGAATGAACTGGATGATAAAGCAACACTTCACACACATTCTGATGTACTTTCAGTTTCATATCTTTTTTAGTTTAGTCACAAATGCGATTTTTTCAATATTTAACACTTTGCGTAAACTTTTGGATTTTTACTAAAAATGTAAAAAAGCCCATTAAATTTTAACTGACTTATTTGATAATACTTGTACTGAAAGATGATTTCTCACTCCATCGAACCATGCTTTTGTTTTTCATAAACGTGGAACCCCCACTCGTACAGGGGCTCCCAAAGGTCAAAATTTGAGTTGGGGCAGGTTTTCCTAAAGTAGACGGGGCACATATTCCAACGATTTTGTGGATCAGGCAAAAACCAAACAACCAATCCGTACCACTAGCTAACGATTCTAAAGGAGCTGTTTGTTCGAGTCCCACTAGAATTTTTTCAATTTCTTTTTAAAAATGGTTTTCTTGTATTTTAAGTTCATACAGTGTCAGTATAATTAGACTTTTCCGGTGTTATTTCTTCTACTACAAGTATAATTAACAATTAAAATACTGTATCAAAAATTTAAAACGTGCAAACCTCAGATAATTTTTAAGTTGATCGCTTTTGGTGACAAACTCATGAGGAAATCAAATTTCAGATGGTTTTATCAATAGTTTTTAAACTATGAATTTGTCGTATTTTCCATTTTTAAGCTCCTGCTTTCAGCAGGTAATCTCAATTTTAAAACTGGCGCCAATCCTCAATCGCCAAAGATATGACTTGCAAATACTGTGGCAACCTTAACCCGCAACACTTGATCCATTTTTTCGAATTTAACTGAGAAATTCTTTTCAAAGGTTTTAACTTATATAAATGCGTGTTAGATATATTTTGATTTTGAATCAAGTTTATCAATCCTTTCATCTATTCAATGCAATTCAATGTTAGATTTTACATGAGGATACGGCCTGAAATCTAGATCATAATTTTAAAATATCTTGAAACAATAGAACCAGGCTTGCTCAACGGTTAGAGTGCATGATTACCAAGACATGGAACCAGGTTCAAATCGAGCTCTCCCCCAGCGTAACTGAAATATTTAATTTTTATACTAATCTATGTAAATTTAGCCCCAATATTTTCCAACTTCTTTAGTTATAAATGTTTTAAATCGAAAAATTTTCACTTACGCTAGAGAAATAAAATCTCATTATATCAATTATGTTTTAGCTTACTTAAAGAGTTTTTGAGCCAAAGAAATCCTCGGAAAATCCGAAAGTAAAATAATTATTGTCTCATTTTGAAGAGGACCTCTTTTGGACCAAAACCTTAAGCTTTTATGCAGACCAAATTAATTGTAACTTAACTTCTAATTTGCTCCCAACCGTTAACGCACAATACTTCTTTTCCATTGCTTTTTCTAACTTTTGATAATTCATACGCTTCTTTACGTTTCTGTTGGAACGCCCATTCTGGAATACTTAGAAATGTTTCAGATTATATGAGGCGTTTGCTATCAAAACCAGCTCATTCCATTTTTGGAAATTTTACAGGAGAGACAAAAAACTTCTCACGTCAACAGTTCTAAAGCTAAAATTTTTTAATTGTAGTATAACCGCCTAGAATTTGATTAGTTTTTAATTTTCATTCCAGGTGCATTACCTTGGACGTAATTACACTAATTAGGTTGGAATGAGCTGATTTTGATGCAAAAACACGATTTTTCATGCTTTTTTCAGTTTTTTGTTCAATTAAGTTGCGTGATTAAATTGTTTTTTTTTCCAGTTTACCAGTTAATATTTGTGTCTTTACGAGTTTTAAATAAATGAAATCCACTTAACTTTTTCAAATGATACGAAATTTCACAGTTGAGATCACAGTTTTCACATTTTCACCTAATTTCGGGTTGGAATGAGCTGGTTTTGATAACAAACGCCTCATATCTACACTCCCTACCATTTCCGCAAGGTAATTTGATTCCCCATTACCCTTCAGACCTTTGAATATCACAAGGTCGAGAGCTGTACATCCCAGACTTTGCAATGAGTATTCAAAGATATTTTGGGTAACCCCAGAACGGATACCTAAACCTGGAAAGCGGTAGATATCATCAAATTAATATTAAATATTATAATGGTGACCATATTCAAAATAAACAAGTATATAAATAAAACTTGACCACCACTTTTAAAAACGTTTTTGTATAATTAATTCAACCCTTGTGTTCATCCAGTCACATTTCCCTTCAGTGATGAGTCACCTTAAACACATTGGAGATGCTTGTGCGGTTGGGAGAATATCCTTCAAAACTCGATTTTGATTGATAGGCGAAGTCTATTTTTTTTATTAAAAGTCGCTAGTGTTTGAACCTGAAAGTAAGAAATTCAACAAGTGATTATAACACCTATTTCAATGGGTTAGATTTTAAATGTCAGAATTGATAGTGTAAAGACCTGGTTTGAGATTATTAAGTAGGGTGGGTTGGGGTAAAATGGGTCAGTTTTATTTAACTCGATATAAATCAAATTTAAATTGAATTATTTTCGCTCATTTTTTTGTATTATAATCTTTTATGTGTTGGCAACATTTTCCGACCGTCAAATATTTAGATTCATGAATTTAAGAACTGAAAAAATATTTTATTTGAATGGTAAATGGTGTTGTCGAAAAAACAGGGCTTACCAACTTCCAAATATTTATATATTGTAATAAATTACAGCAGACTTTTGTAATATTTTTCCATAAAAGAAAGTCTGAGAGACATTTCAAGCCAATCAGCTTAGAAAAATTTAAATATTTAATCTTTTATAACAATATTTTGTACTTGGGATAAAATGGGTCATAGTTAAGGAGGCCTTCTGTGTATTAAGTAAAAACAATGTTTTTAACTAATTTCCTTCAAATATACATTGGACTGTCAAACAAGTTTATTTTTGTCCAAATGAAGTATTTTAATTGCTACATTTGAACAATGTTCATTAACTTCGGACTTAAATAATTTCACTAAAGTACAACTTAAAACAAATTTTTTCAGATAAAAATGGCTTAGCCGATTACCTTTTTTCTTATTTTCATGTATATTTAGTAATAAATATATATTTGACATATTTTTGCAATGAGACCCATTTTACCCCACTGTGGTGGGGTAAAATAGGTCATTATTTTGACGCTAAGTTTAACCAACTTATGACTAAAAAATATTTGATAAAATTAGATGAAAATGTTCTAAAGGATTGTAATGCCAAGATCCAATTGAAATAAATCATTAAAAAGTAATAGTTTTGATGAAATAAATCTTAGAATGTGAAAGTACCTTAAAAGTGACCCATTTTACCCCAACCCACGCTATTGAGTAAAATCGCGAGAATCGAGCCTAGTTTTAATAAAAAAATCATAATCATGTTTGAGTTTGATTAGTTTTGATTAAAAATAATTATTAATTTTGGGCGATAACAATCATTAAGTTATGATAAAAATTATTTTGGTAAAACAAACTCATTCCCTCCTTGCCAGAACCACTAACCTAATTTTTGAGGATATGTGTTCTCTTCAGTATTTTTAGATTAATCGAGAATTTCAGAATATCTCAATTGGTAATTTGGTGATCTTTCGTGCAACAAACGATTTTTATTTTCGGAGCAAAATATAAAAATCAAAAAATTATGCAGGCAGATAATCGTCAAAATAACAATCACTAGTAATGATTACGACGTTGAAGCGAATTTTTCTTTTCTGATCGCCAAACGATTATCCGTTTGATGAAAAACGCTGTCTGATTCTAATTTCTATGATCTTCTTTCAATCGAAGCCACCGAGATTTCCATTGAATTATATGGAAAATTCGAAGAGAATAGAATATAATACTTATTTACTTTTCAAGCCAAGACCCGCTAACAAAGGATGCTACATGATTAATATTTAATCCATTAATAGAAACAAAATACAGAAAATTTGAAGAGGCTAGCACTGAAAAGGTTAAACCCATTATTTCCTTAACTTTAAGTAGATCAAACCTCTAGAAACACCCAGATATAATATTAAATAATGATATTTGCTACTACAAAAGACTTGAGACCCATCCCGCAATCTTTCGATTGCAAGCTTGATCCTCTACGAACTAACCTACCATTTCCTTTTCTCGTTTATTTTGAATTCGCCAAATTAGAGATAAGTCGCCAAATTTTGAATACATTTCCTTTACGACTAGTATTAAAACCAGCATGATCGTTCGATTCCAGCCTTTATTTCAGATATCTACCTGAAAGACCAAAGTTTCAGCAAAGTCTTACAATCAACCAAACAACTAACTCGAAGGATCGTATTCTCGGGCTTAGAGAGAGAAGAGACGCTTATTCAAAGCGCAGAAATAGAAATTGTGAATAACCAATGAGATAGTTTCGCAATCCCATATTAGGAATGACAGTCTGCCGGTAAACCAATCAAGGTTTCCTAAAGCAATCTGTATTACTTCAGCTAGTAGTACTGTAGGAAAACTTGCCCCTTACTGTAGGAAAACCTGCCCCGCATACGGGGCAGATTTTCCAACCTGACATGGTCGTCTTTAATCCTATTTTGCAAAAAAACTAATTATCGTAATGAAATTTGAATGCTACATTTTGTAGAGAACAGTCCGAGGATCATAATGAAATCTTGTTTATCCAAAAATAATCAAAAATAAAATGCATGGAAAGAAAATGCATTTAGGTTGGAAAACTAGCCCCGGTCTCCCCTACTTTTAAAACGTAGAAATATTAAACATATTGCTTAACTTATGAAAAACTGTGTCTCTACGAGGTTACAACGTTTCCTGGCTGTGACGTCACGGGTTGAGGTAAGAAGACGTCCCACTTTATAGCTACTTAATTGGCGAGTTAGAGATGAATCTCGCTCGCTCTGTCTTTTTCGTCAATTAAGTAGCTAGAAAGCGGGGCGTCTTCTTACCATAACCCGTGACACCACTAACAGGAATCGTTGTCATATACTCGTACTATAGTTTATTTTGTGATCTTTATCAATGTGCTTTTATCTCCTAAATCAACATAAAGAATTTTTATACTTCACTAAAATTATTTTTCTGAATAATTTCATACATATACAGTAGTCAAATTAAATATTTATGTATAGTTTTACAGCACCCGGTATGAAAAGTAGAATACCTATGCAATGTAAAATCCTAAGGAAGTATACAAAAGTACTGTCATGTTCCTGATAAATTTTCTATGAGTTTGGAGTTTCCTCATGCTTGTTACTCTACCTTCAATAGAAAACCTAGATGTGCCAAAAGAGACAGCTTATTCTATTAGTGTCTACAGCTACTTCCTTTATCGATCTGAGATAATGTTGGTAAAGATCATCATACTTTGAGTTGAATAAAATATTAACTTATTTATAAATAAAACAAGACCTGCCATAAATTATGATCTGGGTACTCCCTATATTCTTTGAACCTTATAAAATACGAATGGATACAGTGTTATAACTCAGAATTCTTTACTCCAAGAGATATCATTATAAATATTTAAGTTTCGGTGGGGTACAGGTCGTTGCACTTATTTGTTTTATGAAATTTAAGAAATTCACTGCTGCCACTTTTATTGAGAACATTTATATTCTTTAATACAAAATTAATAACTCTCTGTTTGAAAGCGTTATGGTTAACGAGAATAAGTTTCTAAAATGCAAAAGTCATTAATTCTTGTAATGCACTTTAATAGAAAAACTGGATCATAAGTAGGTTCATCTATTTTTGACTGTTTTCTTGCATTCCATTTATACCATCTAAAAAAACCAAAAGCTGTACTGACCATGAAAATAAATAATACACTATGTTCTTGTTATTTCTCATTTTTTGCTTAATTTTATACAGAAAAAACTAACATACATTTTTTAAAGACATTAGTTTCCCTCTTTTTTATTGGAAAAGCCATTTTTAGGTATTTTAAAATTTGTTATACATGTACTCAACTCAGTCATTTTTAAAGCATTCACTCATAAAAAGCATTAAACATTTTCTAATTTAAAAACACTAAAACTTTTTTAATCAATCAAACAACGGGTGTTTGATTGATCAGATCCAAAAATTTCACCGCCACGAATTGTTGGAAGATATTTTTCGAGTATTACACTTCAGTAGAGTAAAATCCAAGTGTGGGTCAGCTAAAGAAGTAACTAATAATACAAAACTAAACTATTCCATCAATGGTTTCAGGATATCAGCAACTCCAGACAAATAAATTCCACGAACATGAAAAATGTGATATTCTCTCTTATGGAACGAGTTAAATATCTTTTCGCTACTGCTTTTCTTATTAAAATTATTCACTGAAGTGGTTCAGGAGAAAGCCTCCCTTGGTGATACAGAATTTTCTAAAGGAAGAAAACTGTTCATAAATCACTACTACTCCCATGAAGGGATTTCTTATTCGGACAGCTCTGAGTTTTATTTTTACATTTAAGTATTGACTCATAGCCAAGTGAATTCAGATGGCTGAAACCATGGCGCAAGTGAGTTAGGGTTATAAACTACTAGTTAACGAAGCTTACTCTTCGTTGAAATTTTTAGTGACTTCAAAAAAGCAGATTTATCAAGAAGTTAGTCTTCGTTTTATTTTGAATTGTACAAATTGTTACTCAATAATGATGTTTTATACCGCATTAATAATTTTATTCAAAATATTTAAACTTATTTTAAACTATTTATGTTTAATTATTAACTATTTAATGTAATTAGTATTTTTTGTGATTAATTTAATATAACTAGGGAGCTACCGCCCCCTGCTCGCTATCGCTCGCCAACCCCCGTAAACTGCTAACGCAGGACCTTTAGGAATTGCTTCGCAATTCCCATTAATTCCAACTCGCTAAACGTAATACACTTTATAAAACGATTAAACAATTTACAGAAAAAACGTCAACCAACTTTCCAAAAATACTTCACAAAATCCCCTTCATGAATAAATCTCCCTTAAAAGTTTAAATATATATTATCTCGAACTTATCAAAAATATAAACGAAATGTTTTTAAAAATATCCATCTTAATTATTTTTGATCTATGGTTATAAAAATAACTAATTATAATTGTTTATCAATATTCGGACCAAACAAAAGCCATTATCTTAAAGTAACTCGTTAGTATAATATGCCTAGTGTTTATCATTCAAATATTTTTTTAAACCCAGACTTCTTAAACAATACCGTTTAAGCAATTGAAAATAATAAGAGACAAAACATCACTCTATGTTTACAATTAATTTCGATAAAATCAGACTAAAAATTATAAATATTGGACAAAAAGTGTGAAATTTTAGTATAAAATGGCGTTCATGTAAGTTTTTAGAATCTGTTTTTATCAGTCTGAGTGATATTTCATCAAGAAAGTACTTTTTTAAAAGATGAAAAAACATGTTTCATCTTAAAATATAGCGTCAATCGGTCGTTGTGATTGGATGCATAATAATTTGAATGACAGTACTTGCTTTATAACTGCGACCTTATCCGTTATCTAAAAAAATGGAAATATTTTAAAATTGAGAATTTTTTTGAAAAATCGAAGGGCTTACTCGGAAATCCGGAAAGAATTCGGACATTTTGATACCATATATGTGCCATTCGGTTCAGTAATTAAAAAGCCTTTCTCTGGAAACCGTTCACAAAAACTTTTTTTTAGAATAGAGAGATTATTTAATGTATTTAGAGTATTTTTATCACGTGTAACAGAATGTAATACTAGTAATGTCTTTTGTTAGAATATATGTCGTATAAGCATATATAGAGTAAGATTTTTATTGAAATCTATTTTTCCCATAAAAGCTTGAGAAAAATATGATTTCCAACTGGGGTTTTTTTTGTTATTTTTTCTCTAGCCTTGTTACAGTAAACTATAAATGACTAAATCAATTTTAAATAAAGAACACTTTAAAAGAACAGAAATTACAATAACCCCCGAGGATTTAAATAGTAAAATAGCTCTAAAAATTATAATGATTTCAAATACTTAAACGTAACTAAGCGATATATTCAAGTCACAGAGCAACTCTAAACCTGGTCTACCCATTTCTCAAAAGATGGCGCTGTGAACAGAACAGGGAGAAAAAAGTTCCAGACAATCAATTATTGTAGTGCATCTTTCTACTTTTCATTTAATTCGTCTGATCTCAAGCAGTTATACAGCAGGGAAAAAGCCAATAATGATTATTTACCTCCATGTCAACATTTTTATTATCGGGGGAAAAGTTTTTGCTAATCAAAATTATAAAAAAAATAATGGAGAACGTATCTCAAGAATAAATGCGCTTTATTTGTCTATGGAACGGAATTTTTCGTTCATAATTGCTTTCTTATCGGAATTTAGAGGTTCACCATCATTCTATGGCGATATTTTATTAAAAAGATGATTAAGTTTCTAAATGTTCCGGGTTTGTGAAAATTCTTTCACTGACTGCTTATCCAGGACTTGAAACAAAAATTCTTGTCCAATAAAAACTAATTTTCTTGACGACAGAAATATTTTATGCTCGCTCCGGTCCTGAATATGGATGTTTAACCAATTCAACATACAGATAGTTTATTTTAGAAGTTCTTTAAAGGTTCTTTGAATTGGTAGTTTTCTTGCGAACAAATATCATATTTGCTGTTTTCGTACGTAAATGAAAATTTTTTTTATTTCGTGTCAAGATAAAACTACTTTCTTCATTTTATTCCTTGAATCTTAATCGACTTCCCATTGAAATACGAATTCGATCCAATATTAATTTATTTTCTCATTATTTTTTAATGGGGTGAAACTTTCAAACTGTCGTAACCCTTTATTTACAGACGGTACTTGTAAGTACCACAGGCTCAAGTTTAGAACTGCTGATGGTTGGCGAGTTTTGGCTCTTTGGCGCCATATTTAGAAGACACATAATTCACTTAACATTAGTTTGGGTAACTATATAGTGATTTTTATCGCTATAAACTATTTTATCGCATCAGCAGTACTAAACTTGCACCGAAAATAATTTGGTAAATAAAGGTTAAATTTAATGACCGAATTATTTTAAAAACTTTAATACTACAAAATTTAATATATTTTCTCTTAAAAAATAAAACCTTCCTGTATACATTTTAGATATACTATCGAAACGCATATGTAAATATCAACAATATAATAATAATATTATAGTAGGAAGGAGAGTTAAATCTTTTTTTTTAGTTGAGTATACTTTTGACATTTTTTAGTATAATTTTAATTTTTAAATTATTAAATATTTAAATACTATTGAAAATACAAGACAGACACAAACATAATTTTTACAGACACGCACACACACACACAGAAAGAGAGAGAGAGAGAGAGAGAGAGAGAGAGAGAGAGAGAGAGAGAGAGAGAGAGAGAGAGAGAGAGAGAGAGAGAGAGAGAACACCCAGGGCGCGATGCTGGAATCAAACTGACGACGGTACTGCTAGCGTGGTGGGCAGCGAGTAAACCCACCAGGAGGATCTGCCCCCTTTTAGTTTTTTGTAGATAATTTCAAACAACAAATATTATGTTTTTGTTTAATTGTAACACTTATGTTGTAATTTATAATACCTTTATATGATAGATAATTAATAATTTAAGAATTTTTTAATCTATCTCATATAGAAAGATTAATTGATTTATAGGAAAATGTCCTCTATAAAAACATCAAATATATTTTTTTACTAATCCAATATTTTCATCTCATTGAATGAGATATTATTAGGAGAAATAATAAAATTTTCCTTTTATGGCAAAATATTAGACATAGAATACATCTTAAGAAATTATTTGTTCTTCATAGACTAGATCACCTCTATTATTTGAAAGCGGGTTGAACTCTTTCAATTTGACAGCCTGACACATGACATACTCTGAGCTTTCAAAGCAATATTCTTCTTCATTTTAAAAAATAATCTCCAAAAAGACAAAAATATTTCTGCTCTACTTTAAAGGACAAAATAGGTTATTGATCTTAAACTCATTTTCTGCGAGCTTTTCTCCGAAAATATTTTCATCATCATCATCAGCAGCAGCAGCAGCAGACATATTTATAAAGAAAGGAGATAGTTTTCTTTCTATATGAGTTTTGTAACGAACAGGGAATCGAATTATTATTTTTAAACAACTGAGTAGCTTTCCTTAGTAAAGAAAACCACTATGATGTAGAATTCTATAGAAGATGGTTTTAAAACATTTGTTTCAAGTTTTTCTCTTTTAGTTTCTCCACATAATCAATA
Source organism: Tetragnatha versicolor (assembly GCA_024610705.1). Classification (NCBI taxonomy): domain Eukaryota; kingdom Metazoa; phylum Arthropoda; class Arachnida; order Araneae; family Tetragnathidae; genus Tetragnatha; species Tetragnatha versicolor. The sequence continues at coordinate 11,343,500 of JANDEH010000017.1, read as the reverse complement.
CAAACATTGATTTAAAAATTTTCTTTTGAAATACTTAAATCGACTTTTATTTTTAAATACTCTTTTGATTTTACCCATTTAAGATTGGGTACCTTAAATGGGGATATCTTACCATTAAGATTGTGAAAGAATTCCAACCCCGAAAAGAGGGTAGAAAGGTTCTTAAGTAGAAGACATCGTGGAATATATGGCTAACCCCCTTTTTCTCTAAAGGTACCAATGTATTGTATCAGCTAAAACTTTATTAATGTAGAATCAAAAGGAGTGGAAAAAACTTGGAAATTTGGGATAGGTTAACTTTGTAGTTAGTTGTGTAGGGTCAGGAAAAACACACCAAAAACATTAAAATCCTTAGTTTTAAAATCGACTTTGTTTAAATTTGTTACTAACAATTTCGTTACTATTGTATTTGTTAAATTTGTTACTACCAATTATTACAGTAAAAACAAGGAAAATAACCTCTTCAATTGAATTTTCATTTTAATGAAGTGAAATAATGTTAAACATTTAGCAAATGGTCAAAATATAGTTAATTATGATTAAAAATTTTAAAAAATCGTCAGTTAAAATGTTCATCTTCCTAAATTTAAAAGACATTCTTTGAGTGAATAAAGCTTGAAGTAGTTTATGAACTCATCATTAAAAACTTAATAGCTAACTATAAATATTACTATCCCTTTCTATTCCGTTAACATTTGAAAAGGAACCGGAGATACCATCTTTCTGTTATAACCTGTTCTAATTCGCCGCCTCCGCAATCGAATCCGTTTTATCATCTCCATCTTTATTCAAATGCAATCAGACTTTCTCCGAGAAGATAGCCCCTATTGAGCAGGATGGATTCCCGAATCTTTTCTGAAATTATTCTCGAGTCTAATGATTATTATCAGATGAGCAATGCGGGTGAAGCCTACTATGTCTGGAAAATCTGTCTAATCCTAACAGCTAATCGGTATCGCGAGTAATTGAAATGGCTTGACAAAGGAAAGTGTGCCGCCATGTTTGGTCACTCTTTTCCAAGATTTGTGTTGAATCATGGCTGCCTAGACTCATAAGTCCAGACAAGCTCGACATTGTGACGTGTGATTGTAGTCCAGACATAGCTTATGATTGTTTTTTGACTACTCATCTTAACTCTTAAATTAAATTTAATTATTATGGAAACGGTAATTATATAGTTAGGAATGGTAAATTCGTTCATTTGGTTAGTTAAGTCCGTTGAACGCAATTTTTTCGACTGCACCAAGAGAAGTAACTCTACACAATAGTAATAGTAAATATTCAAACATTTAAAACAATTAAATTATGGCTTAATTATATTATGATTCTAGAATCATTCTATCAATTTTGTCTTTTTCCAACTTTCGTTCTTTCTATCATTTCCCACAGCCTTGTAACAAAATAGCCACATCCTTAACCCGTTAACGCCCGAATTAATTCTACCGAAAATATTTCTATGATTATTTCAAATTGGTGTAATTATGACCTAATTAAGACAAAAAATCCAAAATTTAAACATTTTGTTAATTAGTGTGGAAGTTACAGCCCGTCCTCGTTTGAGGACGCTGGGCGTTCCGGCGTAAAAAAATCAAGAGATCAGAAAAGTCAGCAAATAGGAAAATAACGCATATAGGTATGCCAAACAACTTAAAATGGACTAGTTACAGTATTTTATAAGACTTTATGATGAAATTAATTATAAACTACACTTTATAGCATTATTTTTATTAATTTTAAGAATTTATCTCCTTTTGAGTAAATCAAATGGTACAGATTTTGTGTTGTACGAAGTGTGATAGTTGATAGTGAGGGAAAACTTTTATTAGGAGATCATGAGGAACATGTTAAATACATGAAAATTCAATACATATATGATACATGAACAAAATGCGCGTTAATTTTAAATAAATTCTAGCACTTTGTATGATATTTGGGAAAACAAGGTGCTCAAAATATGATTTACAAAATATGTCACATCGACATTTTATTTCCCTTATTAAATTTATGTTCACAAATTCCCTTAGGTACTTTTTCTATTTATTCCGAGATTTCAGAGGACATCGAGCCATTTTATTGCCTTTTTATAGTCTCAAAATCCTGCAATTCTGCAATAGGTCCTCACAATCTGCAATCGGTAGAACCTATGAGCCATTGTAACTACTAAAAACCCTTCTAAAACAAAAATAAATATTATTAACTACCTTATAATAGTTGGAGAACAGCTTTAACACGATAGTAGATCGAAAAAATCCAAAAACTGTAATGAGTAGAAATCGGAAAAAAGTTGTCTGGAACGCCCAGCGTCCTCAAACGAGGACAGTAAAATTGGACGTCAGTTTTGAAAACGAAATTTTTTTAAAAGTTACTAATTTTCTTTTATATGTATACATATGACCTTAATTTGAAATACTACAGAAAATAAAATTATTACCTTGACTTCAGCCGATGTAGCTAGACAGAAAGGCAACACAAGTGCAATACATGAAAAAAGCGCGAAATTGCGAGCCGAATCAAGGACCTTAAAACAAACCCAGACACTTGATAATTTGTGGCATGTTTTGTAGTATTGCCATCTATCGTCATGCAAAATAAACAATCGTTTCCGGAAAAAGGAAAGATTTTACACACCCTTTTATGCACTGTCCTCAAACGAGGACGCTGGGCGTTAACGGGTTAAAATCACTTACTTTTTCAAAATGTTAGAAGGTATTATTAGCATAAAAATACGAAAAGATATCCAGGATTTAAAATTAATTGGAATTCATTACAATTATGTAATTAGACTTTTTTACACTTTTTACTTTTTTTGAAAGTATTAAGCTACTTCTCTAGGTCTGACTAATGGAGGTTTAGCACGGAACGACTTAGACGATTTTTTAAATCCGTAAACGATTGTTTTATTTTGCAGCTTCCGTGAAGCAGTGTTGAAAACATTGTTTTTTTGTTCCCCATTGAGTGATTGTGCTGTTTGCTTTTGGCCCTTGAAAATAAGTGCACGTTGCTCATGACTTACTAAAGGTAATAATAATGAGGATGAGCTATTCAAAATAGTAGGTACTTTGTTTGTGTCGTGCTCCGAGCGGACGTGTTGTGAGCGGACATCTAAAAATCATGCTCTTAGCGGACATTGATAAAAAATCGAGATCGAATCGGAAAGCAATGCCAGCCCCCCTTCCTCAACTACCATAAATTTTTTACAGTTCTGCTGATGTTGAAATTCGAAATTTTATTTTCTGTTTGAGTGCTTATATTATTGATTTTTCCTTCAAAAGAAAGTTCTTCTGTCAAAATAATGTCAGTTTTTCCATAGTTAAGTGGAATTTTTCAAAGCAGTCAGTTTTCTTAAAAACTAATGTTTTTATTTTTATTTTAAAGTGTTCATTTATCAATGCTGTGAGATCGAATGTAAAAATAATCTTTGTAGTAATTTGTTTTCGAATATTTTTTGTGATGTAACATTATTGAAACCTGGTTTCAATTTTGAAAAACACACTAAAATTTAAAAAATCCTCCTTAATTTTTCATAGTATTTAGTTTGAACTTTAAGCGTCCTAAATTTTGAAAAAATCCATTCAATATTAAAAAAACCTACAGAATTATGAAAGAACCTATTTAACTTCAAAAAACACTCACTGAAATTGAAAAAAATAACATTTAATTTTTAAAACCTAGTTTAAATTTTGAAAAAAAAACCTAAAGTTTGAAAAATATCCTAAACTTTAAGACGGGGCTGAAACTTACTTCTTGTATGAAATTCTAAGATTTGCTATGGGTAGTCTGTTAGTGTTTATGTTAGTTTTCGAGTGAATGCAAACTTTACACTTTGAGCAAAACATTACATTTTTATAATAAACCTTGTTGCTTTGAGTAATTGTTTGAATTGCACAGTTAGATTGTGCATGCAACATTCAAATAAATAAAATAAGGGGGAAAAGGATTCTATGAACATGAATTCATATATGCGTTGTAAAAGTTTAAAAAAATAAACCATAAAAAACTTATGAAATTTGAGATGGGCAAAAATACACAATTTAAAATAAGGAAATTATACTACTATAATGGTTTAACAAAAGGAACATCAAACCAAAAACATGCGTATCTAAGCGATTTTCTCATTTTTTTCCAAACAGAAAACATTTTCTCGAGTTACACTCATTAAAAAGCATTGCAATTTTGAGGTATATCCATATACCATAATGATAGAAAATGTAATTTAGGACAGAATAAAAAATGCTACAACGGTCAGAACAGAAACTAAAGCTGTAATACAACGAAATTCGTGTACCATCTTTTCAAATCAAAATGGTTACATACACATAATAATGCAAAAGAAACATAAAATTATTCAGTAAAAACCCAATCATTACTAAATTTTTGAGAACAAAGCATATGGCCGAAACGATATCCAACATGGCGGAGCTGGGACCGACTCGGTATTTTTAAAAGCTTAAGAAATAATTAAATATTTCTCTCGCCATTTTCAGGGATCCAGGGAGTCACACAGAAACTTCTATTAACTTTATCCTGGGATATGTAGCAAATTAATCGAGTTATTTTAGTTTTGAGTCTGGAAAACTCTATTGATCTCTCTTGGATTGTCTATCTTTATTACGACTGCCGTGTCAGGCCGTGACTCCCCTTTTCTTTAATTAAAAATCCCCAAAATACAGTTGTCTTGTTCATTTTTGTTGGGCATATATGCAGATTTTGAGCCAATTAAGTCAGATGCTCGCAATCTTTAATTTAGACGGGATCGGGTCTATCCGGGTAAACAATTTGTATTCGACAAGGCGATCGCTTAAATCTGTAATTGAATTGATGATGGAGTTATGTCGTTTCTAATAAGTGACGTTATTTGCACTGGGAAGAAATGTTGGCGGGGTGCATTTAATCATTTGATGGGTATGAATGAATATTCTAGATTTTAGTTGTACCGTATAGGTGGATTTTTGAGATGACCTTCCTTGATATTTAAGATGATTTTGAATTAGTCCGTCTAGACTAGATCATGTATCACTACAGCATTTTGGCTTTTCCTAACCAAAGGGTTATTCAATTGATTGCTAAAAAAGTGATTGCTAAAAAAACGTTAAAAAACGTTTCCATGAGTTAATAAGTTAACTTTGTTTAGTTTCGTTTTCGTGATATTAATTCTAGAAGTGTACAGGGTGTTTTAAAATTGCATTGCACGGCTTTTATTCGGAACCAACATATCCTAGGGCAGGGGTCGGCAACCTTTTGAAACGGAAGATCCAAAAGTTACAACTTACAAAGTTTCCCAGTTTTTAAAGAGCCACAGATTTTTTTCGTTTCAATTTTATAGTATTTGCTTTTATATTTGATTTTAGATTGGGAGGGGGATTTTAGTTGGAGAGGTTGACCCAACCTTTTTTCTGAGGTACTTCCTTTCAGGTACTTTTTTTCATCAAGATTTAGATTACTTGCCATTTACTTACACACTCTATAAATTCCTTTTAGATAACTTAAGTTCAAAATTTTGTAAACAATATGAATTCCAATAAAAATTGGAGGGTCTGGGGGCCCTCCCCATGAAATTTTTTTGGAGTTTTCCCCTTCAAAATAGCATTTTAGCTCATTTTTAGGCCTTTTTGGATTGCACCCAAAGAGCACCGCTCCATTATAATGAGCGGTGCTCTTATAGTATATAAATTCTGTCTATAATATAAAATTATAAATAAATAATACAAATATAAAATTCTGTCACTTAAATAATTATTTGAGTGACAGACTTTTCAAGGAAAAATATGAGAAAAATTTTGGAAATATTATTCATTTTTTAGAACTTCTACAATAAATCATATGAGGATCAGTCCTCATATACATTACAGAATTTTCAAGGAAAAACAGTAAATTTACTATATTCCAAAATTTTGAGGGGTATTCAGGAGTTCTCTCCCAGAAATTGTTTCCTCTGAAATAGTTTTTACCCTTAAAAGTAGTGTTTTGACTCATCTTGAGAACTTTGGGTGACATTGCTCCTTGTGAGTCACATTGATTTGATTAGGTTCTTCAAAATAAATTTTCTGATTTTTTAAGGGAAAATATATACTATAAATTTTTTCGTATGGAACTGGAGAGCCGCAACTTTTCATCAAAAGAGCCGCATGCGGCTCCCGAGCCGCAGGTTGCCGACCCCTGTCCTAGGGTCATGGAAGTAAGGTCTACCCCTTGGTAAATGAGCCTGGAGAATCCATTGAGATGGCTTACAGCTCCCCTAGCGGTGAAATTAAAAAGTTAAAAAAATAATTTAAAAACCTAAAAGAGATAGAGCAAAAATCTCAATGAGAGTATTGTTACCAACGTCATGAAGAACTCACTGAAAAAAAATTCATGAAAATATCTTGAATATTCGCCGAGATATTAGCATGTGAAAACAGCACTTTTTCAGGGGTCAAAAAAGAAAAAGTTCGCATATTTGCAATTTTTTTTGATTTTTTGATTAAATTTTGTGTTCTTTAAACTAGAAACATTCAAGATATTTTAATCAATTTTTTTTCAGTGAGTTTTTCATGACGTTGGCAACAATACTCTCACTGAGGTTTCTCCTTTAGTTTTTAAATGAATTTTTTAACTTTATAATTTCACCGCTACGGGCACTGTATGTCCTCAATATGGATTCTCCAGGCTCACTTACCTTGGGGTAGACCTTACTTCCGGGACCCTAGGAGGCGTTGGTTCCAAATTAAAGTTGTGCAACGCAATTTTGAAACACCCGCCTGTATGTGTTACAGTTAATGTGCATAATTTGGTTATGTTCGAATTACCTAGGTAAAGTATGAAATATTTCGTACTTTACCTTAGATAATTCGTATTTTACCTTAGTCTGCACATTACCGAATTATGCACATTAACTGTAACATGTGTACAACTCCGGTGTACCTATCTCGTTAAAAACTGTATTTTACCAAATTTGTATTGTCATCATTATTAAAACTGCATAATTTTAAATAGTTGGCAATTTTTGACAATTTTTCTCATATTTTCCACCTAAAATACCTTGGCAATGTCTGACTGGATAAGTCACGGAATTTAACTGTAATTTAAAAGGGTTAACTGTGAGTTTTAAGTTTGAGAACAATTTTATTGAATTATAGCACTAAAGAACCGCTTTAAAACCGTGGAAAATTTAAAAATGCTTAAATACATATAATTTCTTAAAAAATAAAAGCTTGAATGTAAATTATTCTGTTTTTGTATCTTCTTTAAAAAATACAACCTAACAAAGTATGCAAGAAACAAAACTTTATTTAAAAAAATTAATCATGAAATAAAAATTTATATTTAGTTACGAGCTTTTTTCATAGATTTAGTGAACTTAAATTGACATTTATTAATTTTTGTCATCCATAAAATACCATTAATATAATTCAGAGGCGTAAAGAGTAACTAGTTTTGGAAATTCTAGACTTTATCAATTTTCATACATTATTATCATAATAATTAACAATTATTTCCCAAAATAACTAATAACATTACAAATTAGCTTCAGTAATAAAACTTTGACTTTAACCACGATTCCACACACGATAATATCATTAATAATGATAATTTAATACCACCGCTGTTACTGACAATATTTCCCTTCATTTCAATTTAATGGTCAAAATTATACACGGTATATTAAACAAGCAAAGATTGCTAAAATAAAAATCGTTATAGCATAGTAAAAGCAAGTTCCTTTTCACTCCTTCATAATTAACGACGATAAATTTAATATTTAACTATGTATGGCAACTCAATACATATTATATTCTATAGTATGAAATTAAGTTGCAACACCTGTTAAAAAAATTTGCGAAGTCCCCCCCTTTATCTCTGAGCCTGGGAAAATTTTATAGGGAATAAATATCCGCCTAAATCCCCCTAGATAGCGTGACTTATGCTGCAATAAATATTGATCTTGGGTTGACAGCTTGTAAATTCCAATAAATTCCAATCTATTGCTTCTCTAAACCTAATACCGCTCCACTAAGGGGAGGGAATCCGTGTAAGTTTACCTTTTGACACACTTGTTTACCTGGACACGCCGAGAAGAGAGAAGATGAAGTTTTAATGTATACGCTGCTTTGATAGATGCGTAAATTATGAAAATCATGTGAATAAATGGGGAATCCTGAAATAGCATGTCTAAATATATGTCATACGGATTATTCTCGTCATCGAAATGTAATATTTGATGCATATCGAATGATTTTCGGTTGTGTTTAAATCAGTGATTTAGTGACGAGGATTATTTGAAGATTCCCCTTTGTACTAAAATTTTCCTGATTTAGTTTTAGGAAAAATGATTTAGTTTAAGAATCTGGGGAATACTTTTAAGTGTTGGCTTTCGTTTATAATGGTATAAATTTAATAAATACACACGCAATCTATATTGGATAAGTGTGTTGAATAATATTTAAGTTAAAAATATATGCTTACAGTTCGCTTTTCCCTGACGTTGGGACAATGTTCAGAATCAAATTTTAATCTAGATGTGATTCAAACTGTACAAAATGGAGATAAAGAGGCAATTTTTAGAAACTAAATTTAAATCCAGAGTAAAGCTAATAGAGAAAACTCTCATTATTTGCCACCCCTATTAAGTGTCTCAAATATAATCATAATAAGCTCTAACATAAAAAAGCATTAAAAATTGTAGGACTGTGTTACTTATGATGCATATGTTTTAGTGTTTAGAAATTCCTCTCGTAAAAAGATGATATTGTAAATGCGTCATCTAAGTACAGTTATTCTAAACGCTTTAGCTGTTTTGTTTTCAGAATATGGTAACATTATCTAGAAAAAGTATTCAATTGATTAAACTGGTGACCATCCCTAGTGAATATGGATTTATTTTTACTAGAGTTGTTTTGATGTACAGTAAATAAATGAACTATGAACCCAAGATGGACAAATTGCGTCTTAGATTAATAACTACAAAATCTAAATGAAAACCTCAGTTTTTAATTTTGTTTCGAAGCTTCTACACGTGCTTACTTATATGAAGATAATGCTGCATTTTTCTAAAACTATATTTAAAGCCTTATAGGGATGTGTTATTTATACTGTGTATTTATGTCCCATATTTTATAGATTACCCCTTGAAAAGAGAAAAGTATAAATGTGTTTTCAAAATACAGTCGCACTAAGCACCTTAGCTAATTTTTTTTGACAAAATATGTAACATTATCCAGAAAAGCCCGGCAAAAAAACAAATCCGAAACTCCTTCAAAAAAGCGTCAAAAGTGCAGTTTTCTCAAAGAAGTCTGTAGTTATTTTGTAGCAATAGGACTTCAGCACGTAAGTTTGCAATTTTTTACAGCAGTTTCGAATACATTCTTAAGGCATTTCAGCGGTCTTATAAAAAAAACTTCAAAGTTTCTAAAGAAAACTGCAGACAAAGTGTCCAAATTCCCTTCACTTTTTTGAAGACATTTCGCTGATTTTTTTTTCTGGGAGGTAGTAATCGATTTATGAAACTATGAACCCAAGATGACCAAATTGCATCTTAACTACAAAATCTTGAAGAAACCCTCAGTTTTTAATTTTCTTTCAAAGCTCCTACACGCACTCACATGTCATCAATAGCCATTGTTTGTTTGCAGGGTGACCCGCAACATCGTTCTGACCCGCATTAAGCTTATGATGATGACAACCATCGTAAAAAAAACAGGGTCACTCTGCTTTTCAGCCTCAACCTACTTGGACGTTCTTCTCGGAATTGATGGTGCAATGCGCTTTATATATTTATTGTAAATATTGTTGGCCCCAGGGGGAATCCTATCAGAGCTCAGATCACAGGTTTTTGAGGCCTGAGGCGAGTCGCATGATCGGGGAATAGTCTTGTCTTCGGTGAGTGTAATTCGGAGGGAATCTTGGCTATGGGACGACTAACGTCGCGGAATGGAATTTTTGATGTTTTGAGTTTTTTTTAACATGGTCACGTTTTGTAAATAAAAAATTGAATTTTTTTCGGATAAATTGTGTTACCAAGGGTCTATGAGGCTGCAGCCCAACCCCCTGGAATTACAAAATTTCTTCCAAGTACCTTCAATTTAATTTGAATTATTTCCACTTTTTTATGAAAACAAGTAATAAGGAAATTATGATGTTACTTTACAATAAATATACTGTAAAACTTGAAAATAAAATCATTTGAAATAGATAGTCGTGGCAGTATACACAGTTTTGGTACTATGGTATATCTCAGCCTTCCCCCTTGACAAAAATCCTGAATTCGCTACTGTGTGTTACACAAACTTTATATTTTAGTTGCCTTACAACAAATCAAAAAGTGTACTACATGCTTAAGAGTATCTCTAATGCTAACAAAGCTTTAAATTTGCCCCAAACTAGTTCATTTTGTAGGGGCATTATGTTCACTAATATTTAACGAATTCAAAGCTGTATTTATTTTTTCCTAAAATTTTCTGTTTTACTGGTATCCTTCCAACTTACTGATGACTTATGTTAAATGATAAAATTACATTTTTACAAGTGATGTTTGACTAATTTTAAGTACAGTTGGGGAAATAAAAAACGACTCAGTTGCGATTTCTGGCGAACCACTTGGGTTAGGAAGACGAATGAGGTGTCATTTTTCATTGTTTAAAGTATTCTTTAACCAAAAAAAATTTCGGGTCCTTAGGGGGTCGTCTTCATATTAAACGAAACACTAACTTTTTTTTCCAATAGGGACCCCCAATTATTATTAGTTTTTCTGAAAGGCCATCCCCCCAAACCCTTAAATACCAAGTTTCATCCAGATTGATTAAAAAAAATTAATTTTTCAAAAATAAAATTAAAAAAAAAAATTTTAAATCGTGAAATTTTTTCATGGTAATCGATTCTTTAAGTAATTTTATGTAGGAAACCAAAATTTCAATCGATTTTATCCAATAGTTTTCGATAAAAACGACCTAATATCTTAAGGGGCCGTATACCGTTGCCGAATGCATACCGCAAATGCTCTTTCTATAGTTCGTTTTATCAAAAACTATTGGATAAAATAGATTGAAATTTTGGTTTCCTACATAAAATTACTAAAAGAATCGATTACCATAAAAAAATTTCACGATTTAAAAAATTTTTTTTAAAGTTTATTTTTGAAAAATAATATTTTTTTTAATCAATCTGGATGAAACTTGGTATTTAAGGGTTTGGGGGGATGGCATTTCAGAAAAACTAATAATAATTGGGTGTCCCCATTGGAAAAAAAAGTTAGTGTTTCGTTTAATATGAAGACGACCCCCTAAGGACTCGAAAATTTTTTTGGTTAAAGAATACTTTAATCAATGAAAAATGACACCTCATTCGTCTTCCTAACCCAAGTGGTTCGCCAGAAATCGCAACTGAGTCGTTTTTTATTTCCCCAACTGTACATGCTTAAAGGTATTATTTTAACAAAGATAATTCTACTAAGTTATAATAGATAGTTTTGGACTGTAATATAGATCTCACTCAATCAATCAAAAAACAAAAAAATCGATAAAGCACTCGGTATCGTATGGTATGGATGAAAAGTTTGTTCTAATTTCCATTCATAGTAAGACTTACATGGAATTTCAATTCGTACATTTTGAATCGAAATATTTTACTCTTTGTTTAAATTGTAAGAATTGTAATAAAATTTCTTTCTTTCTACATTTTGAATCCTATGAGTTGCAAGATTATAAAATTCATCAAAGAGAGACATAGTAACTACTTCCTATTTTAACTTTAAATCCGTTGAAATAAAATCTTACAAATTGTAACGGTAGTAAATTGTACTCTTCTCTAATTTAGCTAGTACAGGATACAACTTAAATTTCAGCTGGGAAGATCGATATAAATAAAGGTTTTATTAACCCATTAACGCCCAAATTATTTTTTTTGTTGGAAGAATTGGATAAAAATCATGAATCTGGTGTATTTTGTCTTCATTATGAATATTATTAACACATTTTGTCAAAACAATCATTAGTTTCTTTAAAAAATGCTTATCTAAAAATAGATCACTGGGCGTTCGGAAGATATTTTTTGTCAGAGAGCTAAGTACTAGTTGAACTTCAAAAAATCCTAAAAATTATGAAATAAATTAACGTATTAGTATTCTTCTTTAAAAGAACGCGTATTTAACATAAATATGTGGGGGGAAATAATTAAATAGCAACAAAATTAAATTTTTTACCCAAAATTAAATACACAAATAGCCTATGTTGAAAGTAGTTATACGGGAAAAGGGGAAATTGAACCAAGAACTTTAAATTTATATAAGTATATTTTGGAAAACATATGACATGACATAAAATGTTTACTAAGTAAAATAAAATGCATTGGGCTAATTTTTTGAAAATTTTGTAGATTAGTTTTTCCAAAAATCAATGATATTCATGAAATAAAATGTAACTTGACTTTACATGACAGCATTCAAAATTGCTGCTTACTTGAGCTTTTCACCGACATATTATTCCAATAAACTACTTACTCTGCCACAACGTCAATTTTAAGGTTACAAAAGCTGGATAAGGCGAAATTTAAAAAAATTGCAATTCTCAATTTGAGATTTTCATAGCTCCTTGATAACCTTTAATTGTCTTAAAATTTCCCCTATGAAGTATTTACAAACTTCTTGTATTGTATAAAATAGGTTTATTGGAATAAACACCAATAATTTTATACCGCTAGTTGCAATGCTGTGCTTTATTGGTAATGAATCATAATGGCCTATACTACATTTATTCCCCATAATATATTATAAAATTTAATTAGCAATAATATAACGGTTAAATTTCTTAAGAAAATAAATAGTTGACTTCATCTTGAACATTACTGAGTATTCTCAGACTCATTTTTCTCAGTTTTTAGTGGAAAAACTAAATGATCGTATTGTAAGCAACACAGAAAAAATGAACGCCCGAACGCCCAGTGATCTATTTTTAGATCAACAGTATTTGGACTTGATTTTCAACTAAATAAATTAATTTTGAAAAAACTCTGCATTATATCCCAATAGCTACATCTATAAAGATAAAATAAAACTGCAAAAGGATTCCTAAAGTAGTAAACCTTTACTATTTTCTTGAAAAACGCGAATGAAGATGAAAAAACTGTAAAATGAAACCCCGAGACGAACTTTAGCCTATCCCTATTGCAAAATAAATGAAGCAAACGCAAAAAACACAGAGTATTAGGCTTGAGGGATGTTTTCTCTTGCCATACGTACAGTTTCATTACTGTTGGGTGAATTTAAGGTAATTTAAGAGAGCATTTATGACGCTATGTTTAGCGATCTAGAAATAGATCACTGGGCGCTAATGGGTTAAGATGCGATATAGCTATGGGTTGTATAATCAAACGATTTTGCGAAGATTCAACCTCGTAAGAAGTTTTTGCTGCCAATCAGTATTCAAGCATGAAAAATTTACCTGCTTAAAAAATCGATTACTTTATTAGGTCTTACCTTAAGCTTTCTATAAAAAAACTAGGTTAATTTTACTAACAGGTTACTAAATCCAACCTTTATACATTCTGTTATAGTTCTTGCTTCAAAACTTTTGGTTTTAAATATTGAAAACAAAAAATCTAGATTTTCTCCAATTCCCTACGGACCATTTTGCTACCATTCATTGTAACTATTTGTTGTCCCGACCTTAGGCTACTCTTACAAAGTAAGGAAAGACCTAATATATTTTGTGTAGCCCGAATACCGTTAAACAAATCTTATCTAAAAGTATTTACTCCTTTACTGCTATCTAATCAGTAATCCACTCTACAAGCACTTCAGCTAATTACTGTCTGACCGACTGTGTTGCCCTTTGTCTTGAATGTAATTCCAACCCTTTGGTATTTGTTGCCCTGATGTAAGGCTTCGTGACCTTCTATTCGGCTAGTCCCATATCAGATTACTTCCATGTGTCCTTATCCTTTTTAGTCCCCTTAATAACAGCAATTGCTTACCCAAATCCATTCAAGGCTGTAAGCAATTTTTTTCTGTACTTATGGCTTAGATCAAGAAAACAAACGCAATATAATGTATAAGGTTATAATAAAAAGAGATCTAGATATTGAAAAATCTGTATAGTCTACTAACTTTCTAATTCTCAAAATGAGCGATTTTTCCAATTTCTTCGGTAAGTGCTTTAACATTCTAATACTACATTCAAACATGAAAAGTTAATCTAGTTTAAGTGCTAATCTAGCTTAAATATAGCGTTGTTACAATGCTGTATTTAAGCTAAGGTGTATTTAAGCTTAAGGTGCCTGCCTACCTAAAAAATGCCGTTTCGGACCAAAAATTCAAGAAAAATTTTATTATATTATTTCAAAAAACACATCTTTAGCTTTCCAAATCAGTTTAAATTTTGTCTTTATCTTTCCTAGAACCAAAGTTACAGAAATTTTACTTGAAACTAAAAAGGCATTTTATTAAGGAAAAGGTAAAGAAATTCGCGTTTTTCTCAGAATCACTTTTTTGCTATTTTCCTTCTCCGCAAAACTACATAACTCGAAATATTATAAGTGAATTTCTATGAAACTTTGGCAAAATACTTGGCATAATATTGTTTAGGAGCCCTATTACTTTTTTTTGGCTGTGGGTGTAATATATTTTTATTTTATGAATAGTATACTTCAAACTTTACTGAAATTTGGTGGGTCTTTTTTTATTTTTCAAGTTTAGTGCTATAACTTTTGATATTAAAATAATTTAGACATAAAAATAGAAGGCCTCCTAAAATATTTTTTAAAAGGATAATAAAGTTTACAAGACAAAAATATCCTCATATAAATTTGAGATATGTTTTGCGGAAAGGCTGTTTTTGTGATTTTTATGCATAAATTCTTCAATAATATGAAAATTTAAATTAATAATTAAGTATTTTTTATATTATTCATAATTTTAAGACGCATTTAATTGTATAAATCACAAATTAGTTCAACATTTAAATTATTAAAAAAGCCTCCATAGGTAGGCGGACACCTTAAACTAGATTACCTTTACATGTGTGAATGTAGTATAAGGCTCGAAGCTTTTTCATATGAAATCCTATGAAAATTGAATGTTGGGGAACCTGAAATTGGTTTCTAGAGTTTTATGGTGGACTCTTTTAGAAAATTATGTGGAAATTGGGAACGTCATAGAAGTCAGGACATAAAAATGGCCTCTTAAAAAGGTAGTTTAAGTGGATTAATTACAACTTAATTATACTACTACTAATAATAAATTTTTTACATCATAAATCTTATAAAATATTATCCCAACAATTTATACGACATTAGAACCTTATAGCTATAGTAAAACATGAAAAATGACATGACAGATTAGAACATCTTCCTAACCCAAGCCGTTTGCCAGGGATAGATACAGATTTTAAACCAAGACTGTACGTCATTTTTTCAATCATATGACAGCTTATTTTTAAGAGGCATTCTCATAAAGCATTATTTTCCGAAAATTACTTTTTTAAACAAATTACAGTTAATTATAAAACTTTAAAAGATCATAAGAGTAAAATTTTTGTTTTCTCCATACATATATTACAATAATTTAAAAAGGGGAATTGTTAATAAAATGTTAGTTAAATTCTGCAAATTTAGCTCTTCTTATTTCAAATAATGCTTAATTAGCATGAAATAAGATCGTTGTAAGCATTTCCCCCCTGAAATGTTAACAAAAAGATGGTAGTTTTTTTTAATTTTGAATATAGTGTTAATGATAGTTTAAACTGAAATCATTTTATGGCATTCTAAAAAAAACATTTGTGTTTATTTTTGACATTTGTAATATATGTTCCACATCATTTGATTTTTGTAATTTTGAATATAGTGTTAATGATAGTTTAAACTGAAATCATTTAATGGCATTCTAAAAAAAACGTTTGTGTTTATTTTTGACGTTTGTAATATATGTTACTCTTCATTTTCTTTTCCTACTGTCTAGGAAGCTTCATTTTTACCCCCATGCAGTTAAGCTACTATAACTCTCGGTGGGAAAAACAAGTTTAATAGCTTTGTATGCTCATGATATATTGTCCAAATACTAGACCCTTTTATTTATATTGTGATTAATGGAAGAAAGCAGGGGATCTAGACGATGCTAGGCGAAACAGTTATTAGATTGACGATTTAGTAAATGTGTATCGAAACTTCAAAGCTATACTAGGTAGTTGTTGTTGTTGTCGTGTGCCACTTGGAATACCCAAGCTCCACAAGGATTCAAGGCAAAGGGGGTGCGGCTCCTGAGAAAGTGAGGCCCATAAATGACAGGAGTCCGACTTCTGCCTCATGAGATGATAGATGCTGCCACTATCTATCGCCACCTCCACAATTTTTCCATTCATCTGAAGGGGAGGGAAATAGTCTCCAGAAGTCAACTAAGATAAAAAAAAGTTCTAAGTAATGATGCTTAATTAGCATGAAATAAGATCGTTGTAAGCATTTTTTCCCCTGAAATGTTAACAAAAAGATGGTAGATTTTTGTAATTTTGTATATAGTGTTAATGATAGTTTAAACTGAAATCATTTAATGGCATTCTAAAAAAACATTTGTGTTTATTTTTGACATTTGTAATATATGTTCCACATCATTTGATTTTTGTAATTTTGAATATTGTGTTAATAATTGATAAATAATAGTTCTTTATGATTATTTCTTTAATAAAAAATAATCTAAATTTATTTTAGGCTTTTAAAGATGCGGTACAATATTTAGGCACAACAATTTTTTTTATAAAAGTTATAAAATTAGCTCTTTTTAAAAGCATATAAAAATTCCTTTTAAAAAATGTAAAATTTAGAGAAAAAACATTTAAATACTATTCTATTTAATTAGAATTTCCTGTATTAAATTTTTCTCTTGTATTTCCAAATGGTTGAAAGCATATTCCCAATACCTGCAAGGGTTGGCGCATGCGTCACAAAAAAAGAACATGTTATAATAAGTTTTAAATTTATTGTGAATCACAGTTGATTCGGTGATAGAATGCTCGCTTAGCATGCGGCAGTTCGGGGGTACTATCCCCAGTTATTGTTTTATTATAACTTCAAAATAATTAATGAAAAAACCTTTTTAAAAAACAACGTTTTTAAAATGCACTAAAAAGTATAAAATAATTTTTGTAATTCCTTGTAAAACGAAAAACGTGGGGATGGATCATGCAATAATATTTACAGCTACTAATCTTGCCACTCTATTTACCATTATATCCACAGTTAAAAATTATTTAAATGAATGATGAAATTAAGTTGGATTAAATACCTAATGCATGATCCCCGCGTTTTTCGTTTTACAAGGAGTTACAAAAAATTATTTTATACTTTTTAGTGCATTTTAAAAACGTTGTTCTTTAAAAAGGTTTTTTTTTCATTAATTATTTTTGGTTTTTAGTTTTGTTGTGTAAAGTTTAGAATTCGTGACCTGAACCCCTTTTGATTCCTTTCTCTTCTTAATAAAACTAAAAAGTGTTTTTTTCTGAACTTTAACTACAATACATGCCTTTACTCTGTTTTGTTAAATTCATTGCACAGTTTTTGCCTCTAAATATTATTCAGATCACGTTGGAATTTTTTTAAACACTAGTAATATAAAAAAAGTGTTTTAAAAACTATATTGGTGACAAACTTGTCCGTAACTAATTAATGAAGTCAGTCCTTTAGATGTATTACAAATACAAAACTTGCATGAAGTACTGCATGTACGTGCATGTACTGTGTATTACTTTTATTCTTACAAATTTTCATTTTACTAATATTTTATACAACACTTCTAAAGCCATCTTGATAACGAGAGGCAAACTGTACAACAATGATTTTTAACAATAAGGTCCTATAGTTGAACTTCTAAACTTTAAGTCCCCCTGGGGGTTCAGGGACAGCAAATTGAACCGAACTAACGAGATAATATCGTATTGTCATCTAGATCTGAACTTTATTATCTGAACAAGGATTTTTAATTTTTTCTGAAAATAATTATTGTAATTTTAATATTACAAAACTTTCATGTATAACATTATTCTTGCCATTTTAATCATATTTTAAATTTAAGATATCGCAAAGAAAGTTATAAAAGTGTGGCGTAAAACGTGCAACTGGAATACGTTCGAGTACAAACGCACTTCTCATTTGCTGTTACCCCACTTTACAGTTTTACCTGGTTTAAAGAACTTGAACCCAAGTGAAATGAAACGAATAGCATTTCAAAAGAACTGTTAAAGTTGAAAACACTTTTGGGAAACTGGTAAGGAATTTCAACTTGATTTCCTCAATCCTGATTTGATGAAGTGTGAACGTATGGTGCGATGATCTTGAAAAGCGAGGTATTGTAAAGAGGTGGGTCTTCTAAATTTAAAGAAATTTCGGTGTTACAAAATTTCTGAAGGGATCTTTCAGTGAAAACTAAATTAGTTCGGACTGATTCAAACTGGCACGGCTTTGATTTAGTGTTGAATTAAGATTAATTTGATCCTTTCTCTTGAAATTTCGTTTGGATTTCAAACGTTTTGCACTCCGTTACTGGGGACTTTGTCCGCAGTAACGGGGCAGTATTATTTCAGTAATTCTTTACATTCTTCCTATCGTTCGAATTGAAGTTTTCAATGAATAGCAATAATATACTATAAGAGGAATTGCTTCGGTGAGAAACCCCACTAAAAAAATTCTGCAGTTTTTCTTTTAAAAAAATCTGCAGACTATCTGCATTTATTTGGACCCCTTCATTCTGAAAAAATATTTAGATTACGTTCTTAAGAAAATCTTTAGGTAACGTTCTTAAGAAAATATTTAGATAATGGTTTCTAAAGAATTTCTTCAGAAAGAAGGGAAACTCCAAATAACTGCAGATTTTTTTTGAAGAAAATCTTAAGATTATTTAATCTTAACCCTTAGCCTACTATATTGCTAGGTAATCCCATGATTATCAGGAAAATTCATAATTCCAATCAGCATTCGTTCAGGCACGCATATCTGTAGAATTTCTGTAGAAAGTGGCTTTTTCTGAAGAAAATCTTCAGATTATTTTTAATGGGGGGTGATAACAACAAGCGGGAGCAAGGCACATTTAACGTCACAAGATGTTTTAGCTCAGACGGAAAATAACCTATTACTATTACTAATTAAAAATAACTTAAAATTTCGGGCTTTGAAAGGTAAATTAAAATGTTTTTTGGAGGTTTTAAGCAATTCTGAACACATTAAGATAAAAAAAATTTTGACTGCAATTATCCACTCTAAATTGATTTTTATAAAGAAGTTGTACGACGTAAGAAAAAGTCTAAGGTATTTTTGGGTGAATAATAAATTACATGCTATCTGGATTTATACATTATTGAATAACTACAACTTGAGCTATAAGACGATTATATAAATATAGTATTGTTCTAGAAACACATAAAATATATTTTTATTTTTTATTTTATGATGAATTGATTAAAAACTGTGTCTACTGGTATTGTATCGGCTATTCACAGAACATAATCTGTTTTTATGATAGAATACATTTTCTTGTTTCTCATTCGAAATCCATTATGGGAGTTTGCAATAGTCATTGCATGACAAGCATTACATGAAATTTCCATGCAATGCTTGCCTTGTCAAATGGAGCTAATATTTATTCAAACCCGAGCTCGTCCTGAATTTTTCGAAAGACTGTCTGGAAAAACAAGTTATTTTTAGCAAAATTGTATCATCGGAGTACCTGTTCCAATGGTTTATTGTTATTGAGACAAGTAAAGACGATCACGATTTAAGACCAATGCCATTATGGATGGCCAAGTTTATGACGGTTTTATTAAACTGTGTATCACTCGACGTATAGATAAAAGCATTTTCTTGCGTGCATGGGGGCTCAACAGTCTGGCTCAAAAGCCATTTAAGGAGGATCAATATCAGCATGAAAAGGGCACTGTGTTGTCATCATCCTTACTGAGATGACTTGTGGCTCAATGATAGTTTTCATACAGTTAGATAAGAATGGTCTTGATCCTTTTTTATTGATATTACTATTAAATATGTTTATATTTTTGTTTAATATTTGACGCTGGATTCTATACTTTCTCATTGTAATCCCTTCAACTGTTTATTTATTAATATCGATAAATACTCAGTTGCAACTTAACTCTTGTAGAAATATGCTGAGAGACACCAAAGAAAGTAGTTCCCCGTGCGCAGAATTTTGAGTGAAATTAAGAGATTCAATTTTAAAATACGATTAGTTTTTTAAATCCACCAATACCAATACCAATAAATCCAATTTTCATACCAATTTGCAAAATGTTGAGTATTATTATTTTTTCAAGTGGTGCAGTGCGTACTAGTACATTTGTTTGAATAAAACTCGCCAGCCAATAAGATCTCACAAAGCCCAGCAAGCTGTCTGTTTACTCAGATTTTCTTCCGCGTGGCCATGACGTCAGGCTCATTTAAGTTGCAATCGAGTATAGCATAAAGTTTCACTTCTTTAGCTCTGGATATTTTTTTACATTTTCCTTTAACAAATATTTTTTATGAGAAAGATTAAAAGATGCTG
Organism: Tetragnatha versicolor; assembly: GCA_024610705.1. NCBI lineage: Eukaryota > Metazoa > Arthropoda > Arachnida > Araneae > Tetragnathidae > Tetragnatha > Tetragnatha versicolor. Next base: position 11,322,997 of record JANDEH010000017.1, on the reverse strand, counting down.
CAACTGTAAAAAAATAATCGTCAAGAAAAACAGAAATGTTCTGGCAGAAAAGGTTTACAGATCTTTCCTATCCGCGGAATTTTTCTGTTGACTGATCTTGACAATGACTTTAACTGCGAAAATATATAGTCACATAAACCACTAATATTTCCGAAGTTGGGAAAAAAGGAGCCACCCGTCTGCAAAGAAACAATAATGTAGGTAAAATATTTCAAATATTTTCGCTGTGTAAGTCCCACAGAGAAAAATCCTAACAGAGGGTCCAAAACGATATATTCAAAAGTTGGATGGATATGAGGGCGCCACAAGGAACTATAAATGATTGACAGAGATATGGGCAGTACATTTTGGCGACGAAACCTGCGATTGGCTGTCACTCAATCTTCTATTTTCGAAGGAGAAGGAAACGGGTTTTCTCAACCAATCATGCTTTTTCCTCCCGCCTCTCGTGACGTAGATGCGATCGCAGCGCTAAAATAGCGCCACATCCATACAACTTTTCGATTTCCATTAGCGTCTATGGTGACGGACTCTCTGTTCTAGTACACTGTGGTAAGTCCCCTTAAGTCTCAACGCAGTCGTAGCATACAAAGAAGTTGAGTTAATTGGGACATTCCGTGGAAAGAAAGTATTCATAAAATGTTTTCTGGAGAATATCCCCTGTGCATGCATACACGGGTGCTGCTGTTAAATGAAAAAATCAAGTTTTTTCGGATAGGACGTCACATTTTTCGGGGGGATCGTTGCAGAGGTTTGTTCTCTGGGAAATTTTCAGGTAAAACCTCCCAGCAGAGATTAGGTGTACTAATTTGAAATACCCTTATTATCATAAAAAATAAATGCTTTAAAATGTGTAAAATATCTCTACTCTGATTTTTTATATAATTGTACAGTATGGTGGGGAGTATTAAAAGTCGTTATAGCAGATTTACGTTTAAAATGGCAGACGTAAAAACTATAACGTTTTTTTCATCTTTAAAAAGAATTATCAGTTAAGAAATTTCTAACTTTTTGAAAACAACAATAACATTACATAGCAAGAAATTTTACTCCGTTCAGTTTTAACACAATTATCTCGATAAGAACGAAATAAAAGTTTTAGAGGCTAAAAACATGTTTTTCTTGAGATACCTTAAGCACTTGGAGATCAAATGATATAATTTATTACATTTTGACAGTTAAAAATACAGAACATGTTAGCCTTACATGAAGATATTATTGCTTTCGTTACTGTTAAAATTGTGTAGAGAACAATGTCTAGTCAATTATTTATCTTTGAAATATTATGGTTTACATATAAGTTGCTAATCATCCACAATGTTGCTCAATAAATTTACTTTCGTGATATTTCTTATCTGTTGTTAGTATAAATTGTTATGAGTAAAGTGTTCAGTAAATAATTAATCTTCGAAATAATCTGGCTTACGTATAAGTTACTAATCATTTAATATTGCTAAATAAACTTTCTTTCCTGATAACATACGGAAAAGTTCTCCTAGTTAACTAATTGTAATTAGAAATATTTTAAAATATGAAGATTATACCTAACTACGTGGTTAATCTCGCTAAATAATAACTGGAGTACAAATTTTCAAAAGAAAAATAATAAACCCTGTGCAACGATCAGGTTGTATACCGCAATAACTCACATCCTGACATTTAACAGTATAGCTTATACATATTATTACATCAATACAAAATATAGGAAAATTATACCCCAATTTACCTTAACCACTTGATGGATGCCCTACGCTTTTAAAACACAAACAACAACATTTTTCAATATCGTTAGCCGCCCAATGATTCCGCTTTAATTACATCCATTGTTCCCTGCTAGAAGATCATTAATATCTCCATCTACGTTTATTAGCCATCTTATCCCTCATCCTATTTTCATAAGAAAACGGCCGGCCTGCCACTCTGGATAAGATCCTCCGATTTTACTATATGAAGCAAGAACCCATCGTTTATGGTTATTATCCTTTATTTATGGAAGTACCCCCCTCCCATCGAAGAAGATTATAAATACCGTCTCTCACGTGAAACGCGTGTCATCTCACAGGCATCCCATCACTTATTAATTATCGGGGAATATATCCCAGGGACCCTTATTTTTCACTTATCAGCTACCTCTCGAACGGCAGCCCATAAATTTCGTGATTAGCGCTCCGTTGTTTTTGCTTATTATCACCATCACCACGGACTAATGAACTCTAATTTTTGGGGCGAAGTCGTCGCTTGTTACTAATTGCCGAGGGTTTTTTTTATTATTATTATTATGGTTGCTGTGAGGGGTTAATCAGGTTAGGTCGAGTGTATCTGGAATTGTGGATGATGAATTTCGAGGGTGGGTTTTTTTTTGTCGTCGGCTGCTTATTCTCATCAGCGACGATGGTTGAATCTGAGGCTTCACACAGGACTGGGTTGATGCGGCTTATTATGATGTGTTGTTTTGGTTTTTAGAGAGGGTTTGTAGAGTGTTGTGGATCATCAAAGTGAGGGAAATACATTTTGAGTAGATAATATCAAAATCATGAGGTATAAATATGATACCCTAATGAATACGAATATTCAATCTCCTAGTAATCATTGTTGACAGTTTTCTCGCATGATTTTGCAAGAGAGCGAAATTTGATGGAAACAACAAGCATTCATTTAAATGATGAATCTTATTTATTTCAGTTAGAATTATTTAATCATGTTTATACAATTATACTTAAAAATTTTACTTTCTCACTTTACTCGCACATCTAATGTTAAAAAATAATTACGGTCCGGGAAATGAATGTTTAATGAGAAAAGAAAAATTGGTTTGTTAAGTTATGTATTTTTATTGTAGTTTGAAATCTAAATTAGTGTATAAATCTTTTTTTTTGTATTTTTTTGCATATATGTATTTAATATGCATATTTCTTTTTTTTCTCTTTTTTTTCTTTCGTGTCTTTGTAGTTGTAAAAAATTTAATAATAATTTAAAAATTTAATAATAAAATTTAATGTAGTTTTTATGTTATTGTAATATATGTTCTACTTAAAGATTTTTTAAGCTTGAAATTGTGTAGCTTTATGTTAATGGTCTGTTCAATTAGAATAGGCGCCTGCAACAGGATAAAAAACGCCCAATAACGCCTAATAACACTTATCACACAACTTTAGTGACCGATTTTTTTACAGTATTTTAACTACTTCTGTTTCGGCTGCCTTGTTATTGCACATGAAAATTTTTTCGATGATATTACAGTAGTAACTGCTTCTAATACATTAAGCTTTAGGCACCTATTCTAAATGAATATATTATAATAAGTTGCCTTAGAAAAAAGTATGTTCTTTATGGATGAATTATCAAGTTATAGCATGGTTTAAAATTTTTTAGATAATGTTTGAAACTTTTTTAAGCTTTAATTTTATTCAATTACTGAGTACAAATTCAAGGTTTTATAAATTTTAAAAGTTGTAAAAATACTCACAATTTGCCTTAATGGATAGAAATCATTTAAATGAATTTAATTAAATTTTAATCGTTTCTTTAAATTTCATGTAATCATTAAATTTTCAATTTACATTAGGTTTATTGGGAGTAGAACTTAGTTTGTTTAGAGCATTTTTTCATCAACCTTTTGAATTTGCTTTTTTATCATGTTTACATTCTGTAATCATTATAAAACAAATAAGGAAGAGGACGAAGTGGCCACTAATGGCAAGCAAATGTTCATACTCTAATCCAGTGTTTCCCAACGTGGGGCGCACGCCCCACCGAGGGGCAATATCATTTTCTAGGGGGGCAATTTGAAAATTTTCAAACAAATTGCCCCCCAGGTGGGGCCAATCCAGGGGGAAAATTAAAAAAACTCTTTAAAAAGAAGCTTATCAAAATCTGTACCTATTATCCTATCTGAGAATGTATTCATGAAATCTGGACCAGTATGTATCAAAACCAAGTTGAAACCCTGTTTTTAGAGTCTAATTTCCAAACCTTTTCTGGGGGATGACCCAAGATATCTTTGTTTTTAGAACGATTATACGTATTTGAAACTTTTTTCCATTAGGTTCATCAAAATGCAAATCTTACCTAAAAATTTATATCCAAAATTTCCCAACTAGGGGTACCAAACTAGTTAAAAACCTGCTTCCTAGAGTCAAATTTCCAAAAATTTGCTAGGGGAGGACCCCCAGACCCCTTTTGGTACTTAATTACTCATAACTTGATTTAGTTCTTTAGCATGCAAATTCTACCTACAAATGTTATGAAAAGTTTCATTAGACTTACTAAATATACATAGGAGGGAGGGGCTAAGAAATAATTTTGGCTCCCTCTCAAAATATATTTCTATATATGCTACTGAAACCGGGGGGGGGGCATGGAAAATTCAGAAAGGCTTTGGTGGGGCATGGACCGAAAAAGGTTGGGAAACACTGCTCTAATCAAACATTCAAAACTACATCATATTAACAACGTTATCCTATTCTTATCTATTTTCATACTTTAACTACGAAATAATTTGCAGAAATATTATCTTCTAGATCAATTTAAAACTGTAGTTTGCGTCTCCATCAGTAAAACAGCTAAAATATAATAGCTGGACCCACACTGTGACAAAACTCTCACACACGTCTTTGCATCGCTCCACTGCTCTTCATAATGAACCAATTAACTTCTGCTCTAGGTCTTCATTTCTGCTATACTAAGAATGGGTTTTATTTTCTGGGATCCCGAGCTTAAAATGCTGAGAATGCATCTGTTAGCCTGTCGTTGCAGTTTCAGTTTGTTTCACTCATCATGGCAATACAGGGGAGAAAGAGCTATCACCATGACGAAATAATAATAAGTGGAAACGTGGAAAGAATAATAATAAGAAGAAGAAATAAGAGCTAATCTTAATTGTTTTTATCTCATTAGTTAATTAGGTACATCAAAGAGATAGGATACTCATCCAGCCGTGAAGTTGTGAACAACATTTTATTCTCCTTCATGGGTCAATTATTTTTTTAGTTCCAGATGATACTTTCAACCTTTGATAGGAGGTTGGTTTTTGTTTTCACTCAAGATAATAATGACTTAAATATTAGCAATTAACTCATTATAATTAGGAAGGAGTCCATAGTAGTTTTAAATTATTCATTAATATGAAATATATTTTTCAATGTTAATATTTATCAATACTAATTTAGTTCGTCACTTGTTCATTTAAGTTATTTGTAAAGTTCCAGAGGATACTTTCAACCTTTAAGGTAACTGCCTGCGTTGAAATCGTCATTTTCGTCAAAAATATCGAATTTTGTTTTACTGTTTTATTTTATAGTCTGTTTAATAAGCTTTCCAAAACTACCTTGCCTAACTCTGAGTAATCTAGAACACAAGTTACAGCTGTTTTAGTACCAAATAGTACCCGGATTAACATACAATTTTAAACTTTAAAGCCTTTTTCTGAAGAATGACATTTTTGTATATTTTAGATCACACTAACAGTGATTACTCTTAAACTACTTAAAATATTCTTATGCTTTTTTTATTTCACTCTTTATATTATAACGCATGTTATCTTCTACAATCTAAGAAAATATTTGAAATAAGATATTTTTTAAAGTGTGTAAACTTGATTCAAATGTTTTTTAAATACTTTTTCGATATCAAGTGCCGGTATTTCTTTTCTATTTAAAAAATCTCAGATTTTTTGTAGTTAGATTAGTGTCTTAGGATCAAAATCCTGGAAAAATTTTAATTGTACCTATAAAAGAACATTACCAGGAGTTGTTGGCGCAAGTTGAAATGTTATCCTTATTTTCATTGAAATTTCTCAATATTTAAAAAAAATAATTTTTTAAAAAATTATTTTTTTAATGATTTTCATTGTTTTCGAACATTAGCTCTCAGAAAATAGCAATTAAATAGTTATTTAGTTAATATTAAAAAAAGGCCTCCCAACGCAGGCAGTTACCTTAATAGTCAGTTAATATCGGGATTTTGTTTTGTTGTCGGGATATTTTATAAATTCACTTAATATGAAATATATTTTTCAATGTTAATATTTCTAGAGTTTAATTTAGTTTATTACAAGTTAATTTAAACTAGTGGTTTACATTTCCACTACAAAAAGCACGCGGGTGTGTATTTCGTTATCAGACTCGGTATTGGAAACTAATTGTTTGTTAGTTTTGAAGGAAAAATTCCTTCTCTTGTGAACCTTGCATTAATTATTAATTTACACTTGAGCTCTTTAGAGTTTTCGGAGGTTTTTTTTTGTTGCTTTCAAAAACCTAATTACTTCTGCTTCAGAATGAATGCTCCTTTTTAAGTTTGGCAGGAGTCTAATTTCTTAGTATTCATTTTCTCGGAAACGAAAAAAGAGAGAAATTTGTGTTCACACTTTACTCAAAGGTATAAAAAGCTTCTGCCTTTTTACTTTTGTTTCTCTCTTAAAACTTTTTAGAAAAAAGAGGGAATTTTCTCCAATAAAGAAGTTCCTTCAAGTAACGAATATCTACTTGCAACAGCTTTTTTTTAAATCGCAGATTAGTTTTCTCTTCGTCATCAAGTTTGTTGAGAACATTTAATTAGTTGTTTATTATGAAACATGTATAACTACTTACCAAAATTTTAAAAACTCATCATTATAAAGTATCAATTTATTTCCTAAATTAATTACCGGAAACTGTACTTCATCTTAATTTTTATTGAACAGGATCAGTATTAATTTCCATGTTGGAAATAACCATACATGCTTTCAAAAAACTAAAATATACGTCAGAAACTTCTGTAGACTTATTATTTCTTTATTTAAGAAAATCCACAACTACATTTTTTAAAAACAAAATTCGAGCAAATATGTTTCGTAAAAGTAGAACCTCTTTACAACGACCCCAAAGTTACGTATAATAAATATACGTATAATAAAAATACCAATTGAGTTATACTATGATTTTATTCGTTATAACTATACCTTTCGTTAAAACGACAGTATATGGTTAATGCAAGAAGGCGTCGCTCGTTCTAGGTTCTACTAGTAATAAATAATGCATGCATGATTCTAATTTTACGTGAGAGTAGTTTATTTTTCAATTTACTTAATTATTTCATAATTTAATTACTAAACTCTTATACAAACCAACTAGGGAGCTCTGTCCTATCTTCTATCGCTTACCAACCCCCGGAACTGCTTCACAGTTTTCTTTTTCAGGTCGTTTTGAGATCTTAGCGAGCAGAGCTCGTTTGTTTCATCTCAACAACCCAGGCTAGTCGGCTTACTTATTGTTCATTTGATACCGAAACCACTTTTCTCCCTAATTTATCAATAATTTAATCCGAATCATTCCCCCCGAAGATATCAAAATAAAACTGTTACTGAAATATTCCTTTTTTAACTTACCAATTATTTAATCGAAATGTTTTCAAAAAAATATCCAGCAAGTCTACTAATTATAATCAACCAATTTAGAGAAAAAAAAGCGTTTAAGAAACTTTTAAATTTATAATATGCACGTGTATATCTGACAACCAGAAAGAGAAGAAAAAATTTAAATATCTAATCTCAATAATTATAAAACTAATTCAATTTTAAAAAAGAGGAAAGAAACGCCAATATTTTTATGAAAAATAATTGTACATATGTTTTTAAAATATTCTACCTCTATCATGATTAGTTTTTCTTTTATAACGAAAAACCCAAAAGTGTCAAAGTTTCGAAACTTTAAAATTGGATTACTCCAAAACTAATTCGAAATTCAAAAAAAGACGAGGTGCAAAACTTCATACCTAAGAGCATGTGTCTGCCCAAAATCATGTTTCTGCTGTATATAGATTTTGCTGGGGGCGAACTCGCAGCAGAAAAAAATAATTTTTGAGATTAAAAAACTCAAGAACAAATTATCTAATTCATTAGGCTTTGAAAGAAAATGACCATCATTCATTTGTCTACCAATGGTTAAAATTGCATAATATTCCTTCAAATAGTTTTTGCGTAGTGAGAGTTCCCCAAAATATTCAAAAATAAAATTTTCCAAATCAGCGGCGGCGATCACTGTTACTTTTTGTTAATATAAACCGACTCGTCTCGCTTAAAAATGTAATCTTAAGTAGTAAATAGAAAATACTACAATCATTAAAACACATTTAAAATATCAGTCAGCCAAATATTTTTTTGATAAAACTCAAAGCTAATTTCGATAAAAAGTGTAAATCTCAAAGCATTTTCTACCATGAATAAAAAAAGCGATGAAAGAAGCATTCTGTTTCACGTTAATCGATACCTCATCGTTTTAACAAGCTCTGCAAAAATAATTACAATTTCGGCTATTAGTTAAACAGCGCGTTATCGACAATGTTTTCCCTGCTTTGAATAATGAAGGAACATTTAATGAAGTTGCCTTGTAAAATTAAAACTAGATTCTTTTGAGTCCTTTCCACACACAACAATGTTGGAGAAAATGGCCCTGACACCGCCATTTATCTCAGAAAAATATTAGTTCCCTTTATCTAAACTTCGGGTCCTTTCCTGCATGATTTTAGTTGAAGGAGTTTAGAGTTTGTATGCACCAAAAGAGATATAAATGCATAATAAAATGCATTTTTACAACAGTTTAAATACTTAGTTTTTATTACTTGGGGGATAAGGGATAAATCACATTTCAAAGAACATTACTATTACCTCATTACTTGGATTAAAAAATGGTAGATTGGAAACGTATAACGACAAGATTTAGTTTGTAAATCATTGATCAACCTTTTATTTCAGTTTTAATTAATCTATTAACTGGAAGAGATGATGATTCTGTCATTTCATGCAGAATATTCGGTATTATAATTCTGGGTTCTTGCGTATTATGCTGTCAACCGTGTTGCTGAATCCAAAAACGTTATCAAATCCTATTAACTATCTAATAGCTGTACGACTGGCTGAACGGTCGACTGTATAATACGCAAGTGCCTAACTCTGCTTTAGCTAAGGCTGGGTTTTGTGCATTTTGGAGGAAATTGCCGTCAAGGGTATTATAGCTGCGTTGCTCTTCATCGTACTTGCATATTAATGACACCGCAGCCACAGATTTTGCAGTTTTCAAGTGCGGCCAATTATTTAAAATCAAAACACTTAGTTTAAGAACAAAGTAGTCAATCAGATTTCGGTTGATTGATGCGGATTGTGGTGGCGTTAATTTGTAAGTACCTTTTTGCGGTAATATGAATGCTATGGCCACTACAAGTGCAATACCAGCAAACATAGAAAAGCCAATATTTTCAAAATTTATGGTTCGATTCCGTTATAGTTCCCGCTAAATATCACCAATCTCTTTTGAACACTTAATATTCAATTATAAACAATGTTTTTAAAATATTTAATGATAAACCGAACAGTTATAGATCTAATTAAACATTTAAATCTATGAGTTTAAAACTATTTAGCAATATTTATACTCTTCGGTGTCCAAAAGAGATTGGCAATATTTAGTGAGAACTCCGGAACGGAATTGAACCAAATTTATAAACACAAAAATGAAACTGCTTTGGGGTGTCCCAGCCAAAAAAGCCGTTCTTCGAGCTGGTGTTTTCATCGTGGAATTTAAGATTCATACAGTTTAAGATTCATCGTGCTGTGGTTTGTAAGGATCACGGAGCGATACAAAGAGGATCGCGAAGCGATACAAAGTGAACTGCCGAAGCAGTTCGCGCGGGGATTGGCGAGCGATAGCGAGCAGGGGGCGGCAGCTCCCTAGTCTTAGTCTAAAAACATATACAAATAACTATAATATTGTTTTCTTTCCAATAACTTCTTTTTGCGTACTCAAGATGTAGCCTCGACAACTCGTGGTCTTGGAACTACAGTGGGCATTTTCATTTACTCTGTGGCGAATGGTTCGAGTCCCGCTCTTGCCACTAGGATTCGAAAGTGCCGCAGTGGCGGGAGTGGGATGTGGGATAAAAACTGAGATATTCCTTCTTGAAACTCCTGAACTAAGAAGAAGGTCTTTGAACCCAGAAGATAACGAGTTTATATAGCTAGCAGTGTATTACGAAGATTATTCAGATTTTATTATTTCCATTCTGCACTTTTAACCTGTTCCTTTTTAAATAAATAATATTTTTACTCAGCGTGTTGCTATCTGCCTACCAATCGTGAAAACACTGGGATCGTTCCAGCTTCTATTGATGGCGATCATGGTGAATAGGAGATCGCCACAACTCCAAGGAATCTACACTTGGTTGCAATGTTTCTTGACCCTATGACGTCACAACGCGGAAGGAAAACAGAGTAAACAGAAATCCTGTTGGATTGCTAAGAAGAGTTTCGGTTCGCAAATCGTGATAAAAAGACACTGTCTACATGGGTTAAATAAACTAATCATAGTTCTTAATTTCACTCAAAAATCAGACACCGCGCTGGAAACTAATTTCTTTGATTGATGTCACCTTGTTTCTCCAGGACCAAGTAACGTTAGTGTCTAGTATAGCTGTTATTTGGTTTGGGTGAATCACCAATGAATACCAATGTATTGAACTAATTTTTGGTCTCAAATCATCTTAAAAGAAAGCAAAACAGGATAAAAATCCTCCAATTCACACCAACTTTTTTCTCTCATATCTTCTTCCTTGATGGTTCCTGATGATCCAATTAGTCCGAGTAACGTGATATTAGAATAAAATGTTCACCACAAATTCCAGAGTAGCTGCGGTTTGACGAAGGTGACAGATTCACACAACCCATACAGGATCCTTCCATTTCTTATAATAATGTTGACACAGCTCTTTGGATTTTGGTACCACTTCGCTATGGCCAACTTGTATATGCAAATAGAATTCTGCAGCCACTTTGAGCTTCTTGTCATCTGAAAGATAAACTTGGGCGTATCTCCACGGAATATAGATTTCTCGTGACGAAAATCCATTACTATATTATTTTATTCCAGGGTAGGTACTCAGCTAGTGTGAGATACATTTCTTTACTCTTACTTAGTTGGAACGATACTATGACTGAAACCCTTTTATAATGCATTACATACAAACAAATTTGTTTCCACTGTTTTTTTTAAATTATTTATTAGTCTAAGTAACACTTTCATAAGTAAATATATTTTTAAGTTACAACATAAAGTATTTGTTTCAATTAAAAAATAAAATTATAGTAAATTGCATTAAAATAACTTCGGTTAAAAGCTCTCCCATAGTGTCGTAGTGCTGAAAATTGTTTAAATGCCCTTGATTAAAGTGGTAAAGAAGTACGTTTAAAGTTGTAATTTAAAACACAGGTCTGGTAGTAAGATAGTTAGAATTGAACATAAGGCCACATCCTTAATGTAATTGAATGTGCATGGGAATCATATTAAACAAGTTATTTAACATTCTTTAAAAAACTATGATTTTTTTTTAAATATTTCAGGTGGTCATGGTTATCCTATAAATTGTATCAAAGTTATTATTTATTAGCTGACTAAAAAATTACCGGTCATGAAACGTTTTAGTGTCAACAGAGAAAACTTTCTTATTTCAACATAAAATTCATTATTTAGATAATATAGACGTTGTGATGGAATTTTACTTTTCCAGCTGATCTGTACAAAACAACTTTCTGCCGGTCATAAAAGTGTTTACGTTGTTCCTGCAAGACGTTTTCTAATCCATGGAAAACAATTTTATCTAAATAATAAATTTCCTCATGAGTCGTTTATAGCGTCTTTTATCGAAAGTAAGGAACAACTGGATAGCGTTTTACTCTTGTTTTTTTTCTTAGACACTTTGACCTTCCCTTGGATAGTATTCGCCATCATTAGAAGTCACGATATCCACATAGAACCGTTCTAAATGTTCTTTCCGATACCCAATTTTGTTGCGTCCTGCGAATGTTTTTTTGAAAACAAAGCTCACGGTTACTAGGGAAACTGATGTGACTTTTGTTCTTTGACAGTTATAAACAGTAGGGACGAAATCTCCGCCTAAATAGTATATCAATAGATCAACTTCTGAGGAATTTTATCGAATTCGTATTATGATATTTACTTCCGCCATGTACTTGGGAGATTAAGGGAAACTTTGCTATTGGATCTGTGAAAGAAGTACGGAAACTTTTCGGGAGATTTGAGTTGTGCTGTCTTTAGATTTTGTCACGCAATTGGGTCTTAAAATGAAGTGGGTTTCATCGTAAGATTACATGTAATGACTAAACAAACATGCATAACCTTTATTAGGTTAAAAGCCTACATATATAGATTTTTCGTTGCTTTCAATGTAATACAAAAGTATGTCTTCTTATGTCATTGTTTGGTTCTTTTTAAAATATATCGTGTTTAATATTACAATATCATTTTTCTTTTAGGTTTATGTAAACATATTCCCGCCTACTCTAATATCCTATGATACAAAGGTAAGCCAAATGTATTTATTTCGGGATTCATCGATTATCTTCATGTCTACTTTAAAATTATTAAGATAACTACTTTTAATGATTAAATGTAGCTAAGATCTTAGGTGTATTAAATCTTCAAAATTTACAAAATAACCTAGGAAAACATAATTTTTTTGTGCGATAAACATTGATTTTCTCTTAAAGAGTGAAAGATCACAAGTTTAAGTGTTTTCCCATGGCAGCCATCTTGTATTCATGGCGTCATAAACGCTTTCTGCTAGGAATCCAGGAAAAAAACTTCCAATAAAACGCTACTGAAGATGTAGGTGATTCATAAAACGTTTACCAAAAGTTGGCTATAAACCCTCTTTTTGAAACTCCCGAGATTTACTCGACTAACAGATTGTTTCCTGGAAGACTAAAAAAGACGAATGAAAAAATATATTTAATTAAGGTATGAGTGGAGTACTTAACCATTTCGATTTTGGTTGGCCAAAAATATAAAATTATGATTTAAGTGTGTTTAAATTTCGTTCAATTTCAACTTTTAAAACTTACATTTTCATGTGTTTGATAAACATACTTCATACTTATAAAAACTTTATGATAATACTTCGCATGCAGTAAGGAAAATATTATGTTAAAAAGCAATCTAAATTCTTTTTACTGTGCATTATCAAACCGTTGGAAACTTTATTCATAAAAACACTTATACTGGGTCAACTCGGTACTTATAGTGATGGTTTTTAAAGTTCCTCTAAAAATTTACATTCTTCCACTAGACTAAAACACTTTGATAAATAAAACTCTTTTAAAGAAAATACCGAACATACGCATGAAGGTTTATCATCTAGATTTTTTTATTCTATACATAGTAAACCTAGTTAAGAAACAATGGCCATTAAGATTTTAATTGAAAATTGCCAAAATACCTTAAATTATTGAACTAATACATGTAATGTCTAAGGCACAGCGATTAGATTTGGGCTAAACAAAGATTCTTTTTGAAACGCTTACAAAAATATTGTTCTTGCATAACTGAGCTAACGACATTCTTGGTTAAGCTAACTATTGATCTAACGACTTTTCGAGATTACCAGGTAATTATTTTGTGCTGAAAAGTAGTTTGAAATATGCACTGTAAAAAATAATCGTACAAAAACAGAAAATCTCTGGCAGCAAAAGTTGCCAGAGCTTTCCTTTCCACGGAATTTCTCTGTTGACTGAACTTTTTCCGTGTGCTACGACCGTTTGGAAACTTTTGGGAACTATTCCAACGGAAATATTCAATTTTTTTAAATACATAATTTGTCTCTCTTCAGACTGGTCTCTTTTTTCCCAACTTCGGAAATTTTTGTGGGTTATTTTCCTAAATATTATCGCTGGAAAAGTCGTTGTTTACAGAACAAGTTCAGTCAACAGAGAAATTCTGTGGAAAGGATAGCTCTGGCAACTTTTGCTGCCAGAGCTTTTCTGTTTATCAACGATTATTTTTTGCAGTGTGGTTATGTTTTCAGTGTGCTTTTGGCTCTCGGTCATCAATGTTTCAGAACTTTGGGAATTGCAAAAGTTTCTTAAATTACTACCTAATCTTTTTTATTACTTCTCCTTTCAATAAACTATTTTTCGATGGAAGCCGTTTGTTAAAAAAAGTCATTCGTTCTTATTTTTGAGATTAGAACGTTGAATGCACTTTTTGTAAAGAATTATTAGAGCAGTGTTTCCCAAACTTTTTCGGTCCATGCCCCACTAAATCCTTTCTAAATTTTCGTTTCGCCTTTGTAATATTACACTTAAGTTTTTACACCCAAAAATGTGATGCATTCAATTCAATTCAATTTTATTTGTATATATGTTACAGTTAAAGTCCGGAAATCAGTTAATTTACAGATAACCTAGGTAATTTGCAGATTAACGAGGGTGATCCGTTAAAGAGCGAATTTTTTTTCAATTTCTAAGATTACCTAGGTAATCTTGAAATTACCTAGGTATTCTGCACCCTACCGACAAGACACTCGTTAATCTGCTTACTACCTGTAATCAGTTATTTTACATATTAACGAGGGTGATCCGCTAAAGTACAAAATTTTATTTTATTTTATAAGAAGTTTAAGGAGGTTGGGGGGGCTGCCGCCCCCCCAAACCCCCCTGCCCTAACTATAACCAAACTCGTTTTGGGGGTAAACAGTAACAATGACGAATCAAAAAAGGGGATCGGTACTTTTTTCATATAACACAAAACACGCAAATCCCACAAAAATAGTAATGAAATAGCAATTTTAAAACTAGAATATAAAAACAATAATAATAGAATATTAAAGTACCAACTGAGATTTGTATCAATTGTGGTTTTCGATCTCGATTTGACAGCATATTTCAATGAGCACTTAAACTAGCAAATCTTAATGAAAGCGCGGTGTAATCGGCTGGCAGCCTGCCCTGAACTATTGCTAGGATCCGCGATCGATTACATATGTTAAACCCTTGCCCAGGTTCCAGCGATTGTTGAATTAACGTTTGTTGAAAAGATATTTCAACAGCTGGGACATTTGCTTTCGTTAAAAGAAATCTCTGTCACTCTGAAGTCGGAGCTTCAACACAATTGTTTCAAAATACCCGTTTTAGTAGTAATATACTGTACTTAATCATGTAAATTTACAGTACTTACTTGCTTGTATTATTTTGTTTTAACATTCAACATGACAACTACCAGTGCTACGCACTAAATTTGAAATCAAAACACCAAATATGACAACAAACTACGTATTGAAACCCAACTGCGCAGGGGTAAGCGCATGGCGCAGTGAGCATCTCAACATTTTAACAGAAATTATTGAACGAAACAAACTATTTTGAACTTTAACTATCAAGAGGCCGTTATAGTGTAGATTCCCTAGGTAAAATGCGAAAAACTCAAAAATCCGCATATTAACGACAGAAATCAGTTAATCTTAAGTTTACCTAGGTATTCTTCAGAATAACTAATTATCAACTTTAACGGTAACATATATACATTAGTTACAATTGAAGCTATTACACTTTGGGGATAAAAAATCTCATTAAGGTGAAAAGATATTTAAATATACATATGAATAGAAAATAAAAACAAAATTTAAGAAAATACAAGATATAAAATTAGAAATACAGATTGGCAAAGGTGTCAGTTGTACATAATTAAACACCCAAAATTACTATAATGTAGTTTATTGTGTTGTGATTATAGTGGTTATATATATATAGTTAGTACATTATGATATGCGTTGTGTTTAATTAAAATAACCTCAAAGGAAGGCATTGGCCGCGTGAACTTTACAGTTGTAAATATGTCCAAGTTGGGAGCCGTTGGAGAGGGTGCTGAAAATTATTGGACAGTTGTGTCGTGCGAAAGCCGGGAAATCAGATGTTTTGCAGTTGCAAGTATTCTGCAGGTGGTGTTTTTGAGTGAGCAAGGAATTTTTGGAGAGTTTTAGGGGATGTGCTGAATTGCAGCAGTAAAAATTAGATCGCGAAAGGATATGTGATGAATCTCCATCACAATTACTAAAAAAGAAAGACCTGGAAAGTCACACGACATGTACAATAGGGTGAATCGAAAAAACTTTTTTTCGATTTTGATGACGCATTAGTGCGGAAAAGTTGATCAAGGTGGCAGAGAGTAAATGTGAATTTTTTCAGGATTTTCGGATAATATCTTAAGATGCCACATTGGCCCTGAAATTCCCCATGGTAATCCAATGGAGCGCGCCGCCAAAAAGGCCGAAAATTCGTTTTTCGCCCCTCATTTCTGCCCTAATCACACGAGGAATGTCTTCCCTCGATTTATGGACTCTATATGATGTATGCTACCCAACAAAACTTGAATAATAACTTAAATATTATGTTGTGTGTGATTAAGTGGCGAAAAACGAATTTTCGGCCTTTTTGGCGGCGCGCTCTATTAGATTAACTTCAGGGCCAATGTGGCACCTTAAGATAATGAGAAGTCGAGATGGTCGAGAATGATGATGGTCGAGAATGACATATTTTTTGTTATTCCATATAAGTTTTATTATTGTATTTTATATGTTCATTAAATTTATTTTATTTTATGTTATTTTTCTATGATTAATAACATTAGAAAATCCGCAACCCCATGGAAGAGCCTTGCTGGCTCCTTTGGGATAAAAAAAATATTTCAGTGGTTTTTTTTCCTTTATCATTTTTCTTTCCTGTTGTGTACTGTCGTTTGTGTGTTGTTTTTGTTGAATAAATTTGAATTTGAATTTGAAATTTGAAAGATATTATCCGAAAATTCTGAAAAAAATCACAGGTACTCTCTGGCACCTTAGACAACTTTTCCGCACTAATGCGTCATCAAAATCGAAAAAAAAATTTCGATACACCCTAATGTACAATATAAAAAAAAGAATATTTGTACAAGACAGCACAAGGAAATATTAAGAAGCAGGTACATTTTCAGAAGTAAATAAAAATTGCTTTAACGTTAATATTATTCATTTTATTCAATTTTAAAACTTAATTGGTTGATGATTCTTGATAAATAAAAATATTAGACATGTTCAGAAAATTAGCAATCCTTTTTCGAAAATCCTTCTTGGAAAGTAAATAAAATCAGGCGGTCCATGCTGCCCCACTTCGGGGGCAATTTGGTTGAAAAATTTTCAAATTGCCCCGCTGTGGGGATATACGAAAAATCCGGTCAATGCAAAAATGTGTCAGCAAAAACCATTCAATAGAAAAATTCATTACATGTGTAAAGAAAGCTATGAGTTTTTTTACCGGTTTTAGCATTGACCGCGGACCGGAATTTTTGCGACACCCCCGGTGAGGCGTGTTGAGAAACACTGTATTAGAGTCAAGTCTTGGGTTTTTTTTTCAAGTTAATGCTGGCAGTCAGTTGTCATAACCATCAATAATTAAATATACATATTATAAAATTTGAATTTAATCTTTTTTTTTTAATTAACATGTTATTGAACAATACATAAGCCCTTCATCAGAAAAATAAATGTTTCTTCTCTCTGAAATTCAATACAAAGTGTTTTGCTTATTATGAGATATAGATTTATTGCTATCTTGATAAATTGGTCACTAATAAGCTAACAAAAAAAACAAGAAAGTGGACAAAAGACCAAAATGTGTTTGGGATTCTGAAAAATAGACTTAACTCTGTGTGATTTCCAGCCAATCGGCAGCGACTAAAGTTATTAACATGGTCCCAAAATACATTCTTTCTTCACTAAAACGCAATCGACAATACATCTACAACATTTTTTTTAAAAATACGTTCCTCACACGGGGGTTAAAACTCTGGTCAAAAGGTGACTAACTGCTCTGGATCAGCGATGTTGAAAGTTACAACTATCCTATAAAAACTACAACTATAGATAGTTGAAAATCAATAAAAAGAGGCCATGAAGCCTTTGAAAAGTTATTAACTTTCATTTAAAGCAAAATTGTCAATATTGGTCCTGGTGTTTTGCCTTTCTGGATTTTTTCAGGTATGGGATATTAAAATATTTTCAATTATTATCTATTAATATTTTCAATTATTTTCAATTATTCTATTAAAACAGAAAAAATCTTTGCAAATAAATCAACGATTTAAAAGGAAGAATACATAATTGTAGCTTAACACCAATTAGGCATTCAACAAATTTTGTTTTTAAATTTTTTTTTATTGGAAGAGTATCTATGACGAGAGTTTATTTTTTCCAACAACCAAAGTTTCGTTCTCGACGAAAAAAAATATCTTCGAGATGAATAAAGGATCTCCGGCTTGTTGCCAACAGATGCAAAAACTTTGGAAAAGCGAATGCTTTTTTAAAAAAACTCTTCGGCTGAACAACGTCGAAATAACAATGGAGGGAAAATTGTGTACTAGAATGAATAATCTTTCAGGAAACATGTAATAGTTCACATGCAGAAAATGTAGATTAGAAAAACACATTGACGAAACCATTGAGTGAAAATATTCTCTTTCATCATTGAATTCACATAAAAGTAGACTTAAAATAACTTTTTTCCCTTAAAAATGCTGAATTCAATATAAATCTTGGATTACAACGCAGTTATCTCTTGTTCAAGAAGTTTATTGTAGTGGACTTTTCGTTTTTTGCTAGAATGTGTATATTATGAGTTAAAATGATGTTTTGATGCATTAACTCAATATCAGTTCCTTTTTTAAAATGTTTGGTTCCCGAGGGCAGTTAAAATACTTCCTTCAAACTTACTTAACTATTGTTAACATTCATTATATTTTACCAAAATAAAATTACACATATATTCGGGAGATCTGGATAACCAGAAAAACCACTTTTTTGCAAAAATTTGCGATCAAAACGAACAATATAATACAATGGGCAATGCCAGCATTTTTTTAAAAACAGAAAAAATTTATTTTTCCAGTAAAGGAAATAGATCTAAACTCAAAAATCGACATGAAAAGTTTAAAAAAAATTTAGTCAATTAAATATTTAAAAATAAAAATCGACAAACCCTACTTTGTCTATGTTTAAGATTGAAGTACTACGTCACAACTGATTCGGCCTTCCGTGAAACCCAACAATGACTTTGAAGTGTTTAAACAATTAAAGCATTGTGAGAAAACTCCAGCTCTCAAGCGTCGCCTCCAACCGTGGACCGGTTTGGCCCTTGTTAGGGCTCATCAGCACGGTATAGGAAGGCAACGCAAGAGAGCGGAGGGAGAGCTTTTAATCTAAAGCTCTTTAGACTAAAAGTTTCTCACATATTCCTCTAACCAGAGGTAGTGGTACTCCCTTTTCATAATTAAAGCACTGTTTAAAATCAATGTATAGGATGTAAGTACGTCACATTTTGAAATTTGACGTTTTCGAGCCCTTTTTAAAAGTCAAACTTTGAAATTAATTTAAAAAATAAATAGTCATCGTAATTAAAAAAAATTTTGGGGGTATATTCCTCTCTAGGGTAAATAAAAAATAAATCCTGGTATTGCCCATTAGTATAAATAATGTGAAGTTGTTAGATAAAATTTAAAAATGATTTTTTAAATATAAATTTTTAGAGAAGTTCTTTAAAGCTAAACATATTTTTGATGTGTGTGTTTGATTATTGAGATTTTAATAATTTCTTTAAAATAAGTTTCCTTTTTTATTATTTTTAAGTATTTAATTTCTTTTTTTTAATATGAAAATATTTTTCCTTAATCAACGATAACTTTAGAACACTTTAGACCCAATCATTTAACTCCCCCTGCCACCAAAAAAATACTATAAGGAACTTCAGTAAAAATTTATACCTAAAGAACGATTTTTAAATGTGGTCACTTTTTTCTCCTTAATTTTTCTTCGCGCATCCGCTCTCCTTGCTGGCGTTTGTGTCCGGCATCTAACGACATTCGATCGATTCTTTTTTGATATCTTTCACTTTCTTCTTTAGGTGGAGTACATTTTAGAGTACTTTAGGGTGGGTTTAAATACAGTTACTCGACCGTCTAAACTGTTCGAAACTGTCCCATAAATGGTGAAGTATCTATTGCATCATAGCACTAAGAACCAATGGGAAGAGCAGATTCTACTGAGATGAGGAGAATCAAAATAATTTGTTTACTGTTTTTCCCTCAACGACACCGTTCGCGTCGCTGAGGGGTCACCCACCCTTAGAAGAAATAAAGATCACTGTGTCAAATCACACTTTTGCTTAAATAATGTGTTGCCAAATTCATAATTAATTGCGTCATATAATTTCAATCATTCGAAGTACCGAATTAAATGCAATTGGCTAGTGTAAAACATTGTAATTAATATTTCCTTAGATACCATGGAGCGAACACCATACCTTACCTTATTAGAGAACTACTAACTAATGAAATGAGTTATAACATATTAGAATTCACATCAAACAGAAATACCCCCGAGAGCTCAAATCTCGGGGACCTGCCTCTGAAATCTGAATTATTATCATCAGAAGATTAATCTCGACGAAATTAAGGCACACAGTTCTTCCTCGGGGCCAAGTTTAGCACTTTCGAAATGAATGCAAACTGCGCTTATTAGCGGTTATGCAAATGTTTGCACGCAGGTCCTAGACACGTCCTAGAGGTAAGTAATTCCCGCCCTCATTTCCACCCGGGCGGTTCCTGGGGGTGCGTAAACAAACGGCCTCCAGAGAAAAGAGGGTGAAACGTAGTGGAGCGAGCCGGTGGTGGAAGAATCGCCGGTTTCTGGTGTACCGGTCATTGAGCTCGCGTGGGGTGTCTGTGAGTTCGCGTTGATGTTTGTTGTTGTGGGCGTGATTCGCTTCGTGGGTTGATTCGGTACGTGTGTACCTGGTAGATCGATTTTGATTTTATGGTGCGAGGTGTGAAAGGAAGATACTTCGTATGTGAATGATTCGGAATGTCCAATGTTAAGGATCTTTCACAGTTTTGGTTTCTCTGTTCATTCAGTGATTCACTCCTTTGAACCCAGCAAAAAAAATACCCAAAATTTCTTCAAAAAAGTGAAGGGAATTCGTACACTTTGTCTGCAGTTTTCTTTAGGAAATCTGCAGCTTTCTTTAGAAACTCTGCAGTTTTTTACAAGACCGCTGAAATGCCTTTAGAATGTATTCAAAACTGCTGTAAAAAATCTGCAGACTTACTCGCTGAAGTCTTATTGCTTCAAAATAACTACAGACTTCTTTGAGAAAACTGCACTTTTGAAGCTTTTTTTAAGGAATTTTGGGCATATTTTTTTGCTGGGTAGTTTCCATAGAAAAGTGAATGAATAACGAGTAAAAAACCAATTCACAATTTTCACTTCAGACGATTTCTTCGAAATGAACTCAAAAAGGGATGTCTGAAGGATCCTTTAGATACGTTGGTGACGCTATGTTTATTTCAGGAATATCAGACTATGGCGTGACTAGTACTTCTAGGTATAGGGGTTTTCTTTGTTTTTAACACTCTTAACCCTTCGTAAACCTTACTAAAAAGCAAAAGGGAGAATAAAGAAAAGAAAAAAGACATTGAGAAAAAGAAAGAGAGAGATAAATGGGGAAAGAGATGGCTGAGCGAGAAGAAAGAGGAGGAGTAAAGGAAAACCAAATATAGAGTTATTAAGAAAGAGACGAAGATGCAAGAGAAAGATATAGTTAATATGAAAAAAAGAGTAGAGGAAAGAGAAGGAGAAAGTAGGCGAAAGGAGAGAAAGTAATGGAGAAATAAAGCTGAATGTCATATTATTCAGGGTTTATAATATCTACTCTAGTAGTTAGTATGTAAATGATTTGGAGTGGTCAATGTCAGATTTGTCAATGACCCCATGTTTCGTATATCAGTCTTCTATCATCAGACATCATCATCATCATCATCTTCCATCCTCTTATATCAGTCAGAAACATTGAGACTAGTGCTGCCAGATATAGGGTTTTCCTTGTTTCTAACACTGTTCTTGCTCTACCATTAACTTTTCTTAAACCTTTCTAAAAGGCAAAAGTAAAAAGATGAAATAGAGGGAAAGAGAGAAAAAGAGAAGAAAGAAAGCAAAAGCAAATATTGAGGTATTAGAAAGAGAAGCATGAAAAGATGAAGAACGAGAGATATAACGAGGATGACGGAGAAATGAAGAGCATAATTGAGATTTCCCGAAATATTTTCAATCCTTCGTAGTTTATCGAAAATTCTCTTTTAATTTAGTAAGATTGTCCTCTATTTCCAAGCTATATCTAGACGAGCTCAACTATGAAATAAAGATCTTTCACACCTGCAACAAATGTTCTTCTAATGCAGCCAGCCCGACCCTCCTCCTCAGTTCACACCTCTTACCCGAAGTAATCAAAACCAATAATGTAGCCGTTTAAGTGTATGAAAACCGGGATGTTTACACACGAATTCGTTCATTCACGATGTAAAATCAATCCATATTTAAATGTGTTAGAAGACGGTCAATAGTATAATGCTAACTTCCTATATCTCATTCTCAGGAAGGTCAATGTATTTTTAGATTGACAAAGGGGTTTTTTAGTCACGCTTTGCTGCTTACTTATTTTCTGAAAAGCATTCTAAATGTTCCGCTTGTCTGGTTGACTAGTTTTACACAGTCCTTCATATCTGTGTGGTCACGAAATTTAAAAATTATTCCTTAATAGGTGTCCCTTATTTCTTGTACAAAGGTTATACGAAAGTAACAGTTCAGCTGCAAGAAGTGGACCTTATCCTTATGTGAATACCCTCTTTCATTAAAACGAAAAAAAATCTATTAATACATCGTTGTTTTATTTTAGACTATTAAAGGTCAAATAGTCGAGTTTTTTTGTCTTAACTTTTGATAAATATTTGTTGTATCTACAAAAAGAGGCTAAAACACAGAACAAAAGTAAATTATTTTGGGATGAGGTATCACTCAAATTTGACTTATTTTACTTTTTATTCATTTTTGGTAAAGTGTAAAAGTTTAAAATTTGAAATTCATTGTATTCTTAAAATCTACCAATCTACTATGAAGGGGTAAGGGATTTCTTGTTTGCTTGTATACATCCTGTTAGTTTTAATGTATTGGTTTATTTTTATTAACCAACTAGAACGTAAAACTAAAAATTACTGATGTAATATTATCACTGGTCGATCATCTGCACACCGTCACCCAGATTGATCTTCATTTCTTTTAAGCTCTTCTTTCCTCTAATCTTCTTCTTCATTTCTTCTTCGAAGTAAATAAGTAAGAAATTTTAGAATTATAATTTATTAACAACAAAATAATAATAAAATGCAATTTTATTGCTCACCCAGCGGGTTAAAAGGGGTGTTAGTGCACAATAAAACAACTGGGACCCACGTTTTGAAAATTGAAGCTTAAAATATTGAAATAAACATAAAACACAATTTATAAACCAAAGTTAACTTAGAGTTCTACATTTTAAAAACTCATATCCTGAAGGCCTTTATATTAACTTTGACAAAAAATACTTTTTAATAATTGATTAAAATATCATCTGGGGAAATTTTTTTTTCTTTTAAGACTATCTCTTTATGTTATTACCTAATTACTATATTATACCTATAAACTAAACTTTAAAAAGTAAACATTTATCCTTTTATCATTTTCAACTTTAGGAAATTTATAACAAGTTACACTGATCTCAAAAGTTTTAATCTATGATTTTGATGCCAAAGATTAGAAAAGTGTGCACCATGTAAACTTATCTTGGAATTATAAAGGCACTCGCCAGTTAAGTTAGAGGATTGTCGTTCCACTCTCCATATTGAAAAAATTTTGATTTATTTGATCAATTGAAGATAGCCTAGAAAGGTGTCATTGAAATTTGAAATTCAAATTCTATGTTGAAATCATGAAAGTATTTCTGTCTGTGAACGTCTTTTCAAATTATTGACTCTCAAGAAAACCGTTTTAATATTCATGAGAATTTCTACTTTACTTGGTTCGAATAGAAAATTGCCATTAAATTTTAGCAACGCTGAAAAAGTTTCTTTTGATGTGTCACTAGTAATCTAAATTCATTTAATTTAGATAATTTCAGCGATCTTTTTCGTATTAAATGCTTCGGGGATGTAGAAGTACTTTTCATTAAAAGAAAACTCAGTCTCTTTATATTCATAATGTGTTTAGTAGATGTCAGTTGTATTTAATTTGAACAAAGGAATTTTAACATTAAGCATGCATTAAACAAATTGCGTGTTTTTATCTTAATTTGTATTCCTAAAATAAAAGCTTTAGAAGAAATGTATAAAAAAAGTTGGTTTCATATTTCAAATGAATTTTCGTAGGGCCATGAAAGTTAGGGAACTTATGCACTGGAAAAAATCTGGGTTATCTGTAAAACCAATATTTGGTGCAAGGATTTTAATTTCCCGAAACTTTGGTGCAATGAAAAAGCTAGATTTTACCAAAAATTGGTAGTATGATTGAAAAATACGTTTATGGTGCGATCGGGGAACCAAATTTTGGTAAAATGCTCTTAACTGGGACCGTTTTTAGTTGTGTTTGCGTTCACGCGCTCCGCAGTTTTGTTTTCGCATGAGTCACTAAGAAAAAAGAAACTGTCTGTTTATCACAAGCTCTGGCCTTCGCTAGTTCACATAAGTGGTCATAAATTTTTTTTTAATATTTGTTTTTTTTATCTAAGAACATTTTTAGTCTTTTACCTAACTCATAAAAATACAAATTTATGATTTTTCATGATCGTGATCTCGTAATTTACGATTTATCATTCGACACCATACCACCGCTCATGTGAACTAGCCACAGCCAGAGCTCTTCTTCTGATAGACAGTCAGTATAATAAGTTTAAAAGTTACGGAATCTCCGCTGGATCGATGGTAGCGTACTTCCATAGCATGTGGCAGTTCGTGGGTTCTATCCCCAGTGATAATTATTTTATTAAAATTTTCAAAAAAAAACAGGAAAAAGGACACCATATTATGGTGCAACCCCTCTCTAATTTCGAGTGCCTTAAAACACCGTATTATGGTGCAACATCTTTCTGATTTTTGGTGCTAGTGATAGCACCATAATATTGTAAAATTATGAGCTATTTTTTGAAGCCAGCAAATAAATACCAGATTTTGGTGCAACACGGCCCAAAATTTTTTACAGAGTGTGACAGAGCTTAATTGATTCATTTGACATACAGCGTTCCTAGAGGCGAAATAAGAAAGTCGAAAATCAGTTTAAAATTTAAATAAGCTAGACTTTATAAAAAAGCATAGAAAATAGATAAGTGAAAATATTTTCGTACATATTTAAGGCTGAACTTGGTCCTTTTTCAAGTCATAAAAAGGAAAAAGTTGCAAAATGTACAGGTTTCTTTTATTTTTATTAAAGTTCGAAAAAGCTCAAACTTCAATATTAAATATATTTTTGTTACTTCTAAAGGAATCTTGAAACAGTTTTGTGTGAGAGAGAATTTCTGCAAAAAAAAGTAGATTGAACAGACTCTAAGGCAAAGCGTGCACTAATGACTTCCGTCACGGTGACTGGAACCTAACTTAGCCCAGTAATTTTAGGGTTTGGTAGGGGAATAATTTATAATTAGCTGAATTTTTCAGGATAAGCTCTCTATGATGTGTACAACCCACCCTGAAAAGTCCCCAAAGATCCTCCGTCGGCGTCATTCCAAAATGGCGGATCCAAGATGGCCGCCTCGCATTTTTGCCTTTTCCGATATTTTCGCTCATATCTAAGTCAAAAATTTATATTTTTTAGTTCTGTAAAAGGATTTATACTCAGGATAGATGCCGTTTTCGAATAAAAGTTACAGTTTTGCGATAAAAATATAAAACATGGGGTGTAGAGGGATTTCATTCATGCCAAACTGCAAAATTTTCATTGTTGTTTGCATGCTTTGCCATATAAATGTACTAATTGAAAAATCGATCGGAAAAATACTATTAATTTTAGTGGTCCCATTATTAAGGATTATTTTGAAAAATAAATTTTTGAAATCCGCAGAAAATTGACAGAGATATTCAATTTTTAGTAGTGTTGTGGTGCGGATGGGATTGGGTAGTATATACGTTAGTAGTAGGTTTCGCACTTGATTAATAATTGTTTTTTGGCCATTCTCTTTAATAGCTTAGTTAATACCATTGTAGCGTAAAGTAATCATTATGGTGCATTAAAATTTTCTTACACAAGCATTTAATTATCAAAAAATTCATTAAAATTAATTAGTTCTTTTGGATTTTTTCTATATTTCGGACCCTATAGCTTCCTTTTAAAATGATTGGAATATTCATTCTAGTTTTCTGTACATAGATATTTCAAAGAATTTTGAAGTGATCAAAAATAACTTAAATGAACGTTTTAGCTTATACACTGGGACTCCATTATTGTGAACCATCGCATAAAATATTTCAATATCACAAGAGGATTACTATTATTGATTTTTTAATTTTTTTACAATGAAGCGGAGTTTGACTATATTTTCATGACGCAAAATAAGTATAATTTGAAATAAATGTATCAAATACTATAGAGAATTTTAATGTTATAGAGTAAAGGTTTATTCATTGTCATCATCATTGTTTTCGAATTCAGTAGAAGCTGAATTTTTACATGACTCACCATAGCAAGATGTGCCAAATCTGGAACATTGGAGTCCTGCTTTTCTGCACTGGAATATTGTATCACAATCTCTTGTAGAATTTATTTTGCAGTTGCAAGAGATGAGCTGCAAGGGTTCTTCAGAAGCTGCTGGAAGTGGAAGTGTTGAAGTAACCGGATTCAACTTTCCATCCTTTTTGAACCATCCCCAATCCGTTGGATTCAGGTTGTTCAACAGCCATTGTTGGAATTGCAGGTAACCTCGAAGTTAATGCTGAGGAGCTGCTGCACTTGTGGGAGAAAGAACTGCTAGATTAAAATTTGAAGATGGAGTTTTTGACACTTCCTTATTGTAGTGAATGTAACGTAATTCATCGAGAGAATCAACTTTTTCTCGCCCAAAAAGGTATTTCAAAAATACCTCACCGATTTCAATAACTTTTGAGGAGTCAAGTGAAGGACTATTAAACTGTGAAACCATAGAGTGCAAATTTGGATTTTTCTTTATCAATTTGAAAGCTGAAGATTTCCTTTTTCTAAAAATTGCTGAGGTGGAATCGCATCCAGAAGCTGCATGTAGGAAGAGAATTGAATCTTTTATTGAGCCAAGAGTGTTTTGAATTTTAGAGATGTCGTAGCACTTGTGTTCTCTAATAGTTGTTTGAGGACACAAAAAAAACAGTGACTCTCCTGGGGTACAACGCCCAATTAGAATAATTCAGAGATCTGTATCGGTCTCTATTACTGTGACTTGTTTGTTTAAGCTTTGACTAGCTTCAATAGCAGAAGAACAGATGACTATCAGTATCTCCTTTGAAGTTATTCCTTCTGCCTGAAAGTAACATATGAGCATTCTAATCAGTCTTGATTTGTTCTCGGAGTTGCGCAAAAAATTAGATTGTTTTGTTGTAGCCACCATATTTTCCTCAAAAAATCCTATCTTCAAATTTTAATCTAGCAGTTCTTCCTCCAACAAGTGCAGCAGCTTCTCATCATTCATTTAGAGTTTACCTGCAAGTTTAACAATGGCTGGGGAATAACCTGAATCCAACGGATTGTTCAAAAAGGATGGAAAGTTGAATCCAGTTACTTCAACACTTCCAGCAGCTTCTGAAGAACTCCTGCAGCTCATCTCTTGCAACTGCAAAATAAATTCTACAAGAGATTGTGATACAATATTCCAGTGCAGAAAAGCAGGACTCCAATGTTCCAGATTTGGCACATCTTGCTATGGTGAGTCATGTAAAAATTCAGCTTCTACTGAATTCAAAAACAATGATGATGACAATGAATAAACCTTTACTCTATAACATTAAAATTATCTATAGTATTTGATACATTTATTTCAAATTATACTTATTTTGAGTCATGAAAATATAGTCAAACTCCGCTTCATTGTAAAAAAATTAAAAAATCAATAATAGTAATCCTCTTGTGATATTGAAATATTTTATGCGATGGTTCACAATAATGGAGTCCCAGTGTATAAGCTAAAACGTTCATTTAAGTTATTTTTGATCACTTCAAAATTCTTTGAAATATCTCTGTACAGAAAACTATAATGAATATTCCAATTATTTTAAAAGGAAGCTATAGGGTCCGAAATATAGAAAAAATCCAAAAGAACTAATTAATTTTAATGAATTTTTTGATAATTAAATGCTTGTGTAAGAAAATTTTAATGCACCATAATGATTACTTTACGCTACAATGGTATTAACTAAGCTATTAAAGAGAATGGCCAAAAAACAATTATTAATCAAGTGCGAAACCTACTACTAACGTATATACTACCCAATACCATCCGCACCACAACACTACTAAAAATTGAATATGTCTGTCAATTTTCTGCGGATTTCAAAAATTTATTTTTCAAAATAATCCTTAATAATGGGACCACTAAAATTAATAGTATTTTTCCGATCGATTTTTCAATTAGTACAGTTATATGGCAAAGCATGCAAACAACAATGAAAATTTTGCAGTTTGGCATGAATGAAATCCCTCTACACCCCATGTTTTATATTTTTATCGCAAAACTGTAACTTTTATTCGAAAACGGCATCTATCCTGAGTATAAATCCTTTTACAGAACTAAAAAATATTAATTTTTGACTTAGATATGAGCGAAAATATCGGAAAAGGCAAAAATGCTAGGCGGCCATCTTGGATCCGCCATTTTGGAATGACGCCGACGGAGGATCTTTGGGGACTTTTCAGGGTGGGTTGTACACATCATAGAGAGCTTATCCTGAAAAATTCAGCTAATTATAAATTATTCCCCAATCGACCCCTTTTTTCGCCTAAAATTACTGGGCTAAACTGTCACTCGGATTGATCTCTATGACGAGATTCTTGGGAATCGGTCAAGAGTCTCGTCGCCCAATGCGCGCGCTCGAGCTTCTGGCCAAAGCCCGAGTGACATTTATGTTCCAGTCACCGAGACAAAAGTCTCCAGTGCGCGCTTAGCCTAATACGTATACCATTGCAATTGCAGTTGGTTTGGTCGGTTTCTTATACAGCAAAGAAATTTGCTGATCTTTTGAGTGAACCTCAAAGATACCTAAAAACAATTTTCTATGACTGTACTTATTACCCGGAACTCTTCCTTCTTACACCCCCAAACAAACAATAAACACACAAATCCTAATATACTAGGCAGCAACGTTGGTTGACCCTACGACGTCACTAACAAACTAGTTCCCATCGCGGTGTATGAATTTCGAGTGAAACTAAGAACGTGAATTTTAAAAAACATTTTTTTTCGTTAAACCTATGTATATATAGAGTCTCTTTATCACGATTCGCGTACCGAATCGCCTCCTAGCAACCAAACAGGCTTTGTGTTTACCCACTTCCTCCTTCCGCGTAGTGACGTACTGGGTTCAGGAAACGTTGCTATCGAGTATAGTCACTCAACCAAAAGACAAGCAAGCATTACCTAATCCTCTATCGACATACCTGTCGTCTTAGGAGTAAAATAATCACCCGGAAACACATTTACCCTCGACTAAAAAAATTCGATTGGTCGATTAAAAAACGACTCTAGCGAACCCTCAACGAGAACACAACATGCGCTAGCACCTCATTCCCACCCATCAATAACAACACATGTTGCCAATCCTCTCCCCCAGGCCCCACGTCCGATCCCTCATATCGGGTCGTTTTACCCCTAATTCAATCCTCGGGGTTGAGGTGTGTGTCTCCACCTCTTAATGATGCTTCGGCAGGGACTTATAGGAAATCCATGGCAGGAGTTTATTGGAAAGCCGATCTGGTGGCTGAATTCTTCATGTGCCAGCCGCCCAATAAATACTCCTTATGACGAATTGCGTAACGCTGCTGGCCACACTTGCTTTCGCAGATAAGAAGGTAAATAAGGAGCTAAATGAGGAGGGGGAGCTTATGGCGCCTCTCTTCTAATCGTATTTCCAGTTTTCCAACTACTAAATAAGTCTCGTTTGTTGTAACTCAAATGAATGCGGCTTCGTCGTGTTATATCGCTGTGGAGGTTTGTTGTTTTGGGAGAAGATGGCTTTTGCGCATATTGTTGTAATTATTGGACTAAGGTGCGGGCTGTAATTTCAGTTGGGAGACGAGTTTCGGGGTTTTGAGTTGAGTTGAGTTGAGTTGATATTGATATGAGACATTTGCTGACAAAAATTTGTCGCTTTGTCTTCTCCTTACATCTTTTGGGGTTTTGTCTTTGGCAACGGAAAGGGGTGATGTGATGAATCTGTGATTTTGAAAAAGCATTTTGCTATACGAGATGTCTGTTTTAAACTAAGGTTTTGAACATTTATTGCTTCCTGTATTGAGTTTATTAGTTTTTATAAGTTAGTGGTTCCCAAAGTGGGTTCCACAAAAAAATTTAGGGGTTCCATGGGACAAACTTTATTTTATTAAAAAAATAGAATGGTGTAAAAAAATAAGAATGGACAGCGCCGCCCCCCCCCTTCGACCCAAAAATGTTATCAGAATGAGTTAAAACCTTACTTTTACCAGTCGAATTTCAAAATTTTTCTGGGGGAGGACCCCCAGACCCCCACAGTACCACAAGGGGATTTTGCACGATACTTTTTGGAAAATACCCAACATTTGACATTTTTTGTCAAAAGTTAAAGGTTATGGGCCAGAAAAGTCCCCTCTTGGCCCAAAACGCTTCTTAAAATGAGTTAAAACTCTAATTTTACAAGTCAAATTTCAAAACTTTTTCTGGGGGAGGACCCCCATACCCCCCAGCGGTACCAGAAGGGGATCTTGCGTGATACTTTTAGAAAATCCCCAAGGATTTGACATTTTTGCCAAAAGGTAAAGGTTGTCTGGAAAAGTGCCCCCCCTGGACTCGTGCTGGATCCGCGCCTGGTTTCATTTAATATCATTTATTAAATTTTAAAAAGTCGTTGATTAAAAAAAAATATCAGAGCTTCTCGAAAGTTACAACTCAACTCTAACGAATTTCGCTGATATTTTAGCGTGAGTCAACTTTCGTGGATTTAGACATTTCGTTATACAAATACCTCTCCAATTCCAGTAAATGTTAATCTTTCTCTAACCACCATATAACCTGCCCGGCGGGAAATCTAGAGTCAAACCTCCTGATTGGTTGGAAACTTTTTTTTCTTCTTAAACTACCAATCTGAAGTTTGACTCTCGGTTAATCTATTAGCTGTGAGTATGACTGGTAAAACCATTTGTATTTTTAAATCCCTTTCTCTAGTAGGTTTTTAAATTATGCCACGTATATATAAACAGTTTTAAAATCCTCCTTCTCTTTCTACTACATTGTCCACCTCATAAAAGTATAATTTCATCATTTAAATTTACCATAAAGTAACAATGCAGATATGAAACAAAAGTTTCAACGCTATTTTATCAAGATGGTTGTGAGAATGCAATAAAATCCAGCGTAACGGACAATCAATTACACTGTTCTACAAATTTGACCTTCAAAACTTTTTCCTTGATGAAAATAGTCAATTCTTATAGATTTTGGGTCGCTGAATACGAAAATCACCATTAAAATTCTCAATTGACTCAGGATTTTCGGGGAACAGCCCCTCCCCCTTTTTACGTTTTTCGACGACCTATAACTTTAAACTCGATTTTCAGGGTCAAAAAGCATTATTTTAGTCTTCAAATTGCTCCCCAGTTAACAAGTAATGTTCAAATTAATAAAATATGATAAATTTATAACAAATGGATAGGGTTAAGGGGTAATTACCCCCCTAAAAATACAAAAAAATAGCTAAAATTAAAGAGGTTTCTATACGCTATTTTTCCTCTTA
Organism: Tetragnatha versicolor; assembly: GCA_024610705.1. Classification (NCBI taxonomy): domain Eukaryota; kingdom Metazoa; phylum Arthropoda; class Arachnida; order Araneae; family Tetragnathidae; genus Tetragnatha; species Tetragnatha versicolor. The sequence continues at coordinate 11,291,357 of JANDEH010000017.1, read as the reverse complement.
TTTTTTACGCAAATCCCGTTTGAAGGGTCCTAACGTTTCCCCAAGGACCCAAATTTGATGACAATATGCGGCAATAATTTTTACTAAAAGCGGTTGAGGTGTTAGCCTCCCAGAAGTCCCCGCGGAAGAGTTCGGGAGACTTCCAGAATCGTGAAGGCGCTCGCGAGTTCAGGAATTAATATCGATGATTTTGAAAAGATTACAAATGACGTTTTTCTTATATTTTGGGTGTATCCTAAGTAGAAACTCTTCAGTTCTTTAAAAACTGACTGGTTTTCGGGAGTGAGGATTCCATGTTTCAAGATGTTAATAGATGCAAGTCTGTGGATAACAATTAGGGGGCATCTCCTTAAAAACTGAGGGTGATGGAGGAAAATGGGTGTCATATTTGAATTCAGCAGATCATTTTACACAAGAATCAGCTGAAATTCAGAAAGTGGCTTCAAATTTTTTTTGTACAGCACAGTTAATCTCTAAGTGCGGCATTGAACCCTTCCGTGGGTGCTCTGGGGGCGCTCTCACCTCAACCGCTTTTAGCAAAAATAATTGCTGCATATTGCCATCAAATTTGGGTCCTTGGGGAAGGGTTAGGACCCTTCAAACGTGAATTGCGTATAAAATAAGAGGAAAAATAGCGTATAAAAACCTCTATAATTTTTAGCTAATGTTTTGCATTCTTAGGGGGTTAACTACCCCTTAAACCTATCCATTTGTTATAAATTTATCATATTTTATTAATTTGAACATTTCTTGTCCCCTGGGGTGCAATTTGAAGATTAAAGCAATGCTTTTTGACCCTGAAAATCGAGTTCAAAGTTATAAAGTCGTTAAAAAACGTGAAAAGGGGGAGGGGCTGTTCCCCGAAAATCCTGAGTCAATTGAGAATTTTAATGGTGATTTTCGTATTCAGCGACCCAAAATCTATAAGAAATGACTATTTTCATCAAGGAAATTTTTTCAGTGTAGAACAGTGTTATTTCTACTTATTGTCAGGAAGAGAAGCGGAGGAAAATAATGCTCAAACACCTTATTTTGCATACCTACATCTCTTGAAACATAGTAAATGATTATGCAAAGTACAGTCCATATGTGTCTTTGTTTTGTCGTGGTGGACATTAAGGACCTGTGTCCACAACTTCAGACAAAGGAATTGCTCAAAAAGTTTCTCAATTTGATATTAATGAGTCAATTACGGACTGACTTTTTTGAAACTGTTCCGTTCTACAGTTTATTCAGCTCGATGATACTTCAGATAACCAACCTTTCGTAGTGAATCCAACCACGTGACTATTATTTTCCATATTCAAATTAGCCTATCGCAGTGAGGAAAGGAAAGTAATCTGTTCAAACTTATTAGAAAAGCTCTGTACGAAGAAAAGACAGCTTTTTCCTCTTTCGAGGTTTGGAGATAACTGGATCAAATAAATTTCGTCGACTAACTAGGTTTTGGATCTCGTTGAAAGATTAAAAATAAGCGATGATACGAAGATCCTTGCATTAGAATTGTCATAACGATCAATATCCTGCAGATGTGATAAAATCATTCCATGACAAATAAGCTGAAAGTTCTTAATTCTCAACCTAACCCTCTCGAATTTTAACGAAACACTCAGGAATTTTTCTCAGTACTTTTCAAAAATTCAAGAACACCGACATTTTTATTTGAAAAAATGTAATCACGAAAATCATGAAAATAAGTTTTTTTCTTGGACAAAGTCAAAATTGATATCAAATTAAACCTTGTAAAATTAGATTTTTCTCAAACAAATAGAACTGGAGTTATGTACGATTAAAGAGCTGAAAATTGGATTTTCTTCGAATTTTTTAAAAGAAGTATTTAGTAAAACAATTATTAAGAAAGTTAAATAATAAAGCATTTTTCATTTATATCATAGGAAAGAATATTTCCGAAAGTTTCATTAAAATCTGAGAGGGTTAGGTTAAGTGAATAGTTGATTTGGCATTTAACGACATAATATTTAGAATCTAACTTATTTTAAACCTAAAATAATATCTAACTAGTTTTTTTATCATAACCTTACGGAAATGATCCTAATATAAAAGGTATAAAAGTTCCAATTCCTTTAAAAGGTAGTATTAAAATATTTCTACTATGATGGCTTCTCATCAATCATATTTTCGTTCCTAAGAACTCAAGATATTTTTATCCCACTTCTCTATTTCTACTGTAGCAAATTTCTTAAAACCGGAATTTTCACCTAGAGTGAAAAATTTAACTTTCGAAAACTATTTTCTAAGAATGAATTTCCAAATATATTGGACCACAGGTACAATACCTTCGGAATATCTAAAAATAACTATCTCAAAGTAAAAATTTTCTTCTCAAATATAATGCATTGGTTAGGGATGTATTATTTACTCCATTTTGTTGATTTATAAAAGTGTATACTTTTATCAATCAACAAAATGCCAACATCGTTTTTATACTTTTTTGTTAAAAATGCATTAATCAATTCCAAAGATAATGATTGTAATAAAAGATAATGAAGTAAAGTAAAAGAACAGTAAAGTAATGTTTTATGGTGAGAAAGCAATGTTTTTCATGATAGAAATCAGTTTTCAACAACAACGCTTTAAAAAAAATTATAAATTTTAAAATCATTTTTTTTAAATCTTATTTGTTTATCCCAGTGTAGGTTAAGTTTGAAATTTATACTTAAGCACACATACAACCAGACAAATTAAATTCGGGGCATTTGATGTAATTGATGAAGATTTCTTAAACTTAATTTTATCATAGAAGGGAGATGCCGCCCACTGCTCGCTATCGCTTACCAACCCCCGTAGTATGCTTACGCAGGCCCTTTTGGAACACTTACTCAATTTATAAAACATTCGTGAAAACAATTAGCAGAAGAAACGTCAATCAACTTCCAAAAATACGCGTAACAAGTCATCTATATAAATAACACTATCTTAAAAGCTAGAAAATTTATCGGAATTATTTATTAAACTATCAATATTTTAATCAAAATGGTTTCCTTTAAAATATTCAGCAAGTTCACAAATAATTCTCGCTAATCAACAGTATAAAAAAATGGATACCAATGAATAATTAAAGCACGGGAGTTTTTTGTTTGTATGTTTCAGTAAAAAAAATTAATAATTTAAATTCAGTATTGGATCTAGTAACTCGTTAGTATACCTAGTGGTTACCTCCGTAATCTAAAAAATGGAAACATTTTAAAATTGAGAATTTTTTTAGAAATTATTTTGGCATATGCTGCATATCCTCGAAAAAATCCGAACAGTTTGATACCAAAAATGTGTCATTCGGATCAGTAAGTAAAAAGCCTTTCTCTGGAAACCATTCACCAAAAATTTTTTTAGAATAGAGAGATTAAAGCATTTGAACATATAATATAACGCATTTAAAATGTAGTTAAAGTAATAATTACACAGAATGATTTTTTACCAAAAGAAATGCAATAAAATACATACTATTCACATTCGGCTTAAAAATATCTCCGGGACATTGAAGTAAGCTATTTTAATTGCTTTAATAACATAGTTTCGCCTGCTCAGAAAAAATAGCAGCTCCTTTTTTCTACTTATATCAATTACTAGAGTATTTAAACGTAGAAATTTTAGCTACTTCAAAGAATTTCTGAAAAACTAATTATCCCTCTTAAGAAACATTGCAAAAGGAATACTTAGCAGGGGAATGAGCTATAAAGAAAAGACAAATCGTGAAAATGCAAGACATTTGTTTTGATTTAATTCGGTGTGCTGTAAAAAGTTTCAAACCAAGGCAAGAAATTTCTCAGAGCTTGGTTTTAAACTAATGGTTAAAAGTGACTTCTTTATCCCTAAGGCCAATCTATGGCATATGCGACGCTTCAGAGTTGTTTAGTACTAACAGTTTTTGTTGTTGTTTACCTAGACATGTTAAAAATATTCTCGGTGCATAATTATCGTTCCGCTTTTGCTTTCTTTAATCCAATAATGGAATTTATAATGCCTCTATTTCTTCTGTGCAAACGATTAGTGGAAAAATCTAGAAAGTTTAAATATTTCCTAGAATTTTACGACTGTTTCGACATTAGTAAATTCCCATGTTTCATTAAGAGATGCTTAAGCAGGAAATTTATTTCTCTTAAAATACTTTTTTTACTTTCTAAATAAAGCACTTTTAATCATTCGTTTCATAGTTGTAAGTAGTTTTTTAATGGTTACTAGGTTAAAAAGCATTGGAATGAATTGGTTTGTATTTTGTTAAATACTATAATCTTTTATACATCCTTATATTGAATCCAGATGCACTTATGCTATTTACTTTAAAAGAGAATGTTTGAAACTTATTTATGAGAGACGTAATTATAATATTTAAAATACATCAACCCAATAATAATGCATTTATTAAGTATTGTTTTACCGAAGAGGAGTGTGGGGTGGAAAATGCGAATTCTTAATAATGTTTCAGACAAACAATTTTAAAGTTTAAAATGTCACAAATAATGCGATTTTCTCTAAACACAAATAAAGTTATAGAACAGAGTAAACGCTTAAGCGCCTAGGAAATTTTGTAAATCTTACTTTTAGAGAAATGCATTCTACCAGAAAAAAACATCAATTTTAACTGCACCAAATTGTATCAAATGAGTTACGATGCTCAAAAATATTACCGCTATGAATTCTATGAGAATTGTAGAAGAAAGTTATTACTTCAATTCAATATTGTGGGTTCTTTTGAGGACATTTTATAAAAATAACCTATTTACCCCCACCTGATTCCTCCAATATTGACACTTTAAGTCCTATTAAACTTCTTTAACTAAATGTGTTATTTCACCCCTTCACTTGTAAAAGTAAGAAAAAAATATAGATAAGTACACTAAAAGAAATGAAAGTTTCAAATTGGAGAACATCTTTTTATCCTTGTGTAAAACGTTTTGTTTCAAATATGACGGCCCAATGATTTCAATTTAGAAACACCGGACATACTCAGCTTCAAGCGATTTAATAGTATAAACACCCCTCAAATTATAATTACTTTTAATTTATGTTTGGCAATTGGGAAAATATGGATAAAAATTGAAAATATTTCAATATTTGTTGGGGTAGCGCACGACACAACTATGCGACGTCAATCACCCAATTTAAAAATATACTCTCAATTTCAATGTGACACTCGTCACTCTGATTTAAAATAATCACGAAAGGTTAATTTTTGAGTATCTGCACATTTTAGAAATAAGTAAGTGCGTGTTTTCAAATTTGAGTAAAATTGACTCGGATCCAGTTTGAGCCTGTGACCTTCTCAGATTTGAGTAGTTTTTACCCTATTTTGAAACTGTTGTTTTACGAGCGTACACTAAACAGATAAACTCTAGTTTTTTAAGGAATACGTTCAAAACACTTGCTCTCACTGCTAGAAAGTACAGCCGTGTCAAATCTTCTTGATAAGTATTACATAGAATCTTATTACTACCAGGGGCGTATCAAAGAGAGGTGGTTTAGGGGTTCAAACCCTAACACATTTTGACATCAATTTTAATACTGATTTTTTCCTTAGAATCATTTGACTTGGTATTAATTATTTGGAGTGGTCCTTTTCCTGGTGTAGCCCCAAAATTTCTCAAATGTGTAAAAGAACATTACTTTTAAAATAAAAAATTCAAAAACTTTCTGGGATATGCCCCCAAACCATCTCCAAATTTTTAAATCTTTTATGCAAGGCTTTTCCTTGAAATGTCCCTTTAATGTAATCTACAAGTTCTTAAAATGAGTTGAAACTCCACTCTTAAGTGTAAATTTCAACATTTTTCTGGGGGAGGTCCCCCAGACCCCCAATTTTACTTGGTATTATTTACATTAATCAAATGAAATCAAATTTATTACAATAAACAAAATACAAAATACTATGACAAAAAAGTATTCAAAAAAGAAAAAGGGGGGAAATACATAGATCCACACATAAAATTTTTATCGCAAAGGAGCAACTCGTCCATGGGTAGTAGGGCGGAGCGAAAAAACGATATTTTTTATTTTGATTATGGCCTAGTGCGGAAAAGTTGTGTACTGGTGAGTTAAACACGTGTGCAAAATTTCGGGGAAAACAAAAAATATCTTCCGTCTTTAAAATGGCCTTGAAGTTTCAAAAAAGTGGTGATTTTTTTACAAAACAACTAAAAACCCAAGGATTAAACTCTCAAATATTGTTCATGATTTTTTTATGAAGAACTAATATAGTTATAGACATAATCTTTCAGGTTCCATTCTTCTATCACTCTTTTTTCGTTAGATATAATTTTTTAATGTTCAAAGAAATCTTGTAAAGTTGTTTTTCCTGCATTTTTAAAAAGCTAATAACTCTAGAACTATACAACTTAAAAACCTGAAATTAGTCCCATTCAATTCGTAAATTTTTTGTCTTTGATTTGATGTGCATCATGACCATAATTTTCTAAAAAATGTTTTTCAAAATTTAAAAAATGTGAAAAAATTAATGAAAAAAAAAATTTTTTTGGAAAATTTTTTGGAAAAAAATTTAAAAGCCTTTTGATTCATAAATGAACAGTACTACCAAATTTCAAGTTGAAAATAAAATTTAATCATGTATAAAAAAATTAAAAAATTCGAAATTTAGGCAAGTCCCTAAACAGTACCCAAAATTATATAGCAAGAGCAATTCACTCATGGAAAATTCATTAACTCGCTTGAGGGTGTTCATATGACTTAAAACATGTAAAAAATGTCACAAAATGTTCTGGAAATACGACAATTAACAAATTCGGTACATAACCTTACAGAGCTAATTTTCAACTTTAAGTTAATTCAATTTGCATGAATTTTAACTCAATATTCCTAAGAAATGTGTTTATATCCAATTTTTTATGTTCTAAAATTTTTCATTTACTTTGATTTGATTTGTTAAAAGTAAAAACAATTAGATATAAACATAATTCTTAGGAATTTTCAGGAGTAAAGCATGCAAATTGAATTAACTTAAAGTTGAAAATTAGTTCTGTAAGGTTTTGTACCGAATTTGTTAATTGTCGTAATTTCAGAACATTTTGTGACATTTTTTGCATGTTTTAAGTCATATGAACACCCTCAAGCGAGTTTATGAATTTTCCATGAGTGAATTGCTCTTGCTGTATAATTTTGGGTATTGTTTAGGGACTTGCCTAAATTTCGAATATTTAAATTTTTTTATACATGATTAAATTTTATTTTCAACTTGAAATTTGGTAGTACTGTTCATTTATGAATCAAAAGGCTTTGAAATTTTTTTCCAAAAAATTTTCCAAAAAAAAATTTATTTTCATTAATTTTTTCACATTTTTTAAATTTTAAAAAACATTTTTTAGAACATTATGGTCATGATGCACATCAAATCAAAGACAAAAAATTTACGAACTGAATGGGACTAATTTCAGGTTTTTAAGTTGTATAGTTCTAGAGTTATTAGCTTTTTAAAAATGCAGGAAAAACAACTTTACAAGATTTCTTTGAACATTAAAAAATTATATCTTACGAAAAAAGAGTGATAGAAGAATGGAACCTGAAAGATTATGTCTATAACTATATTAGTTCTTCATAAAAAAATCATGAATAATATTTGAGAGTTTAATCTTTGGGTTTTTAGTTGTTTTGTAAAAAAATCACCACTTTTTTGAAACTTCAAGGCCATTTTAAAGACGGAAGATATTTTTTGTTTTCCCCGAAATTTTGCACACGTGGTTAACTCACCAGTACACAACTTTTCCGCACTAGGCCATAATCAAAATAAAAAATATCGTTTTTTCGCTCCGCCCTAATGGGTAGTTACACAATTTTGAATTTAAATGCATCAAAATTAAAATCCTGTGTGTAAATCATCTAAAATTTAACGTATAAAAATACTGATACCCAAGAGTTGAGTCAAAAGCACCAAGTCTGATTACAAACTTTTTTGTCTAAGCAAGCCTGGTTACTACCCTGCTTATAACCCATCCCTCTGAATAGCAGTTACCTAGACGAACTATAGAAAGTCGGAGAAGTCTATTTTTATACATCGGATGGCGGAAGACATCTTGGATTTGTGGAAGCCCTGCCATTGGCATCTAGTCATTATCTGGCCACACACACAACAAGCCGTAATGAGCTTGGTATATAAGATGAAGTGCTCGTCTATTGAAGATGAATATATTTTTTACGCAACAAGAGCTCATTAGTAGATGATCTGCTCAGAAAGAAAGTGGTATAAGTCAAAAAAATTAAAGCAATGCATTGCTGTGGATTTCTTCTTTGTTTCTTTACCTAGTGTGGGGATAGCCTAACTCAAAAGCTCAAAGATTGGCCCGTAAGAGCTGTGTAAAAATACCTTCCCCATTGGAACAACACAGGCACCGTTAACCTCCAATTACTCAAGATTGCGTTCAGTGTACTTATGCCACTTTCGTTCCAACCAGCTCAGATGATAAGTGTCCGTAATGGGTACGTCGAGAGTTGATTGGTAACAATATGAGGAACGACTTTTGTAAGCAAATGATTTGGGAAAGTGTGAGAAGGCTGATAAGAATAATGTTGAGATCAGGATGATTATGTAGATTCGTACATTGTCTTGTTTTCAATTAAATAAGGAATCATTTGATTGGTGTGCTTCTGACTAGCTGTAAAGAATAGGGAAATTACTTAAAAAATTTAATGACTGCTAATCTTTTATGCTGTGAGTAAAATGGTTCTTTAACAAGAGTAATTCAACATACTTGATTAAGTGTAAACTCACATCTCTCAAGCGTCACCTCCATCCATGGACCGCTTTCTTCCTTGTTAAGACTCATCAGCACGGCATAGGATGGTAACGCAAGAGAGCGTAGGGCTAGTACAAGTCTAGCCGACTATAACGGAAAAGTGGTGACCATTGATAAGTCCTCCACTCATCTGCTGGAATGACTTGGCATTCCTAGAACAATTCCCGAAAGTCAAGGTAAATGAAAGGAGTATTTCACCATTATCGCTAAGTTGCTAAGGTTTAGTCCTAACAAGGACGAAACCGGTTCATGGCTGGAGGTGAAACTTGAGAGTTGTGAGTTTACACTTATTGTCCGCTAACCAGCGATAATGGTGAAATACTCTTTACATTTATACTTGATTCATTTTACAATCACTCAGTGCAGGAAGATAAAATTGACATAAATATAAAAACAAAGTAATTAATAATACAACAGAAAAATATATAAATAATTATTAAAAAATAAGTAGTATGAAAATATGGAAATAAACGTTTCGAATGCATATGGTTACTAAATCTAATCTTTATATTTTATAGTTTTCAACAAGCTTGAAGTTAGTTAGTATTCTTAAAATATAGTAAAATGTCTTTCAGTTAAAATCGCTCTAGGGCAACTTAATCAATAATATGAAAAATCTGAAATTAGATTATAAATATTTTCGTTGGAAATTAATTTACTTTATTTCGTAAAAGTTATTCGAACTACATAGCTTTAATTTAACCATGAAGTCAGTGTACATGTGTTTTAAATTTTAAATCTTAAAATAAAACAATAAAATATCGATTATCATAAATGCTTTTAACCGGAAAACCATTATTAACCGACATCAGTTTCTTTAAGTTCCTTATGTTTTATCAACATTTACAAATAATTTCTTTTGAAACATTGTTTTTTTTGTTTATAAGTACAGTAATATAATTAAAAACAGAGCAAAGTTTTTTTTCGGTTCCTATAACGATATATTTTATTCATAAATTTCGATTTACCGACGATTCGGTACCTACCACTTAAGTTAATGGAGTTTCCATTCTACCATTAGATGCCTTTGAAACAAAAATATGTTTTTGTGTTATTCTGTGCTACATATTGTGCTATATATTATGGTGTCTAAAAAAGATTCTTTTGCAGAGAGATATACGTAGAAACTTCCCTGTTATCATACATTTTTAATTTTCCCATTAGTTACTGCGTGTGCATGCAATGCACAAAAACGTCACTTCAATAAAAACCTCAGTCCCTCTTGCTTCGATATTATTACTTAAGTTCAATAAAAGACCTTCAACTTTAGTATTTAACTTGTTAGACCATGAAGTTCTTAAAGTAGAGATTGTCACGGTCCAGGGACTGGACCGCAATCGTATTTTGAACTACAATCCAAATCTCCCACACTCAAAAATATTTCTTCATGAAAAACCTAGTAAAACATCAGACCAACTGCAATTTATGGCAATTTGTTGCTATTTCGAATGACTCTAACCTCCAATACCTCACAGCCCACGAAAACCCTCCTCTCCAATAGACCAACCTCCAAGAAAAATCGACCATCCTCATCTGTAAATCAAAATTCGAGAACAAAATAATAAATAACTTACGTAACCGCTCACACACCCACAACATAAGCACGAAGACCAGCAATACACGCAAACTCGTCGTAAAACTGCGTTTCCATATTTATGGAAAAGTTGGAAAGAGGAATCGATTCCAAACTTCTTCAGAGGGTACTTGAAAAATAGCATGGTCCTCCCCCCTGGAAAATACCTCGCACATATTTCACTCATGTTAACCACCCGGTCTGTGCAGGGATCCTTCATTGTTTGGCAGGCGGAGGATTGTGGTATTTTCGTTTGTTGGGTTTGTAGGTTTTTGATGGTTTTGCGTCGGAACTGCTTTGCCGATCACGCTTTGCCTCATCGTTGTAGTAGTAATCGCAACAGTTGAATGAATGAATGTTTCGAGAAACTGGTTGGATTTGAATACGGAATCATTTATAGCAATGACATTTGGTTATGGAGGAACGGAGATTTGCATGGGTGGTTCCATCCTTTTAGGCCCAGACCGCCTGAGATTACCGTTGAATCCTATGGGAAGTTTGGGGCCGTCAGGGCGGAAAGGGGGGATTTTTTCTGCAACAGAATAGAAGAATCGAGCGAAGATTGATAAACTTAGATACTATGAAAGATCGATTCTATAAAATGCCTATTCTGAAGTGCTTTAGAGAGAGGAATTGTATTTTACAAGGCTCTTGGAGGGTAACTTTAAGCTTGAGAATGCAGACACAATAAAGTAATGAAGCTTAAAGGATCGTAATTTATAAAACAGAAAATTAATTGATAGTGCCAAGAATGGGCATTTTAGATTCGGTAAAAGACGGATATACTATCCTTAGAAGTTTAAACCAGACGTCTGCAAGAATGCATTCAAAGGTAGAAGACTTATTAGTTTGCTTGTTTCCTGATTTTTTAAAACTTTTTCTGATTTTTTTGAAACTTTAGTTACGTCTACTTAGTCTTAATGATGCTTCAACTGTTAGTCCAATAACTGAATTATTATTCCAACAAATTTTTCATTACACTTAAGCGTACCAATGTTGATGCTCAGTAAAGAAACTCTTTAAGAGTTGGCATCAATGATGCTTTAACTGTTAATACAATAACTAAATTATTATTCAAATACATTTTTATTAGACTAGATTTAATTTGAAAATAATTGGACGCGTTAATGTGTAAAAATAGAAAGATAATGTTTGAACAATTCATTATTCAATGATCAACTAATTCAAAAACTAATTTTTAATTATAGATTTACTTGTGTTTACTTTTCAATTTCTAAGTAGATTTTCCTTACACGTCACCTTTTAATTAAAACAACCTACATTTTCCTCTCTACGATTGAAGGAAACTCATACTATACATAAACTGAGTGAACTCCTACCTTTAAATGTGCTCACTTATAAAGTTTTAAATAGCAGATTGTGAACACTTTTCATAAGGTTAATGAATATATAAGGATTTCGTCAATAAGCTTCAGCGATTCCTTTTTGACTTCTGGTCAACCACTGGTCGTAGTGAATACATACAGCCGTAAATATGTGGTTAAATAAAAGATATTATTCTAGTTAAATTCCTTTACTTGATTGATGCAGTTGAATTTTTTATGTGGTATTACTTTGTAAATACAGCTTTCTAAAACTTATTAAACAAACACGATTTCCAGCGAAGTTTTCCTTCTTAATTCTCTTGTGCAAGCTAAATTGAAATAAATACAATAAAATGATCGTTCCGATTTCTTTCTCTTTTACGTAGTACCAATAACTCTTATTATAATAAATAAAAATAGAATATTTATTTTTTTTCATACATAGGGGAAAACAATTCCATTTGCTGTTAAGAATCCCAAATGTGAAAATCGTCAATAGCTAATCTCATTTTGAATAGCACGTTTAGTTTTGAATAGAGAAACAAACAGATCTTATCTTCCGCCAGAAAATAAATTCGTTTCTTAAAACATTCTTATTGCCATGGGACATACACATTCATAAAAATAGTTGCAGCGCATTCTTTTCCAATTGAATTGCCAGAAAACCATAAGAAAACAAAAGATACCCTGCATTGTGGCAAAAGGTTCAATTGTTTCGAATAAAACGAATTAACTACTTCAATAAATCCCCCCAAAATATTTTAAAATCACGCGGAGTACTTTCCTAACGGCCTTGAATGAATGAAGACATCCCCAATATCAGCGAATAACGGCCGATATCGAATTTAATGTTGCGGAATTTTTTTTTATTTACAGTTGTGTCCCCCTTGATCCTTAGCGTCTTAAACACTGGAAAACTTTCCGGAAAAGAAAAAACAACCAAAAATCTAAAGAAGTTGCATCCAGTTTTCTTTCTTTCGAGATACATATGAGTATCGTAACTTTCGGTATTGTTTTTCGATATTGGATTTCGAAAGATTAGGAAGGCTTAATCTTTTGATATAAAGGGAATGAAAAGGAATTTTTTTTGCTCGTTCCATCAGCCATCTTTACAATGGCCCCCGCAATTCTAAAGTGATTCGGTCGGGTCATTGCCGCGGAGCCCTATGCCTCAGCTTTACGCACAGTTAATGGTAACGGAAATGGAGATAACTCACAGAAAGGATTTAGCGAACTATAACCCAACACAGACGTTACACGGATAAAACCATCAGAGTCGTAATAGTTGTGCGGCAAAGAGGAGGTGCTTCACTAACATCTATGGTTTCGCGCGATTGCGGGCATCTATAATACGATTTGGTTCGCCTAATGTTGCAAAGCCATTGATTTGAACCAGTTCGTTCAATAATTTACAGTGGAGCAACTATTAGGTTTTTTTTTATTGAACAGGATGCAGTGATTACCTGTTATGTAAGCAAGGGTGGTAGATTGTAATCTCTATTCATGATAGTGATTGTGATCATGCTGTTAATGTAAGCTACCCTTACTGTAAAGTATATTTACTAGAGGATCCTTTGCAATGGTGACTGCATTCTCAAATTATGGTTTCTTCCAAGTGCATCGGGAAATGATCTATTTTCCTTTTCTGGATTGATGATAACAGATTATCTGTGCAATAATGTGGGATTTGCGACACAAAAAAATCGAATGAGTGCAATATTTCTTAAACTAGTAAGTTTATAGGAACTAGGGAGCTAACATCCCTTGCTTGCTATCGCTCACCAACTCATACTCCTCACAAAACCCAGCTCACTGAACATATAACTCACTTTATAAAACATTATATATTATAATGGCTGTTAAATATTTAAAACAAGTATTTAAAGAACAGTCATTTATTTAATTTTTTGATTATTTAACCGAACAATTATTTTTAAGTAAAAAATTAACTAAAAGCCTAAATTAGATAAAGCAAAAATCTCAATGATAGTATTGTTGTCGATGCTATTAAAATCTCACTGGAAAAATTTCATGAAAATATCGGGGAGATTTATTAGCATGTGAAAAATAGCACTTTTCCATGCCTCAAAAAAGAATAAGTTCGCAAAGCAAATTTTTCAGATGTATTATGTAGTTTTGCGTTTTTTAGTAAGAGATGAAGACTAAATTCGATAAAAACAAAAAAAAATTGTAACCTTTTTCGTGACCTGAAAAAGTGCTATTTTCACAAGCTAATATTATATCTTCGTGAATATTAACGTTATATACAGGGTGTTTCAAAATTGCGTTGCACGGCTTTTATTCGGAACCAATGCTTCCCAGGATCATGGAAGTAAGGTCTACCCCTAGGTAAATGACCCTGGAGAATCCATTGAGATGACTTACAGCGCCCCTAGCGGCGAAATCAAAAAGTTAAAAAAATTAATTTAAAAACTAAAGAAGATAGAGCAAAAACCTCAGAAGAGTATTGTTGCCAACGTCATGAAGAACTCACTGAAAAAAATTTGATCAAAATATCTTGAATATTTGTGGAGATATTAGCATGTGAAAAAAGCACTTTTTCAGGGGTCAAAAAAGAAAAAGTTTGCATATTTCCAAATTTTTCAGTGTTATTGTGTAGTTTTGTGTTTTTTTAGTTGAAAAACACAAAATTTAATCAAAAAATCAAAAAAAAAAATTGCAAATATGCGAACTTTTTCTTTTTCGACCCCTGAAAAGTGCTATTTTCACATGCTAATATCTCTGCGAATATTCAAGATATTTTGATCAAATTTTTTCAGTGATTTCTTCTTGACGTTGGCAACAATACTCTCACCGAGGTTTTTGCTCTATTACCTTTAGTTTTTAAATTAATTTTTTTAACTTTTTAATTTTGCCGCACGGGGCACTGTAAGTCATCTCAATGGATTCCCCAGGGTCACTTACCAAGGGGTAGACCTTACTTCCATGACCCTAGGAGGCGTTGGTTCCAAATAAAAGCCGTGAAACGGATTTTCGAAACACCCTGTATAAATTCGTCAATTCAATAATTACATTATTTTCAATTTGTTACAAATAGTAATTCTATTGCATTAATAAGCTTTTCATCGGAGCATTCTAGCTTGAATTATTTCCTTGTTTTCTGATTTTAAGAGAAATGTATTAAATATATTTTTTCTTTTTCTCCTTTATAAACATATTACGAAATTCCAGACTTATACGATGAAAAATATTGCAATTAAAATTTTACAATTACACAAGCTTTTCTGCTGGTGAAAATAATACTACCAGCGTGTTCATTATAATACTCGTTACGAAGCAGAAAATTCGAAATATCACCGTTTTTAACAATGTGAAATGTGCTGGATAAAATTTCAAGAAATGTTTGCATAAAAATTAGAATCACAACTGAAGTCATCATTGATAATATTTCCACTATTATTGTTCATACGATTTTTAAAAACATGTTTTGTAAAGCTTTAAAAACAAAGCAGTCTTCTTTTACGATTTTTTTTGCTTTTATTAACTTGTTATTCAATTATTTTTAAAGTGTAAGTTTTGATATCTTTGAAAGTCATCTTTCTAACCATTTTTTCTTACGTTTCCTAAAAATAGTGCGTTGATACAGCTACAAATACAGTTTTATGCCTCCATTTTGGAATAGGTGCAGAATCAGTTACTCTTTTTATAAATAAAAGAGACCTTAAATTACACTGCTGAACAAATAAATGGGGAATAAGAAAGAGAACAAGGGAATAAAAAGTTCCTTTAAAATTATATTGGGAACATTGAAGTAACATGACTTTTTTAATGTTTTAAGAATGTAGAGTTAATTGCTTGTTTTCAAATAAGTAAAATTAGGGCAATTTATTAATTTCAAAATTCATCCAATTGCAATATAGTCACAAAAACCACCTTTTAAGAATATATATTGCTTTTTCCTTATAATAAATAGCAGTAAATTTGATACAAGAGTCGTTTCAACGTAGGAGAGTTGTGTTTCATTTTCCTTAGTAATTTACTAGAAAAGCAACAACTGCAAATTATCGTTTCTCATTAAGAGACTTCTTTTGATCTTAATTAAATGATTGAAAGTAATTAAAAGGTGGAAAAACCAGAATGCCTGATTGCTTTCTAAAAAGTTCAGTCATTAATTATCCCTGTACTTTTATTTAAATTGACTAAGCTTCAGGACCTTATTTTTCTGAAAAGCACGCTCCTCTTTTAAAAATGTGTTTTCTTTTTTTAAGGTAGCACTGCCGTTTTCGTAATGCGAGTTAAAAATATAAAATTATCTACTTTTTAAAACTGAAAAAAATTTTAACTTCTAATTTAGTTAAAATTTATAACATGTTGCCGTTTTAAGGGAATCTCACGTAAACTGCTCCAGCAAATTGATCGACAACAACAAATTAGAAATTTTAAAAGAAGTAGGTATATAGAGACTATTCCTTTTTTTATTTGAATGATATGAACTAAACATTGAAGCTTAAACAAGTTATCTCAGAAAATTGATAAGAAAGGGCTTAATTTTATGAACCAAAATATCATCCAATAAATGGTAAAAGGGAAAATTATTCAATAATGCTGCTACTTTCATAAAAAATACCTACTTAATAGCCTTGGAAAGCTTAAAGATGTAAATATATTTTTTGTTCTTATATTAGTGGTTGATACGTTTATTAGTTTATTTCCTGCTACATTATTTTTTGCAAGAGCAACTTAAACGTAAAACCAGTTTTAATTGTTTTGTAGTCCTTTAAATATTCAACTTTTGAAAGTTCTAACTTTTTGTCTATGTTGTTGCTTATTTAAATTTTCAAAGAGTAAATAAAATGCGTAAACTGAAAAACGATTTTTTATTTTAATATACATTTTCTTTTAAAAAAGTATATCTTGTAAGAATTTTCATACTACTTGATAAAAAAAGGAAATGTTTTTAAAGGATTAACTGGCAACGAGAGGGAAGTGAAATTTTTAGGCTTTACGTTTCTCAAAATCATAATTCAGTCGAGTGAATAAAAATTAGCAGTGTGCTTCTTTTTTCTTGAAGCGAAGAATGTTCTCAATGCGTATAATTTCATCTTCATCAAGAATTTCACCTTAAACAAAAGAAATCTGCACTACTTCCAAAAAATTTAATATGCTCCTCTCTCTCAAAAAGCCATAAGCGAGCTGTTTGTATCTGGTGACGTCAGTGAATAATAGTTTTATGAACAAAGTTATTCCCAGGCTGTGTGAAGCTGAATTACTTCAAAATACTTTTTCTTTGCGGCAAAACCATCATTAACATTCTAAGTAGAAATACCAAAAGGATAAATCAATCGCTGTACACGATTCTAATTAAAAATATCTGCCATGAAAAAAGGTATCCCTTATATATAAAAAACCCAAACCTCATAAATAAGAATCAAGGAATATGTATATCAAGTATTTTGAAATGAATGCGCAATATGCAAATGGCGCAGAACTTTTCTCGTTTTGCCTCCGAATCTATGGAAATTTTCTTTGGTGATCTTTTTTCCGAGTCCAAGCTTAGTAATTATTCGTAATATTCGGGATTGGAGATCATTAAGAGAACGTTTTGGGGGATGCTTTGAAACCTTTGCGATTTGTTGAGGTTTTTTCATTTCAAAAGCTTTTGTTTAACGCCGTTCGGAATAGTTTCCGGAACTGGGATTGCTGGAATTATTTGCATACTGCCCCGAAGAGTTTCCTTATCTTTTAGAAAGGTTGGTTTCTTCCGAATTCTAATGGAGTAAATCCTTCAAGTATTTAATAGGATTTAGGAAAGGTTTCGAACTTGAACCATCAAATTATATTCAGATGTTTTTTCTTCGTTTATTATAAACACAAATTTATTTGCGTGTGCTATTAAATCATAAAACTTTCCCGCTATATGAATATTACCGTTTACCACATTTCTCTTTTTATGAATGCAGTTTTTGCCGATATAATCATGCAAATAAATTTTATCAATGGAAAGAAAAGTCTGCTCAATATAGAGGAGAGGAGGGTATTATAGAACACCCTTTATATATTAAAGAATATCTCTGTTAGTTTTTAATAAAAATCCGCCGAATCATTTTAAGTACTGTTAAACCAACGATAGTAAATTGGTCACGTGATTTTGACAAAGCTGGAACAAGTATTTCGGAGGGGAGACAGGGGCAAGTTGAGGGGCAGTTGATCGAAAGAGGAAGAGACATTTTCTTGTATATAGAAGCAAGATCCCAACTCTCGGCCTTGCAAAGTCTGTAAAAATCACATGACCCTTTTACTATCGTTGGTTTAACAGTACATACTTTAACTAATGACAATAAAGGGCCAATGGTAAAATAAATCAGCATTTATTTTTTTAATAAAAAATGTACTTTAAGAAAAGTTACAAATGGAGGGTAATATGGAAGAGTCGGGTAATATGGAATAGTTGGATTTACAGCTATTGAAAACTAATTAGACCTTAGAGAACATAGTTAATCTTAATTATAAAAATATATTTAACAATTTACGTTCAAATAGTTTTGTTCATGAGTATATTTTAGTCACAAACATAATCGTCTTTTTCTCACCCTTTGCTTATGGAATATTCAATACCCGACAGGCCATCGTGTACTATGAACCCTTTTACTGACCGATAAAACATGGATAGCTAAAAAACGACTGCAGTATAAGAAACTACTGATCTTTTAGTGTACATTGCTTAACAACAAAATAAAAGTCTCATGGTTACTGGTAGGTTAAAAGGTTTGAGCATTTACCGTCAAAAACTTGGCTTTGCTGCGACTGATCAGACAACAACAAAAAGCTTAACTCTTTGCGCACTGCGATTTCTTAAGACTTTCGTGTCATTGCCACGTGATGGTAGCACGAGATGGAGCAGAAACTCAGGTGTTCCATATTTCCCGACTATTCTATAATACCCTCCTCTACTCTATAGTCCTTGGACTCTACGCGGCTCACGAGAAAAATGTTGACAGTAAAACAAAACTTAATAATAATTCGAATCCAAACAGTCACAAATTTGGCAGCGTTTGTTAATTATCATCACAAGACATTTCCATAAATATCAACACAATATTGAACGGCGTCAAGAGTTTTCCTCGTGGCGGTAACACTATAATTTGGATCACGTCACAGTTAAGCATATGCAATATAGGTCAAAAAATATGCGTTTAGAAATTCATATGATATTCCTTACAATTAAATAGATTACCTTTTTAATCCACGCTAATTAATATCGTGAGCAATGAATATGAACCATAATTCTTTTGAGGTTTTAATGAATAAATTTCTACTATAAGATTTAAAGTAAAAAAAATAGGAAAAACTGTTTGGTTTGTACTCATGAATAGTTTAGAGAGGAAAAAAAGTGATTTCTGGAAAAGAAATTAACATTTGCGGTGTGATAAAAATTCATTTCTCTAAATAATTTTAAAGGAAAAAATTTCAGAGTATAAAAATAAGTGTGAAGATAAAAGCAAGATTTTACTACATTGAAAAACTAAAAAGGAACAAAGCCTGTAACAGAAGCACAGTAAAAACATTTATTAAAAAGTTTCGCGCTAAAAACCTAGAATCACTGATATCAAAATTTTCTTTTCTATGTTTGAATACTAATTAACTCTGTTTTTATGAAGGCGAACTAATTAAGGTTTTTTTTGTGTTTCAAGAACAAAAAAAATTGTCGGATTATGCAAAAGTGTTGTGAGATTGCCATCGAGATAAAGATGAGGATTTCAACAAATTTTATAAGATTTATCTTTAATGCTAGAGTTTATTTTAGAAGTGAAAAGTACTAATACAGTTTTTCTTCTTGACTATTTGAAACTTTTATGGCACCTTTTACCAGACGGTAAGGTTTTCATACGGTCACCTACTAAAAGTGTTATTAATTTGTAGTAATAAAATCCTAAGCAATCTCTATAAATGTGGAAAATTATGTACCCAATTTGCTTTTCGATGCTAAACGTGCTTAAATTAAACTTTTACCCATTTCTGCAACCAATAAATATCTTCTTTGTGCATGAGTTAGTAGAATGAGTGGCATTATTTTGCTTTTCAAGTTAGAAACAAAATGACATATTGACTCTTTAGTTTTTAAATTAATTTTCAAACTTTTTTATTTCGCCACTAGGGGCGTTATAAGTCATATCAATGGATTCTCCAGGGTCTTTCACATAGGGGTAGATCTTACTTCCGTGACCCTAGGACACGTTAGCTTCAAATAAAAACGCCGCGAAATGGACTTTTGAAATACCCTGTATAAAAAAATAAGATGTAAACGAAATAAACTGCAGGTAGCCATCTCAGTTATGTTGCGTAGTCTAGCTGTTTTTAAATGCTACAACGTAAATAAATTTTGAATAGAATGAAGTGCATTCATACATATGGAAACAACAAATCGTGCTTTAATTAAAACCTAGAGTGTGTGGATTTTTTAAGGTTCCAAAAAAGAATGGTAGAGTTCTTGCAGACAGTTTTCACTTAGATGATTCTTAAGAACATGTGTATTTTTATCAGAAGAGTTAAAAATCATATTGTTATTCTCTCTAAGCACAAAAAAATGTTAGAAACGAAGTAAAAACTATGTCTGTTGTATAATGCTGTGCTTCTTAGCATTATTTTAATTAAGAAACACGAAAGAAACTTTAGGGAAGAAAAATAAGTTTCATATTTCTGTTATTATCCCTTGGACATAAACATTCATTTCAATAGCGTGCAGTAATTGAATTAGCTAATTAGCTACACTTACTGCATGTAACTTACTAAACAAGTATAATAATATTAACTCTTTCACATTGAATTTTTATATTTTAATCACTAGGGAGCTACCGCCCCCTGCTCGCTATCGCTCGCCAACCCCCGTAAACTGCTAACGCAGGACCTTTTGGAATTGCTTCGCAATTCCCACAAATTCTAACTCGCCGAACTTAATACACTTTACAAAACAATTTACAAAAAAAAACGTCAACCAACTTTCCGAATATACTTCCCAAATCCCCTCCATGAATAAAGCTCCCTTAAAAGTTTCAATATATATTAACTCAAACTTATCAAAAATTTAAACGAAATGTTTTTAAAAATATTCATCTTAATTATTTTTAATCTATGATTATATAAAAATAACTATTTCTAATTGTTTATCAATATTCGAACCAAACAAAAACCCGGTATTTTAATATAACTCGTTAGTATAATATGCCTAGTGTTTATCATTCATATTTTTTTTAAACCCAGACTTGTTAACCCAGACAATACCGTTTAAGCAATCGAAAATAAAAAGAGACAAAACATCACTCTATGTTTACAATTAATTTCGATAAAATCAGACTAAAAATTATAAATATTGGACAAAAACTGTGAAATTTTAGTATGAAATGGCGTTCATGTAAGTTTTTAGAATTTGTTTTTATCAGTCTTTGAGTGATATTTCATCAAGAAAGTACTTTTTTTAAAAGGTGATAAACATGTTTCATCTTAAAATATAGCGTCAATCGGTCGTTGTGATTGGATGCATAATAATTTGAATGACAGTACTTGCTTTGTAACTGCGACCTTATCCGTTATCTTAAAAAATGGAAATATTTTAAAATTGAGAATTTTTTTGAAAAATCGAAGGGCTTACTCGGAAATCCGGAAGGAATCCGGACATTTTGATACCATATATGTGTCATTCGGTTCAGTAATTAAAAAGCCTTTCTCTGGAAACCGTTCACTAAAAACTTTTTTTTAGAATAGAGAGATTATAATTAAACCTATTGTAATTAAACATATGATTACATAGATTTTTTTCATAATAGTAAAGATCGAAAAACTTTCTTTTTAATGTTTAACTAAATCTTATTTAACCCTTTTTGAAACACAACTTAATGTTTCACCGTTTTAAGTCATTATTTTTCTATGTATTTTATTCGCTTGATTAAACAATTTACCGTTTTATTTTATGACGTGATTATAGAAAAATTTTAAAAGATCAAGGACACATATTCGGTAGTAAATGTTTTTTTGTTTCTATATCTCATTAAATAATCCATCTGCTTATATCATAGCTAGTAAGATCATAACTGACGAATAACAACATTGAAACGTAAGACTAAAACATCATTAATATACTCAAATTTCTTTGTTGGACCTTTTCCAAAAGCAAGTGATTGCATTAGAAATACGAGTATTTTGTTTACCATTTTCTTTGGTATAAATTCACAATTTATGAAGAGCAATATGTTTGGTAATATGAGAAAAGGAGACCCGTATTTCTTGGTTAGATTTCCAAGAAATAGGAGAAAACTCATTTTTGCATTTTTTCCAAACAGTTTTTTTTTCTTTACGTTTCAGATTTCTCAAAATTATTTTCAAGAAAAGATTAAATATTTATTATATTGTTTCTTATGAAACATTTATAAAATTGGAAATGTCTTTTTGAACCACATAAAATATTTGGACTTATTATTTTTATTATTATATATTAAAAATATTTTTAAAAAAAGATTTGTCAAAAATTTATTTTTAAACGGCAAATTTCTCTTTTAGAAATTAAGAAGCCTTAATTTTTACATCCTTTGTTTTTTATTGCGCTAGTATTTTATAATTTCTTTAGACTGAAATAAAATTTTAAAAATTATATTCTCTACTAAGACAATTATTAAAGTTCTGACCTATTCATGTTGTTGTTGTTTTTTAATCTCCCTTTGGTCTGACGGAGTCAGACCAAATCGATGAAGCCGTTGACCCTTACCTATGCATGTAAATATTCAAATTGGTTTTACCTTTTATTTTTCCCCTTACGGGCCGTATTTTCTGCCTTAAAATTCTATATAGGCATTTATTTTCTAACCGTCAATTAATACTCGGAAGAGCATGTAAAACTGTAGAGTAGGGAAGCTTTAGTTTTAATCAATAAAATAGGAAAGGACTTCCAAAAAAAGAGACAAAATATATCATTATTTAAATGAAGAAGACAACTATAACAAATATAACAAAACGGGTTCCCACAAAAATGTAAAATATTTTAGCTGAAACAATAACTTTTAATAGTTGTTACTTATAATAAATTTTCATGGAGGGCCATTTTCCCTTAGGCAATTAAGCTGGTTAAAATCCTTAAAGGAAAATCTAAACATTATCAAACCCTAGTTTGTTTCTAAAGACTTTAAAGTACTAGTGGTAATACATTAGGTTATTATTACTAGGAACAAACATCCACTTATACACAATCTGACTTAAGGCTATGTTAGCCTGCGTATGAAATTGTCTATTTCTATGCAGATTTGTAATGAAATTTTTATAAATGTAAAGGAACATTACGTTACGTTTGTTCAATGGATGTTATTATTAGTCAAGTATACTTATGCTTCTACTTAAAGAAATAGTCTACTGTTACACTGTGTATATGAAACGGTTATGTGCTCTGAGCTGACATCTAAAAAATCGTGCTCTGAGAGGATGTTGTTAAAAAATCGAGATCGAGTCGGTAAGTTAATGATTTTATATGCTATTTGTATAATATTTGTATTAATATGTAAGTGACCAATTTAAATTTTTTTTATATCTCAGTTAGTTTTGAAGATATCGCGGCTTATTCAGAAAATAATAAAGAAAATTTGGCTAACTGGAAACTTTAAACTACAGGGACCGTATATAAACTATTTTTCTGCATTTTCTTCAGTCTCAAGTAATTTTTCTCTTTCTAAAATGAAAATTTGGAAATTTTTAATTGGAAGTATGCGTTTAGAGGAAGTATTTTACGAAATCGCCTATTGTTGCACTCTATTTAAAACACCCTGTTATATAAAAGGAAATCGTTGAAAAGTCCCAATTCTGGAGGGAAAATATACTCCTTTTATACATAAATAAATATACAAAAAAATCCAACTAAATCTTAAGTATTGATGAAAATTAAACTCACAGCTTTCCCTTACTATCTCCCATCTCATTTGGCGATGTTTTTGGGAGAGAATCCGTGTTCAACAGCAATCAAATTGAACACGAAAAAGGTGTTTTGTATCCTTTTTCAGTAATTACCTTGTTATTTTAGCTTCGTGCAATTACTGTTTTCAGGCGTTTTGTTCTTCGAGTTTTCTCTCCCATTTTTTTCCAGTTGTTTTCAAAATAGCATTTCTATTATCTGACGTCGAAATACCGCCGTTTTGAAGTGTATCTCGAAACACGTATTATGAACAGATTTGTCCTCTGAATAACAAAAAAATGCGCTTTTTTCTCTTTCAGTGAGCGATGTAATATGTTTCTAACTGGGATTTTTATGGGGACTAATTGGTTTGTTTTGGTTATAATATTTTCCCTTTCTAGTGGCAGCCATTATATTTTATTGAGAGTGTTTCTTTAGGCTGAGAAATGAAAGTTGCCGGATTTTTCTTTTTCCTTTGAGTTTTTAAAACAGGATAAGATATTTCTCTTAACTCCCAATTAAAAATTTTTGCAACATTGTAAACTGGCGAATAAACTTTAATTAAAGTGGTACAAAACTTATTTTCGGATAAAATATCTCGCATTGGGCATTTTTAATTTTCTTTTTTAAGTGAGGTGGGCAATGTAATAAATTCAATGATATATTTATTCATGAGTATTTATTGCCCAAAATACGCGGGCATTATTAATAATTCCCGGATTTATCACATTGTCCGTTACAAAAATTAACAAGCTGTTTTGATTCCCATGTACTGTTCTCATCAATAGTACGTACTCTTGTTCTTACAATCTTGTTCACTTAAGATTCCAGTTGTTTGGCTATCAAAAGGCTTTGATTTTAAAGAAAGTGTTTAAATGCGTGTATGGACGGTGTCAACCGGTCACTAGTCACACCTCGCCGTTTAACTTCCGCTTTAAGCTGAAAACTCCAATTACTAGTTGACCAGATCATTTAAAATTTTAAATAAAAGTAAATAATATTTCGAATTAGTAATTTGAATTTTCAGATAACTTTTATCATTTAATAAATATAAATTTATGTTTTTTTGTCTTAAATTTCATTGTAAATTTAAGATGTTTTGAAATAAAATTTATCAGTGATGCAAGACGTCACCTTAAGATGGAGAAATAAACCCTACAATTTATGCATTTCAATGATTTAATCGGAGTTTCCATCGGTAAGTTACTTCTGGTTGTAACCGTCCATACGCACACATATTGCAGGGTTATTTAATATATTTCATCAAAAAATTTCTTTTTTTCAATCTGAGTTGTTAGAATAACGATTTACGCACAGTTCTGTTTCCTACAACTTAACTATTCAAAATACAAAGTAAAAACTAGTATAAATGGTATCACCTACTACTACTATAGTGACTAGAATAAGGTAGTGTGTTTACCGCATTAAAAAAGTGTGCCCAAAAAAGGCGAAAAATCCAGGTGGCGAAAGATCGCTTGTTCCCACTCTCTATGATACTATTATCTATGATTTCCGAGATCCGTGCTGTATCGTTCGCGATGTATATGTTTACGTTAACAAACGTGTTTAGAAAGCTAAGCTAAATCAATTAAATTTCTTTAAGAAATTTATTAATGGCTTGAGTTTGCATTATTTACCTAGGATTTCGTAATAGTTTGGATAGTTGATATGTAGGGTTAGGGATTTAATATTAATTCTTTGATTGGAGATTTCTTGTGATGTAAAAGATTAGTGTGCAATAACATTAGATGTCAAAAATTTTATATTAGTGCTTACATCAAGAAAAGCTTAATAGTTTGTTAGATATTTTCTTTTGAAGTATAAGAAAAGTAGAATAAAATGAAATTTTGTTTCCATAGTTTTGGTTTATCTAGTTTACACTGGTTTACAAATACAAACGTGCTTAGAAAGCTAAGCTAATTCAATTCAATGTTTTTAAGCTTTAAGGAATTTATGAATGACTTGAGTTTGCTTCATTTACCTGATTTCTTAATAGTTTGGAGAATTGATATGTAGGGGTAGGATTTAATATAAATTCTTTGCTTGGAGATTTCTTGTGATGTAAAAGATTAGTGTCCAATAACATTAGATGTCAAAAATTTTATATTAGTGTGTACATCAGGAAAAGCTAAATCGTTTTTTAGATATTTTCTTTTGAAGTATAAGAAGGGTAGAAGGAAATGTTATTTTGTTCCCATAATTTTGGTTTATCTTGTGATGAGTAGGTGTTTATTATGTTACAATAACAAATGTTAAACAAAAACTAAGGTTACAATTTGTTCAATTTATAATCTTTGTTTTTATTTAAGTAACAAATCTATATGGCCATCTAGTTGACGGCATTGGAAAATTTATTTGATAACTTCTGGACTTAAATTTTAGAACATCTCTAGGATAACATATTAGAACATAATCATTAGAACCTGCTAAGAACCTCTAATTTGGCAGTTGAGTAAAAATATCAGAGTTAACTCTTACATAAATTGCTTGTTTTTTGTTACATTTTGTTATTTGTGGTTGAATATAACAGAAAAGAATGAAATTAAAATTTTATAAAATAGCTTTATTTTCAGAGAAAATAATTTTAATTTTAAAAAACGTTTTTCAACTTCCTCTCGAAATGGATGTCAAGTCACAATCAGGCTCGTGACGTCACATTCCCTGTTTGATTACTTATGAAGAGCAGTATTCCGCGTTCTAAAGTACAGTATTCTGTACAAGCTTGGGTTCAAGGCATGCCACTGGACGGATATCGTGAAATCATACTGTCTTGATTTTAAAATGAAATAAATTTTTGTTTGATATGAGGTTCAAAATTACCCTTTTTTATTTTCTGTAGATATGTTCTTGCATTTAAAGCAATAAGAATTCAATTTGTAAACACTTAAAATTTTAAGGAAAAACCAAGATATACATTTGTATAAATGTTACTGTGATTAATCCTATAATTATTTTAGTAATGATGATTTATCACTTTAACCGGTTAAAATTAATTACCAACACCTTTTGGTAAATGTAATTATCCCCTTGCCAGTGTCGCCCGAGTCTAGTTCGGGTAACTACTATGTGCAGTATTTGTGATGCCTGAACCGAGTTCGGACAGGAGAAAAATTAACGTTATTTTTTTGTGAAGCCTGAGCTGAGTTTGTTTCTATTTTAGGATACTTAATTCACAATTTTCCTATTCAACTATATGGCATTAGTGGTCATGGTTTTTCACCGATTACAACTTCAGTCAAGGGAGGGAAAATGTGACTGTTGTCAGCTGCTCAGATAAACAGATTGATAAACAAAAGACAAGAGTTTTGCTTTCGTTTCAGTTAGTTTTTTTTGCAATGTCCGATTTAGATACCGATGAGGAGTATAATTTAGGTTCCTCGGCAAATTGGATACCGATATTTTTACCAATGGATATTACATCGAAAGTGGCGATGATAGTAATTTTTCGTCCTGTAGAGATTGGAAGACATTTGGATAATCTTCCTCCTGCATCTCCATGGCAGTAGCAGATCCAGCCTCGACCTAAGAAGGGCAACTACATTTTAAGAAGGTTGGGGGGGTTTCTCCAGAAGAATTTTGAAAATTTGTACCTGTTATTGAAAATACATTGATGCCCCAGGAAAGAAGGAAAGTTTTTGGAAATTTTACCTTAAAAAGTAGTCTTTTGTATTTATTATAAATAAAAAAAATGTAAAGAAGTTTTGAATAATTAAGTTCCAAATCCAAACAAAACCTGGGGATCCTCCCCCTGAAAATTTTCGGAAATTTGACTCTGTAATGTAGGATTTAAGGTTAGCACAAACTTTTTTTGACCAGGTTGACTATGCCTTGACTGTTTGGTTTGTTATTCACCAGACCACTCTACCCGGCCCCTTACTTTCTTTGCTTTTGTATTGAATGGGGAAGGATCTAGGAAAGTGTATTGAGATAACAAGTTTTCGAAGAAAAAATATCTTAAGTTTGAGTGTTAGGAGAAAAACTACTTATGTCTGTAATTTGTGTTAAATTTTTTTTGCAAAGCTCGCATTAATATCATCTGTGATAATTGTCTTTACCAAAAGAAAGCTTAAAGAAATTCAGTATGTAGTATTTTGAAATGATTTGTGTTATTTTGTTTCATATGTGTGTATTGTGTAATAAGAAATATTAATATCAAACTCGAAAATTATTTTTCAGCGTAAAAAATATTTCAAATTATAAGTTTTCTTAATCAGTTAAGTTTTAATGTCTAAAAATTTATGCTTCCAATTGTAAAAAATGTTTTTAACGATGTAAAAAAAGAGCGAAAAAGGTTGGGGCTATTCCATAACCCCCGCGAGTCTCAACGTTCGCCCGGGAGGCGTCAAGTCCCAACGGGTTAAATGGTAAGCTGATGTGAATTACTCATTTTTTATGAATTGTTATTTCAAAATTTAAAAACAAAGGATTTAATAAAGTAGCATATTAAAAAAGGGTGTGCGTTCAGGGTGATACAAGTTTCAACCCCCTTCAAGTTTTGGTGATTAGTTTATTTTTTTCCACCAAAATTCTGTTGCTTAAAAAAATTCAGTCCAGTGGCTTATTAGATTGAAAAACCTGGACACGTTAATTAGGTGTATAATTAAAACTTAATATTGTCCTCATCTCTTATTTGATTTTTTCGATGTTTTTATTTAACCTTTTACCTGCCGATGTTCCCAAATGGGAACATCATTTTAAGGAATTTTTTCACCACTTAATTTTTCATGCAGGAATTTGATACTTGGTAGAAAGCAATTCAAAGATATGAAGTTATTTTACATGCAAAAGTTTTTCATGTGCAATTTAAAACTTTTTGTAGAATTTACATCAAAATTAGAGATTTTTGGCACTTCCAAAAGTTGCACAAGTTTCAACTTGTGAAAGTTTTAAATAAATTTAGATTTAAATTATTTTGCTGTGTTTAGGTAGCTTAAGTACACGTCTTCCGATTTGGCTTGACAGAATAGCTTTATATTCTAATTTTGGAGAGTAATTACCAATACAACGTATATGTTCCCAAATGGGAACATCGGCGTTTGGGGTATAGTATTTGAGGGGATTTTTATAACATGCAAAAATTCAAGTTATTTCCTATTTTCTTAAATTTTTTGAACCTTTTATGTCTCAAAGGATTTAAACAGGTTGAGAATGGTGTTTTAAATTCAAAAATATCTAATTTTTATTTTTTCACCTGATTTATGGAGCAATAAATTCCAAATCTTTACAACAGATTCTTACAGAGTATGTTTTTCTAACTCCCCGATCGATTAATTTTCAGTAATTATCAATTGAGGTTATGCAAAGAGCATATTTGGAGTGATTCTGAGGATTTTCGTATATATTTTTGTTTAAGTACTTTTTTTACATAAAAATTTTAGGAATAAGATTGAAGAATTTTGAAAATAAGGAAAAGTGCGTACATCTAAAAACACTCTTCTAAAATAAGTTGGATGTCAGATATTTGTGGTTCAGTTTGGAATCTTCCATGAGAAACACAGCTTTAATGAATGAATGGAGATAATTATGATTATCAATTTTGAAAGCTAATTAGATTTGAATGCAATTAGTGGATTTTATGCTAGATATCCGTAAGAACCGTAATTAAAACTAATTTTTCTCACAGAAACGTAACTGTTTAGCTTCGAAGAGCATGGGAACACTCTTATGTATTTTTTACACCAAAATATTACCCACAGTGCAAGAAAAATTTACGGAAAAGCTTCGCGTACGTAATAAATATGTCAATTTTTTCTTATGAAAATCTATAAAATGTTACTCAATCGTCCAAGTATGGATAATAAAAATGAAAAAAACAGTCCAAAATCATAAAAATGTCCATAATTATTGAGTAGAAACCAATTTCAATTATTTTATTTTAATTAATTGTAAAATATGTGCCTTTTGGAAATCCCCCTAAAAACTTCACCCCAAACGCCAATGTTCCCAAATGGGAACATCCTCAAAATCATACTAAGGATTTTTTTTCCACCAAAAAATGACTAGAATGGTTTTAGTAATGATGAAACAAGCCATTTAAGCTAAAAATCAGAATCTTTAATACGAAATTTGAATTGCGGTGTTTAAAAGGTTAATAGCATCCTCCAAGGATTGAGTTCTGACTGTAAGTGAACTTCAACTGCTTAAAATTTCCTTTCTGTCTTACTATAAGTAAATCGCAGTCGTAGTAAAAAAAGCGGTCGCTATCCGCGTTTTTTAGATTAATTTGGTATTGTATCTCATTGTACACTTTAACAACATGGTGTCGCTAGAGCAGCACACCCTAAAATTTTAGCTATGAGCCACCACGGATATTAATTTAAAAAAGTTAGAGAAAGAAATGGGTGAAAGAAAAATTAACAATAAAAGTGAACATACTTGTGATTCTTCCGCCAATTGGCGGAAATCCGCCAATTTGCTCACCAAAATTAAAATCCGACAATTTGATTTGCAAAACTGAAATTCCACTTTCTTATTTTCCAATCGTTTTATACTGAAAACTCTGACCGCTAGTGTGGTGGCCTAGTACTAAATTTTAAGATCGAAAAAAAAAATTAAAAAATATCAAAGTTATGAAAATTAGTTAAGATTTAAGCCAAAAAATATGAATCTAGCATATCGAATCCCGTCTTGTGGGCATGGGCGGATTTAAGGGGGTGCAACGCACCCCCTTAAAAATTCCATTTTTATAGGGGAAATCATGTTTTCAAAGTCATCAGGGATAGCTTGCCCCCCAAGTTTTCTAGTACGCACTCCCAGGTTTCACCATCTAAATCCGCCCATGCTTGTGGGTCATGCGCCATAAAAACCCAACCAACCTAGATCTCAGGAAGTAGAAGCCGATGGACCGCCTATACTTAAAATGAAGAAAAATTTAGGTGTCATCGAATTTTTTAATATTTTCCGCCAATTTTTTGTCTGTGTAATCACATGTATGAAGTGAAGCATAGAAATATTTATAAATGGACAAAAATAGTAATTTTTAAAATTTGACTTACCAATATTTTGATTTACTGGAATGATTACTTGATCTTTAACAAAGTGTTTTAGTAATCTTAATTATATGGAAATAAGGCACAGCTTGGATAAGCGTCGACCAGCCGCCATGTTTACCCACAGCTCAAATGATAACACACAACAATATAGATCTAATTTGAGCTGTGAGTAAACATGGCGGCTGGTCGACGCTTATCCCAGCTGTGCCGGAAATAACACTAAGAAATGGGCAAGAATGCATGATCTAATTAGTCATCATTAAAGTAGTCTATTGCTGTTTTGCTTCACAAAAAAGTATTTGTAACTTAAAGATTAATTGTATACTTATCATCTTACTTATTGCAAAGGATATCAATATTACTATTAGAAAAAAACAACACAGAATGAACAACTAAACATTTATTTTGGATAAAATGAAATAAAAGAAAAATACATGAAAAAGAAATGGCACAGCTTCGAGAAGAGTCGACCAGCCGCCATGTTCACCCCCAGCTCAAATAATGACACGCAACCATATAGATCTAACTTGAGCTGTGGGTAAACATGGTGGCTGGTCGACTCTTATCGCAGCTGTGCCAGAGAAAATTACATAGAAAAAAATAGAAACAGGTGGAGATAATGCATAGAAAAAAGAATAGAAATGTAAACATATCAAGAATAGAAGGAAGGTTCATAGAAAGCACAGATGGAATTAAGAATGAGAAATTAAACATAGATACAAAAAAAAGAAATTTGGAATAGATGCATAGATAATACATTGAAAGTACACATACTAGTAATATTGTTATAGTAAGAAAGAAAATAAAAGTACAGATAGCATGTTTAGGATTAAGAAACAGGTAGAATCACATCGAAATAGAAATTAAATGTTTGTTCTTAGAACAATACTCTTGTGGTAGTATAGCTACCTAAACTAATATATAAATCCAGACTTGATATGTAAAAAGCACGTAGGTATATATACAACAAAATATTTTAAGATAAGCTAAATAAAAGTTAAATGTAAAGGTTAAAGTTGCGTTTAAGAACTGTTAGCTTGGTTAAACGTTAAAACCAATAACAAACATACCGAAGCTATCAACACTTCGCATACTACATGTTGTGATCTGGATTGAAGTTCCTTCTAACTGAAAAGAGTTTATAATTGAGACAATAATAAATAAGCCTTCAAATATAAACTCCATTCAGTATCTTAATCTAGATGGTATTCAACAAGCAAGGCACAAAGCATTTCTGTTCTCGTTTTTTATTCATCGTAGATCGTAATTGTAAACAAAACAAAGATATCAACACGGGACGGGCGGGACTACGAGACCGTACGGATCATAGATAATAGTATCATAGAGAGTGGGAACAAGCGATCTTTCGCCACCTGGATTTTTGCGCCTTTTTTGGGCTCACTTTTTTATAATGGTGTCTATGAGCGGTAAACACACTATACTACTACTACTATACGCGGGAAGTTTGATTATCATCCAATCTTTTGTAATATAAGCGATTCAAAAGGCGGGCGGAAGAGCAGATATCCTTCTTGAAGAATAAGACTTCTGACAGCTAAAATGGCCCTTGGTGGATACTGACAAGATCCTATTCATTCTCATGAAGCCTCTCCCTGGTGATTTATGATGGCCATTTATTTATATCTTAAGAGTTTGATGGCTCTTCTGTGTAATGGATGGGATAAACATTTCATAACAGCATATAACAGGCGTTTAAAATTACTCTTTTTTGAATTCAAGATGTATCTATGGCGTTTCAATATATCGAAGGGTTACTGTGGATACATAGGTAATAGATACTTCCGAAGAAAGAACGAATTTATTCATTTTAGTATAAATGTTTATAGCTTAGAGATGAGAATTTGGTCTGTCAAGTTGCGAATTAAATTTTTTCTGCTAAATTGTTGTTATTATTATGTTTATTTTATCATTTTTGAGAGGATAGGTAGTAACAAAAAATTATTTTATAATCTGAGTAGTTAGTTGGTTGAATATGTTTTAGGCAAATGATGCAGCTATTGAGATCTAAATTCAAACGCTATTTTAATCAATCATTTAACCAACCGGCAAATTAATTAAGGTAATGAAACAGCGGTGTCGTAGTATTAATTGCCTTTCAATCCTTATTTCTCTACGAGCTAAAAAAAAAATCTACAAATTTGCTTCATGAAAGTGAAAGCAATTGAGACACTGGGTTTTACCCCGTTGCTCTACTCACTCCTGGAAAGGTTTCTGAATAAAAATAATTTAAAATCGAAGCATCCTAACAACTTCTTTTGTCCATTTTATGCTTGAAAATCAACATTCCATGCCTAACATCATGGCAAAACCATCAAATGTTGTAAATATAAAACAAGAAAATATGTGAAATTAATTGTTGTAGGTATAATATGGATTGTTGAAGATATAACATTGATTGTTGTAAAGATGAAAAAATTTTCACAGCCGGTTTCCATAATGTTAATAAAAACTTTCGAGCTTTTAAGCTGTGGTCAAAATTAAAAATTTATTTAAAAATTATTTAATGATTTTAAATAATTTTTAAATAAATTTTTAATTTTGACCACAGCTTAAAAGCTCGAAAGTTTTTATTAATATTATTGATTGTTGTATTTGAAATGAATTGTTTTAGCATTTATATAAAAATCTATCATTATTATACATTATAAAATCGATTATTATTTCTCCCTCTACCAGGCATATTGCTGGGTAACTCCTGGCCTATCACACAGTGCTACACATTTGGACTGGCGAAGCCAAGCCTGCCTGTAGCACACCAGATGATATTTATTAAAAAACTGAAACCTGGGCAAAACCCAGGTCAAGCGCTTTAGCAGCGCTAGTGTAATATAAATTTTTTAAATCTCAGCTCAGATCTTGCGCAATTATCGGAAAATCAAAATAAGCTTTACTTGATCGAAATATTCATAATTTAAAAGGGAAACGAACTAAATGGTTTTAACCCTTTATTTACTAAGTTATTTTCGCCGGAAGTTTAGTACTGGTGATGCGCCAAGTTTTTAGCGATAAAAATCACTATATAGTTACCCCAACTTATGTTAAGTGAATTATGTGGCTTCTAAATATGGTGCCAAATAGCCAAAACTCGCCAACCATCCAGCAGCAGTTCTAAACTTGAGCCAGTGGTACTCACAAGTACCGTCGGTAAATAAAGACTTAAGTCTCTAATAACATTAAGATAATATTGTATCAGGTGTCATAAAAACGAAAAGTAATCAAATTTTTAACAGTTAACAGGCTAGAGTTTTTATTTGCTTTCAAAGTCAACTCAAAGACATTAATTAAATTAACTCAAATAAATGTTCCTTAGGTAATACCTCATAAAGGTACTACTTACAATAAATACTTTTAAGGCTACTTGTCATTAAATGGAATATTTATAACATTCTTTTAAATTATTTTACGAATTACCTTCAAATTTATCCCCCTCCTCATTCAATTATTATACTCAGTCAGTTTTCTTTAATTACCTCATTACCAACAACAACAACACAAAAAAGCAAGCATCCTTTTTATCTCCCTCGGTCGACTTCAAAAAAGATCCTTTCATAGTAAACTCAATTTTCAAAATTAATAACATGTAAACAATATGTAAACTTTTTAATAATAATAACAACCTTCCATTATCTGCAGAGGGAGCAAAGCAGAAAAAGCAACTTAGCATGCGAGGGGCCAGCAGCAACCGCCATGCTTTATTTACTTCTTCATCATTACACGCTTTCCGTTCTGTTCTGGGAAAAAGGAAATTGGATTCAGCGGTATAACGAATGTAAATTGAGAGATTTGGTACCTGTCCAGGCCCTCTCTCCTTTTTCCCGGGAGAAACGGGAGAGGGAGTTTTATCCGGGATGAATGAAATCTAAAAGCAGATAAGCCCGGGAATCTCGCAATCTGAAACCAGTCGGGTTTTATCCGTCCTTTTTTTTTCTATAAGAAGCCTTATTTCTATTTATTTGATGGATGTTTCCCTGGGTAGCAAAGACCGGTGTTGAAACGATATCGGCCAATATCGTGAGTACCTATAAATGCTATATGTTCTGTGGTATTTTTAATTTTTATCAATGACTGTTGTGTGGAGTGGAGTGGATTAGGATAACACGTATAAGTGGGGAAAATAATACATTTTGTGGCTTGATATCTACAAAATTTGTGAAAACCAAAATTAATGGAACACGAATTCAAAACACTAGTCCCAAGTTAAAGTCCAAGTTAATATTTGAGTAAGACTAGTAAATCGAGTAGTAGTACTAGTGAATCCACAACAATTCATAAAACTGGAAATATGAAATAGAGCATTTTCAATCACATGACTCGGACCTAGCAACGGCCTTAGCAACAGATTGTTTGACTTACAGCAAGAAAATAACTGGTCGTGACGTCAACTGAAAACACTATATTTGATTTTTTACCCTCTTTTTCATTCAATGTTGGATACATGATATTTGCCAACAAAACCAATACTTATAGTAATTTTGACTGGGTTGTTTTGAGAAAGGCCAATATTTAAAAAACTACATTGGCCGGTGTTGCTACCTGGAGATGCTTACGACATTTTACGCTCCGTAAAGTCTATGCTCAAGAGTTATCTTTAGAAATAGCCATCATGCATGAAAATATAAAAGTCTAGATTTTACTAACTTGATTGTTATTTATGAGTTCAGTAGTTCAGTTACGCTACTCGGGATGTAGTTTTCGTGCTTATCGAGGAAGTACAAAATCGAAGAAGAGGATAAAAGTAGTTAAAAGTGTATCTGGTTGAAACGTTTGTCTTTAAAATCTTTGCGAATGTATTTGTGTAAAATGGGTTTAGGTAGATCCGGAATTATTTTTTTAATTTTACTAAAAAATCGAAATGATTATAATCATTGCATAAAAATTATTTCAAAATCTAGTCATATGAAGATCAACATGTGATCACTGAATGCATTCTATTAACTCTGCATTTTTCTTTACCTTTTTATAGCCTTTTATTATATTTTCAAGCATCACTCACCTATCACTTTCTGTAACCAGTAAAAAACAAAAAAATCAAGTTTAAATATGCTAAATACCTGAGCATTTTAAAGTATGATAAAAAATGAGGTGCTCTTAACATCTCTGTATAAATAAAAGGCTAACGGGCGATGTGTGTGTGTATGTATGTATATATGTATGTATGTATGTCCGGGGTAATCTCTTGAAATAGGCCGCGGACCGAAACCAAACTCGACGTATAGACGTATTCCGAGTCGGGGAGTAACTTGGGATAGTTTTCAAAGCTTTAAAATCGAATAATTACGAGTAATTAGCGAATTTATAGCCGAAAACGCTTATTTCTCCATTTCTCTACTAGAGCAGATCTGCTCGACTCACTATTGTTAACGAGATGAAAACCTTCAAATATCAAATATTTTAACAGGAAAAACTCGATAATTGTCCATTTAAAAACTATATCAGTTGTAAAAACACCAAAATAAATTCAAATAATTAATTTTGAAACGTTAGTTTGCCCTATTTTAAGATGTTTTCCTTTAAAATTTAAATATTTATGGAAAAGTGTAAATTTTCTTCATGGAAAACGACTTGAAAATAAAACATTGTTTCAAATGAAGCGGTTCACTAGACTTTTAAATTTACTAGATCTTTTATTATTGTTTCAAATTTGTTATTTTTGTTCACTAGACTCATTAATTAACTAAGAAACATTGCCGAGAACACCGGGAAAAGGAAAATTACCGGGAACATCGGGATAGGAAAAAAAAGTACCGGGATTACCGGGACATAAAAATTATCTCGATCATAAGGATAGGAAAATTATCGGGAACATCGGGATAAGGAAAATGATCGGGAACATCGGGATATGAAAAATTACCGGGAACACCGGGATAGGAAAAAGGCGTCTGGGATACCGGGATGATTGGTAATTGCTGATTTAAAAATTATAAATATATTTTGAGAAAGTTTAATTTAAAAAAAATTATACACTCCACCCGTGCAAGGCCGGGCATATCCGAAAAGAAAAATTACCGAGAACATCGGGATAGGAAAAAAAAGCACCGGGATTACCGGGACATAAAAATTACCTCGATCAGCGGGATAGGAAAATTATCGGGAACATCGGGATAGGAAAAGTACCGGGAACATCGGGATAGGAAAAGTACCGGGAACATC
This sequence comes from Tetragnatha versicolor, assembly GCA_024610705.1. Classification (NCBI taxonomy): domain Eukaryota; kingdom Metazoa; phylum Arthropoda; class Arachnida; order Araneae; family Tetragnathidae; genus Tetragnatha; species Tetragnatha versicolor. The sequence goes on along the minus strand of JANDEH010000017.1, from coordinate 11,254,650 downwards.
GGGATAGGAAAAGTACCGGGAACATCGGGATAGGAAAAGTACCGGGAACATCGGGATAGGAAAACTACCGGGAACATCGGTATAGGAAAATTACTGGGAACACAGATAGGAAAAAGACATCTAGGATACCGGGATGATTGGTAATTGCTGATTTAAAAATTATAAATATATTTTTAAAAAATTTAATTTAAAAAAAATATATACACTCAACCCGTGCAAGGCCGGGCATATCCGCTAGTATTACTATAAAATTCAAAACAACGCTTATCATACATTATTGAAAATATTAAATATAGTTTCTTTTAAATTCTTCTTAATTTGAATATCCTCTGGGATAAAATTAGGCGAGAAAGAACACTTCTGGACAGTTTTATTGCCCCAACTTAACTATTTCCTAAGTAAAAATAAAATATAAGAGTATTATATTTTTCAGGTTTAGATGAATTTTAGAAACTAAATGGTTACTCTCTTATTTATTACTTTTTTTCTATTTAATGAACAAAAATTAATCCAGCTGCTTTATTTATAACGATGATTCCTTTTTATGGTTAAGCATTTACTATAATTTTTATTTTTATTTCTAGAAAACTACTTTAAATAAAACTTGGTAGGAGTATTGTTCCCCCATAACTCTTGCATATTTTACACCGAGAGTGATTTAAACTTACTATAACAGTATATCCCAGTTTATTTTACAAGTAGGTCAAAATTTGTCAGGTTTTATTTTGTTAAGTTGTATATTTATTTTCTTCTCGGAAAACTTTCTTGGCTAAATTCTTCTCCTAACTATTATGTGTTTCTCAGAATATATCTAGTCACTATAAATGAATTCTTTTCTGTTTTCTGACTGGAATGGGACACATTTATATTCTATGCATGCATCAGTAACTCAAGTAACCATTGAAGTGAATTTATACTGTTTTAGGGCGTTTCAAAAGCCACCCGAAGATATTTTAGTATTTGAGAAGAAGTTGAAGTAGTGGGTTATGAGACACAACATTTTTCAATATATGTGTCGGCTTTCTAGCGCTGCTTTTTTGGCTTTACTTGAAAACCAATTTATATTTTTGAACAAGTTTCAAAGATTAATTTTTAAAGTATTTACTTTTATAATATAACGATATGGTTATGCAATTTGAAAATAAATTTAAAGCACCTATCTTTCCTCGGATCATTTAGGTTTTTTGTAACACTCTGTTTTCTTATATTTATCTTTATTGATGCAAATTCATTTAAATTTCAAATTTTTAATTTACATTTACTTTTAACCAATGGCATCTACTTACTTTTCAAATAAAAACGCTATTTAACAGTTTACGGCCTTTTTTGCTGATGATTTTCAAATCCTCATATATTTAAACTTGTGATTCTTAGATGTTAAGTACCAAGAACCTCATGAGACATAATTTCACTGACTTTGAAAACCCCTTTCTTAATTATATTCCCACAAGAGTGCAACACAAACACTTAAAAATGTTTTAAAAAATGTAATCCTTTTATTCTGGACCGTCCAATATAATCAATAAATCCTACGAAAATATAAGCCGACTACGACTAAAAGGGTTAAAGTTAGTTTACTTTAAGTTATAAAAAATTTTTGGTTATTAGAACCTTACCTATGCAACAGTTACGAAAGAATTATATAAAAAGTGAAATTAAGCTTAAACTTTTATCCTAATGCATTATGATTTTCTGCAATTTGTTTCGTGCAAATATTTTTTTTGAGTCACTATATAAATTAAAAATTAAGGGATATAACGGAAAAAAATAATCATCTTTGGAAAACTTAATCTGCTAGAGCCAACTAATTAAATTGATACGTTTGAGTACAGTCACTAAACTGAGTGCTAAAATATTCTCACAACACAAAAAAAATATTTGACTTCTTATCGCAGTTTTAAGTCTTACAAATAATACACTTTCCTTTTGACTCTAAGTACTTTTGAGGGGACAAAAATCACAATCATGGGAATGCGATCGAAATGGCGCAGCTGAAAGCACAACTTCAGTTTTAAATATATTCGCATTTTCCGCTAAAATACTCATCACAAAACCCGTGCTGCCTTTTATCCTGGGAAAAAGAAGACTAAAAGAGTGTCCCTGCAAAGTATCGTCAGTATATTCCAATACAACATTCGCACATGAAAAGTTAATCTAGTTTAAGTGCTAATCTAGCTTAAATACCGCATTGAAACAATACTATATTTATAAGCTAGATTAGCACTTAAACCAGATTAACTTTTCATGTGTGAATGTAGTATAAGGATGGTTATCCTAAATAATTTTAATGTTGGTGGGAGTTGTATAAGTACCGTCAGTAGATAAAGGGTTAAATTTGTGTTTTTCTGTGTCTGAAATCCCGTCAAATCCTTATCGTTCTCATCACCTGAGGCCCATAGTAACCGGCCTGAAATATTCTTCCTTTTAAACATTTGGTTACCATCTTTGTTTACCTTCGTTTCATAAATTCGAATAGCGTGAGAGAGCTCCCGGTATGCGTTTGAGAACGTGCGTGTGGGCAAGAAGTTTCAAAATAGCGTCTCGTGCATATTTCGGAGAGGCATTTTCAACAATTTTCCCCGTCACTCAACTCGAAACACGGTATGGGGAAGTAAACGAGGAAACTTTTTTTTTTGCTAAAAAGTCAAAAAATATTTGAGAACAATGAAATTGTTTCAATACGCCCAAAATAGGGAGGTGTTTTATATTTTCCTTATTTGTTGCAGTGAAGTAATACATACTGCTTAACCAACGATAGTACTTCGAAGAAAATATTGATCATCCTTTTGGCAGAAAAGTGTTTAGTATGCACTGATGTATTTTAGCTATCATGATATTCATTATTAAAGGTTCACAAAGAAGCATTATTGGAACTAGACACAACACGTGGATTTTGTATCAGGTCAATGCTCTTGGTCATAATATGTTATATGTATTAAAGAAATTTTTTTCGGAAAGTCATGGTAGTAACTGAATAAGGAATATCATCTTTATTCAGGTGAGTTACCACTAAGCGATATATTTCCTATATAAAGTTTGTGCTTTATGGTACTTTCTGGAAAATGGGGTCGAAATAACAGTTGCTCAATATGATAGTAACGTAAGTTCAAAATTTAAAAATTTGATATAAGAAAGGGGTTTTATTTTCATAACCTCTATACAAGGGTGTCCAAAGATAACTTTCCACACCCTTTAACTTTTGAACCCCTAGAGATATAGTCTTAAAAGTGGTGTGTATAGTAAAATGACCATGCCCTATCGAATGCAACGACTTCCAACGTCCCCTAGGGTCAATGAAGTTTCTAATTTTCGCCTCACGAGAAACGTTTTAAGACGTAAAAATTACTTAAGTTCTACCTAATTGAGCGTGCGTTATAAGGGTTTTATTCTATGTATTTTTTTTGCAAAAGGTGGCTTTTCGTACTAAATCGATGCTGCTCTGCAACTTTGCAATGGACTAATTTGGCAAATGTCTAAAAGTTTTAAAATGAAAATCATAACTCCTAAAACTGAAGCTACACTGTAAAAAATAATCCTGCAAAAAAACAGAAAATTTCTGGCAGCAAAAGTTGCCAGAAAAAATTTGTAAGTCGAAAAATCCTGTAAACAGAAAAAAGCTGTAACCTACAGGTAAATGCTGTAAAAAGGAACTTTCTGTCAAGTGAGCTACAGATTTTTCTGTTGCCTCTCAGTAATTTTCTGCTTGTGCGCATGCGTGTAAACTTTTTTTAGTTGAGCTTTTTTTTAATTTTAATCAATTAATATCCGGGGATAGAACCCAGGACCTACCGCATGCTAAGCGCTCACGCTACCACTGCTCCAAAGAAGATTCAGTATAATGTTGCCAATAGCTGTATTGGTTTTCGATGCAGTAAGTTTCTGTTTAAGTACAGATAAGCTAAAAAACTAAAAAAAAGCTGTTTTTTTACATAAAATAAATAGAAGTGCGGTGGGAATGTTACATGACATAATATCTCTGTAAACATAAAGTCATTGTTATTGAAAATTTCTGTTTTTCTACAGTTTTTTTTTACAGTGTAGGGGGTGTTAAAGTTTATCGCAGTAAAAGGGCATGTTCATTTTACTATACCTAGACACCAGTTTTATGACTATATCTGTAGGGGTTCAAAAGTAAAAGTGTGCGAACAGTTATCATGGGACACCCTGTATAGTAAGGTTGTAATACTGTATATTAGGTGGGGCTCGCATCCCTGCAATTTTTTGCAATTTATCCCTTTCGTATGAAAGAGAGAAAAAGTGGTAGAAAGTATAAAAGTAATTGACTTTCGGTGACTTGTTTACAGAAAATATTTTTCAGAAAGCGAAAGATTTTGTATTAGTGAGCATTGAGTAGACTCTGAATAGCCATGTGTTTGATTTTATTCTTCGTTGCTTTTCTTATTTATTCATTTGCTTGAATTAGACCGGAAGAAGTAAACAAGAAAGAATGAACGAGAGAGAGGAGAGTAATGTGACAAGGGAAAATGGGAAAGAAGTGCGAAAAGAATGAAAAGACGAGGATGAAAAGAAAAAAAAAGAAAGACAGTGTGTTTTGAAGAACATACTGGTATCAGAGTGTTTGTCCCCTGACATGATGCAATCTCTGATAAAATGCAAAAATTTGCTAAGAAATGGAAGGATTGTAAAAGTTATCTCACATACTTTATTGGTCGTATATTTCAAAGTACGTAAATGTAAGCTAAAGAAACAACTGAAACTCCAATATAGTAGTATGTTTCTACTCCACTTCGCCTGAAACATTACGTTATAAGCCTCCCTTTTTCCCAACGAAATACTCTTCCGCCTAACAAGTATAATTGTACGCCTTTTGTCTGAATAAATTACCGAACTAATAAATTCATTATCCCTTAAAGAAAACAGAGTAAAGGAATAAGTAAAAACAAATCTTCCATAAACGTTTCATTGATGAAAACAACGCTTGAGTTAACCCCGCTTGAATTATAACTAATGACAAAGCGTTCTCACATTACTAAAAGAGTTAAACCGATTTTATCTCATAAGTACTTAATGAGAACGAAGAAGACTGCGTGACCGCCTTGTCTAAGCATCTTCTACAGAAGAGGTCAGGCGCTTTTGCATACTTCAACTCGCTTTCTTGCGGCAGTAGTAGTGACAAGCACACATCGCCGATTAGCATTTTTCGAAACATGTTGGCTAATGGTTTTTTTGTTGTGTGTCATGGTTAATTTCCTTCCTCGGTATACATAAGAGAGAATGCCTTTTTGTAAGGCATTCTGTAAGTAGTTTTTAATGGGGAAAAAGTCTGCTTTCCCACATGAGAGATGTAGCTTTTCATTGTGAGCGGAATATATTGGTTTATGGTTCAGAGGGTTTGGGGAAAGATTGTGTCTGTAATGATGGTTAAATTAAACTAGTTTAGTGTGTATCAAAGTTGCAGTTTTAGGATTAGAAAGAAAAATGCTATTGAATCATCATCAAATATTTATACACATAAGGGGGTTTCCAAAGCTCTTTTAGCTTTCAAACAACTCTTTAGAAAGGCACGGACGCTAAGTATGCTTATAGTAGCAATGCCATGCTAAAAATATAGAGTTATTTACATCATTCCTAGCAGTAAAATAAGAAATTCTTTTAGTAATCCTAGAAAAAAAATAGAAGACTAAAATTTTCATTTTTCGATTATTTTTAAATGAACCAATGGTGAATGATTTTCCCAAGTGTTACCAAACCATGCAGTTTTTAGACATCTAGCGGAATAAAGATAAAATAAAATTTTAAGAAAGAAATAAAATTGTTAATTCATGAACATTTTCTTTTTTGAACGGAATTTCAAAACACATTTAAAATCAGATAAGGATGTCAAATTCAATGACCGTTTTGGTAAGAAAACTGCGATTATACAGGATATTTTTTAATATTCGTAATTAACATACATAATTACTAATTAGGTTCTTGAAAAGTAACAAAAAATATAAAATTTTTTTGTTAGGTTTGTTAAAAACTTCCAAACAATGAGGTATTATTGAAGGGAAAGTTATTTTAAGGGTACAATGGACGTTTAAATTCACTTTAAACATTTTCTAAAAATTTTGAAGCTATTGCTCTGAAATTTTTACATTATTTGAGCATTAAAAACCAAATACCACAAAAAGTTTTTCTGCAAAATCATTTGTAACATTTTATTCATTTTTTATTTTTTTAATGTTCCACAGGCAAACTAAAATTTATTTTAATTGATTATCCTCTTGGAGTTTTAAATAGATATTTTAGTGCCATTCAATATTTTGCATGTGCTAATATATTTACTAAAAAATCTATAACTACTAGATTTTTAGTTGGAAATATACAAAAAATCATAAAAAATTACTTTAATTACATCTATATTAAAATCTGACAGACACATATCATTCAAATATGCAAAATATTGAATAGCACTAAAATATCTATTTAAAACTCCTAGAAAAATTTAGTTAAAATAAGTTTTAGTTCGCCTGGAACATTTTAAAATTTGAAAAAAAAACACATTTTAATTTGTTAAAAAAAATTAAAAATTGTTTTTTTTGGAAAAATTTCAGAGAAATAGCTTCAAAATTTATGAAACTGATTTTAAACATACATTTTACTAGGGCTCGACCGATGGCAGTTTTTTGGCCGATGGGCCGATGCCGATTGTTTGAAAATTTCCATCGGCAGACCGATGGCCGATGTTAATTATTTGGCCGATTGCCGATGCCGATGGCCGATGCTTAAGGCCGATTGTAAAAAATGCACACCCTTTGGCATTATTCTTTTTATAAATTCTTTAAAACCTATCGCAGAACTAGAAATGAAATCTTTTCTTGAATAAATTTTTGGGCAATTATTTTCCTTGAAAACTTTTTTAACTTACAAATAAATAGCAATTTAAAATTTGCCTTCTGAAGTACTTTCAGCTTATTTTGAGACCCTTTGGGTTACATCTTAAAAGAACAGTTCAATGCAAAACCACAAAATTTCCTAAGGCAAAGCGTCATAGTTTCAAGGGGGCGGAAGTACTCCCCAAAAACATTTTTAAAGATTCCCCTTTTACCAAGAGTTATATTTCCTTTTAAATCTCTTAAGGGGACACCCAAGAGGAGGGGGCAATTGGTTCCCGGTTCCCCCTAAATGACACCCATGCTGGTGTAAGTTCAATTTAAAACTACATTTGGAGCAAGATGGAGCAGAATCACATTTTTTGTCAATCGCTTGATGTTATTCTGTTTACTGCGAAAAACATCGGCCGAACATCGGCTTTTAGATGTTTTTTTAGGCCGATGGGCCGATTTTTTCTCAAGTTAACATCGGCCGCCGATGTCTAGGCCGATGGCTATTTTTTCAAACAATCGGCGCCGATGCATCGGCCAAACCGATGCATCGGTCGAGCCCTACATTTTACCCTTAAATCCATTTCTAAGTTATGGTAAGTTCTAAAAACACTGACATGAAGGCCTTAAATTATCACTTTTCGATATATGATATTCAATCTGCCAAAATTATTTCCAACCACTTATATCCTTTTTCCTATACAACAAAACTACCTTCGGAATGTCTGCCTTTAGAAACCTGGATAATAGGAAAATACATTGTTTTTTTACTTTATCACCACTCAGTCAACTAAGACCTGTTGATGCAGCAGCATTCGACAAACACCTGATGTTCTTCTTTCCATATGCGGTACAAGTAGCCCCACTGAAACAGGTGAAGCAATGAGGTCGTTCCTTATAATAAGTATTTGGGTTCCAGAACAAACGAAATGCTGTATGATTCATACGAATATCACGCTACTATATTAAGCTATCGCGTGCACTAAAAACGTGGTTAGCCTTGATTAAAGAGCAGTTATTGACACGCTAACTATCACACATTAGTTTGATATATTTATTGCATCAGGCTTTCTCTTTCAAGTCGTTTGAACAACGCAGATATTTTTATTGATCATATAGGGTTGGTTGGGGGTAAGTGGAACCCCTTTTTAGGAACGCTACATTTCTGAAAGTCAATAGAAAAAATTCGTTGGTTAAATTTAAACTTAATATCTAATTATATTAAATACTATATTAATAAACAAAAATTCTTAATAGTTTCTAAAATAATGCTTTACATATTTCTGAACTGGTCTTGTTTTTTAAATAATCAGATGGTATTCCACTTCAGCGTTAGAAATTGGGAAAAAATCCACTGGAAATTAAAAAGGACAAGTTTAAATTATTATTATAAAGTAACTATCGCACTGAATGTGAGTACCAAATAGTAATGTTAAAAAATAATACATATTCAATAATAAGTTACCAGCTGTTAACATAAAATTTTATAAAATAATTAATAAAATAAATTTATGAGAAATAGCACCAAATAATCAAATAATTTTGAAAATATCTTATTTATTAAATATTTTTTCTTGATTAAATAATATTTCACTAACTGACATGCAAACATACTCTTCTTGATTTAATTGACATAAAATTGGATGCAATTGCACTAATTGACAAAAAATAAGAACTCTTCTTGAATAAATGATATTTCACACAAATTAATACATAACTGGTGAAGGGAGGGATATTTTTTCACCACTCGTCCGGCGGACCAGTGATTTTCTGATTCCACTGGTCCGAGCCGTTTTATAGTTGTCCCGGACCAGCAATCCAGTACAATTTCAAACGCTGCACTTACCCCATAAGAAGGTGTAAGTGGGCCAACAATATATCGTCGGATTACAGGAGAAGGACACAAATAAGTCACATCTGGTTATTAATAATAAAAATGTTCATCGGGCTGTTAAGGCCGTGTTCAAGGTGATAAAATTGGGACATTTAGACCCCAACAGCGGGGGTCATCTTCAGCCAAAGAACCTTCAACCTTCATCAACCTTCTCATCTCCAACCGAAGAGAGAAAATCGCTGGTTCATTAATGTGTGAGAGGTTACGCCAAATTTGGCGATATCCGATCACTTTCTTTGTTACATGGAATTTCACCAACACACTGACCGCTTTACAGCTTGGAGAGATTTTAGGAATCTGCTCACATTCGTTAGCAACGTTCTACCGCTTTCAAAAAATCTCCAAAAATGCATATCTCATGTAAGCCAACGATACATTATTATCTAATTAGATGACAGATAGGGTTGTTTTTTAATTAACTTCCGTTTTGCTCCTGAAAAAAAAGTAGTAGGAATTTCGAAATAATTTTGCTACTGGTAGATAGGTACATCCTTGAGGATCAATTTCTTTCATTACTGGAAAGAATCGAACATTTTTTCTATTATTCATCGAATTTACAAGCGCGCTCCTCAAACTTATTTCCCGTCAACCCATAGAGAATTTCTCTTTTTTTAAACTTTGTTCGAATTAACAATAGACAATCGGCAGGCAGGTGATTTTTGCAGCATGCTATTTTGGATGTTTAAAACCATATGTTTTGCATCTGCCAAGTTCCAGGCATTGTGGATTCTGGAGTTACAGCCATAATAAACAAGGCAATATCGATAGATTCGCAGGCAAAGTGTGCGCTGAGGGGGAAAACGGCTGTCCGAACCGATGCGAAGCTCAACGAAAAATCAAACTTTTCATGAAGCGGAATCGAAAAACTGGTGAAATGGTACGTTAAATGGTCTATTTAAAGGTGATTACGATGAAAAGTAATTAAAGATGTTTGTAACTTTCCGTAATAACCTTATTTTTAAATATTCATTTGTTTTTTATTTTTAAACTGTCAAAAACGGGAAAATTTCGAAAAAGAGGATTTCTCTATGGGTTGGCGGGAAATAAGTTCGAGGAGCGCGCTTGTAAATTCGATAAATAATAGAAAATATGTCCGATTTTTTCCGGTAATGAGGGAAATTGATCCTCAAGGATGTACCTATCTACCAGTAGCAAAATTATTTCGAAATTCCTGCTACTTTTTTTTCAGGAGCAAAACGGAAGTTAATTAAAAACAACCTACTTTCAAATAATAATAATAATATAATAATATTATTTGAAAGTATCTGTCATCTAATTAGATAATAATGTATCGTTGGCTTACATGAGATATGCATTTTTGGAGATTTTTTGCATTTTTGGAGCTCGCTATCGCTCACCAACCCCCGTAGGCTGCACTAACTCACGTAGCACCTTTTAGAATGCTTCGCAATCCTTACAAAACCTTGTTCACTGAACTTCGAACTGTAACATTCGTAAAAACAATTAGCAGAATAAAACGTCAACCAATTTTCCAAAAATACGTCACAGGTCCTCTTAATAAATAACACTCTCTTAAAAGTTAGAATATTTATTGGTTCTAATTTATCAATAATTAAATCAATTTTTTTCCCTTTAAAATATCCAGCAAGTATAACAAATATCTACTGTTATTCAACATTCTCAAAAAACATACACCAATGAATCATTTCAATTCAATATTGTAGCTAGTAACAGATTCGTGATAAATGAATGATACCCAGCGTTTTATCATTCATTTTTTATTTCAACCCAGACTTGTTGAACAATAAATACCAATATAGAAGGAGACAAAAAACCTACTTGATCCCCCTCAATGTTTACTATTGATTTCTATTATCATACCTGAAATGTTATATCTGTAAGTCTTTAGAATACCTTAATCTTTGAATGCTATTTAATTTGGAAAGTACTCTAAAGTACATTTTTAAAACGTGGAAAAATTGTTTTATCATAAAATATGGCGTCCATTGGTTTGACAAAAGTTGTTTGACAGTGCTTCCTTTGTATGTGCGACCTTATCCGTAATCCTAAAAATGGAAATATAGTTTTAATTTGATAATTTTTTTTGAGAAATTCTAAAGAATTATTGCACATCCTCAAAAGAATCCGAACAGTTTGAAACCAAAAATATTTTATACGGATCAGTAATTAAAAAGAATTTCTCTGGACACCGTTCACCAAAAACTTTTTTTAGAATAGAGAGATTAGCTTTTACAGATAAAGTTGTTAATTCTACGCCAAAAGCTTAAGTTTGTTCTCTGTCAGCACATTCTTGCGAATATCTTACGATCATGTATATCTACGATATCTTATGTAGATATACATGTTATTTATGTTACAAAAGATAAAATCGTAATGTTATTCCGTTTACACAAATCATAAATCGTTTTTATTACAATATGAAAATGCATAGGATTACACTGGAGAAAATAATGCCCTGGAAATGATTCAATAGCGCTTTTACCTCTTACAGTTCACGGTTTACCTTATTTTATACGTTTTATGGTCGTCAATACGCTTAATACGTGTTATAGTTATTGTTATTAGGTATCGCGTTTTTACGTTTTGTAATTTTTCGTCCCTCTTGTTGACCACGAATGTTGATATTTATAAAAAATAAACTTTTTTCATTATAGCAATGGAAGAAGAAGAAATTTATTCGTGTTAGGCCGAAGCCCATTTACGAAGATTACAATAATACATGACATACAGTACATACATATATAATAAACAGAACTAAAACAACAGTCTTAAATTAATGATAATCACAGTGATAGATAAATAATATTAATCAAAACACAATAACAACAAACAACAATAAATAAAAATTAACTAAACTGAATTTTCTAAAGAAAGGCTCTCCAACAGGAACCGGTTCATTCTTTGGGCGGATTTGATGAAATATGCTATTAGGTGAGTTTTGCCATGTTTGTAGGAAAGAAAGTTCGAAAAGTGATTTCGGTAACTAGTTAACGAGGAGAGTATTTTGCACGATAAGGATCGTATACTTTGCATTCAAAAAACGCATGCTCCCAAGACTCTAATATATTTGCATTACAGAATTTACAAATTTGGTCGGGATGTATTTTAAATAATTTGCCTTCAAAGAATAAGGAATCTTGGCTTAATCTGAGTTGAAATAAAATTTTCTTCACTGTTATATCTAAAGTAGAATCCATATAGATTTCGATAAAAGGATTATGTTTGATATTTTTATATTTCTCATTATGAGTACTGTTTCTTAAACTAATTAGATCAAGCTGTTTCTATAACTTTCAATAATTTTGGGTAAAAATTTTTCAGCAAGATCAGAGTCCTGGGATAACCAGATAAAAGAGAAACCTGAATTATCGATTAAAGATTTAATTCCCAAGGACCAATTATATTTTACTGAGTCTGACTGGTTGTAAAGATATTGAAAATATGCAATTTTGGTAAATCTATCGTCGGGCATTTCTAGGATTCGGATCCAGAATTTTAAAATTAATTTTATGATAATGATTGAGAGGTTTGTCTGGCCGAGGTTTAAGCGCATGATATATCCAGGAGTATATAGCAATAAAGAAGAAACTTGAAGAAAAAGAGATTGAAATATGTATATATTCAATCTTAAAAAGAGATTGAAAATTTATTTCTTTACTTGCGCTTCCCAAACAAAACCAAATGAAAGAAGTTTTTAAGCGAACTAGAATATGTTTGGCTGTCGGTTGTTTTCTTGTAGGGGGAAAGTAATAAGGACAGAAAAACGAATGCCTATAAGTTGTAACAAAAACGTTACGAAAATTCGTAACTTAAGTAAAAATGAATATTATTTTAAAATAATTCTGCGAATAATTCACGATAATTATTTAACTTGTGCGATCTCTTACAACTCTACTAAATCGATCTCTTACAAACCACTAAAAATGCTGTAATTCTCCATATTTTCCAAATTAAGTAATAAAATTCATTTCATACACAGTTCACGCGATCAAGAGTAAACTTATTCATTATCATTATCAAAACGGACTATCAACATCTTTGAATAAGACCTTCTAGCTATTCACGTTTTGCACTGTATAATATCAATATTTTAATTGTATTTAATTTTTTTCTGTCAAAGCTTTTGGATAGAGATTATGTTCAGTAATATTTTTAAATATTTTTAACGCCTCTGCGAGCGTATTTCACGCATTGAAAATCATTAATACGCTTTTAAAAACTAGCCAGGCGTATTCTCACGCTTTGATTTTTTAACAAAGGTTTTGCTTAAAAAATTGCATGCCCCCCCCACCGAAATGGAAAAATAATATTTTTCTACTCAAACTTTTAATATTAAATAAATATTTTATTTAGAATGTTTAATGTAAAATAAATTATTTTATTTATAATGTTTTATATTTTCTGCTAATACTTAACAAATGCTATAATAAGGAAGTTGCATGTGTCAGATTTTCAAAAACAAACAAGTGTTCCGTATTGTTTTTTGTATCTTAAAATGAAATATCTAGTCAGTTTTTCAAAAAAATGTACAGGTAATTAAATATTTTACTTTAAAAGTGGAGAAAAAAACACGTGACTGAAAACGTTTATTGTTTAAACTATAAGATGACGTCAACAATAATACCATCAACTCCATTGCTTTACAACAATGTTTAGTATAAGATGACGTCACATCCAAACTCTTGGCGTTTTCGTGCGCTTTTAAAAAGGGGATTTTTGTTAATTTTTTTGACAGTCAAAAAATTTCTCGATCGGCCTCCAATTTTGGGTAGTTGCTTATTTTTGCAAGAGGAATCGATTAAAAAAATTTAAAAAAATCATGCAACTTCCTCATTGTTATATAAACCAAAATAGCATCCTCATTTTTTTCTATCTAATTTCAGCCATTAAAAAGGCGTTTTTTTAAAAGTATTTTTTCCTATATATGCAGTTTATGCTATTTCCGTAATTTACACCTAATAAACGAATTGCACGCCTCCTAAAAAGGTCAAGGGGTGTTTTTACTCCTCCAAAAAAAAATCCTAAGAATAACACTGATCATATTATATAATTGGTTCTTAAGTATTATCCTGTCGACCCCCCCCTCCACTATATTCGGAAACGTTATTAAAGCCCATGGACATTTTATAGATTTCTATAGCTCTGCCTCTGAATTTGACGGCCGCTAAACGGTCGATGGCATAATACGTAAGTACCTAACTATTATACGTATGCACCTACTTATCATCTTTCCATCCCTTAAATAATAGTATAGAGGGTAAGAAAGTAAAGCACACATGTTGTCTAGAAATCTCTTATATCTACCCTTGAAAGTGACAACCACGAACGTGTTAAGGAAGCCTCAAAAGGTCAAACAAATTCCAAACACGTTTTGTCTCGCACTCTATTCCATGACCTGCAGAGCGTAGGTATGTGATGCCCTTACTGCCCTTACCAGTGAGATAATAACAAAGTTACCAAAAACTTATTTATGGAAACACAACCTGATAAAAATATCTTTATTAGTTAAATTAAGTAATTTCCCATTCATAGTGTGATTATTATGTACCTATATAATTACACTGTAATAATCTAATTACTTATAGTATTACGGTATTTTGACAAGTGTTCGTCGACGTGGCTCAAAAATAGGTCTTTCAGCAAGTTATGGATGTGGTGGAAGCAGTCCATTCAAAAACGGCTGAGATAATTATATTTACTTTAGGTTGTTAATGACGCTTCGTTTGAGCACCTGTCACTTTATATGACAATAACTGGGGTCTCCATTTATAGATTCTTTAGATTAAACCTCACCCGATTAAAATGGCATTTGAAAAGATGGCAATTGTAGGTAATGATGAATTATTTTTGGAATGTTTTAAACATCAAAAATAGCATCTTAATTTCCTTTGTATTGCAAGAATATTTTAAGGAAGCAACGGTAAATTGATCGTGCTTTTTATCTGCCAAAACAAGTTTAAAATGCTATTCAGTTTTGCTAAATTCAATAAATTTTGGTACTTTACAGCAATGTTTATCTTAATTAAAATATATCTTTGAAATATCACCGAAATAGCTTTCCGACTGATTGAAAAATACTACTTCAATTGAAATACTATTATTCATAAGCTAAAACAAAATTCTAGCGATATTTCAAACCCAAAACTGGCATCCAAAACAGTTTGGTAATTTTTAACTGGATAAATAACGAAATATTACCTGAATTTTGATTATATATAAAGTTCAAATATTAAATCTTTTCGAGACGATAAATCCAATCCTAAGACATTTAAATTAATGTTAAAAATAAATTCGTAAATAGGTTTCTAAATAAATTTTTAAATACACTCATTTAAGTTTAAAATGAATTTTTGTTAGATAATTTAAAATGCATTTAAATAGGATTATTGCAAGTCTGAAATTAGAGCTTCACGCATACCAATCGCATATTATTTATCGAACGTATATTGATTATTGCAATCATTCGATAAAATTAGTTGTATCTAAACTCAAATGAATAAAATTTCAATAAACAAAAATTATTTTTCATTAAATATTCACCAACATTCATTTATAGTAATAATGATTATTTTTGTTAAATTGATAATGGAGGTATTCAGCTGTTGCATTAAAATACAATATAAAATTATACCTAAATTATATTTTTTGTGTGTCAAACGTAAATGATACCGCAGTTTTATATACCATTTTTATTATGCTGCGTTCCCTTCTTCTATGAATAGAATTCTTTTATTAAATCGAGTCATTATTCTGGGACATAATCACCCTATATTGCATTGGGTAGTCTCTTCTACACTGCATTGCTTCTCTAACATTGCCTAATAAAGAAACAGTCAGACTCTCCAGCTGTTTAGCTGTGCACACTTCGTTACACGTCTTCACTAATTGTCCAAAGCTTGACACTTTCAAGCATCGAAATCTTTCTTATGTGCTTCTTCCAAGACAGAAGAAAGTTTGAACTCGGGTATTATTATAAAAGAAAATAGAAGAAGGAAAAAAATTCCGCGGTAAGTGAGGAGGATATTTCTTTTCTGAGGAATTAAGCATGCAGTGAAGATTTATGACAGTTCTTATTATACACGCATCACCTGTTGGGGATTATCGATATAGTTCAAGGGGATAAAGTGATTTTCTGAGTGTTAAAATAGTTACGGTTTCAGTTGCGCCGATTTATTATCCTAGAGAATCGATAGTTAGATCCTTATTTATGTTATGTGCTTTTTGTAACAGTTTTTATTTAAAGATTTAAATTAATTTATTTGGCTATTTCTTAGACTAGATGACATAATATTGCGTGGTTTCAGGTATATATTGATGTGATACTATCTTCTTAAGGGAGATGTTTAAAAGTGTGTTGCACATTTTTAAAATATAGGAAAATTTTAGAAGCTTAAGCAATTTTAATTTTTTTTTCTATTTGTTCAAAATTGTTACGGAGCTTTTAAAAAACCTGATTATTCTTTGCATCAAAAGAAGAACTAATAATTTTTTTTTCATGACGGAAGTGGCTTATTTATGCTGAATAAGATAATCTAATGCACTCCTCTTATTTTCCAAACATTGATTTCTTTTTACTTCATCTCATATTTTATTACAAAAATGTATAAATCAATCTTTTACAAGAAGATAGTTACAGCAAATTTTTCAGCTACTATATCGTTAATGATTTCTTCACACAGTCATCTCCTTCAACCACTTCAGACATACACTCTTAAAACGAGTTTCAAAACTGTGTAAAAATTACTTAAATCTGAGAATGACACACACTCAAACTGGCTCCGATCCAAATTTATTCAAATTTGATAACATGCATATACTCATTTCTGAAAATGAGCAGTTACTAAGAAAAACACCGCTTATTTTTTGGGTTAGTGCAAGACATTCTCATGAATCGGAGTG
The DNA here is from genome assembly GCA_024610705.1 of Tetragnatha versicolor. NCBI lineage: Eukaryota > Metazoa > Arthropoda > Arachnida > Araneae > Tetragnathidae > Tetragnatha > Tetragnatha versicolor. The sequence continues at coordinate 11,238,048 of JANDEH010000017.1, read as the reverse complement.
GGACGAGTATCACTATGACGTTCAAAATAGTTTTATGAATTTAGTGTGATATCGTAAGTTGTGTTGCCGAAAATTGAATTTCATCAAGCAGCTTCCCCAATAATTATAATTTTTGAACATAAGTTAAAACTATGTATAATTTGAGTTGTGACTATTGAATTGTTTAAAATTGAGTGTCTGGTGTTTCAAAATTGAAAACATTGGGTCGTCTTATTTGAAACAAAAAGTTTCATACCAAAATGAAAACATCCGATTAGGGGACATCCATAAATTACGTGAGGTCAAAAAGGGGGGGAGGGGTTTGGAAAAATCTCACCAAATCTCACCAAGGGGGGAGGGGGGTCGATTAAAATCCCACGTCAACTTTTTAAGTTAGAAATTATACGATTTTCTTAAGTATGAAAAAAGAATAATTAGATACTCTGGTGATTTTTAGGCGGAATAATGTCCTTTTCCCCAATATAATTAATAATGGAAAAGTTTTAGGTGCTGTGAAGCACAAAATGCAAACGAATTGGATAGAAAACTATTTTAAAGGTTGTAGATAAATCTCACGTGGGGAGAGGGAGGGGTCCAGCAAAATCTCACTCAATCTCACCAAGGGGGGAGAGGGGTCCAGATTTTGGAAAAAAACACCTCACGTAATTTATGTATGCCCCTTACTCAAATTTGAAACTTTCATTTCTTTCAGTGTAGACACCCCAAATTTCCCATTAGATTCAAAGGTATTCCCTGGCGGCATAGTATTAAAATGGTAAAAACTTAACAATTCCTAACAGGTCTATAAAATTTCACTCCATTTTGACTTCATCATTAACCTTTCACACTCCATAAACATCTACCGATAATCTCTTCACATATCAATTCATCCACTTCGCCTCATTCAAATTGCACTACAATTCACTTCAATATTAAATCTCCCAAGAGCCCCTCCCTTTACATAAAAGAACCCCGTAGTAGAAATCCTTTGATACTCGGCCCCATCATCTCGTTTTGAAAGCCGTCACTTTCGCTGCTAAAACTACTGCGCGGAACAAACAGAGGCTTCTGGTATCTCCAAAGAGTTCCTCCCTTATAGTAATCCCATGAGCAGTGCTTTCTTTTAAGTAATGCCTCCGTCGTATTCTCATTGCATTACTCACGATGAGCGGGTCCTCTCACTACTGATAATGTAGTGGGGGAGGAGGATCAGTGCAGTTTGCGGGAGGAGGTTTTCAGAGGAAGAACGGCTTAAGTCGGGTCTTGAATGGAGTGCTTAATGTAATGGGATGGATGGATTGTTAGCGGTTGTTTATTGGTTATGTATGGTAATCAATGGGGATGGTTCCGAAATTCAATGCTCTTGATGTTGTATTGTGGAGTTTCTTGAGTTATTACGTCATTGTGAAGCTTTTGCTACTTGAATCGTTAAAGATTTTAGTGCTTTTCAATCGTGAAACTGCAATACGGTGTTGTTGGAAGCTTCAAATCGATATTACTTATTTTTTTTAAGGAAAAATATTTAAGATACATCCTGAGATCCCCTGAAGTTTTAAAAACTTATGATCATTAGAGTCATGGAAATACATGCTTTTTTTGAATGTTTGAATGCTTAATGTATGCTTTTTAGAGAGTAAAAATACTATTCAAAACTAATGATTTAAGGCAATAACTTTCATGGGATATCAGATTTATGGCATTTCACAATAACTTTTAAATAAATAAATCATATACAGGGTTTTTTACGCGGTAGTGAATTTTATTCAATTATTTCTTGCTGGATTAGTTTTTCTTTGCTGCATGTGTGTAGTTAATTTCTCTATTTTACTACTTTTCTTCTTATTATTATATTCTATTTTAAACTTTTTATATTTATTAATGAATTATGTTTTCTTATGTTCATTCATATCGTTTTATTTTATTTTTTCTAAGCTACTGTTCAGTTTTGTAAACATACTGTGGCTTGAACAAAAAAATTAATCTTATTTCTTTCTCTAACTTTGTGTTTGGGGTTCTTTGAGTTGTTTGTATTCTATTACGTTGGTGGATTTAAACTTTTTGAGATATAAAGATCGCTCAAGATTGAAAAGGTTGCTTGAAATGAAATAACATTGGATCAAGCTTTTCTATGCCTTCCAAATTTCTCTAGTCAATAAAATATTTCAGGTAGGTTTCACAAGTATGTAAAGTTGGCATAATTGTATGAAGTTTGGGCAACAGTAGAAGTTTTGTCTGATCTTTGAACCAATTTTAGTGTTAAGTTTCATGGAATAATGTATTTCATGAACGTTATAAAAGTTAAACCAGGTTGGATATAAAAATAATTTTATTCAGAATGTATACAGATGACCGGTATAAAATATTTTTAACATTTCAGAGAAATATTATCAAATGGAATTCATTAAAATAATTGCAAACTCACTAGATTAACACCAAATAAAACGTGGAGTGCTTTCACAAGCATTTATATTTGTTTGTGAAGGAGCTGTTTCAATTCTCATAATAGTATTTTTAATATTCCAAACAATCCGAAAATCATGAATTCCAAGCTGGTTTATCAAAGTTATGGGATTTCCCAATGACTTTCACCTCACTAGCCATGAATAACAAGTTACGCACAATTTGAAGTTAAAAAATTATTGCGTGGTAAGTCATTCGTGTTCAGTTTCTAAAGGTAACGCTTGTTGATTTTTAGAACATGGATGACTCTTGATAATTTTGTACCCGTGTGTACTCAAATACCATGATTCTTATTAACCATGACTTATTAAATATAATGCTTACCCTATATGCAATTGAAAGTTATATTTTAACTTCAATATCAGGCAATGACATGCAAATTTTGGAAACATCATTTCTTATTGATACACAAGTTCATAACCAAGTTATAAAGATTACATAAAAGACAGAACAAAATGAAATATTTATTATTAGTATAAAATATATTAAGCATAGATCGAGACTGTTTAAAAATATTTGTTTTTAAGGATAGAACTGTTTTTGTCTGTTTTTAGTTTTAAGATGATTCAAATAGTTACATAAACAATGTTCCTTAACTGGCGCTTTTAAATTATTTCTATGAAAAGGAGATTATTTTTCAAAATATATTTGACTTTAGTATTGAAATGTTTTAAAATTTTTACTTTAAAAGTTTATTATTATATATTTATTATTATATTTGAAAAATATTTGACTTCAGTCTTAAAATATTTTAAAATTCTTGTCATGAGTATAGATTTGCATGGCAAAGGATAATATTTAGGAATAAGCATAGGCAAGGGATAATATTTTAGGATAACTAGAAATTCAAATGAAAATAAATGCTCTTTTAAAATATTGTTTACTGAAGTATCCTTTTATATAACGATGATATTCATAAAGGAACTGTACTATGTAACAATCGGAATTTCTAGTTCTTGAACTCTTAGGATTTAGTGTAAGAGGATATAATCCAATATTGCATTGTTTATGGTTTTGATATAATAAAATGTTTTTCATCGCAGTGTCTTGAATTCTAAAGGATTATTTCACAACACCACGTCCTTCTGTCTCAATATATTTCATGATATCTTTCGTCTAGAGTTTGACTATATTTCATTCCCTTTCAAACTAAATTAAAACTACGCCCTATTATTTCTAGTATCCTAAATACATTATTTATGGAGTATTTCGTGCATCTTGTAAACAAGTGACGATAAACCGGAAATCTTAAACTTTCTAATGTCCACTACAAGGAATAACTGTGGGAAAAATTATTTTTTTGCATTATTCTTGTAGTTTTGAGCAAAATAAAGTAAAAAAGGGGAAAATTAATTTTATTTTTTAAACTTAGGGCTCTAAACCAGTGGTCTCCAACCCCCGGTCCGCGGACCGGTGCCGGTCCGTGGATCAAATGGTACTGGGCCGCAGGCCGACCATTTCATTGGAAATAAATTGAAATTCCTAGTTTTATACTCCAAATTAAGGAATGAAATTAATTATAAATCCCTTAATATTTATTTTATGTTGTAACTGTATTTTATTATGAAAGTATGTTTAAATACAATTAAATTAAAATTAATAAATCAAAATAATCTAGAATGTAAACAATCAACGCCCCTCCCCAGCGGGCCGCGGTAAAATTATCAAACGTTGACCGGTCCGTGGTGGTAAAAAGGTTGGGGACCACTGCTCTAAACCACCTAAACTTAAAAAATTATGCTACCTTAATGTGCAATTATTGCTGGAATAACTTAAATTTCATGCTTCATGCGGAAAATTGAAGCTTAACTTAGGATTGTAGCATATTTGCAACCATGGGCAGTAGAGAGGCTTAAATAATAATGTATGAGAGACTTGGTTCACTGTGACTTTAACTCCCAAATCACACCAGCGTCGAAGCCACTTCCGCAACAACCAAAAAGAGGCATCAAGCGCGTCAAACTAAGGCCGCCAGAGACCTTTATCAACGCAAAAGACGCTCAAGACCGATAAATTGTGCCGGGAATCGGGGAAAAAGCCTTCTCTATACCAATAACACCCCACCTCTTCTCAATATTGTTTAATGGGCGAGAGATAAGACACACCACTATCGATGCTTGCTTTGTTTCCTCCTGCCGCCATTGTGATTCCTCATGTGCCATAACGGGTGGCATTAGGGAAACACGGTTCCCGTTTTTGCCGGCAACCAAATAATAACAACAATAATAAAGCTTTTGGCTTTTTGTTTGCGGTGTGACACCCTTCCGTTTGGCGATCATTACCGGATTAGGCGGAGGATCATCGATTGGCTGGGTTTTATGGCGGTCTTTTTGTGGAGGCCGGACTTTCGTGATTAAACGTCTTTGCTCGATTGGAGGTCGATGGTTGTTTTCTATGGCGGAACCTGTGGTGTGGGGGTGTGGTTGAAAAGTATCGGAAATTTGAGGGGGGTTTGATTGAAGGAAGTGCGATTATATGGGAAGTGTTGTCTCGGTTTTGGGGAAATAATAGGGTTGAAATGGTTTTTGGGCGTTAATGAGGGGAGTTAATTTCTGGCGTTACACTTATGTTACATTATGACTCTCCGATAATTATGTAGAAGTTTAAATCTATTTATCGAAATATTAGCATCGGGAGATTTTTTAATATAGTTGGTTAACTAACCTGAGGTTAGCGAACATTTAAAGCTTCCCGTATGATTAGTGTATCAAACATTGTGGTTCGGATGTTTTTATTAAAAATTGTCATTGTTTAAAATGAATGATAAAAAGAACTATAAGAAAGTATATATAATTCATTACAGGTTACACGTTGATTTATTTCATAGAAACTATAAACTATTCTTAATTACTATTGGAGCTTTTGTGTTTTATAGTACATACTATAATATACAATACAGGTTGTTTCAGAAATCCGTTTTGCGGCTTTTATTTGGAACCTACGTGTCCTAGTGTCATTGAAGTAAGGTCTACACCTAGGTAAATGACCCTGGCAAATCCATTCAAATGCATTAAGCTCCCATAGCGGCGAAATAAGAAAGTTTATAAATGATTCAAAAACTAAACGAGATAGAGCAAAACCCGCAGTTATAGTATTGTTGCCAACGTTTTGAAGAACTCACTAGAAAAATTAATGAAAATATCGTGAATATTTGCGGAGACATTAGCATGTGAAAATAGCACTTTTTCAGGCCTCAAAAAAGAAAAAGTTGTCAAATTCGCAAGTTTTTTTTATTTTGTAGTTCCCTTTTAAAAACTTGTGCCTTTTTGTTTTTCTTTTATCCTCACTTAATGTGTTTTTATCCCACTCTATGTTTCTCCAATTTCTCCTTGTTCTTTACCACTCTGTAAAAAGTACAATAAAAGGTTATACACCTTTACAGAGTTCATAATGATAGAAGCGCATTCCAAATGGAAGTTTAATTCGGAATTCGATCATTTTTTATCTCTAAATGGACGTCCCTTCTTCAGCAGTAAAAACCCTCCAGAGAAAAATGAGAGAATACCCCCAAAAAACAGCCAAAGAAAGAAAAAGTTAAGAGAGAACAGTGAGATCGTTTTTCAACCCAACAGTTTTCTCTTAAAAACCATTCGCTTCAACAGTCTTTGGTTGTTACCAAAACTCTGAAAAATCGAATGCTATTTTCTCAATGGTTTTAAAGTTTTTAGCTATATAAAACTATCGTAATCCAAATATAGTTTATAACCCAAAGAGAGGATCATAACTCAAACTCTCATTTCCATATAAAGTGGTTGAATTCTCGTTATTAAGTCTTAAAGTTTCGACCGGTTTAATGAAACTGAAACAAATCAATCAATTTATACAACTAGCTTAACTAGGGGGTAATTTCGTTTTACACAAAGCGGGTAAATATTCATGGAAACTTGGTTAAGTTCGAAGCGGCGTCTTTTACTGCAAATTTCAATCAAATTCTTCCGAATAAACTGAAAGTCAGCTGCAGCAGTTTTATTCATTCCAGATTTTAATCTGGTTTCAGTTATCTTATTGCTGATTAGTAAGAGTACCTTCTATAATAATATATGCAAACCATTTTGAAGTCTTTATTTTAATCACATTTATGTGTGTACACTGTAAAAAAACTGTAGAAAAACAGAAAGTTTCAATAAAAATGACTTCATGTTTACAGGGATATTCTGTCATGTAACATTCCCACCGCACTTCTGTTTATTTTATGTAAAAAACAGCTTTTTTCTAGTTTTTAGCTTATCTGTACTTAAACAGAAAGTTTCAGTTCGTGGAGAAAGAAAGAACATCTTCGGATAATTTCTACTTTTACTGAATCCTCGTTGGAGCAGCGGTAGCGTGCATGCTTAACATGCGGAAGGTCGTGGGCTCAATCCCCGGTTATTGATTTATTAAAATTTCAAAAAACAGCTAAAATAAGTCGACACGCATGCGCACAAGCAGAAAATAACTGTGAGGCAACAGAAAAAATATGTAGCTCACTTGACAGAAAGTTTCTTTTTACAGCATTTTACTTGTAGGTTACAGCTTTTTTCTGTTTACAGGATTTTTCTGCTTACAAAACTTTTCTGGCAACTTTTGCTGCCAGAAGTTTTCTGTTTTTTACAGGATTATTTTTTACAGTGTATAGTTAACTATTCAATAAACAATTTTGGGAAATGAGCATCAAACTCTTTTTTCAAATGGACATCACTAAAAACTGTATGTATTACCTATGTGAAGGAAATAATTACAAACATAACACCATCGAGTGGGATTATTGATATGTATATTTTTGCACAATTTTCTAGTTGTTGACTTCTTCAGTAGATAATATTTCAATCATTTTATGGAAAAGATTGAAAGCGAAATTTTTGGTAATATTTTGAAAATAAAAATCATGAAAAAGAGGTTTCTTTAATAATTGATTAAGATCTTAAGTTTGCAGATAAAAAAATATTTTTGTATTAGTTACTCAGCAATATAGATTCGCAATTTAATAATTATTCCATCTTTTTTTTCATCGTAAAACCTTTTATTCTAAAGATAGAGAGCTCTTGAATATATTCCACCTGAATGAATAGTTAATATACTATAAACTCCGTAGTGTTCCACCATCGGGTTTTATTGAGACGCCGCAAGTGATAGGTTTGAAAGGGTAAGCAGAAATCCTAAAAAGGTACTAAATCATCCATAGCGTAGACAGAGAGGAAGAAACAGAAATATTTCATGGAATATTTACTGTTACGAAAGTGTTTATTTTTCCGAAAACCTTCTGTTGAATTATTTAAAATGCTCCGAGAGCGATCGTACCGAGCGAGCATAAACATCGAATATCATTCGCTTCGTCCCGATGTTTTGTCAGTTATCAATATGAAACAATAAACCGATCTTTTTATCTTTTGCAGGACCGCTGAAGTGTGAAGGACGGTAGAAAAAAATATTCCAGAACAGAGAGAGAGAGAGAAACAACTTTCCATTCGCAACAAAAGAACAGCCGAAACAAATCCTGGGCATTTAGAATCGCTTTTCCTTCTTCACCATCAGGAGGTAAACCACGTGCGAGACGAGAGAGAGAGAATAGGAACGGTTTCTACCTCACTCAGGAGAAGAAGAAGGAAAGACAAAAAGGACATGCCTCGTCGGAAGAACCGGCACGCGTCGTGACGTCACACCGCCGTCTCATTGGCCGCAAGATCAGGTAACGTCACTCCAAACTCAAACAACAGTAGCACGCGGGTTTTTCGCCGCAGAATGGAACACGACCACCACTGCCGCCACTCGATGTTGTTCCTCACCAGGGCAGTCGATCCCCTCAGATAATGCTACGGCTTAAGAGGACTTCGCGGCCGATGGTTGTTGGTCTAGCAAATGTCCCTCCAATACCAATGCTACGGCCTAAGAAGACCAAGCGGCCAATGTTTGTCGGTCTAGCAAATGTCCCTACCATACCAACATCAATGCTACGGCTGCTCATCCTGCTGTCCGGCGCCGTTGTTGCGGTCAACAGCGGCCCCTGCCGGATGACCATGAAGGAGCCCAAAGGGGTCATCACCACCCCCAACTTCCCTGGACCTTACCCGGTGCCGATCAACTGCCAGTGGGTCATAGAGGCCCCATCGGACAAGGTCATCGCCATCTACTTCACGCAGTTCTACATGAGGGAAGGGTTGAGGGCAACGGAATACGCCTACTACTCCCCCAACGTGAAGATGGGTAGGGAGGAGTTCGGGGTCATCAGCTCGGAGCGCGAGCCAACCTACCTGGTCAGCAACAAGCCTGTGCTGGTGCTGGACTTTACGGTCAGGGAGATGGACAATATCCACATGCGAGTGCGGGAGTTCTTGCTGGACGTGTTCGGGTTCAATATCACCTACGAGTTCCTGTCCAAAAACGAGAGTGTGAGAAAGGACACTTGCCTCTACCACCACTGCTCGTTCAACGGCAACTGCTACGCGTCCGCCGAGTACGACCGGTACTATTGCAGTTGCTTTTCCAAATACTTCGGGGAGGAGTGCCAGTACGATGCTGAGTGTGGTCCTGAAGCCAGTAGGAATATATGTCTCAATGGAGGAACGTGCAGGTAAGCACCCTTTGTCTTTATTATTACCATTGCTTGTGAATTATCGCACTCTTTTGCATTCTAGAACGGTCCCACGGGGAGGTAAGGGGAATACATTCCATTCTTAAAGTGTGAAAAGTATATAAATGGACTTCAGGAAATATTTTGTAAACTTTTTAAACTAACATGTAGAAATATTTCTAGAGTGGACTTATCGTTCTAACGCGTTAACCCTCTACTTCCCATGGTATCAGATATGCTTCCATAGCTTCGATTTTATGCATGTTTTGTCAAGTTATTGCATCAATAATCGCCCCTTCAGGTGCCATAGTTCATAAAGATTAGATTCAGCGTCACACTTTCAAATTTCTTTAAAATTTTAAACTTAAAGGTAAAAAAATTGGCACCAAACTATACCTGAGCAAGGCAAAAAAAATAGTTTTCCCACAGTTATTTCTTGCAGTGGCCATCAGAGGGTTAATGTGAAGTAAAAGAGTAAACTTCGTCAATAATTTATCCCAGCAAAAAAATCAGCAAAATTTGTTCACGAAGTGAAGGGAATTTGGTCCCTTTGTCTGCAGTATTCTTAAGGAAATCTGCAGTTTTTTATAAGACCGCTGAAATGCCTATAGAATGTATTCAAAATTGTTGTAAAAAACTGCAGACTTACGTGCTGAAGTCCTATTGCTTTATAATAACTACAGACTTCTTTGAGAAAACTGCACTTTTGACGCTTTTTTGAAGGAAATTTGGACATGGTTTTTTTGTTAGGATGTTTTAAATGTTTGATTTAAATTTGTTCTTAGCTTACATTTCAACTGAACACTATTTCATTGTATTTATAAATATCATACGAACGCTTTGCTTTTATCCAAGTTTCCCTGCATGAGTATACGTTTTTCTTAAGCTACGGTTTGATCCTCTGTTTAAAATGTGCTAAAAAAATATGAATATGCACTATAATTGCCTTCGATTATATACTGTAGTCTGTTCATTTAGAATTGGCGGGTGAAACAGGATCAAAAAAGCTTAATAACGCCTAATAACGCTCATCACGCAACTTCAGCGACCGATTCTTTTAAACTACTTCACTGTTTAGGCTGGCCTTGTCATTGTACAGGAAAATTTTTTGACGAAATTTTTTGATTTTAATACATTACGTCTCAGGGGCCTATTCTAAATGAACAGAGTATAGTATTAAGGTTGTGGTTGATATTCAACGCCTTTATCATTACATAGAGTCATAATAAATTCTAGAAAGATGTATTAAATTGTCAGGGATGAGATATATTGGTTACTTCCGATCGTTTTCTCTAAGAGACAATCATTTCAAATCAATCATTAAACATTAAATCATTACTGATTCTTTAAAAAGAAATATGAATGACTATATTGTTCGGAGTTGAGTAACAAAACTATTTAGTTCTTTTATAAAAAACGGGTTATAAAAATTTAAATTTTTACTCTGCCAAATATTATTTATCCTACAACAGCGCACACTTGAAAATTTTGGAATTTCTTGGATTTAAATTCTGATCCGACATCTAACAGGGAATCGGAATTCAGATCAGGACTTCAAACGATATCAATTCAAGAACGATATCTAACATACGGAAGTGGCATCCATGGGTGATCTTCAGAACGGCTAAAATAGAGTTCAGTGATACGTGGGTTTTTTTTTCTTCTCTTCCCTTCGCATTTTTTCTACCGGAAGAACTGTCCGAACCAATGCATGCTCCACTGCATACCCAAATAGGCCGAATTTTCCCTTAACGTCTCACCCGTCCATAAATAAGATATTAGACTGACATCTTTGTTTCTTTGCCGTGAGTATGCGAGTTTCGTGAGTATGCGATGTTTCGCATGAATTTTCACACTAATCCTTATCTTTACATTTCTTTATACAGCGTCCATCATTCTAATAAGATAAGAGAGGCGCAATTCAACTTCGTTTCATGTCCTATTTCGTTTTTTTAAATCGATAATTGCAGTAAAATTTTTTTTAATCTTAATGTATTCAGAATGCCTTAAACTCCAAAAAAAAACATTTTAATTTACCTTTCAAAGCCCTAAATTTTAAGCTATTTTCAATTAAAAATAGCTTCTTCTCTGTCTGAGCTGAAACAGCTTGTGACGTCAAATGTGTCCTGTTTATTATCTATTTGAATTACTGGGCTCTAGTTTTTTATAGCCTAGTGTTTCGATGAAAACTGTGTTTTCCACATTTTCAAGAGGGACGTATGACGTCACACTTTTTGGCGCTTTCTGCAATAAAATTTCTCATAATTAACTGAAAAAATTTGTGGGAAAAGACAAGCATATTTTTGGAATCAGGAGAGAATTTTTAATAATTTAAAATTCAATGTTCAGAATTGTAAGAGATGCTGCAATTCTCCATTGCGTAAAACTTTCTCAGAGCGTGTTAGTCTGGTTTTACACTTTTTTGCGAATCGATAGAGAAGATTCTTATATATTGCTGAGCACCTCATATGTTATAGACTGCATGATCTTGATTGGAGGTTAGATGGGATTATAGATTTAAACTCCTTTGTGACCTTATAGATTCACAAAGTGTCTATCAGAGAGTGTGAAGGATAAACCAAAACCAAAATAAAACATTAAGTACAATTTATTTAATTTCTAAAGCCTGTTGTGGTTCCACAGACTCCTTCTAAAATGTATAACTTGACTGTTTTGCTATAAAAATCCATTAGTTGATTTTCTGAGTCTTGTAAAAAATTGCTGATTGTTTCGAAATACAATATCAGGGTTTAGTATTGGAAAATTAAGGGTTTTTGGACTATCTGTTATTTTATACCTGTCAATAAGTCGATTTTCTGTAAGTAATAAGTCGCCAAGTCTCGTAATCAGTAATACGTTTTGATAAGTAATTCTATTAGTTTATCCATCAAGTTGTAGAATGGGACCATTAACAATTTTTTTTCACTAAAAGAACTAAAACAAACATTGCACTGTAAATAGAATATATACTTGTCACGACTTGTTTCGTCTATAATATAAAAGTGATTTAATAAAATATCCCTCATTTGACACCATTGCTTTCTCTAAAATCAATAGATAACCTTAACGATAATTGCTTAAAATACTTCCACGTTCAATAAATTAAAAGGACTAGAAGGTGTGGAAAAAACTTTTTACTAAAATTTACACAAAAAGACAACCATGATTAAAAGAATCAAGTCTCTCTGGGCAAAAATCAATATAGAGTTAAAATTAAATCCAACCTAGAATTTAATTCATTTCTTTAATGTTTTAGATTCACTTGTACTATTACTCGATTTACTAGTCTTACTCAAATATTAACTTTAACTTGGGACTAAGGTTTTGAATTCGTGTTCTACTTATACTAATGTTGCTATATTGTTACGGCTAATGTGATAAATCGGGTATTATTAATAATGCCCGAAGTGTTGAGGAGGGCAATGGGATAAATTCAATGGCATTTATCAATCACTTTGCCCGCCTCCACTCTGAGCATTATTAACAATGCCCTTTGAATCCCTTTTAAAAATACCAGCTTTTCCAAGACGGCATGCTGTCGCAGCTTTTCGTCTAGAAACCGGACATGACTGCTTGGCTAGACATTTACATAGAATTAAAATATATTCATCTCCCAACTGTGTTTTATGCGGGAGCGACTTTGCCATGGACGCATCACACCTTTCAGAATGCCCTGCTGTGTCGGGTAACATCTATAACAGATATTGGCAAGCCAGGGAGATGCTTCAGGACCTCTAGACTCTTTGACCCTTTTTGACTTTTTGATGTTCTTTCCCGTTATCTTGTTTGGCTGTTTTCCGCTAGTTTGTCTTTCTCTTTCTTGTTTTTCTGTGTTGTGTGTGGTCAAGACCACACACTAGTCAATGATGTATATCAAGTGCTACTGCTAAAAATAAAAAAAAAACAATGCCCACTTAATCATTTTGCCCGTAACATATGTACGCTTTGATATTTTCCAGTTAATTTTGATGCGCTGGGGATTTCACTATGTTGTAAATATTAGTAGTCCATTAGTAGTTGTATAAGTTCTAATTACTTGTTATCCTCACTACACTACACATTTAAAATATCAAAATTCGTGTTGCAATAACGTAATTTGATGCATGTTAATGTTGCTAATTTATTGAATATATTTCGTAATAGTACTAGATATATCCTAATAAATGTAAATAATGTAAAGGGGAGTAAAAAATAAGGGATTAACTTCCAACCCTATAAATAAAACAACCAAGTATTCCTCGGAAAAACTCAAACCGCATTAAAAAAAAGGTATTGAACCGACCTTAACATCCGTGATAACTTCGGAAAAAAGTTCTTTCTTCCTCCCACCATCCGGATGGACTTCCGCTTCAAGAATCGTTTTTTTAGTGAGATTGATTCGCTAAAATTGGATTATTCCAACTCCAAGTAGCTATTTGATCGACGCTTTTGGCTTCCCGCTTGATCTCAAAGGGGATTCCAATGCTAATCCAGTGCTTGGGTATTTCGGTATAGCGTCTGTGAAGTAACATACTATTAGAGTTAACGAGAGATAGTTTACGGTGCTGGCATTTTGCCATTATAAAACTAATGAATAGTTTGCAAAACTTTTGTTGGGTATGGGCAGAGAAAGTAGGAAAGGTAGTATTGTTATCAGTAGAGCTGTGATTTTAATGAAATTAAAAACGCATAATATGTGCTTATGTTAAAAAAATATGAGTAATTAAAAGATATTTCTGTGTAGACTGAAAATAGATAACATCTAAATCTCTTACATTTAATTTTAGCTTGGAAAATTATTCATAATTATTATTACATATGAAAATTCTCGTCGAAAAATTAATACAATATGGTCTAAAATCCGTTTTTGTAACCTCTGAACTCGTTTGATTCGAACTTGTTTAGAAATATGATGCAAAATATGCATTTATGCTTGAAATATATAAAAATATGTAAATAAACTGAATTTTGGGTAAAAATAAAAATTATCCAGACTGACCGAAAATTACTTGAAACATACAATACATTCTAAAGCTTTCCGATATCAGGTTTCTGAAAACAAATCCATGGAAATCCTAGCTCTATATTATAAATCATCAGTTTAATGAAGGGCAGGCCTTGGCTGCATATTATATTGGAACCAAAACATTAAGTACCGAAGAGTGGACTAAATAATCAATTTGTTCCAGAGCAAAGCTCATTGTAGTTCCAGGATTATTAAGTAAGCATTTCAAAGCAAAACTCGTATTTTATTATTATATTCAATTTTACCGACGAATAATGGCAACTTCAACTGTAACTGATTTTTCAACTTTTGGTATGGAAAACATGCATAAATTACGCTGGAAAAAATAAAAAAACCTTTTAATTAAAGAATAGGGTACAATTCCATTAGCATCTCCGCTAAATATCGCCAAGACTTTTTGAACGCCATTAATTCAAATATCGACAAATTTTTCTGATTTTTATTGATAAACTGATCAGTTATTGATCAAACGATAGTTTTTATCTTTTTAAAGTACCGGTGAATACGTTTAGAGGAAATTACTCTTCTAACCTAATATTTTAGGTTTAGTTAGGACAGGTGATTAACATTAAAAATGTGAACGTATTCGTATTTTAATAGAAGTAGTTGGAACATTAAATAAACTAGTAAATTTATACTGTATTCTAAATTATATTAGTTTTCCAATTTTGGTTTAAAAAGAAAATTTTAAATAAATTTGATGTAAAATAACAGCAAGAAATGGATGTATACTTGTGGAATATCTGTATATGGAAGCAGAAGTAATTTGTTATGAGATTTTGGCATATTTTTACAATATATTTAATACTAGATATACTAGTATATATATATTTAATATACAAGGTGTTTCAAAATTGCGTTGCACTACTTTTATTCGGAACCAACGTCTCCTAGGGTCATGGAAGTAAGGTCTACCCCTAGGTAAGTGATCATAGAGAACCTATCGAGATGACTTACAGTGCCCCTAGCGGCGAAATTAAAAAGTTAAAAAAATTAATTTAAAAACTAAAGGAGATAGAGCAAAACTCTCATTAATAGTATTGTTGCCAACGTCATGAAGAACTCACTGAAAAAAAATTCATGAAAATATCTTGAATATTTGCCGAGATATTAGCATGTGAAAATTGCACTTTTTCAGGGGTCAAAAAAGAAAAAGTTCGCATATTTGCAAATTTTTTTGATTTTTTGATTAAATTTTGTGTTCACTCAACTAATAAAACACAAAACTACACAATAACACTGAAAATTTTGCAAATCTGTGAACTTTTTCTTTTTTGACCCCTGAAAAAGTGCTATTTTCACATGCTAATATCTCCGCGAATATTCAGGATATTTCGATCAAATTTTTTTCAGTGAGTTCTTCATGACGCTGGAAACAATACTATCACTGAGGTTTTTGCTCTATCTCCTTTAGTTTTTAAATTAAATGTTTTTAACTTTTTAATTTCGCCGCTAGGGGTGAACACCCTGTATACACTAGATATTTAATAAAAAATATTGTCTCAAAACTATTTCTAAACCTTTCACCATATCTATCATCTATAATATTACATTTTTCCTGCTTAGAACTCAGCTGCCAACAAAAATATAATAATTGGGAAAAATTGAACGGAATCACTTTTAGCAAAAGGTCGTTTTTCCTTCGTCTTGCTCAGCTTCCGTGACAAAAAGTATCATGTCGAATCAACAGCAAACAGTGACAGCGAGTCAGCGGCTTCATGACACAAACATATTTCAATCCCAACTCCATGATCTGTGTTGACATAACAAGATTACATTACTCCAGCTTACAAAATATAAAAAAGCACGTCAATAATGTGACCTTTATATCGATTGCAAATTTCATTTCAGCTTAGCAAAGGAAAATAATGAAGCTGAGGTCTGCCGTTGCTTATGAGGGCATTCATTCGAGGCTTAAGCTATGATATCCAGCTTATTTTAAGGCTTTCTATTCCCACGTTTTTTTTGGCGTTTCTGCCTTGGATGAAGCCGGTGAACAGTATTAAAGGCACGGGCAACATCTGGTCTTTCTCAACAAAAGGCAATCTAAGAAAAATTACTTTAGTTTCTTGCCTTGATATTTATTCTCGAAGAAAATGATATGTCGTCAACGGATCACGGAATGCCGATCTCGTAAACTTTGCTGAAATTTCGTTGGTGTACATATAAAATGTTTTGTTGCTAACATAACATAAAAACCGTTCTTTTCTAATAAAATTCTTTAACTAACTTCAAATAAGGGAGTTAGTTTTTTTTAATTTTCAATCATGAGAGTTGATTCCCATAATTTCAATTTTGAAATGCTAGATTCGAGATTTTCAGTTATTTAATATTTTGATCATACAGGGTGTTTCAAAATTGCGTTGCACGGCTTTTATTCGGAACCAGCTCCTCCTAGGGTCATGAAAGTAAGGTCTACCCCTAGGTAAGTGACCCTGGAGAATCCATTGAGTGGACTTACAGCGCCCCTAGCGGCGAAATTAAAAAGTTAAAAAAATTAATTTAAAAACTAAAAGAGATAGAGCAAAAACCTCAGTAAGAGTATTGTTGTCAACGTCAAGAAGAACTCATTGAAAAAAAATTTGATCAAAATATCTTGAATATTCGCGGAGATATTAGCATGTGAAAATGGCACTTTTTCAGGGATCAAAAAGTAAAAAGTTCGCATATTTGCAAATTTTTTTGATTTTTTGATTAAATTTAGTGTTCTTTCAGCTAAACAAACACAAAACTACACAATTTCACAGAAAAATTTGCAAATATGCGAACTTTTTATTTTTTGACCCCTAAAAAAGTGCTATTTTCACATGCTAATATCTCCGCGAATATTCAAGATATTTTGATCAAATTTTTTTCAATGAGTTCTTCTTGACGTTGACAACAATACTCTTACTGAGGTTTTTGCTCTATCTCTTTTAGTTTTTAAATTAATTTTTTTAACTTTTTAATTTCGCCGCTAGGGGCGCTGTAAGTCCTCTCAATGGATTCTCCAGGGTCACTTACCTAGGGGTAGACCTTACTTCCATGACCCTAGGAGGCGCTGGTTCTGAATAAAAGCCGTGCAACGCAATTTTGAAACACCCTGTATGTATCGTATTTATTTTGAACACTTCATTATCGTTTCGGGGGACATATAATGAGTCTTTTGATATAGAACAACAGGTTTTTTTTCACGTAATTGGTTTTCAAAGATCAAAACTTGAAACTGCTTCGTAAAATTATACTTTTTACAAATTCTAGTTTAAAATGAATAATCTTTTTTAACTTTCCGGCTCACAATTAGCTCTTCTTAAAGGTAGTAACCTTAAATCAGATATTATTCAGCTCAAACCTAAACATGACCAATATGTTTGTAAATGCATTCTTTTATTTTAACTCTCTCTATATACAGGGTGTTTCAAAAAACCTGTAACGATAGGCTATTTCCTAAAATATTTCCCCTAGACCAGTGTTTCCCAACGTGGGGCGCACGCCCCACCGGGGGGCAATATCATTTTCTAGGGGGGCAATTGAAAAATTTTTAACCACATTTCCCCCCAGGTGGGGCCAATTCAGGGGGAAAATTAAAAAAAACTTTTTAAAAAGAAGTTTATCAAAATCTGATCTTATTATCCTATCTGAGAATGTATGTCTGAAATCTGGACTAGAATGCATCAAACCCAAGTTGAAACCCAGTTTTTAGAGTCTAATTTCCAAACCTTTTCTGGGGGATGACCCAAGATATCTTTGTTTTTAGAACGCTATTTGAAACTTTTTTACATTAGGTTCATCAAAATGCGAATCTTACCTAAAAATTTGTATCCGAAATTTCTCAACTAGGG
The DNA here is from genome assembly GCA_024610705.1 of Tetragnatha versicolor. Lineage (NCBI taxonomy): Eukaryota > Metazoa > Arthropoda > Arachnida > Araneae > Tetragnathidae > Tetragnatha > Tetragnatha versicolor. Next base: position 11,220,236 of record JANDEH010000017.1, on the reverse strand, counting down.
GTACCAAACTAGTTAAAAACCTGCTTCCTAGAGTCAAATCTCTGAAAACTTGCTGGGGGGGACCCCCAGACCCCCCTTGGTACTTAGAACTTAATTACTCAAAACTTGATTTAGTTCTTTAGCATGCAAACTCTACCTAAAATGTTCTGAAAAGCTTCATTAAACTTATTATATTTACATAGGAGGGAGGAGCTAAGAAATAGTTTTGGTTCCCTCTCAAAATAAATTTCTATATATGCCACTGAGACAGGGGGGGCATGGAAAATTTTGAAAGGCTTTGGTGGGGCATGGACCGAAAAAGGTTGGGAAACACTGCCCTAGACCCTAGACCCATACTTTCAAAGGCGAATTTTCTTCAAATGAGGTTCACTCCTTATTAAGATATAAAAAATTCTGTCTCGATATCTTCAAAATTCATTGAGATATGCGGGTTTATATTTTTAAGGGACCGTCCACAAGTTAAAAAGCGCGTCATTCTATTAAACAATAAAGCAGAAATTTTCAACTGTAGTTTGTAGATGACCCCTATTTTGCAGTAAAAGTATGTCACTCATAGGTATGATAAAGTGGTGTAAGTCACGAATTTTAACTTTTAATATCTTGGTGAATTTTGAAGATATCGAGATGAAATTTTTTGTATCTGATTAAGAAATGAATGGAGAAAATTTTTCTAATTGGGGGTTTCAATCTACGGGGGCCGTATAAAAATTTATTTTCTGCATCTTCTAAAATAGACCCCCCATGGAGTTGAAAATGGTCTCATCTAAGTCTTCACCTCATTTGAAGAAAATTCGCCATTGAAAGTATGGGTCTAGGGCAGGGGTCGGCAACCTTTTGAAACGGAAGATCCAAAAGTAACAGTTAACGAAATTTTCCAGTTTTTAAAGAGCCACTAATTTTTTTTTCCTTCAATGTAATAGTATATGCTTAATATAAATTTCATTTTAGATAGGAAGGGGGGATTTTAGTTGGGGAGCATTTTAACCCAACATTTTTTTCTGTTGGGTGAAAATGCTCCTGAACTAAAATCACTATTTCCTCCTTTCGGGTAGGGTACTTTTTTACATAAATTTTTAGATGACTTACGTACACATTGTATATTAATTTTAGTGAACTTAATTTCCAAATTTTGTAAAAACGATGTGAATTCCTGGAAATAGAGGGTCTGGGGGTCCTTCCCCAGAAGAAATTTTGGAAATTTCCCCTTCAAAATCGCGTTTTAGCTCATTTTTGCCTTTTTCGATTGCACCCTAAGAGCACCTCTCATTATTTAAGTGGCAGAATTTTCAAGGAAAAAGCTTTATAGTATTATGAATTGGAAAATTTCTAGGGGGTTGAGGGGTTCCTATTCCAGAAAAATTTTTGAATTTTGCCCCTAAAAGTGGCATTTTAACTCATGTTGAGACACTTTAGGTTACTCCTTGCCCTCCCTTAAGTTTTAAGAAAAACCGTACTTATTTGTTTCCAAAATTTCGAGGGGATTTGGGGGTCTTCCCCTAGAAATATTTTGGAATTTTCACCCTTAAAAGTAGGGTTCCTTTCCGATTCATTTCGAGACGCTTTGGATAACACCACCGAATGTCCGCAACCTGTTGAAATTTGTTTTGGCTTTATTGCTATTACCAAAACGTGAATGTCTTATTCCTGGGGGGCTGCAGCCCTACAACCCCCCTTCTGGATTCGCCACTGAGTATAGTTATAATAAACAGCAAACTTTCGAGGGGTTGTGGATCCCACTTCAGAAAAGTTTAGGGAAATTTGCCCCTAAAAATAGTGTTTTAATTAGTTTTTAGAACTTCTATAACAACCAAATAAGGATCACTCCTTATAAGTCACAGAATTTTCAAGGAAAATCAGCACATATTCCAAAATTTTTAGGAGTGTTAAGGAGTTCTCACCCAAACATTATGTGGAATTCTTATCCTTAACAGTAGAGTTTTAATTTTGACTCATCTTGAGAACTTAAAAATATTAAAATATATTTTTTTGATTTTTTTTAGAAGTTTTGATTAGTATAAATTATTAATTTTTTCGTATAGAACTGGAGAGCCGCAACTTTACATCGAAAGAGCCGCATGCGGCTCGCGAGCCGCAGGTTGCCGACCCCTGGTCTAGGGGAAATATTTTAGGAAATACCCTATCGTTACAGGTTTTTTGAAATACCCTGTATAAAAAGATAGAACTCTATAGCTCCATTATGTGACGAAATTAAACCAATGCTTTAAAGAAAACAGTGGTATTTTTCCTTAACTTAAACTTCTTTCCCAGTTCAATATTAATTTCCAGATGACAGGAAGCAGAAGAGAAAAATTAAATATTATAACGTAATTTTACATTACCCCACTTTGATGAACTGTGTGTGCTGATACGTTTAAATATAATCAAAACCAAGCCTTATCTTTAAAAACGAATTCACATTTCTATCGTTTGAGAATTTAATATCAAAGGATGACATCATTTCAGGAAAAATATCCAATTATTAAACTTCAATTCAAAACAATAAAAAAACTAGGTCTGCTAATGCCTCTAAACTTTTCTATAAACAGTAAAAATATCCCTACCTACGTCAATTTGGTCCTAAATTGCTTCTATTTGTAACGACACCCATATCATCACATTATATAGGTATTTATTCCTACAATATTTCACCCCTGTTATTTTCCTATCAACTGTTTAGTGAAGATAAGGCTTACTAATATTATTTTTACCCGATAGGCAAAGAAAAGCATCTGAAACAGCTCCGAAAGGGACATTACACACTTGACCACCCATGCGGGGTACCTAATAGCGTACAATTTTCTGTTCCGCTAGGCACAGTAAGCCCGGCAATTAAATACGACAGGCTGGCTTAGACAAACAACGCTTTGCCTTAACACCTCCTGTAGAAATCATCCCTCAATCTTCTTTAAATCCACGCCTAGTTATTAGATTGTTGCGTTTTGTTATCACTGTTACATTGATAGTTTCGTACATATCATTTCTTAATTACTTCTTATATTATAGGCTAATTAATATTATTTTGTCTAGAAGCTTATCTTTATTTGTGGATTTATTTTTCGTTCTTTAAGTGATTTAAAGTTTACATATACATTATAAATCGTTTTTATAATGCAGAAATACTAATAAAAACTATCTTAGTAATTTAGTAAAAAAATAAGAGACATATTTCAGAGCTTGAAAGACTATGAGACAAAAGACTCCCTTACAAAAGATGTACTTTTTTTGAAAAATTTAACCAAATAATTACATTTTCAAAAATTGTATTTAATTCATATGAGAGTTTAATACGCAAAATTCCTTTTAATTGTTTTTCTTGAATTGATGTGAGAGTAATTCCCTAAATGTTTAATGTATAAAATATCATATACGTTTATTCTAAAGTACTGCAATAATTGTCTTTTCATTTAAAATTGGACAGAATTTTAACATGAAATTTTTATTTTATTGTTTCCATAAGCAAGATTTTCACTACAGTTTTACAGTTACCGTTTTAAAATGAATCTGCATAGAAAAAATGTGGGGTTTTATAAAATTCCTGAAATATTTCCTTTAGCTCCATTCTCTGTGTTTCATTGACACATATTCTCTCCTCTCCGTAAAACTAAAGAAAAATTTCTAGCGACTTCAATAGCTCGTCGAATTTTATCACTTTAAGGAATGTAAAAAGTACACGTACCTTCTGCTTTCGTCCTTCTCGGCGTTCGCATAGTATATCTAGAGTTATTTTAATGGAGTTCCAAAAGGAAAATTTAATAGAAAAACATTTTATATCAGCAGTCTGTATTTGCTTGGTCATGGTAATCAAATGTCTTTTCCATTTGCCTTTGCATGTCAAAGATTTGTCTTTCGAGCATAGTTGCCCTTTGGCAACTAGGGCGATGTTTTATGGTATACTGCAGTTCATCAACCTTTGCTAACTCTAGAAATAAATTTTTATGTAGTATAATTGAGATTGCAAAGATATTGCCTCCGAAATTTGAAGGTTATGTTCAAAATAAAAGGTTCCTTTGCAAAGTTACAAAAACAAGATCAAATTTAATTATAAGATTCATTTAATCTCAAATACATAATATACAGCACAAAATACAAAATGAAACTAATAAATCCCTATAACAGTGGGGTCCAATCTTTTGCTTTATTAAACTTTTTAGGGAGGCTGAGTACCAGAGACAGGCTAAAAATAATATTAAACAGGCTTTCTATAATACAGGCTTTCTATAATATTAAAACCTTTACGTTCTTCGTTTTATTCTGTTTAAAATTATATTATTTTGATGTGAAGATAGTTTCCATAATGGAAAGTCACAACAATGTTGAAAGCGCAGCATTTCTGTGACGCGAATAAATTATTACAGAAAGAATAGAGGATATTTTCATGGTCTGAAAATTTATGAATCGATTAAAACGGCATTTTAATCTGATTAAATAAGAAACAAAAAGGTTAAATTTGAATACGTGTTCATCCTTCCGTCAAGAGACATGTTTTAGCATACATGATTGCAATCCCGGATCCCATCCATCATAAATCTTTTATTACTTAACAGCCGTCTGCTCCGAATAGCGTAATACAGAGGAAATGTATGACTTTATTGAGAAACGCGTTTCCCATTCATATCCATCCTCATTAATGTAAATGATACCTCAAAAGTAAATATATCTTTAACTCTTTCTATACTAAGTCGCCCTAAACTATCATTGAATCTTATGAGATATTTGGGGCGGCTAGGTCTGAAAAGGTTGAAACGGGTTATCACCAGATGGTAGAAAAGATATTGTATATCATTTGACGTTTACTGTTTGTTCTAGTAGATGAGTAACAAATTTCTAAATATAAATACAGCTGAAAAATTAATCAAATTGTATGAATGTTATCAACACTTTTAGTCAGTCCTAGCTGCTCTAAATTTCTCTACTCAATGGCAATCACGAGATGCAGAATTAAAAGGTTTTATGAAATAGGTGAGACTTCAAGTTAATTTTATGCTACTAAAGATAAAGTGTTCACCTCTCTTCGAAATGAATTTGATGTTTTTCAATTTGGAGAGGCTGTGCAAATACTATAGGTAAACTCAAAATAAAAATTTTAATTATTTGTAGAAAACACATCCAAAACGTTTCCCAAGAGGGTGATCTCAAATAGTTCTGCTTATTTTGTGATAATAAGAAAGTTCACAAGAAAAGCATATCTGTACCTGTTGATTTTTTTATGTGTCTAAATTCAAGTAAGAAGAAAATACATTGTAATTTGAAATTTTTTTTGTTCAGAAATGTTTTTTGCTGGAATGTTTTATTCAAAGAAAATCACTAGTGTTGGAAAACTCATCCAATCACTACAAATGTTGGGAAAAAATATTTTATAATTTAAAGAATTATTATTGTTTTGTATAAATAACTTTTATAAGTACAAATAATTTTAGAATAAATAGGCAATGGTGTTTTGAACCAGTTTGCGGTCATTAAATTACTGAAACAGCTTAAACTTTACAACAAATGAGTTTTAGCTTATTCTACAAAATGTTCGCCATCATCAAATTACCGTAACCGTTAAACCTTCACAACAAATGAGTTATAGCATATTCTACACAAAAAAAAACTTTTAGTAGCAACAAAAGCAAAGCTTTCGATTTTTGCTAAAAGTGAATCGATCACCAAAACAACAACCTGACTGCTATCGGAGAAACCGAAACTTTCCTCGTGTTTTCCCAACCGGTCGTCAACCAATCCATCAAAATCGCGCCGAATATTCTTTTCCTTCCATCCAACCACCGCCATCTCGAGAAGAAGTAACAAAAACACCTCAACCCCGCTGAACTCCCGTTCTTGACTCTCCAACACTCTTTTCGTTCTAAAACCCGCCCCAGGTTAGGCAATGACCCTCAGCACACCAGTTTTGTTTTGAGAATGCTTCTCTCTTCCCACTGCTCTAGTAGCCTACTTTCTAGCTGAATGAATTCCACCTCGAGTCTCGCACTTGGCCATAAGTGTGGCCCTCAACTTCATATACTTATAGAAGATATACAATATACAGGGTGTTTCAGATAAGTGCTTTATAACTTCTAGGGGATAGGACTCACCTATACTAGACAGGAACTTAAGTTGAACCTACTGCGTCACTAAAAAACAAAGTTCCCATCGCTGTGTCTGAATTTCGAATGAAACGAAGAATGTCAGTCTTGAAATACGATTATTTCGTTAAACCCATGTATAAATAGTGTCTTTTTATCCCGATTCGCGTATCGAAATTCCTCCTATTAACCCAACAGGCTTTGTGTTTACTCACTTTCTCCTTCCGCGAAGTGACGTACTGGGTTCAGGAAACGTTGCTGTGAGGTATAGATTTCTCAAAATTACATAGGAATGGGTGGTCGGGAATGCACCGTTAACGAGTTAGGGGTTTTAATACAGGGAGGTTGTAGGGCATGGGAAGTTGTATAATCTACAGTGGAAATTGACAAGTAACCTTTTATGATTAAATTAAAACTACCAAAATCGTTAGATTTCGGAATTTGTCATATAAAACCTAATTTTGGAGATGAAATTTCAGCATTTTCCCCCCATTCCTAGGTGATTGTTTTCTAGGTATGCCCTACCCCCTCCTAGAAGTTATGAAACACTTATCTGTAACACCCTGTATAGACTGCAATCAATTTCGAATCAAGGATTTTTAATACAATTTTTAATATTACAATCAATATAACAATTAGTTTCAGCATATATATATTTCCATAAGTAAGGGAACCATTTCCCAATACTTTGAAAACGTTCTTAACTGAGAAAACACAGTGTGCTCTTAATCATTACACAAGATGGGACAAATATGTTTCAGGAATTTTTATTTTCTTTACGTAAGTTCGCATTCTTCTTTTAAAAAGGCGTCCTAAAAGTTTTTTCCTTTGACACTTGAAACAGAAAGAAAACGTTTTTTTCACAGCTGGAAAATATTTCTCCAAACTTCTAAATGTATCCTATCCTTTTTTAATGCATGTTTTTTAGGTAAAACATTGGATGGGTGAGAAATTCTATGGCATTTTTTTTGTTAATAATGTTTGAAATCCTAAACAAAATGTAAGGAATGGGATACTTCATAATCTAAAAACAGGGACAGTTAACTTAATTAACCCTTATTTAGTTTCCTTAACTTACCACAAAATGATTAGAAAAAGCAACTTATTGTTACAATGATACTTCAAGCAGATTTTTTTTCATTACTGTAATCCACTTTTCTAAACTTTTCCACGCATTGGCTCAAATTAGGGCCTTTCATAAAGATTTTCTTTTTTAGGAAAAACTACTTTTTTTAAAGTGAAGTAAATTGATTTTTTTATTTTCTTTCTAAAATATTAATTGAAGGATTCATCATAATTTTTTAAAACAGGATTGAATATCTTATACTTTTTGAATTAAATGTCTTTGAGGCTCTTGAACTAGCGTAAAAAATAAGAACAATAATAATCAGAACCTGAAAAATCAAGGTCAGGGACTTACAGAGGATGGATCAATATGATATCACTAGATTCTTGCGCCATAAAGCCTTAACTAAACCAAACTTGAAGAGGAAGAAATATTGACAAAAGAAATAATTCGTTCACGGTTCAATTGTCCTTCAAATAACATCCTTTTGTCACACAACGGAATAATAGAACCACGGTCTCCAGAATATCACCTTCAAAGTACATCAAGATCAAGACCACTTTCTCCAACTTTCTGCTGCCACAGGTGGTATTTCCACGAGACAACAATCATGGAAATCTGCTGATCTTTCCCCTTAATAATGCAATCGGCTAATTTGAATCTACCATCTCACTCACCTATCAATAACATTCTCTTCTCCAACAGAACTAGTAGCTGCAAAACTAGTTTCTCCAATCTCATTATGACGTCTGTTCCTGGGATATTCTTACTTTTCAATTAACTGGCTGGGCACGTGCATCTCGTTTAAACTTTGTTTTGTAAACTTTGTGGATTGATTAATTTAAGGGGACCTTTTTTTTATTTGTAACTTTACGGTTTAATTTGGTAAGAGTTTACTTATTATTTTATCAACGCTAATGTTAATGAACAGAAAAGAATTGACCGTTCTATAGTGTTATGCAAAAAATATATACTTACCTAAATAGTTTCAATTACTGAAGTTGTATAAGTTTAACTGTGAGAAACCTTATTTAAACTTTTTTACTATTTAAAGTCGTCTCCCCAGTTTGGAAAAGTGTGATGATTATTTTATGCAGAAACTTGAAAAAATAGGTGTTACTTTTCGATAAAGGGATTTTGAATTTCTTGATTAATTTATATATCGTTATATTAAATTACATACATTATTCACGATTTTCCAAAATAAACAAATAGCCCTTTCACCCGGTTTAAAATCAACTTCAGTAATATCTGGTCTCCGATTACTAGTTGACACAGCTCATTTAAAATCTTAAATAAAGTAAATAATATTTCGAATTAGAAACATGAATTTTCTGATAACTTTGACTATTAAATTAATTTAAATTTATAATGTTTTTTTTTGAAATTTCGTTGTAAATTTAAGATGTTTTGAAATAAAATTTATCAGTGAGGCAAGACGTCACCTTAAGATGGAGAAATGAATGGGAGAAGCAGACATTTCGGAAGTTGATTGTGCTTGGTTTTTTTTATCATGAATAAGTTTTAGATAATTTCTCGCACTAATGTTATTTTAAGAACCATTAAATTAAGAATAAAACTAAAAATTTTGAATTACCTTGCACACAGTAACAGCCATATTCACGGATATCAGCATCTGTGTTAAACCAGCAGTTAGAGAGATAAAAATTAGCTTTTTTCGCTTACTTTGATTGGTGGAAACCTTCTTTGACCGTGTTTTTAAAATGTAGGCTATCTTTCTAAGTATAATTAAATAAACCAAAAGTTTAAAACAATATTGATATTGAAATTATCAAAATTTGATAGCATTATTCTTTTTTTTTATTTGAATTATTTATTTGTGTTTTTTGTCTCGAATTTCAATCGATAACAAGTTTCACGTGCATTAAAATAACCTAATTTCAAGATGCCGGGTGGAATCAGAAGATTAAAATCATGGTAGTGAAAGCTTGCGTTTTTAGGAAAAAAATTCTGGAATAAATTTATCATGATTAAGAAGTCAAGTGAAATTTACCGAAACGCAATTTTTTCTAGCTGATAAAAGTTAAAAATGTTTCTTTCACGAAAAGAAAAACAAACGGGAAGGATGACACCTATATAAAAAATGGTAATGGTATTTTTTAATCATTCACTGAGCACTTTTTGCAGCCAGGGCGCTCTTATCGCTTTATACGTATTTACGTACTAAGAATGCAGAAAACACCAGTCTCCGAATATTCTAATATTCAGCCAGACACTAATTATAGCTGAGTTTTTAATGATTTGCAGGTCCGAAGAGTTTTTTCCTGTGTTTTCGTTGAAGCGAAGTGTTATAAAAAATTAGACGGAGGAAATATTTTAAATCGTACTTCTTCTTTAGTGTTGCAATTTTTAACTATTTTCTTAATGAAAAAAAGGTAATTTCAAGGAATAGAGATATTGGATTGCATATATAAGTTATTTTAAAGGTGACTCTATGCTTTAGCATCAGGTCAGAAAGTATTTGCCTTATAAATATTAAAAATAGAGTTTTTTTATTCCTAATTATTGAAGCTGCATCCAACAGTATTACTTAGTTTGTGATATTCTGTCAAAATCCTATTCCTTCATGGTTTCTCGGCCTTTTTTTTTATTCAAAACGACATTTTCTCTGAATTTATGACCAAGTTTATCACCCGCTTACTAAAAACAAGAATTGAAAATTCCAACAAGGTAAAAAAATCTCTTATTTTGTTTTCTGGTATACTTTTATTCCCTTTACTAGCTGGTATGCCCGGCCTTGCACGGGTGGAGTGTATAAGTTTATTTTTTTAAGTTTTCTTAAAATACATTTATAAATTTGTAAAGAAGCAATATATTACATATCAACCTGGTATCCCAGGCACCTCTTTCCTATCCCGGTGTTCCCAGTAGTTTTCAAATCCCGGTTTTCCCGGTAATTAATCCTATCCCGATGTTCCCGGTCATTTTTCCTATCATGGGGTTCCCGGAAATCTTTTCTATCCCGGTGTTCCAGATATTTTTACCCTTTCCCGGTGTTCCCGGTAATTTTTCTCTATCCCGGTGTTTCCGGTAATTTTTCTCTATTCCGATGATCCCGATATTTTTCCACTTCCCCAGTGTTCCCGGTAATTTTCCTTTTTACCGGTTTTCCGGGTAATTTTCCTATCCCGATGTTCCCGAAAATTTTCCTATCCCGATGTTGGAGGTTATTTTTATGTCCCGGTAATACCGGTATTTTTTCCTATCCCGATGTTCCAGGTAATTTTTCTTTTCACGGTGTTCTCGGCAATGTTTCCTAGTAAATTAATGAGTCTAGTGAACTAAAATAACAAATTTGAAACAATAATAAAAGATCTAGTAAATTGAAAAGTCTAGTGAACCGCTTCATTTGAAACAATGTTTTATTTTTAAGTCGTTTTCCATGAAAAAAAATTTACACTTTTCCATAAATATTTAAATTTTAAAGGAAAATATCTTAAAATAGGGGAAACTAACGTTTCAAAATTAATTATTTGAATTTAATTTGGTGTTTTTACATCTGATATAGTTTTTAAATGGACAATTATCGAGTTTTTCCTGTTAAAATATTTAATTTTTGAAGGTTTTCATCTCCTTAACAATAGTGAGTCGAGCAGATCTGCTCTGGTAGAGAAATGGAGAAATAAGCGTTTTCGGCTATAAATTCGGTTAAAAGAGGGTCAAGGGGTCGTTCTAGAACTTTGAAACATAGCCTATGTTTTTTCTGGGTTTGTTTTACGTAGGTATACCAAGTTTGGTGCAGATCGGAAGAAAACTGTGGATTTGTATAGAAGACACACACACACACATACACATTCAATTTTATTATATTAGATTATTTTATTATATTTTGTCAGAATTCTGAGCAATAAATTTAAATTTATCTCTTTCAGGTATCAATACAACAATATCTTTTGTACGTAATTTATCTCTTATTTCTCTTGAGCAACTTTTGAGCAACTTTGTTCTAGGTGTCTTACAAAAATTAATCGGAATCACCTCTAAAACTTAAGTTTAACTACTTACATAGCTGATTAAAAACTGTTTATACAGTTTATATACAAACAATAACCATTGATTTTTAACTTCGAATACGATTAAACTAGTTCTTGAATCATTTGAAGTAAATATAAGTATTGTTAATTAGCAGAAATATCAATAAATCATCAAGAAATAGAATAATTCCCATCTTGAGATGTAGAGTGTTGGTTAAGGTAACAGAACGAAAATCTATCAACATCTGAAAACAAATCGGGTTTTTGATCAAAAGTAACGGCATTTAGGTAGTTTTCTCCATTATCTTGTCGCCTTGGGGGTTTTTAGTTACAAAGTAAAATACATTTTTTATTCATTTTAACAATATTAGTAGATGTTTTTTCCTTCTTCCTTTTACACGCTGACAGTTCCATGGTCATTAAAAATGCTTACTATTTTTTCTTCTGTTATTTATAATGATAAGGCAAATCTGTTATAGGTATTATATGAAAGCAACAACTGAGCACTGCTTCAGCTTATAAAAACGTATTTCCAGTATATGTATTTAGTTTCTATGCAACAGGCGTATATGGTTGAACCTTATTAAAAACGTCATTCCTAAGTACATAAATCATGATAGGATATCTCTTGAATTGAAAAGTTATATCCCTTAATCTTTCACACTCGATATCTAAAGCAAAACCTGTGATCCTTCCTTCCGATATCTCCATAACAACTTCCAAACTTTTTTTGTACTCTTTACGTGACACCGACGCTCCCAGGCACGTTCCAACACGTCGTCCGTCCCCTGATATTAAACGCAAATGCAACTTCTCCCAGAGCAGCCAAGAGAAAAAAATAAAAAAAGAGAATTCCACTCTCTGTCTCTCTCTCTCGGCATTCATTAAGACATCGTCGAGAAATCGACAGTCAGTATTGCTCCAGTTCGATTCTAATTAAAAACCCATCAAATCTTCCCGGATATAAAAAGATAACTGCAACCGTATCGGTGTGGCTCTCTTTCATATATCTTTTCGCTGAAGCTTCGTAATTAAAAGTTGGTGATCGCTATGGGTGGAAGTAGTTCTGGGAAGCTAGTGGAGGATTTTTTTTGTGTGTGTGTGGATGGGTCCGGTGTGGATTTGTGACAATTTAAAGTAAACAGATATTTGTGAACCTGCTACTTTTTTTAGTTGGCATGTATCAATGCGATTTGCCGTTGAGTGTTCGCTTACCTATATATGTCACTGCCTTAGGGGTTTTTAGTTAGATGTGAAAGAAATTGATTTTCTTTATTTTATAAGTCTTTGGCTGGGGTGCCTGAGGCAGTTGAGGCATTTTGTTTTTAGGTAATGCGTTTGGAAAATGGGTTTTTACGGAATTGGTAAACGGTTTGAACGTTGTTTAAAGTGTTTAAAGTAGTGATTCAATATTATTGATTTTAGGCCGGTAATATTTTTTTCATCAAACATCGTGTATAAAATAGTTTCTTTCAATTCGGAGTATGTATCTTTAAATTCCACAAATTTTTGGATGCCAATGTTGTGTCAACTTTCCTAGTTCAATTATCAACCCCCATTTATAGTTACGTTTACATTGATCGTAAAATTATTTGTCAATTTTATATCTATCTTTAACAGTTTATTTTGATTCAGTTTTTATATCATTATAAAATGGAGAGAAATAAAATCTCATAAAAACTATATCAGAACGAAGGAACGAATGTCAAATGGTCAACAAAAACCCATATGGGGCATATATTATTCGACCCATATGTCGTCGATGTTCTCCAATATTTTAAGTGAAAAATCATTTTGACAAAAACCAATATTATCAGAACCCTATTTTTGATACATGGGAATATTATTGCTTTAGAATTAATTTGGTATGGGGTTAGTCTTAAAACTTTCTTACAAACAGCAACTCTGCTTAAATTAATATTTTTACAAAGGTTAATCCCCGCGATAAAACAAAGTTCTTATGTTTTAAACCATCTCGGAAAACTGTAGAGAAAACAAATTGACTCAACCATATTTCTCTCTTTTTTTAAGGAAACCATTCGTGTATAACATCCAATTTATTCATTTTAAAAGCTAATAAACCCAAACCATGAACCAAAACCAAATCACTTCTCTTCAACATGTAAGGCGAATGATAAAGCTCAGTCTCCTGCGATCTTATCACGGCATCGGCTAAAATTTGTACAACTTAATGAGTCTTAACTCAGGGAAATTGACGTCATCAAGAAAGGTACTTACCATACAAAGGAAGTCTATGAGGAAGACAAGCGCATAGCGGTTGACTCTGTATTAGATAGGTGATGGCAATTACTTGAGGTTAATGGTGCACTTCTTTGAATGTATCTTGAGGGTACCCACATAGAAGAGTTACAGTGTATTTAAATGCTTATGGGAAAGAAAAGCGTTTGTAATTTTGCATGATGAATATTCAGAATAGTTAAGAACATTCAATGTTTTTTACTACACTTTAATGGAATGCTGTCTATTGTTTCTTCCGTTTGCGAGTTCGATATTTCAAAGGAGCTACCTAAACTCGCATTTAATTGCACTGTAAAAAACTGTAGAAAAACAGAATGTTTCAATAAAAATGACTTAATGTTTACAGGGATATTCTGGCATGTAACATTCCCACCGCACTTCTATTTATTTTATGTAAAAAACAGCTTTTTTCTAGTTTTTTAGCTTATCTGTACTTAAACAGAAACTTTCTGCAGCGAAAACGAATACAGCTATTGGCAACACCCAACACGCTTTGGAGCTAAATATGTTTCAGTTCGTGGAGAAAGAAACATGTTCAAATAATTTCTACTTTTACTGAATCCTCGTTGGAGCAGCGGTAGCGTGCGTACTTAGCATGTGGTAGGTCGTGGGTTCTATCCCCGGTTGTTATTTTATTAAAATTTCAAAAAAAAACAGCTAAAATCTGTAGCTCACTTTACAGAAAGTTTCTTTTTACAGCATATTTACCTGCAGGTTACAGCTTTTTTCTGTATACAGGATTTTTCTGCTTGCAAAACTTTTCTGGCAACTTTTGCTGCCAGAAATTTTCTGTTTTTTACAGGATTATTTTTACAGTGTGCTTGGTTCAGTTAACCTTCACTGTAAAATTACCAGTTACGTTCCCCCATAAATTCCAGAAACGTTCCTCCTTTTTATGAGTTTTTACGGCAATTAAACACTTTCCTGTAAAATTCTGGTTTTCATTTCTGAAACTGCTCTGAATCGCACAATTAATCCTGTCGGACTGGCAGCAGTTTGTTTTGGTTTTCGCACTCATCACTAAAGGAGTCATATTTTTCAGATGAGGTGTAAGAACCGACTAATGAAACTCGGGAGTATACATAGTAAACTCTGATAAGGAGCCGGGGGAACCTTACACGGGAACGGGAGCTTTGAATTAAAAAGCATAGGTGAGACAGTATAAACATGAAAAAACAATAGCTGAGTTATAGTAAATCGTTCCATCCTTCTTGTAAAACCCAGGTACATTTCTGGTATTTCAAAGAATTCTGCGCAACTTTTCGATATTTTACAGTAACGTTCCTGGTATTTTCCACAAACATCACTTTTCAAAAATGAGCAACTCAGCTTCCTATTCTTTTTAAGTTATGTTTCAGAATTTTTTTAGTGTTGGGTTAGGTTAACAAGCATACAAATATAAAGCACTAATTCATTAGGTTTTGATGTCGTTGGGTACCTTTAAATGGAACTATTAATATTAACAAGTTTTTAACTATTGAACGTAACTACCATTTACCCATTTTATTATCCGTTTTAGATTTGTATTTTTAACAAATACAACAATGTAATTCAATATTTAAGTATCTTAGATAAAGAAAATATTTCAGCTTTTTTATACAAAACACTTATATGTTCAGCAATAAGAATCTACTTCGATTGAAAAACAACGTTTATTTTTACACAACTTATAAAAATTTTTTTTATTTTTTTTTATTTTTTTATTTTATTTTTTTTTAAATAAAAAAAAATTATAAATTGTGTAAAAATAAACGTTGTTTTTCAATCGATATTAACATTTGCACAAGATTCTTTTCGCTAAGAATCTACTTGTTTTATACATATGTAGAGTTATTGAATTTTTAAATATTTAACACTGTTTGTCAAAAGTTATTTGTAAAACCTTCGTGGTGATACTATTCGATATTGTTTTATTTATAGTTTATAATCTTTAATCATATAATTCTTAACTTTAAAATGAATTGCAGCAGTTTAGAAAATTCTTAAAAAGAAGTTTTGGATTTTTTAGCGCTACCTCGATTAATTCAATAACAGTTTGAAATTTTATGACTTTTATGAAAACTTGTTAGTACATTTTCAAAAGAAAATTTCCGAAAATGAGTAAATCATTTTAAAAGTATCTCCTTAAATCTGAATATTAGTTTTTCTCAATAAAACTTTTTAAAAGGCTAAACGTTAAATGAAAGTTCTTCTCTTGTAATATTTTTACTTTCTTTCCAACGAACTTGCCATTTTTTACATTTTCTCTAATATAGAATTCCCTCTGTTTGTATACGACTCACTTCGCCCTTAAAAAGTGACATTTGAAAAATTATATTTCCCACCCATGTTTCATCAGTTTCTTTCTCTATAAGAAAATCCCCGTTCCGTGTTACACATTTCTTTTAAAAATATCTTCAGAGAATGCTCTCGAAAAACTGTAAACGTCTTACTCTGTTTGTACTACGTGTCTAGACTTACGAGGCGATACAGAACATCTTTAAGTCAGCCCGAAAAGAAATAGATTTTTCTTTGCAAGGCGTGTGCCCCAGAAGAAAAGTTCCGAACCCGGTGTTCATGACACCCTCGAGGAGGAAATTAAATTTTAAAAAAAATTGGAAAAGAAATATTCGATTGGTTTCCTTCGCCAAAAGTTAAGAGTAAATTCGATAAGAGAGATGATGCGATATAGCGGGGGGGAAAGAGAGACGACTTTAAAAAATGGTCGGAAATAGCTTCGAGTCGACTCCAAATTCCCGAGTAGTAGATCAAGAAAAATGTTTCCTCTCAAAAAAAGGGAGGTGAAAGACCACGTTCGAACTTAAACCCTCGTAATATTCAAACATTCAAATTGCGTCAATATTCGAATCGAGTTTTTCCAGAATTTTTATTCCGAGTAATAGATGGAAAAGTTTGAATTCACTTCACTTACATAAATGAAAAGCCAATTTCTCTCTCTCAACGCCGAACTTTTCTATCAGGTGAAATTCAGTTACGCTCAATAAATTGCATTAAAGTTTTTTTCCCTTGGAGAGTTTATTTTTCTGCGACTTATCATGTCTTGCAAGATATTTTTTAATACATTTTTGTCACGGAGTATATTTTCGACGTTTTATAATGGAATTAATAAAGTCGATTGCTGAATGTCGAGTACTTAACACTCGCTCAACCGAAAAAAATATTGTAATTTGATTTTTTTAGTGAATTTATCCTGAAATTGTCGACACTTCCTTTCGGTAAACAAAGTTAATTCCCTAGCAAACTAAACTGTCAAAAGATTTTCCGAAATGTCTTCGATCGTTTTGTACGATTTTGCATTAAAATGGATTGCTTAGGAAAGATTAAGGGAATAAGGGATTTGAATAAAATGTGTCACCTACCTACGTTAGATTAAACTGAGGTAAACAAACCTCTTCCTTTTTTAAAACTGTTTTACATGTGAGACAAAATAATTTATGTATACTTAGCAAGGGCGTCCGTGTCTAGACACAATCACGTAAATCTCTTAAAAGCTTTTAAATGTATAAATAAAAATACTTGTTGTTCTCGTGTGCCACTTGGAATACCCTAGCTTCACAAGGATTCAAGAAAGTGAGGCCCATAAATGGCAGGAGTCCAACTTCTGCCTCATGAGATGATAGATGCTGCCACTATCTATATCGCCACCTCCACAATTTTGCCATGTATTGGAAGGGGAGGGAAATAGTCTCCAGACACCTGGACCCGTGGTAAACTGCGCACATGACGGACCACAGGACTTTCAGACCCACAGATTTAACGAGCAAGTACTCCGCATATACTCGTTGAGTCTTTAGCGGTGTCGGGAATCGAACCCGAGACCCTCCGATCCCGAAGCCGATTCCTCAACCACTAGGCTCCCCACATCCTAAATAAATAAAAATAGTATTCGTCTCATAAAAAATTATTAGTAAGCTTAGAATATGAGCTGTGGAGTTATTTAGATCAGTTTAATCAATAATATCTGCTGCTTTCCTATATAGAAATACTACATAATGGCATATAATTTAAACACACAAAAATGTTTTTCGTAGTTTATTCCATGAAACTTTTTGAAATTACTTGCACTTATAAAAAAACACTTTGAATATAATGATGATAAAAACATACTTATACTTAAGAGAATATCTGAATACTGAAGAAATATTGATGATAAACATAATATTCGTAACTATAATATTCGACACCTCTCCATGCATTGATTGTCGCAACATTGTATACCATAAATGTATTCCAATCTTTTCTTCTGTGATAATATCGTCAGATTAACGATGCATTGTATGAATACTACCAAGGACATTTCAAAATTTTTATTCCAGGCACCATTGAAGATAGCTGAAACAATATTATTGGAGTATGTTAAATATTAAATAATATTAATATGATTTTTTTAATGGCATATCACAATAAATACTGACCGAGGTCATTATTTTAACATGCCAAAATCAGTACTCAACGTTACCCAATGGGCATCTGTGGACCGAAGCCACGGAGGTGAAGTACTGTTGCCCACGCCACCCACACACATTCACTCGCATACCCCTTTTAACAGGGGGCACATTCATTCATCACACAGCCCCCTCTATAATTTCGCCATGTCTCTGAAGGGGAGAGAGTCTCCAGATACCTGGACCGGTGATAAACTGCACCATGACCAACCACAGGACTTTCGGACCCACAGATTTAACAAACACGTACTCCGCATATGCTCTGCGTGTCTTTGGTGGTGTTGGGAATTGAACAGGGGATCCAAAGCCGATGCCTTAACCACCAGGCTCACCAAGGCCACATTACTATGAAATAATAATTATAATAAATTTTATGTTAGAAGTGTAATATTGCCAGTATTAGACGTTCCTGTACAATTTCAGATAAGGTGTGGTTTTTAAGAAACTAATTATTATTTAGCGATTATACATTCTTTTTTTATGTTGCTTCCAAAATCAATATTTTTACTTTAAAAAAAGTGGAAATTCTGGAGGGGGAGTAGCGGATCTAGTCATCAGTGGGGTGTCACGGGGACGAGTGCCTCACCCAAGGGTAAAAGTTCATTGGATAAAATGACATCTAAAAATAATATCTAAAAAAAATCGTAAATTTGAAGCTTTTAAATACTTTCGGCCGTATATTCTGAAGCCTCTGGCAACCTGTGATCAGGATCTCTTAGCACAAATCAACTTGATTTGGTATTCCGAAGCACCTTAATCAGTTGACCACTGTGTGTTAAGAAATCCGCGCTCAGAGCAGTGATCTAGGTTGGATCACCAATCAGAAACGAGTCTGGCCGGAGCTGCGATTACGAAACAAAAACATGGCGTCGCCCGTCATAAGCTATCCTGGTGAAATCCCCTTCGAGTCAATATAATCGAAATTAGATTAGTATTAAAGAAATAAAATATTTTTGATTCACAGTATTTTTGAGGTGTGCGTTGTCGAGTTCAATATTTATTTAAATGATTATTTCTAGTAATTAAAATATTTTCTCTATTGTTTTATACTTAAAATTTCTCTCGCGACATTCGTTCCGGTAGCTTGGAGGTAAAATACTCGGCTATCATACGAGTGGCCCGGGTTCGATTCCCGGCTGCCGATACAATTTTTGATTTAACCCATTACTGCCTGACGTCCCTTTTTAGGGACGTTTTTTAAAAATCCTCATATTTCTACAAAAATTGTTCCTTCCAATCAAAATTTGCACGGATGTATCTCTGATCTTCATAGAACATAAAGAACACAAGAAGAAAGCATAATTTTAAAAAAATTTCACTTTTTTTAAAGTTGGAAGATAGAATTTTTCAGAAAAGTGCTTTTTTAAAAATTTTTAAAGAAAAAGCTTAAAAATCCTAGTTGTTATTTTAAAAAAATTTCAATGCCTATATATATTACTTTTTATACATTAAATCAGTTGGGGTGTTTTTTTATTTTTCCAAAATATTTTATCTTGACCTTATTTTGGACCCTCGAAAAGCGTCCCTAAAAAGGGACGTCATGCACGAATGCCCCCGTGGTTTTCCCCATAGTGAAATGCTAGTGTTTCCTTCATTTTTTCATAAAAAGGCGTTCGATTCTTATGAAATGAATTAAATAACTGATATTTATAAAATTAATTTAATTTTAGATAGTATATTTATTATTTTTTTATATTTTTTTTTTTAAATACTGTTATTTCTGCTAAATTAATGGAATAAAAAGTCTTAAATTATAAGGAATTAATTAATTTGTATTAATTAAAAGGAATAAATTAATTATTTTACTATATTTATTACTTATGCAAATATATTCCGGTAATATTTTAATTAAAAGTTTAATAATTATTAGTTATAATGACCTTTTGTCATTAAAATTGCCAAAAAAGTCGCTTTTGTGATAAATGTTCGGCTTTTTTTCTAAATAGATGTCGCTAATCATTGTGTTCTATACTGCAGATTAATCTGTATCATCTGGCTTGCTAATGCACATCCCACTAATGCTTGATTTTTGTGGAGAAATTCGTGTTCCGCACAATTAAATTTAATAAAATGAAAAAAGTATGAGCATTTGAAAGACTTAAACTTCACAAATTGAGATATTCTGATGGATTTGAGGTGTGTAAAAGTAATCAATATTTAATATTAGGTAACATATAAACAAAGAATGCCTTTTTCAAATAAAAACCTTTATCAATTTGCAATTAACATAGATTTGGGAGGAAAAAACGTGTTTTAGAGCATAAAAAATGCTCAAATTACGTTAATTAGGGTTAATTTTACAGTTAATTGGATAAATAATTAATATTTTTTGTTCATATTCATGTTACAGTATGGTTCCGATCACTTTTGCTGCACTTAAAAAGGTAGAAGATGTTTTTGAGGCTTTAAAAAGTTTTCTACCATGCGTTTACTATAGGGAAAAACAACGGGGACATTCGTGCCTGACGTCCCTTTTTAGGGACGTTTTTTAATTTTGGTGTAGAAATTAAAATTTTAACCTGGAATTTTTTTCACTATTTTTTCAGTTGTTTTTGGGCTATTTACTATGTTTTTACCAAATATTTAAGAAAAATAAAAAGTTGGGCATTAATGGGTTAACTTATCAAGATTTCAATTTAATTTTATTCTTCAAGACCATATTTTTGAAGGTAGCTAATTATTATTACTAAATTCTGTATTATTTTACTAGATTAAATTATTTACCGATCTAATTACAAACCTGATTCAATATTTCAAGTTCCCAATGATTGCTTAATTTTTTTTATATTTTTACCTGATCTAAAGGTTAGAATATAGAAATCCAGAATTTTGTTAATTAAAAATAAAAGATTTCTTTTTATTATTTTCATTCAAATGCAAAAATAAAATCTCATCAGCTAACTACGGTGCTTTATTTTTTATTTATATTCAAATCTAAATTTGATTCCATGAAGCAAATTTCGGAAATGCGAATATTCTGATTACATGTGTTATGTTTATTTTTTTTCATTTGCATTACTCAAAACTTCTAGTTTCATATTATTTCATTAATTTTCATTAAAAATCATTGACTTTTAAAGTAAACAATCCGAGTGCTTTTTATGTCGTACCTTTTCGCAAATTTCTTTCCTATCAATATTCATCAATCAAAACGATCTCAACCAATCACGATTGAGCTTTTTTTATCGCCATCGGTTTCGCTTGTTCGCCAGCTCTGGTGTTTCTGATTCACTTTTATCAATTGATCCAGGTCCTCAGACTATCAAATATAACAGATCCGAGCTTGGCTAATATTTGTGAATCAGTTGATCGGGTGTTCAAGTGATTTAAATCCAAAAGCACAGACTACGGCCGTTTATGTGTAAGGCTAAGCGCGCACTAGAGACTTCTGTCACCGGAGACTGCAACACTAGGTCACTCGAGAGCTATGTATTTCAATGGTGAGATTCTTGGCAATGAGCCAAGTGTCTCGCGCATTCTAGCTTCTTGCAATAGCCAGGGTGATAATTTTGTCTTTGTCGCCGTGACTAAAGTCTCCAGTGCGCGCTTAGCCTTACTTTATGGACAAAGAAGTATATTATCCTTCAATATATTTTTTTAAAAATCGGAGTTTCTGCTGTTGGAGATGTTTTGGATGAAAAAACCTGCTCCCCCTCTAAAAATCAAACCAGGATCCGCCCCATGGGTGGTAGTGGCCCGATTTCTACAATCAGTAACAAAGATAAAAAAGTATGCGGCAAACTTATTAAACTAAAAAAATTTATAGTTGACCTCAAATCGAAAACACAAAAAAGCATGAAATACATGGACTCTCCCTCCCCTAGTTTCAACAACTCGGAAAGATATTTCAACTCCCGAAAACTGAAAACCCCGTCCAACCAACCTCGAATATTCTGTGGTGGCAGTTGTTTTTCATCTTCCCCGTCTTTGTTCCGAAATGTGTCCTGTCGGTCCAGAGGAAACCACGTGCGAGACTGAATAAAACGATCAAGAGGCAAGGCAGCCTTGATTTACAACACTCCACTCTGCTAGCCCAAACAGCGCGTCAACCTTTACGCCTGACGTAAATATTTTAACTCTCCATTTTGCGCGCGGAGACTTAAGTGCTCCTTTTTTATTTACAATTTGTTGTCACTTAGCACTTGAGAACCTTACCTTTTAAATCCTTTCTTTCCCGAGTTGGGCAAGAAGAGCGGGTTCATCCGCTGGGAGATAACGGATCAGCGTTTGAAGTACAAATCCTCCCTATCGGAAGATTTAGGGTGACTCGCTAATCCAGTAACGAATTGCTTTTTCCAGATTTTTATCTCCCAATCGGGTGTATGTGGGACGGAGGGATATTTTCGCCTCTCGCCGTTTTTCAATTTGGCTGTTCGCTTCGTATACGTTTTGGGTCAGCGTAAACTTTTATTATACCTACGACTACTTTTATTATACGTCTATTATACGACTGTCAATCTACGGGCAGTGGATATCTCCCTCATCGCTTTGTGTGAGCATTCGGGGGACATAGCAATCGCTGTCCAGGAGGGGAACTCTTTTGTACGCTGATTGACAGTCGTTGGTACTGACTCTTTTCAATGAAAGATTTTTATGTACAATATTGGGAAAACAATCGGTTCAGACCCTATATCTCCGGAACGGCTTATGATATAAAGACAAATGAGGTATCATTTTTTATGATTTGAAGTATTCTGTATACAGAAAATTTTTCAAGTTCTGGGTCGTCTTCATATTAAACGAAGCACCAACTTTCGTTTTTCCCCCTATGGGCGACATCAAATATTATTCCTGATTCTGAAAGAGCACCCCCTAAAACCAATTTTCATGTCATTTGGTCCCCAAAAAAAGCCAGGAGTGGGGGTTGAAATTTGTCAAATTTACGTTGAAATCTCGTTTTTTACGTTGAATTCTCGATTTTGATCCTGCGGGGTTGATGGTTGAAAGCCCGGTCCCTTTGCAGCATGCCAGCTATAAGATGGTTTAGGTGGGAGGTGCTAAGTAGCAAGTAGTATACTTCTCCGATACAGGTTGTCTCTATAAGTGATGCTATTTCTCTATAGTTTGACTACGGAGTCTGTATAAATATAACAGGATTTATTCCTGCAAAAATTGCAGGGGCTATCTGCAAGTATAGATGACACACATAGCTCTCATAATAAAACATAAAAATACATTAAAAAAACAAATGGTCAATTCCATTTTGTGACAGACATGACATCGGACAACATTTTGGCTTCAAATAAGTACTTAATATTAACTTATCTTAATTTTTTTGGTGTGCTGGTTCATATACATGAATGGCAAAAAATAATTATTCTGAATGAAAACACTTTTAGTTTATGAGAGAAAAATGCGCCGTGACAGACATAACACGAAAAGGACAAGAGTTTGAGAGACCCTTAATTATTTTTCAATTACTCTGATTTGGCATGTATTTCATGTCCAAAGAATTTTTTACAACTTTATATAAAGGTGAAGTTCAGTAAAAAAACACTGAAATTTCCAAATTTTATGGAATATTTTTCTATAATAAATTTTAAAATTGTTACAGGCATGACAAAGTGACATATATATCGATATTTCATTTTCAATTTTAGTCAATATAATTAACTATAAAAACTATATGAACTCAAAATATTTAATTTATTTTGTTATTTTTTTAAATTTGGTCAGTGTCTATCGGTTAGAACCAAAAAACATTTATTTAAATGAAATTTTAAAAATATTCTCATGTCCACTTTCGCGTGGCCACTTTCACTTTTAACTAAAATATTTAATTTCCCTATCAAATAAAAAAGTATACACTTAGATCTCAACTTATTTGCCCTTCATCAAACTCAAGCTACCACCAAAACATCAATTTTAGAGACTTTCCTCACGACATCAATTCTAAAAAAAGCGATCATCACGAAACTCGACAACAACTCCTATCAATTACCAACAACCTCCCTGAAAATTCGACTCCCCCACAAAAATACCTCGACGGGCTCTTAAGAGAGCATTCAATTTTCCATTTCTTCCTCAAAAAAAATTTCCAAGTCCACGGCAAAGAAATGAAGGATGTCCCGCGTTACGGCCGACCGTTAAATGTCCTCTTACGAGGGCAAGGGCATAACGGGCCCCATTAGCGCAACCATAATTCTTATTAGGTCTTCCCAATATCATCTGTGTTACAGCCATAACGGAACTCGGCTGTGGATGATAGTGGTATACAACAGAGGTCGGGCTTGAAACGACTTTGGGTGATGATGGCGCACACATATATATAGGATTAACGAGATGACTCCCTTCATTTGGTGTTTAATGCCTGTCTTTAGTGTACGGTTGATGGAGATGATGTTGAAGAGAAAAAGGTTTATCGGCTGGGGTGTCGAGTTATAATTCGGTGGGCGATAATTTTAGTGCTGAATGACTAGTTTTTTTAAGTTATGATTATTTTAGTTCTTTACGTCGGTCTTTATAGGGATTAATTTAATCTGTATTTTTAAGTTATTTCAAAGTGTTTTAAATGAGAGGAGGTTTTGTTGCTTCAAACTAGGGCGATAATAAAAAAAAGAAGAAAAACTCACTATATAGTCTGTAAATGGAATAGAAGGATCAAGATACGATGGAAATGAAGTGTGGTAATTGGGAAAATTGTGTAGCTGCCTATGCTGTTTACGCAGATTACAATTTTAGAAAGTACTAACTCGACGTGATAGGCGATTCAGCTTATTGTTTTTAAGTATTTAAAAACTCGGTACTTACGTTTTATCCCGTCGACAGTTCCGTTACTGTCAAATTCAGCGGCACATCCATAGAAAAGTCAATGGGTTGTTTACCGTTTTCGGATTCAGCGGTACGGTCGACGGGATAATATGTAAGAACCAAAAACTCTTTTAAAAGATAAACTGGTACATCATATTCCGCAAAAACTAATTATGTAGCGGCAAGTATGATCAAGTTCTCAAATGTTATAAAATTTGTGTACCATCAATTTTTTGAAATATCTACTCATTAGTTCATTGCTTTAAACTTTAAATTTATTGGTCACCTAAATAATTTGTACTCAAGGCTAATTGAAGTAAATTATGCGTATTTCTGTACCTAAAAAGATAATCCTAAAATTATGAGAATTTTTAGTTATTTCTGTATAATCTAACGTAAAGGAGTCAGGATGTTTTAAGCAATAATTATCTTTGTACTATGATATTAAAAAATATAAACCTTTCATTTTCCTTAACATTTATGCTACTATTTTCATAATCAAAAGAAGGAAACATAAATTAACAGTTTTTTAAATTTTAACTTTGCAAGCGGTTTTCTCAACATGTTTACAGTTTATTATGCATAACAATTATGGTCATTTATAATAAAGAAGCAGTATGTTAAATATATTCTCAACCCACCTAATATACTCATTTTGAAATTAGCGAAAAGGAACCCTGGAGTCATGTTAAACTTCTACCATTTTCATGTATTTCCCAAGAAATAATATTTATTAAACTCGAAACATTTCCCTTTTATTTCAAAACAAAATAATGGACATTTCGACATTTTCAGTTTCGCAATTTTTCGTTTGAGACTTCTCCAAAATTTTATAGACTAATTGAGTTATTAAAGGTTTTCTGCTGACAGCATGTAAACTATGTAAAACCATTCTCTATAACTGCATAAGTGAGAAAACAATAAAGTTTTTTACTTGCCAGGATATTTTACATAAAATACGAAACCCAAAACTTATTATAGGCCTTTGGCTTAAAAATATATTCCAATGCTTTTCCGTCTGAAATCCCTTAAAGCAGTAAAAAAAGAATGAGTGAAACGCAACATTCAAATTTCTACCATCCAGACAAAAAAAATTGCTTTCCTCGGGCATTTACATTGTTTTATGACACTTTTTATCGCAAGAGTTTTCTAGTTCAGTTTTTTCCTGGCGTCATATTTCTCATCGTGATCTTTCACAAAATCGTGAGATAACATTGCAAAAAGCTTTTGTATGCTTTGTAGTACCTCGCATACTATTTCTGACCATCATGAAAAAAAAAACGTGATCTCTACACCACAACCCCTTACATATTCCAAACTAGTATCTATTTTAACCGTGTTTGTGGATGCCGTGGCTGTACATTTTCAGACTAAACATTATTTCGTATTTCCACTGTTCCTTATTCAATGGTGTTTAGCAAGCATTTGGATAGGAGGACAAAAGTTTTATTGAATTTACTTCTCCTGCTTTCCATGCTAACAATACGGAAAATTAAATTTATTTTTGAATGCACTCGTGATATTAGGGCTTAGAGAGAGGTCAATAAACTATATAAACAGTCAGACTTCTGTAAAACAATATGCATTCAATTTTGTGAAATGGATTCGGGTAAATAGCTTGGGAAATTTACGAGATGGTTTTGATAAAACAAATGTTTTGAGGAATATTTTGTGTAGGAGAAGTCAGTAAAGGCATTCCATATTTTACTTATAAAGAAGCATTTGAAAGAGGATATGTCATTTTTTCCTGAATTGCATTTTTGGTGCCTGAAACGAACATAAAAAATGGGTGTAAATTTTTCATTACTACTACAGTTGTAATAAACGCTGTTTTTTATTCATTTTATAAAAAATGTAATTTTTAACAGCATTTTAAATACAATATATAATTATCTTTCATTTCATTGATTATTCAGGCCACCTTAATGAAAAAATTAAAAAATATGTATCCTACTACTATTATAATTGTGAATGTTTGTCCGGATGTTTGTTACTCTTTCACGCAAAAACTACTGAATGGATTTTAATGAAATTTTACCATAATGTAGCTTATACATCAGAATAACACATAGGCTATAATTTATAAAGAGAAAATCAGTCCTTCATTCTTTTTTTCCCGTTTTTCCTGCTTTTTTTCACTTATTTTTCCGTGTTTGAAAACCTGTTTTACCAGTCATACAACGAGTTAAAAATAAAACATTGTTTCAAATGAGACACAGATCACTAGACTTTTTCATTTACTAGATCTTTTATTTTAGTTTTAAACACTGATTTTAAATTTCTTAATTTGTTCACTAGACTTTTTACTACGGTTTCAAATTTGTTATTTTATAAAGGCACCAAGATATTATTAAACATTATCAGAAACATCGGAATTGTAAAAAGTGACAAGAACACCGGGATTGGAAAATTAGCGAGAACATCGGGAAGGAAAAATTACCGAGAACACTGGGATAGGAAATTTACCATAAAGACACCCAGAATACCGGAATATAAAAATTACCGTAAACACTGAGATAGGAAAATTACCGGGAACGCAGCCGGGATTAGAAAAATTACCATGATCACCGGGCAACGGGATAAGATTACCGGGAACACTGGGATAGGAAAGAGGCGCCTGGGATACCGGGATGATTTGTAATATTGCTAATTTACAAAATTATAAATGTATTTTAAGAAATATTTTAAAAAATAAATTTATACACCCCACCCGTGCAAGGCCGGGTATAACAGCTAGTTGTATAATAAACGTAAGTTTAAATACTTTAAAATACTGCTCAGCCAACGATAGTAAAAGGGTCACGTGATTTTTACAGACTTTGCACGGCCGATAGTTGGGTAACGGAGATAGTTGGGGTCTTGCTTCTAAATACAAGCAAATGTCTCTTCCTCTTTCGATCAACTGCCCCTCAACTTCTTCCTGTCTCCCTTCCAAAACACTAGTTCCAGCGTTGTTAAAATCACGTGACTCTTTTAAAATCGTTGGTTTAGCAGTTTATTACTTTATTAAAACACAATTATTTTAAATTTTTAAAAAAAGTTTATCCAATTTTCTCTTTTTGTTAGTTACCCCACATGTTTTATCAACATAACTGATAAAAAAAAGGACCGAGTAAAAAAGAAAATTAATATCTTTGATTTATCATAAAAAGGGGCAATGAGTTTGAAATAACTTCGACTCAATTTTAAACATATTATTTGAAAATTAATCAATGACGGTTTTAAAACTATCTGGTATAGTTAATATTTTATTAAATCCCATTAATTATTTTTCATTTTTCTCTCAGAGATGATTGACTGGTTCCGAGATTCTAAACATTCTTCAATAAAAGATTTCTGAAATACATATAATGTAGGAACAAAACCCGATCCACCTTTATCACTCGGAAAGTTCACAATAATTGGCATCCAGTTCTGTGATAAAGTTACCTCCTACATCGTTTTGTAAGACCCTTTCCATCATTAGAGCTTTCCCCTTTATCCATTTATTCAGTTTCATCATATCAGGGATTCCTTTTTATCTTGGACTTATCACTTAATCTTTAATGGTCCCCCCTAGAAAACCAATACGTCTTTTTTTTCTCTCGTTAAGCTCTGTTAGGGTTAGTTGTTAACGGTTCCATCGGTTCTATCTCTCCGTTTTATTGCTTTCCAGTTTTGTTACTGAAATGGTATTAAATGATTGTACTAAAGAAGATATTAATGTTACCAGAACCCATTAAACCGATTGCGTAGTTTTTACCGGCTTTTATAGAGCAGGAGTACTTGCCTCTGATCTATAGAAAGCTGGTGGTAAGCCATGAGGACCCAAAAAATACTCTTGGAAATCTGTTCTTTTTTTTGTAGTAGTTATTAATAGCTTCGTTTAGGGACGCCACTTATGGATTAAGCCGCGTAGTTTCTTCTGTCAGATATTCACTTCAAATTAATTGTATTATATGAGACACTTTTTAATTGTCGTTTTCTTTTGGAAATTAATGTAATCCGGTGTGGTATAATTTTAATTTAGAGTGATGCGGCTGTAAAAAATATTTTACATTTCAAACTGTATTTAATTTTTAGGCTCAATTAAATTTTTTTCTACCAATAAAATGTTAATTAAACTCATGGTTCTTGATTTGAGGAACTTTTCTCGGATCTGAATAAAACATTTTACTTGAATTTCAAATAAATGAAGTTTAAGTTAGCAAATTTTAATTCAATTTAACTAATAAAATAGGATTAATAATAGCTTAAGGATTAAAAAGTAGAGACCGATTGGTTAATCATTCTATATTCAATTCAGAGTTTCTCAAGTTAAAATAGTTCAAAACTATTATAATTAGGGATTACTATTATTTGAATAGTTAAACTAACATTTTAGTTGCTCACTGCCACAATGTTGTTTAGTCCAAAATTATAAAATTTTCAGTAAGTATCGGTTTGGATTTCTTTTTAAATATGTTGTATTACATGAAATACTTCTATGTAGGAGTCCCAAATAAGTTTTATTATAAGAACAACACCAGTTCCTAAAACACTTTCAGTATATAAATTAATTTAAATGGGCTGAAACATATTTGTCATTTTGAACAGTTCATTCAAACTTATGATATAGGATCGAGTTAGTCATATTACTTATGACGAAAATACTCATATCTGAATTAACTGACAATATCAATTCAATTATTTAATTCAATTATTGAAAAGCTTTTTTTTAAGTGTTAAACGTTGAACATTTCTTAGCAATTATTCCAGTTGCTTTTAAGCCGTGTAATAA
Source organism: Tetragnatha versicolor (assembly GCA_024610705.1). Classification (NCBI taxonomy): domain Eukaryota; kingdom Metazoa; phylum Arthropoda; class Arachnida; order Araneae; family Tetragnathidae; genus Tetragnatha; species Tetragnatha versicolor. The sequence goes on along the minus strand of JANDEH010000017.1, from coordinate 11,190,897 downwards.
GTAATATCCTAAGGGAAAGTCATTTATTCGGATGTTCCCTTATCATATCAAGATTCATCTATTTTACTTCCAAGCATAAATGATAATTACATTAATTAGTGTTGCACAAATGTTTAAAAACTTGCTATCTTCCCTGAGAAGTGCATAAATGTTACAGGTGCTTTATTTAAGAAGGAAACAGCGACCCTAAACAAGAAGAAGCAAATCATTTTGTAAAGAAGCATTCTTTTGGGCGCGTCGTGGCAGCTGCTTTTGACATCTGTAAGGAAGAAAAGTCAACATTAACTAATGTTTCGACAGAATCCTTACATGAGAGTTCTTTTCCCCGTTACTTTCTTTTAGACCTTGTTTCTAGAGTATCATAACTCACTAAAACCTTAAGAAATTTTGTTTTATCTAGAAACTTGTTTGCTTTCATTCAATGGCCATCGAACATTTGAAGTCAATTTTCAGATGTTAGTTTTCTAGGGTAGCTGATGGTTTTTGTTACCTTTTAAGGATTCATCTGTTGTTGTTGTAGAATCTTTTAAAATGTTGAAAGATTGTTTTGTTTCGCTAACTTTTTTTTTTTTGTGAAATGTGCGATATTTTTACGTGTGACTTAGGAGTAAGTATGAAGTAAAAGATTTATCAGTACTTTTGGATTAGCCGGAAGAAACTTAAATAGATAAATAAAAAACAATCACGAAACTATTACTAGACAGCAACTTAAGTAACTTCCTATCGCGGTGTCTGAATTTCGAGTGAAACAAAGAACGTTAATTTTAGAATATGATTATTTCGTTAAACCCATGTATATATAGTGTCTTTTTATCACAATTCGCGTATCGAAATTCCTCCTATCAACCCAACAGGCTTTGTGTTTACTCACTTTCTCCTTCCGCGTAGTGAAGTTTAACAGTTTTGTTCTCACTTGTTTTCCAATTGTTATTGTGTAATTTGTGATAAGTTTCCAACTAAGTCCGAAAAGCAAGATTTGGCTTATCCACAAGTATACCAATTATTTTTACAGACATTAAATAATTTGATTGTGTTCTAATTCTTAAACATAATTAAACCCTTTAATTATTCATACACCATTTTCTAGTTAAGAAAATGGTAATAAATATATAATATTGAAGGATTTACATCCCATTATTAAAGCTTATATTAATGAAACACTTAAGTTAGAGTTAATAAAAGAACTATCATGACTCCATCAAAAAAAATTTATCTCTGTCAAGAAGAAATAAAACCCCTCTTTGAAAAATTATCTGCCACCATCAAAAAACTCATTTTCTACCAAAAGCTTTACCCTGTCAAAACAATATCTAACTTTCGTCTCTTTATCGTCCAACACAACCAAAACTATTTCAAACTCGCCTAGTTTCTAAAAATAGCTCCATAAAAAATTCCAAAAACTCATTTTCCATCGAAAAGCATTTTCATGTAACCCCAGATCCTATTTAACAATCTACTTAAACTCAATTCTTGACGAAAATTATGCCTTCCAATTAAAAAGGGGACAAAATTTATCGGGTGCTTAACAGAAAACACAGCGATTCTCTTCTTTTTTTCCTATCAAAAGTGTTTCCGTTATCAGAAAAAAGGCCCGGATTAACAGTCAATTAAAACAACTTTAAATCTCTTAAAATACAATCCCGTGGAGCTATCAGTGAACAGAATCTGAAGGAAAGGAACGCGTAAATTTGCATAATTCCCTCCCGTCTGATAGGGAATTTGTCTGATAGGGATTTTGGGCCGTAATGTAATAACTGCTCTGAAGCAGTTATGAATCCCCAAGGTCTCGTAACGCCGTCCGTATAGGGAAAAGCGTGTTATCGTTAATTGGTCTTGTCCCTTTCAATGCTGCCCGCCCTTAATTTTCTTCACGATTGAATACACCTCGCGGGCGGTTTAGGTTTGAAAGGGCTGTATACGAAAGTAGGGGAAAAATTCAAGTAGGGAATGAATGGGGTAAATCGTAATGGGATGAGAGAAGTACGGAACATGGGGCTATCATTTTGAATCATGTTGGTTGGATTCGCTGGTATAAAGGTCGGAAGTTAATTTGGGTTTTATGCTGCCGTTAAACATTCCTGGCTGAATAAAATTACGTAGACAATTCTCTTTCTCCCAGTTCAGAAATGCTCATTATTTCCGATTCTTAACGCTTAAAATTAGTTATTTGAAGCTGAGCTTCTCCCGAAATATTTAAATAGAGAATCAAGTAAGTGACTGTAGGAATACAAGGGTGGAAAAATTAGCTTTTAGAAATTTGAATTGTGTTATGTGTAGAGATAGTGAGACGTAAAAAAAGTATTTATTAAAAGTCCTTCTGAATCAATTATATAGAATTGATACCATAAATGATTGTAATGTCAAAAGCAAACACTGCTATGCGGTTAAAGATATCCCAGAACTCAATTATAAAAAAATAAACGTATTCAAGAAATTGAAAAAAGTTTTTCTTAAAATTTGTACCTGTGCAATGCAATAAATATTTATTAAAAGTCCTTCTGAATGAATTACATATAATTGATACCGTAAATGATTATAATGTCAAAAGCAAACACTGCTATATGGTTAAAGATATCCCAGAAGTAAACAAACTCAATTATAGAAAAAAAAGGTATTCAAGAAATTCGAAAATGTTTTTCTTAAAGTTTGTCCATGTGCAATGTCGTTTCGTAGACTTAAAATAATCTCATGGGAATCTTAGCCGAACAGTTAGATATAACATTGGATATTTTTATTCCCTCTGTAAGGCTAGCAGGAAAAATCAGCCAGCTATGATGTAGAACTTTTTTCTGGTTTTAAATCCTAAGTGGTAAACAGTTCATAATGCAAGTATTTTTTAAAATTTTGTCGGTTAATAAAAATGCGTTTCATTTTTTACAGTGTTGCCGTTTTTGATTTTATACTCTTTGACAAAAGCATACCCTGATATACAAACACTGAGCCCATTTCCCCTAATAACTGCTTTTTTAGTCGAATGGATAATTAATGGATAAGTTTTCTAATCCAAAAATACTTCTAATTTAAAAACAACGTACCAACACTATACTACTTAGTAACGTTCTTTTATTACCAAATGGTCTAATGCTTTCGTTCAATTATGGAAACTTATTAAGACTTAATTTTTTAATTATGTTCTTAAACATTCACGCTAAGTCATGTTCATTTTTAAAGCTAATTCTGCTAATCGGATTTTATTTCTGTAGACCTTATGCGAATTCCCTACTGTCTAGAAAAGTATTCTTCAGTGAAAAGCTTATTTCATTTTCAAATGGTTCATCATTTTAATGTTCGTTAAGAAAATAAATGCTTAATTCTTTAATAACTTAAAAACTTTTTTTTTCATTATAAGTAACGCAGCGTTTATAAAACTAAAATCAAATCTTCAGATTAATTTTTCAATCATTTATATAAAAAGCTTCGTATTTCTTTTTTTTCTATTATATTTATATTTTGTAGTTTAGGGCTTTATTTTGAAGCTCTTCAAATTTTTATTATTTAGAAAGTATTATGTTTTTAATGAGTTTGAAGAAATTACTTCGTTTTAGTATTTTATCTGGTCTGATTCCTCCTTGTTTTTTCATTCTGATAGACAACCTTTTTTGCAGATATATACACGGTGTCCCAAGATGATTGCCCCCCTGCTTGCTTCAAAAATATAAATGGATGGATTAAATAGAGTGTTTTCAGGTGACATCACGACCATTTATTTTCTTCCTAGGTCAAAATACCTGTTGCTAAGGCCGTTGCTAGGGGCGGAATCTGTTGCTGTCATGTGATTGCAAATGCTCCAATAGAAGCATTCCGTGACCAGTTATTTTCTTTTGACTGTTAACTGCTATAGGTCCAACAATTCGTTGCTAAGGCCGTTGCTAGGTCCGAGTCATGTGATTGAAAATGCTCTATACTCGGATAACACTATCATCAAAAAATATTTGATATTTTTTACGGGATTTGAAACTAAAAAAATAAAGAGTTTTCAATATTTCTTCCTTTAAACTCTCAATATTAGTTGAAAAATTATTTATTCGGTATATAAAACTCACTATATTCCTACTTTAAATTTTTGGCGTTTTCAAGAAGGAGAAGATGCAAAAATAAATAGAGGAACAATTTCCAAACGGCATATTCATAGTTTATGTCGTCCATAAGAAACATTCGATGTAAAATTTATTCTTTTCATAACGCACAAACAAATGCCGCAACTTTAAACAAAACGTCATTAAAGTCTCAGGAATATATATCTCAAAAAAGCATCCATAATCCGGAAAACTACCGTAAATCATTAATAATAAGAAGCCCGCCCTCGGTGAAACAAACGGAAATTTGCCTCTAGTTGTTGGCCTTTCTTATCCTACCCGTCGTGCACGCAATTTCCAAACACAACAAGCGCACACAAAAACAAACTGCATCAAGCACACTTCTTGCTTGACAAATGGTTCCTCTCCTCCTCTTGACACAAAACAGTGGAAGATGCTTCCGAGAAAAGAAATTGAAACAAGAAAAAAACTTCCTTTCATCATCATCTTTTCAACTTGGTCCTCTCACTGGCCTCTCCATAAATCTAATCACGTTTATTTCGCATTTGAATCATCCTCTAGAAATCGAAACAAAAAAAAATGACAGTTCCCAAATCTGCGCCATTAAATTCGGGAGTTTAAAAGGCTTTTTATTTTAATCTCCGACGAAATGGGACTTAAATAAATGTCGGTATTTACCCCGCATAAATGTACTCAGTTTTGCATGGATTTAGAGAGTAGTAGCATTATCAGATAATGCTTAGCGAGATATTAAAGCTGCTTATATACGTCGATGATGAGATATTGTCGCAGGAAGGGATGATATTTCTGGCGTAAATGGCGTAAATTCTTTTTAAATCTCCCTTAATTTTTTCTTCCAAGTGTAATGGTGTTTTTGTTGATTTTGTTATTGGAGATGGGTAAAGAGATATTATTTATTTATACTGGAAATGAAATGTTATAAAATCTGTTTTCTTCTGTTTTTATTGGGTTGGGATTTGCTGTGGAAAAATCACCGAAGCAACTTCATTTGATTACTTTTGTATCTTAACAGATGAAATTTACGGGTTTTAGGTCCCCAATCGAGTTTGTTCAGCAACCTTTATGTTTTCTTGTCTTAAATAAGATAGTTTAAGTTAAAATACTTTTCATATGTAAACGTAGTATAAGGCGCTCGAGATTTTATCTTTGTATCCCATGGAAAATTTGGGGCGGGTAAGACTGGAAAGTTTAAGGAAATTTTGTCTTTCAATATTTTTGGTAACAAGACTTGTTTTTACCACTGATGACGCTTTTCAAAGTCAACGCTGAAACTTCTGAAGAATCAGGTCTGATAAACCACGGCCAATGTTCTCGATAATTTCCTTTATAAATAATGACAATTTAAATTGTTAAATGCTTTCACATCATAAATTGGGACTGTGCTCACATTCAGATGTTTAAATAATGTTCTACAACTTTCCCAAAATATAACATATTTCTGAGCAATACAAAGGCATTATCTCAAAACCTTACTCCAAAGACATCCTTGTTTCTTCCAAATCAACTCATACACAACCCGATATCGAGTTACGAAATCTTCCCCCATTCGGAACTAAAGACTAATTCGAAAAGTATGTCTGCATGAACCGACCTTAAACCGAAATTAGCATATTCCTTCCAACCCCACACAGCACGCTCAACTTAAGCCCCGTCCACACTAAAAGATTATTAATTCAATTCACTCCGCCTTCCAAGTTTTGCCGTCTTCATTTTACGAGAGGCACCTCAAATCGAATTTCGCCGCATTACCGACGCTAAGCCTAAAGCGCAAAAATGAGATTATCTCGATATCTGTATCATTTCGGAGCATGCCGTGTGATTGCATTAAGGTGTGGAAGTTACCCCTGGATGTCAACGGAGGAGACTCTGCAGTGGAAATGGGTTTTTAGTTAAGTCTAGGAGGAGCCAGCCTTTCCCGGGGCAAGAAGAGGCGAGTTTTCGCTACTTCAAATTCGGTGAATGAGTTTTATTCTGTAACGAGAGGATGTGTTTGTTCAGAGAGGTCGGAGCTCGGGAGGATTTCGTATTGGGTTTTTGGAGGGAGTTGGATTGAGTTAAAATTGAGAGGAAGGGAGGTAATGTTGTAGAACTCTTTAGGAGCTGCGGTATTTTTTAATGCTGCTTGTAATACCGTCCGATGGCCTTTTAAGGATATTTTTTAGGTAATTATATACTGCATACACTGTTAAAACGATTGTATCAAAATTGAGTAAAAAGTACTCAAAAAGGCTCCGATCCAATAAGTACTCAAATTTAAATACATGAATATCCTCATTTCTGAATATGTGCATACTCAAAAATGAAGCATCTTGAGCTTAAACTCAAAAATGAGCTCAAGATGTTTCATTTTTGAGGATGCACATTTCAGAATGAGTATATTCATGTATTCAAATTTGAGTACTTATTGGATCGGAGCCTTTTTGAGTACTCTTTACTCAATTTTGATACAATCGTTTTAAGAGAGTACCTTAGATGTCTTGAAAACCTTTAAACCTCGAAGAAAATATTCCCCCTTTGAAATAATGTAATTAATCTTATACTAGGATATCTCGAAATCTCCGATATCTCGAATTTATTTTTCGACTTCGAGATGTTGAGGTTATACTGTAGTTTAGATCTTTTTGGGGAAAAAATTTCCAAACAATCTTTGGTAATTTTTTCTGCTGGCTAACTTTATGAGAATCGCAATCCTTTTAAGCATAAATGGGTATACTTCCTGTACAATATGAATAGCTTTTAAGTTCATTAAGTATTGGGTTGTCCCATAAGTTCTGTTACTTTTTACGAAGTTTTGTCTTTGAAAATTTTTTATGAAAAACTGGTAATAGGTGGAGATTTCAAACCAAGGGGATTTTGATATATGCATATTTATGAACATAATATGTGATTTTGGTAGTTCTCGTGATATTATTTCTTTTCAAAATGGCGGTTTGAAAAAAAGACCAAAAACGACGATTTTTGCGTAATTTTTTTCTTTTGTTTAAAAAACTAGGAAGAAAGCATTATTCATGGCTAAAAAAGTTTTACTGTATATTCGAAATGTTAAGATTAAGATGTCATAGTTTCAAGATGATTCGATAAGTTTAAGGTAGGAAATTTTGACTTTAAAACTTCATATATTGGCAATTTCACGTGTTTTTAAAGCATACCTATTGTTTTTCTAAGCAGCTGGTATGAAGCAAACTAAAGGCAGATGTTTTTTGAACCATAATGATTGTTTCAACGGTTTAAACATAGAAAGCCTCTTTTCATAATATCGTTGAATTGATTTATTTCTAAATCCCAACGAGTTGTTTTTATTGTAGTGTTATCGTATATGAAGCAAATAATTGCTTTGTTCGCTTAGCATAAGTTCAGTGAGTGTAATTCTGATAAGCTAAAACTTTGCGCGCTTGCATTGTGCGCACTACTTTCTGAACTTAAGTTCAGATATTATTTAATATACTGCATATTTTGAATACTTGGTTCTTTCCTAAGCTTTTTTTATTGATTTTGATGCTTTTTTCGTGAAAATTTCTTTGAAATGACTAACATTACTGAGGTGAGCTTTTTGCAAAAGATGTTATGTTTGAGACCGAAATTTTCCAAGTTAAACTTATCGAATTATCTTGAAACTATGACATCTTGAACTAAACATTTCAAACATACAGTAAAACTTTTTTTAGCCATGAATTAAGCATTCTTCCTAGATTTTTAAACAAAAGAAAAAAATTGAGTGAAAATCGTCGTTTTTGGTCTTTTTTTCAAACCACCATTTTGAAAAGAAATAATATCACGAGAACTACCAAAATCACACATTATCTTCATAAATATGCATAAATCAAAATCCCCTTGGTTTGAAATCTCCACCTATTGCCATTTTTTCATAAAAAATTTTCAAACACAAAACTTTGTAAAAAGTAACAGAACTTATGGGACAACCCAATATTTCTTCCTAAACCTTCATTTTTTTTTCGTTAATACAGTTAATTATTTTACATACATTATTAATTGCATACATTCATACATTATTATTTTTTTAAGAATAAGTCACATTTGCATTCAAATAAACCATGTAATGAATTTTATTATAGAAATGAGAAAATGGTTAAACAATTTTTTTTTAAATTTAGGTTTCTGAATTTAATTTACAACTAACTATATGATGAATACCATTGTTTATTTTATAAATGTAATATCTTTAGAAAACCAATTGAATCATTGCTCGCATATAGTTATTAACTCCTGAGCACTCGCGTCTTATACAGGGTTTCTCACGAAAAGTGGTCCAACCCCTTTAACTTTTGAACCCCTACAGATATAGTCATGGAAGTGGGGTCTAGGTATATTAAAGTGACCATGCCCTATCCTATGAAACAACTTTCAACGCCCTCTAGCAGAAAATTTAGGAGTTATAATTTTTATTTTGAAAATTATTTGAGGTAGGTGAAAAAAGTCAGTGACTAAGATGTAGAGTAGCATCGATTTAGTAGGAGAAGACACCTTAATGAGAAAAATATCTTGAATAAAACTCCTAAAACGCACGCTCAATTAGGTTGAAAATACGTAGATTTTACGTCTCAAAAATCTCCTCACGAGGCGAAAATGAGAAATTTTCATTTTTATGACTTAAGTAAATGACTAAAATTATTCTTAGTTCATTAAATTGAAAATTTCTCATTTTCGCCTTTTGAGGAGCGTTTTAAGACGTAAAAACTACGTAACTTCAACCTAATTGAGTGTGCGTTTTAAGGGTTTTATTTAAGATATTCTTCTGCTTAAGGTGTCTTTTCCTACTAAATCGATGCTGCTCTACAACTTAGTCATTGACTTTTTTCATATACCTCAAATAGTTTTTAAAATAAAAATTATAACTCCGAAAGTTTCCGTTGAAAGTTGTCTCATCGGATAGTGCATGGTCACTTAACTATACCTAGACCCCACTTTCATGACTATATCTGTAGGGGTTCAAAAGTTAAAGGGGTTGGACCACTTTTCGTGGGACACCCTGTATATCAAAAAATTTTTAAATCTGGTAAATACAGAAAATACACAAATTTCTACATATTTTTCTAATTAAGAAATAAGATTTCAGAATTGTTTTAATGAATGTCTATTTTCTCCACAACCCCTGATGACATTTCGTTCATTAAAAATGAGAAATCCGATCTCCCTTGCGAATCAAATATACCTTTCACTGAATGAGCGAATTCCAATTAATCACATACCCTAAAAGTAAGTCTTTCTGTCAAACTGATATTTACTCAAGACTTCCAGTTGATGTGTCAGTTCAATTATAAAACTATCAACATTTAAATAACCCTTCCATTACTCCCTTATGCGCTTTGGATTGGAAGATCATTAGCATAAGGTGCTCAAAAAAAGGTTCAGCGTCTAAGGTTTCTTGAATAAACCCGAGCTTTAAGATTCGAGATTGTTAACCTTTTACCTACAATAAGGATACAGAGGTTATATGACGAAAGAGGATTGTTAAAAATGGAGGATATTTCGTTACAGTAGTACCATGAAATCTAATCGTTATACCTCCTTAAATTTTTTTCAATTTCTGTGTTTTTCTCCTTTTAATGGTGTTTACCAGATTCATACTGTAAGACATAAATAGAAATTTCCGTTGTTGTTTTTCTCAAGAAATGTGATACTTAAATTTACTTGTGTTAGATTGAGTAGTATAATACTAAAAGGGACATTAGCACTTCAAATGGTCCTGCGAAAACTCACTTTTACACCTTAGGTTCTCGAGTTTTCCTGAAATTTTGTGTGCTCAATGTATACGTATACGCATATAGATAAAGAAAATTACAAATTTTCATCCAATTCTATTAGTTGTTTCGGAGTTAAGCGGGTTTCAATTTACCCATCTTGACTTAACGAGGGGGCTCGTGTTTAATTGCGTTCTACCTCACCTAATTTTTATTTCAATAGGTAAAAGCTAAAGATTTTATTTATTTACAGTATCTATCAATAGAATTGAATGGCAGAATGAATTTTAAAATTTAAAATCTGTCACTTAAAACAAAAAAAGTGATTTTTTTAAACTTAAAAAAACGCATGAAACAAATATTAAAAATCTCTAGACAAGCAAAAATCTAGGGATGTATAGTTTATTAAACTTTTCCAAGAACCTATACATCACTAGAAAGAATGAAACATTTGCTTTCAATTACGCTGTAAAAAATCTGGGTAAATGTAAAACCAATATTTGGTGCAAAGTTTTTAATTTCCCGAAACTTTGGTGCAATCAAAATTTATTATTTTACACTAAAAAATGTGGATAAATGTAAAACAAATATTTGGTGCAAAGTTTTTAATTTCCCGAAACTTTGGTGCAGTGAAAAAGCTAGATTGTACCAAAAATTGGTAATATGATTGAAAAATACTTTTATGGTGCGATCGGTTGCACCAAAGTTTGGTAAAATTCTCTTAACTGGGACCTTTGTTGATTTGTGTTCGTGTTTGCACTCCGCAGTTTTGTTTTCGCATGCGTCACAAAGAAAAATGATGTTATAATAAGTTTTAAAGTTACTGAATCCCCGCTGGATCAGTGGTAGCGTGCTTGCATAGCATGCGGCAGTTCGTGGATTCTATCCCCAGTGATTATTATTTTTCTAAAATTTCCAAAAAACAGCAAAAATTACACCATATTATGGTTAAACCCCTCTCTTGTTTTGAGTGCCTTTAAACACCATAATATGGTGTAACCTCTTCTGATTGTTGGTGCTAATGATAGCACCATAATATGGTAAAATTATGAGCGATTTTTGTAGCCAACAAATAAATACCAGATTTTGGTGCAACACGGCCCAAAATTTTTTAGAGTGTAGTGAAGAAATCGTTTAGTGTCATTCAGTAACATAGAAGGTGATTATGATTAAAGAACATTTTAATGTCTTGGGCATTTTTTTAAAACCAAAACTGTCTAAAAAAAATCAATGAAGTCGAAAAATTTTACAAAAATTGTTTTTTATACAGTTTTTCATAACTATACCCTGAAATATTGTCTAATACAAATAAAAGAACACGATTCTACATTGCCATAACTTTTATAATGGAAATTTAAGATTTCCGTAATAACAGTTGTTGTTCCCTGCGAATTTTATAGAAGAAACCTTCACGCGCTACATTCAAAGCTAAATCAATGCAATTACTACTATAAACTTTCGGACATCAATCAAATATACTATCAAACAAAACACACTCAAACTGTAATTCATACACTTCCAGGAAGTTATTCCGGAAAACCTCTTGAAAACATAACGACAGGAATCTGTCGATATCTCTTAATGCAGAGAGCTCCCTCCTTGAGATCAATATCTCTAGAATATACCTATAAGCTAATAAATCGTCACCTCTCTCTCAGTAGAGTTTGCAGACTATTTTTTCGCTGCAAGAAACTCTCGCGCAATAACTTTCCCTCGAAGCAGTCATCCATTCCCTTGTATAGTCAATCCCCTGCTGCAAAGTGTAATCAATTTTTATCATAAATCACTCGCTTGCCAAACTAACTTAACTAGCTTCAGATCGGGAGTAACGATAGATTTAAGCATAGTGGGTTATTTATATAGCCTTTGGAAATTAGGTTTTTTAAATTTTGATGTTCGTAAATAGAAAGTGGAAGTATATTCCAAATTAAATTTGAGTTTACATATTTGTTTATTCAGTTATTTAGTATACACTGCAATTGCGAGAAACCCTTTTGAAAAGCTAAGTAAACACAAAAGTGAACGTGTTTAATGAAAAGTGTTTTGAGCGTACTGCGATTGTATTCCGATTATATTGCAAATGTGCTGTGTGAGAAAAAGACAGTGTTTTAAGAGTGTTATTAAATAACTTCGGAGTCAGAAAATTTGTTCTTATGGTGTTTTGTTCCAAATTCAAGAACATTTCAAGATTCTAAACACATTTTTAAGATTATTTAAAATTTAATTCGGTAATTTAGTTGATAGAACCACCAGATGAATTGTAGTCTTAAGGCTCATTCAGACTTATTACTTTTTGTGTTCATTTTAAGAAGAATCATCCAAACTGAAAAGTTTGAATTGGCATTTCACTCCTTACATTCACTCCTTCACTTTTCACTCCTTCGCAGAAATGAATCACTCTGGATGAACATTGACTATGGTCTGTGTAATTAAAATAGGTGGTTGGACGTCATCAGTTGCTTGGTAACGAAGGAGAAAACGTAAGCGGTTCAGGGCGTGGCGTGAAATTAAATTGAAACTTTGAATATTAATAATTATTACTCTAATTCGAATTTTTAAAAAAACGAAACGACAATCTTTTTGAAAAAAATAATTGTATATTTGTTTAAAAATTTGTACTTCTACCATGATTAGTTTTTCTTTTATAACGAAAAAAAGTGTTCCGATTATTTCATTGGCTGCTGCGACACGAGTTTGATTCAATGACAATCTCGGGCGGTTGTGGGCTTGGCGTGATGTGGGAAAAAATAAGACTGGTGGAAACCATGGCAACGCACAGGGGAAAGGTGTGGAGGCAGGGGAAATCACGTGACTTTTCAACCGCCTATTCTAATTACACATACTATAAAGACACATTCACACTGTTTCACTTTCAATCTCCAATTCCATTCTTCTTCACACTCAGACACATTCTCTTTATTATTGTTTTTCTATAAGATAAGTATTAAAAATTGGTGACATAACCACTAAAAACACGGCACTTCATTAGTAAACAGTATGAAACTAAGTACTAAAACTAAACGTAATTCTTCCGAAGTACGGCGTTTTTTTTAAAAAAGGCAACTTTCCTTTGAAACATCACAAACATGAGTTTGCTAATGAACCGGAAAACTTTGCACGCAGGGATTAACAATAAGACTTCAAATGCCCCACACCACATCTACTTACCATTCATTCTAACTGGTCCAAAGGACATTCACACCATGGCAATCACACCCCGAACCCAACTGGAATCCTCCACTTCATTAAGATGATCAACCCCTAACAACCCTTCCATCCCACCCTCCAAAGGAATAATTAACCCTCTCAGTCCTAGCCGGAATTAACTTTCCGTAGGATTTAACGGCGATCTCAGGCGGACTGGGAGGGAAAGCGATAACGAATACAGTTTTTGTCGCTCTTAATGACGAACGGAAACCGCTTTTTTGATAATTATACGTCCTCCAGAAGCGCAAATACCGCAAAAAAAGAGAGAACTTAACAAGACATGGATAAACCCTATCGCCGTCCCCGCTGACTTATTAATGGCAGATGAAACTGTCTTAATTTCGAGATTTAAAACAGGACTCCGGGATAATTAATGGAAAAAGACCTCCCATGCCACTTAGAAGAACCCCCGTGAAAGTGAAGCTCCCCTCTTCTGATATCTTCTTCCTGATCATCAATTCTCATTTTCGGTGGAAAGGATGCCTTTTTGGATATTGTTTGATTTTTTTTTCTATGCGACAGGCAGATTTATCATTGTCCGCTTCTGAGAGTTCTGTTGAATTTTATCGGTTAGTGGTTTTTTTACTTTGGGGGTCTGTCAGGTTCATAACACTCATTTCGTAAATTTTAGTGGACTTGTCCCGAGGATAATTTTCGAAAGTGTTTGGATTTTTTAAGGAACAATATTGAGAGCTATCTTAAGATTAATAGTGTACAATAAGGAAGTTGCATGTGTCAGATTTTCAAAAACAAACAAGTGTTCCGTGTGGTTTTTTGTATGGTAAAATGAAATATCTAGTCAGTTTTTCAAAAAAATGTACAGGTAATTAAATATTTTAATTTAAAAGTCGAGAAAAAAACACGTGACTGAAAAAATTTATTGTTTAAACTGTAGGATGACGTCAACAATAATACCATCAACTCCTTTGCTTTTCAACAATGCCTATTGTAAGATGACGTCACATCCAAACTCTTGGCGTTTTCGCGCGCTTTTAAAAAGGGGATTTTCGTTAATTTTTTTGGCAATCAAAAAATTTCTCGATCGGCCTCAAATTTTGGCTAGTTACTTATTTTTGCAAGAAGAATCGATTAAAAAAATATAAAAAATCATGCAACTTCCTCATTGGTTGTACTTCAGGGCAGTGTGTTAATTTTGTGGCTACATTGTCTCCGTCTGTATTTTGGAAATTAGCTACAATTTCTTGTCCGGTTAAAAGTTGTCTACAGTAACTTTTTAACAGTAAAAAATTTGGGCTAAACAATATTACGTCCCGAAATCTTGCTTGATCAGTTTAAAAACGCCTCATAAATGAATTCTCGTACAAAGTGGCTATTGTTATTTAAGGAATGCAGTGTATTTCTCAATTTTTCGACTATTTTATGTAAAGAGGCTGTCAAAATTAATGAACTTTAAGGAGAAACTTACTTATGAATCAGAATAAATTTACAATTCTAGTATATGTTACGGGCAAAGTGATTAATTGGGCATTATTAATAATGCCTGGGCAATGTGATAAATTCAACGAAATTTATGAATGAAATTTATCACTTTGCCCGCTTCCACTCTGGGCATTATTAATAATGCCCATTTAATTACTTTGCCCGTAACATATATATTAATATTTTCGGCTAATATTATGCAATCAAGGATAAGTTAAATTATAGAGTTAGGTTTTCTGTTTAAGTTTTTTTTTTATTTTTATAAATCAAATGAGTTAACAAATGATATAGAGTAGGTGAATACCGTCATAGGGTATAGGTATTTTAATAGGTGAAATTCCTCATATATCTTTACAACCAACATTCCTCCCTCCAAACTTTAAACAATTAAGTAAGTAAAAAGAAGAAAACTCCAAATCTATAGAAAATATATTTATAATAACTGACATGCGAAAACTATAAAGTGTTCAACATAATGAACTGAAAAGGAAAACATAACCAATTAATACAAGTGTTAAGTTAACCTAGTGAGGCAAAAATTAATAATAAATTAACATAAAATGCTTATTTTCCTTCATTGAAAATTCAGGTAACAAAATATCCCTTAACTTCCACTGATCCTTTTCTTCAGAGGGGTAAAAAGATACTTATTTAATAATTTCCTCCTTAAAAACACTCCATCGAAAAAAAAAACTTTTTATCGCATGTAAAGTTGTAAAACACTTTCTCCCTGAACGCGAATATTTATTGAGATTTAGCGAACGCAAAGGAAACACAAAAACAGCAACAGCAAACTAAACGAACGGGGGCTTATTTTCTAATTATCACCTTTGCGGGTCTAACACTACCTGCTCGAGTCAGTAAAGAAAAAACTCTACACACCTTACCAGGGAAAGCAGTATCACCCGTTCATTATGAAATTCAATCTATTTTAAGCCCAAATAAATTGCGTCACCAAATCTCCTCCTAATGTGGAAAGATCGTGCCAAATTATTTTACTCCGTCCCCCCCCCCACAAAAAATGGCTAATTAATTATGACCCCTCTCTAGTATTTTAATTATAGAATCCCCCCCCTTTTTTTTAGAAAGAATCCGTTGAAGATTTATTCCCACAGCCGCTAATATCTATTGAGCTCGCTGTGCCTAAGCAAGTATTTACGTAGCAAGGATTCATAACTAATTATTTTCTTGGGGAACGATTAAAGCACTTTTGATCATTTTCCTGCAGTATTCGAATCGTCACAAATGAATTCCATTGTCTCCTTATACGAAGGAATTGTTAATTACTGAAAACGTTTAAGTAATATTCGAGTTACTGTTCCGAATCTTAAGCGATTTTCATAAATGGAAAAATGGTCGTCTTTTTTTTTTAAAGAGAGACGCTGTCTCCTAGTAACAGAACTAGATCTTTTCAAGTTAATTGATTGTTCTTTCAAAAGAACTCTTGTAGTGACTTTTTTGTATCGTTAAATTCTAATTTGAGTGTCACGAACGTATTGTGTCATCGACAGGGAAGGATTTTTATATTTGAAAGAGGAGTTTATGTGAGGGTGTGTTATCGAAATGCAATTTAAAAAAGCGAAGGGTTGCGTTCTAGTAATTAAAAATTTGTTTTAAGCTTCATTAATTAAGAAAAGTTTTCTTGAGTTGCTGGTATTAATGCATTTACACTATTCGAAAGTTGGTTTGTTTTCAAGTAATAGTCTTTTTAAATTACTTTTAATTCAATGAAAGCTTGTCTGCAATTATTTAGTGTAGAAAAATTTTTCATTAGGAGATTTAATTTTCAAACACCATATGGCAGTTTAACAAAAGCACTGTCTGCCTATAGTATAAATCATTTTTTATAAATAATTTCTCTTCTTGATCTAATAGCTTCAGACAGTTTTTTAAATTTTCAGCAAAGTATTTTACTTTAACTATTCATTGATCGAATTGAGTTAATTTATTTTTACTACGTATTTTTTAACATTAAATTGTCTTTACTTTTAAATTGCAAAAGAATAAAACACATATCAGCAAGAATATAAGTCCCGTCTTAATTCAAACAACTTGATTAATTTGAAGTTCGGTTGAAATCAATGTATGTTACAATAAAGAATTTGTCTACTACTACTTTCGTTATTTATTGATGCTGGTCTTCTTTAAAACTGTATGCTACAAAACGGGTTGAAAGGTTTCAAAAAACTAACCCACGTAAACTCCGTAAAACTTTAGATCGCCACGTAATAGTCTTCAATTATGAATAAAGAAAACTACTTCAAGCAACTCACCGCCCAGTATGAAAGAAGAAATCATTGGGTGACTTCCCACACCCCAATACCGTACATGAAATACCCCTTAAATCCAAAAGCTAATTAAAGGCATTCATCCAATTCTCACCCCATTGACAGGTATAATTGAGCAATTAGTCTCCTCCAACGCCCAGCAATGACTACTGAAATGATCGGAATTCACCCAAAATCCGACCCTTGGACAGGCCTCACGAAACTTAAAACGACACGCTAATTTACAGAGATCTTTATTATTATTATTATTCCAAAAGAAGATCCCTTAAATACCCGAGCGATGGGATATATCAAACAATAATTGGTTTCCTCTTTTATTTTTCCCTGGGTGGAATGTGAAACTAATGAACCCCTATGAAGGGCTTCCGCTGCCAGCTGAGAAATGATACCATTGTCGATTCTTTTGATGGATGACGGTGTTAATCGCGACATCTGTCTTCACTCTATTTCGCGCACCGATCATTACGCTCATTGGTACTGGGAATGGAGCGAAAGGCGGGCAGTTATTAAACGCTGTTACGTGATTGGATAATTACGCCCGATCGGCCATTATTATCGAGGAGTTTCGTTCTGTTCCTGTCCATTTGAAATTGTTTCTTTAAGTGAAGGCGGTCCTCGATTTATTGGAATTCTGTTGTTTAGTTTAAGGAAAGGTATTGGGAGTCTTCAAACAGATCAATGAGGGAATTATGTAGTTGTTTCAATTTCTAGTTCATTTCTGAAACATGGTAAATACCTTAAAAACAACTACATACAAGCATGTGATGATTTTAACAGACCACCCAAGAGTGTCATTATTTGCCTTTAGGGAATTAAGGGCGGATAAGACTGAAGAAGTTAAAATTTGTTTCCTCTTCGAGAAATTTTCAATACCATTCAATTTATTAAACCGTTATGTGATTCCATTCATTATGTATGTGTTACGGTGAAAGACCGAAATTTGGTGATTGTCGACATTCACCGGTGAATGTCGACAATCACAAATGTTCGCTTATCTGTGAATGTCGACATTCTCCATTTCGGACATTCACCGTAACATATGCATTAAGTACCATTTATATGTTTTGGTACATGCTCTATTGTAGAATTTTGAAATATAAGGAATATTATGTTGTTTCCATTTGTTAATCATGTTTTTTACGTATCACCGCTTTTGTGAATATTGCAAATAACCACAATATCTTCATTAAATAAATATAGATGGTTAAAAAACCACACGTTTCGTACTTTTACTACTTTTTTTTATCTCGCAACCTTTATTTCCTATCCTCTTTATTTAAAGTAATGAACCATAACTTCCTAACAGCTTGTAGACCATGCTTTCTTAACCTTGAAAATTCTAATAAATTCTTTTATTTTATGGGCTTACATCATTTAAGATTCCAAAGGTTTTTCCATCTAGTTTAAACAATCGTACATATAAGTTCCTATCTGAATAATTTTTCTTCTTTAATAACTGGACCCAACCTGTATAATCCTTCATTTTATAAGCTCATTTCTTTTCAAGATTTTTCCAATCACGTCTGGTTAAATATTTGTTCAACGATAAGAAAAGGAAAGCTTGCTTTTCTTGCCGCAAAGTATCGGACTTCGTGGACAAAAATAACCGATCAGTACAACTACATCTGAAAGACATCCTGGACTCCAGACGTTGTCATGAATCGGAAATCGCGAGGGTTTTTTTTCAGATCCATTGTTAATACCCGTCTGATCTTTTTAAGATGGTCATAATAGCGGAGTTCTTTCGTTCCTCGTTGGCATCCTTTTTATTAGAAGACATTGTTTTTTGAAAATTATGATGGCCAGTTGTATGTCCTTGTATTGATAGCTTTCAACATACTTCCTTTTGTAAAGGAATTGTTTCCCTAGCTTTTGGTTAAACATGTTCCGTGTTTCTGTAAAAATTGTTCATTTGTTGTGATTGCAATCATTTTTTAATTTTTTTAACTTTATAGGCCTATCTTTAACCCTCTAATGTCCACTACCAGAAATAACAATGGACATTTTTTATGTCTTATCCATGTAGTTGGAGCCAAGTAAAATAAAAACGGCAAAAAAAACTTGAAAAAAAAAACTTTTAACTTGATTTTTTTAATTGAATCTGGGGACTAAACCTAATTCATAAAAATTATAGCACCTGATGGACCAATTATTACTGCAATAACTTAAAAACACTCGGAAAATTGCTGCTTCATGCTGAAAATTGATGCTAAACTTATTGCAGCGTGTGCGTGTATTTGCTATGACATGGGCTCTACCCCTCCATAATAAACAATAATGCCCGAAGTGCAATAATAAACAATCCATAATAAACAATAATGCCAAAGCAATGGCATTTATCAATGAATATTTATTTATTTGCCCGTAACATATAACAGTGGCGGATCTACGGGGGGGGGCTTTCGGGCTGAAGCCCCCCAAAACGCCTAATATTTTACTAAGTTTGTCAAAACGCAAAAAATCTATATCCGAAATTCGGACGAGGCGTACCAAAACGAGTTGAAAAAGGGGGTTTTTGACTTAAATTTCCAAAAATTTTATAGGGGAGGACGCTCAGCCCCCCCTTTTAGTGGTTTGAGTAGGATAATTCACTACCTTTTCCGTATTACCATTAACAAGAAGATTCAGTTGGATTATGAAAATTATTAGCCACCCCCAAAACCAAATCCTGGATCCGCCACTGACATATAGGCTTTTCTCATAATATTCAACAACCTATAAATAGATCCCATGTTTATATATTAGTTTATAGCTTAAAATTATCAATATTCCTTCTCTAAGTAAAATAACACTTCCTAAACTATTGGTATTTTCTAATGTATACTAATTTAATCCTGAAACTAAATAAATAATGATGTACCTTCATTCGTAAGTACAATATTTTACTTATGCTTATCTTACGTATGAATGATTACTTCAAACTTTTAAACGGATATAACTCATTGATCCTCATCAGTTTTGATGGATATAACATCGTTTGTTTTATTAAGAACATAAAATATGTTAAGTAAGGATTAAAAGAATTCTGAAATCCCAAGTTGCTCTTAAATACAAACATTGATTTAAAGTCTCAGAAACTTAGTCAATTTGAACTAATCTCTTAAACAATATTTCATGTGTTTGTAAAAATTCCTTCAAGTAACTAATTTTCTCTTAAGTAGTTTTGGCAGTGTGTTCCTCTTAAGCATAACTTTTAATTGTTTTACGCCTTAGTTCAAAACTCATTTAAGCTAATATGTAACATTCTAAAACTTTCTCCTAAGGACAAATTATCATGTGCACTAAGTGTCTATCTAAAAATACTAAGAAACCTTAAACTTTCGTTGAAACTTGGATGTCCAATAATTACTATTTTAATGTTCATTTTAATGATAGGGGAAGTTATGTTTACATTAAAAGTTTAAAAAATAATTACCAATTTGCATGACTAGAAGTTAAAATGACGTAGCGCTTCAAGCTCTAATTTTGCTACATTATTGTATGAATGGGTTAGCACAGTGCTTATGGTATGATTCTTATAATCCCTATTTTTTAAGAAAATCGATTCAATTTAAGTAACCGGTATACATAAATAGCCTGCACAAAGCCTTAAAAGTTATACTTCTTACACACCAATTCTTTGAATGATTTATTTCTCTGAATCAAATAAATGATATTCTCATACCATTCCTCATAAATATCTATTTGCATTAAAATTTTCTGGAAACTGGGTGTAAACATATCAATATTTAATAAACTTATAAGACACCAGTTTGGGAATCAGACATCAATGAAAACCAAGGCTTAAGAAAAATCCTTAGGCTACCTAGTTGTACTAACTACCCTGGTTCACTCCAACTCAATCACAGGACCCTCTTAATTTCAGAAAAAGTGGTACTTAGCACCCATTAAACCTTATTCCCTAGTAGCACAGCTCATACCAAATTAGTCAAGTTTAAGTAACTGGAAATTGAAGTAAACGAAATTTGGCCGTACGTGATGAAAATTGGACGAATCTTGGACGTATATACTGTTTGAGCTAGAACTAAAGTTGAGGGTAATTTTGTACTTCCCTCGATGATTTTTTTATGATCCCAAATCCTTAAATAATAACTATGCACTACCTGTTTAGTTAATTCCT
This sequence comes from Tetragnatha versicolor, assembly GCA_024610705.1. NCBI lineage: Eukaryota > Metazoa > Arthropoda > Arachnida > Araneae > Tetragnathidae > Tetragnatha > Tetragnatha versicolor. The sequence goes on along the minus strand of JANDEH010000017.1, from coordinate 11,170,085 downwards.
CAACAATGTAAGTTTCCCATTAACTGTATATATACACGAAAAAATATATATATCGTGTATTTCCTTTCCTCGCCCATGCAGTTATCCAATTCAAGTGGCCGTCATCCAGACAGGCGACTGCATCCAAATCAATGAAGCGGGAATCGGTGTCCTTTACCCCAGGGGAAGAGAAACTGAATAGGCTCTCCTTTCACACCCAATTAAACAGCATATTGATTTCGGCAACAATCTCGCCTCTTTCCCGACTTTTTGTGCTCTGTGGTGTCGAAATCTAATGAGGAGCGCTAAAAATACCGCTGAGGATGCCACATGCTTATACTAGAGAGCCTGTATACGAGAGAGAGGCGACAACGACAACTCAGTATAGCGCGCGCAAATCGGTTAACAGGTTTTCTGTTCGCCACAGCCGGTTCCCTCCATAGGATTAGCATTGGACTCGAGACAAGCGGCATGATACAGTTTGGACAGAATTTTGGACAGAACTGGATGCGCAGAGACGCTTTTAAGCGAGTTGTCTCTCTCTCTCGTATACAGGCTCTCTAGCTCATACTAGACGGCAACGTTAGTTGACCCTACGACGTCACTATCAAACGAAGTAGTTCCCATCGCGATGTCTTGAATTTCGAGTGAAACGAAGAACGTCAATTTTAAAATACGATTATTTCGTTAAACCCATGTATATTTATACTCCGTGTAATTAGAATAGGCGGTTCGTCACCATGACAACGCAATAGAAATGCAATGGGAAATGACTAGTAGCGAGCCCCCGATTCTAATTACACTGACTAAGGTGTCTTTTTTATCATGATTTGCGTACCGAAACTCCTCCTAGCAACCTTATAGTTAGGGCAAGCCTGCATCCAAAATCACCTCAAACTTTTTACATTTTTTCTGATGTTGGTATTCAAAATTTATTTTCTATTTGAGTGCTTGCTTCATCGATTTTTCCTCTTTTTTAAGTTGCCGAATTAAACAATATTTATATTTACACATATTTACTCATCTTTGTTACAAAACTTAAACATTTTAAACAGTTTTCTAGATTTCTATTTTTTTTCAAAATATTTCAAGATGTTTCATTAATTAGTATGAAAATCGCCAATACAAATATTATACAAAAGCATAGTTGATATTTTAACATGTTTTTGTAGAAGATGAAACTTTCCTTTTTGCATCTTAACTCAACTCCATATCATTTTCGTCCGCATCCTCCAAAATATCTTCAACCGAAATTACATCCTGTTCGAATAAACGGTATAGTTGCTAGATGATCTTGAAGTCATTTTATAATCACTCATTATCCGTTCTTTGAAAAATAATTTAAAATTTAATTAATTAATTAAAAATTAATTAATTATTTTATTATTAATAAAAACATATCTTAATACATTATTATTCAGCTATTATGAAATTTAATGTTTCACTTTAAAACTACTTCGATGTCCTCGAAAGTGGCTTGTTATTTGACAACACATAAACGACCATTAAAATTTAAACTTCTCTCCAGACCTTAAGCTCCTTCAGCACCTTGTAGAATTTAAATATCCTTCTAGATCCCCCAACCTTTTGTGATTTAAATCTGGCTAGGTAGGACGTGACGTGCTAATAAATTGAAGGAAATTTAGTCGGCGAACACAAAAGCGGCAGCAAATTCCTCCGTTAAAGTGGAAACGCTTTGCCCCACCTGAACTAAAATTTATGCCATTCCCTTCGATTAGTTTCATCCGTTACCCGAAAGTGTCGCTGTTTCAAAAAGCGATTTCTTCGGGAAGTAGTTTTTCCAGAAAACTAGAGTTGGTCTCATCTTCCCCTTACTTAATGCATTCGTCATTCAAAAGGGCGCTTCTTTCGCGCTATACTACAACAACACTCTTCGGTATAGGTACTTTCATCCAGTCCCATTTATATACTCCGAATCGGGGAAGGAAAGAAGGAGCCGTTTGATATAAAGCTTTCAGTGATTTTTGAGTTTCCCGTTATAGTAGAAGGGAGGCCCCGTTGTGTAAAAAATCGCCTTCGTCATTTATTTCATCATCTATTGAGTTTCGTTTCATCTATCTGCCGCCTTTATATAAGTCCCCCTTCTGTTTTGGCCTTTCTTCAGAATCGTCTTTGAGGGGTTTTTGCGCCCTTTTATCATTAGTTAGGGAATGAAAGTAATTTAATATTTGCAGTGAGAAGAATTTGCATTAATGTTTATGCAGGTCTTTTTCGATTGAAGACTTTTTTGAATGAGGTTTTGTGCTGAGGTCTTCTTGATTCTTTGAATATTTTCTCTGGAAGTTAATTGATCTTTTTTGGGGGGCGTTTACGATCGATACTCATTTAGTTCGTATTTGCTTAGAGAAGAATGAGTACTTAGCATTATTAAAAAATGTCGTTTCCTAAATGAAGTCATTTGTTGAAGTAAAGACCATCATTCAATTGAAACAAAAAAATGCGTGGGTTTTTTTCCCCAAAATATTTAAAAAATGCGTAAAAAATGGTCCTTTTTGCGTTTTTTATGTATCGCTTGTGTATGTATATTTTATGTATTGCTACCAACACCGTAGTAATTTAGGGTTTTTCTCTTAATTGAAATTTCAATTGATATATTTAGGGACCTCTTGCAATCCTGAATTTGTTACATTGTTATAAAAAGTTTTTATTGTTAGAGATAAAAGATAAAAATTCCTTTGCTTACTGATTTTCAAATATAAGCATCTAAATAATAGTAAACATTTCCTAATAATTAGCTCATCGTTTTTTAGTATATATAACAATGGTCGGGAAAAAACTACATTTAAAGAGTCAAGGAAGTTTAATTGAAAGTTAGTTTCAAACTTGTTTTGCAATTTGATTTGTAGAGTTTAGAAATACACATTTAATAAATTATGAAATAATCAAAACTTGATCAAAGTTTCTCATTAGTATTTGCTTGAAATTACCTTCAACTCAAATGATTAATATTTCATTAAACCTCATGTAAAGTGACAATACCTTTCAATTCAAAAACAATTATTTAAATTTCAATCACCTCGTGTATCCGAACAACGTTCCCAAAAATGAGTTAAAAACCTTAGTTATTTTTTAAATCAATATTATAAGCACGTCGTAAAATCCCGATACTCTAGCCACGGCGCACTTAATACTACACAACACAGGCTAGCCGAGATGCGGAAACTATTAAAAAATATAGATGGCGATAGCTAACATCCGGCAAAACAATCCCATAGCGTTGAAGGCTGGGATCTTTTGCAGGGCATTATGGCTTTTTCTTTGGTGAAAGCATTTATGGTTACCTAGATGTAGCATTAAGTTTTCATGCTAACAAACTTCGCCAATATAGCCTCACAATCGCTAACAGTCAGCAGTTACGTCATGAATACACGCCCTTTTTTTTCCTTATTTGTCAGTATGCTATCCTATTGGTTAGGACCTCATACACCCTGTATGTGGTGAACCAATACTCGATTGCAACTTAACTTAAACCTATACAAATATGCTGAGAGCAACCAAAGAAAGTAGTTCCCCGCGCGGTGTCTGATTTTTAAGTGAAATTTAGAGCTTCAATTTTGAATAATGATTAGTTTTTTTAAATCCACGTATATTAAGCATCTTTTCATCCCGATATGCATAAAATGTGCAGTATTAATATTTTTTCAAGTGGGGGGCTTAGCGCGTAGTAGTACAACTCGCTCTCAAACTCTCCAGCCATCAATAAGAGCTTCTAGCAACCCAGCAGGCTTTCTGTTTACTCAGATTTTCTTCCGCGTGGCCATGACGTCAGGCTCAACTTAAGTGTTTTGAACTGTTCATAACGGTTTTCAAGGAATGGATCCAGTAAGCTCTGCTTTAACGCAAGAAACACCACACTTCCACCGCACATGAAATTTCCCAATAAAAACATCGAACACAACTCCATCCCTTCCCAATACCACTCAACTCAACAATTCAAACCATAAAACTCGCCCTCCCTTCACTATACTCTGTTCATTTTGAACTGGCGCTTTAAAATATTTCAATCCCCCACCACCGATCGGTAACCATAGCAACTATCCACGTCAAAGTGATGAAGAAGGCCTACTATTGGCTGCTCGAAGAGCGTAACTATGGTTACGCTTCTAGCGTGGGGGAAAGCACAATTTCTCAAGCGCCAATTCTAAATGAATAGAGTATAGACTAATTTACTATTTCATCACAACCCACCAATAAGTCAATACCGTTAAGTAAACACTGTTACCAAACAACTCAAACTACCCAACACAGGGTCCCAATGCGATTCCGACATCCCCCGTCAGCATCCAAAATTTGCATTTTAATAATAATTCCTCATTCATTTCGCCTCAATCGCATTGCTCCGTCTATCTGAAGCAATGGCCGTCTGGAGGGCGATGCTCCTGTCACTCTGTGAGTTCCCGAAGGAGTAATAAGCCCTTCATTCTCATTAGGAAGAGAGGTTGGTAAAATCTTTAAATACCGTCCCTGCTGACCGGCTTATTAATTACCATTTAATCTGGAATTCGAAAACTGACCTGTTCGGGCATTTTGGGAAGCGTTTGAGGTAGTAATGGGATGTTGCTCCTGAGGATCGTGAATGTATTTGAATGGATGGATCGTTGGAAGGTTTCTGTGAGGCCAAATACGAAAATGCTGTTGAGTATCTCTCGTTGATTATACAGGGTATATCTGAAATGGTGCAACAAACTTTCAGGAATGATAGTGCACACCTAGACGAGTCAGAATCACATAGGATTTGGGGGTCCCAGACCAAATCCCAGCGAGTTAAGGCAAAAAAATAAACTTTAACATGATCTCAATCGTTTATTATTGATTGTATATACGTAAAACTTTGGACTTAAGGGTTTTCAACCAGGGATCGATCCAGGTTTTCATTTTTAAGGCCTGTTTTTTTTAATTTTTGAGAAAATGAAATAATTTTTTGTGAAAATGAAATTATTTTTGTGAAATGAAATAATTTTATTTTCACAAAAATTAAAAAAACAGGACCAAAAATGAAAACCTAGATCGACCTTTAGTCCAAAGTTTTACGCAAATACAATCAATATTAAACGATTGAGATCATGTTAAGGTTTATTTTTTGTCTTAACTCCCTGGGATTTGGTCTGGGACCCCCAAATCCTATGTGATTCTGACTCGTCTAGGTGTCTACTATCATCCCTGAAAGTTTGTTGCACCATTTCAGATACACCACAGCAACGTTTCCTGAACCCAGTACGTCACTACGCGGAAGGAGAAAGTGAGTAAACACAAAGCCTGCTGGGTTGATAGGAGGAATTTCGATACGCGAAGTTGTGGTAAAAAACACTATTTATACATGGGTTTAACGAAATAATCATGTTTTAAAATTGACGTTCTTTGTTTCACTCGAAATTTAGACACCGCGATGGAAACTACTTTGTTTGGTAGTGACGTAGTGTTCAACGTTTGGTAGTGTTCAACTCTTAAGTTGCTGTCTAGTATAGTATTTATGTTGTATTACTCATTCCCTATTTGAATTGGGATGTACAGTCGACTCCGCTAAATGTGATCACGGTTAATGTTATCAATCGGATAATATTATCGAAATTGATGCAAAATGTATCGTTTTAAGTGATCATTATACCTTTTAATGTTATTAAAATTTGGTGCAGAAATCCCTTAAAAACCTCCTTTTTTTCCTTTTGAAGGCCAATTTCAATACATACGAAATACATTCGTACATACAATACAATTCAATACATTCAAGCATACGAAATCAGTCATTAATTTTGTACTGAGTTTGATCCGATCTTTATACTTTTCTTTAAAAATGTTTTAAGTTGCAAAATACACACTTAAAAATTGTTTTAAATACTTTAATATGGACAACACTGTCGTGATTTTAATGCAAACACTCATGTTACAGTGTTGGCCACTTTTTAGTATAGAATCGCTTATTCAATATTATCCACCCGATTATTATCGCTTATCAACCGGATATTGTTATCATTATGATCATGGACAAATGTGATCACATTAAGTAGAGTCGACACATTAATAGAGTATCTGACTGCGAGGCCGTACGTCTGGGGTTTGAATCCCCGCTTGGCATGGATGTTAGTTTCTATCCTTGTGTGTGATGAATGAATGTGACCTTCCTATAAAAATGGGTTGTGTGAGCGAATGCGTGTGTGGCACAGGTAGCAAAACCTCACCTCCGTGGCTCCAGTCCACCACAGGTGCCTGCTGGGTAACTCTGAGTAGGTAATTCTTAGGGCAACAAAGGGTCAACAATGATTGTCCATGAACCTTCCCATTGGAAAAAAAATAACGAAAATATCAACAAAACATTTAGTAATGGATTCAAAAGTAGCTTATCTGTGTTGATATAATAATATAGTTGATCTTTGTTGATAGTAAGGTATCAAATCTGTTAAAAAATGTGTAGTTTTTTATGGAGATTTCTTTTTATAACTTATAAAATGTGGGGGCCCTTTTTATGTACCCTTTATTTTTTTTAATTAGCTACATTTTTAGAATCTGAGAAGGTTTATTCGTGCTTTTTAGTAATTGTAGATCATTTTCATGGTTTTTATATGTATGTTTTTATAAAGAAATGTTACACTTTTACATAAATCCACAAATTAGTCAACATCCTAAACATATCTATTAACGTCTTTTTTTATCAAAGATACCATCCCCAATCTAGTTTATTCTACAACGAATACAACATCTACAATTTTTTCATAACCATCATTATTTATTCAAGTCAATCGTATCGGGGAAACTTTTCTCTTAGCTATCTTAAGTAAAACTAAAAACCAAGTTGTATAGTGATGATTTAGTCTTCTACTGCTCAAAAATCACTCTTTCTATTAATAGTATAATCGATCGAAATGTATTTAGATGTGTATTTGAACCACCTATGGATCTTGTTTATTTTTCTTTTTATGGTCTATTCCCGTTGTAATCTTATCTTGAATGCGCTTTCTTTTCTTCAACCTTTTTACAATATGCGGAAGGGGGAAAAAAGTTTGAGGCACATTGAAAATCTGATATCGGACTTTTTTCTCCTGTTCTCAGCAATCGTAAAATGAAAAAAAAAACCTATTCGGAATAGTTTATCATTCTGGAATTTCAAACTCTCAAGTTATTTCGAAAAAAAAATTTCGGTCTGGGTGGTTTTTTTTTCAACACAGCAACTGAAAACATTTTTGAAGCGTTCTTCAGAAATAGATGAAGATTGAATTGGGTGTATCGAGTTTATATATGTAGATATTCTAGTAAGTTTCTTACTTGAAATGGGAGATACATCAAGATGAATGTGCTAAGGTCAGTTTTAAAGTAGATAAGTCGTTTGTTTTCTCCACGAATTTTATTATTTACTAGCTGATATGCCCGGCCTTGCACGGGTGAAGAGCATAAATTTATTATTTATGGAGTTTGCTATAAAAACCAGCTCATTCCATATTTTTTTGAAATCCCCTTTTTTGCATGTTTTGAAAATTTAGAGGGTCCTTCATAACCTGGCGAAGGGATATAGCTCAAATCCAGCTCATTCCAACCCAAAATTAGATTAAAATTTGAAAACTATGATCTCAACTGTGAAATTTCAGATCATTTGAAAAAGTTAAGTAAATGTCATTTATTTAAACTCGTAAAGACACAAATATTAACTGGTAAACTGAAAAAAAAACAGTTTCACACAACTTAAATGAACAAAAAAACTGAAAAAAAGCATGAAAAATCGTGTTTTTGCATCAAAATCAGCTCATTCCAACCTAATTAGCGTAATTACGCCCAAGGTAATGCAACTGGAATGAAAATGAAAAACTAATCAAATTCTAGGTGGTTGTACCTACAGTTAAAAATTTAAAAAAACAAATTTAGCTTTAGAACTGTGGACGTGAGAAGTTTTTTGTCTCTCCTGTAAAATTTCCAAAAATGGAATAAGCTGGTTTTGATAGCAAACTCCTCATTTTTAAGTTTTCCCAAATACATTTCTAATTTTATATTATCAGCATTTACCAATCATCTCGGTATCCCATGCGTCTTTCTCATATTCCGGTGTTCCCGGTAACTTTTCCTATCCCGGTGTTCCTAGTAATTTTTCTTATCCGGATGGACTAAAATTCCTTCAGTACTCAAGCGCAATATAATTTTTGAATGATTTCCATATGGAAAAAGTATTCTTAAAATTATTTAAAATTGCTTAGATCCCTTGATTAATCATATCTTCAGGAATTAACGTTTTCAGTGAAATTATTCAATAATTAAAGCTTATTCCATTTTGCAATTTAAGAAAAAATCAATCTTTTCTAGTTGAAAGGGAGTTTTAATAGTTTTTGTTTGTTAACCAACTTTCTTAAAAGCTAAAATATTATCACCTTTTCATTTTACAACCTTGTTTCCATGGAGACTATTTTAACAACATGATAATCCATAAAGCTTTTTAAAATACAAAAATTAAATAAACTCTCAAATAAAAATATGTTAAACTGTACTTAAAATTTTGAAATTTCATTGAAATAAATTTTTAAAATATTAGTATAATTTTTAAATAGACTTGTACCTAGTGTTTCTATTTAAAAATTGTTGTTTAGCATTAAATTTTCTTTGTAACAATGGAGTAAGCAGATCTCTTCTTGAGGGGAAATGAAGCTATTTCAGCAAAATGACCATAAAAAGGGTCGAAAGAGGGTTAAGGGGTCATTAAAAGTTTTCGAAACATAGCCTATGTTTTTTTCTGAGTTTTTTTACGTAGGTATACCAAGTTTGGTGCAGATCGGAAGTAAACTGTGGATTTGTATAAAAGACAACCATACATACATACACACATTCAATTTTATTATATTAGATTTACGGTTTTCATCTTTATTTGATAACTAGCTGATATGCCCGGCCTTGCACGGGTGAAGTATATAAACTTATTATTTGAGGCGTTTGCTATCAAAATCAGCTCATTCCATATTTTTCTGAAATCCACTTTTTTGCATATTTTGAAAGTTTAGAGGGTCCTTCATAACCTAGCGAAGGTATATAGCTCAAATCCAGCTCATTCCAACCGAAAATTAGATTAAAGGGTGAAAACTGTGATCTCAAAACTGTGAAATTTCAGATCATTTGAAAAAGTTAAGTGAATGTCATTTGTTTAAAACTCGTAAAGACACAAACATTAACTGGTAAACTGTAAAAAACCAATTTCACACAACTTCATTGAACAAAAAAACTGAAAAAAGCATGAAAAATCGTGTTTTTGCATCAAAATCAGCTCATTCCAACCTAATTAATGTAATTACGCCCAAGGTAATGCAACTGGAATGAAAATGAAAAACTAATCAAATTCTAGGTGGTTATACCTACAATTAAAAATTTAAAAAACAAATTTAGCTTCAGAACTGTGGACGTGAGAAGTTTTTTTGTCTCTCCTGTAAAATTTCCAAAAATGGAATAAGCTGGTTTTGATAGCAAACGCCTCATTTTTAAGTTTTCCCAAATACATTTATAATTTTGTATAATCAGCATTTACCAATCATCCCGGTATCCCAGGCGTCCTTTTCATATTCCGGTGCTCCCGGTAACTTTTCCTATCCCAAAGTTTCTAGTAATTTTTCTTATCCCGGTGTTCCCGGGTTGATTAAAACTCCTTCAGTTCTCAAGCAATACAATTTTTGAATGCGATTTCCACATTTACAACATGGAAAAAATATTATAAAAATTATTTAAAATTGCATAGATCCCTTGATTAATCATATCTTCAGGAATTAACGTTTTCGGTGAATTTATTCAATAATTATAAAGCTTATTCCATTTTGCAATTTAAGAAAAAAAATATTTTCTAGTTGAAAGGGAGTTTTAATAGTTTTTTGTTTGTTAACCAACTTTCTTAAAAGCTAAAATATTATTACCTTTTGATTTTACATCCTAGTTTCCATAGAGACTATTTTAACAACAATATTCCATAAATATTTTTAAAATATAAAAATTAGATAAACTCTCAAATAAAAATATGTTAAACTGTACTTAAAATTTTTAAATTTCATTGAAATATATTTTTAAATTATTAATATAATTTTTAAATAGACTTGTACCTAGTGTTTCTATTAAAAACTTGTTGTTTAGCATTAAATTTTCTTTGTAACAATTGAGTAAGCAGATCTCTTCTTGAGGAGAAATAAAGCTATTTCAGCAAAATGACCATAAAAATGGTCAAAAGAGGGTCAAGGGGTCATTAAAAGTTTTCGAAACATAGCCTATGTTTTTTTCTGAGTTTTTTTACGTATGTATACCAAGTTTGGTGCAGATCGGAAGAAAACTGTGGATTTGTATAAAAGACAAACATATATATATATATATATATATATATATATATATATATATATATATATATATATATATATATATATATATATATATATATATATATATATATATATATATATATATATATATATATATATATATATATATATATATATATATATATATATATAGTATTACATTCTAAATTATTTTTAAAGAATTAGAATTAGAAAATGAACACAACATGCCGGCGCCATGCAGCCATGCATATCAGTTCCCTTAATAAGTAAAAAATTCATCGATTACTAATCAAAATTGGCATAATTACCCTGAGAAGCAGACCCAGACAACAAAAATTAAAAAAACAAAGAATTAGCCGGCACCCACTTCATCAGGAACCCCGGGTGCCAGCGAACCACGGTTTTCTGTGATGGCCGATAGGGCGATATACGCCAAGGAATAGATATCGGCCATCGGGGTCCGAACCGTGGGAAAAAACAGAGGAGAAAGTAAAACTTACGATGGTTTCAAGACGAATTTATATTCGAAGTGATGAAAAACAAGGCAAGATGTTGCCAAAGAATTCAAAAAACCCGAAAAAAGATTGCTGCCAGATATACCACAAAAAACCAGATGCTAATGCAGATGAATTGCGTCACTGTGTTGTTGTTCTTTAAGGGTGTATGTGCATAAAACAAAGTCTTCAGGGTAAGACCGCTAACAAACCCACTTTGTTGTGTAAGGCGGATTTAAAAAAACATGTGTTGTACACGGAAAAACTCCAGAAAAATACCATAAATCTTAAGAAATCGTATTTAAAATATTACGATATAGGCTGTCAATCAATTTATCAGGAAAATCATTAGATTTTAATATGTTGAAGAGTTCTTTTATCTGTCTTCTTAATAGATCACGATTTGAACAAATTTTCCTAAATCTTGCAATTTGGCTATTTATTGTGTTGTAATACACTTTTTTAGAGATGTTCGATTCCCAATATATTAGTTTTAGAACTTTAAAATTAAAAAGGTTTCTTTTATCAAAAACATCTATAGTTGCTTTATTGTTATCTACTGAAATATCTAGATCCAAAAAATCTGCTTTTAAGTTGTTTTGGTTAGTTCTATTTAAGATTAATTCTTCAGGGTATATATCATGTTGCTGATTGATGAAGTTTTCACAATTAATTACTATAATGTCGTCTATATATCGAAAAATGCCAACTTTTGGATTAAAATAGTTTTGCTCAAAGTAATGTAAAAACAGATTAGCCAAGATTGAAGAAAAAATAGAACCCTGTGGAATACCTTTAATCTGTACATAACAATTCTCTCCATTATAAATATAGTTGTTAAAAATACAACAATTTATTAAAGTTTCCCAATCTTCAAAATTTATATTTATTATATGTTTATAGTTATGAAAGTAGTGAATTAGAGTATCTTTAATTTTTTGTAGAGGTAAACTCGTGAATAAATCTTTAAAGTCAAAAGTCATGATGGACTGTATGGTATTTTTATTAAGATATTCAATTACTTTTAAATTATTATTAATAATCCATGTAAAACCATCTTTCTGTATGTCTTCCAGAATGAGATTTAGAATATCAAATAGAATTTTTCCAGGTTTATTTAAATATGTTTCAGAACCACATGTGATAAATCTGAAAGCAGTTGGAGTTTTATGAAATTTGGGGTAGATGGTTAAATAAGGTATTTTGATTTTATTGCATTTAATCTTTTGTCTTTTAAGTAGAGCTAGTATTTTTTTAGAGGTAATGTTATAATTGCTGGTTTTTTTATAGTTAGAGTTTTCAACTAATTCTTGATCTAAGAGTTCTAGATAAAATGATTTGCAGACTATGGCATAATTATTACTAGCTTTATCAACCGGAGTTATAATAAATTTCTGTTGTAGATCATTTATAGCATTTGTTATTCCCTTGTAATCAATAAGATCTTTACGTTTTTTAAGGTTGTTATTTATAAAAGATCTAAAAATGTTAAACAACTTCCATTTCCATTCTGAGAAGGCTTCTAGTGGCAAATTGTATTTCAAAGCTGCTCTAAGGCAGAAAGAATCAATATTACATAGGAAAATTTTAAAAAGTTTTTTGGTTCCCAGAGAAAGCAGAAAGGCTTCAGATCAATAATATATTGGGATGGTTGCCTCTGGGATTTGGATTTGGATTTTGATGGATTTTTTGCTTGTTTGATTTTTCATATGTCTAGATTCTTAATGTTTAAGCCCTTTTGGCTTTTTGGATTATTGTACTTGAATCTTTGAGATTTCTACTCTCTCTTCTCCCCATGATATATTGTAATGAAATGAATCTAGCGACTGGCAATTGTGGGAAATCTTACTCACAAGCTCGGTACTTGAGGGTTGGGTCTAACAAACCCAGTACTGGGGACCCTCTCGGATCGTCAAAAGGCTACCCTAAAGAAATTAACTTAGTTTTTTCTAACTCAAGCTGTAAAACTAATTTCATTAAAATCTCAACTTGTAAGGACAAAAGATGCAAAACCTGCAAAATGTTTGATGAGGATTGTGTTGTGGGAGATAGCGCATTAATTGCATGCAAGGTCTTCAATGTGATCTATTACATAAAATGCACATCCTGTAGCATGGGATATGTTGGTCAGACCTCAAATCCACTTAATCTAAGAATCAATTTGCACAGATCTAATATCAAAAATTATAAGGCAACGCATGAGGAAAACATTGAATTTGAACACTTCCAAAAACATGATCTAAATTCAGCTAAACTCTACATTTTGGATATAATACAAAACACCAACTTACGTTTAGAGAAGGAAAACTTTCATATAATAAATATGAAAACACTTGCACCGTATGGTTTAAATGATACGTTCCAAAATACACACATTAATTTCTCTAACGTAAATACATCGAAACTATTTCACCTAAAAAATCAAAAAACCACCAGATTTGAAAGAGGCGGCCGTAATAAAAATAATAAAAAGAACGGAAAATACAACATCTTGAATGACTTGGATGAAGTTGTGTTGAATCTACAGAGTAACTTTTCTATTGACTTTAACTTTAAACCAGTAAGAACCTTTGTATTCTCCTTAAATGATACAAACGCATTAAAACTAAAGATGTATCTTGAGAAACATGAACTAAATAATAAACATTTTAAAATCTTAATATTTGACCTATTAAATGCTCGTTTATCTAAAATTCGAGACAGTAAATATGAAAAAATAAATAGAATATATTTTGTTGTGGACTTTAGGAACCAGATATACGATAATTTTAAGTTTCATAATATATTGCAATCCCTAAGTTACTGCTTTCCTGTAAAGGACTTGGAAATAATTAAATGCTTTAAATATGAAACCCCTTTAGGAAGAAAAATATTCAACTACAATTTATCTTGCAGTAAAACTTATGAACTCAGAAGCAACCCAGTATGTCTATGTAACGATACTAAATTTCATGAATATGTAGATCCACATCATAAACACATCGTTACTGGAAACTTGAACATAGTTGATGATGTTATACTTAGAAATCTTATGTGTAAAGGGGTCAAATTTAGACCAAGCTTTTCTCTGGGAACCAAAAAACTTTTTAAAATTTTCCTATGTAATATTGATTCTTTCTGCCTTAGAGCAGCTTTGAAATACAATTTGCCACTAGAAGCCTTCTCAGAATGGAAATGGAAGTTGTTTAACATTTTTAGATCTTTTATAAATAACAACCTTAAAAAACGTAAAGATCTTATTGATTACAAGGGAATAACAAATGCTATAAATGATCTACAACAGAAATTTATTATAACTCCGGTTGATAAAGCTAGTAATAATTATGCCATAGTCTGCAAATCATTTTATCTAGAACTCTTAGATCAAGAATTAGTTGAAAACTCTAACTATAAAAAAACCAGCAATTATAACATTACCTCTAAAAAAATACTAGCTCTACTTAAAAGACAAAAGATTAAATGCAATAAAATCAAAATACCTTATTTAACCATCTACCCCAAATTTCATAAAACTCCAACTGCTTTCAGATTTATCACATGTGGTTCTGAAACATATTTAAATAAACCTGGAAAAATTCTATTTGATATTCTAAATCTCATTCTGGAAGACATACAGAAAGATGGTTTTACATGGATTATTAATAATAATTTAAAAGTAATTGAATATCTTAATAAAAATACCATACAGTCCATCATGACTTTTGACTTTAAAGATTTATTCACGAGTTTACCTCTACAAAAAATTAAAGATACTCTAATTCACTACTTTCATAACTATAAACATATAATAAATATAAATTTTGAAGATTGGGAAACTTTAATAAATTGTTGTATTTTTAACAACTATATTTATAATGGAGAGAATTGTTATGTACAGATTAAAGGTATTCCACAGGGTTCTATTTTTTCTTCAATCTTGGCTAATCTGTTTTTACATTACTTTGAGCAAAACTATTTTAATCCAAAAGTTGGCATTTTTCGATATATAGACGACATTATAGTAATTAATTGTGAAAACTTCATCAATCAGCAACATGATATATACCCTGAAGAATTAATCTTAAATAGAACTAACCAAAACAACTTAAAAGCAGATTTTTTGGATCTAGATATTTCAGTAGATAACAATAAAGCAACTATAGATGTTTTTGATAAAAGAAACCTTTTTAATTTTAAAGTTCTAAAACTAATATATTGGGAATCGAACATCTCTAAAAAAGTGTATTACAACACAATAAATAGCCAAATTGCAAGATTTAGGAAAATTTGTTCAAATCGTGATCTATTAAGAAGACAGATAAAAGAACTCTTCAACATATTAAAATCTAATGATTTTCCTGATAAATTGATTGACAGCCTATATCGTAATATTTTAAATACGATTTCTTAAGATTTATGGTATTTTTCTGGAGTTTTTCCGTGTACAACACATGTTTTTTTAAATCCGCCTTACACAACAAAGTGGGTTTGTTAGCGGTCTTACCCTGAAGACTTTGTTTTATGCACATACACCCTTAAAGAACAACAACACAGTGACGCAATTCATCTGCATTAGCATCTGGTTTTTTGTGGTATATCTGGCAGCAATCTTTTTTCGGGTTTTTTGAATTCTTTGGCAACATCTTGCCTTGTTTTTCATCACTTCGAATATAAATTCGTCTTGAAACCATCGTAAGTTTTACTTTCTCCTCTGTTTTTTCCCACGGTTCGGACCCCGATGGCCGATATCTATTCCTTGGCGTATATCGCCCTATCGGCCATCACAGAAAACCGTGGTTCGCTGGCACCCGGGGTTCCTGATGAAGTGGGTGCCGGCTAATTCTTTGTTTTTTTAATTTTTGTTGTCTGGGTCTGCTTCTCAGGGTAATTATGCCAATTTTGATTAGTAATCGATGAATTTTTTACTTATATATATATATATATATATATATATATATACACACATTCAATTTTATTATATTAGATAATCATTTTACGCAAGTATTGTGTCATGGCTTACTGCGATATGGTAATTGAAACACGTAGTTGAACTACGTGTTTCAATTACCGTATCGCAGTAAGCCATGATTGTGTTATAAATTATGTAGGGTTTTTCCACGCAGAAAATGTTTTAATTACACATTTATTAATATTTTTTAACTAGCTCTACACTAGATGTTACTAGTTCTTATCTTAAAAATTAAAGACCATCTTAAATAATATAATCTTATTTGGCTTTTAACATGCAGTAATTATTTGTGATATCTTAGGTTCTTATTTGAGAAACTTTCTACTATTTTTCTATTTCTAATATTTATATTTTAATTAAATTATAACACTCAGAAAAGAGACATAAAAGCAACTCTAGAAGTTGTATAAAACTTACATCTATTTATTTATGAGAACATACCATACTGAAATTACTTATACAAAGAAACAACTTTCTGATATAAACAATAACCGCTATTTTCATAAAACCCACAATAAACACGAATGTTTCTTCATTCATTATAATTTAATTGTGAATCACTTTATGAGCGTACCAAAAGTCATGGTGTACAAATAACAATCTTCGATGGTTGCATCCCATGAAAATTAGATTTCCTTTTATCTCAACAAACCCTGTTCAGTTCTAATTAGTTTAATGGAATGGCAGTCTCTTCTGCGAAGAAATTGTGCTGATCCTCTCTCTTTTCTGTTTATTTGACTTCCATTTTATTAAGTTATCTTCTATTTACTAAATATTTCTCTCTTGGTGTTATTGCATGAGCTTATTAAATATTATAAGTATGTTAAAACCGATCTGAAATATATGAAATTCTTTTGTATTTTAAAGAAGGTTTATTTCCCTCACATAACAGGGTATTTCTGAAGTCCGTTCCGCGACTTTTATTTGGTTCCAACCTTTCCTATAGTCATGGAAGTAAGATAACAGTATTAATAGGTAGGTAATTGACCCGGATGAATCCATTAAGACGGCTTTCTGCACTCCTAGCGGCGAAATAAGAAAGCTTTCAAAAGAAATATTTTTTTAAATAAAAGGATATTTTCAGAAGTATTTCCCCTAGGCTGTTTTATGCACTCTTAAAACGACAGTCTCAAAACTGAGTACAAAAGTACTCAAACTGGCTCCTATCCAAACGTACTCAAATTTGAAAACATGAATATACTCTTTTCTGAAAATGTGCACACTCAAAGATGAAACATCTTGAGCTTGAACTCAAAAATGAGCTCATGATATTTCATTTTTGAGTATACACATTTTTAGAAATGAGTATATTCATGTTTTTAAATTTGAGTGCATTTGGATGGGAGTCAGTTAGAGTACTTTTTTTACTCAGTTTTGAGACTGCCGTTTTGAGAGTGTGATATTGCCAACAACTTTCTCATTGAAATTTTTGTTCTTTCTCCTTTAGTTTTTAAATTTATTTTCTTAACTTTCTTATTTCGTTGCTGGTAAGTCATCTAAATCTAAATGGTCACTTACTTACTTAGGGATACGCTTTTCTTCTATGACCCTAGGAGACGGTGTTTCCATATAAAAGCCGTGGAATGGGCTTAAGAGACATTCGGTATAAATTGAGGAACATAAAAATGACACACTGAGAGAAATGACAGTTTCAAATTTGAGTAAATCGATGTTCTCATTTTGGTATGAGACTTTTTGTCTCAAATATGACGACCCAAATGCTTTCAATTTTGAAACACCAAGACATACTCAGTTTCAAACAATTTAATAGTCGCCACTCAAATTATGCTCATTTTTAGTTTATATTTGAAAATTGATATATTTGTGCAATACATCGAAAGTGACATTAAGTTGGTGTGATAACGTGTAATACAACGTTCTGACGTCGCACTCAACTTTCTGGTCTACTTCCCACGTCATAGTAACGTGAGTATATGCTGGTCATCATAACTGTAAAACATTGCACCCTCTTTAAAAGAATGTCATGGACGAATTAAAAAATGTGTTACATGATGCTTTATTTTTGAGTATCTGCTTATTTTCAAAAATGAGTACATGCATGTTTTCAAATTTGAGTAAATTTGGATCGGAGCCTGTTTGAGTGCGTGACATACTCAGATTTGAGTAGTTTTTACTCTTTTTTGAGACTGTCGTTTTAAGAGTGCAGTATACATCTCACATTTCCTTTGTGTGGGTAGTGATTAGTAAATTCTGGTAATTAGTAGATGGTAAATGTATAAGGAATTAAATGTTTACTTTCTTTTTCAGGTATTACATAGGATCTACCGTAAGAACATGCGAATGTCCTCCTGGATACGATGGAGCACGTTGTGAGGCAAAGAAAACGTCAGCATCAAAGAAAAGTATTTATTATTATTTTTTCATAGTAAACATTTTTATTGTTTAAAAATTTTATACAGGGGTGTTGAAAAAGTTCGTTTCAGGCTTTCAGATTAGAAACGGGCTATACTTTTGATCATCTTGCAGCTTGCATACTACTTCTAAAGGCTACCGTTTAAGGCTTGTCATTGCTTGACTGAAATAATTAAGAGATATATGTTTTTAATTGATAAAATAAGAAAAAATAACCAAAAGAGAAAAATTGTTACGCCTCCTCAATCTTTCCTTGTATGTTAAGATATTAGAATCCTTATAATACTGTTTGCCCACACAGACACCAATTATTTGGCCAGAAACAACAAAATGTCTCAACACAAATGTCAATGTTGAATAACTATTGTATAGGCGGGAGGATTGACGAACATGGCGAGCTTTTTTTGCCCTGTGGTGTCTTCTATAAGATTTTTCTCCTTTCTCTGGATTAATAGTTGGTTTAGTAGCAATGATAATAATTAGAACACAAAATATCAAACCAGATGTGAATTAAAATATTTATTTTACTATTCTACCATCCATAGTAAACTTTTAACGTATCATCATTTCTACCATTTTGTACTTACTCACTAATATGTCATTCCGAAGACATTACTTAAAAGTATAGTTAAAGGATCTCTTGGTTTTCACTGTTTGTTAGTTTAGAAGCAATGGTAATAAGTAGGGGAGACCGGGGCTAGTTTTCCAACCTAAATGCATTTTCGTTCCATACATTTTATTTTTGCTTATTTTTGGATGAACAAAATTTCATTATGATCCTCAGACTGTTCTCTACAAAATGTAGCATTAAAATTTTATTACGATAATTAGTTTTTTTACAAAATAGGATTAAAGGCGACCATGTCAGGTTGGAAAATGTGCCCCGTATGCGGGGCAGGTTTTCCTACAGTAAGGGGCAAGTTTTCCTATAGTACTACTCGCTGAAGTAATACAGATTGCTTTAGGAAACCTTGATTGGTTAACCGGCAGTCTGTCATTCCTAATATGGGATTGCGAAACTATCTCATTGGTTATTCACATTTTCTATTTCTGCGCTCTGAATAAGTGTCTCTTCTCTCTCTAAGCCCGAGAATACGATCCTTCGAGTTAGTTGTTTGGTTGATTGTAAGACTGTGCTGAAACTTTAGCCTTTTAGGTAGCTATCTGAAATAAAGGCTGGAATTCGAAATTTGGCGACTTATCTATAATTTGGCGAATTCAAAATAAACGAAAAGGAAGTGGTAGGTTAGTTCGTAGAGGATCAAGCTTACAATCGAAAGATTGCGGGATCGGTCTCAAGTCTTTCGTAGTAGCAAATATCAATATTTAATATTATATCTGGGTGTTTCTAGAGGTTTGATCTATTTAAAGTTAAGGAGGTAAGGGGCCATTCATTAATTACGTAAGGGTCCCGAGGGGGAGGGGGGGTTGGAATAATCTCTACATACCCTTACTTGGGGGGTGGGGGGGTCAAACCAATTCTTACGTAAGATTTTCCTAGTTAATATAAACAAATTCCAATTATTATAATCAAGAGATAATATAATAGTAATATGTAGTTGACAGCAAGAATATTACTTATCTGTTGAAAAATAAAAATCTTTGATTTACGTCAAACGGAGAGTTTTCTAACATTTTATTGTTTTGAAAAACATAATGGAATCTTACGTAAGAATAGGGGGGGGAGGGGTTTGAAAAATCTTACGTACCCTTACATGGGGGGAGGGGGGGTCAAAAATTGCCAAAATCATCCTTACGTAATTAATGAATGGCCCCTAATGGGTTTAACCTTTTCAGTGCTAGCCTCTTCAAATTTTCTGTATTTTGTTTCTATTAATGGATTAGCCTCCTTTGTTAGCGGGCCTTGGCCTGAAAAGCAAATAAATATTCTATTCTATTCTCTTTAAATTTTCAATATAATTCAATGGTAGTCTCGAGTGTCTTAGATTGAAAGAAGATCATAGAAATCAGACAGTGCCGAATTAGCGTTTTTCATTAAACGGATCATCGTTTGGCGATCAGAAAAGAAAAATTCGCGTCAGCGTCGTAATCATTACTTGTGTTGTGATCGTTATTTTGACGATTATCTGCCAGCATAATTTTTTGATTTTTATATTTTGCTCCGAAAATAAAAATCGTTTGTTGCACGAAAGATCACCAAATTACCAATTGAGATATTCTGAAATTCTCGATTAATCTGAAAATACTGAGAGAACACTTATCCTCAAAAATTAGGTTAGTGGTTTTGGCAAGGAGGGAATGAGTTGCTGTTGAGTTTATTGTTTTTCCAAAATATTTTTCATCATAACTAAGTGATTTTTATCGCTCAAAACTAATAAATAGTTTTAATCAAAACCAACTAAACTCAAATATGATTATGATTTAGAGATTATTTCCACAAAGAGAACATATAATATCGTATTTGGTGATATTAAAACAAGTAAGCAAAATACAAAATATCTAAATTCATAATGTAGGAGTCTACAAGGTAAATTCACCGAATTAAAAAAATAGTGGGGTTATGGAATTTTAGACAGACTTATTAATGTGAGCTCTATGGGCCTAGTAAAAGTTAGTAGTAGGTAGTAGTTATGTTACAAAAGTATAAAATTATTTGCTTTGGAGACTACTGTAATTGTACTAAGCAGTCTCCGGGGGAAAATCTAGCTATATTTCTACCATACGGATATTTTATAACTATAGTAAGGTAACAAGGGAGGAATATATAAGAAGGGTGAGATTATCTAGGGATCTAGATTTGTGGGAACTAGAAATAATGACACTCGTTTCCCCATTCTGTAAGACTATCCCCTCATTCAACCACTACCTTCATTTTCACATCTTGCCAATGTCATTTGAAATATCCAGTCTCCAATACATCTAGAAAGCAACAAATATACATTTTAGCTATAACCGTAGTATATTCTGAACCGTAGTCAATCAGTTCACAGCGCTTGCGAGCCAATTATCAAGCCAATCCCAGCACCTAGCTTTTGCCAAGGGCGGAATAGCGAATGCTTGCTCTAGCCGTTGGATGGGTAGGTTTATTGGTTTACCCATTAAAGAAAGTTTAATTTAAAGATTGGTGATTTAATTTAAAGATTGCTGATTTAATTTAATAATAGTTTTAATGTTGAAGTCACCACTAAATTATTAAATATTATTTTAATGATTTCGTTTTATACACCACACCATGCATCCTAGTCCAGGGTAGATAATTTTTGAAACAAAAAAAAATAATAGTAGGATGAAACACATTGGAAAAGGAAGAGAATATAACAAAAAAGAAAGGAAAAATAAATTACGGCCGATCTGAGGTCGGGAAAAGGAAGGGGGGGTAAAAAGGGGGTTTTTTTGAATAAAAAACGGTTTATCTCAATTTCCGGCAAAACTACAAGTCCTATGGAAAAAATTCAAACTGCAAAGTTGTAGGTAATAAAAAGATCTACAACCTTGCATTCACACTTTTTTCACATAACCTCAAAATTTATGTGAAAAACTCAAATAATAAAGTTTTTGGTTTTTTATTTTTATCTTTTACAAAAAAAAATTTTTTTTCACGAAATTTGGTGAAAACGTACCTTTTGATGTCCCAAATACACCTTAATTTTTTTTATTTAAAATACTTATTTTTCTCCTTATTTTGGCTTGATATCGAAAAAGCACCCTAATTTTCATTCGAAAAATCTCACGTCAAAATATCTGCTTTTTTAAAAAAGTTGGTGGGCTTTTTGTTCGTTGAAATCTCTACTTTCTGATGGTGTAAAGAAATATATACACCACTATGGTAAATATTCTCAGAAAATGCAAAGACATGAAAAAACCCGAATCCGAAATTTTTTTAAAATCAGTATGTACAATTTTGAGCTAGGGTAAACGCACCTGTACCAGGGCAGTTAAGGAAGATTTTGCATTCAATTTGATGTAACTCCTAGAAAATACAATCAAATGTCCGGCTACTACCGCCTAATTAAATACCTAAAATTATCCTTAATAACATGTATGTTTTTAAAAATTATTTTAATAAACATTAAGCCACTAAATTTTACAATTTATGAATTTACTCCCATTGCACCAGTAGCCGTCCATGAGATGCAGAGAAGTGACCAACATCGTTCATAAAAATACACGTGCAGGCTGAGTTACTTTAAGATAATTGTTAAAAATTTACTTTTGAAAAGTGTACAATTTATTGTGAAGTTTCCTGCGGTGGTACCGTTTCCATGTGTGTTTGAATTCATCTGAAATAAATAAGAGATTGATATGTTACTTTGGATTTTTTTAACAACTTGCCAAGACATCTTTCCATCAACGCTTCCTAAGAATGGACTTCCAAACTTAAAAGGTATGAACCATTCCACTAACTTTATCAACTTTAGTTTATCATTCACCATCAAAATATTTAGTACGAGCCTGGATTATCACCAAAAACTAAACTTAAAACTGACTTCTCATTAAACTCTCTCATACTTTTGAAGCACTTATAAACCTCATAATACTTAGCAAGGTAAATACTACCTGTATTTTAATCGGTACCAATCAGCTCTAACATAATAAAAAATATTTATATATGGACGGCTACTGGTGCAATGGGAGTAAATTCATAAATTGTAAAATTTAGTGGCTTAATGTTTATTAAAATAATTTTTAAAAACATACATGTTATTAAGGATAATTTTAGGTATTTAATTAGGTGGTAGTAGCCGGACATTTGATTGTATTTTCTAGGAGTTACATCAAATTGAATGCAAAATCTTCCTTAACTGCCCTGGTACTGGTGCGTTTACCCTAGCTCAAAATTTTACATACTGATTTTAAAAAAATTTCGGATTCGGGTTTTTTCGTGTCTTTGCATTTTCTGAGAATATTTACCATAGTGGTGTATATATTTCTTTACACCATCAGAAAGTAGAGATTTCAACGAACAAAAAGCCCACCAACTTTTTTAAAAAAGCAGATATTTTGACGTGAGATTTTTCGAATGAAAATTAGGGTGCTTTTTCGATATCAAGCCAAAATAAGGAGAAAAAATAAGTATTTTAAATAAAAAAAATTAAGGTGTATTTGGGACATCAAAAGGTACGTTTTCACCGAATTTCGTGAAAAAAATTTTTTTTTTGTAAAAGATAAAAATAAAAAACCAAAAACTTTATTATTTGAGTTTTTCATATAAATTTTGAGGTTATGTGAAAAAAGTGTGAATGCAAGGTTGTAGATCTTTTTATTACCTACAACTTTGCAATTTAAATTTTTTCCATAGGACTTGTAGTTTTGCCGGAAATCGAGATAAACCGTTTTTTATTCGAAAAAACCCCCTTTTTACCCCCCCCCTTCCTTTTCCCGACCTCAGATCGGCCGTAGTTTATTTTTCCTTTCTTTTTTGTTATATTCTCTTCCTTTTCCAATGTGTTTCATCCTACTATTATTTTTTTTCTTTTTTCACCATTTTCAAAGGCTTCTGCACTGGTCTATCCTCCGTTGGGTCGAATGCTGTATTCAGATGCTGCAAAGCGCTATGAGATGCAGTAACCTTCTATACCATCCCGTGTCAATAGTGTACAGGGGCGGAATCATGGGGGTTAGGATCCACTATATTGGTAATGTCCTTATTTTTTAAACACCACTCACTTACGTGTGGTCTTTGGGTTTCCCATCGTATACCCTTTAGAAGGAAGGGGTTTCTTTTATTCGCTAATTAACCCCACAAAGAAAGCGGGGCCTTAAAACTGGCCATAGTAAAACTCTAACACCAGCCAAACCATTAGGGACTGCTTTTCCCCCAGAGTTCTCCACATAAATCCGCCCATGGTTGAATTAAGATGACCCACTTGGAATTAATTTTTATTTATTTCGAAACTGAAGAATTAAAACGCTTTGCTTTGTTTTATTTTTCATTTTTCAAGCTGTTCATCAGAATCGTTTTCCCCCGCAACTGTACATATATATGTGTTACAATATTTATTTATTCATGGTAAAAAAATGTTCTCCTACAAGCATGATGAATGTTTCTGGAATATTTTAAAATTTATTACTTACAACGTAAGAATTAAAATTTGGGATCGAATTAGAACAAAAATGAAAAATGTTTCTTAAAAAAAAACCTACACTAAATGGATCCGATCATCAAACTATAAAATAACTAAAATTTCTTTGGCTCAAAAACTCTTTAAGTAAGCTAAAACATAATTGATATAATGAGATTTTATTTCTCTAGCGTAAGTGAAAATTGTCGATTTAAAACATTTATAACTAAAAAAGTTGGATTAACTAAACAATAACTAAATTTACATAGATTTGTATAAAAAGTAAATTTTTCAGTTACGCTGGGGAAGAGCTCGATTTGAACCTGGTTTTGTGTCTTGGTAATCATGCACTCTAACCGTTGAGCAACCTGGTTCTATAGTTTCAAGATATTTTAAAATTATGATCTAGATTTCAGGCCGTATCCTCATGTAAAATCTAACATTGAATTGCACTGAATAGATGAAAGGATTGATAAACTTGATTCAAAAAGAAAATATATATAACACACATTTATTTAAATTAAAACATTTGAAACGAATTTCTGAGTTAAATCCGAAAAAATGGATCAAGTATTGCTGGTTAAGGTTGCCACAATATTTGCAAGTCATGTCTTTGGCGATTGAGGATTGGCGCCTGTTTTAAAATTGGGATTACCTGCAGAAAGCAGGAGCTTAAAAAATGGAAAATACGACAAATTCATAGTTTAAAAACTATTGATAAACTATCTGAAATTTGATTTCCTCATGAGTTTGTCACAAAAAGCGATCAACTTAAAATTTCTCTGAGGTTTGCCCGTTTTTAATTTTTGATACAGAATTTTAATTGTTAATTATACTTGTAGTAAAATAAATAGCACCAGAAAAGTCTAATTATACTAACACTATATGTACTTTAACTACAAGAAAACCATTTTTAAAAAGAAATTGAAAAAATTCTAGTGGGACTCGAGCAAACAGCTCCTTTAGAATCGTTAGCTAGCTGTACGGATTGGTTGTTTGGTTTGTGCCTGAGCCTCAAAATCGTTGGAATATGTGCCCCGTCTACTTTAGGAAAACCTGCCCCAACTCAAATTTTGACCTTTGGGAGCCCCTGTACGAGTGGGGGTTCCACGTTTGTGATAAACAAAAGCATTGTTCGATAGAGTGAGAAATTCTCTTTCAGTACAAGTATTATGAAATTAGTCAGTTAAAATTTAATGGGATTTTTTACATTTTTAGTAAAAATCCAAAAGTTTACGCAAAGTGTTAAATATTGAAAAAATCGCATTTGTGACTAAACTAAAAAAGATATGAAACTGAAAGTACATCAGAATGTGTGTGAAGTGTTGCTTTATCATCCAGTTCATTCGTTGGGGTGATCTGATTGCTCATTTAAAAATAAAGGGCGTTGGAAAATTTGCCCCAGTGGAAAACTAGCCCCGGTCTCCCCTATAACAACAATATCTCAAAATCGAAGGAACCCAAAAAAATTTCGAAATAGCGAGTTTTCGAGGCATAGCAAGGGAAAATAGAGAATATTTGAGTTTCAAGGGGGGAAACTAAAGAGGTTATACTTATTATTATTAATCCAAGTATATGAAACCAGGAGTTTAAATAAAATTAAATTTTTTATCATTTGCAATTAGATCTTCCAAATACAATAAACATTTCACACATTATTTGTACCCTTTGGTTCTTCTCATTCCAAAATCATAATTTATAATTTACCATACGTATTTATAATTTATCTCTCTCTTTCTCTCTCTCACCTTATCACCTCTTACAAAATTTTAATTCCTAGCATATTTACTTCATTCACATTCGAAACAAAAGACTATAGAGCCGGCCTTCACAATCCCACACTTCATCCGGAGTCTTTATCTTGTTCTTCTCCCCCCCGGATGATCTTTTCTGCAGCAAACGCTTCATCCGTTTCCCTCGCAATGCAAAAGAAGCCCACCTTTCTAGCGGCCTTTTGTATTCATTGTCGTCGGGCGCAAACTGTGAGAAATGGCTTCCTTCATTTTTCAAGCGAGGCTTGGCGAAAAATGACGTTTGCCGAGGAAAGGGCCGTGATTAAATGCCAGCCCGTTTCCTCGCCAACCCAGCCATTTCGTGGATTCGCCACTGTTTCTCTCTCTGGACGCAAAGATTAACGAGCAGTCGCACCTTCGGATACAAATGCTGCTACCGCGGTGGCTGGCGAGGTTTAATGCCTCGACTGTTATTAATTGAGTGGGGAAAGAAAGAAAAACTGAGGGGAAATTATTGTGCGTCTGATGATTTTGGCGCGGGGAGGTGTTGGTGGCGACAGAAATGAGCCAAGTGTCGTGGGGATTGGTGTTTTTGTGTGGCAAACTGTTTGTCAGAAATTTAGATTTCAAAAAACATTATAACCAGATGAAGAAGGGAATTGAACCACAAAGTGGGACTTTTTTAAGAGATAATTACACCGTTTAAAATCACCTTTCATTCTTTCAGCCACGGCTTACTAGATACTACTACAGGCTGACCGAGTTTTGAAAACTTTTGACAACTTTTCCCGCTAGGATCACCACATACCGGGTCTATAACGTCCTAACCAATAGGATAAACACTGACAAATAAGGAAAAACAAAGGCGTGTTTTCAAGACGTAACTGCTGACTGTTGGCCATCAAGCCAATAAGCCCCGCCTTCTAATATCTTGAAAATTATGCATCTCGAAAACTCAATGTAATATTTTTTTCATAACGAGTATCACAAACACATAATGTAATTAAATTAAATATAAGATGTTAAGAACTATGTTTCATAATGATGGCTGAAAGAATAACTCACCTTATATCTGCGCAATCAGAAGAGAATAAGTCAAAACACTCCCGATTGCGCTAATAACAAATCCTCGGGTAAACCGGAAAAAACCCCATCCCGTCAAAGCGAATACTGGTTGCTTGCTAAGAACCAAAAGCGTCAATAATACGTTATCACCTCGTTCTCTGTGCTTCGTGTCCAACAGCAAGTGGTTCAAAACATCTTCTATTGCAGATTTGACTTCAGCGTCCGATTCGTTGACTTTAGCCGCAGACAGCGACACGCTCAAAAAAGACGCCACCGATCGAACGAACACGACCAGGGAAACCAATTTGTAATTCACGGGATTCGACGCTTTCATGTCCATAGTTGAACGAACAAAAGCGGTAAAAACGCCGGCTAAATCGGTGGTCTGGGTGACGAATATCAAAAAACGGGTGGAACTTTCGAGACTTCGAAGTGATCTCAGCAAGGAATCGTATCTTTTGCAGAGGTATTTCAAGGTATGTTCTGTGCCGGAATGGATAACATTTGAGAAGTCTGCTGCCTGTCGCTTGAGCATTTTGCTATTCCAAATACAAAGTGCAACGTACAAAGCTGCGATGGCTGACGGGAGAGAAAACTGTACCAAGATCATCAGTATATTCATGAGGTGCATGCCAATGCAATAATGGTCATCGTGTAGATCAATCAGATCTAGCGAGAAGTACTTGAACCGTTTTTTGCATCCACTTTCGTTCAAATCCAGTCATAGATACATAAAAAACCGCAGACGCCACAAACGTTGCCACAACGCCGATATTTACAAATAAACTGGGCAAGTTCACATTGAAGGTACGTCCCAATTCGCACGTTGCTCTGATGGCATGGTATATGTCCTTTCTTCTTACCATAAGTACTATCCAGTTTACGTAAGCGTTAATGATGAGCAGCTTTCTTGCAAACATCAACTGAATTCTTAGTTGCTGGAAAATGTCATACTTGAAGAACACTGCTACTTCTAAACAAAGGCTAAAAATCCACCAAAATGCCATGAATTTTAAGAATGCATTTGCTATGTTGGAGGTTCTTTTAAAACCGTTCTTCTTAGTGCTTCTTATGTCCACTCCTAGTAGGAATATGGTATTCATGATGGAATTAAAGGGGTGTTTTCTTTTAGAAATCCGCTCCTTAAAGCGAGATATATTTTGTTCTTTTAAAAACTCCATTAGAAGACTTTTTTTGGATTGCCTTTTCTTATGAAATATTTTAAAAACTAGCCGATTTGTTCTATATCTAAGAGATAAGATTTCGAAATTGACTTTGGGGGATATAAATGTTTTATTATATAGCACAACAACTAAATTAGTTTAAATTTACAATTAGTTTTACAAGGTGTTTTGTTATGAATTTGTTACAATATAATAGCAGAAAAACATTTGTAAAAAGAATAAATGAAAATGTTATAAAACTCATTTATTAACTACTTTAATTTCGTGACACTAGTCTATTAGCTAAAACATATCTTTCTATATCGAATCACTTCTATGAGTAATTCTTTGTGAATGATAATATTTTATTTCAATTATCTATTATTGATATCGTAGTCTAGTGCCCAATGCCCAGTCAATGGTTTGGAGAAAACACAATGGCTTAGGCATTTCAGGTAGCTTAAAATGTATTCACGAGTAAATTAAAATCGGTTATTTTGTAATTTTCATTCTACTTATTATATTGTTATTTCCTGCTTTCTGCGTATTATATGGTACAGTTTCATGCATTGATTTCCATTACTCAGCCTCTACGTCAACTTCTAAATCACCTAAGTTACTCGGATGTTGACTTCTACAAATTCGATTTAACTAATCATGCCTTATTTTGTGTTATTAGTTAGGTTAGTGCATGCTACGTATTCAATATCTTTATTTTCAATAGAAAATTGTTACACAAAGCATCTTTATGTTTTCCATTTACTTTCTTTGTTTCTTTGTATAACTGAAAATTTTTTTGAGAGGATACATTAATAATATTTAGTGGGGTTATGGTTTTTTATTTCGTTTTCCTTGACAACTTCATTATGAATAACAAAAGAAGTTGAGAATTACTATTTTTACGCCTGTCAAATCTAAACAATTCTCTACTAGACCTAAATGGGAAGCATTTATGGAATTATTTTATTTATAAAGCATTACGAAACTTCACAATAACATCCACATTTTTTTCGTTCTGTTATATTTTTCAACTTAAATCCAAATTAAATTGCTGTGTTAAGTAGTTTACTACCCAAATAAACTTCGCCGACTGTAATCAAAATATTATTAAATATTATAATTAGAATATACGCAACATCTAATATTATCAAGCACCGCTAAAAGTTATAAACCAAGATTAGTATGGTGTAAATAAAAAATGAAACAAACGGATTAATTGTATTGTTTTTCACTTTAGTGGCCATTTTAAAATAATAGTGTTAAAAGTTTACAGACAATCATGACACTTTTAAATAATAACACTCTTAATTTAATAATGTCCTCTTAACTAATTCAACCCTATGTCTATCTGATGTCCATTTTTAAATTGCACAATGGATATGAAATTCTAGGTATATATCCAAATACTTTAATGTTTAATACTTTAGTTGCAATATTCAGATACTTATCTTTCCAAACATTGTATATTTACGCTGTCAATCGAAATATATAAAAAATTAAAAATTCCCTTTATAAAAAAAGAATATTTCAATTTGATATTCAGTTCGATTTCGGGTTAAAAATTTCAGTCTCGGATAACAATTACCCACTCTGTTTATTAGTTTATGCATACAGGGTGTATCTGAAATGGTGCAACAAACTTTCAGGGATGATAGTACTCATCAAGATGAACAAGAATCGGCATAGAAAGGGGGGTCCCAGACCAAATCCCAGGGAGTTAAAAATGGAGCGACACCCCAAACAAATCATTGAAAAATTCAATTTGTAGAGGAACTACTATTGGTAAAAACTTAATTATGGTCTCAAAAATTGTGGTTTAATATGATCTTTAAAAATATCTCAAAAGTCTTCACTTTAAAATTTTTTTATTACTGAAAAAGTTAGAAACCACAAAAAATGTGAAAACTCTGTCCAAACCTTATTTTGTATTTCGAAATCCTTTCTTTTGATTTGATAATCTGAAAGATCATAGTTGAAAACCCTTAAGTCAAAAGTTTCACGTAAATACAATCAATATTAAACGCTTGAGATCCTGTTAAAGTTTGTTTTTTGAGTCCGCAAACATCTGTTCTGGAAACAGCTCTAGAAAACTGCTTGCGCACTCAAAAAACAAACTTTAACAGGATCTCAAGCGTTTAATATTGATTGTATTTACGTGAAACTTTGGACTTGAGGGTTTTCAACTATGATCTTTCAATTATCAAATCAAAAGAAAGGATTTCGAAGTACAAAATAAGGTTTTGGCTCTTTTTTGTTTTTTAACTTTTTTAGTAATAAAACAAATTTTAAAGTGAAGACTTTTTAGATAATTTTAAAGAACAAATTAAACCACAATTTTTAAGACCATAATTAAGTTTTTACCAATAGTAGTTCTTCTACAAATTGAATTTTTCAATTATTTTTTTGGGGTGTCGCTCCATTTTTAACTCCCTGGGATTTGGTCTGGGACAACCTTTCTATGCCGATTCTTGTTCGTTTTGATGAGTACTATCATCCCTGAAAGTTTGTTGCACCATTTCAGATACACCCTGTATAACTGACAAAGAATGTTTAAGATGAATGAAACGTTTAGGATGAAGTTAATATTTTTCAGCCGATCAAAATATTATGACAGTGATAAATTAAACCTTTCAGAAAATTCTTTTCTCATGATTTTACCTTTGTAAATTGGTTGAACTATTCGGTATTCTTGCTATGAATTTTAATACGGAGCGAAATAGCTTTTTCATGCTGAAATACTTCAATTTAAATTTGCAAGCATATTCTCAAATATTTTGACAGCATTTACGTTGAAAGGATATATAAAACTTTATTCAAGATATACTATCATTAAATTTTCCGCTTCATACCATGAAAATGTTAAGAACTTTCACAATATTGGAGATGATTCTGTTTTATTAACTGGAAGATCAATTTAAATATTAGTAATAACTTTTCAATACCTTATTCAAATATTGAAATTCTCTACATTAAGTATTTGCATATTTTGACTTCATACTTTAATCACAAAATTCTTCCACGGGGATTGTTTTTGAAAAATTTCTAAGCTTTTAAGCTCTTATATTAAATTGTGTACCACTATCCTATAGTTGATGGTTTTTCTTGATGGGTAGATGGTTTTAACCCTTTCACTGTAAAAAATACCAGTAAATCTTTAAGAAATTGCCCATACTTTTAGCACAAAAAATTTGTTCTTTAAAATGGGTTTTTTTCTGTTTTATTTTATTTTTGAAGTGGTTCTAAAACTGGTTTTAATGCCCAAACTCACCAGTTAAAATAACTAACAACGTCTGCATAATAAAGCAACTGATATACATTTATATTGTTTTCTACATAGATCATCATAATTATTAATGCTTCTTCCTTTCCTGGTTGTAAATGCAAAAGTATTTAGTTATTAAAAAAGGCGAAAAAAAATTTCTAATTAATGCTGAATTGGTTTAACTGTTTTTCTGTTAATTCTTGAAATTAAAATGCTAAATAACTGTTAAAATTCTGCAATATTGACAGACATACACTATACTTCACAGCAACGTTTCCTGAACCCAGTACGTCAATATACGCGGAAGGAGAAAGTGAATAAACACAAATCCTGTTGGGTTGATAGGAGGAATTTCGATACGCAAATTGTGATGAAAAGACACTATTTATACATGGGTTTAACGAAATAATCATATTTTAAAATTGACGTTCTTCGTTTCACTCGAAATTCAGACACCGCGATGGGAACTACTTTGTTTGTTAGTGACGTAATATAGGTTCAACTTAAGTTGCTGTCTAGTATATTAAAAATTGAAAGTTGGTAAAAAAAATCACAGAAGATATATGTGAAATAAATATGGATATTAGTTGGCTGACAGGTTTTTTTCTGAAAAGTTTACATTTTTTACAGTGTTGTAATTTGTGTATGCATTATTAAGTTATTACAGAAATCATCTTAATGGTGTACAAATCCTGTTTACTACAAATATCTACTTGAAAAAAATATTCTTCTCTTTTTCCTTTTCAAATTCCCGTTTTCCAAAACCGGTATTGAACGAAATCTTAAGAAGACAAAGCAAAGATACTGCAGGCAATAAACCCTAATGTTTACTTCCAATCTGTCTTGTGACGCCACCAAATTTTCCCAACAAAATTATTAATCCGTTTATGGCACTTCAGAGTATTTTTAGATCTATAGTTCGCATTCATCACATAGAATATCCTCTGTGATATGGTGAGAAGAAAAAGTATATTTTTTTGCCAACCCCTCTCCTCGGCTATCATCATTTACTCTGAATTTTGTTGTTTGCCCACTCTTTCTAAAAACAGTTCTTTCTCAAGACTTATTGATGTCAAAAATCGCACCAATATATTTCCAGATAAATCTTGCTATAATTCAGGTCTTGGATCGATGAATGCCGCACTAGTTGAAAAAAACACTCACACTGAAAGGATAGAGATAAAATGTAGGGTAGGGAGTGTAAAAAAATATTTTTTCAGTCTTTTGTGTGACAGGTTTTTACAGTCAGTCTGATAGATGAAAAAAAGATACCTTTTGAAGTCATCGATTTAGTAGTTGTAGTTGCCAATCAGAAGAAGAAAAAAATAGAATTGACTTGTGTTGGTTTTTCTTTTTCTGTGTGTTGAGGGAAGGAAAATAAGATTTTAGTTCTGGTTCCTCTTTAAATTGTTTTATGGAGCTTCAAAAACGTATTTTTGGGACTGGGAGAGTTACTGAAATAATACCTACAACGGTTCGTTTTAAAACTTGTATGTGTACATCTTGATTGAAAGTGTATTTGAATCGACAGTTTCAAAGGAATTATTCCATGTTAAGTTTTAGAACTGGGAGAAAACTGTATTGGTTGTTAGAATTAATAAGATAAATAACTACACAATTGCTAAAAAATTTTTCATACTAATACTTGAACTATCAAAAAAGGTCGTTTAGCTCTCAGTTCTATAGGTATAGTTCTAATGTAGTTATTTTTCCGTTCTACCACTTGCATAGGAGAGTGAAACCTGGAGGTACTTATTTTTTAAATTCCAAACTAAGAGTGGGATGATTTGAAAAATAATTTACTTTCAAAGTTATTTTCATCATTATAGGTTTCAAGTTGCTTTATTTCTAAAACAAATTTAAATCAGGAAATGATGAAAACAGTATTTCCTTACGTTGGTGAGTTTTACGATTAACAATGCCAAGCTCTAAACTGGCGGTAAAAAATCGTCACAAATTAAACGTGCATTGTCAAAGAAAACTTTTTTTATACCTAATCACTTATAATTAGCAACTAAAGCAACTTTCTCTTCCTCCACATTCAAGGAAACTTCAATTAAGAGACACTAAAATAACAGTCACAAAAAAGTAACAAGCAGTTCCATTATCTCAAAATAGCTTTTTATAATGCTAATAAAACGCTCTATCTTGATTGAAGCCTATGTCTCTTAATCAAATGTCCATTATGATTAATTCCTCAGAACAGAACTCTTCAGTGTTTCAAAATCCCGCAAGTTAATCACTTTGGAGGAACTCTTGTGGCAACTCTTGATTTCACGGTTCTGACTGAAGTGTTGCCACTGTCATGAATGAATTTCTAGATAAAGCTAACGATGGCTGAATAATGATGATAAACGAGGAAATGATTGCCGAGAGTCGCGTATTTTCCCACATTTGTTGGTAAAGCTGATAAACGCGCAGGGCTTTGTTAACAAAGTTGTAAACGAGGAAAGTATCAGGTTCAGGGTTTTGAAGGTCAAAAAAAAACTATTGCTGGAAGTTTCTAAGGAAACGTTTTAATTTTAGACACAGGTGATACTTAATTGTTATGAAAGACAGAGGATAAAACTCTGTTGGGGTATGTTTAAAAGGAAAAAGGGAAACTCATTGATGTTGACCTAAAACTCCTATTCATTCAACTGATTTCTATTCTCATTCAGTTTAAAGCTTTGCCTTTCATCGGATTTGTTTACTAGAGTAAATCGAATGCTTTATTATTCACTACAAATGTTCTTTGGTTTTATTGTTATCCGTAATTTTTTTAAAATTCCATCTAAAGCTATTCTTGATAGTTTTTAAAAATCTGAATCACATCATTTTCTATCGCGAATGTTATAAAATTTTATTAAAATTTTTAACTGCAATTTAAAATTAAATGCTGTGTTTCATCATCCAATGAATACATCGAAACATGTTTTGTTCATGTTACGATGAGTAAAGAGCTAATAGGGATTCCAAACGGCAGTTTTCCTTTTTAGGTACTTAATTTAATTCATTCTCGCAGATTATACTAGCAGCTAATCAGAGAAGGCGAAATGCGAAAGTTATTCCTGATTGGATATGGAACTTCTATCAAGCGGCATTTTAATTTCGTTGGTGTGTTGTATTTCGTTGGAATGGAGGGCTTAGGGTTTCGTCACGTAGTCAATTTTCTTCTAGTCAATACGACAAAATTAAGCCAAATTAATTATTGAAATTTGCCAAATTAAGACTAATTAAGCCAAATTAATTATTTAAATTAGACAAATTAAGCAAAATTAATTTTTTAAAACTTTCTGTTTGCAAAAAATGATGGCAAACCGTATTTATGAATTACTTCGTTAAAACTAGAGGGGGAGGGGGGGTCTTGCCATATACTACGGATGGTCACCAAGGGGGGGAGGGGGGTCAAAAATGGTAAAAAATGGGTCACGTAGTATGGGTACGTTCCCTAAGGTACTAACTCCCCTTCCTTAAAAATGCAATGTCGAAACATATAAAGTTGTTCAACAGTAATTATTTCTCTTAAAATTTATGATTTTCCTCTCAAACATCAAGCGACATATAGGGTTAGGTGGGGGTAAAAACCCTCATGAGGCAAAACCACGCACCGCGATTTTTAGTTGTTAATGATTGATTCAAAAGTTGAAAACCAGGTGATTGGTTTGTCTTATTGTGACCTATTGTTCTGCGAAAGTTCGTACCCCTAAGTTACTCATGAGTTTAAAAAATGCTGTAAATTTGTTTTTCATCATTTTGATGTAATTTTTCTGATCTTTTACTTAAAAATTACATAAAATAGGGCTTGAGGAGAAATACAAACAAATAGCCCAATTATAAGATAGCAATTCAACTCCAGTTTCATTTTGAAAGAATTGCCTCAACATGTCTCTAAAAATAATAAGGCTTGTTTTTCAAAATAAAGTAAAACGGGGCAAATCCAAGCAGGTGTTTTGGGGCAAATCTACGCAGCTTAAAAAGCTCAGGAATTTGTCTCAAAAGAAAATGGGAATACTTGATCTCTAAAGAGGTTAATAAAGGTGTCCGAGATGCCAACCCTTTACCTGAAACCATCCTTTCTCCCTTTGAAAGATATCTGATCAATCTGAAATGAATTGCTACAACAGTTTGACAATTTCCATTAAAACTGATCATATTTATATTTAATATTGTTGGTTGGCTTAGAAATATTAAAACAACATCAAGAGCATTATTTTTAGTGTTTTTATAATGAAAAATTCTGCTTATCCATGTTTATTTCACTTGGGCACCAAGATTTGCAAGTGCGGGTCTTTGCCCCAATTTGCAAGGCAAAGCCCCGCGAATTTTTTTTCTACTAAATTGTAAATTTCTCCTAAAATACCATCGATAAGAGTTTAAATTTGGATTGGTTTTGTAGGTAGGATCTCAATCTAACATCTCCAATTGAAATTTCGGGATTATCTACCCCCTTTCGACGACAATGTTAAAAATACTGAAAATTACGTGGCTTTCCCCCCACCTACCCTATCAGCAATTCAGCACCCCTTCTCCAAAATACCCCTTCCCGACTCAATAAAACTCCACATCCCAGATTAACCCGAAAATATCCGATACTTCCCGAAGCATTAGTCAAAAAGACCCGATATCGTCGCTTTGACACAATATCTGCTGACTCCCCGGGGGGCAGGCTGGACGACAGGTAACGTCAATGGACGACGAACAAAAATCCATACGGGATAAAACGATCGGAATTTGGAAATATAGGTCGCACCCTTTCCTTTTGGCTCCTTTTCTTATTATTACCCGGCAATAAATCATGCCGGCTATGTTAACTTAGTTCCTGGTCACAGTGGGCGACTAGAGTGGCTCGCAGTCGTTAAGATCCTTCTAGGGCCCTCGCTACACTACGCGAGAAAAAGACGCGAGAACGATAAATCTCCATTAAAAACTATTAAAATGTTATCGAGAGGAGGGAAGATGAAAGGGGACTCGTAATTTTGAAGCTATTAAATGCTATTCAATATGTAGCTTTATGGACAATAAAGTATATTATCGATATTTTCAAAAGTATGGAGATGTTTTAAAGATATATTGGTGCTCCCCAGAAGTCAAACCTGGAACCACCCCTGCCTCAAGTCTCCTTAGGGGACATCCATAAATTACGTGAGGTCAAAAAGGGGGGAGGGGTTTGGAAAAATCTCGCCAAGGAGGGAGGGGGGGTCGATTAAAATCTCACGTCAACTTTTTAAGGTAGAAATTATACAATTTTCTTTTTATGAAGCACAAAATGTAAACGAATGGGATAGAAAATTATTGTTAAAGGTTGTAGGTAAATCTCACGTGGGGGAGAGGGGGGTCCAGCAAAATCTCACTATATCTCACCAAGGGGGGAGAGGGGGTCCATATTTTGGAAAAAACACCTCACGTAATTTATGGATGTCCCCTTATGTCTCCTCACCGTTTGATAAGGAACTTTACGACTTCCAGCGACTTAAGTCTCCCGTTGTGGTCAGGCACATACATCTCTTCCACAGAGCTTTCTCGATAGCTTTTCTGTTCTCAAAATCGCGAAGACGAAAATATTTCTTTCTTCCTCACCCTCGAAATAACACTTTTTCTCTCCTCTCCCCTGCCCTCTATCATCCCCCGTTTTTTTCCACCACCCCCCTCCCCCACATTTTCCCGGAGACTTCTTCATCTTCAAAGTGAAAAATTGGTTTTAAAACGACTGTCAAAGGAGATGTGACGAGGAAGGACATTCTTTTTTTTTCTTCTTTGAGGGGTGGGGGGTGATTCAAGATGTTCTTTCTTCCCTGGGATATTGCTTCCGGTTTGTCGTCGGGGTACGAGATGTTTTCGGTTAACTCTTCGGGGGGTTTTCTTCTTCTTTTCGGGTGATAAGTATTAAGTTATCGTTAGTGTCTCATCGATTTTTAAGAGGTTCTGTTCTCTCTTTTAGTTGAATGCTCTGGCTCGTCTTGTAACTCCACGTGCCCGGATGGGCGGACGCTGACTGGTGATGAAAGGAACTGTGAAGAGGATGGAAGTAAGTAGCTTATTTTTCTTTCATCAGTTGTAGCCGTGGAAAAAATAAATGAATGGAATGAATAAAAGGGGATGAATGGGTGTTTCAAAAGTCCCTTTCGCGGCTTTTATTTGAAACAACTTCTCCTACCTAGGGTCATGGAAATAAGGTCTACCCCTAGAAAGTTACCATAAAGAATCCGTCGAAATGACTTACAGCACCTCCAGCAGCGAAATAGTAAAGTTTTAAAAACTACAGTACTAAAATTTACAAAATGAACATGGCAATATCGTAACAAAATCTTAAAAACGTTTATTGAAAATATATTAAATATTCGAAGAGATATTAGCGTGCGAAAATACACTTCTGCATGCACTTCTTCAGACCTCAAAAAAGAAAAGGTTTGGAAATTCGCAAGTTTTTTTTTATTTTTGACTTATCAAGGAGTAAAAGTGTAATTTGAAAACTTCTATGACCCTATGACAGAGGTTAGTTCCAAATAAAGACCTAAAATATTTCTTAAACCCTTGAAGCACTCTGTATAGATCAAGGATTTGGGTTTTCTGGTATTAAAGACATAATGTTGCTTAACAACTGGATACGAATTATGAAAAAACCAACACTAATTTTATTTCTTGTTAAAATAAACTGCAGAGGTATCAGAGAAATTTGACATTTCTCATGATATTTACCATAAAAAATTAGGTAAATATATATACTTTATAGCTCATAAACGCAAAGATGCAATTTTAGGATGTAAAATGTTTAAAGAATTAAGTAGAGAACCTTACATAAATAACCGTCTTAGGGTAAACCGTACAGAAAAGTATAATTCGAAAGCTATTACCTTATTTCACAAATCATCAGGCTTTTAATTCTCATAGTATCAGTCAATATAAAAGTCAGTATTCATGATGCAAATGAATTTAATTGTTATTAGGTGTAAAGAAATTTCTAAAGTTAGTTTTACACTGTTTAATTAAGTTTCAATCATACCCTGGGACCCTGTTTGCCTTTCCTCGTTTGTCTTTATGGTCATTAATACCCTTTTTTATTCCCCGGGCTGAAAGTAAGTAGCACAATATCTCCTAATTTAATTTCTAGACCCTCTGCGGTAAAAGAGCTTTGAAGAAAAGAGAAAAACTGCAACAAAGAGCGCGAGCGCATTTAAATAAAGCGTTTCAATTCATTAAACTCCAAACGAAAAAGGAACTCGGCCAGTTATAAAAAAAACTATCTCCTTTCTCCTAAAAATGGTGTGGACAAAATGGGGAAAAGCCGGCTTTTAAAACGGGAAAAACCGTACAAAAAAGGAGTTCTAATCTAATTTTATGGTTTCTTCAGCAGCGAGCGAAGACAGTCTCGTGGAATAACGATTTTTACGACATTTCGCGAGAGCCGAATCGGCTGTGGTAAAAGCGCAATCAGCGAGCCCAATTAGCCGTGAAATGAGCTTCAGGGATTGCCCCATCCCAGAAAACACTCCCATGGCCCGGACAAAAAACAGAAGAAAAAGGGGTAAAAGCCACCGGGAAAGGGAATAAAAAAGCTGAACGTTTGTTTCCTGGTGGAGAATTTCGAGAGTTCTGTAGTAGTCTTAAAGATTGGAGTGGATTCGCAGTCCATTGCTGGAATTGGAGAAAACGGTGATTTGTCACGTTGACTATATTTTAACAATTCGGCGACTTCGGTGTGCACCAACGGAATCCTTTACGATTGGTTGAAAATAATGTTTACTGTTGTTTCAGTGATCTTTGGGTTTGGATTTGGGCCTTTTTATATTTTGATGTAGAAAGTCTTTCCCCAGTTCCTCAGTGGGTGAAAGTTTTGAGTGCTGGAATATTTGTTCCTTGTCCATTGGAGGTGAACGATTCTCAGGCGTCTGATATGACGGTTATACCCCGTTCGCACTGGCAGAAAAAAGACCCTTTATTTTCGTTAGCACTTTGTTGTCATGGAAACAGGCAAAATCGCCCCATCTTTTGAAAACGGCGTTTGCACTGACAAGGGGCGAAAATAAGCACTTTACTGTGTGTAAACAATAACAGCATGATTTGTAAAATAATTAAAAATTTAATTTCTCAATACAACTTAAAACTAATGAATAAAATCCCCAAAAATACAAGTTGTTGTTGTTACTTATCCCACCTGGTGTAGGAAGGCCTACACCAGGTCCAAAAGGCCCCGTCGCGCCAGATCCCCATAGATGAGATCCTGCTCATCCCACAGCTGCCTCCATGAGGCACCAAGACAATTAAGTAAGAAATACAAGTAAAAATACATAAAAGATTATTAGACTAGTGAATTGATTAGTGTGTTTCCATGACTACAAAGTGCTAACGAAAACACAAACATAACGTTTATTATTTTATACAGCAATTTTACATTGAACACATAATAGGAACGAACAAAACACAGAAACTAAAAATGTACATACATAAGAATATATATCTACTATAAACAATAGAGAAAAAAATATTAATAGAGTTGTTTGTATTACTCAGGGGTCAGCGCAGTAACCCATACGAGTAACTGAAACAATATAATTAAAAATTAAAATTATTTTTAAATTATAAATACAATTTAAGATATTTTTTTAAAAATTATATATCATTACATACAAGTGAAAACTATCGCAAGCTGAGCTTCAGTATTATAATTCTGAATAAAAAGAGCGTTTGTAGTCCAGTCGCCATGCCATGTGACCTAGAAATAGAGTCCAACTAATATTTTATGATTGATTCTAGTACTTTTTAATGTACTGAAACATAATACAGCGGGTGCCAGAGTGGCACCTTTGAGCAATTCCAAATATCGAACGGCAAAGTTCTCGGGGTGAAAAAAGTAGAAATCGGGTGTTATTATCAGGAAAAAAATAAAGTAGTCGTTTTTTCAACGGATTTTTATGTTTTTGAGGGTGCTTAATCCGAATTAGACTTTTTCAGCCAAATATTCGAACGGCTTCTTTGAGAATTTTCGAGATTTTGTCAAAATTTCAACCCTTTCTACGGTTTTATGCTTATAAAAAAAAGTTATAGGTTTTACAAAGCAATTTTTAATTAACAAATTAAAGTTTAATAAACAAGCTACAAAAAAGTAAATTGAAACATTTTTGTCAGACAAATAGTTTTGCCGCTACAGCCCGCCAAGAGATACAATTTTGGACGGATTGGGAAAAATTCAGGATGTAGTACCTGCATCTCGTGATTGAATGAAGTTTGGGAACCTACAAATGAGTGTTTTTTAATTCGTATGATTGATACTAGTACAATTTTATATACTGAATCATAATATGAAGGGTGCCAGAGTGGCACCTTTTGTCTATCTAAAGATCTAACTATATAAAGATGAGCTATCTAAAGATGTACAAGATATGATAGATGGCGAAGAATCAAAGAAGGTGCATACGTTTCACAAAGAGGAAGGTGGAGCAAGAATTAAATCTGATGAAGAAGATAGGCAGAAAATAAGAAAAAAACTTAAAACATGTGTAAACCCTTTTGTCATTGAAGACCACCCTGATGGTATTGTTAATATACATAGTGGCCGTATTGGAAACACGAAAGTAAATGTGGATGATGCCGTAGGCCTTGGAGAAAAGCAACGACAAAAAATTTGAGGAATCACTGCCAAAAGGATTTTATGTTCCTTTGAAAAAGGAAGTTGTCACTTTGTCAAATGATAAGAAACATATGTCGATACAACATATGAGAGTTTATAACACGGAGACTATCTACGCACGAGCCCTACAACTGATGACACGTAATGTTGAAATATGCAGCCTTCCAAATTTGTTTGGTTATGAATTGTCTCCAGTCCCGTCAGCTTTATTCAATGAATTTGGGGGCATGAATCTCTCCTCCCAGAAATCACAATTAATGAGTTTATTAAGAGTTCAGGTGTCACCGAAGGTGGAATTTGTTAATGCATTAATTATAGATGCTAGTACTTTTTTGTGGCATGCTCATTGGCCAAAGTTTGGTACATCCACAACTTACATCCACAACGTAACTTAAAACTTACATCCACAATTTAATTGTGGTTATAATGAAGCATGTTGCAGAACAGGACACATACCTTGTATTTGATAGGTATTTCGAATACAGTCCTTAAAGTGCAACACGATCAAAAAGAGGAGTAGACAGTACCTTCATGAAACTAACAGCTGACACACCTCTCCCAAGTCGCAATAGTATATTGACCAATTCATGCAATAAAATACAACTAATAACCCTGATTTGGCAGCAACTACTAAAACATAAAAATTTTCTTCCACATAAATTGGTCATTACTGGCACTGGTACAATCCCAACTGAATTACAAACTCCTAGTGTTGTAATTCCTCGCCCAGATTTGGAAACTCACCATGAAGAAGCAGATGTCATAATTGTACAGCAAGCTATTTTTCTGTCAAGGTGTGCAACGAACAGGATCAAAATTTTGTTTGATGACACTGATGTTTTTATTCTTCTTGTACACTTTTACAGAAAGCTCAATTTTAAAAGCGCAATGTGGATGGAGTCATTTGACAAGGTCAAGGTCACATATATAGCAACAACAGTTTACAAAGGAACCCTAGCAAACTCATTGTTAGCAGTGCATTGTCTCACTGGTTGTGATACCACTTCTCAACTTTTTGGAATTGGAAAATCTAAAGCTGATCTAAATTAATCAATCTAAATTTCTAAATATTCTGAGATCTGGTATTGAAATAAAGCATTTAGGTTGTGTAGAATCTTCAATGCAACAATGCATAACAGAGTGCTCAAGCTTCATCGCACATTGCTACGGCTACAAGAAGGAGGCTCACGACATGTCAGATGTTCGATACAAAGTGTGGGCATCAAAGAAAATTCCTCCTAAAATTAAGCACCTCCCTCCGACAACCGAGGCATTTGCACTCCATATAAAACGATGCCATTTGCAAGCTTGCACCTGGAACACAGCAGCATCTTTGTTCCCTCCACCTTTGAATCCCACTGATTTTGGATGGGCAAAGAATGAAGCAATGCACTCTTTGGTACCCGTTCAACTTCCAGATAACAAAGGGTTGGCGCCACCAGAATTGCTGAAAAGTTTAAGGTGCAGCTGTTCAAGTGAGAAGCCATGTTCAACAGCAAGGTGCAGTTGTGCACAAGTAGGTCTGCCTTGTACAGAATTTTGCACGTGCGAAGGTGGCCAATTGTGTGGCAATTTGAAAACTAATGAAGCCCAATTTAAAGATATTGACAGTGAAATGTCCACTGTGTAAAATATTCTATAATTTTGAATTAAAGTTAAAGTACACTACACTTCCTATTTACTACCTATTTCTAAGCATATTTTATATTGAATTTCTTTTTAATCATGTTGAAAAAGTATAGTTTACCGTTATATCACAAAGTATCCCCATAATAAACATTTACTGATATTTAATTTTGCTCAGCCAACTCCCTTTCACTAGCAATAAAATAGGTATTTTTTATCATTCGGTGACTTTTGACCTTCGATACTTAAAGTTGACATAAGGTGCCACTCTGGCACCCTTCATATTATGATTCAGTATATAAAATTGTACTAGTATCAACCATACGAATTAAAAAAACACTCATTTGTAGGTTCCCAAACTTCATTCA
This sequence comes from Tetragnatha versicolor, assembly GCA_024610705.1. Classification (NCBI taxonomy): domain Eukaryota; kingdom Metazoa; phylum Arthropoda; class Arachnida; order Araneae; family Tetragnathidae; genus Tetragnatha; species Tetragnatha versicolor. The sequence continues at coordinate 11,127,140 of JANDEH010000017.1, read as the reverse complement.
ATCACGAGATGCAGGTACTACATCCTGAATTTTTCCCAATCCGTCCAAAATTGTATCTTCTTTTGGCGGGCTGTAGCGGCAAAACTATTTGTCTGACAAAAATGTTTCAATTTACTTTTTTGTAGCTTGTTTATTAAAATTTAATTTGCTGATTAAAAATTGTTTTGTAAAACCCATAACTTTTGTTTTATAAGCAAAAAACCGTAGAAAGGGTTGAAATTTTGACAAAATCTCGAAAATTCTCAAAGAAGCCGATCGAATATTTGGCTGAAAAAGTCTAATTCGGATTAAGCACCCTCAAAAACATAAAAATCCGTTGAAAAAAAGACTACTTTATTTTTTTTCTGAAAATAACACCCGATTTCTACTTTTTTCACCCCGAGAACTTTGCCGTTCGATATTTGGAATTGCTCAAAGGTGCCACTCTGGCACCCGCCGTATTATGTTTCAGTACATCAAAAAGTACTAGAATCAATCATAAAATATTAGTTGGACTCCATTTCCAGGTTCAAGCCTATTTTCTCATTTGGCGACCGGACTATTGTGGGGAAAAAATAAAACAAATCCTCAATTTTAATCTATTGTCATAATAAATAGTTTTAGTTGTTTCTTAAATTTAAAAGGAGATCTTTCTGATTTTAGGTCTTCAGGTAAAGCTCAGGTAAAGAAAAAAAAGGGTCTTTTTTCTGCCAGTGCGAACGGGGTATTAGTGTGGGAAAACTCCTTAGTATCTCACACTATAAAAAATCGTTTTTTTACACTTATTTTTCTTCTTCGAAAACCATGGAGCTAGGAGTAAGTGGAGGGAGCATCGTCAATGGGGTCAATTTATAGCCAGAGGGCGTTAGTATTGATTATCACGTGATAGCTACACAAAACAATGCAACTGATACTATGCTGCTATACTCGATTGCAACTTAAGTTGAGCCTGACGTCATGGCCACGCGGAAGAAAATCTGATTAAACAGAAAGCCTGCTGGGTTGCTAGAAGCTCTTATTGGCTGGCGAGTTTGAGAGCGAGTTGTACTACTACGCGTTACGCCACTGTAAAAAATAATAATACTGAACATTTTACGCATATCGGGATGAAAAGATGCTTGATATACGTGGATTTAAAAAACTAATCATAATTCAAAATTGAAGCTCTAAATTTCACTCAAAAAATTCAGACACCTCGTTGCTCTCAGCATATTTCTACGGGCTCAAGTTAAGTTGCAACTGAGTATAGTAATGCATTCACTACAGTAAACAAAGCTAGGAATGTAGCTATCATGTGATCGCTGACGTCACGTGAATTGAGTCCATGGGAACACAATTATCAAGTTGAAGCAACCGTGAGGTTTTGCCGCCTTCTTTAGTAATGCATTTTGTAAATAACCAATATTAAAAAAATACTTTTATCGGTGAGTATTGTACCATGAAACTATTTTAAATTGAAATATAAAATTACTAAACTGAGTTTTCAAATAAAATATTTGCATCCCTTAAATATTATTGTCCTTCAATCCATCTTATTCATGTTTTATTCAGAAGTAAGAGGTCTTCTGAAGAGCGCGAAATAAACACGCAAAAGTTTCATAGAACACGAAGTTAGTCACCAACCAGTAATAGTTTGTGAGAAAAGTTGGTAAGTTTGATAAATCTTCAATGCATTACTCAAGATGGCCGCCAGTCATTACCACAGTGTTAAGTTGGGTTTTTTTTAGGCTTCAGTGATTTTAGACCATGCTCCCTCCACCTTCCCCTAGCTCCATGTAGAAAACGGGCCCTTTTTCGAAAATTTTTCGCAAAGATAATTGTTTTATAAAATCACCAATAAAAGAATTAATTTTAAAAACAAGTATGTACGAGTCAAAATTTCTCACCATTATTTTGTTGAGTCAATCAGTTTAGTCAATCTTCATTTAGCTAACTAAGAGTGTAATATTATGTTCTAATTATTTTGATTGTCATAAACAAACTGCCTTTTTTGACTAATCTAAAAGAACTCTATCAAGCTAATAACGGAAAGTTATACTCATTTTGCAGAAAAGAAAAAACAGAGATTTCCTCAAAGTATAGATAATAAACCGGCAACAGTACTTCCTATTAATTTCCGTTATTGGAAGAAAGAATTTCATTATACAGTGTAGCTAGTTCATTTTTAGAAAGAACATCATTCGACTTATAATCGTATGCTGAAGTATTAAAAACATGGTAATGATGTTGTAGCTTAATTCCTATAACTATAAACGTTCTTAACTACTTTATTATTTGTGATATTATTCTTAAGTTGAAATCTTACTTTGTCAATAAATTTAAAGTAAATCTAAACAAACTGGGCTTGGATAAAATTTTTTGGTGAAATTTGGTGTAGCCAAATACGCTTATTGGCTAGTAAATAATTAAACTTCTATAAAGCTGGGTTGTCAGAATCTATTTTATTGCCATTTTCAGCGCTTGGCACGGTTTCTTTTTGGATTACCCCATTTTAACATTGTTATTACATGTGAAAAAAAGCATTAGTGTTGTACGAAAGATATATTTCATAGGTTATTCATCTAATATAATAAAAGTCAATGTGTGTATATATGTGTGTTTGTTTGTCTTTTATACAAATCCACAGTTTTCTTACGATCTGCACCAAACTTGGTATACCTACGTAAAAAAACTCCAGAAAAAACATAGGCTATGTTTCGAAAACTTTTAATGACCCCTTGACCCTCTTTTGACCGTTTTTATGGTCATTTTGCTGAAATAGCTTTATTTCTCCTCAAGAAGAGAGCTGCTTACTCTATTGTTACAAAGAAAAATTAATGCCAAACAACAAGTTTTTAATAGAAACACTAGGTACAAGTCAATTTAAAAATTATATTAATAACTTAAAGTCTATTTCAATGAAATTTAAAAGTTTTAAACATAGTTTAACATATTTTTATTTTAGAGTTTATCTAATTTTTATATTTTTAAAGCTTTATGGAATATCACTGTTGTTAAAATAGTCTTCATGGAAATGAAGATGCAAAATCAAAAAGTTAACTTTTAAGAAAGTTGGTTAACAAACCAAAAACTATTAAAACTCCCTTTCAACTAGAAAAGATAGATTTTCTTTCTTAAATTTGAATATGGAATAAGCTTTAATTATTGAATAATTTCACAGAAAACGTTAATTCCTAAAGATATGATTAATTAAGGGATCTGAGCAATTTTAAATAATTTTAAGAATACTTTTTCCATGTTACTTTTTCCATGTGGAAATCATTATTAAATTATATTGCTTGAGAACTGAAGGAATTTTAATCAACCTGGGAACACCGGGATAAGAAAAATTACTAAGACCACCGGGATTGGAAAAGTTACCGGGAACACCGGAATATGAAAAAGACGCCTGGGATACCGGGATGATTGGTAAATGCTGATAATATAAAATTAGAAATGTATTTGGGAAAACTTAAAAATGAGGCGTTTGCTATCAAAACCAGCTTATTCCATTTTTGGAAATTTTACAGGAGATACAAAAAACTTCTCACTTTCACAGTTTTAAAGCTCAATTTGTGTTTTAAATGTTTAATTGTAGGTACAACCACCTAGAATTTGATGAGTTTTTCATTTTCTTTCCAGTTGCATTACCTTGGGCGTAATTACATTAATTAGGTTAGAATGAGCTGATTTTTATGCAAAAACACGATTTTTCATGCTTTTTTTCAGCTTTTTTGTTCAATTAAGTTGTGTGAAATTGTTTTTTTTTTTTCAGTTTACCAGTTAATATTTGTGTCTTTGCAAGTTTAAATAAATGACATTCACTTAACTTTTTCAAATGATCTGAAATTTCACAGTTGAGATCATAGTTTTCACCCTTTAATCTAATTTTGGGTTGGAATGAGCTGGATTTGAACTATATCCCTTCCCCAGGTTATGAAGGACCCTCTAAATTTTCAAAACATGCAAAAAAGGGGATTTCAAAAAAATATGGAATGAGCTGGTTTTGATAGCAAACTCCATAAATAATAAATTTATGCTCTTCACCCGTGCAAGGCCGGGCATATCAGCTAGTCTGCTATAAAGAAGATCTTTTAAGCTTAAAATCTAAATGTCAGGAAAGATTTAAAAGGATGTTCCTTTTTTTAAAATGTTCTCTTTTTTTTCTTAAATCTTTCCCTAGAGCACTAGCAATAATGTAATGTATTTACCATTAGAGTTTTTATTATAACCTAATAGGTACATGGAATACGGAGAAAATTCACCTTTTCTTAGCACAAAGATGGCTTTGAAGAAAATCAATTACTTTTTTTCAAATACAGGATGTTTAAACCAATAAAAGCAACTTTTTGTAAAAGAAATTCCATTTGATTGTGCCACTAAGAGAAATTCGTGTTTCACTTAAGTATTTACTAAAAAAACAAGTTAGTTCACTTGAGTAAATATTTTCCAATTAAAGCTTCAAATATTGTAACCGTGATAGACTTTTTTAAAAGGTTTAAAGAATTTAAAAAGTTATCGAGCTTTTAGTACCAACGTGGATTGAAAAATATTGTTTTGAATATGTAGATTAATAATAATTGTTCTTTGCTCTCAATATATTTTCTTAAATAATATAAATTAAAATAAACTAACTAAAATAATAATGTCCTTTAGAATGAGACATATTGAAGATTAACATAAGATTTAATCTTAATTAGTGCGCTTTTAAGCAATTGGGATCCTTTAAGATTTAACCTTATTCGTATTAGAACTAGGTGGGGTAATTGGGAAATAAAATCGATACTTTAACTTCTCAATATCACTCCAAACAAGTAAAAGCATTTAAAAACTTTTTCCTTGCATGCACTTGTTATTTTAGATCTCTTTCAACTTCCCTCTTACTGGTGAAATAAAAATTCAACTTTTTTGATAGCCTAGTTTTTCACGTTCCCAATTACCCCATAGATCAGGTAGGGGGTAATTGGTAATGAAATTGGTAATGAATTGGTAATGAAAATAATCCTTACTTAGGGATTGGATTCATTTAAAAGACCAAGGAAAAAAATTAGCCATTCCCAATTACTCCCTACCTGATCTATGGGGTAATTGGGAATGGCTAATTTTTTTCCTTGGTCTATTAAATGAATCCAAGGATTATTTGCAATTCCTTTTACGACTCTTACACTTTGAGAATTCTGGATCCTTGTTCCAATCTATGTTCTCCATTACTTTGGAAGAAATCATAAACAATCAAAAGATCTGTAGCTTGCTTTTTAGCCTTTTGCAGGTGCTCGGGATTTTTAAGGGGACACAAGACATCTCGACCTCCAAAATACGTGAAATTTAGCTTTACCAATTTCTTTCAGAAATATAATTAAAAATGCATTCCCATCTTTAAAATTTTTACAGAAAGCAGTCAAGATACTGTAGTTTATATGTAACACAAGAAAAATAAAAAAATTAAATATTTTACTATTTAAATTTATAGTTAAAATGGACTTAGTTTCTACGATACATATTGACTAAGTGTTGTAAAGGTACATTTAAAAAAACTACAGCACATTTTACTTTAAAATTTGGACCATCTATAGATTATAAGTTGATAGATAATAATAAGCATCCTTTTTGTTTTAGCTACACAACAATTAATTTTTAAAAAAATTTAAAATTTAGGTTTCAAAAATCCGTCAGATTTAAGACATAAAAAAACCTTTTTTCTATTGAAATATAACTCTGATTGGTTATTCAGAGGGTATTATTTTAGAAATTAGTAAGGTTTATATGTAGGAAAAATTTGGAATCACTAACTATAATAGATTTTTTTAAAAGTGTACCAAAACATCAAAAAAATTGAAACTGAGAAAAATGGAATTAAAGTTTTAAAGGCTTATAAAAAATGCTACTAATACAAAAGTAAACGCGTTTTTTGACGGCTTATCATATTTCAAAATTACACATATTATATATTTTTGGAAAGGTAAGATTACATACTTTTTTTAAAAGCAAAATTGGAAAATCGAAAATTTGATGCATTTTATGTCATGTGTCCCCTTAAGGGAAGGGTAAAGGTGTGTTTCTCACGTAATTTCGGGGCATCCTGGGTCGCTAAAGCAATCAACATTTTACTTAAGTACTTCGCTGCTGAAGTAAAAACAATTCTATTAAATTTGATCATTTACAAAGAAATCTATATTACACTTTAAAAATGAATAAAAGAAAGGACTGACTCATTCAGGGTACCTTCCCGAATCCTCAAACAAATTATTCTAATACAACTTAATTCTCTTTCAAATTGATGTTCTATGACATGAAATAAAACATCCAATAAATTTAATAATTATAGAAGAGAGGAGGGTATTATGGATTACCCTTTATATATTTAAGAATAACTCTCTTGGTTTTAATAAATATCCGCCGAATCATTTTAAGTACATACTATAACTAATGATAATGAAGGGCCAATGGACAAATATATCAGCTTTTTTTAATCAAAAAATGTACTTTAGGAAAAGTTACAAATGGAGGGTAATATGGAACGTCGGGTAATATGGGATAGTTGGATTTACAGCTATTGAAAACTAATTAGACCTTAGAGAACATAGTTAATCTTAACTATAAAAGTATATTTAACAATTAACGTTCAAATAGTTTTGTTCATGAGTCTATTTAGAATAGTCACAAACATAATCGTCCTTTTCTGACCCTTTTCTTATGGAATATTCCATAATACCCGACCGGCGATCTTGTACTATGAACCCTTTTACTGACCGATAAAACATGGATAGCTAAATAACGACTGCAGTATAAGAAACTTCTGATCTTTTAGTGTACATTATGCTTAACAACAAAATCAAAGTCTCATAGTTACTGGTAGGTTAAAAGGTTTGAACATTTATCGTCAAAAACTTTCGAAAATCCTAAAACATATTTGCTTTGCTGCGACTGGTCAGACAACAACAAGAAGCTAAACTCTTTGCACCCTGCATCATGGGGGATTTCTTTATACTTTCGTAGCATTACCACGTGATGGAAACACGAGGGGGAGCAGAAACTCAGGTGTTCCATATTACCCTCCTCTCCTCTAAATTAAAATTTTCAAAGAAGTTAGTTAAACTATTTTTCTCGGGTGTTAGTTAATTTATTTCAAGCAAAATAGGTCCAATATTATAATAAGTTGTGAAAAAAAGTTTGTAATTCAGTTCCCAAGTACCCCTGAAATCATGTCATGACAGCGTTTTTTAATGACAACTTAAAATCAAGCAATAAAGTTCTCTAAATATAAAGCATTGAAATATTATTGGAATAACCTAATATTTGAATAAAAAGTTTACCATATTAACTGAATTCTTTTTACGACAGCGTGATATTCGGTTCAATAATCAGATAAAAGATCTGGTTACTTTAACTAAAGAAACATAAATGTACCGCATCAGGCAATGTCAGTTTTTATCCCAAACTGAAAATAAAAAATTATTCAACAAACCATTTATATAGAACCGTTATAAATTTGAACCATTCATGAGTTAATAATTACCCTTAACCGTTCATCATTAAGGGCTTTTGGAGCCGTTATATGGAATCGCGGAAGGGGAAATAGACCTCAATTCGAGATGTTTAAGTGAAAAAGGAATAAATCTCATCAATTACATTATTTTTACTGGAGCTTCCAAGTGTCTGGACCTCCACAATGCAGTTGTGATAGATGAGAAAGTTGGCTTGATGAAAGAACTTGGTTCCAGAATCTACCCCCTTTTTGTCCTTTTTTTTACCCTGGTCTAGGGTCATAAAAGTCTGGATGGTCTTAAAATAAGGATAGATTTTTGTTCGTTGTAGTTACGAAAATTACATGAAATCTATGTTTTTGATGTCAAAATACATTTATCATCTTTCTATGTGATGAAGGGCAGTGTCAACATAAATAAGATTGTTTTCGGAAACTGCTGCGAAATACATTCAAAGATTGTTTCATAGAATTTCCTGTGAAAGGATATGCATTAAAGAGATTTCAATTCAGCTTTGAATTTATACTTAAAGTAGAAACTGTATTATTTTGTTTTGCGAAATTTCGCAACATTATATTTTATTCATCAGATTTTATGTATACAGTTGAGCATTTTTTTATGCGAGGGAATATAGGAATATGCTTAAAAGAATCTGCATGGCATATTTTTTACTGAAACTTGTTGGTAGTATAAAATAAACACTGAAACATTTATACCGAATCTTACATTAAAACAGTCTCAATTTAAGATAAGTAAGTGTTTAAGTTCCAAATCTGAAATGTTTTTGATTTTTTTAAATGTAGATATATATTTGTTATTTTTAAATTTAAGTTTCTTTTTGTTAATAGGTTTTTATTTAGGTTTTTCATTTTATATGCATGTTTTATAAGCAGAACAAAAATATTCCTTTGAAATATTTAATTGCAAAGTAAAAACATTCGAAGAAGCGCCCGATAAAATCATGTTTCATACCTACAATCTCTTAAGTTTAGTTATCAAAAAGTACTAGTTTAACACTTAACTATAAAATTTGAGTAAATTTTCAATTTATATGACATACACCTTTTTACGCTAATTGAAAAAAAGAGTTCAGCATTTAAAAAGGGAGAGTTATTAACAGAGTTATCAATTATTACTTCTGGATAAGTAAATTTATTCAATAAAAATAACAATTCTGCATTTCATAATTTATACTCAAAAGTAAATTTTAAAATTTTTTTTAAGTTTGTTTTTGAGCAATTATTTATTGCTTTTAAATAAGTTTTTTTTACATTTTTATATCTTTTACTAATTCACACACACAATAACATGTCTAAAATCTGGTACCTTAGGATTATCCGGGTGCAAGCGCCAGGTTTTATGATAAACATTCATAAAAAATCAAACATCAAAATAAAAAACGCTTCATTGTACTGTCTCATTTAGCAGTGTTGCTTTTAATTTTTGCTATATCTTTATGTGGAGTATATGTGAACCGTCGCTCATGACGTCCTATTGGCTAGATTTGCCCCCAGCTAATCCTAAAGTGCCGATTACTCTTTAGTAGAATAATTGCAATATAGTACTTAATTTCGAAATCATTTCAGAACGGATGAGGTTTGTCATCTCTGTGAAGCTGACAAATCCTAAAGTCAGTAACATGCTGTCCGACAGAAAGAAAATGGAGACTTTTAAAAATGAAATGGAACGGGATGTAAGTAAATAAAAAAAATTATAAAAAATAATCGTTTGAATCATCAAATTTTATTCATATCGAGTTGTTTTGTCTTTCAGTTAGCTTTAGTGTTTAAAGACCGTTTGGAAATCTATGAAAACATAACTGTTTTGGAAGTATGGTAAGTTAAAATTTTTTACTCCTACCTGTACACAAATCGGAGGTTTTTCTTAAAAATATGTGAGTGGAATCTCCAACACTTTTTCTGAAATACTAATGTTAATATAAAAATAAATTTATATAAATTATAAGTATATATTAATATGCTTTCAAAGTATCACAGAAAATTTCGAGATAAATAGATCAAATCCAAACACATAAAAACTGCATAGAACGTGTAGTGAAAGGAAGTAGTGATGGCATAATACTTTAAATGAAATATATAGGATAGGACAATACGTTAATGGTGCCTGTTATAAGTCATGAATGCGTATTTAGCCCTTTTGGCATATTATTGTATTGATATCATTACAAGCATTGGTGGTATAAAAAACATCGTTTTTCCTTATAAAATCCCTTTTATCATCTGAATCTCGAGCACTCGAGTCAAGTGTCAAGAAAGTTAAAAGGAAACTTCAAACCTAGCTATTTTCCTCATAAGTAGTGCATTTATTTATGAATGGATGTAAATCATGTAAGTTTTTAATTCTGCATAAAACATTTCAATGTTTAGCAGTGGCGATTTTTTTTGTATTCAGTTTCCTAAAGCTTACAGTTTTTCTTTACACAAAAAATATATTAGAAACCTTGATAGATACAAACAAATAGTACAAATTGTACGTTTCGTAAAAACAGATTGACTCTCTATGAAAAAAACTCTATAACAGTCCATTAAGCATACACTGTTTGTGATGTGTGAATCTTTAATATTATGCTTTTTAAACACAATGGAATTCCCTATAATGGATTAGTATAAATTTATTTATTAGCAGACTTAGTGTACTTAATTCGTTAAATTCCAGTTACAACCAAGAATCATTTGATTTTACTGAACTTTATTTCAAGGATTAATTCAAGACGAACTAAGAAAATATTATCCTGCGAAAGATCCAAACGCTAAAAGGATGATTTTCAATCCGATTAGAAAAAGAAATTCTGAATAAGTTTTTTAAAAAAATTCTTAATGTGTGTCGAAAACTAAATATTTATTTCGTATTCTAAAGCTTCTAAGATGTGTGTTTTGATTTCACTTCAATTTAACGAGAAATCCACTTAAGAAAACATTTTCATTTCAACTGTTCCATTAATTGATTTTAATCTTCGTATTTGAAAAGAAATTAATAGAATTAATTCTTTTTTGAAGAAACATTTCTTTTTGTGCATTATTATTTCCATCGAAACCGTTTGAAAAGATATAATGGCGATATCAATTTAAAAGTTATAAATATAAGACTCGTCGTTGAGAAACATGCAGTTATTCCAAACCAAAAAGCAATATTTTTATACAGTAAGAAATATATTTTAGCCGCAAAAGAATACTTTGAACAATTCGAAAATAAAAACTTGAGGAATCGGTTTAGTTACACTAGATACATCACCAGATTTTTGTTTTTCGCCGTTTTCCTCCAACTTTTGCTTAGAGCCGATGGAAAAGGCCGTACTTTTGGAAAAGCATTAGGATCTTAACTGTTGGGCAGATGGCCAAGTTGTCGTTAAACTACGAAAGCACAGTCTGTCCCAATAGTAGAAGATGTTCGCATTCGGGTTTTCTCGAAATATTTTTGGATGAGCCTTTACACTTTCCTTTTTATCTTACTATTTTATTTCTTCTCCAGATACTTTCTGGAGCAAGAAAAAGGGTGGCAACTAAACTACCATAGTTAAACCCCTTCAATTAGAGTTTTTGTAATGTATTATATTTGCTTACACGACTTCTTTGACTATGGCAACTTATTTGAAATATTTAAATTCAAGTTATAATCACAGTTTGATATTTGCGAATTTATTTTTGGTGTTTTGACTGTTGTCACATTGTTTTTAGAATGTTAGTTAGGGGGATAAAAATATATGAGATGAAATTTAGTTATTTGCTTACATAAATATGGGTACTTTTCTAATAATCCATCCCACTAATAATCGGTAAGCAATTTGATAGCCAAAAAAAAGGAAACGTGCCCAATTGTACAAACTAACTATACAGGGTGTTTCAAAATTGCGTTGCACGGCTTTTATTCAGAACCAACGCCTCCTAGGGTCATGAAAGTAAGGTGTACCCCTAGGTAAGTGAGCCTGGAAAATCCATTGAGATGACTTACAGCGCCCCTAACGGTAAAATTAAAAAGTTAAAAAAATTAATTTAAAAACGAAAGGAGATAGAGCAAAAACCTCAGTAAGAGTATTGTTGCCAACGTCATAAAGAACTCACTGAAAAAAAATTCATGAAAATATCTTGAATATTCGCGGAGATATTAGCATGTGAAAATTGCACTTTTTCAGGGGTCAAAAAAGAAAAAGTTCGCATATTTGCAAATTTTTTTGATTTTTTGATTAAATTTTGTGTTCATTCAACTAAAAAAACACTAAACTGCACAATAACACTGAAAATTTTGCCATTATGTGAACTTTTTCTTTTTTGACCCCTGAAAAAGTGCTATTTTCACATACTAATATCTCCACGAATATTCAAGATATTTTGATCAAATTTTTTCAGTGAGTTCTTCATGACGTTGGCAACAATACTCTCACTGAGGTTTTTGCTCTATCTCCTTTAGTTTTTAAATTAATTTTTTTAACTTTTTAATTTTACCGCTAGGGGCGCTGTAAGTCTTTTCAATAGATTCTCCAGGATCACTTACCTAGGGGTAGACCTTACTTCCATGACCCTAGGAGGCGTTGGTTCCGAATAAAAGCCGTGCAACGCAATTTTGAAACACCCTGTATATAAAATATACACAGTTCTATTGATGAAAACTGCAATAAACATTCGGTATAATTTGAATACGTGGCGTCAAAAAAAGTTTTGCATATTTTAAAGGATTAAATAGCTTAATTGTACCATTTTAATTTCCTAAATTGTTTAAAAGAAGTAAATTAATTATCTTGTTGTGCACCCTCACTTTCCAATCAAATTCTCGAGAGAATTTTTTTTGTCGTGAGAAAAAAGAACAATCAAGTTTATACAAAAACACTTTTAAGAGGATTTATACTTCATTTTCAGAGATACTTCATTTAACACCGATCTATGGATAGAAAATTAAATTTCCAGTAAAGAATGTTAATAAGATTTCCATATCTGCAACAAGGAAAAAATTACTTTCAATTTATTCAAATTTCTCTCAAAGGATTGGTCTATAAATCTTATTTCATTTTTAAAGTCAGCGTAAAAAAGTTATTTGATTAAAAAATTTTCAAAATCCGTGTAAAATCAAACTTTTCTTGCATTTTGATATTCAAGATATTATTTCAATTTTTACTTGAAATTTGTTTAAGTTAGTGTTGACAAATGGAGTAGGATTCCGGATTATTTTTTGGTATAAAAATGAAAATCCGGAACGCTTTATCCAGTAAACCTTGACGGAACATTTTATCAAATTAAAGATGATATACCGTTCATTTGAAACGCAATTCTTGTAAAAATTAGTAAATACAAAAGCCGGAATCTAATTATATTTTAGAATGGAGGAAAGTTTTTTATTTAACGAGAAAGGAGAAGGTGAAGGAAATTGAAAATGAATCTTTTCTCGATATTGAAGTTACTATATTTTTGTGAAAGCATCAGCTCCTTACGAAATTACTTCATTCTTTACATTTCTAAATTGAAATTCTACGACTTCATTACCTTAATAAATGCTCCATCTGGGCCGTAAAAATCTAATTATGGATTCGTGGGAAAAGTTTTGGTGTTTTACGATTCTATAATTGTGTTTCGGGAATGATATTTTATTTGCTTTAATTTTTTTTAACTTTCCTTAAAATGATTGAATTTCATTGTTGCTTTCATTAGTGAATGGTATCTTGGGTTGTGTTTTCTTTTACTCTGTAAATATACGAACTGTCAAAGAATACGAAACTAAAGCCTTAATTTTAATTTGTTATTCTGAAAGAGACATGACGTTGAGTGAGTTTTTATACAATTCTCACGTTTATCTTTTTGTTAACATTAATATAATTTTCTACCTAATGGATTTCTTAGAATCATCAGCTTACTTGTATATTTTACTTTTTAACCAGAGACAGTCTCATTTGTGTGCACACACAAACTTAAGCATTACAAATCTAAATTTGTTTTTTGGAAGTATGTATAATACTACTCTATTCTCTAGGTTTCAACTTTATTGAGTTTTCTCTTATAGTAATATTTATCATTCAAACCTTCACTCTATGAGAACGTTACAGTTTTTGTATAGTTTAATACAAATTTCAGTAAAATTTTTTTAATTCCTTTTTTAATAATTAAAATATTTTTAATGAAAAATGTTTCATGGTAAACACTTTTCATTAATTTAATGAAAAGAATGTAGCTAATACTAATAAATAGGTTAGTTTCCACTGCTTAATTTCATTCTTCCAAACATAAATTTTTAAATTCCTTTGAAGCATGTTTATTTTTTAATAACATTTTCTTAGTAGAGTTACTTTGTATTTAGATACTTTTATACAGAACACATGGATCCACTGATAAAAATCTGCAGTTCACCACCACTTTGGGTGTAAAAGTTTTATTTAACTAAAAACTTAAAATTATTTTGTGTAAAATATTCTAAAATTACTCTGCTACTGATCGTGTTAAAAAACTTTCTGTTTTTTAAAAGTTTTAAAAGTTTAAAAAAGTTTAAAAGTTTTTTCTGCAGTTTAAAAGAAATCTTTCTGTTTTTTATGCGAAATGTTTCATTATTTTACAGTATAACGTTCCTCCTATTTTACAGGAACTTAACTTTTAAAAAATGGGGAACTCAGCTGCCCAGTTCTTTTAAGTAACGTTCCAGAATTTTTTTACAGTGTATACAAAGCATTTCATTACAATCACGTTTCCAAAAATTTAAACCAAAACTCCTTTTCTCTTTTATTTCATTTCCCCTCCATCCCCTCGAATCCTCCCTATTTCGCAATTTGGCAATTTAACGGCGAAACCAGCTTTTGAATCCTCGAAATGTTCTCTATCTAAAATATTGGTTTTCGGCAACACTCCAGAAACGACCGAAAGCTACCGTTTTCCCCCAAAACTAAACTGTACTTACGAAGAGGGGCTTTCACATGCAATTTGGTAGATAAAGCTTAAAAGTAAACAATCCCTGGGATTGGTGCAATACGTGCTCCGAGAGACAATTCGTACCACCTTTTATAGAATACCACTTTAGTGTTTAGTATAGGCTTAGCAGAAAGAGAGCGAAAAAAAGATGGGGAGCTAGCTATCTCGTTTGAATATCGGCATTTTGGGGTTGTTTCTTCGTTCAGGTCCCGCTGTTTCGGTCTTAAAGAGTGTCAGTTTTTAAGTTTGCTCTAGACCTTTGATAAAGATATTCATGACGTTATGTACTGATTGCTTCGATTAGGTTCGTCTGGAACTATAATTTACTGCTTAGTAGTTAATTACTGGTAGATTTTTGGAGTTTTAAACACTGGCCAGATGTTGTAATTTTAGTTCGCCGATTCTTCTTCCGAATATTCTGATAAAAGTTTGTTGTCGATGAAATTTTAAAAAAGTTGCGGACCATGGAAAAGAAATCCACTATAAGAAGGTCTTACATTCAGTGGGGGATAATAATAATAAAAACTGGAGACAAAAAAATCATTTTGCACCCAAAATTAAGTAGTACTACTAAGTATCAATTTTTAAAAGTTATTTGTGAAGTTTATACAGACACTTTATACAATGTTGAGTTGATAGATATGACTCTAATTTCATAAGTATCATTAATTTCTTAAAAAGTAATTAGCTCAGCTCCAAATATAATATCCTTTGTTAAACCATCATCATAGTATGATGCAAAATGTCTTCACCTGATTAAAAACTTAAGAAAACCCTATTAATATTGAATGCCAATACAGAAAACTTAAGACACACATATGAAAGCAATCAAACCAATTACTTCAAATGCTTTGGACACAACATAACCCATCCACACTTCCCCATTATTATGGAACGCAAAAAAAATGAACGGATGTTTCCGAACTCTTTCACTGCGTATATTCCAATTCTCAAAAGTTTGGATTCCAAGCAATTTGTTTTCACAGAGGCGTAATTTGTTCTGTCGTATTTATTATTCCTAATTCAGAGATTCGGCAACCCCGCCGACATAACGATTAGCGCGGGCTTTTTTTATTGTTGACCATTTTGTTTAATCACACCATCATGCAAGCGAAAATTTATCATTCGAAATTAGAATCTCTCGCGATGGCAACGCTACTAACGAGCCAGTGGCGGAAATTTAAATTACTGATGAGTTTTCGAGAAGAGTTGAAACCCGGGCGAAAAAAACATCCAGCAAAGAAAGTGAGAAGCCAGGACGCAATTTATATTTCTTAACTGGAAATGGCGCTGGGGCCGAATTTGGATGACAACAAAGCCTGTTCCTCCAGGGCTTCTTTAAGATTCCTGACGATTCGCATTTAATATTTGTCCCATGTTCACTCTTATGTCAGAGGGAAGATATTTATTTGTAGCTCTGAGGGTCTAACACTCAGCGTTTTTTGAGTTGAGAGAAGCTACGTTTGGGTTCTTTCTAATTAAAACAGAAGTAAGAGCTTGTTGATGCAATTTCTGGAGATGGAAGTGCTGAGCTTATTTCCTGGAGTATTCTTAAAAAATTATTTTTTACGTGCCCTTATTCTTTCTCGTGCTTTTTTAAATCATTATTTGAGTTTTAAATACGCTTCACGACTTTTTAAAACTTAGAATGCCTTGTTTAACTAATCGTCGTTCATTTTTATGCATACCCTATTGGAAAATTTTTTTCTAGTATTCCATAAACTAGTATGAATTATACTGGATCCACTGAGCTATATAACAAACTGGAGTGACTAGTTAGCGTGCTGAAACCGCATCACACCGCGGAAAGGATTTCCATCTTTTAAAATTCTCCATCTGGTAGCACAGTTGTATGCACAGATTGAAACGACAATTCTAAATTTTGTTCATAATATTTTGAAAACAGGCATGGCGGATTAAAGGGGGAAATGCTCTTCCAACTTTGCTTCAAGCTTGCCCCGATTGCTGAGAGCAATCGGGGCATTGTAACCTTCCGCGCTGGCACGATCAATCGCTTGTTATAGTATCGGAGGTTGTCACTCCAGTTTGTTTTATAGCTCAGTGACTGGATCCAGTATAAATGATACTGGAATTAGTATAAATGATACTGGAACTAGTATAAATGATACTGGATCCAGTATAATTCATACTAGTTTATGGAATACTAGAAAAAAAATTTCCAATAGGGTATGATGAAAGGAATTGAAAAATATGTGACTATTAAACAACTTAAGTTACGTGCTGTAAAATTTAATGCTAAATTTGCTGATAAATTTAAGTGATGATGATGATGATGATGATGATAATGAGAATAATGTGTGTAGGTAGGTTTTTGTCTAAAGAAGATTTAAGAGCTAATTTCATAAATCTTTTTTTTATCAAATTTCCCTGGTGGACAAACATTTTTTTTATAAAATCATAAGAACAGTAACTTGTGATTTATTCTTATTTTCTAACACTGAAAAAACATTTTGTGTTAAATCTGAGGGGCTATCCTTTAGATTTGAATTTCTTTTCAAAGTTCTGTTTTTCCGTCAAAGTTTTTCTCGTGGTGGTGGTCACGTTAGTTTTAGGAAAAACGCGACAAAAAAGGCATAACGTCGCATCCGGATTTTCACTAAAAAAGATTTAACCCTCTCGGCACCAGAACATCAAAAAAGTGAAAAAACTTTTTCCATCTCAATACATCCAAAATGCCCCTATAATAAGGAAGTTGCATGTGTCAGATTTTCAAAAACAAACAAGTGTTCCGTATGGTTTTTTGTATGGTAAAATGAAATATCTAGTCAGTTTTTAAAAAAATGTACAGGTAATTAAATATTTTAATTTAAAAGTCGAGAAAAAAAACACGTGACTGAAAACGTTTATTGTTTAAACTATAAGATGACGTCAACAATAATACCATCAACTCCATTGCTTTACAACAATGTTTAGTATAAGATGACGTCACATCCAAACTCTTGGCGTTTTCGCGCGCTTTTAAAAAGGGGATTTTTGTTAATTTTTTTGACAATCCAAAAATTTCGCGATCGGCCTCAAATTTTGGGTAGTTGCTTATTTTTGCAAGAGGAATCGATTAAAAAAATAAAAAAAAATCATGCAACTTCCTCATTTGTCTGGAAAAAAATTTTTACTTGTGTGCACTCCTTCCTAGTTATTTTTATGAGCCATATGAGGCCATATTTTTTCATTTTAACAGAAAATACTTGGTTTAGAACTTATTAAAAGACATGGTCACTCATAATATTAGAAGATTACGAAATAAGAAAATATCTACCACCCTATAAAAAATGTTCTACAGAAGCTAGTATCTAGCTAGTATTTTCTCTTCACAAGCATCACAGCTTAAAATGTAAACATTGAGGTATAAATCATTTTGCTGCCATTTAGGAACGAATTCAGAAACCATGTAGAAGTCTCATATGGGATCTACATGAGTCAGTGAAGTCACTGATGAAAAGAAAATAAATTTGCGTTTTTACATCATACCAAAATTGAGCTCATAAGTAGGAGCCTCATATGAGGCCCAGGGTGGCGAAGAGGGTTAAAGAAAACGTGAGCATATGGTTATTTGGTTATGGTTTGCACTCTTAGAAGATGTTTTAATGAAATAATAAATTTTTATGACGAACTAACGTCTTTTTTTAAATAAAAGTCGTCGGTATAGATATAGGTTTTCAGGCATTTTTGCTTTTTTTATTTATTTATTATTAATTAGATTTTACATCAGTTTTTACAGTGTAGGTGAAACATGTAGGGACTCTTTAGTATAATCATAACTTTAGTTAAACCACGGCTTACTACTACAGGCTGACCAAGTTTTGAATTATTTAAAACTTTTGACAACTTTTCCCGCTAGGATCGCCACATACTGGGTCTATAACGTAATAACCAATAGGATAAACACACTGACAAGTAAGGAAAACAAAGGCGTGTTTTCAAGACGTAACTGCTGACCGTTGGCCATTAAGCCCCGCCTTCAACTCTGTGGATTTTCTTTGCTAGATGTTAAATATTGCCATCTACATTTTTAAAGATTTCCGCATTTCGGTCAGCCTGTAGTAGTATCTAGTAAGCCTTGGTAAAACATAAATATATTTACATGCACTTAGTTACATAAATGGATAAGAAAAAAAGAAGGAAATACAAAGTTAAGAAGTATAAAAATAGTGTGGCAAGCAGGAAGCCAATAAATTACAAATACCATTAAATTGAACATAAAGCTTACTAATAAATTATACATTAAAGTATGTGCACGCATATATGCAAACATGCACTCGTATATAAGCTTTGAACATATTTAGTATATATACATACATAGTATAAGGATTTCTGATTTTACTCCAATCAAAGAATCTGTGCAGTGTTGTTACCCATTTTTAAATAAAAATCAGTGATAACAAGCAAAATGCATTCAGTCAACACAGCCAGGTAGAAATAGCATTAAAAAAAGTCTTGTTTTCTATTAGATACCGACTTAAAAAGCCAATAAAGTGTGTAAATATATTCATATTTTCAACAATCATTGTATGCCCAATTGACTATTTCCTTTCACGTACCTGTCAACAGAATAAAACAAGCTTCTAAAAATAGTCTCGAGAATTCGTTCAAGTTTTCGATGGAATTTTAATATCTCCCTTTTCTTCCATTGATTGCGAATTTCTCCGGAAAGTAATTCCCGTTATTCCTGTTTCAAAAGCTGAGGCTTGCCTTTGGCATTGCTTGCAGTGACATTCCTTTCACAAGAATTGCTACTTTAGACAGGAGGCTTCGTATTTCAGAAGAAAAATTCATATTTCAAATCCACGTCTTATACTCACTAGGATGCCATTCCTTTTCACTTTCTCTCATCCTCGTATATACAACCAATAGACATTTCTGTGTCACGTCATAGAGCATTTCTTTTCATCCTTATTTTTGATCCTATATACTTTTTCTCATTAGTTTTTCTTACTCCAAGAAATATAGGAAATCTTAGGGGGTAAGTAACATCATATGTATTTGGAATAATGCGCATTGCAATAGGACATGTATAATTATAGAAATAATTTGTATAAAAAAGTATTCTGTATAAAATACTGCAGATATATTTTGTCATTGAATAACATTTATTTAATCATAAAACAAAGATATGTTTGTGATTGTAAAGGAAATCCTGACTTTTCTATTTGTCTTTTTATTTGAATTGAACGTACTGTACTTTCCTCATTAATAGTTGCTGAACTTTGAAATTTATGGAATATCAGGGAAGTAACATCATATATTTGGAATATGAAAAGGTTGAGAAATTATATGCATCAAAATATACCCCATATAAAATACAGCAGATATATAAAATTTATTCAATCATTCAACAAAAAAGACATGTTTAATTTTTCAATACCGAATATCTATCTACTAAAATTATTTTTATTTATAAATATATTGTCATTCTGTTTTGTCTGTTAAGTAAACTAAAGGTTTCTAAGGGATGTTGAAAATATTTTCTCATATTCGAATTTATACAAATATCATTGTAAGCATTTCTAATTTTACCCAAGAGGCATAAAAAGATAATTCTGAGCTTATAAAAATGTGAAGCATTTAAACTTGAAAACATATTTTAGAACCAATCATCTTCTATCATGTTTATTCGAAATCCCCAAAGGAAGAAGTGACACAGTAAAAACTCTTTTCCATGTTCAATGTAGACTTGTTAACTTCGTTTTTATTTTTCTATTTCAATAGCTTCATAAACTAGCTAGTATCCTCTTTAAACTTCCTAAACATCTAGGGCCTACAATTTCATACAAGCTAAATAAACAAAAAGTATACATGAAGATGTAAACATTAGAGACAGTCAACTAAATAAATAACAGTTTTCTTAGAAATAAACGACTGATTTAAAATAAAAATTATAGTTTTACTTGGAATATCTATTTATCTAGATATTTGCTGAAATGAATTTAGTTTTCCTATTCCCTCTCCAAGTAACTGCTTTCAATAAAATAAAAAAAATTGAAAGTAAAGTAAAATAAGGAAGAGACTCTATGAGGATAAAGATTTTCTACTAATTTAAGTTTAGCTTCCGTCTAAGTCTAGTTTTGTAATTTTTTTTTGTACTTATTGTCTTTTTTGTAATTTTAGATAAATTCTCTTAAACTGTACTTTTCGCTAGAAAAGAATGCTACTTTATAATTTTCTTGCAGGCGCTTTTTTACACTTTTCTCTGTTACTCATTTAAAGAGAAGCAATTCAGAGTAGGAAATTTTTGTGATTGCACAACTTGTTTGGTTTTGAACTGAAATTTTAGTTTTTCTATCTAAAAATTATCTTTTTTTATTTTATATTTTATTTTAAGCTTAAAATTGTAAAGCCTTTTTGCTTGAAACTACTTAAAGATTATTTTATCCATTTGCTTCTAAAGCAGTTTAGTATTTTTATTACGAGCTATGCCATTTAAAAACCCTTACAGCTAAATTCATTTACATTATTTAATTTAACTTCAATCAAATGAAATAACTATTTTGGTGACATAACCTTTCTGTCTCTACTATTAAAAGATTCCTTACTCCAAGCTATCAGAATATTCTTCAAGCACAAAAACAATTCAAAAACCTTTCAATCGGTAAAAAAGAAGGTAAAAGCTGTAGATTCATAAGAATTTACAAACACTGTTTTATTTTTCATTGTAAAAATCCAAATATTGAAAACTTCGTTTGTTATGGCATTTGAAAAAAAACCTAGTTTGAATAATTTCAGTTCTATGTTTTACAACTACGAGTTATTAAGAGTCCAACAAAGGGAAAGATTTTATTCAAAGGCTATATCCCAGCTCATCCACTGACTGAAACCATGCCACTCTTCCTCGTTAACTCTAAAGCAAAACGGTAGAAGAAATCATCGCTCATACACACAAAATGGAACATGCGAGCCATTTTTCTTTTCGAATCGGAATGGAACCGCAGAAACCGGGAAAAGTTCCTTGAACAATAAAAATCCATCTCCAGCACATTAATCGTTAAAAGAAGGGGAATAATTCTAAGAAACTCGTCACTTTAAGGAAAGATTTTTATTTCTCGAACTTTTTAATTACTTTAAGTCTGGGAGTCAAAGAGAACGAGAGAGCTCTGATTTCCATTTAACTATTGATTGGAAGTGGAGAACAGTCGACTCACTGGAATTATTAGAGGATTATGCGTACTGTTTTTAAAGCTAAAATTCAAGCTTTTTTCTATTCCTTTCCCTATCTCTTTTAACTACATTTTATCTCTTTTGGGTTATTAATTTTAAGCTATTAAATACTCAAAGCTATTATTATTTCTACCTTTAAAGACGACTTATGTTTACTTTGTTTCAGCATTATGTTTTTAATTTATCATATCCTTTTATTTATTTCCAAAGTCATTTATTCAATTACTTTACTGCGCTTTCCATAAGCAACCCACTTTAATTTTAGTAGCTGTCGCAACCCTCCCCCAAAGAAAAAATAATGGCATTCTTAATAAAATTTCAAAATTTAGGGGGGGAATGGGACACCAGTCTGTAGTGATACAATGTGTATTTTAAAAAGAATAAAGTATTTCCGAAGGATAAGTTCCCTAAAGCTGCAAAACAATCGTAGCGTTCAGAAAAAGTTTAGTCAACAGAGAAATTCCGATGAAAGGAAAGCGCTGACAACATTTGCTGCCAAAGCTTTTCTGTTTCTCTATGATTTTTTACACTGCACCAGATAGTGAAAACGCTCTTCAAGTCTTTTCTTCAACTTCAACTACGTGTTCTTAATTTACAAGTCTTGACAAAACGTTTTCTAACCTTACGTTCGTTCTTAAAAAACAATGCCTCACACCCTCTCAACCCAAGGTTTATAAAATATAAGGTTTGGCTCTTCCCATTGTTATAAAAAAAGATCGTGACGTCTCGTTTCCGCTGCCAGTGACGTCATTCTCAACGCCCTCTTACCGTTTGAACAACTAATCACTTTGAGGTGGAGTTGGGGAAAGATACAGGTGGCGTTAAGATTTTATAATTCAGAGGAAGGATATTTGATGGCTTTATTGGTTTCAAATCGGCAAATAACTTCCTTTCAAAACCTTTTCTGGACTAATTAATAACCTCCTTCTCTGCGACCCTTTTACTAAAATCATTACTTTAAGAAACGCCATTAATTTCAAACCGTGATTCTCAAATGTTAGATCTTCGGAAGTAAAATCTAATTTTCAAAGGTATGATTGTTTCAAAAAAATGCTTACTTCTAATATTTTAATCTTTATTTTTGCTTAAGAGCTCTTAACATTCGTAAATACCTCTTAACCTTTGTAACCTCTATTTGCTATCGAAAAGGCAGAGAAGAAGATGCTTATCCAATCTATACATTTCCTTTTTTACTGAATTTACCCCCATAAAACCTGATTGGCTAGTGTGGACATCGAGACACCCTCTTGCACTGCCAGTGACGTCACCGGTAGCAGTGTATGATGCCCTCACTGCCCTCAACCCATCATATCCACTCTCTTTCCAGTAAACGAAAACCCAACCGGGGAAAAAAATTTCAACCGAATCACTCAATCAATCACACGGAAATCCCCACAACCAGAGGGAATAAAACCAGACATCCCTTCTATTTGACCCGCACGGCGGGCATCAATACCACCACCGAATTTGCTCCGCCCGCAAACAACCAAGTTGCACTTTACGAGTTGAGTGGATAATACATTTATTTGCTGCTCCCACATCTTCCCGTCCGGCCTTTATGTATTTATGTGTGTTTCCGCGTAACTCTTTTCGCGAGAGCGAGATTCGCATATGAAAGATTCAATAACCAGTGCGATCACGTCTTGCGTTTTATGTCAGCTCCTCCAAAAGGATTGACCCCAGCGCATAAATGGAATCGTCCAAACAAAATGTGACTGGGTTTTATTTGGAGGGCGCCCACTACGTGATGCGAGGGGGGGAGGGAATAGTGTCAGCAGCATTGCTGGGAGGTCGAGTGGATCGGAGGGAATTACATTAGTGAATACCATTATGGGGTAAGGCACAAGCGGATCCGGGGGGGGCTAAGGGGCTTTAACTCCCCCCAAAAGGAACAAGGCAGTGAGAGAGAGAGGGGAGGTCCGAACTCAAGGGCATTTATAAGGGGGTACTATTGTACTAAAACGATTTAAAACTCAATTTTTATAGTCAAATTTCCAGAAATTCTCTTGGGGGAGGACCCCTTTTAGCACTTAGAACTCTATTACTTACAACTTTTTTTTGTAATAAGTTCGTCAAAATGCATGGGTAAACCCTTCTAAAGAATAATAAATTCTTGAAAATGCATGTTCGAAATTCGGATTGGGTGTGCCAAAACGAATTGAAAACCTGCTTTTTAGACGCAAATTTCCAAACAATTTTTCTGGGGGAGGAACCACAGACCCCTTTAGGTAATTAGAATACGATTGATCACAGTCTTTTTTAATATTATGTTCGTTGAGAAGATTTAATTTGATTTTGACCTCTGTAAAACCTTTCGAGTTTAGCTCAGTTTTCGGGTATTTGTATGGAAAGTCTTCAGTAACCAAAAAGCTGGATTGATCCAAGCCGCACAGAAAGTTCAAGATTCCTCCAATTTGGTTCATGTGGGGCAAAATTTCGTTTGCTTCTAATTGCAGTTACGTAAACTTGACTTATTTGTTATGAGCTGTGCTACTTGGGGACATTAACCCTTTATGTCCCAAATTATGTTTTTCAGAAAAATTGTGCTGTATATTTTTTATACGTTATCCCTATAAGTATATTAAGTATATAAGCTTCATATTAACCCTAGTAGCATAGCTCGTCCCAAATATGTCAAGTTTACGTAACTGCAACTAGAAGTAAACGAAATTTGGCCTTACCTGACGAAAATTGGACGAATTTGGAACATTGGGAAGTGGGACTTACAAGTCCCGTCGGGGCATAAAGGGTTAAACGTTTGTGGGCGATAGGTGCGATGCAATGGATAATTGCAGTCAAATTTTTTTTAATCTTAATATGTTCAGAATGGCCTAAAACCCTCAAAAAATGTTTTCATTTGCTTTTCAAAGCCCTAAATTTTAAGTTATTTTCAATTAAAAACAGCCTCTTTGGTGTCTGAGCTGAAACAGCTTGTGACGTGAAATGTGCTTTGTTCCCGCTTGTTGCTATCACAGACAATAAGAGACAGACCGGTCAATGGGTGGCCCACGACACGAACGCCCTCAACCCGCGGTACCTGCACTAAAACTGTGGTTACAGTTAAGCTTTTAGGTCTGGAAACCATGGAGACGTTTTGCGAAGACGTAATCCATCGACCATATGATCACCAGGATCGCGATCCTTGGCGATCACATAAGCCATTTTAATGCTTTTTAAAATAAAAAAAATTTCTTTTCTTTAAACAAATTTTTAAAATTTGCTATTATAATAGAAAATTTAAATTAAATCATTAAGGTTTGTTCATCAACAAAATTTCGTGATCGCATATGATGAAAAACTCGATTGTAAAAATACAAGCTTAAATATAAAGTAATCAAGAATCACACAAGTAAATAATGAATCTAAATGATTTTATTAAATCTCATATTTCAATAACTGCAAATATTTGTTATAATCCCTTGGCTTTTTAAGACAAAAATGATGTGTAAATGAAAATGAAATCTAATCCGTGAATCTAAACGAACACATCTTTTGCAAATACGAATCCCAGATCCCAGGCACATTCAAAATGAATTCTTGACAATAAAAATATATAATACTAGGATTCATTTTCATCTGAATTAAATATATACGCCTATAATTAACGCGATTTATACCGAATTCTATCAGGCTTAGAAATCAAGTTCAAGAACGCAACACAGATTTTCCAATACATTGCAAAATAGGGAAGAAACTAGATAAAATATGCCTTAATGCAATAAGACACTGTTAAAATGATTTACAAATCTTGAAAACAATTGAAAAGAGTCCGATTAAAACGATTTACACAAACTTCATGTTTACTTTCAAAATCGAATATTGCAAGTTTCGTCAACAAAAAAATGTATAAAGATTTCGATTAAAAAATATTAAATTAATCGATTAATGCCGGTACCGCTTGTCAGAGGCGCCACTTGAGCTCTCTGGATAAGCCCCGCCTATTGACCGGTCTGTCTCTTCTTGTCTGTGGTTGCTATAATCCCGATTTGAAACAAGGCACTGTATATTTGGACGGCCATTTTTCAACTAAACTGTACTCTAATTTCCACGGCTCGGCGTTCCATTGGTTCCATCACTTAGCGCCGAGACTGCTACGTAATCACGAGACCTACAGCGCATGCGCCACTGGCCGTTTTGGCCGTCCAAATATACACTTCGTTGAAACAATGAGCACTAGTTTTTTCACAGACTAGTGCATCGATGAAATAGGTGTTTCCCACATTTCCACTGGCACTTGTGACGTCACATTGGTAGGAGCTTTCTGTAATAAAATATGTCATAATTACCTTTAAAATAGTTTGTGAGGAAAGACAAGCGTATTTTTGGAGTCAGGAGAGAATTTTTAATAAATTAAAATTGAATATATTTAAAATTTTAAGACTTGCTGCAATTCTCCATTCACGCGTTTCGGTTCTGTCATTGGTTGCTGACGTTTAACGCCTTTACGTAATAGCAACAAGAACCAATGACAAAGACGGATAGTGTCAATCGCATCCCGGCAAACGCTCAAAAACGTTGCATGTCAATCTATCCTTAGGGTGGATTCCAGGGTTGACAAAAACCCGGGTTTTTTTTCTGGTTTTTTTCAATAAAACCCTGAATAAAAACATATAAAACTGGGTTTTTAAGTGGTTTACTCCTATATAGTAGGTGGGTTTTTCAAATTTTAGTGAGTTCTTTCTATGTTAAATGTGTTCTGTCAAAATAATGTCAGTTTTTCCATAGTTAAGTGGGTAAAAGTTGAAACTTTTTATACTTTGAAAAACCCACTGAAATAGTAAAAACATCCCTTATTTATTGAAACCTGATTTAAATTTTTTAAAAACCCACTTAAATTAAAATATCCTAAACTTTGAAAATATCCATTTACAATATTGAAAAAAAAATATATTTAACTTAGAAAAAACACTGAAATTAAAAAAAAATCCTCCTTAAATTTTCATAAAGTTTAAACTTTAAACGTCCTAAATTTTGAAAAAAAAAACAATTCAATTATGAAATAAAACCTTAATTATTGAAACCTGGTTAAAATTTTGAAAAAAAAACCACTCAATTTCAGTTCTTGATATGTTATTTCGTTAAATGTTTTTCTTCAATATTAGAACTGCCAAAATTTAGATTATTCTTGAAAAAAACCAAAAATGGGTCCAAAATGTGGGTTTTTCACATGGGTATTTTTTTGAAAAACCCATCGGGTCCAACCTAATTGGGTCCAATCCAGCCAACTCTGGTGGATTCACATTTAACGTTTCCATGCATTTGACACTATGATAATGAATATAATATTATTAAAGATATCTACAGGTCAGTGATTTTGCTTTAAGAACACAACAGAATATCCCAGTATCGCACCTTAAATTTTCTTGTGATGGTAAAAACTATTTTCAACAGTAACAAAATTGGCTTATTCTTTCAAAATTATATAAAAATTGATGGTATAGATGCTGTATGTATTGTATAATGTACAGTTGGGGGAATAAAAAAACGACTCAGTTGCGATTTCTGGCGAACCACTTGGGTTAGGAAGACAAATGAGGTGTCATTTTTCATTGTTTAAAATATTCTTTAATCAGAAAAATTTTGAGTCCTTAGGGGGTCGTCTTCATATTAAACGAAACACTAACTTTTTTTTTCAATGGGGACCCCCAATTATTATGATATTTTCTGAAAGGCCATCCCTCAAAACTCTTAAATACCCAGTTTCCTCCAGATTGATTCACAATTAAAAAATTTTTGAAAAATTAAAAAAAATTAATTTTTAAAATCGTGAAATATTTTGATGGTAATCGATTTAGGTAGTAACTTTATGTATAAAGCCAAAATTTCATCCGATTTCACCGAATAGTTTTTGATAAAAACGAACAAGAAAGAATATTCGCGGTATGCATTCGGCAACGATATACCGCCCCTTAAGATTAAAGTTCGTTTTTATCAAAAACTATTCGGTGAAATCGGATGAAATTTTGGCTTTATACGTAAAGATAACATAAAGATAACATATACATTTATACATAAAGATAATACATTTTGGCTTTATACCTAAATCGATTACCATCAAAATATTTCACGATTTTAAAAATTAATTTCTTTTTAATTTTTCAAAAATTTTTTAATTGTGAATCAATCTGGATGAAACTGGGTATTTAAGGGTTTTGAGGGATGGCTTTTCAGAAAATATCATAATAATTGGGGGTCCCCATTGAAAAAAAAAGTTAGTGTTTCGTTTAATATGAAGACGACCCCCTAAGGACTCGAAAATTTTTTGATTAAAGAATACTTTAAACAATGAAAAATGACACCTCATTTGTCTTCCTAACCCAAGTGGTTCGCCAGAAATCGCAACTGAGTCGTTTTTTATTTCCCCAACTGTACATGTGATATAATAAGCCCTCTAAACAAAATATACCCAAGAAATAAAGCAAAGGTGTATTCAATTACCAAAATGCACTTTAAGCGTAAAATTTATTCCACGCAGTTTAACCTATATTCATAGTTTATAAGTAAGTTAACTCTAAGACATAAAAACAGAGGCTTTAAAACTTAATGAATGCTTCTATACTCAAAGGAGCTGTAAAAAATTAAACTGTTTATTCCTCAATAAAACCATCCCCACCATGAATTCATAATCTTAAAGTGCATATTCTAATATTTTAGATGGTCACTAGAGGTACCCTTAAACATATGTTATAAGGTTAATAAAATCTAATAAAGTATCAAATGCGTAGCTAAAGGTATTAATGAACTGAACATTTTCGAAGTTACAGGAAAAGTGATAAATTAATTGTAGTACCGCAATAATAATTGAACTTGCTATTTCACTAGGTAAGTTTATGGTGGAACTTATGAACTGTGTGAAATTTCAATAAACTTGAGAAACATTATACTGACGCTTAATGCCCATTTTAATGAAGAAAATGAAATATAGTCCCATGTTAAATGTTAATTAACTTAACACGCATAATACTCTCCCTACTAACCTTTTAAGTATGAGAAAAGTTTAAGAAAAGATTTTTATGTACATTCTATACAATGTTCTCTTAAATTTTTCGTAGTTAAGTCTTAGAGCAAAAAATAATAATCATTCAGTTTTGATGCAATGGTTTGATATATCCTCCTCCTTGTCTTTAAATGTTCTGTGGTATACCACTTTAGTTTAAAAGATATTTTATCACCCAATACAATCTTCTATATATAATTCTCTTAAGTAACGCCCAGATTTCGTTGTATTTATTTTACTCGGTTGGCAACAATAAATTTGTTTACAAAATGAGTGCATTGTTTTGGATTTGATTTTTTCCGATTTCAGTCTCCAATGATATTATTAGCTGTTCAAATATGTTAAGAGGGATTAATTAATTAATGTTACTATTTTTTTATTTACTATTAAATTATTGTATTGATATACATGTTAATAGTACTTATCTGATATATTATACTGCTTATGGTGGTTTTTCTAGGCTAATGCAACAGTACCCATGAATTTTAAAAACACGGTATAGGGGAGACCGGGGCTAGTTTTCCACTGGGGCAAATTTTCCAACGCCCTTTATTTTTAAAGGAGCAATCAGATAACCCTAACGAATGAACTGGATGATAAAACAACACTTCACACACATTCTGATGTACTTTCAGTTTCATATCTTTTTTAGTTTAGTCACAAATGCGATTTTTTCAATATTTAACACTTTGCGTAAACTTTATGATTTTTACTAAAAATGTAAAAAGGCCCATTAAATTTTAACTGACTAATTTGATAATACTTGTACTGAAAGATGATTTCTCACTCTATCGAACCATGCTTTTGTTTTTCATAAACTTGGAACCCCCACTCGTACAGGGGCTCCCAAAGGTCAAAATTTGAGTTGGGGCAGGTTTTCCTAAAGTAGGCGGGGCACATATTCCAACGATTTTGTGGATCAGGCACAAACCAAACAACCAATCCGTACCGCTAGCTAACGATTCTAAAGGAGCTGTTTGTTCGAGTCCCACTAGAATTTTTTCAATTTCTTTTTAAAAATGGTTTAATTGTATTTTAAGTTCATATAGTGTCAGTATAATTAGACTTTTCTGGTGCTATTTCTTCTACTACAAGTATAATTAACAATTAAAATTCTGTATCAAAAATTTAAAACGTGCAAACCTCAGATAATTTTTAAGTTGATCGCTTTTGGTGACAAACTCATGAGGAAATCAAATTTCAGATGGTTTTATCAATAATTTTTAAACTATGAATTTGTCGTATTTTCCATTTTTTAGCTCCTGCTTTCAGCAGGTAATCTCAATTTTAAAACTGGCGCCAATCCTAAATCGCCAAAGACATGACTTGCAAATACTGTGGCAACCTTAACCCTACAGTGCATACTGTTGCCATTTGGCACCACGACATTTTTCCCCATTTCCGACTCGAATTTCCATTTCCAAACGACAACACCATTCAATAAGTACAATAGATATAACATTTCATTGTATTAGCACTTTAGACTGCCAGTAGGTCACAGCAGGGGTACTATTTTGAGACATTTGTTAGTAGCTAGTTAGACGAAAGTCAAGACACAGAAAACGCCAAAATAAAAGGACCATATAAATTAAAATAAAAATTTTTTTCAGCTTGAACAAAAAATGTTCTGGAAAGATAAGTTGTTTTTTTTATATTTTTAGAGCATTTGGTTTTATTTCACTTCACAATTTATTTCACAAGAGACACAAATTAATTTCACAAGGACAACGTTTTTTGCCAATAAAAAGTAGAAAAAAATTAAATTAATTTTTTTAAGTATTTTTTTACTAATTTACACCATAATAGAAGTAACATATTTGATTTTCAAGTGAATTTAAAAAATCATGCATTGTAGGGTTAACCCGCAACACTTGATCCATTTTTTCGAATTTAACTGAGAAATTCTTTTCAAAGGTTTTAACTTAAATGCGTGTTAGATATATTTTGATTTTGAATCAAGTTTATCAATCCTTTCATCTATTCAATGCAATTCAATGTTAGATTTTACATGAGGATACGGCCTGAAATCTAGATCATAATTTTAAAATATCTTGAAACTATAGAACCAGGCTTGCTCAACGGTTAGAGTGCATGATTACCAAGACATGGAACCAGGTTCAAATCGAGCTCTCCCCCAGCGTAACTGAAAAATTTAATTTTTATACTAATCTATGTAAATTTAGCCCCAATATTTTCCAACTTCTTTAGTTATAAATGTTTTAAATCGAAAAATTTTCACTTACGCTAGAGAAATAAAATATCATTATATCAATTATGTTTTAGCTTACTTAAAGAGTTTTTGAGCCAAAGAAATCCTCGGAAAATCCGAAAGTAAAATAATTATTATTGTCTCATTTTGAAGAGGACCTCTTTTGGACCAAAACCTTAAGCTTTTATGCAGACCTAATTAATTGTAACTTAACTTCTAATTTGCTCCCAACCGTTAACGCACAATACTTCTTTTCCATTGCTTTTTCTAACTTTTGATAATTCATACGCTTCTTTACGTTTCTGTTGGAACGCCCATTCTGGAATACTTAGAAATGTTTCAGATTATATGAGGCGTTTGCTATCAAAACCAGCTCATTCCATTTTTGGAAATTTTACAGGAGAGACAAAAAACTTCTCACGTCCACAGTTCTAAAGCTAAAATTTTTTTAAATTTTTTAATTGTAGTATAACCGCCTAGAATTTGATTAGTTTTTAATTTTCATTCCAGGTGCATTACCTTGGACGTAATTACACTAATTAGGTTGGAATAAGCTAAATTTTGATGCAAAAACACGAATTTCCATGCTTTTTTCAGTTTTTTGGTTCAATTAAGTTGCGTGATTAAATTGTATTTTTTTTCCAGTTTACCAATTAATATTTGTGTCTTTACGAGTTTTAAATAAATGAAATCCACTTAACTTTTTCAAATGATACGAAATTTCACAGTTGAGATCACAGTTTTCACATTTTCATCTAATTTCGGGTTGGAATGAGCTGGTTTTGATAACAAACGCCTCATATCTACACTCCCTACCATTT
Organism: Tetragnatha versicolor; assembly: GCA_024610705.1. Taxonomy (NCBI): domain Eukaryota; kingdom Metazoa; phylum Arthropoda; class Arachnida; order Araneae; family Tetragnathidae; genus Tetragnatha; species Tetragnatha versicolor. The sequence continues at coordinate 11,095,596 of JANDEH010000017.1, read as the reverse complement.
CCGCACGGTAATTTGATTCCCCTGTACCCTTCAGACCTTTGAATATCACAAGGTCGAGAGCTGTACATCCCAGACTTTGCAATGAGTATTCAAAGATGTTTTGGGTAACCCCAGAACGGATACCTAAACCTGGAAAGCGGTAGATATCATCAAATTAATATTAAATATTATAATGGTGACCATATTCAAAATAAACAAGTATATAAATAAAACTTGACCACCACTTTTAAAAACGTTTTTGTATAATTAATTCAACCCTTGTGTTCATCCAGTCACATTTCCCTTCAGTGATGAGTCACCTTAAACACATTGGAGAGGCTTGTGCTGTTGGGAGAATATCCTTCAAAACTCGATTTTGATTGATAGGCGAAGTCTATTTATTTTTATTAAAAGTCGCAAGTGTTTGAACCTGAAAGTAAGAAATTCAACAAGTGATTATAACACCTATTTCAATGGGTTAGATTTTAAATGTCAGAATTGATAGTGTAAAGACCTGGTTTGAGATTATTAAGCAGGGTGGGTTGGAGTAAAATGGGTCAGTTTTAATTAACTCGATATAAATCAAATTTAAATTGAATTATTTTAGCTCATTTTTTTGTATTATAATCTTTTATGAGTTGGCAACATTTTCCGACCGTCAAATATTTAGATTCATGAATTTAAGAACTGAAAAAATATTTTATTTGAATGGTAAATGGTGTTGTCGAAAAAACAGGGCTTACCAACTTCCAAATATTTATATATTGTAATAAATTACAGCAGACTTTTGTAATATTTTTCCATAAAAGAAAGTCTGAGAGACATTTCAAGCTAATCAGCTTAGAAAAATTTAAAATATTTAATCTTTTATAACAATATTTTGTACTTGGGATAAAATGGGTCAGGAGGCCTTCTGTATATTAAGTAAAAACAATGTTTTTAACTAATTTCCTTCAAATATACATTGGACTGTCAAACAAGTTTATTTTTGTCCAAATGAAGTATTTTAATTGCTACATTTGAACAATGTTCATTAACTTCGGACTTTAATAATTTCACTAAAGTACAACTTAAAACAAATTTTTTCAGATAAAAACGGCTTAGCCGATTACTTTTTTTCTTATTTTCATGTATATTAGTAATAAATATATATTTGACATATTTTTGCAATGAGACCCATTTTACCCCACTGTGGTGGGGTAAAATAGGTCATTATTTTGACGCTAAGTTTAACCAACTTATGACTAAAAAATATTTGATAAAATTAGATGAAAATGTTCTAAAAGATTGTAATGCCAAGATCCAATTGAAAGAAATCATTAAAAAGTAATAGTTTTGATTAAATAAATCTTAGAATGTGAAAGTACCTTAAAAGTGACCCATTTTACCCCAACCCACGCTATTGAGTAAAATCGCAAGAATCGAGCCTAGTTTTAATAAAAAAATCATAATCATGTTTGAGTTTGATTAGTTTTGATTAAAAATAATTATTAATTTTGGGCGATTACAATCATTAAGTTATAATAAAAAATATTTTGGTAAAACAAACTCGACAGCAACTCATTCCCTCCTTGCCAAAACCACTAACCTAATTTTTGAGGATATGTGTTCTCTTCAGTATTTTTAGATTAATCGAGAATTTCAGAATATCTCAATTGGTAATTTGGTGATCTTTCGTGCAACAAACGATTTTTATTTTCGGAGCAAAATATAAAAATCAAAAAATTATGCAGGCAGATAATCGTAAAAATAACAATCACTAGTAATGATTACGACGTTGAAGCGAATTTTTCTTTTCTGATCGCCAAACGATTATCCGTTTGATGAAAAACGCTGTCTGATTCTAATTTCTATGATCTTCTTTCAATCGAAGCCACCCGAGATTTCCATTGAATTATATGGAAAATTCGAAGAGAATAGAATAGAATACTTATTTGCTTTTCAAGCCAAGGCCCGCTAACAAAGGATGCTACATGTTTAATATTTAATCCATTAATAGAAACAAAATACAGAAAATTTGAAGAGGCTAGCACTGAAAAGGTTAAACCCATTATTTCCTTAACTTTAAGTAGATCAAACCTCTAGAAACACCCAGATATAATATTAAATAATGATATTTGCTACTACAAAAGACTTGAGACCCATCCCGCAATCTTTCGATTGCAAGCTTGATCCTCTACGAACTAACCTACCATTTCCTTTTCTCGTTTATTTTGAATTCGCCAAATTAGAGATAAGTCGCCAAATTTTGAATACATTACCTTTACGACTAGTATTAAAACCAGCATGATCGTTCGATTCCAGCCTTTATTTCAGATATCTACCTGAAAGACTAAAGTTTCAGCAAAGTCTTACAATCAACCAAACAACTAACTCGAAGGATCGTATTCTCGGGCTTAGAGAAAGAAGAGACACTTATTCAAAGCGCAGAAATAGAAACTGTGAATAACCAATGAGATAGTTTCGCAATCCCATATTAGGAATGACAGTCTGCTGGTAAACCAATCAAGGTTTCCTAAAGCAATCTGTATTACTTCAGCTAGTAGTACTGTAGGAAAACTTGCCCCTTACTGTAGGAAAACCTGCCCCGCATACGGGGCAGATTTTCCAACCTGACATGGTCGTCTTTAATCCTATTTTGCAAAAAAACTAATTATCGTAATGAAATTTGAATGCTACATTTTGTAGAGAACAGTCCGAGGATCATAATGAAATCTTGTTTATCCAAAAATAACCAAAAATAAAATGCATGGAAAGAAAATGCATTTAGGTTGGAAAACTAGCCCCGGTCTCCCCTACATATTTTCATACACTGTATTTAATGCTTCCCTGCTGCATATTACTATTTATAAAACTCTATTTTTACCAATAAATTTAGTTGATAATGAATCTCAGCTACACTGTAAAAAATAATCCTGCAAAAAAACAGAAAATTTCTGGCAGCAAAAGTTGCCAGAAAAAATCTGTAGGTTGAAAAATCCTGTAAACAGAAAAAAGCTGTAACCTACAGGTAAATGCTGTAAAAAGGAACTTTCTGTCAAGTGGGCTACAGATTTTTCTGTTGCCTCTCAGTAATTTTCTGCTTGTGCACATGCACTTATTTTAGAAGAGTTTTTTTAATTTTAATTAATTGATATCCGGGGATAGAACCCGCGACCTGCCGCATGCTAAGCACGCACGCTACCACTGAACCAAAGAAGATTCAGTATAACGTTGCCAATAGCTGTATTGGTTTTCAATGCAGTAAGTTTCTGTTTAAGTACAGATAAGCTAAAAAACTAGGTAAAAGCTGTTATTTTACATAAAATAAATAGAAGTGCGGTGGGAATGTTACATGACAGAATATCTCTGTAAACATAAAGTCACTGTTATTGAAATTTCTGTTTTTCTACAGTTTTTTTACAGTGTAGGGTGTACCAGCGTATGGCGAGCGATAGCGAGCAGGGGGTGATAGCCCCCTAGTATAAAAAAATGCACCACATGGCAAGAATGTTTAAAAACCAACACTTAGGAGTTAACTTTGTCATTCAAATAAAATCAAACAATCTTTTTATTACAAACTATCTTTTTACACCATATGTCTACTTCCTGTACCATACAGAAAAATTGCAGTTTCAAATTTGAGTAAATCGATGTTCTCATTTTGGTTTGAAACTTTTTGTCTCAAATATGACCACCTAATGCTTTCAATTTTGAAACACCAGACATACTCAGTTTCAAAGATTTTTTAATGGTCACCACTCAAATTATGCTTATTTTTAGTTTATGTTTGAAAATTGAAATATTTGCAATATATCGAAAGTAACATTTAGTTGGTGCGATAAAGTGTAACAATATTGTGACGTCTCGCTCAACTTACTGGTCTGCTTCCCACGTCATAGGAACCTGGCTATATGATCATCATAACTGTATATAACACATTGCACCCTCTTTATAAAAATGTCATGGACGAATTAAAAAATGAGTACATGATACTTTATTTTTGAACCTCTGCACATTTTTAAAAATGAGTACATTCATGTTTTCAAATTTGAGTAAATTTGGATCGGAGCCTGTTTGAGTGCGTGACATACTCATATTTGAGTAATTTTTACACATTTTTGAGACTGTCGTTTTAAAAGTGTATGCATTTTGCATAGTTTGCATTTTTTTTCAAATGCGTTCAATACTTTTACATCTAAAGCTAATAATTTTTTTCTCCATGTTTCACTTAACTGACCTCAACACTATTTTTTACTCTTCTTAATACATTCAGCTTTCTTTATTTAACCTTCAGCATCGAAATCATCAGCAAATAACGCATTTCCACCACCCAGAAACATTCATACTATAAAAACAGCAACCGCCGCCGCTTGAATAAAGTTTGAACAACTTTTCGGAAACACTCGAAGAAACATATGAGGTGGAAATTAAATAACGGACGGAGCTAATAAATCGATATATAACACATTCTTCTTCTCTTGAAATTGTTCAAGTTCAAGACTTCTCAAAGTCTACAACAAGAAACGCTAATCTAAAATCGATATTTTTCAGTCCACGTCCATCCAACCTTGCAAATGGGTTTTTGAAACTAGAGCAAAGGTTTCATTTCGTTGTTTCGGGACTTAATACGTTGCTTTTGCGACAGTCAATCATTTTGAAAATTGGGAAACAATACAATACATTTGCTTCTTTAAAAAAACCTTCTTACACTGAATGCATATTTTTTCCAGAGACAGTCTTTTCTAATCCTTGAACTTCAAATACACTGTAAAAAAATTCGCCTATCAACTGTTTTTTACGAAAATTTAGTGCCTTTTCCGTGAATTTTTCCCACAATGAGATAATTATGATTTTATTAAATCACCACTTAAGGAATAACGTTTTAAAACAGAGTGTTTTCAGGTGACGTCACGGCCAGTTATTTTCTTTTAACTGTTAACTGCTGTAAGTCAAACCGTCTGTTGCTACGGCGGTTGCTAGGAGTCATGGGATTGCAAATGCTCCAATAGAAGCATTCCATGACCAGTTATTTTCTTTTAACTGTTAACTGCTGTAGGTCAAACCGTCTGTTGCTAAGGCCGTTGCTAGGTCCGAGTCATGTGATCGCAAAGGCTCTCTATACATTTGCTTCTTAAAAAAACCTTCGTAGACTGAATGCATAATTTTTCGACACAGTCTTTCCTAATCCTTGGTCTTCAAATCCACTGTTAAAAAATCGTCTTTTTACACTAAATTTCCTATTGTTTTTGACGAAATTTTCGTGCCTTTTCCGTGAATTTTTCCCACAAAGAAAAATATGAATTAATAAAATAACCACTTAAAGAATAAATTTTTGAAAACAAATATGGACAAATCTAAATTTCTCTTGCTCAAATAGTTGAAAAAAGGCCAATCTGCTTTTGGCTGGAGATTCACAATACACCTGTAAAGTTCTTATGGGGGATTTACAGCACTACTGTAAACGCGACATTTTCGGTTTGCGGGAAGAAACGGGAATTTGTTATTCCAATAAACCAATTGACGAGCGCCATCTTTTGTGAGTAGCGGGTACTAAAATATGCCGCTTTTTGCATGACTTGCAGCTCTTGCAGCGGTGGTGTAAATCCCCCATTATACTTTGATATAATGCGCATACGTCTCAAAGAAAGAACATGTTACACTAATAAATTTTAAAGATAATGAATCCTCTCTGTAGCAGTGGCAGGATGCCTGCATAGCATGCGATAGTTCGTGGGTTCTATCCAAAGTTATTATTTTATTAAAATTTAAGAAAAACAGCAAAAACCACGCATGCGCATTGTTATCAAAGTATAAAAACCTTGCAGGTATTGTGAATATGCCTTTCGGCTAGGTGTGTGATATGTTTGCCGGTGACGTTACAATGTCATTCGGAATTAGGGGACACCCTTAAATGAGGTATTGCATGAGTGAGGGATTTGCTTGTTTTTATACTTTTTTGATACATTATGGTTTAAAACTCCCAAATTTCTGATTTTTAAGTTCAAAAATGTGTTTTAAATAATTTAAAATTCAATTTTATTTTTGCCAAAACGTCAGAAAAGTCAGGTTATCAAAAAAACGGGCTTCTATTGGATGTGACATCACAGCGCATGAAAACCATTGTGTTTACTGTTTTCACGTGATCAGAAAACGGGCTTCTATTGGATGTGACCTCACAGGGCATGATTGGTGATTCGGAGGTGTTTTCGTGCCCAAACAAAAAACGGAATTTCAAAAATTTATATCTCAGACACTAGGCTACGAAAATACTTGATGTGAACGTCATTCTTCTTGGTTTTTTATCTACTACTATTTTAATAAAATTTAATCTCAAAACGTGAGAATATCTCATTACGTGAGGTTAAAAAGGGAGAGGGGTCCAGTAAAATTGGTCCGAATTTCCTCATAGGGGAGGAGGAGTCAATTAAAATCCCACTTCGACTTTTTGTTTATAAAATATTCGTTTTTCTCTTATATTTTAGCACAAGTTTAAGAAAAAATGAGCGGATTATTTAAAATCGCGAGTAATTTGCCAGTAAGTCATGATAATTGATTGTATCAAAGCTTTTGTAATGTTTAATTGTGTATTTTAAGTTTAATGCTGATAAGACGAAACGAAAACGTTGCTAAAACATCAAAATGAAATTTTTTAAACTTAAAAGTTTTATAAAAAAAATCTGACGTGAGAATTTGAGAGGGGGGAACCAACCAGCACAATATCTCTAAATCTCATCAAGGGGGAGGGAGGGGTCAAAAATTAAAAAAAAACACCTCATGTAGTTTATTGACGTCCCCTTATGAAATTTGATATTGATTGTTATAAAAATGCCACCTCTTGTAACTCATCTAAAAGAACTCTCAAGCTTCTTTAAATAACGGAAAGTTTGTATTATTTTACAGAAAAGAAAAAAGAAATTTTCTAAAAGTACATAAATTAACAGGAAACAGGGCTGCCGGTAAATTTTCTTTATTTGAAGAAATAATGTTTTACCGTGTACCACTTAAATATAGTTTAAACTGTATGAATACACAATATGCGTTAATTAAAAGATGTTTCGATTCAATAGTCTGCTATATGTTTAATTTAAAATAATTAAATTCGTTACTAAAACACTTCTTACACAACATGTTTAAAATGAAAAATAGGACTAATTATTAGGGTTAAACTTGTGCAATATTAGTACTTAAGTGAACCAAACAACATTGTATAAACCTTATTAAAAAGTGTTAATACACGAACATTAAGTATTAAGTTTTAACGTGTTTTCTATAAACTGTAAACATAATTATAATAAAATGTAAATTATATAAACTGTATATTATAAACTGTATAGCATTTAAAATTGAAAGGTTAATTTAACCGTTTGATTCTCCAAATCAATGATCTTACCATTACTAAAAATGGTAGCTATGTCTCAAATTGTTTTAATTTTACACTAGTTAAGATTAAACAACTTGTGAATCGTAAAATTAACATAAAATGGATATATTCTGCTAAAAGACTGTAGAATATCATTAAATGTTTTAGAGCAGCTCTGGAATTCAGATAAAATTTGCATTTTACATAAAATGAAGATTTGTTGAAAAAACGTATTGTTGTGTGAATATACTGAGAATAGCAACAGAGAGAAGTGAGTTTAGAATGGAGAAGATCCAAAATCAACGTGTTTGTGAGCATGTTTTCTACTAAATCGAGCGTAAGAATTTTACATTGTAAGGAATATTTGTTTTGCAGAAATACATTTGATATTCTACTGATAGCTCTGTAGATCTAACTTAAATCAGCCCCCTTTTTTACACGCCATTTCTAACTTTTACCAAACTTCTTGTATTACAATTTTTGCTTAGTGGGGTATGTTAGATGCTTAAGGGGGATCTAATGGAAATCTCGGTCACCTTAGTTGTGTAAGGGTTAATGTGCAATCCACCTTTCTCTCTTCGAAATAGCTAATGATGCGTTATAAGTTGCTAAAAACAAATTTCCCCCTCAGTTGATCCGTCACGATAAGTCAAAATTACGCATCAAATATCTGAAACCTTTCCACTCAAATGCTAATATTTCTGATCAACTGTTACCTCCCATCCTTCCATTGAAACAAATCATCGAGCTTCCTATATTATATAAAATACCTTCCCTATTTAGCGAGAAATAGATTAGTTTCCCTACTCCGTGACGTCATATGCCCCTCACACCACCTGTAGATGAAATGAAAAATGATCCTCCTCTCAAGTCCATTAGATGGATGCATTTGTTCACTCAAGAACTCATCAAACTCTCAAAATTTCAAATGCAAATGGATTTACCCTCAACACACTCTAAGGCTCCGAATACAGTCAGCTGAAATAGTCGCCTGATCCATTAAGGTCCTTATCAAACTGTGAGATGAAGAGGACTCTAGGGGCGATGTATTAAACTACTTTTTGTGAGATGACAGCGCCACTGCCAGGCTAGTCAGTGTGAGGAGTACTTCGACCGCTCTGCTATCAGGGTTGGCAAAAACCCGGGTTTTTAAAAGAAAAAACCAAGTGGGTTGGGTTTTTTTTAGGTTTTTTCAATAAAACCCTGAAAAAGTGTGGGTTTTTTCGGAAAAAGTGAGGGTTTTTTCAAAATTAAGTGGTTTTTGTCCTATATAGTAAGTGGGTTTTTTCAAATTTTAATGAGTTCTTTCTATGTTAAAAGTGTTCTGTCAAAATAATGTCAGTTTTTCCATAGTTACGTGGGTTTTTTCAAAGTTGAAACTTTTTATACTTTGAAAAAAACCCACTGAAATAGTAAAAACACCCCTTATTTATTGAAACCTGGTTTAAATTTTGAAAAAAAACCACTAAAATTTAAAAAAATATCCTTAACTTTGAAAAAACTCATTCAATGTTGAAAGAAATCTATTTTTAACTTTGAAAATACCCACTGAAATTTTAAAAAATCCTCCTTAATTGTTTTATAAAGTTTAAACTTTGAACTTTAAAAGTCCTAAATTTTGAAAAAACCCATTCAATAATGAAAAAAAACCTTAATGAGGTATTTGCATGAGTGAGGGATTTGCTTGATTTTATACTTTTTCGATACATTATGGTCTAAAACTCTCTAATTTCTGATTTTTATGTTTAAAAATGTGTTTGAAATAATTTAAAATTCAATTTTATTTTTTCCAAAACGTCATAAAAGTCACGTGATCAGAAAACGATCTCCTATTGGATGTGACCTCACAGCGCATGATTTGTGATTCGAAAGTGTTTTCGCGCCAAAACAAAAAACGAAATTTCAAAAATTTATATCTCGGAAACTAAGCTATGAAAACACATGATGTAAACGTCATTCTTCATGGTTTTTTTATCTACTATTTTAATAAAATTTAATCCCAAAACGTGAGAATACCTCATTACTCAAACCCACTCAACTGCAGCTCTTGGTATGTTATTTCGTTAAATGTCTTTCTTCAATATTAAAACTGCCAAAATCTTGATTTTTTTTGAAAAACCTAAAAATGGGTCCAAAATGTGGGTTTTTCGAAAAAAAACCCATTGGGTCAAAGCCAATTGGGTCCAATCCAGCCAACCCTGTCTGCTACAGGTGTAGTCTACTACATATCTTCTCGAGTCTACTTATCTCTCACCTCCGCTTGATGGGTCGCGCCATGATTTTACCTGACTTTATTTCGGGCTTATAACCCGGGCTTCATACTCGCCTTGAGAACACATCTTGAATGGCGGAAGATGCCACTTAGTTATGAAAATTCCCCACACTACTCCCCCCTCCCCATTGAATGGTAATTGAAAGCAGTAAATCAAATCTCAGGCTAATTTAAAGTGAAAGCGCCGTTGTGTATATACGGCGTTTGTGTTTCTCGTCACGGATTCTCATAACTCCGAACACAATCAAGAATAGGAGATTAACAGTTTCAGTCCTAGACGGCCCAGGTTTTCCGTAGGTTTCAATGGTAATCTCGGGCACTGTAGGACTGAAAGGGTTAAGAGTGGGATCTGAGAACATGATGTTGGTGTTTGAAGAACTGTCATGTCTTGGGTAAACGAGTGCGATGGGTATTCGTGACGGGAGGGAGTTAGGTTGGATTTAGTGAAGTGTGTGGCGTGCTCTGGTTCTGCTCTTATGACAAAAATTAATCAATTGGGTAGCGTCTTTGTTGGTTCTAGGGGGACTTTGAGCGACAGTAAAGCTATTCATAAGTGATTTTGATTGTTCAAGCTAAGTTTTGGGTTCTGTAAATAAGTTAAGCTGTGAATTTCGTGTATTGGATGAAACTACTTTTCTAGTTAAGATGGCAGCAAAAGACAATTCAGGTTTCATGGAGATTTCAAAGGATTAATAGTTTATTTGATTTTTTCAATACACCCATCCAAACCATAGCGTAGTTTACTATATTCTGGGGCTACTATAACAGGATTTGACCACATTTTGATATTTAGAATCAAGTTTTCACAAACTAATTAGTACTAGTACTTTAAAACCTTTTGTAAATTATACAAGACCTCCGACTTCAATTTCTTTCTATAAAATTCACACAAAGTTATATGCACTCTGAAGGGAGTATTTCACCATTATCGCTGAGGTTAGCAGACAATAAGTGTAAACTCCGACTCTCAAGCGTCTCCTCCAGCCAAGGACCGGTTTCGTCCTTGTTAGGACTGGTCATCACGGCATAGGAAGCGGATGGCAGAAACTAGTCTAGCCGACCATAACGGAAAAAGTGGTGACAATTAATTAGGGGAATTATTGTCTACTAACCTCAGCGATAATGGTGAAATACTCCCTTCATTTACCTCACCTTTCGGGAATTAATTCTGTTCTAGGAATGCCAAGTCATTCCAGCAGATGAGTGGATGACTAATCAATAGTCACCACTTTTTCCTTTATAGTCCGCTAGACAAGTTTCTGCCCTCCGCTCTCTTGCGTTTCCTTCCTATGCCGTACTGATAAGTCCTAACAAGGACGAAACCGGTCCTTGGCTGGAGGCGACGCTTGAGAGTTGTAGTTTGCACACTATGTACTCTCTTTATTACCATTATTTCGTATACAATAATATAATACTATTATCGTGTAATGGTAATTGGCTATTATTATATTAGTATTTTTAATATCATTTGTTATGGAAAATTCTTCTGTGTTATATTTATTTAAATAATATTTTATTGATACAAACTCTCGCTTGCTATATACTTTTTCTCATTTCCAACAATGAAATCCTTCTACTCAACTTAAATAAGCTTAAAATATGATCTTTTAATCACGATCATCTTAAAAACACAAAATAACAACATCTTAAAAACATTAGATGCGTTTGTTTTTAAAGAAAAGCTACTCGTGCTTTGTTCTATGGGAATTCAAGCAGACGATAAATAAAAATTCAAAAAGGTAATCTAAATATCAAATCCAGAAGGATTTCTCAACTTGAAACAATTCTTATCAAACACGTTCAAATTGACCGAGTAGGAAAAATCAACTTTTCTCGAAAGATACATGTAGAAAATTCAAGCATTGCCAACAAGACACACTAGGTAAATCACGAAGTGAAAAAGCATTTTCTCCAATAGAAAACTCCCTTCAAAATCTTGGAAACTAATGAGACAAAATTCTGTAACAAGTAATAAACTTCCTCTCCTAGATCATAAATTTCAATCACCCTGATTACGCAAAGAACATTTCCGAATCATTAAATTTTCATAAATTTTCCGTCCACAATTCTTCTTCCCTAGTAGTAGCTTTTTCCGTTTCCTTTTCTTCGTCCCTAATGGACTTAGAGCTGTCATTAGCACCACGTGTACGGCATTTTTAATTTCGATTGCTCTAAGAACAGCGTATTTTTCCCGAAATATTAATCGAGGGATTCTTGTTTCGGCACCCATAACATCGCCGAGAAAGTTCATTAAACCCTTTTCGAGTTCTCGACTTTTTTCTCTGCCTTTTTTTGATTTTGTGCTGGCATCAGGGGAAGATATTAAACATGCTTTGTGGAGGAGAATTTAATTTTACAAAAATCTGGTAATTAATTACCAGGTGAAGATGAATCATTGAAGGAAGAGTAGGTAAAACCTTAAACGGACTGCATTGCGTTCTGTTTATTTAGTTTTGCTTTTATGTTAAAATTTATTTGTTTTAAGTTAAGGTTTACTATAATTATATATCGAACTCTCTCTTTATCATTCGGATATAAGTTTATGCTAAGTTTTTTAATTAAGCTTAAAGTTATTATAAGCGTAATAAACTTTTCTGATTGCATAAATAAAATCGTCTTAAAATGGTTACATTTGACAATATTAAGTAGTTTTAACTAATAAATGTTTAACATTTATTTTCTTAAACTTTCAATTACACCTTACACTACATTAAACATTGCAACTCATTCTTCATTACATCGAACAAAATGTTTTGAACATATCCGGTCCTTTTTCGATAAAAAATTTACGGGAAAAAATTATCAAACGAGATTTCTTAAACATTTCTTTTTATACTTCATTCATTTTATAGATTATTACTTTTTATTCAATATTTTTTTAGTTTAAAGCAGTGTTTCCCAACGTGGAGCGCACGCCCCACAGGGGGGCAATATGAATTTATAGGGGGGCAATTAAAAAATTTTCAACCAAATTGCCCCCCAGGTCTACTAAGGTTTCTTCACAAGCCACTAGTTTTTATTGAATTTCTAAGTAGGATTTTGGAAAAAAATTGAGATGGGGGCATAGAAAATTTTGAAAGGCTTTGGTGGGGCATGTACTGAAAAAGGTTGGGAAACACTGGTCTAAAGTGTCGATTTTATGTTAAAATCACAATTCCTGCATTTTAGTTACGTCTATTTTTGTATTCTATTTGAAGACTATTTTTTTATAATATTCAGTGCTTGCTTCATAAGTTATTTTTATTTTGGTTATTAGTTTTTTATTTCAAAATCGGTAATGGGACGGATTTTTATTATATTATTCCTTAGTTTTTTGTTTACTGAGATGATTTTACTTAGCTTTTAATAAATATTTATTCATTACCTTCATTTTTACTTGAAACGTGGTAAGCATTTTTAACACAAAAGCAATTTCTTTACATTCTTTGAAATATTACCTCATCGTGTATAAAAACAAATACAAATACAAATACAAATCAAGTCGACCAACTACAGGCGTAAGCCAAGACTGTACTCGTTTATTTATAGATTCGGTAAAGCTTTAATAACTTTCATTTATCGATTTTTTTTATCTTCAGGAGGTAATCTATAATTACCGTTCTATTTTTAGGGCTGATGCTACAATGAAGTTTCATCTATTAGCGAAATTGGACGATACGGAAGAAATAAAATCCACCATTGAACAGATGATAAAAGTGGGAAAATTAGGTACCTTTGACTTTGATCATGACTTCCAAGACATATACTCCGAACCAGGTAAGAAAAACTTAGTTAATTGTGTATTTTTTCTTTACAATTTTTTATTTATTCATGACAATAAGAGGCTCGCTTTTTATTTATTTGTACTATTATTTTGGAAAATTACTGAAAATTTAGATATATTTTGATAAAAAAAATAATATATGTTTTGTACAGTATTGTGTTGGTAATTAAAACTTAAGTATTCTAAAATAAGGTTATTTTCTAAGGGTATTAAATTAATACCATTTAAACTAATAAGCTGATGAAAATAAAGGTGTCGGTCAAAATCTGTCACAGTGTGTATCGTTAGTACGTAATTACAACGTAGATTATTATTAAAATGCTAATGAAAAATTGTAATAATTATCAGAATAGTAAAAGGTTGTAAAATCTTGAAAAAAACTTTAATTTTCACAAAGAAAAAATCAACAACTTTGGGATTTGACATTTTTGTTCTTTAAAAATACTTCCTAGTAAAATTATGATGCTAGCTTAACACAACATTTCTTTACTTCCAAAATATTTAAAAATCGAGATGATTTCACAAAACAATTTAAAAATTTCAACAAAAACAAACGCCTTTATTTAATTTATAACGCCTAAACATTCCATTAAATCCTTAACCAGATTTAAACAGCTTTTACTACCCTGATTAAAGGGGGGGGAGGGGGGAAACTTCCATAAAACAAAACTACAGTGTCTTCTAAAGAAAGCTTTCACATTTTCCTGCAGCAGTTTCATTGTTCCCAAATAAGGTTCAAAACATATTCACATAAGCAATTCTCAAATCTCCAACCACAAAAACATTATTTCACACAAAAACCTGTTCAAAGCTTCCTGAAGGAGAAAACTGCAAACCTTCGGCGTAAGCCAGGCGTTTGTTTTACTTACCTTTTCATTCATTCAATTAATTCAGGGTAATTAGTCCGAAATGATGTATGCAATTAGCAGATGAAAAGAACAGATACCCAACACCCCCCACTGAATAATGAGCATCGTTTAGAGATTCAGATAAAGAAACCTTAACTAAGCTCTTATTGCGTTTTTTTTTCAACTGAAAGTCCAGAGCCCTTGTTACAGAGACTTTTCATGCAATTCCCACTCTGACTTTTCGAGGATTTTGAAGCGTTGGAATCTGTTTTGAATGTAAATTGCTAATTTTATTATCGAGAATTACGGCCTTAAAGTGTTTCCTCTTCAATCGGTCTCCTTTTGTGACAGCTATAAGCGTTTGTGTGTGCTTAACCCTGTCTTGGTTCTTTCGGGAGATATGTAAACTAATTTGATAGAAAAGCAAGAAGAATTCAATTCTTTTGTACTTTACATTGATGTGTCGGGAGTAGTTAAACTGTCTACTTGAAAAAAGATTTTTTGCAAGTTACTGATTGAGAAAGATTCTCTGGGGAATATTTTCTTGATAATGTTAACGAGAGGAAAGTCTGGAGACATTTATTGTTTCATTATTCATCATTAAAACTTTTGATGGGAATGATCAGTTTGTTTCAATGATTGCTTTATGCTTTTTTTGTGAATGAGTAATTTTTTAAAAAATAAATTAAAATCATGGTCTAATAACGGTAACTGTATAAAAATCAAAACACATTAAAATCCCGTCGAATTTTAAAAATATGTTGACTATTATTATCAAGAACGAATTACTCTTTTTCAATCACAAGCTGGAAAAAAGTCCCATTTTGAAAATTATTTCGAATAATACTTTTTTTCTGTTCAACATGATGATTTTGAGTTATACTTTTCAATCAAGAATGCAAATATACTTTTTGTATCAATCAAAAAATATTCAAATAAGAGATATCTCTATTATTTTCGAAACTATTGAGAGAAATATCTAGGTATCCTCACAAAAATTGATTGCTTTCTTTGATTTTAGAAACATATTTTTATCATTACTTTATCATCATCATCTGATTAAAATCATATTTTTCTCTGAGAAATCCTCGAACTTTCATGGAATCAATAAAAATAAAGAAAAATTTAAATTTTTATAAACCAGGCCCAATTTTTAAAGTTATTCATCATATACTATTTAAAGAAAAAAAAAGCAGTGTTCGCATTTCGTAAGGAAGATGGAACTTTTAAAGAATAGGGTGGGTTGCCCAGTGAATGAACACTCCCAGTAAATGAACAGTCTACCACATATAGGGGAGACTGGGGATACTTGATCCCCACTTTGGTTTTTAATTGTTTTCTCAGCTGCAAATCATCACTATTCAGAAATTTTTGGCATGAACATTGGTAACACTATCCTCTACCCAAAAGACAATAAAATTGCTAGAAAGTAAACAGATACTTTTAGTAAAATTTTTTTTTAAATTTTTTTATAAAAGGATCAAGTATCCCAACACCTAGGGATACATGATCCCTTCGTGGGGGATACTTGATCCCACTCAGAAACTACGTAATTATTCTTCATACAAGCAATTTACCTATATATTTCGTTACTAAATATTATTTTTAAAAATAACCATAATTTTAATTCATTTTCTTAGGTATTAATAACAATACAAACATGAAATTGTGCACAAATAGTAAGTAGTTTTATTAATGGAGCTAAAACTACAACGAATAATGCAAATACTTTGCAATAAAAATTATAAAATCTTATTTACTTCTTGTAACAATAATTGTATTTGTTGAAAATAAAAGTGGAGGTGTATGCAGGTAAAAGTATTACTTGGAAAAAAAAGAATCTTAGCAAATGTTTTCAAAATCAGAAAAGTCAAACACAAACATTAGAGATGATGCAGTTCCACTCATCCTAACTGGAGGAGGCAACTTAATACAATCATTTTCCTCTACAACACTTTTGTCCTTTATTTCAGGAAAAATAAATTGGTTGAATGAGGTACCTTTTCTTTTTAAGAAGTTTGTTTCGAATTCTGAAAATCCAACTTTACGTTCTACTTGACCAACATAATGGAAAACCCTCCTTTTTGTAGCAAATCTAACTAAAACAAAATCTTTTTTATTTAAAGAAGGATCATCTACTTCAGCTTGATCCTGGGATCATGTATCCCTCAAAAGAACGGGATCAAGTATCCCTAATATGCTATTCATACAAAACATACATTTTTAATAGTAAATAATCAAAGGATGCACATTAATGAAATTACTTAATTGTTAAAGACAGCTACACTTAGTTTAAGTTTTTAAGTTGCATATTACAGACAATACACAAAATAACATATTTACCTAGAAAAAAGTTTTCCATGCAAGATTCAATCAATCACTTCTTGCGCTGAAATAAAATGACTGAAAAAGATGTAGTGTTGCCCGTTTTTGTGTACAAGTATAACTTAAAAATTGTTGCCAGATTTCAAAGATCTGACATTTTATTTTAGTGCATTTTTTGGCTAGGGATCATGTATCCCTAGGGATCAAGTATCCCTAGTCTACCCTACTCAAATAATAACAATTAGAACCCAGCTTCGAGCGAACTAAAAAGAGACCTGAACGTTAAGAATTGACATCTTACAATCATATTTTTCCGCGTTTTAATTGTGCTGATTATGCTTTTTCTTCGTTTTACTCAATTGTCCAGGCGTTGTTCTTTGCTAAACAGTAATGTAGATGACAGTTTAGAAAAAGGGGGAGATAAGGGGGTGTTCACTTACTGGAAGTGTAAACTGAGATTTCCCAGTAAATGAACGGGTGTTCATTCACTGGGAAAAATGCATATCTCGTAAAACCTCATGATGATAGTTTTATTTGATTCATAATGATGTGACCTAAACTAGGTTTAATGCCCGAGGCTTTAAATTGTGTCCTTCCAGTAAATGAACGGGGTGTGTTGATCAAAAAGTCTATGTTAATGCATGGTGTTTCGAAAGTTTGCTTCACAGCTTTAGTTTTACAAATACAAATACAAATTAAGTCGACCAACTACAGGCGTAAGCCCAGCAAGGTTGGTCTAGTCTTTTTAAATTATTAATTTGACCACTAAGAGCACTGTAAGCCTTCTCAATATATTCCTCATGGACACTACTTAGGAAAACTTTATTTCCCTGATTCTACGAGGCGTTGTTGTTAAGACGGATTGTAGAAAGCATTATTTTTTAATAGGGTAGTGGATAGATGGAATGCGTTGCCTGAAACAATTGTAAATTCAAGTGGGGTAAACGAGTTCAAGAGGAAAATTGACAGATACTGGGATTCCGGTAGTTTGGGTTAATCAAAAAATTAAAGAAGATAGTACAAAAAAGTCATTTAGTCACCAGTTTTAATTTTTTGGAAAAGTTTATAAGACCTGTTTGGTTTACCCAACTATGTAAAAACCAAATTAACTTGTAAACTTTCTAAAAATACTTAACCTGGTGTGTATATTCAGTGTTCATTCACCCGGAGAACGGTGTTCATATTTAGGACAAACTTTGTTCATTTACTGGGTATATCGCATTTTTGCACTAAGATCGGGATTCCTTCAAAACTATTAATTTCTGAGATCTGAAAACACTTCGATCATATTTCTGAGAAAAAACTTGTTTGGAAACATACCTTATTTTTTAAAATTGACGGAGAAAAAGCACTGAAAAATTTTTTTGAAGTGTGGAAATTGCAGATCTAAATTCTAAGTGTTCATTCACTGGGCGGTTCACACTATTTCAGTGGATAAAGGTAGATACAAGCGCGATCTTTGAAGGCAATTTGGAAAAAAATTTCAAATTTTCAAAACCGCATAACTCCGAATTTGCATAAGTCGAGGTATTACTTAGTTCAATAAGGAATTACTTGAAATGTATCCCTATATAAATGTTTAAGTGGACTACTTAACTGGTGTAAATTTTATGGACACAAGACTGGGTCCTTGCGTGTGTTTTGGACATTGATAAACATTCTCAGTTTGGGGATTTACTCTAATCAACTCCATTCTATATTCATTGAAACTGTTAACAAAGGTCCGCCATCATTGTTTCAATTAACAGGATAGAACTAACTTGATTAAACAGAATAGGAAATTAGCTTTGATTCCTTTTGTTTAGAAACCATTATACGTACCATTGCAGAGGGATACAGAGAGAAATTCTCAAAAGCGTGGATATCAAACTATCAAAGGCATTTTCTAAGGGGAGAAAAGCCTCCAAATATTCTCTGGACTCTATATTTGTGAGGAGGCCAATGGCCACTATTTGTTCCTTGGTGATAAATAACTTCCAGACCGTTTAAATTTCTGCCCCATAAGTCTTGTGTGTTTGTGGAATATAAGTATAGTCTATTTGCATTCCTGAAAGCTATCTTATTTTGGATTTGGGTGGATAAGGGTTTATAGGGCAGAATACTTGGACTTTCTCGTCTCGGCATTGCAGGCTTTTATAGTTCGAGATGATCCGAATATGGAAGTATAAATATCCGAACAAAGGAAAACTTTATATTTCTGTTTTGCTCTATCTGTAGCTTTTTTCCAGCTTTGATTGCATGCGCGCACTTCTATTTTAGAAAGAACTGCCCTTTTTATTATTGAATGAAATGGCATTATTTATGATGAAAGATTTTTACGTCTTACTACTTGAATTTTAAAATATCTCTCTAAGCTTCATAAGAAAGAATTTGGGAAAAACAGATTTTTATATTGGCGCCTAAACCATCTAAATAAATTTTCCAAATATTACTTGTACTGATGGGGAGATATTGGTTATTTTGGCCCATTTCTCAGACTTTGACTTAAGGAGTTAAAAGAACGTTTTGTGGGGGTTAAAAGATGGAAAATGTAATTGAAAAACTAACGTTTTCCGCGTATATTTACACAATAAATTTATGTTACTCTTCCAATTTTATATTTACTTTCCCTTACCAAACATTTTATTTTTTAGATTTCTGTGCATTATAATTTCAAACCTTATCCCGATGGGGTACTCAAACTGTGTGGAATAGAATAGCTCATAACCGCTTTCCTGTATTGTATATACTACACAGCAAGTTAAGTTGAACCTACTACGTCACTAACAACAAACATAGTAGTTCCCATCGCGGTGTCTGAATTTCGAGTGAAACGAAGAACGTTAATTTTAAAGTATGATTCTTTCGTTAAACCCATGTATAAATAATGTCTTTTTATCACGATTCGCGTACCGAAACTCCTCCTAGCGACCCAACAGGCTTTGTGTTTACTCACTTTCTCCTTCCGAGAAGTGATGTACTGGGTTCAGGAAACGTTGCTGTGAAATATTGTAAGACATCATTTTATGGTGTTTACAGCTCTAAAGTGTACAAAAAATAAATAGGCGAGATAAAATAGTAGTGGACAGCACGCGTATAGCCATATTGTACTTTGATAAAGCCCTTGTTAATTATTTAGCGTTCTAGTTGGGATAACCGACGGTCACAGTCATTCACTTTTACGGCAGAAGAAAAAAATTTCTTCTTTTTGGGCTCTATCAATGTACAGAATGGCTATATGCGGACAGGACCCCGTATAAAAGAAAATTGTATATACCAGAATATTCTCATTTTTTACAAGTCATGGTGTTTTCTATAACTAACCTATTTCTTTTGGATACACTTAGAACTTATTTATATCAGCAAAAATTCTGTAATGAAAGCCTAGAAAACCATATATCATTATGCGAAATAGTGAGTTTTTTTCTACAGTATGCTTAGAGATACTCAATTAATCACTCTTCAGAATACTTGGGTTTCGTTCTACTTTTTGAAAGAAGATACTCTTCTTATAAAAAAATAGTTGTGGAGGAAAATAGTCTCTTGTGTGAAAATGAGGACTATGTTTGAAAAATGAACCATCGAAAATCTTGGTGGGCTCCCCTCAATGCATAGATTCGTAGCCTCTGAATTGATTAATTGGTTTACGGTTACGGCTAAAATCACGGAGAGAACAGTTTTAAATTACTGAGGCAAAAAATTTCTGTGATATTTTCATTTAAAGTTGTTCGATAACAATGAACTGTTTTTAAAAACCTTTTTAATAATTTATGTGAGAATGATGGCGTATTTTGTTCAGCCTCTCCTCTCGTTTGCTCTTCTTATCTTTGAATTATAAATCACGTTTAATTCTTTTTTTTTCAAGCTGTTTGAAGCTTTTGGAAGTTTCATACTTATTTAGATTTACTTTCACTCATTTATTACATTTTTTTCACGAATTAAAATGCTTGAAAAATCTGGAATAATCCACAGTAAGATAGAAATACTGATACACAATATGGAAATATTTTGTCATTATAATTTGAATTTCAGTGTTAAGAACTATAATTTGCTATAAGTAACAAAAATAAATCAATACAATTTTTCACTAAGGGGCCATTGCCCTTTCAAGTGAAACGAAAAATTGAAAAACATTAATTTATGCAAATAATACAAACAAACACAAAAAAATATATGAAGGTAGCTCGAAGACAAAACAACAGAAACCAAAATTAAGAGAATATTCAAATATTCACAATTTTAAATATTAGTTCGGTTAGTCTTTAAACTTGTTTTATGCTAAATCGCTAAAAATAATTAAATATTGAAATAAAACACCATTGAAATATCTTAACTAACAATGTTTTTTGTCATACTTTTATGTGTAAATAATATAACGTCGATTGGAGACCTTTGTTCCCGGCTAATCCTTGTCTTTAATTATCTTTTCTTAATCTTTTTAACTTTTAAGTTACAGAAAAAGAAAGAACAACAATGTGAAATTTCGGAATATTAAAAAAGGGGTGAATAAAACTTAATGCTTATATAAAACACAAAAAGGATAATATAAAATTATTTCACTTATTTTTATTTCTCCCCCGCTGTATGAAGTACTTTCATCACACATACTGCTTCACATTCATCCATCAGATCGTACTTAAAAAGACTAGAACTATTTATTTTCCGAAAATTAATCTCACACATTTAAGCATTTATTTAATTATCGAATTATTGCGCGGTTATAATAGTAAATAGGAACTAAAGCACACTTCCTATACAAAATATTGAGCTCTAGTCCCTTTGTGTTCCGCAGGTGAAATGATTGATCAAGATTTACTCAATGATCCTATCTTTGGATTAGTGAGCAAGGTGCATAATCAATCTAGACTTATTCCCCATAAACTCGTCATTTAATTAAGTAGGGATAATTAATCAGAGACTAAGCTCGTGTTAAACGAAACTCACTAACTAATACAATCAGTTATAGATTTCGGCCTTTTGCATTTCTTGTATTGAGTTTCGTTATGAAACGAGGGATTAATGTAATTGTTCAAATCTAAGGGTATTAAAATGTTTTTATTCAGTTGTAGATTTATTTCATTTTCAATCAGTTGTAAATCTCGGTTCCTTCTTCAACCTTTTGCAATTTCTTAATCAAGTTTTATTTATGAAACTTGACAAAAGATAAATGTATGTTTTTATTAGCATTAGTTCATGTGTTTTATGTTTATAAAAATCAGCGACTGTGTGTAATATTATTTTGAAAATTCCCATCATTTTGTAATGAATGTACAATTGTTGTCAAGTAGAAGCTAAGGTCCCAAAAAAGTTTGTGTTGCCACATTGCTTTTCGAATTTTAAAGAGGTTAACAAAGTTTTTTTCCTACAATTAACATTATAAAGTAGTTAAAGTAGTTACTATCATTTATGGAAAAACAATATTCTATACCAAAATTTGCTAGATTCCAAAAGTAAAGAACTCAAGTAAAAGAAACAAATTATATTATTTAATCAGCAATTTACACTGTTAATAATAACGAAAGATAGATAATAATTTATAAATTTTCATTAAATAAGCGAAGAATCATGAATAAAATCATTATATCTTCATACTCGTTCCTTTCCGCTATGTTCAACCACAGGAGCGGTGGTAATGGTGACAAATGAAAAAATCATAAATTTCATTATCACGATCATGAAAAATCATGAATTTGTATTTTTTATGACTTAGGTAAATGACTAAAAGTGTTTTTAGATAATAAAGACAAAAACTAAAAAAAACCTTATGACCGCTCAAGCGAACGAGCCACGACCATAAATTTGGCACCAATACAAAAGTAAGAGAGGCCTCTAGTGAGCGGTTTAAGAAACAGATCGGGCAATAAATCTAGGGGGGAATTCCTTAAAAAAACGTGAGCGGTTAAATTTGCTCGCGGTTTTATAAAAACCGCATATCATGGGAATTTGGCTTTAGATGGAATAAAAGTTCAACCACTTGGTGTCAAAAGCACAAAATATTCGAGGCCCCAACGAAAGAAGAATTACAATTAGATGATCACCTCAAAAGCATGGATATGAATTAATAAACACCAAAAGAACGAAATCCTATAATTGTGACCATGACCTTTTCAATTGCTACCCGTGTAGACATTAAAAACCTATAGCGGTTTATTGCGCTTTTTTGAAGATTTTATTGGTCAATTAAAAGGGAATCAAAGCCTTTATAGCTCTTTACCTAGACAGCACAAGACTGATTGTAAACACTAATAACCTGATTTGTGAAATCGTACTTCTTTTTTCAAGTCGTCATGAAACACTTTCAATACAACATAGGATCAAAAGATGATGGCGCAGATATTTTTAATGGGTCTTTGTCTCTCAATAACGTTTTAGGTATTGTTATACTACGCATTGTATTCCAGAAAAACTTTTAAAAGAAAGGATTATGGAATTATTTATGTATAAGGGATCTACGACTTAAGATACATAAGTCAATTTATTTTTATAAAAGTACTAATTCGACTCAATCATAAAGAACGGATCTATGGATATATTCTAAAATTGTTTATTTCGACAGGCAATACCTTTTTCATATTTTTATTGCTTTCACGGTGTATTTTCTCCTTTATTGAGGAATTATTACGGCATTGTCATTCTACGTATCCCCTGGTAGCACTAGAAAGATCAATGAAGTACCAACGTTCGTTCACCTTTCAAATTTTTTTTCTGTTTACAGTTAATCTATGTATATTTTCTTTGAAAACTTCCTTTGGGGAAATCAAATGGAAAAGAGATGTGTCAAAATCAATGAAATCATTTTTGTATAAGAAAACATTTTTATTGATTGTTTTTCTTATAAATTGACCTTGAAATGAACTTTCAATAAGTATACTACTATTAATTATAGACAATTTAGCAACACATAATAAATAATATAGCATTGGCTAAAGCTAACTCAACGTCTTAATATTTTGGATTTTGAAGTGCATAGGCCAAAGTTACCCAAATCAAGGAAACTGGCCCGAAATTTCAAAAAAAAATTAAATACTTAAAACTCAAATCCACATTTTGGAAACGGTGTTTATAATAAATTAAAGTTGAACTTGTTAAAAATAATATAAACCACACTGTTAAAAATATCAGTTCAACCTTTCACCAGAAACTGGTTCCAATTTAGCTGCAACCAAGGTTTGGTAACAGGTTTCACCAAGTTTTTGGTTTTTTCTCTAGTGAAAGCACCAATTTTTCGGTATTTTCACTAGTAAAAGCACCGAAAACTTGGTGAAACCTGTTACCAAACTTAGGTTGCAGCTAAATTTGAACCAGTTTCTGGTGAAAGGTTAAAAGTTTTTGGTGAAAGGTTGAACTGTTTTTTTAACAGTGCACTGACCTTGTGAATTTTTGTTTTGGTTAATAACTTTTACTTGCTTTTAAAGAGAAAAACCACTTCATTTAGGCTAAATATACCCCATTTTACGGTAAACAGTCCTTCAGTCAAAAAAAACAGGGCATTTTACACAAAAAGTGGTATGTAAAAATTTCCTTCATACATGGAGGGAGATATGTTACATCACGATAAGTAGGAACCCCCTACCTAGACTCGAAGGTCCCTCCTCGGAGAGGGTCCTTTCTCCACATCTTGGTGGGGAGTCCCTCCTTTTCGTGGTGTAACCTCTCTCCATGTATGAAGGGAATTTCTACACACCACTTTCTGTGTAAAGTGCCGTATTTTTATACAGTTTTGAAAGAATTATCATTACCTACATTTTATATGTCTTTGCAGCCCTGGCCATCGAGCGAATGGAGGCCAGCGAGAACATGCCAGTGGCCGAAGGAACCGAGCTGACGCTGGCCTGCATGATTCGAGGTTCGAGCGACATGAAGGTGGAGTGGTTCAAAGACGGCAACCCCATCCACGTGCACACGGGGGAGAGGAGCATGTTCACCACCATCGTCCCAAAGAACTCGCTGGAGCAGTACACTGCCCTGTTGGGATTCGACAGAGTTGTGAATCTAGATAGTGGTAGGTTGTTTCGATTATTTAATAGGAATCGCTCACATTGTGATTGTATTGTCTTCCAAATAGGGATTATTATGCTTTTTGCTCAAATTGCTAGTGGCATCACCACAGGGTATTTTAAATTAAATTTAATTAAATTTTTAAAAATGCAAAATTTATCAATATTTTCTATAGTGAATATGAAATAAACTTAAATAAATTTTTCAACTTAACAGAGGACTCCTTGAATGTTAGATTTTTAGGCAAAATATTTTAAAATTTAGGGGATAAATAAATGTAGTTCTTGTAAAAAAACCTTCGTTCCCTATTGGAAAAAATTTTTCTGGTATTCCATAAACCAGTATGAATTATACTGGATCCAGTATCATTTATACTGGTTCCAGTTTAATTTATACTGGTTCCAGTATCATTTATACTGGATCCAGTATAATTCATACTGGTTTATGGAATACCAGAAAAAAAATGTCCAATAAGGTTGCCTCCGATAATTTAAAATAAATCTTAAGACAGTTCGTCCACACATACTTTACCTAAACTAGATTAACTTTTCCTGCGTGAAAGTATTATTACCATTAAAAGAAGCTCCTTCTAATCTCCCTCTCTTCCCCAACCAGGCGTCTTCACCTGCCAGGTAACGGACTGGGGCTTCGTCCGCAACAGCAGCTTCTACGTGGCCGTCCAACACGCCCCTCAGCCCCAAGTGAGCCCCATGACGGCGGTCATCCCCTCGGGCTCTCCCCTGGTGGTCACTTGCCTTTCGCGCGACGACATCTACAAGAAGTTCGGCTACACCTGGCTCAAGAACGGGCGCGTGCTCAACCCCAGCGGGGAGCCCGAGCTCGTGGAGGACCTCTTCCCTGCAGGGAGTAGAATACTCCTGAGGGAGTCTATGCACTCGGCGGCCTACTCCTGTATCATTACAGGTGATGCGGGGTCGACCAGGAAGGACAGTATCATCACCGTCGTTGACAAAGACCGTGAGTTTTGGAGTTTTCGATACCTTTGTAGTAGCTACTGCTTGAATGTGTTGGGACACGGCTTACTAGTTACTACTACAGGCTGACCTAGTTTTGAATTATTTAAAACTTTTGACAACTTTTCCCGCTAGGATCGCCACATACCGGGTCTATAACGTCCTAACCAATAGGATAAACACACTGGCAAATAAGGAAAAACAAAAACGTGTTTTCAAGACGTGACTGTTGGCCATTAAGCCCCACCTTCAACTCTGTGGATTTGCTTTGCTAGATGTTAACTATTGCCATCTACATTTTTGAAGATTTCCGCATCTCGGTCAGCCTGTAGTAGTATCTTGTAAGCCGTGGTTGGGATTACAAGAGGTTATTGTAGACAGCAACTTAAGTTGAACCTACTACGTCAGTAACAAACAAAGTAGTTCCCATCGCGGTGTCTGAATTTCGAGTGAAACAAAGAACGTCAATCTTAAAATATGATTATTTCGGTAAACCCATGTATAAATAGTCTTTTTATCACAATTCGCGTATTGAAATTCCTCCTATCCTATCAACCCAACAGGCTTTGTGTTTACTAATTTTCTCCTTCCGCGTAGAGATGTACTGGGTTCAGGAAATTTTGCTGTGAAGTCTAGTAGCTACTGCTTGAATGTGTTGGGATTACAAGAGGCTAGCTCCAAGGAAGAACTTTAAGCAGAGTCTGCTCTGATTGGTTGGTTGAAATTACTCTTGGAAAATATAAGATTTTTAAATAAAATAATAACCGGGAAGAAACCAGCTCCGGAACAGAACCCAGGAGCTACTGCATGTTAGGAAAGCCTTCTACCATTGCTCCAGTGGAGATTCAGTAGCCTTAACATCTTCCTTATTGGGTTAACTTTTGACACAGGAGCAATGTTGAGGATTGCTAAAAGTTCCCCTTTGTCGCTAGCCTCTTTTCTTGGGTTTGAGACAGTTCAATGCGAAATAAGTCGTACCATCCATAAGTCGTTATCCATCCTTTATTAAGAGTTAATCTGTGCAGAAAAAAAAATTTCAATCTGTCTAACCCCAGTAGTATTGTCAACTCCCCAGGTCAGTAAATACTAGCCTTTGTCAAAACGACCACTTTGAAATATCGGGCTATTTTAAGAGTTTTGTACCTGCTTTTCCACATTTGTTCGGTACTCATACACTGTTAGAAATTTCCCAGTAAAAACGGTCAAATAACAATATATTTACTGATTATTTTACCGTTTTCAGACAAAACAGTAGAATAACCATTAAAAAGATTACATTCAACTGTAAGGAATAAATACTTTAAGTTAAACCTTTTAATGTCTTTTCCAAGCACATTTTTTTAACTCTCAACTCAATGTTTTGAATGTTTTTGCTAAAAGTAAAAGTTCTTGTTTTCACATGTCTATTTTTTGTGTTATCCCTGAAAAAAAAACATTTTGGAATATGTCCTATAGGTTCCGTACCAACATGCCTAGCTGAAGATTACTTAAAGGTGAGGTGGACAAAAACAGCTTACAATACAGAAAATATTCAACTCTGTCCTACAGGATACACAGGTAACACTCACGTACTTTATTTCAAAGCTCATATTATTAACAGTGAACTTTTAATTTCAATCACTGCTCATAAAATTTATCTTATTATATGATACCTCCAAACCGTACTATAAGATTCCTTCTCATTCTTAACGTATCTTTAAATTTTAAGTTAAGTTTTCCCCCATGCTTTCAAACTTATGACAGTTTATAAAACCTCCGAATAAAATATAATGTAGTAAGCGCATGTTTATTTCCGTATTTTTCAGGAGACGTACGCAGAAAATGCAGTCCGAATCCTAATGGCCAAGGAGCGGTGTGGGAAGAGCCAGACTTCTCCGGGTGCTTTTCAGGCCCTTTTACCAGCTTGAAAAAGAAGGTAAAAACTCTCGGCTTTCATTTAATGACCCAAGCGGGAATCCTTCAGGGTTCTCACGCCCTGTATAACAAGTTTCAGTATACCTACGTTCAATTTTACAAAATAAAACTCGCCTCTTCTTTTTGAAGTGGATATACATCGTTGCTCTCAAGTTTTGATACTGATAGTTAAGAAAATGGAGGAGAAAAATCGGATAAAAAACTTTTTTTGCCATTTTTAAAAACCAAGTAGCATTTTTCATCAGACGCGGATCATCGTTTGGCGTTCAGAAAAGAAGAAAAATTGAGTCGTAATCATTACTGGTGATCATAATTTTAATGCTTATCTGTGATCATTATTTCTGATTTTTATATATATTTTGCTCCGCCGACATACTGGCCTAGTGGTTAGAGTATCTGTCTGCGAGGCCGTTCTTCTGAGGTTTGAATCCCCGTTTGTCATGGATGTTAGTTTCTATCCTTTGTGTGATGAATGAATGTGGCCCCCCCCTGTAAAAAGGGGTTGTGCGAGCGAATGAGTGTGTGTGGCCCGGGTAACAGTACCTCGGCTCCGGTCCACAGGTGCTCGCTGGGTAACGCTAAGTAGGTACTTTTTAGGCAGTTTAGTGGCCAAGGATAATGTCCAGTAGTACCCGCCCATTGGAAATATATATATTTTGCTCCAAGAAATAAAAATAATATATTTCTCTTATGTAATGGTACTTATCCAGGGCTAGTGAAAATGCATCTCAGTAGAATTAACCTGGATTTAATGCTATATGACAAGCGACTAGTTAGTGCAGAGAACCTAACATTACAATTTTAATCTAATTTATCATAAGATTTTTTAGCCTTAACGTTGAATAAAATTATTACTACCGAGATTCGAACCGAGACACTATGGCATACGAAACAAACTCTTTCCCAAAGAAGGCACATTCCGACTTATCACAATTTGTGTTTAAATCATCAGGAATCTTCCAAAGTGAAATGTGTGAGTTCACTCTTTACTCCTTCACTTTGCTATGGAAACTAGCGATTCACAGGAGGGAATGATTCGGTGGAAGAACAGTGAAACAGAAACATTGTGAATGAGCCTTGATCCACACATGAACCTTCATTCCATAGAAAATGACTTGAAATGAAAATGAATGATATATAACTTAGAATATTAAAATGCAAATCCAGCATTTTAATTGGCTGGTGGTACTGTAAGCGTGTGCAGTAGGGTGTATCGAAAAAAAACCCTTTTTCGATTTTGATGACGTAATAGTGCGGAAAAGTTGTCTAAGGTGCCAGAGAGCACCTGTGAATTTTTTCAGAATTTTTGGATAATTTCTTAAGGTGCCACATTGGCCCTGAAGTTCCCCATGTTAATCCAATGGGGCGCGCCGCCAAAAAGGCCCAAAATCGGTTTTTCGCCCCTCATTTCTACCCTAATCACACGACGAATGTCTCGTCTCGAGTTATGGACTCTATATGATGTATGCTACCCTAAAAAACTTGAATAATAACTTAAATCGCTATATTATGTTGATTGTGGGCTCTGATTTGAACGAGGAAATACGCGATTTTCGACGAAATTTGAGCATACAAAAAAACGTAATATAGATATTTAGGCTATTATTCAAGTTTTGTCGGATAGCCTAGATCATATAGAGTCCATAACTCGAGACGAGACATTCGTCGTGTGATTAGGGTAGAAATGAGGGGCGAAAAACCGATTTTCGGCCTTTTTGGCGGCGCGCCCCATTGGATTAACATGGGGAACTTCAGGGCCACCTTAAGAAGTTATCCAAAAATTCTGAAAAAATTCACAGGTACTCTCTGGCACCTTCGACAACTTTTCCGCACTATTACGTCATCAAAATCGAAAAAAGTTTTTTTCGATACACCCTAGTGTGTAGGGTTCCCGCGGGTCAGGGAAAACCTGGGAAATTCAGGGATTTTAAATTTCACCTAAAAAGTCAGGGAATAGTCAGTGGAATTTTCTAATTTTGTCCAAAAACCCCTGGAAAATCAATCATAAAAATACCTCGAAAATGAAAATTTTTGATGCTGAGTATCAATTTCTGCTCTAGTAACAAAAGTGAAAAATAGTAAATTTATTGAAAATTATTATATGTTCAAAAATGCGAGAAGTATCCGAGAAATGCCGTGAATTGCTAGGGTTTTTTTTCTTTAAAATTGACCTGGAAGGGAATCAAGGAATTTTATTAACACTGGGAACACTGTGTTACGTTCCAACTATTCGCTTCTCTACTCTATTCCTTTTGAACTAATGGCGCCTGAAGAATAGTGCTTTCCCCCTTGCTAAAAGCGTAACCATGGCTACGCTCTTCGCGCGGCCAATAGTAAGCCTTCTCTTCGTCGATGTGAAGTTGATAGTTGCCATGGTTACTGATATGGTGGTGGGGAGGAAATATTTTCGGGCGCCAGTTCAAATCAACAGAGTATAACGTATCGGGGGTGTTAGCTGTGAAGTGATGTAGAAAAGATTTTAAAATTTGCCGTTGCGTTTGTTTCACTCCAGGTGGACAGTCTGCGCCTGGGGTACCTGATAAGTGACACGGCGGCTCTTCTGACTCGTCTGAAGCGGTACCTTATGTCCAAGAAACTGAAGCTCCATTTCTGCGAGGGGGAGCCCATAGTGGATATGCTGCAGGACATCAATGGCATAAAGCATGGGGATAAGAGGAACCAAGA
Source organism: Tetragnatha versicolor (assembly GCA_024610705.1). Classification (NCBI taxonomy): domain Eukaryota; kingdom Metazoa; phylum Arthropoda; class Arachnida; order Araneae; family Tetragnathidae; genus Tetragnatha; species Tetragnatha versicolor. The sequence continues at coordinate 11,065,517 of JANDEH010000017.1, read as the reverse complement.
TGGCTGGACGGTAAGAGAAAGCATTTTTAATTAGCTTGTTGTAATACAGGGTGAACCAAAAGTCTCGCCCTCTTTTTAAAAACCAATAAAAACAGATAAAAGTTGTTGCTACATCCATCTGAGTGACACAAAATTTTCGTACACAAATTTTTGAAATGAGTTTGGAATTTCGTTCTCGAAATTTTTTATCCACGAAATTTTGAAAGAAATCTGATTTCAATACGGCGCATGAAAGTAGGGATCTCAAATGTTTCTTTTCCCGAGAGAAATCAAAATATCGTGGTGCCATCTATATTTACAATTTCGTGAACAACTGATTTTTAAAAATTTTTTTACGAAAACTTTTTGAGTCACCTATACAGATTAGAGAGCCGATATACGAAAGAGAGACGACAACTCGCTTAAAAGCGTCTCTGCGCATCCAATTCTGTCCAAACTGTATCATGCCGCCCCACGCTAATCCTATGGAGGGAAACCGTGGCGCACAGAAAACCTGCGCGCGCTATACTGAGTTGTCGCCTCTCTTTCGCATACAGGCTCTCTAATACAGATGTGTCAAAATATCATTAAAACTTTGCATTTAATTTTCTTTCGACACAACGAATATTCCTTTAATATATCTCTGAAATATGCTCTTTAAATAAACGTTAGAGTTCTGACGAATTGATAGAATAACTTTATTAAAAAAATATATAAATCCACTAAATTCGATGTCTTTAATATATTTTGAAGTATGCATTTAGTGGCTATTCCCATTATATCTAGCATATTTTTTCCAATCAAATTAATCAAAAATAAATATTTTTGAATGCTGGTAAAAAAATAAGAGATTGTACAAAAATTTTTCATGTTTATTTATTAGAGGGAAAAATTAATTTCTAATGAATTCTTAAACTGAAAGTATCTCCATGATTGAATTACACATTTTTCATAAGAAAATTTAATGACTTTGAAGAGGAAAAAGATATTAACCATCCAAGTAGTAGTAGTAAAAACTGAAAGCGACAGATAATTATAATTTAAATTACTTAAGAATATTTTTAGCTGGACATCTATCTCCCTGCTTTTAATTACGAGGTTTTTAATTAAATTTTGTATTTGACTCACAGAATATCAACTTTTGTCCTGTAATTTCTTTAATTGAATCTTCTAAATGTACCCCTGTAGAGGGTTCTTGTTACACGATAATGATCTTCTTTCACCGTTAAAAAAAATCGTCTTTTTATACACTTACTTAATTTTCTGTTGTTCCTGACTTAAATTTTCCGTTTGCCTGAAAATAGTTCCTTTTACATGAATTTGAATGTTTTACAGTGTAGTTATCCATATCGTATTGATGCTAAAAGAAACAGTTATTTACTTTAGTGTATGTTTTAATACTTTCAGTGGCTATAAATTTTAATCTGCTTATGATAGATACTCTTTCAATGGGTGCATTATTCTTTTGTATTAATCTGATTTTATTTATTTTAATTTGCTATTTTACAATTTATAAAATATTTTTTAGACGTTCCTTGACATTGCATCTGCATTACTGGAGTCTCCCGTTTTAATAAGAAAGCAACAAGTAAGATTGATATTTTGTATAGTTAGACCTAAATACTCCCTTAATAAATCGTATTGTTTCGTATATTGAAAAATATCTAATACTATAGTAACTTGGTTTTTACAACGTTTTTATTAGGTCAGTTTCAATCTTGTCTTTAAAAACGTTGTTTTTTAAAAAAATGTTTTTATTTCATTAATTATTTTAAAATATCTTTATACAATTTCTATTTTTTTTCAGAAATTAGTACAGCTCCATGAACTAATGTTTAGTTATGGTTTTCAATACGCCAATAAAACAAATGAAGTCTCTTATGAGCTATTTGAGAGAAAAGCTTTAGGTAAGCCTTCTTTTTTAAATTCTAGTTATACTCAGTTGCAACTTAACTTGAGCCTGTAGAAATATGCTGAGAGCAACCAAAGAAAGTAGTTCCCCGCGAGGTGTCTGAATTTCTAGTGAAATTTAGAGCTTCAATTTTGAATAATGATTAGTTTTTTAAATCCATCACGTATATTAAGCATCTTTTCATCCCGATATGCATAAAATGTTCAGTATTATTATTTTTTAAAGTGTCGAAACGCGTAGTAGTACAACTCGCTCTCAAATTCGCCAGCCAATAAGAGCTTCTCGCAACCCAGCAGGCTTTCTGTTTACTCAGATTTTCTTCCGCGTGTCCATGACGTCAGGCTCAACTTAAGTTGCATTCTAGTATAGAAAATTTTATCTTGAAAGTGAGCAAATTTTGAAAATGCACTCATTTTCTAGTTGTTTTTTATGCTGCTTAGTTTCTAATATTAATCTATATAATGATTACTCTTTCATAGAAATAATTTTAGTTGTACTTATTGCTTTTAACCGAACCTTCTAAAAGTTTTAAATTTATTTGACCAAGAAGTTTGAAAGTAGGGCTCGACCGATGGCACTTTTTTGGCCGATGGGCCGATGCCGATTGTTCGAAAATTTCCATCGGAAAGCCGATGGCCGATGGGTCTTTACGAGGCCGATTGCCGATGCTAAAGGCCGATGGTAAATATTACATTAAACTAATTTAGTCCAGTAAATCTAACGAAAAAAAAAGGAAAAAGGGGTAAAACTAGTAAAAATTTCATCATTAGTTTTTAACGGTTTTCACTTGAGAATGATGTTTATAGACTATTTTTCACTGCTGCTGATACGAATATTCTATTTAAATTTTTTAAGATTGAAATATCAATTCAAATTTGTTTCAAAAATTTGACAACCATCGGCCAAACATCGGCATTTAGATGATTTTTTAGGCCGATGGACCGATTTTTTCAAATTTTAGCATCGGCCGCCGATGTCAATGCTGATGGCTATTTTTTCAAACAATCGGCGCCGATACATCGGCCAAGCCGATGCATCGGTCGAGCCCTATTTGAAAGTATTTTTTAAACATATCTTAAGTGACTTCATGTAAAATTCTAGTGTTAATTAACAAGCATCAATCTTTTAGAGATGTGTAAAAGCTGTAGTTGTTTACTAAATAAGTTTAATAACTTTTCAAGTTCTGTACCTTTAATAATAATTCATGAAACAACCTTAACCCTTTCAATACGGCGAGGCATAATATGCTATCTCATCAATAAATTTAAACATCGGCTTGTAATGTTGCCATGGATAATTGCAGTGAATTTTTTTTAATCTTAATGTGTTCAGAATGGCTTAAAACCTCCAAAATCATTTACCTTTCAAATCCCTAAATTTTAAGTTATTTTCAATTAAAAATAGCTTTTTTTTTTCGTCTGATCTGAAACAGCTTTTGACGCTGAATGTGCCTTGCTCCCGCTTGTTGCTATCGTCCCTCTTTGAAAAACTAGAAAGACTGAATTCTAGTTTTTTTACATCCTAGCGTTTCGATGAAAACGATGTTTCCCATATTTCCAAGAGGACATGTGACGTCCCATTATTAGGAGCTTTCTGAATTAAAATATGTCATAATTACCTTAAAAAAAAGTTTGTGGGAAAAGACAATCGTGTTTTTGGAACCATGAGGTAATTTTTAGTAAATTAAAATTGAATATTTAGAATTTTAAGAGATGCTGCAATTCTCCATTGTAACATCATTGCAGTTGTTGAAACGTCGTTATAGGATCGTTTATGCGTTTCTTTTAAACCTTAGACAGCAAAGTTATTTCATCGTAACGATAAACTGTTCCCGGTATGAGGCGCACTGAACTGATTTTTGTGCCTTATACAGGGTGTTTCAAATAAGTGTTTCAAAAATTCATGGAGGGGTAAAACACACCCAGACTACTCAGAATCACATAGAGCAATGGGGTCGGAAATGCATGCCTAATGAGCTAGGGGTTCTTATAAGCGGGTATGGTAAATTGTATAATTCCCTGTGAAAATTGACATATAAACTTTTGAGAAAGAGTTAAAACCATCCATTCAGGTACTATGTATTCCATAAAACCAATTTCAGCTCATAAACTGGTTTTTATGCAAAAAATGCAGGAATGAGGAAGTTGCACGATTTTTTTTAATCGTTTCTTCATGCAAAAATAAGCAACTACCCAAAATTTGAGGCCGATCGAGAAATTTTTGGACAAGAAAAAAAATTAACAAATATCCCCTTTTTCAAAGCGCGCGAAAACGCTTAGAGTTTGGGATGTGACGTCATCGTACAGTGACCATTGTTGGAAAGCAGCGGAATTGATGGTAGGATTGTAGACGTCATCGTACGGTGTTTTCACTTAAGTGTTTTCATCAGTCACATGTTTTTTCTCTACTTTTAAATTAAAATATTTAATTACTAACTTGTACATTTTTTTTGAAAAATTGACTATATATTTCATTTAACCATACAAAAAACCATACGGAAAACTTGAATGTTTATGAAAATCTGACACATGCAACTCCCTTATTGAACGATTTTGCTTGTTTAAATTCAATCATAAAAGGTTACGAGTCAATTCACACCGTGGATTAAACAACCTCCCAAGCCGGCTTATGAAAACCCCTAAGGTTGCTGGGGGTGTATTTCCAACTATTCCTTCCTATTCCTATGTTATTCTGAGTCGTATAGATGTGCCCCTCCTAGAAGTTATCAAACACTTGTCTGAAACACCCTGTTGAAAGGGTTAAACACACAGAAGAAACTTAGTAATAAATGTACTTATTCTTTGATCTAGCCGTACAGTTAGGAAAGATCACAGACATGGCGAAACCACTTCTCCTGCCTTCCAAGAGATTCTCCGCAATCAGTAAATTTTCTGAACACCCTCCTCTTCAGTACAACTGGATGACAAACTCGGTTGAACTGGATTTCAGCGAAATTTACACGGACGAAATTGAAGGTAATATTCTTTTGGCTAATTTTCGTTTAATTTTTATTTTTCACAGAAGCTTTTATACACAAAATCTAAAAAGCGTAGAAAATGAGATAGTTCTTATCAAGATGTCGTCAAAAAATCCAATTTTTTAACGATGAAAATTTTTATTTTTATTTTAAAATTTTAAGTAAATTTTCTTAATGATTCTATTGTTTTGCTTATTTTGGCTGTATATTGGATTGTACTACACGCTTATAGTATATGCATCTACAGAATATAATAATAATCTACTTATTCCATAACCATTCCCATTCCATTTTTTTATTTAACCGATAAATTAAGCGAATCCTTTAGTTTAAATTTTAAAAAAACAGCTGAATTAATATATTTCTGTTCGTATTACAAAAATGTAAAGCATACAGAAATTTTCTAAAATTAAACGTAGTTTTCTTTACAGTGAAATAAATAATATATCCCCAATTTTCTCTACAAATAAATTTGTATCTCTGATACATTCCATGCTTACTCTCGTAGATTTATCATACTGAATGAAAAATATAGAAAAGAGGTTTATATGAAATAAGATTGAATTCATCCCATCCCAGATTCTAAATCCTGTTATTTTTCATAGCATTTGGAAATTCATGCACGCACCACTGCTTTAAGATCGTAAAATGACTTTTATATCGCATTCAAACTCACCATATATGTTCTAAGATGAATTCAAACATAATTCAAAATATATTTCTCTCGTAGTTAGAATAAGTAGATCTTCCTTATCCCAAAAAAGTTGCTATTTGATCCAAGCAAAATTCTCAGCTATTAATAAAATGTACCCACCTCAATAATAAATTTACTTGACACATACCTTTATAACTTTTTACACGTATTTCAATTCCTGCACTCCCAAATATGTAACAAAAATTTACGCTGTAATGCAAGTATATTTACGTTATTGGAATTTATTTCAGTTTTCTGCCAACTGTTGTAATATTTAAATACAGATATTCGCACAGTTTTTTTTTCTTCCTAAATTTCGTTGTAAGTTGTAAAATGTTTCATATTATATTTATCAAGCGAGGCAAGACGTAGCCTTAAGACAGAGAAGTAAACCTTGCAATTTGCATTTCAGCAATGCACAATGCTATTTCAATGGGTAAAACGGGGTCAAAAAAGGCGCCGAAAATGGGGAAGGAGTCGTTCGATTTTAAAATCCTTTCTTAGTGCGAGTCTAATAGCTGAGAGGAACTTTTCTGTCAAATTACAAGCCTCTCTGGGTCCAATAGTTTTTGAGATTTCATGACGAGTGTGAGTGAGTGAGTCAGTGGTATTTGGATTTTATAGTTATAGATAATCTGTTATTTTTCAGCAAACATAACAGCATCAGTAGTAGCAGTATTTTATAGGAATCTTTCATCACATCTACCAAAACGGTTTTTCTCCAAAAAAGGGTGAGTAGTTTGGAAAAAGTTATAAAATTAATACATGCATTGAATGACTGATGCATAGGATTATGTAGTTATTTTATTATGTAAATTTACATTATCATTCTCAATTATAATTAAGGAAATATTTTTTTAAATTAATGAAAGTCCCCCGTAAAAAATTATTTTAAGAATAATGAAAGATCAGTATTATTCAAATTTTTATGGTTAATGTTTTTAAGTCCCCCGTTAGTCGTATTTAATATCTACAACACCTCTTCTTTTTTTAATTTGTCTCTTTAAAATTTTAAGACCTTTCTTAATCTTAAAAGTAATAATATCTTCAACTTTTTTTATAGCATCAGAAATATACCTGTTTCTTTAATAATTCCTTACAGTATATTTCTAATGTAATAATCTTATATAATGTGCGAAATTCAATTCGTTACTTTGACTAGGATAGCTGATGTTGAGTACCAGTTGATATCCAGTCTGGTTGGCGTCCAAGTGAACGGAGACTTGCCCGAAGAGAACATCAGTGTTCGAGTATCATTAACGAGCTTCAACCACACTGAGACGGTAAGAAAATACATCTCTGTCCTGTATATATGCATTATACTAATAAGATGTTTTGTACGCCTCCCGCGTAACCTTTGAAACAAGCATTTTCTCATCATAAGGCTAAGCGCGCACTAGAGACTACTGTCACGGCGACTATAAACACTAGGTCACTCGAGAGCAATGCATCTCTATAGCGAGATTTTTGGCAAACGGCCAAGAGTCTCGTCACCTAATGCGCACGCTCTAGCTTCTTGCAATAGCCAGGGTGGTAATTTTGTCTCTGTCGCCGTGACAAAAGTATCTAGTGTGGGCTTAGCCTTAGGGTGCATCTAGAGATCTTTTCCCGTTGATTGTCAAGAGTGAAAGATTTATGAGGAGGGGAGCATCTTTTGTCCGCTAATTGAACGAGGAAAGACTCGATTTTCGACGAAATTTGAGCCCTCAGAAAAAAACGCAATATAGAGATTTAGGCTGTTATTCAAGTTTTGTCGGGTAGCATACATCATAAAGGGTCCATAACTCTAGTGAAGACATTCGTTGTGTGATTGGAGTAGGAATGAGGGGTGAAAAAACAATTTTCGGCCTTTTTGGCTTGCGAGTTCCATAGGATAACATGTCGAACCTTCAGGGCCAATGCGGCACTTCAAGATATTATCCGAAAATTCTGAAAAAAATCAAAGGTACGAAAATTATTAGTAACGTTCCGCATAAATTCCAGTAGCGTTCCTGCTTTTTCTGAGTTTATACAGCAGTTTAACACTTTCCGGAAAATTCTGGTTTTCATTTCTGAAACGTTTCTGAATCCTTGCGGACAGGCAACCATTGTTTGTTTTTGTTTCCACGCTCACCACTAAAAGAGTCAAATCATTTAGATCAGGTGTAAAAACCGACTGATGATTCTAAAACTTCCATTTGCAAGATCGGAGGTGGAGGCCGCTTTCAGCGGCCAGGTACTCCATAAATTCGCATATCATCATCGATTCTAACACTTAGGAAGTATAACCTTCGTAGATCGGCACCTCCCGTGGTTCATAATATACCACATCATTTTGTATACTTGTAGAAACATGAAAGAACAAGACATATCTGCGATACGCATAGCTTTCTGGTTTTTCTGCGGAATATTTCAGTATTTTACAGAAACGTTACTGGTATTTTCAAGGAACATTACTTTAAAAGAATGGGCAGCTCAGCTGCCCAGTTTTTTTAAGTAAAGTTTCAGAATTTTTTTCTTACAGTGTACTACTCTCTGCCAGCTTAGATACCAACGCATCATCGAAATCCAAAGAAAAAAAACTTTTTTTTTTCGATACACCCTATTAAACATGCTAAGTTAAATATCTTACTGATATAAATGTAAAAAAGCTTTTTTTTTCTGATGAACTTATGCTTACAAATGTGTTTTAACTAATTGTAGGATAAAAGTCTTGGGTGGAACATATCTTGTGGAGTGGCTGAATTTAGGCATGGGTGAGTACAATAGTATAAAAGGCATTGTTCACCTAGATTTTGATAAACATGTTATGACTGCCAAATATAGAACATGAGAATCAAATTAATGTAATATAAAAACTTTATTTTCTAATAAATTTAATAAACTTCAAATACAGGAATATAAATCTGCGAGTTTAGAATCTCTAGTATCCAAGAAAAATTAAAATAAGTTCTTTAAAAATTCATTAGGTATATACTCGTTTATTTTTGTAAAACTAATGCATCCAACTTAAGAAATTATATTCATAGTTTAAATTAAAACATATCGATTCCTCTTCATTCACAACAATAGAAAATGTAAATATGTGTCTCCATGTAAAATTTAAGAACTTAATAACTCCTATCTTTATAATTTTTGGAGGGATTTATTTTTTAAATATTTAAATATTTTCAACTTAGTAATAAAAAGAGGTATAAGAAATATTTTTTCAAACCTGATAAAAAGAAGGTTATTAAAACTATAAAATAGGATGTGTTCTTTTCTACTCTTTGCTTAAACATTTTAAGCAACAAAAAAATTTTTTTAAACGCAATTTATGTGGAACAAATCTCTCTATATTAAAAAAAAAGTAACAGTGACCGCCGCCGCCGCCGTCACCGCCGCTGATTTTGAAAATTTTATTTTTGAACACTTTGAACTATCACTACGCAAAAACTATTTAAAGGAATATTATGAAATTTTGACCATTGGTAGACAAATGTATGAGGGTCATTTCAGTTTCCAGACCTAATTAATTAAATAATTAGTTCTGGAGTTATTTAATGTCAAAGTCGAAAATTATTTTTTTCGGCTGCGAGTTCGCCCCCAGAAAAATCTATTTACAGCAGAAACATGATTTTTTGCAGACACATACTCTTAGGTATGAAGTTTTGCACCTCGTCGCCCTTTTTTCGAATTTCGAATTATCTTTGGAGTAATTAAATTCTAAAGTTTCGAAATTTTTTACTCTTTTTCAGTTTTTTCGTTATAATAGAAAAACTAATCACAGTAGAAATATGATATTTTAAACACGCATACAATTATTTTTTATAGAAAGATTGGCGTTTCGTTTTTTAGAAAATTCGAATTAGTTTTAGAATTATTAAGATACCAAGCTCAATTTTTTCTTCTCTTTCTGGTCGTTCACTAGAGAAACAGGCGATTATTTTTAAGAGCCTGTTTCTTATTCCCAATGATTCACTAGATACACACGTGCATTTTATAAATTTAAAAGTTTTTTTAATGGCATGTGTTTTTTCTCTAAGATGGTTGATGATATTTAGTAGACTTGCTGGATATTTTTGCAAACATTTCGGTTAAATTATTGGTAAACTAAAAAGGAATATTTTAGTAACAGTTTTATTTTGATATTTTTGTAGTAATGGTTTAAGTTATTGATAAGTTAGAGAGATAAAAGGTTTCGATTTTAAATGATCATTAACTAAGCAGACAAGTTTCAGGTTTTACTGGATAGTTGAGATGAAACAAGCGAGCTCTGCTCGCTAAGATCGCGAAGCGATCTTCAAAGAACTGCGAAGCAGTTCCGGGGGTTGGTGAGCGATAGCGAGCAGGGGGCAGAGCCCCCTAGTCCTTTAAAAAATAAAAACGTCTTTGTGTGAACTTCGTTGAATCATCCATAATCTCTCTATATTAAAAAAAAAAAGTAACAGTGACCGCCGCCGTCACCGCCGCTGATTTTGAAAATTTTATTTTTGAACACTTTGAACTATCACTACGCAAAAACTATTTGAGGGATTATAATGAAATTTTGACCATTGGTAGACAAATGTATGAGGGTCATTTCAGTTTCCAGACCTAATTAATTAGATAATTAGTTCTGGAGTTATTTAATGTCAAAGTCTAAAATTATTTTTTTCGGCTGCGAGTTCGCCCCCAAATCTATTTACAGCATAAACATGATTTTTTGCAGACACATACTCTTAGGTATGAAGTTTTGCACCTCGTCGCCCTTTTTTCGAATTTCGAATTATTTTTGGAGTAATTAAATTCTTAAGTTTCGAAATTTTTTACCCTTTTTCGGTTTTTTCGTTATAACAGAAAAACTAATTACAGTAGAACTATGATATTTTAAACACACATACAATTATTTTTTATAAAACGATTGGCATTTCGTTTTTTTTAAAATTCGAATTATTTTTAGAATTATTAAGATTCAAAGTTTCAATTTTTTCATCTCTTTCTGGTCGTTCACTAGAGAAACAGCCGATTTTTATGCGAGTCTGATTTCTTTTATTTCCGACGATTCACTAGGTACACGTGCATTTTATAAATTTAAAAGATTTTAAGGGCATGCTTTTTTTCTCTAAGATGGTTGATGATAATCAGTAGACTTGCTGGATATTTTTTTAAAAATATTTCGATTAAATTATTGACAAGTTAAAACAAGGATATTTTAGTTCCAGTTTTATTTTGATATTTTTGTAGTAATGGTCCGAATTAAGTTATTTATTAGAGAGATAAAAAGTTTTGATATTAAATGATCAATAACTAAGGAGACAAGTTCCAAGTTTTACTGGATAGTTAAAATGAAACAAGCGAGCTCTGCTCGCTAAGATCGCGAAGCGATCTTCAAAGAACTGCGAAGCAGTTCCAGGGGTTTGTGAGCGATAGCGAGCAGGGGGCAGAGCCCCCTAGTTTCATTAAAATAAAAACTTCATAAGTTTTAAAAAAGTATTAATGTTTGTGCATTAAAAAGGTAATGATGTGAAACTTTTAACTGTCAAAGACCACACACATTTAAAACAAATGTTATTAGGCTGAATGAAAACCTTGAGTGTTTTTCTGCTAACTATTTTTAAGTACATTTCCATTGATTTTTTATTTCTTTTGCATATTTACGTTAAAAAAAGAAATGAAGGGTTTTAAAGAGAATATGAGAGTAAGAAAGTAAATTACATTTTATGGCATTGACATTTTATCATTTCAGGGTATTACATTTTACCACTAATGATTGTCATTTGATATGGAACATGGGAAACAATAGCATATGCCAATGTCAACGTCTGGGCACTTATGCCTTGTTGCTGACTCACTATGCTCTTCCAGTAAGTTTCTGTTCTTGGTTAACTTAGTAATAAAGAAATTAATTCAGTTCTAAATTACAAGTAGTATTTTATATTATGGTATTATTTAAATTTAACTTATAGTAATTACATTATGAACTATTCATAAAATTGACGTTTTTCAATTTGAAATATGCTTCCATATAGAATTCTGAATGTAATTTTGTTTTTTGAACTTTAAAATCAAATTCTCTCATTTAAAGAGAGAAGTAGTAATTTTACTTGAGTTAAAAATAAAATATGGACGCATGAAAATTGCTCTTTTACTAAAATGTTTAAAAAAATCCACTTTGCATGCATGAGCGCACCGTGAAGTTAAATAATTACGTTTTTATAGAGTATGACGAAACATTTTTCGAATAATAAAAGTCGTCGTACAGTTCATTGGGAATTCTTTATGTACCCCACACAGCAAAAAAAATATGGCTGTGCAGAGTTCGAGTGGATTTGTACTTTGTATATTATTCAACTGAAAAATACGCATATAAATCAATCGCCCTCTTCTTTTTTTTAGGATGAAAATCACGTTGAAATGAGCTTTGATGCTATAGCGGGTTCAGGTTGCGCCATATGTGCCTTTCTCTTAACTATCACAATAATGATTCTCGTTTCCCTTTGGAGGTAAGAAATTAATGCACAACATTTCGTATAAAATATTTTTATGCCCACTTAGGGGTATCAAATAATCTATAAGTAATGATATTATTTCTCAGAAGTAATTTATTTTAACAATTCACGTCAATGTGGAACCTTTTGAACTACGATTAATTAATCACAATATGAATTCTTTAAATAATTCGTAAATAAAAAAATTAAACTTAGCCGTTTCTAAGTGCCTAAACAAACACAAAATTCATTCATTACAGGAAAATAAGAGGAGCAGTCACAGCTCTCAAACTACAAGTCTGTGTTGCCTTACTGGGAGCTTTTGGAATATTTTTTATCAGTTTCCTCAGGCCACTTTCAGAGGTAAATTAACTGGTATTCTGAAAATGTCATTCATTTTTTTATCATGTTAAATATATTCACCTTATATACTTTTATTGGCACTTTGATTATAATATGTGTCTCTCTCTCTCTCTCTCGCCATTATTCAAATTGTGATACTGTCCACAGGATTTTTTTCCGTATACCGTACCCTTGATTCAGTTTTTTCTACTGGCTGCCTTTTCTTTACAACTTTGCTTAGCATTGGTTGTTTACATCCAGAATGTTGATCTGAAGAACGTACAGTATTCTTTTACCAAGATTTCAGCTCTTGGATGGGGTAAGAAAATTGAGTATTATTACAACTTTGAATCCTTTTTGATAAATGTAGTTTTCTAAATCTTTGATACTCATCAACAAGTAACTTCGAAAAAATAAAATTATCGATTGTTTAAACTTTGAAATGTAAAATCACCGAACATAACAGATAGAAAAAAATTAATTAGTTGTCTTATCTCATATTTTACAACTGTGCGAGATTTGGAAGATCAATTTACCATTATAAAATTGATCTTATCAAAGAAATCTTTATTTTTTTGTATTTCAAGGTAAAATTATTAGAAATGGGTAAGACTTTTCCCTTCAATTGGGGTATATTAACTTAACTTATGATGTGGATCTTTATATACATTTTATGTGTAACTATAAAGAAACTACGCATAACTCAATTAAAAAGTTTTAACCTTTGTAAATAGATAAGAAACTGGATGAATAAAAATATTTCCTAATTTCAAAAGCTCATTTTATTATTTTACTATAGCATCGAATACCGAACATAATAAGCTATAAGTTGAAATAAAGATTTTTAAACGTTGTTCTTATAAGCTTTTTTTTTCATTTAGCTATTCCTGTGATAATAGTGGGTGCCACGTTGGTAGCCCAAAGTTTAGAAGGTTATGAACACGACGGGTAAGAATTATTTTTTATAGCATTTACCTTTATCATCTAAATCTAAAGCCTACCGGCATAAAATTGTGTAAAATTAAACATGGAGCGAGAATTAAGTGAAGGGTATATGAACTTAAATCACTGAAGCAAGAAAATGTCTATTTTAACGGACGGCATCGAAGATTTCAATCATACATGCTAACTTTTCTCAAAAACTGTAACTGGTGACTAAATTCATATTATGTTTATTTCTCACATTTCAGAAAACCTCTTTCCTCTGGATAAAATACGAATAAGAATGAAAGTAGGGCAAACATTCTAAAAGGGATGCAAAGATTTTATTTGAAAACGTAGTTTACTAATTTCATATTTTACTAAACCGCCCAAGATTGCCATTAAATCTTATGGAAAATATAGGGCGTCTATACTTCTATTCATTTTGAATTGTCGCCTGAGTACATTTCCTTCTCCGACCACTGAATCGGTAACCATGGCAACTATGAATGTCAATGTGGCTAAGAAGGCTGACTATTGGCTGCGCAAAGAGCGTAACCATGGTTACCCTTTTACCCAGGGGGAAAGCACTATTTCTCAGGCGCCTATTCAAAATGAACAGAGTATAGGACCGAAAGAGTTAAATAAAAAGTTTCATGGAACATATATTCACCAGTAAAAGTTTTTGAAAAAGAAGTTATAAGTTTAGTTAGTTATACAATGCGTTGCTCAAGATGGTGGTCGAATTTCACAGTTGCTTTAACTTGCTTATTGAGTTTCAATTGACAAGGTCTTCTCCTTGGAGCTCCTATACTCCTTGTAATTAGAATAGGCGGCTTTGTCACCATGGCAACGCAATAAAAATGCAATGGGAAATGACTAATAGTGAGCCGCCGATTCAAATTACACAGACTATAGCTCCATGTAATTAAATAGAACAGTAGAGTAGTTAAAACATTAGTTTTAAAAGAGGAGTAACGGATTATTTTAGTTCAATTTAAAAGTATAATCCTCTTATAGTTTAATTAGCATAGCCAAGTGTTAGAACATTGCAAGAAATTCGCTGTGTGGTACAAGTACTCCACATTTGCATTTTTGAAATTGTAATGCACTTAAAATAGTACAAATTTATACCTTTAGTATTCAAAATTTATTCATCATGCATTTTCCTTTAAAAAAAATTTTTAACACTTATAAATTCGGTTATAAATTCTTAACTTGGTGTTTTTATTTCAGATGGTGGTTAACATTAGGCTCAAATTTTTTTTATGCTTATACATCTTCTATTCTAATTTTAACAATGGTAAGTTGGGTTTTTTTTAATAATTCTTGAATTCAAGTGAGTGTTACTTCCATATAAGCAGAAAATTATACCAATTGGAAACTTTATGCTTTCTTTCCAGTTCCAAACTATGTTATTTGTTATTGTAAAGACAGAAATTCAGAACTATGGCAAAGTTGCTGATTTTCTTCAAAGTAAAAAGAACAGAGTTAGCAATAATAGGTAAAAAAAACTTTCTGATTACATTACAAGACGATGATTTCTTTTAAATATCATCTAGTATTTAAAAATATTCAATCTCTTTCTTAAATTGGCATTAAAAAGTTTGCATACTTTCATTCAATTTAATCATTTTAATCTCAGGATCTCTTCGTATTTAGGTATCTCATTTTTGTTATAAGTATTCAAAACTTATTTTTAGTTGATAACTTTTTACAAAGGTTTAACCTTGTAAATGTTACGTTGCTCACAAAAACACACTTTTTTCGATTTCTCATAAAAACTTAAATTTTGAATATTTTTTCATGAAATTTCTACAGTATAAAGATTATTGTGTAGCTATTATAAGATTGCAGTCATATAAGTAATCTAATCCACCATTTTTTTAAACCAAGAAAAAACTTTATTTTTTTAAGTTTTTTAATTAGTTTGCATGACTTGCAGGCAAGATAATTTCTTAAATACTCAACTTATAACCCTAATTTTTGTATCAAACTAAATCATATGAATGTAATAATACTATCACCTTTGGATTTTTGTAAAATATTGTTTATAAATATATTTTTTGAATGAAAACTTCGTAAACATTAAGTTTTTGAAATAATAACTTGCATTATGGATCAAAAATGAAAAATAAAAGTCAAATAGACTTATCCAAGGGTCATAGTATTAATACATTAATATGCTTTAGTTTGATATAAAAATTAGGGTTATAAGTTGAGTATTAGGGTTAAGTTGAGTATAAATTATCTGGCCGGCACATCATGCAAACTAATTTAAAAACTTAAAAAATCCGCAAAGTTTTTTCCTGGTTTAAAAAAATGGTGTGTTATATTACTTATATGACTGCAATCTTATAAAAGCCACACATTAATCTCTAGAACTGTAGAAATTTCATGTAAAAATATTCAAAATTTAAGTTTTTATGGGAAATCGTAATAGGTGTGGTTTTGTGACTATCTATCCTATGTACTATCTATCCTATGTATATTCAAAATATACTTTCGACCTTTTTCCATGGCATTAATGTAAAATAAAAATATAAACATATTAAATGACATATTTCTAATCATTTTACTTCTTTTGCATTTCAGAATTTCTGTACTACATAGATCACTTTTTCTTACAAGTACACTTTTATTTCTATCCATGGCCAGCATCTTATATGTCAACTACGAGAAAACAGTTTATGAATATTTGTTTGCGTTAAGTTCTGTGATTGTAGTAAGTGCGAAAATCTAATATTTATCCTTTTAAGAAGTGAATAGATTAAATTTTGTAATAATTAATTTCAAAATATCTTAACAATTTATGTTTATTTCAGGGTTTGGTAGTTTTAATGAGTTATACGTTCTGTAGTGAAAGGGTAAGTATCGCATATTTTCTATCTGCTTTTTAAAGTAATTTCCTTTAAGAATACACTTTATTAAAATATACTAAACTAACTTTAAATCTTTTTTTATTCCCAGTCAATAAATTCTGAAAAAGTGCTTCAAAAAGGAATTAGAAAATTTGTAAATTTTTAATACTACTGAAATGTCTTAATAGTGGTTTTAAAATTGCTGTAAAAAAGTTGCTAACATACATGATGCTGAAAGTCCTATTACTTAATACAAAATTTCTTAAAGATAACTTTACTTTAGACGCTTTTTTGAAGCAATTTTGCAGCTGGTGTTTTGGTGGTTTGCTAAAAAGTATTTCAAGTATAGAGATCGTTATAACTACTTTTAATAAATATTCTTACTTTTACAAAGTTAATTATTTTCACTTTAAACTGTTTAAATTAAGCATTGTTTTGCATAATTATAATAACAATTCGTTTTATGATTTCAGCATTTTCTGCTTTGCTGTTATAAAGAAAAACATGATCAAATTAGTGAACGGGAGGTAAGAAAAGTCTCATAATTAAATCATATTTCATTTTTGCATCATTTAAAATAGATATTCAAAAACGTATGGTTCCTTTAAATAACTATATATTTTCCCCATAGGATTCTGATATGAGAAGTGGAACAGATTCCTTCAAAAGTATGTAATGATTTTATAATTTTCTAATTTCAGGTTTTAGAGTTATTAGCTGTTTAAAAATGCAGAAAAAACAACTTAACAAAATTTCTTTGAACATTAAAAAAATATATCTAACGAAACAAGAGTGATAGAAGAATGGAACCTGATGTCTATAACTTTATTAGTTCCTCATAAAAAATCATGAACAATATTTGAGAGCAGAGATGGGCGTAATCAAACTACTTTTGTAATCAGATTAATAATCTGATTACTTTTGTAATCATTACATTTGTAATCATTACATTTGTAATCTGATTACTTTTTGCAGTTTTTAATCTAACTACATTTGTAATCATTACATTTGTAATCTGATTACATTTTGAAATTTTCAATCCAACTACATCTGTAATCTGAATGAATGTAATCTGATTACATTTGAAGTTAGATTACATTTTGTAATCTAAATGTCAATGTAATCTGATTACTTTTGTAGTTTGATTACATTTGTAGTTTGATTACATTTTTAGTTTGATTACATTTTTAGTCTAAATACATTTGTAATCTTCAATCCAATTACTCTGGTACCTTTACCGGAAGTGGTCCACAACTTGCCGGAAGTGGTCCATGACTTACAGGAAGTGGTCCACAACTTACCGGAAATGGTCTACAACTTGCCGGAAGTGGTCTGTTTCTTACCGGAAGTGGTCCGTAACCTACGGAAGTGGTCCATAACTTACCGGAAGTGGTCCGTTACTTACCGGAAGTGGTCCGTGACTTATCAAAAGTGGTCCGTGACTTATCAAAAGTGGTCCACAACTTACCGGAAGTGGTACGTGACTTACTGGAAATGGTCTGTTACTTACCGGAAAGGGTCCATGACTTACCGGAAGTGGACCCCAACTTGCCGGAAGTAGTCTGTTACTTACCGGAAGTGGTCCGTAACCTACCGGAAGTTGTCCATGACTTACCGGAAGTGGTCCACAACTTGCCGGAAGTGGTCCGTAACCTACCAGAAGTGGTCCACGACTTTCCAGAAGTGGTCCACAACTTGCCGGAAGTGGTATGTTACTTACCGGAAGTGGTCCATGACTTACCGGAAGTGGACCCCAACTTGCCGGAAGTAGCCTGTTACTTAACGGAAGTGGTCCGTAACCTACCGGAAGTGGTCCATGATTTACCGGAAGTGGTCCACAACTTGCCGGAAGTGGTCTGTTACTTACCGAAAGTTGTCCGTAACCTACCAGAACTGGGTCAATGACTTACCGGAAGTGGTCCACAACTTGCCGGAAGTGATCTGTTACGAACCGGAAGTGGTCCGTAACCTACCAGAAGTGGTCCATGACTTACCGGAAGTGGTCCACAAATTGTCGGTAAGTTTCGTAGCACTTCCGGGAAGTTGTGGACCACTTCCGGTCAGTTGTGTACCACTTTCGGTCAGTTGTAGACCACTTCCGATCTGTTTTGGACCACTTCTGGTAAGCCGCGGACAACTTCCGGGAAGATAAGAACTATGCCTATTAAGCTGCGTACCGTTTCCGGTAAGTTTCAGAGCACTTCCGGTCAATTGTGAACCATTTCCGGTCAGATGTGAACCACTTCCGGTCAGTTGAGGACCCTTTTCGGTCAGTTGCGGGCCACTTCTGGTCAATTGGGAACCACTTCCGGTCAGTTGTTGACTACTTCCGGTAAGTTGTGGACCACTTCCGGTGAGCCGTGGACAACTTCCAGGAAGTTACGAACCACTTCTTTTAAGTTGCGGACCATTTCCGGTAAAATGTGGACCATATCCGGTCAGTTGTGGACCACTTCCGGTAAGTTTCGGACCACTTCCGATCAGTTTTGGACCACTTCCGGGGAGTCGCGGACAACTTCTATTAAGTGGCGGACCGTTTCCGGTAAGTTGGGAACCATTTCCGGAAAGTTTCGGAGCACTTCCGGGAAGTTACGAACCTCTATTTTTAAGTTGCGGACCGTTTCCGGCAAGTTGTGGACTACTTCCGGGAAGTTTCGGAGCACTTCCAGTGAGTTGTTGACCACTTCCAGTCAGTTTTGGACCACTTCCGGTCAATTTTGGAGCACTTCCGGTCAATTTTGGACCATTTCCTGTCAGTTGTGGACCACTTCCTGTATGTGGCGGAACAACAATACACCCTATTCGCACCCTACCATTATCAATCCGAAAAAGTAATCAAGATATGTTATATTAGATTACAATTGTAATCTGTAATCAGATTAACGATTACAAAATGTAATCTGTAATCAGATTACATTTGTATAAAAGTAATCAGATTACAAATGTAATCAGATTACATTTGTGCAAAAGTAATCAGATTACAAATGTAATCAGATTACATTTGTGCAAAAGTAATCAGATTACAAATGTAATCAGATTACATTTGTGAAAAAGTAATCAGATTACAAATGTAATCAGATTACATTTGTAATCGTAATCGTTAATCATTAATCTGATTACATTTTGCCCATCTCTGTTTGAGAGTTTAATCTTTGGTTTTTTAGTTGTTTTGTAAAAAAGTCATCCATTTTTTTTTCAAACTTAAGTGCAATGCGGGAGCCTAAGATATTATCCAATCGAAAAAAATATTTTACACCGTCCTTATGGACCCAAGTGGCACCCTTTCCGTGCTATTAGAACATAAATAAAGTGAATACGCTGGAACATAAATATAGTGTGAGAAAACTCCAGCTCTCAAGCGTCGCCTCCAACCGTGGACCGGTTTCACCCTTGTTCGGGCTCATCAGCACGGTATAGGAAGGTAACGCAAGAGAGCGGAGGGAGAGCTTTTACTCTAGCCGACTATAACAGAAAAAGTGGTGACTATTGACTAGTCCTCCACTATCTGCCGGAATGAACTGCGCATTCCATAGAACAGATTTAATTCCCGAAAGGACACAGGTCTGACGCTTGAGAGCTGGAGTTTTCTCACATATTCCTCTAACCAGAGGTAGTGGTAAAATACTCCCTTTTCATAAATATAGTGTGTTTTCGGCCCACCCTAATGCCCACTGAATACATGTGTTTTCATTCTTTTTAGTGTGTTCTCGTTCCCTACGATAAAACTGACAATAGGCTGCTTGAAGTAGCCAAATTAAGTGGTAAAAATGTGTTTGTGATCGTGTCCCTCGTACAACTTCTTTTCAATAGTCTTTTGCATTGCAACCCCACTCTCAGGGATCACCTGAAGTCTCCATCAATTCAAAACCACTCCAGTAAGGGGGTCTTAGGGTTCTCCCCCGGAAAATATTTTATTTTTAGCACGAAATAAGTGAATTTAAGCACTTTTAATAGTCACCTTTCTGGATCCGCCACGAAGTTTAAATGGCAAAATATGCTCAATTCTCATCGCCCCCTTACCGCTCAAAAAAGTCACACCGCCCCCTACTGCCTAATATGAGTTCACCACCCCTCAGCATGGGGGGGGTGGTATAACGCCCCCGTTGAGAATCACTGGTCTAGTTAGCATCACGCTGTTAACAAAAACGCCCCCTTTTAAAAACATACTTTATGTGTGAGTAAAGATACTGAAATACTGTTTAAGGTAAATCCAAAGAATCCGGGCCCTGCACCAAAAAAAGCGTTAAATAGTAGATTTTGTCAATCCAATTCTTTATAAATTAAATATCTTACTCGCCGACCGTGTAAAAAGAAATACGGCACTTAAATCAAGAAGCGGTGGTTAGAAATAAGGAAGTTGCATGTGTCAGATTTTCAAAAACAAACAAGTGCTCCGAATGGTTTTTTGTATGGTAAAATGAAATATCTAGTCGGTTTTTCAAAAAAATTTACAGGTTATTAAATATTTCAATTTAAAAGCCGAGAAAAAAACACGTGACTGAAAACGTTTATTGTTTAAACTGTAGGATGACGTCAACAATAATACCATCAACTCCATTGCTTTTCAACAATGCCTATTGTAAGATGACGTCACATCCAAACTCTTGGCGTTTTCGCTCGCGCGCTTTTAAAAAGGGGATTTTTGTTAATTTTTTTGGCAATCAAAAAATTTCTCGATCGGCCTTAAATTTTTGGTAGTTGCTTATTTTTGCAAGAAGAATCGATTAAAAAAAATCATGCAACTTCCTCATTGCCTCCATACATGGAGAGATGTTACTCCAAGATAAGGAGAGACTCCCCACCTAGACTGGGAGGAAGGTTCCTCCGTAGTGAAACCTCCTTACCTGGACCTTCCTCCCAGTCTAGGTGGGGAGTCCCTCCTTATCGCGGAGTAACATCTCTCCATGTATGGAGGCAATTTCTATCCACCGCTTCCTGAGTAAAATGCCGTATTTCTTTTTACAATGAATAAAGGCATTGGCAACCCCAAATTTCGCCAAAAATTCGCCTATGCTCGGATTCCTTCGATTTATACCTACTGTTCGATAATAAGACTCGGTCTTCAACTGTCGATTTCTTCTGTCTAGGTTTCCTCAAACCCGAGATAGTGGACGACACTTACTCGCGCAAGATGCACATCGACGCCGACAAGCGAGCCGAACGCATCAAGCGCATGTACTCCCAGATCGAGAAGGCGTCGCTCTCGGACAGCCACCGCTCCGACCCCGCCTCCGAGCTGCTCCACCCCTTCCCCTCGGACCCGCCCACAGACGACCACGCCCCCATCTTCAAGCCATATCAGCACGCCGGCGTCGTCGAAGGCGACGTCTTCTGCGACCCGCTGGCCGGAGGCGGCGACGGCTACCCCAAGATGCACTGGCGCTACGCCAATCACCCGCATGTGGTGTACGGCTCCTCCCCTCAAGGGCGGGGCGCTGCCAAGAGGCCCCTCCTCCTCGAGTCGGACGTGGACACGCCCAAAGCGGTGGAAGTGGAGGAGGGCGGCGTCAAGAGCTCTTGCTTCATGATGCAGCATACGGATTCCATAGAGACAGTGGTGCACTGCGACGACGCGCCGCTGCGGAACATTACGAAAGACGTCGTCGCGCCGACGACGACGACGCCTCAGGCGTGGAACATGACCAGCGTCTAGCTAAGCGGTTGCTTTTTTTTGTTTGTTGGCTGGTTCACCACTTGGTTGTGTGTCTACAGAAGACATGCCAGCCCATGAGCTTTCAAGCCAGGTCTGGTGTCCCCTTTTGCATTGGTGAGAGTAAAGCGACTTCTCCACTTTTGCGTACAGTTGCGGTACAGTCAGGCCAATGGACGGACCCCGGAACAACCAAATGACGTAATTTTCACGCATTCAAGAACCTCAACCAATACAAGCGCATTCCATCGCCTTAGGGCCTGAACACATAGAACGTCTTAAAACGTCAAACCTTATCAAACGGAGGGGGGTTAAGGAGCGATGTACTAGACCATTCTCCTTTTAGCTCTCCTATAGGAGTTGTCTAGTATATCACCCCCCTCCGTTTGATAAAGATCTTACCGAGCTTCGAAGTTCAGTGTGATCCGGGACTTAGGTACTACATTCCCGCTGTAGCGCAACGCCAAACGCAAAAGTGGAAACGGTCCATGAGGCACTAATTTTAGAAACTTTGAGCAACAAAGAGTAAACTCCAACTTTAGAGTTAGCTCGATGTTGCTAAAAGCGCCTCAATTGCTCATTTCTGTCAGGGTAAAAATGGAGCCTGGTTTTCTAATGTGAAGTGACTGCAAGAGTGACATAACTGTTACGTGTAGGTTTCGAGAGATTTGACAATCACTTAAATCAGAAGCCTGGAGCAATATATATTACATGTTCTGTAGTAACATCGGCATTAGTATTCTCCAGAATTGGTTAAGGAAAACGAAAATCGGGGTTTTTTTAAAAGACTCTTTTCACAATATAACAAAATCCATTGATTTCAGTTCAAATTTATCTTTGAAAGCATAAAAAAACCTTTTTAACTAAGTGAAATTGACTTGAAAATACTTGTTTTTAAAATTTATTCTTCGAGTGGTGATTTTAATCAATCTAAATTATCTTTGTAAAAAAATTCAGGGAAAAAATAGACGTTTTTTATTAGACATACGGAAAATATTCGTCAAAATTTACAAAAACAATTGAAAATTTAGTGTAAAAGGACGAACTTTTTTACGGTATATTTCGTTAGTTGTTAAATTCTAAAACAAACCTACACGTAACACAAACCTACACGTATACAGGGTGATTCTTAAATGGTCCGCCAAACTTTGAGGGGTGATAGTACTCATCAAGACGAACAAGAATTGATGCGGAAAAGGGGGTCGCAGTTACACCGTTAAGGAGCTAGGTCCTAATGTAGTGCGAGAGCGTTACAAAAGGACGATTTGCCAAGGCCCGTTTAACGAAAAAAAACACAATGAAATGAAAAAATTCATTGCATGAGGTACAGCAGTATCCGTACTACTTACATCATAAATTTGATAGAAATTGGACCACTTGCTAAACCGTGGGGTGAGTTTTAAAACGCGCAGTATTAATCTTCTAGTCAAAGAATGGAGTTCCATTAATGGTATTTAGAAAAATGATGATCGGGGAAGGAATTTTCAATAATCATACATTGATCATTGAAACTGTATGATCATTGAAAATTCCTTCCCCGATCATCATTTTTCAAAATAGCATTACACTAATGTAAAGGAACTCCATTCTTCGGCTAAACGATTAATATTGCATGTTTTAAAACTCACCCCACGGTTTAGCAAGTGGTAAATTTCTATCAAATTTATGATGTAAGTAGTAGGGATACTGCTGTACCCCATGCAATAAATTTTTTCATTTCATTGTGTTTTTTTCGTTAAACGGGCCTTGGCAAAACGTCCTTTTGTAACGCTCTCGCACTACATTAGGACCTAGCTCTTTAACGGTGTAACTGCGACCCCCCTTTCTATACCAATTCTTGTTCGTCTTGATGAGTACTATCACCCCTCAAAGTTTGGTGGACCATTTCAGAATCACCCTGTATAGAAGGATCTCATTTTTTGGAATTTCTTTACCTGGCACTTCACAGTAGTCAGATTAGCATTGGATGTTGCAGAAGGTCACATCAGACAGACAAATAGTACCAACTTCGCTGAGTGGTGAGCCCGAATAACTCTTTTTCACAGCTTTATTTCACCCGTCATGTGATTTCACTCATTTTGTATCATTTTTAATTTATGCTTTTGAAGAAGTGCTCAAACGGTTTTTTTTTGCCAGTATTATATTGCATGGTTGTGTACAGCGTGTTTCACTGATAATTTCAAGGTAGAGTGCAAGAGTTCCTGACAATATGAAGCCCAGTTCAACTGTGTTACGATTTTTGGAAGTATTTTTTGCGTAGTTTTTGGTACTTTCTTATGTGTGTATATTGTTCTTGATAAGCTTGACGACTGAAAATCCATTCGGTGAATTGCAAAACATTTTATTGCATATCATTCGAGTTTAGTTTTACGATACGTTTACATTGAATGGAGTTTAATTTACACTCGGGTAATACAACTTTATTGCATTTTTTATGAATTTATAACTTGATTAACAGATAAAAAAGATTCAATTAAATTTATCATGTTTCGATGGAAAAAGTATTTAATCGTGTAACGTAAATCTTTCAAACAGAAGTTTTAAACGGAAAATCGTGGGGTTTTAAAGTTATTAACTAATGAATAAAACAATAAACTACCAATTAACTCATTGGTGGTTTAAAAATACTTTTATTTTACTTTTTTACCTCAAATTTTTAAAGTTTCTCTTTCAATTATACTCTATTTAATGTACCGTAAGATTGCCTGAAAATGAAACCTGGTAAAGAAAGAAACATTCTAAACATATTAGGGTATAAAAGAAAAATGAATTTTCTATTAGGAAACTGTCTTTTAAGAATTATTTTTCTTTAATGTACAAAGATAAGTTACCGACTATTAGCATTTGTTGTCCAGACTTCGTCCAATTAAAGCTAAGATTTATGCTTTACCGTTTACCATATCATATAAGCTTAAAAATATTTGAATTCATAACATTTTCTGAGCAAGCCTTAGTTATCTTTTGTCCAAGGAACCAACCTCCTTGAGGAACCAACCCCATTGAAGAGGGAATGATTCCAGTAAACAATAATTGATCACACATTAAAATTTTAGTTCATTGTTCAACTATTAATTTACAAAAGAAGAGCTATGGATTTTTAAACTTTTATTAACATTTATATTTGAAATTCCGAAAAAAACTAAGTAAATTATTCTCTCAGACTAGTTACGAACCAACATGAATGTGTAAATTTCTTAAAAGACATTTTTATTGTCTTTCGAGTTAACAATGGGTATATTTGTTTGGCTCAACTGGTATTTTAAAGATCGTTTTTCTAGATTAATAAGTTGAAAATAGCAATTAGTAAATAGCTCAACTAGACATCGAACTGAAGAATGATATTGTTAATTAATCCATTTATCCTGAATTCTTCCGAAGTCCTCATAGTACTGACAGTGCATTACACTACATTAAAAATACCCCATAAAGTTATCATTCATGTCGTCTTAAACATGCTACCTACACAAACATAAGCGTAAGTTTTAAAGTGTTTACGTTTTCAATTTTTACGGACAAGTTACTTTCATACCAAAATAACTAGCAGTAAGTCTGAAAACAATATTTTAACTGTCCAAGTTTTAGTACAAATTTTTAAACTTAAAAACTTGAAAAATGAAAGTTTTCAAAGAAGGTTCTGAACACTGATACGACTAGATAGTTTTACACTTAAGATTTTTTTTGTTCAAGGTTTGAAAACAAAAACTACATGAAATAAATGAAGTTTTTTTAATATTATGTATCATATGTTTTATCTGTTATTAAAGCATTTTGTTTGGGGTAGTATATGAAATGTCTATTGGCACACGAGTCCGTCCAGTTTTATACTAACTGTAGAAAAATGTATGCTAGATCATTTTGTGAATCGACAGTTCAATAAGTTGCATGTGAAGCTTGGTAATGTCTAATAACAGAACGTGTGTGGTAAATGTTATAAAACTATATATGATTGTATATAAACTAGTCCAATTCATGAATACGTCACATTTATACTATGTATAGTTCATTTGGATAAGCATTTTACACTGACAAAACAAGGATCAAGATTTACGAAGCGAGAGAAGATATATTCGAGCTTAAATCAGTTGTATTATAAGCGGAGTCTTTTAATTCTGTTTATAGGTATTTATTCTATATGTATTACGTGCAATTATATTGATTTGAATTATTTATCTTATGAATTCACGAGGAGATATTATCAGTTATGTTTTCTCTCTGTGAAATTGGGTGAAAGGTTTGTTATGAATTTGTGTAGTTGTACTATTTAGTGTTTTTAAATTATTCCAAATGACTAGTAGGCTAAAAGTTTGTATAAGCATAGCCACCAAATGTAACGGAGTCCCGAAAATACCGGTAAAAATCTGTCAGGAAAATCCGGTCGAAAAACAAAAAAAAACTATAACTTTGCCCATGTAAAGTATTTTTTTTATATTGACCTGATTTTCGTATAACCAATATTACTATTTGATATGAAAATAATTTTTATGTTCTTATAATAAGTGGGGGAAAATAGAACGCTTAGTTTAAATTCTATAAAAAAAGTTTATGTTCATATAAGAGCTAACTATAATGTAATGCAGTTATATTTTTTACCTATTTATATTAATCTGAAAAGAAACACAAACATATAAGAAATGTCGTAAAGGATATTGTTAATTAAGTTTCAGTACAAATCCAATAGAATACTGTAGACTCCTTCGGCTCAAGCCGGTTAAAGAAAATTCGGTTAAAACGAAATATTGAAGGTTAAAAGGAAATTGCATCTGTACTACCCTTTTTCTTAAGATAGATTTTTATTTTATTAACTCTAACTTAAGACTAAAAAATTCACTTTTATACTACTAAAGACGTGAAATTTTACAACTTTCTGTATATTTTTTTTCATTTGTTTCGCTGTGTAGTAGTACTGAAATTAATAAGGCCGGATAAACAAATATCCGGTTAAACGCGCAAGCCGGATAATAGAGAGTCTACCGTACTGATAAATCACCAGTAATATATTTTCGCGGGAAAAGTATTCGAACTTCTAGTCACAAATATTATTCTGTTAAGGGATATTAAATTTTAAACTTGTTGTCAGGAAAAATATTAATTTATTGACTTTGTTTTAATTTCCTGAAGTTCCGACTGATTTGACAGTAATGGATGTACTTATAGATTTCATTCCCAGCAATTTCACTAACAAGATTTTTCACCTTGAGTAGCTTTATATATCTTTGTATTTTACAGAAATTTTATTGTATATTGTGATATGTTCTGATTCTCTATTAAAATTTTGGTTAATGAAAAGCGAATCCGGCCCGCAGATTTTCATCGCCAAATTTGGCGATAACAATTCAATGCTCGGATGCCATCGGTTTTCCACTTGGCGACAAAATAAAATCGCCAAATCCAGCTGTTGGCCGGATTCGCTTCGTTTACTAAAATTTTAAGCCAGTGCAATACCCTTTTACTTTTGAAAAAAAAACTTTTCAACATACGAGATTTTATATTTTCTTGTTTATTTAAAACTGATATTATATTTCATAGCTTTAAAAAAATGCCAACAAAAATGTGATAGATTATTCTTGATTATCTGAATAAATTATAACTAATACTTCGATCTCCTCAAGCATGATGTTAAATGTTATAAAACTCTCCTTGTAAAGGTTTTTTTTATTCGAATCTCTTTCATGATGAGTTCAAATTCAAAATGTTTTTGGTTGGAAAGAAATAGAATTATAAGCCGATGTATATTAGAGCTGTCATCATCACCTAAACTTGTGCATCGTGTTTTTATGTACCACATTAGATTGTCATGTTGTGTAAATAAGAAAACATAAAACACATATTTTTGTTACGAGTGTTTATTTTCATTGTACTTTACATGCTTTTAAAGTGAAATAGACGTCCTTCATTTACGATTATAAGTTACAAATTTGCTCTCCCAAAACTCTTCCAGGGGACAAAAAAAGCTGTCTACGTTTTGAGGGCCCGGAGTAGTCAAAAACAATCCTTTTTCAAACTGAATTTTAATTAATTATAACAACATAAGCTTTATTATCACATAGCATAAGTACAGAAAATACGATACAACATATTCGTCACCAAGGGGACTTTGTCCCGTTCAGGTGACAGATAAATTTGAAATAAATAATGTAATAGATAAACTTTAACTTAATGAAAATAAATTTAAGATAAAAATATATAAACACACACACACTGAAAAGCAATAAGAACTAAAAACAAAACAAAAAACCTTAAAAATTGAAAAAAAGGTAACAAAATTTATAGTCGTACATAAGAAAAAAATTAAATAACTGAAGGCATAACTTTAAATTTGAAAATTTAATAAAAAAATGAAAAGCAAATTGCAATAAAGTAACGCGGGTCTTATTCAATGGTATTTATTAAAGCATTGTTATTATTATTTATTATAGGAGATGGAAAGAACTGCGTGCTTCAGTGAAGGAAAATTTTATGAATAAAATCAAAAATAAGTTGGTGAAATAATCCAGCCGGGTAAATAAGGAAAACAAAAAGATAAATTGCAACCCCTTGCCTTGTGCCATAAAAATCCCCAACCAAACCTTAACATCTGAAAAAGTCGGAAGTGATGATCAAATAACCTGGAGATTCCTAACCTTTCAGGGTACTCATGAAACACTATCATCCAATGGGTTCTGTTACAGCATCCTTTCAATAACTTGTAAAATATTCTGCAGCTAAAACTGTTATTTTCTTATGAAATCTGAAGGGACTGATGTTATTAGCAGAGAATCAGCTGAAGTATATATCTGACCTCTTTTACCAGTATATATCTGACCATTCACCAATTTTATAATTAAGAAAAAAATTTTATCTTCAACACTCTACTTTCAAGGTATAGTCATTCCTTCTGCAACTGGAACAGTTTTGTTAATTGGTTAGCATGCCTCGAAATTTTCTCATTTGTAAAAGTCGCTCAAGAAATTTTAAAAGAATTAGGGAAAAGGTTATATATTTCCTGAAGGGACTGTTATTAGCAGAGGATCAGCTGAAGTACCTATCTGCATAGTCACTAATTTTAAAATTAAGAAAATTATTTTAACTTCAACACTCTACTTTCAAGGTATCTTAATATGTAGGCTGTCAATCCTTTTGCAACTGGAACGGTTTTGTTAATTGGTTAGCATGCCTCGTAATTTTCTCATTTGTAGAAGTTGCTCAAAAAATTTTTAAAGAATTTTCAAGTCCAAACTCAAAGAATTAGGGTAAAGGTATATATTTCATGAAGGGACTGTTATTAGTAGAGCATCAGCTGAAGAATCTTTCTGCATAGTCACCAATTTTAAAATTAAGAAAATTATTTTAACATCGACACTCTACTATCAAGGTATCTTTCTATGTAGGCTATCAATCCTTCTGTAACTGGAACGGTTTTGTTAATTGGTTTGCATGCCTCGTAATTTTCTCATTTGTAGAAGTCGCTCAAGAACTTTTTAAAGAATTTCCAAGTTCAAACTCAAAGAATTGGGAGAAAGGTTATATATTTCCTGAAGGGACTGTTATTAGCAGAGAATCAGCTGAAGTACCTATCTGCATAGTCACCAATTTTAAAATTAAGAAAATTATTTAACATCGACACTCTACTTTGAAGGTATCTTTCTATGTAGGCTATCAATCCTTCTGTAACTGGAATGGTTTTGTTAATTGGTTAGCATGCCCCGTAATTTTCTCATTTGTAGAAGTCGCTCAAGAACTTTTTAAAGAATTTTCAAGTTCAAACTCAAAGAATTGGGAGAAAAGTTATATATTTCCTGAAGGGACTGTTATTAGCAGAGAATCAGCTGAAGTACCTATCTGCATAGTCACCAATTTTAAAATTAAGAAAATTATTTTAACATCGACACTCTACTTTGAAGGTATCTTTCTATGTAGGCTATCAATCCTTCTGTAACTGGAATGGTTTTGTTAATTGGTTAGCATGCCCCGTAATTTTCTCATTTGTAGAAGTCGCTCAAGAACTTTTAAAGAATTTTCAAGTTCAAACTCAAAGAATTGGGAGAAAGGTTATATATTTCCTGAAGGGACTGTTATTAGCAGAGAATCAGGTGAAGTACCTATCTGCATAGTCACCAATTTTAAAATTAAGAAAATTATTTTAACTTCAACACTCTACTTTCAAGGTATCTTAATATGTAGGCTGTCAATCCTTCTGCAACTGGAACGGTTTTGTTATTGGTTAGCATGCCTCATAATTTTCTCATTTGTAGAAGTTGCTCAAAAAATTTTTAAAGAATTTCCAAGTCCAAACTCAAAGAATTAGGGTAAAGGTATATATTTCCTGAAGGGACTGTTATTAGTAGAGCATTAGCTGAAGAATCTTTCTGCATAGTCACCAATTTTAAAATTAAGAAAATTATTTTAGCATCGACACTGTACTTTCAAGGTATCTTTCTATGTAGGCTGTCAATCTTTCTGCAACTGGAACGGTTTTGTTAATTGGTTATCATGCCTCGTAATTTTCTCATTTGTAGAAGTCATCTCAAGAAATTTTTAAAGAATTTCCACGTCCAAACGCAATGAATTAGGGAAAAGGTTGTATATTTCCCTCACACCTAACGGTACATGCGCTGTCAACTCTTCCGAGATCAAATCTGGTGAGGAATTTCACAGTCACCACTTTATAAATTATAAAAATAATTTTAAGTCAGTCGCACCTTCCCATTACAACTAACGAGCGATACCTGCGCTTGATACGAAACATGGCTTCTACTCGGACGTGTGACTCTATGCGTATACCTAACTCCTGGCGTTCACGTATATCTTCAAGGCTTAAGAAAACGTTTTATAGATGCCAAAAATCTTTCTATTTCCATTGGAGTGTAAACCCCGAAAATGAGTTTTATGCTCCACTGCAAATTCACTAATTTTGCTCTACTCATGACTTCACTCACCCGAGTTGCGAGGTCGTATATTCTGTATAACGAGAAGGTATCGTTTGGAGAGATGATTGACTTAAAATATTTTTACTAATTCCTAAAGTGGTGACTGTGAAGTTCCTCTCTCTCTGCAAATTCACTGATTTCCCCCCCGTATACACATCCGAGTTGTGAGGCCTTGTATTTTAAAATGTCTTGGCTCAAAACTCACCACTCAAAAAATTAGGAAAAATTTAACAAGTTAAATGACACTGCAGGGGAAGGGGGTCGGGGTTTGTGGTGGGTTACCTTATTAAATAATTATAAGTTTCTTAATTTCTTCAAACATTCTTTAGTTTCCGTCGGAGACAGAAGGGTTAAAGACTTGGATTATGCAAAATTAATATAAAATTCTTGAAAAAAATAGTATATTTTCAAAGAATTTGACAGGTACGGTTACAGTTAAGAGTTGTAAATGAAAATGTTAATATCCCCCCGTTAAATAGACAGGAATAAATTTATAAATACCCAACTGTATTTATGTCCGAGTGCTATACTCGGGGAGAGGCTCAGACTCGAACCCACGGAGGTTCGATCTGAGGGCCTTTGAGATGGATAATGGTACGTGCGCAAGCACACCAAGCCATCGGTTCCTGCAACCAGTCTGATCTTCTAATTAATTTGAACTTGAAACTTCAGAATTTATAAAAAAAACTTCAAGGACCGAACCGTTTACTGTCAGAACATCATACCAGTGCATTAACCAACCATGCTACGCGTTCCTACAACTGGTAGGTTCTTCTAATTAATTTAAAGTTGATTAATAAATTCGAGAATTAAAAAATTCCGCATGGCGGGGGACGGGATTCGATCCAAGAACCTTTCGACTGCCAACATTACGCTCTAGCACACTAAGCCATCCGTTCACATGTTGCAACGAATTATAAGAACTTCCAATTTTGACATTGAAATCTATTATAAAGAAGCTTAATATCTATTCTCATGATATCACCATCAAGAACCTTACCAGTTTTTTAATTTTATATTTTTACATGATTCCCAGAGTTATATTAACCACTGGCATTGGGGCACTCCTACCCCAAAACAAATCATGTAACACCTTGGTATTTCATTCTACCCTGTCCCTTGGGAGGCTAGATTCTAGATGGACAATTCTTGTCAGTTGGACCAGTAAGTGCGGTCAATCTAACAGCCAGTAACTCAAGTGTATGACCGCATTGACTATAA
Organism: Tetragnatha versicolor; assembly: GCA_024610705.1. Lineage (NCBI taxonomy): Eukaryota > Metazoa > Arthropoda > Arachnida > Araneae > Tetragnathidae > Tetragnatha > Tetragnatha versicolor. The sequence continues at coordinate 11,033,626 of JANDEH010000017.1, read as the reverse complement.
CCAGTAAAATCGATTCGGTCACAGAACAGAGGACAGTGCAGATACGTTATAAAGGAAGGAAAAGTTCTTCACTTTATTTTTTCTAATTTCTTTGAGTGGTGACTCTTGTTTCTACAAAAAACAAATATCACTAGCACTAAACGCACAAGTATACGATAATTTTCCTACAGACATTAACCAAAGATCAGAAGTGCCCGAATCGTTGTATGTCAGTTCATGTACCGTTAGATGCAGGTTGGAAAGGTGCTTGATTCCTAACATTTTTCTTAGTTCTTTGGGTGGTGATAATGTTATGAGCTACGCGACTTGTATGAAATATCACAACCACTAACTGCACAAGTATACGATAACCTTCCTGCAGATATTAACCAAAAATTGGAACCACTTATGCCCAAGAATCGTTATCCGTCAGTTCATGTTCAGCCTCATATAGGTTGGAAAGGTGCTTGATTCATAATAATTTTCTTAGTTCTTTGAGTGGTGATTATGATATGAGCTACTCGACTTGTATGAAATATCGCAAGCACTAACTGCACAAGCATACGATAAACATCCTACACTATTAACCAAAGATCAGAACCACTTTAGTCCCAGAATCGTTGTCTGTCAGTTCATGTTCAGCCTGATATAGGTTGGAAAGGTGCTTGATTCATAATATTTTTCTTAGTTCTTTGAGTGGTGATTATGATATGAGCTACTTGACTTGTATGAAATATCGCAAGCACTAACTGCACAAGCATACGATAAACATCCTACACTATTAACCAAAGATCAGAACCACTTTAGTCCCAGAATCGTTGTCGGTCAGTTCATGTTCAGCCTGATATAGGTTGGAAAGGTGCTTGATTCATAATAATTTTCTTAGTTCTTTGAGTGGTGATTATGATATGAGCTACTCGACTTGTATGAAATATCGCAAGAACTAACTGCACAAGCATACGATGATCTGCGAATTTATGGAGTACCTGGCCGCTGAAAGCGGCCTCCACCTCCGATCTTGCAAGTGGAATTTCTCTGGATAAACTTTGGCACTTCTCAAATCTTGACCATTTCGGTAGGGAGACCTTTTAGTAAAGTAAACTTGCAGCAGATGATACATTGCGAGGTAGAGAAAAATCTATATTACTTTGGGTTTCTTGAGAAGATTAATTTTCATAAGGGATTATACTATATCGAGGTCTCTTTTTGCTTGGTGGTTGAGCTGGATCGAATGCTGGAATTTTCTTTAAGGATATATTCTTATGGTTCTTTATATTTTCAAGGAATTTTACTGTTGCGTTGTAGACATATTCTTTTAAAGTGTGGATGTTGAGAGCTCTTCGGATGTCTTTATTTCTGTGATACCATCTGGCTCTTGTGATTTTTCTCGGCTGCATGTTTTGAAGTGCTTCAAGTTTTTTCCAATTGGTGGGAGAAGTCGCTCCCCATATGGAACAGGCATAAGTGATTGAAGGTCTGAGAATGGATTTGTACATGAGTAATTTGTTGTGTAAAGAAACCTTTGAACTCCGGGCAGTGAGTGGGTGAAAGGTCGCTGACTTTTTCCTAAATTTAGTTTTAAGTTCCTCAATGTGTTTGGAATAATTTAAATTTACATCTAAGGTGACACCTAAATATTTAGTGTGAGAAGACCAATGGATTTGATGGCCATAGAGAGTTAACTGCCTACATTTTTCACGAGAGTGAAAAATCAGAGCGGCCGTTTTATCTACATTCAGTGCAATTTTCCATTTAATCAACCATGTTTCAATTAGTGTAATGTGTTGTTGTATTATGTGCGTTATGGCATTTATATTATTATGCTGAAAAATAATAGCTGTGTCATCAGCAAATAGTGAGAGTTGTGTGTACGTGTTGTGGAATGTCATTTATGTAAATTATGAAAAGTAGGGGTCCCAATTTTGATCCTTGAGGTACTCCAGCTTCAATGTTCTTGATAGTAGAATTGGCTCCAATGACTTGGACAAAAAATTTTCTTTCAAAAAGGTAAGAGTGGATAAGCTTTACGATATAGACAGGAACTGCACAAGCATACGATAAACATCCTACACTTTTAACCAAAGATCAGAACCACTTTAGTCCCAGAATCGTTGTCTGTCAGTTCATGTTTAGCCTGATATAGGTTGGAAAGGTGCTTGATTCATAATATTTTTCTTAGTTCTTTGAGTGGTGATTATGATATGAGCTACGCGACTTGTATGAAATATCGCAAGCACTAACTGCACAAGCATACGATAAACATCCTACACTATTAACCAAAGATCAGAACCACTTTAGTCCCAGAATCGTTGTCTGTCAGTTCATGTTCAGCCTAATATAGGTTGGAAAGGTGCTTGATTCAAAATATTTTTCTTAGTTCTTTGAGTGGTGATTATGATATGAGCTACTCGACTTGTATGAAATATCGCAAGCACTAACTGCACAATCATGCGATAAACATCCTACAGTATAAACCAAAGATCAGAACCACTTTAGTCCCATTATCGTTGTCTGTGAGTTCATGTTCAGCCTGATATAAGATGGAAAGGTGTTTGATTCATAATATGTTTCTTAGTTCTCTGAGTGGTGATTATGTTATGAGTTATTTGGGGGAAAATATCATTTTAGCTACTCGACTTGTAAGAAATATGATCTCCTATTGATATTAATTAACCAAGGATCGGAACCGTTTCTGCCACGAGGAAGACAGTGCAGAACAACATGGGCGTAACCAGGGGGTGCAGGGGGGGCAGCTGCCCACCCCTAAGTCCTGAGTAATTTACTTTTAATTAGGTTAAGGCTCAGTTTTTTACGGTCAAATTTTCAAAATTTTTCTGGGGGTGGGCAGTTAGCACCCCCTTAGTATTTAAAACTTTATTATTCACACTTTTTTTATAATAACTTCATTAAATTCAAAATTCTACTTTAAAATGTTTGTCCAAATTAGGGTTTACGTGTACTAAAAAACAGTTTAAAACCTTGTTCTTAGCGTGAAATTTCCAAAAATTTTCTGGGGGAGAACCCCTAGACCCCCCTTTGAACCTTTATTACTAAACCTTTATACAGGGTGATTCAGAAATAATCATCAATAATTGGGGGGGGAGGTAGAGGGGCTCTAGACAAGTATATTTCGAATAGGGATGGTGGGGCGCAGCCTTACCGTTAAAGAGCTAGGACCTAATGTAGTGCGAGCGCGTTTCAAAAGGCCGTTTTTAGAAGGCCCGTGTGACGAAACAAAACATAATAAAATGAAAAAATCTATTGCATGCGGTAAGGAAGTATCCCTACTACCTACACCATGAATTCGATGGACTTTGAACCACTTTCTAAACCGTGGAGTGAGTTTCAAAAGTGCAATAATAATCTTTTAGTCAAAGAATGGAGTTCCGTTAATGGTATTTAGAAAAATGATGATCGGGGAAGGAATTTTCAATGATCGTAACAGTGATCAATGAAACTGTTTGATCATTGAAAATTCCTTCCCCGATCATCATTTTTCCAAATACCATTAAGGGAACTCCATTGTTTGACTAAGAGATTAATATTGCACGTTTTAAAACTCACCCCACGGTTTAGCAAGTGGTCTAACTTCAATCACATTGAGGATTTAAGTAGTACGGATACCCCTGTACCTCATGCAATAATGTTTTTCTATTTATTAATGTTTGTTTCGTCACACGGGCCTTCTAAAAACGGCCTTTTGAAACGCCCTCGCACTACATTAGGTCCTAGCTCTTTAACGGCAAGGCTGCGCCCTACCATCCCTATTCAATATACTTGTCTAGAGCCCCTCTACCTACCCCCCAATTATTGATGATTATTTCTGAATCACCCTGTATACAGGGTGATTCTGAAATGGACCGCCAAACTTTGAGAGGTGATAGTACTCATCAAGACGAACAAGAATTGGTATAGAAAGGGGGGTCGCAGTTACACCGTTAAAGAGCTAGGTCCTAATGTAGTGCGAGAGCGTTACAAAAGGACGTTTTGCCAAGGCCCGTTTAACGAAAAAAAACATAATGAAATGAAAAAATTTATTGCATGAGGTACAGCAGTATCCGTATTACTTACATCATAAATTTGATAGAAATTGGGCCACTTTCTAAACCGTGGGGTGAGTTTTAAAACGTGCTCTTAGTCAAACAATGGAGTTCCATTAATGGTATTTAGAAAAATGATGATCGGGGAAGGAATTTTCAATGATCAAACAGTTTCAATGATCCATGTTACGATCATTGAAAATTCCTTCCCCGATCATCATTTTTCTAAATACATACCATTAAGGAATGTGATTCTTTGACTAAAAGATTAATATTGCACTTTTGAAACTAACTCCGCGGTTTAGAAAGTGGTTCAATTTCTATCAAATTTATGATGTAAGTAGTACGGATACTGCTGTACCTCATGCAATAAATTTTTTCATTTCATTATGTTTTTTTTTCGTTAAACGGGCCTTGGCAAAAGGTCCTTTTGTAACGCTCTTGCACTACATTAGGACCTAGCTGTTTAACGGTGTAACAGCGACCCCCCTTTCCGCATCAATTCTTGTTCGTCTTGATGAGTACTATCACGCCTCAAAGTTTGGCGGTCCATTTCAGAATCACCCTGTATAAATTCTTCTTGGACACAAATTTTACCTAAAAAAAGTGTTGAAAAACTACATTAAACCTATTAACAGGGATGAAAGAGACCTCATTGTTTCCACGCTACCCATAAAACTTTTACATTAATTCCATTAAAGGTCAAATACCCCTCTCGAAACAATACTGTGGTTACGGCCCTTTCTCACAGGGCTTTAAAATTGTTCTCCATAAACATAAAAAGTCGACCCTGCTTGCCCCCCTAAGTGGAACTCAGGCTACGCCCATGCAGTACAAGTAGAACTCCAAATATTCCCGAACTCCGACTATCCGAATCGTCGATTATCCGAACCCCGCTTTCAGATATTCAAACTTACACTTTTAAACTTCTGTGTTAGTGCTTAAAAAACTAAAAGATTGAAGTTCTTAAAGACAATTAATGAAGACAGCAACATACAAAGATTAAGAAGATGCCGTTTTCAAGTGGTTTTGCAGCAAAGTTCTATGGGAAAACTCTATTTCGGGTCCGATTCTTTATGTAAAAGCTAAGATCTTAGATCAGAGGCTTGGTTTTTCATTCTTAAAAAAACAAGTAATGGCTTGCTAAGAACCTTTATTGACACTTTTTTCGGGGAAGGATTGAATCTGAGACAGTTTATTTTAATGTTGTTGTTGTCGTGTGCCACTTGGAATACCCAAGCTCCACAAGGATTCAAGGCAAAGGGGGGTGCGGCTCCTGAGAAAGTGAGGCCCATAAATGGCAGGAGTCCGACTTCTGCCTCATGAGATGATAGATGATGCCACTATCTATCGCCACCTCCACAATTTTGCCATGCATCTGAAGGGGAGGGAAATAGTCTCCAGACACCTGGACCCAAGGTAAACTGCGCCATGACCGACCTCAGGACTTTCGGACCCACAGATTTAACGAGCACGTACTCCGCATATACTCGATGGGTCTTCAGCGGTGTCGGGAATCGAACCCGGGACCCTCCGATCCCAAGGCCGATGCCTTAACCACTAGGCTCCCCACAGCCAGTTTATTTTAATCACACCTCATTTATAATATACTATACTGGACAGCAATGTTTCCTGACCCTATGACGTCACTACGCTGTGGAAGAAAAACTGAGTGAACAGAAAGCCTGTTGAGTCGCTAAGATGAGCTTCAGTACGCAAATCGTGATAAAAAGACGCTATAATACATGAGTTGAAGGAACTAATCATGCTTAAAAATTGAAGTTCTTAATATCAATCAAAATTCAGACGCAGCGCTGGGAACTTTCTTTCTTTGCTCTCAGTCAGGAACAAGAAACGTTACTGTCTGGGTATAAAGTTGTAAAGAGTGTTTTTTAACTAATCACAATGTAAGCATTAATCTTCCGATATCATTGACCAAAGATCGAAACCATCTTATAAGATGTTATAGTCACTATAGTCACTGGGATAGTTGAAGATGCAGGTACCGTTAGCTTGTTGGAAAGGTGCTTTATTGATTATACAGGGTGTATCTGAAATGTGCAACAAACTTTCAGGGATGATAGTACTCATCAAGACGAACTAGAATCGGTATAGAAAGGGGGGTCCCAGACCAAATCCCAGGGAGTTAAAAATGTAGTGACACCCCAAAAAAATCATTGAAAAATTCAATTTGTAGAAGAACTACTATTGGTAAAAACCTAATCATGGTCTCAAAAATTGTGGTTTAATATGATCTTTAAAATTATCGCAAAAGTCTTCACTTTAAAATTTGTTTTATTACGAAAAAAGTTAAAAAACCACAAAAAAAATTTGAAAATTCTACCAAAACCTCATTTTGTATTTCGAAATCCTTTCTTTTGATTTTAAAATCTGAAAGATTATAGTTGTAAACCCCCTTAAGTCCAAAGTTTGACGTAAAAACAATCAATATTAAACGCTTGAGATTCTGTTAAAGTTCGTTTTTTGGGTGCGCAAACGTGTTTCCTATAGCCGTTTTCAAAACGGCAGTTAGCGGACCCAAAAAACGGACTTAAACCATGCTTTAACAGGTTCTCAAGCATTTAATATTGATGTTTTTACGTGACATTTTTTTCGACTATGATCCTTCATATTATTAAATCAAAAGAAAGGAATAGGAACAACGGGATAGGAAAAATTACGGAGAACACGGGACAGGAAAGGTATCGGAAACACCGGGATAGGTAAAATATCTTAAAACCAAACCTGTATAGGGAAAATTACCGGGAACACCGGGATGGGTAAAATATCAAAAAACCTTGGATAGGAAAATTTACCAGGAACACAGGTATATGAAAAGTGCGCCTGGGATATCGGAATGATAGTGGTAATTGCTCATCTGATTTCCAAAAAGTAGAAATGTATTTTGAGAAAACTTTAAAAAAATTATACACTCAACCCGTTCAAGGTTGAAGAAAAGGTGGACAAGTGGCTATATCAGATAAAATTTAGTAAAAACCGAGTTACTATTTATGTTGGAAAGATAGAATGCTATGTAAGAAAATTATTGAATTTTTCTTTTTCATATCTTTCTCTTCTCTAAAAATATAACATTCAAGATTACATCGTAAAACCTAGAAAAAAACTTTACTCGACGCAACGCATCGGGTTGCTGTTCAGCTAGTATATTGTATAATAATGATTGCATTTGAAAATTATATGCATGATATTTATTCACTCAGGGGCATTTGATATATTTGTGTTTAACAGGGGTTAATCTAAAATCCAATAATTAAATATAGGTCCACAAACGAAATTTCGTTATCCTTCTTTAAAATTAATTAGAAAGAAGTAACAGCAACATTATGGTGGCCCAAAAAACTTTTTTTCAGGTAGAGTTCTGGGCACCCTCTACTTTTTTCGAACAACTAATAGAAGCTCACAACCAAAATTTCAACTCGGTATTCGAATTAGAAGTCGATGACCAAGAGGAGTGAAAAAAACGAAATTCGAATATTTTTATACAAAACAAAAAAAAACATGGATCAAACCCTCTCATTTTGTTCATGATTTTTTTTATAAAAAAAACTACTAACGTTATAGATATAATATTCCAGGTTTTGTTTTTTTATCACCTTTTTTTGTTGTAGTGATTTTCTAAAGTCCAAAGAATTTTTGTAAAGTTGCTTTTCCTGTATTTTTAAACAGCTTATAACTCTAGAATTATACAACTTAAAAACATAAAATTATTCCCATTTTGTTTGTTAATTTTTTGTCTTTGATTTAATGTGAATCATGACCAAAAAGTTCAACCATGATCAAAAAGTTTGTTTTCAAAATTTTAAAAAAAATTTGAAATTGAAAAAAAAATTATGAATTTTTTTTTTGATTTGACATTTTTTGCATGTTTTAAGTCATATGGATACCCTCAAGTGAGTTTATGAATTTTCCATGAGTAAATCGCTCTTGCTGTATAATTTTAGGGATAGTTTATGGACTTACCTAGATTTCAAATATTTTTATTTTTTATACATGATTAAATTTTATTTTCAACTTGAAATTTGGTAGTAATGTTCATTTTAAGAGTTAAAAGGCTTTGGATATTTTCTCAAAAAATTTTTCAAAAAAATTGTTTCATTAAATTTTTTTTTAAATTTTTTTAATTTTGAAAAAAACTTTTTGAAAATAATGTTCATGATGTAGATTAAATCAAAGACAAAAAATTTACATACAAAATGGGAATAATTTCAGGTTTTTTAGTTCTATAGTTATTAGCTGTTTAAAAATGCAGGGAAAACAACTTTACAAAAGTTCGCTGGACGTTAGAAAATTACTACAAACAAAATAACGGTGATAAAAAAACAAAACATGGAACATTATATCTATAACGTTAGTAGTTTCTCATAAAAAATCATGAACAAAATGAGAGGGTTTGATCTTTGGTTTTTTAGTTGTTTTGTATAAAAATCTTCTAATTTGGACTTTTTCACTTCTCTTGGTTATCGCTTTCTAATTAAGGTCACAGAGCCCAAACTTTGTCTGAATAGTTTTCTCTGTAGGTCTAAAAATATTTACAGTATGAATTGCAGCTGCTAATTATGAAAAGTTAAGAGTGTATAAGCTGTATAAGTTTACAAATAGATTCAACAATTTTATTAAAATTCCAACTTGATGTATTCTTTGATGGGTTTGGGAAGGAATAACTTTTCAATCCTTTCGTCACTGATGGTCTGGGTCTTTGTTAATTGTCTTCTAATTTGCACCCTCGCTAAATGTTGCAGAGTGCGAGGTTCTTTCTTCTCGGGAACCTCGAATATGTCGTTTGACTTGACATATTCGGAGCATACATCTTTGAGGCTAAGGGTACGTCTCACATAATATGGCTCTAGAAGTTGGTGCATCTCCTCTTCCGTGATGTACGGGAAGGGCATGGCTCTCCACAAAGCATGGTCTCACGCTTCATGTTGTGAAATCCCCATGGGCGTATGCAGCGAGGGGCAGAGGGGGGCAGCTGCCCCCCCCTAGAAAACTGGATTTTTTTTATTTAATCAGAGTAAAAAGAAAAGGCAAAAATTTCTGACCCAATTTGTGTTTGGGAGTAATTCAAACTACCCCTGTAACTAACTCAAAGGGTCTCAATATGAACTAAAACACTACTTTTGAGGGTCAAATATCGAAATTTTTTCTTGGGGAGAGCCCCCAAACCCCTCTCCAAAATTATGACGCCTTTTACAGTGTCTTTTCCTTGTAAATTCTGCCGCTTAAAAGTTGCTGTTTTCTTTGAGTGTTTCATCAAAGAGGAGGTTTCAAAATGATATATATAAAGCACTATTTTAAAGGGGCAAATATCAAAAATTTTTCTGGTGGAGGACTCCTAGACTTCACGAAATTTTGACGTCTATTTAAAACATTTTTCCCTAGAAACATCGGTTGTTTACAAGAAGCTGTTCAGATGGAACCTAAAGGGTCTCAAAATGGAGCTATAATGCAATTTTTAGAGGCAAATTTTCAAAATTTTTCTGGGGGGCAACCCCCAGACCCCCAGTATTTACTTGAAGTTTGCATTAAAATATTTTTTAAAATTAAGATAGCTTAAATTTAGCATATGTTATTGTAAAGTCATAGTTACGGTCCTGAGACAACCAGAATCACTGAAATCACGGAAATGCAAACCTATCCACCTAAGGGGGCAATATAGTTTTTTGAGTACTCCAAATAAATTTTTTTTCTAAGTTTATGACCTGCCCCCCTCTAAATCAAATCCTGCATACGCCCTTGGAAATCCCACTACAGGATTAATATCTTGGTCAGTAATAAACAGAGACAGGAGCAGCTCCACGGCAAGTTGAAGCCTTAAGTTTCCGTTCTTCGTAATCCTGGAGTCGTCAAATGATACCTTTTCTCCTTTTATCAGAAATCTGAAAGAAAATAAAATAAGTTTGAACACTTCCATCTTTGATAAGACTGTTTGAGAGGGAGTAAAGCTAACAAAGAAATTTTTCCATGCTATAAACTCACAGAATGGACGAAAATCTTATTGGCTTTAGTAGATTAGTCAAATTACTTTACTGTAAAAAGTTAGTTGCAGAATTACAGTAAGAAAGCCGCAAAAATTCTTATAAATTATCACTTTAAAAGCCAAATTCAAACGTACAAATCGCTTAGACCTGGCCACGTGTTCTCTGAATAAATTTAAATCGGCAAATAAAAATAGGTTCATCAAATGCACGCCAAGTACCCAATTGGGAAGTAAACAGTTGTCAAATCTAACAGTTTTGACCATCAGAAAACATAAATAAAGGTCTAAAACAACTACCCTAATAACACAGAAGTCACAGTGACGTCACTACAACGTCACTGAGGGTCACACAAGTCACAGGTCACAGAGTGACTGAAATGCGTCTGCAAAAAGACGTCGCATTGTGACCTCCATCTAATAGAACTTGTGTGAACACTCTGCAACGTCATTGTGACTCCTCGAGGTGACCGTCACCCCTAATTCACCTCGTGACGTCTCTGTGATTTCACAGTGTGACCGATTAGTGACGACATGTTTTAGTAGATTATATTGAGGTATTTCTGATTTCAAGTAAAAAATGCGCATAAAATAGTCTTAAAATACTTAACAATTTCAAACTTGAAGCAATTGTTATTTTCTTTCTAATTTTAGAAAAAATACTTGTTACCAGTATTAAAATCTGTGTCTAAAATATATAAATATCTGTAATAAGTTGAATCTCTAAAGTGGACCTTACGCAGGACCTAGAAACAAACCTTTCCTAGTAGCTCAAGCTATATTTTGAATGCTAAAATATCAAGGTTTTACTAAAAAGGTTCAAATTCAAGTCATTAGGAGACCACTAAAGGTTTTGACTATATACAAGTTAGCACGGCAACTTGTCGAATACCAGTCACTACGACGTCGCAGCCAAGTCATCAAGTGACTGCGACGTCACAATCAGGTCATCAAGTGACGTACACATCGTGACTACTCTGTGAGGCCACATTCGCGTCACGTAGTCACAATCTGGTTGTACTGTGACTTCACAAGGACGTCACGAGTGGTCACAGATTTTGGTCACAAATTGCGGACATTAAGATGTCACTGTGACGTCCTGGTGACTTCACGGTCATGCCCGTGACGCCAAAGTGAAAGTCACAAACGAGTCACATATCGGTCACCTGGCTATTAGGGTATTTTTGATATTTTGAAAATTTTTCAACCATTAGTTATTTTTTAATTATTTTTTAAACGTTGCGCTCTCAAAAAACGGGGCGTGGCTTCGTGTGACGTCAGAAGTGTCTATGTCGCTTGCCGCCAGTAGAGTGCAGTATATTCTCATAGGTTTTGTATGTAAACAAAAGCTGCAGTTCTATAATTAACTTCGTTTTTTAATTAGAATTTTTGCTTAAAACATGGACACGGCTTTTTTAAAGCCCAATCGAACAACCTTTTTTCTGTCACAGTTTTTATTGGAGACGGATTGCATTCGGAAATGGAATGATTATTTAATGACTCATGGTTCATGATTTTTTTATGAGGAGCTAATATAGTTATAAACATAATGTTTTAGGTTCCATTCTTCTATCACCCTTGTTTCGTTAGGTATAATTTTTTAATGGTCAAAGAAATTTTGTAAAGTTGGGTTTTTGTTTGCATTTTTAAGCAGCTAATAACTCTAGAACTATACTAAAAACCTGAAATTAGTTTAATTTTGTTCGTAAATGTTTTGTCTTTGAGTTGATGTGCATCATGACCATCATCTTCAAAAGGTATTTTTCAAAAATTAAAAAAAGCGAAAAAAAATTAAAAACATTTTTTACTGAAAACTTTTTTGAAAAAAATATAAAAAGCCTTTTAACTGTTTAAATGAATATTGCTACCAAATTTCAAGTTGAAAATGAAATTTAATTATGTATAAAAAAATAAAAATAATCTATATTTAGGCAAGTCCCTAAACTATCCCTAAAACTATACAGTAAGCGCGATTCACTCATGGAAAATTTATAAACTAGCTTTAGGGTGTTCATATGACTTAAAACATGCAAAAAATGTCACATTTATTTCAGAAAACACGACAATTAACAGATTCAGTTCAAAATCTTACAGTGCTAGTTCCCAACATTAAGTTAATTCTCTGTGCATGAATTTTACCTGAATATTCCTTAGAAATGTGTTTATATCCATTTTTTTATGTTCTTAAACTTCTAATTTATTTTGATTTTACTTGTTTAAAGTAAAAATAATTAAATAAAACATAAATTTTAGGAATTTTCAGGAGAAATGCAAGCAAATTGAATTAACTTAATGTTGGGAACTATCACTGTAAGATTTTGAACTGAATCTGTTAATTGTCGTGTTTTCTGAAATAAATGTGACATTTTTCGCATGTTTTAAGTCATATGAACACCCTCAAGCTAGTTTATAAATATTCCATGAGTGAATCGCTCTTGCTGTATAATTTTAGGGATAGTTTAGGGACTTAATATCGACCTAAATATCGATTATTTCTATATTTTTATACATGATTAAATTTTATTTTCATATTGAAATTTGGTTGTAATGTTCATTTTAAGAATTAAAAGGCTTTTAATATTAAAAAAACTTTTTTATTAATTTTTTTTTCAATTTTTTTTTAATTTTGAAAAAACTGAAAAATATGGAAATTATGGTCATGATGCACCTCAAATCAAAGATAAAAATTTAAGAACAAAATGGAACTAATTTCAGGTTTTTAAATTGTAGTTCTAGAGTTATTAGCTTTTTAAAAATGCAATAAAAACAACTTAACAAAATTTCTTTGAACTTTAAAAAATTATATCTAACTAAACAAGGGTGATAGAAGAATGGAATCTGAAACATTATGTCTATAACTATATTAGTTCTTCATAAAAAATCATGAACAATATTTGAGAGTTTAATCTTTGGTTCTTTAGTTGTTTTGTAAAAAGTCATCCCTTTTTTCAAACTTTAAGTGCGATGCGGGAGCTGAAGATATTATCCAATCGAAAAAATATTTTACATCGTCCTTAGGGGCCATTCATTAATTACGTAAGGGTCCCGAGAGGGAGGGGGTTGGAAAAATCTCTACATACCCTTACTTGGGGGGTGGGGGGTCAAACTCATTCTTACGTAATATTTTTCCAAGTTAATGTAAAGAAATTCCAATTATTCAAATCAAATTACTACTGAATAACCCCAGAAAAACTTAAAAATGCTGACGATCTCGGTATATTATCGAAGCTTTAACTTTTTGGTTTCAACTTTTTTTTGCGTCAAACTGAGAGTTTTAGTGTAATTGATGCTTTTCTAACATTTTATTATTTTGAAAAACGAAATGGAATCTTACGTAAAGGCGGAAACAGTGGGGGCAGTGTGGGGTGGGTAAGTAGGACCCCTTATTATGATATAAGTGGCTCTAGAGAGAGGGTCCCTTATGCCTTATGTTATATGAACTATTACTGAAGACATGGGCGGATTTCAGGCGGTTATAGGGACAATTTCCCCCAATATTTGAGTAGCAAACAATTAAACCGTGTTTTCTCCAAAAAAAGTTTAAAAAATGAGTTACTGCTATTTTCATGATCTCCACATTAAACTGCACAAAATAATGCTATTATCTTCAACTAAAACAAGTTTTAACTTATTCTAAAACTACTTAGAAAATTGATGTTTCAATCAAAAAGTGTTTCCTCTAGAGCCTGTTTTCAGTCAAACAGCGATTCCTCCAGTCACAGCCAATCATAGCTGTTCTTACTCGTCACGTGACCCACTCATTTGCCAGCGTAAAGTTGGTGATGTAAAAATATTGGTGGGGACTTTTTGATACAAAATCACCTAATGTTTATTTTAAAAATTTACATTGTATATATCAGAAATAAAAAGAATAGTTTTTGAGGAGAGTAGGATTAATTTTTTTCATTAAAAAAGTGTTTTGCCCATGTTGGAAACATTCAAACCATGTTTCTTCCTATGTGTTCGATCAAAACGTGATTTCTCCAAATTTCAAATGCATTTTTTAATAATTAGTTTTAAGTTTTTAGGTAAATTATGACTACAAATCTTCTCAGTTACTCGTTATAGAACTGAACAAACGATAATTAGGTTTTTAAATTAATTATTTTTTAAGTTATTAGTTTTTTGTGTCTCCTGAAAATTTGTATTTGAAGGAGAAAGCATGTTTGATTGTTTCCTCAAATATGTTCACATGTCATAACGAAAAACTATTAAACTAAACAGTAGAGTAAATAAGGGTGCCAGAAGTATCCCCACTCTTCCCTAATTAATTTTATTTCTAGACCCAAAATGTATTTCAAAACATGAATTTAGCAAGCTCATATGAAATAATTCAATAAATATCAATATACTATATCTAACCCTTTTCCAATATGACGGAGATTTATTGTGATGTTATTGACGTAGTGTGAGGCCCAAGGAGTATGTTATTTCTTTACAATGAGTTTCATTACATAAAAAATATTCTTCGTTCGCTAAGTAAATATGATTGTACTCGTGGTTGCTCGATAAATGTACACTAACAGAAACGGTATAAAATTTTGTCATTTGTTCGTTAAATCTGTTTTTATTAGCCAGAAATATTGAGTTTAAGTTAATTATCTAAACTTCTAACTTCAGAGTTAGACTGAAAGGCCGCACACTGCATAATATCAGTTATATTTGAGGGAAATTAATCATTTGCACAATTCAAAAAATAACATAATAATTTTTAACTTCTTAAAACAACAACCAAATAAGTATTCAATCAATGATCTCAAAAGAGATATAGAAAGGAAAATTCGAGGAAAGAGGAGAAATTTAAATATTTTCAGAAATATTATTAAACAGTTGACATAATTGAATTTACATTAAAAACTACTTACTTTGGGTGAAACATGTGTAAGCAGGACAATGTGAAGTAGTCGTAATCGTAGTAATATCCAAAACCTCTCTTGATCAGAATTTCAGCCATTGGCCTTAACCGTCTGAAGTCCTTAAAAAGGAGTTTGCTTTCGTTGACGTGCAAGGCGGAAAATCGATGCTTACTGTCATATAATAGTTTCGCTCTATAATCCTTAAAAGTTTCGGTACTCTCGTATATTTGCAACACAGAGTCAATATCAACGTCTAAAGCTATCGCTGAAACCGACAATAATTTTTGAAATTTCGTAACTTTATCTAGGCAAACTATATTCACTTTTGCCACAAATCGGTTAAACGCGGAGTTTAATTCTACGACCAGTAAAGGAAAGTCAACGAATCCTTTGAAATGTTCTTTTAAAATCCACGCCCAACAACTCAAGCATTCTTCAAAATTGATTTTCACTTCCCAATAGAGCATAACATCTATCATCCGTTTGAAAATTTCGATAGCTTCTGTACGAAGTATACACTTTCTTTTGTTGGTCCAGTTGATATTCACCTTGAGTAAATATTGCGATAGGACAGGAAAGTTCGCATGAAAGCGATCTATCAGATCGAAATATTCCATAACTGAACAACAAGCAAAGGAGGAAGTAAAAACTGAACGCATTTTCCAATACTGGAACGAATGGAATGGTTCCCGACGTTAAAATTGCGAGCTTATATACGGCTGCAGTCTTTGGACGGAATATCGCCAAGCCTCCCCCATTCTAGCAACCCTGTTGACCTTTGTATCCGCCTGCATGCGCCCCCCTGCTGTGTATGGTCCTCTCCCCAATCCTTCCAGAAATGGGTTGCAAGACTCACAAAATGGTTACCGTATTTGGTATTTCGTATTTGGAGAGATATCGAAGACTGAATTATGTTAGAATATTACTCTGTATGCCCCTATACTCCTTGGTATCTGGCAACATGCCTTCAGAAAGAAGTTTCTCTTTCATCTAGTGGCAACACAGTTAGTTTTGTTTATCATGCCGTCGATGTGTTTACTTTTTTAAGTCCGTCTTTCTCTTTGCATATTTATTCAAGATGAAATAAAAATAACTCTTAAATTGATGTTATGAAGTCCTGAGCTACTTATTTCTTATACGTTATCAGCACGAACGCTGAATTAGCAGCGGATTGAAAAGGATTGAAGTGAGCAGGCAGACCGACTGAAGAAGTAAGATCGGCCGCTGCAAACGAAGCCGGAGACTCTTTGAAGAAGTATCCCTTTCTACCGCTTTTTGCTTTGAAGAAGATAAGATGGACGAAGTGAAGATCCCCAAGCTAAACAGCGATAATTACGGCGCGTGGTCAATCCGTACCAAGGCCATTCTTGTCCAGAAGAACTGGTGGGAAGCCGTTGATCCTGGGTATGTCCGTCCCACTAACGAAGAGAAGAAGATCGACGAGAAGGCGCTCACTTATTTATTTCTCATCGTTGAAGACCAGTATTTGGACGACATCACCGACTGTAAAAGTGCAAAGGATGCGTGGTGCATCCTCGAACACATCCACACACGTTTTGGACTCCTGCATACCCTTCAATTAGTAAAGGAACTATTTAATGTGGTATTAAAAGATGAGAGCATTAGCTCTTACCTAAGCCGCATAATTCAGCTCCATAGAAAGGTCAAGGGGAATGGATATGAATTCTCAGACAGGGAGTTGGCCCTCATAATGCTTATGGGACTTCCTAAAGAATATGAGAGCCTGATCCTCAACCTTGAAAGAGATGAAACCAACATCACCACACAGACGGTGAAATCAAGGCTCCTAACTGAGGAGAAAAAGTTGGCGAGATACCTTTCCGATGAGATTCCTGGAAACTCAGGTGAGAGAGCCCTGAAAACCTTCACTAAAAGTTATAGCAATAACCGGCAGAATCCCCAGAAAAATCCTGACCGAAAAACAAAATGCTATGCCTGTGGTGAGTGGGGACATATCTCCAGGAACTGTCCAAATGCACCAGGCAAACCACATGCCAAGAAGGCAACTAAGCCTGACTACCATGCGCTGTGTATCAGTACTGGCACTCTTAAAGATAAAGGTACCTGGTACTTGGATAGTGGTGCCTCTGAGCACATGTGCAGCGACAAGTCCAAATTTCTGAACATTACCCCCCAACATTCCAAGGTTGAAGTAGCCAATAGTGAGAAAATTGATGTTTGTGGGATAGGGGACATAACTTTCACAGCTAACTCAGATAATGGATCGTCCAACCTTTTTCTGTCAAATGTCCTTTATGTACCTGACCTGGATGGAAATCTACTGTCAGTCGGACGGATGGAAGAGATGGGCATGGAGGTCTGTTTCTCATCTGGAAAGGCAGTTGTCAAAAATAAAGAAGAAGTTATCTTGATGGGCTCCAGATATGGAAGGCTGTACAAAGTAGAAGAGGCAGCATGTACACCAAAGGCACTTCTCACCAAGCATGAAAGCCTTATGCACAGGAGATTGGGTCATTTCCATACTGATGCCTTAAAGAACCTTGTTAAAAGGGACCAGACAGATGTGAAGGATGAAACCCCTGAAGAAGGAGACACGTGCACAACCTGTATACTCGGGAAGATGAAGAAAGCCCCATTCCCAAAGAGCAGCTCGGAGAAAGCCTCAAATGTCCTGGAGCTCATCCACAGCGATGTAGTAGGACCCATCAGTCCTACATCCAAGGGTGGCTCCAAATACCTTGTCACCTTCATAGATGACCACTCGAGGTTTATAACAGTAATGCCTATGAAGACCAAGGATGAAGTCCTAGGAAAATTCATTGCATTCAAGGAAAGGGCCGAAAACCTCCATGGAGTCAAAATAAATACCCTAAGAAGCGACAATGGTGGAGAGTATAGAAGCAAGAAGTTCGATGAATTCTGTGCCCAAAACGGGATCAAGAGGGAGTGGACTGTCCCAAGAACACCACAACAAAACGGTGTAGCAGAAAAGGCAAATCATACCCTATTTGACATCACCAGATGCATCCTTCTGGAATCCGGCATCCCAAACTACATGTGGGCAGATGCTGCTCACACTGCCTGTCATCTGAAGAATAAATGTCCATCTAAGGCCATCGAGGGACAAATCCCAGAAGAGTTGTGGTTTAAAAGGCCAGTGAAGATCAATTACCTGAGGGTATTTGGGTGTAAAGCATATGCACACACCGACAAATCCCTCTTAAGAGGGAAATTAGACAAGAGAGCACAAGAATGCATTTTCGTAGGATATGTGGATGGCGTTAAAGGGTACAAATTATGGAACCGTGCCGAAGATAAATTCCTTGTCAGCAGAAGTGTTAAATTTGAGGAAAATGTGTTTCCTGCCAAAATCACAACCACAGATCCAGGTATGCCCCAGCCTCTTAATGAACAGGTGTTGACAATTAGCATGAGTTACAATAAAGAAACTGAAACTCCCGCTGATGAGATGACACCAGTCTGCAACCCACCAGACCAACCAGAAAATGTGGAAAACACAATCCCAGCAGATGATGCAACAAGGACTCAAGATGAAAATCTCGAACCTGATGCAGAAACTCAAGACGAAAATCTTGAACCCGAAGCTGAGACTCAAGATTCAAGTCTCGAACTTGAAGAAGAGATGAACAGGATAGGCACAGGTCCCTCGACACCACTTCAGAGAACCAGGAGGACCCCATCGTATCTAGAAGACTATGTCCTGTATAAGGTAAACAAAACAACCTTAGACTCCAAAGCTGGAAGACAGACGAAGGATCCAGTCACTCTTGAGGAGGCCTTGGCCTCTGAAGATGCAGAGTCGTGGAAAGAAGCGATGACAGAAGAAGTGGGAAACTTGGAAAGAGCGCAGACCTGGCAACTTGTCCCCAAGCCATTAAATGCTAAAATAATTTCATCAAGATGGATATTTCGTCGAAAAAAGGACAACAACGGGAGGATTGTCAAGTACAAGGCTAGATTAGTAGCGAAAGGCTACCAACAGGTAGCTGGAGTGAACTTCTATGAAACATACTCCCCAGTTATCAAACTTAAATCCATCAGGACATTACTTGCTATCGCAGTAGAAGAAGACCTGGACGTCCACCAAATGGACATTACTGCTGCATATCTAAATGGGAACTTGGAAGAGGATGTATTCATGAAGCAGCCTGAAGGGTGTGAGCAAGTTGGCCAAGAACACCTAGTTTGCCACCTAAAAAAGAGTATATATGGACTCAAGCAATCAGGCCGAGTATGGAATTCGTGCCTGGATAATTTCTTGACTTCATATGGTCTCACAAGGGCTGGTGCAGACCCTTGCATCTACCTAAATCACAACAAAGGTATCCTGGTAGGAGTATATGTGGACGATCTCCTCATATTGGGAAAGTTGAAGGCGATCGAAGAATTCAAGGAAGAAATAAAACAGCATTTCAAAGCCAAAGACTTGGGCCCTGCCAGCTACATACTGTCCATGTGCATATCCAGAGAAGAGGATAGATCCATCACAATGGACCAATCAAGTTACATTGGAGAGATATTGGAGACGTTTAAAATGGGGAACTGCAAGGCAGCTTCTACTCCTCTCGACCCAAGCCTCAAATTCTCCCATGTCGACGATGAGGAATGGGAAAGGGTGAAGAACAAGAACCAAGAAATTCACTACAGACAGGCAATCGGAAGTTTCCTCTACCTTTCCAGTGGAACGCGCCCTGATCTGTCATACTCCTCTGCCTACATGAGCCAATTCAATGAGCGCCACACCGACCAGCACTGGAGGGGCATCAAACACATGCTTAGATACCTGAGTGGAACCAGATCCAGAAAACTCAAGTTTCGCAAGACGGGTAAACATCTGCAGACCTTCTCTGATGCCGACTGGGGCGGGGACCGCCTGGACAGAAGGTCCTTCAGCGGATTTGTACTACTGCTTGCTGGAGCTCCTGTCTCCTGGTCCAGCAAGAAGCAACCATGTGTGGCACTGTCATCCACTGAAGCAGAGTATGTTGCAATGTGCCACGCATCTAAGGAAGTATTGTGGTTCCAGGGTCTGCTGAGTGAGATATGCCCTTCATTAATTGAAGATGGTTCCCAGATATTTGTCGATAACCAGGGGGCCATCTTTCTCTCTAAAAACCGAGTAGTATCAGACAGAAGCAAGCATATTGACATAAAGTACTTTTTCCTAAGGGACTTAGTTGACTCTAAAAGACTCAGTTTTAATTATGTTTCCTCTAAGGAAAACATTGCTGATATTTTTACTAAGCAGGTCACCAAAGGAACTATGATAGAACTTTGTCGTCACTTATTATCTGTTGAAGAAAATTAATGGTCATTCATTTAATTTGAATTTTTTTTTTAGTGAAGTGTAATACAGAAGTAGTTAAGCATAACTTCACTATGAAGTTCATAAATTTTTTTTTTCAGTGTTTTTTTTTTTTGAATAGTGTAATGTCACTATTTTTGTATTAAATTGGACATTAACTTTTAAGATAAATTAGTGAAGTATTATACAGAAGTAATTTAGCATAACTTTTCACTATGAAGTTTTTTTTTAGTGTTTATTGTTTTTCTTTAGTGAATGTCAACATGAATGTTTGAAGTATTTCTTCTTGTTGATGTGGTTATCAAGGAGTGTATGGGCAAGGGGGTGTGTTAGAATATTACTCTGTATGCCCCTATACTCCTTGGTATCTGGCAACATGCCTTCTGAAAGAAGTTTCTCTTTCATCTAGTGGCAACACAGTTAGTTTTGTTTATCATGCCGTCGATGTGTTTACTTTTTTAAGTCCGTCTTTCTCTTTGCATATTTATTCAAGATGAAATAAAAATAACTCTTAAATTGATGTTATGAAGTCCTGAGCTACTTATTTCTTATAAATTATTCCAATGTTTTTATCTACACTACCCCTTGCTTGTGGGAAAAAAGTCTTGGTTTCTCTAATTCGATTCGGTTGTATATCTGTAACACTACAGAATTGCCTTTGACATCGACATCCTGTCGAAAAAGGTCACGCCTGTTTTGTTTACCATCCCATTTCCTGCCATATCGGCCAACGATTTTTAACCACGTGTGTAAGGACTTCAATAACCACTAAATATTATTTTTATTTTATTTTATATATTAGTAAAGGACCGATATGGCGAAGTTTTTCCAGAATTACGGGTTCCCATGGTGATTATGGCGTAATTGAGAATTTTTTTAAAACAGAATGGAGCCTACTGGTCCTTAAAGCAAATGACCATGGGCGCCCATACATAAGGGAAGAGGGGCCCCTCTGAAATCCGAAAAATTTACATAAAATCTTCATTTAACCATAATACATAATTTTTATTCAACATTCTATTTTATATTTTCTGCTATATCAATACTTTATTATGATTTTAAGCTAATTCAAAAGCAATATGAAAATTGTTTCTAACATTTCATAGACTGAAACATTGCCATATCCACCACCCCAGTAACAAAATATAGGAATCCTGAATTCTACTCATATCATGGATGGGTAACAATTCTATTAGGTTGCTGCCCAAAACTGTTCCAAATAAGTTAAATCTCTACTCTTAAAAGTAAAATTTCAAAAATTTTCAGGGGAGGACCCCCAGACCCCCCTCTTTTTAGTATCGACTAGGTATATTGTGAACAAGTAGATTTCTACATTAAGTGTAAAAATATTAAAAACTATAATTAGAAGGTGTTAAAAAATACTACGTACAATACATGAGTGAAACAAACTTCTATAACTTTGAACCAAACCCTCCTCCCCTCGAAAAAAAAATGCCTGACTGAAAACCTAAATTTTTCTTGGGCCCCCCCTTGAGTTTTAACATATGGGCGCCCCTGCAAACATAGGCGCCGACTCCATAGGGTTTGAGGGGGCTTGAGCCCCCCCAATGTTGAAAGAAGGGGGGCTTGGCCCCCCCAATATTTTTAGTAAAAATCTACCTATTTTCTTTCATGAACTAAAGAAGGCAATGTAATGGACTTCGTTATTTTGGTCCCGTTCACCTGGTCTTCTCAAAGGGTCTCAAAATGACTTAAAACACTACTTATACTTTCAAGGGTAAAAATTTCAAAAAAAATTTGGGGGAGGACCCCCAATCCCCCCTCAAATTTTTAAATCTATTTTGTACCGTTTTCCCTGAAACTTCAGTGATTTTTGAGGTGTGATCCTTCTTTTGTGTAACATAAGAAGAAAGTCTACAAGATGAATTTAAACACTACTTTTAGGGACAAATTTCAAAAATTTTTCTGAAGTAGGACCCCTAAACCCCCTTCAAAATTTTGCTGTTTATTATACACTATATACTGGGTTTCTTTAAAAATTCTGCTTCTTAAAATGAGCCCTGCTCTAAGGGTGTAACCCAAATAGGAGGCTTTAAAAGGAGATGAAGGGCTATTTTGTGGTGGAAATTTCCAAATTTTGGGGTGAGGACCCTCAAAATATCGCTTCGCTTGGAATTTTCAATGTGGTGGAACCAAAAATGTCTTAAAATAAGCTGTAACACTACTTTTTGAGGCAAATTTTCAAAATTTTTCTGGGGGGACCCCCCAGACCCCCTGTTATACTTTGAGTAATTGTAAACTTTTAACGTAATGTGGAATATAATTTGAGTACTATTTTTAAGGAATTTAAAACTTTAACGTATAAATGTACTCCTTAGGGGTACTTAGGAATAAGCCTTTGGATGTTCAAAATCTTGAGGGGGGCGATGTCTAGAATTAGGGGCGATCGAAAGTTTAAGGACCACTGTTATATGGAATAACTAATACCTTTATTGTCTAGTACTGCGGGCCCCCCCAATATTTGATAAAAGTCGGCGCCTATGCCTGCAAATGACTATGGAATATTTCCCAGATTTGAGTTATCGGTTAGTTTACTCTTAAAGTTACAGTTTAATGCTTAACATATTTAGAAAGCTTATAAATTGTTTCCAGGAATTGGAAATTTTAAGGGGAATATATACATATTGGGTTTGTAATATAGGTTAAAAAATTTTTCGTTTTACTTGAAATTTTTCCCCAAATATTGAGATAAATATTTAATATTTTAATGTGTTGTAATAAACCTTTCTTTAGAAGAACAAAAATATGTATAGCATTAAGAGTTTGATGAATTAGTTCTGGATTTGTAAATTATTCAAGTTTATTACGGTATTTATTATGTATACGACCCCCTAATTGAAATTGAACCCTGATAATTTAATGGATTGTATGGATCCCCACCACGAACAGTACTATATTAAAATTTATGGTCCTAGCTCTATGGGAAGTCCCTTAATTAGCCTAATTACATGCACATCTGGTGTATTTTAATACTTGCAAAATTCCAGTTCAAAAACCTGCCAACCAATTTCGATGAAATTTTAGTACATTGCAAGGGCGTATGCAGGATCTGATTTAGGGGGGGCAGGTCATAAACTTTAAAAGAAAAATTAGATTTGGTGTACTCAAAAAACTATTAACCCCCTTAGGTGGTTCTGTTTGCAATTCCGTGATTGGGCCAGTGATTTCAGCGATTCTGAGTTGTATCATGGTCGTAACTAGACTTTTGTTTCGAAAGGGGTTTCGATTTATCATTATTTCTATAGGTACCTCCTATTGAGAACATTTACATATGATAATTAAAAGTTTGCAATGTTAACTTCCTAGGGGGGTCTGGGGGTGCTCCCCCAGAAAATTTTTGAAAATTTGCCTCTAAAAATGGCGTTTTAGCTTCATTTTTAAGACGCTTTGGGTTATCCTGAAGATAACAGCTTCTTGTAAACTACCGATTTTTCTAGGGAAAAAATTATAAATAGATGTCAAGATTTCATGAAGTCTATATGAGCCATCGGAGAAAGTTTTGATATTTGTCCCTTTAAAAAAAGGCCTTTAAATCTTTTTTAAACCTTCTCTTTGATGAAACACTCAAAGGAAACATCAGCGACATAATATACAAGGAAAAGACACTGTATAAAGATGTCATAATTTTAGAGAGGGGTTTGGGGGTTCTCCCCAAGAAAAAATTTTGATATTTAACCCTCAAAAGTGGTGTTTTGATTCATTTTGAGACCCTTTTTCCTTTTTGGGTTATAACCAACCTACCCTAGCTCCTTTAAAAAATTTGAAATATTTTTCTGAAACACCCTGAGAGAAATCAGACATTAAATTTCTCTCAAAGACCACCCAGAAAAGCTTCCTAAGCTGAACACCGCCCAAACCCTGGGAGGTGGAGAAAGCAGACTTCGATGCAATTGGGGAACCATTAATAATGATTCGCAGAGTGTCGAGATACCTAGATAAGCGATGGCGGGGATCATAATGTCCCCAGGGAGCAGGCTCGGAATTTGCCACTGGTTGGGTCAAAAATTTTTGCCTTTTCAGTTTTTACTCTAAATCAATAAAAAAATTAAGTTTACTAGGGGGGGGCAGCTGCCCCCCCTGCCCCTGCCTGCATACGCCCATGGTACATTGTACAACTCAAAGAGATATGTAGATATTTCTATATTGAACGATTTTTAATATGTATGCGACTCCCTAATTGTAACCGGACCCTGAATATTTAATAGACTAGATAGATTAAATGTTATTACACATATTAAAATTTCAAGTATGTAAGGAAAAAACAGCAAACAACCGTTTGAATACTGTCGTCGTGTCACGTGTCGTCGTCCAACGACAGAATTCTTTTGTCTTTGTTGCTATGTGAAATTTCAAAGTATGAACGAATGCGTTGCTCTCTTTCTGAAATTTTAGTATGTTGTAGGGGCCCATTGCCCATTAGACGAACGTGGGGACGTATCGCATTAAGAAATCCAATAATTATTTCGGGAGTAATTAAGGAATTACTAATTAACGGTTTTCACTATTTGTACGGCCCCCTAATTATTCCCCGACTCTGAAATTATAATAGATTGTACAGAATAATTTTATGTAACACACATTATAATTTCAATTTTTTAGATAAACTGGAACGGAAGTTTTAAAGATTCTTAGGGTAAAGGAACTTAGGTATCTCCAAAACCTACGTGATCATTAATTTTAATTAATTTTCCTACTGCTTGTTTAAATGTTTTAAAGGATAAATAGCAAAGTAATTATACGAATTATTATTATTATATGAAGAAGTATTAGTATAAATAAGTAATTATGGGAAAAACAGTTAATATATAAACTTAAAAAATAGGACTCTTGTTTTGTCATCGGATCTCTAGAAATAGAAGCCGATGGACCCCCTCTACTTAAAATAAAGGAGAATTGAGATGCCCTCGAGAAAATTTGAAATATTTCAGGACATTTTTGTTAAGAGTATATTCACAAGTATGAAAACCTATTTTTCTAAAACAAGAAATGTTTATGTAAATGGAAAAGGCGGAATAGAAAATCTTTATTAATTCCACCAGATTACCACCCCGTTTGGATTAAATGAATATAATAAAAAGACTAGATACTTGAACCACGTGTCCGTGTCTGTCCACGTGTTAGTCCGTGTCTGAACTTGTTTAAAGATTGTCTAGGGAGTGCTTGCTTTGCTTGGATGGCGATATTGTATTCGATTCTACACCGGAATCGATTTCTTACACCGATTCGAAAAAAAAAAAGAAAGATGAGGGAACGTGTGGGGAAATGTTGGCGAAAAGGGGTTAAAGTAGAGGGAATTTTTCAACTAGTGGGGGTAGGAAATTTCCGTGTCGGCGAATCCACAGAGTACTAGAACAGAAAGTCCGTCGCCATAGGCGCTGTTGGAAATCGAAAAGTTGGATGAGTTTGGGGCTATTTTGGCGCTGCGATCGCAACAACGTCACGAGAGGCGGGACGGAAAAGCCTGATTGGTTGAGAAAAACTTTTTCCTTCTCCTTCGAAAATAGAAGATTGAGTGACAGCCAATCACAGGTTTGATCACTCTGTCAATCATTTAGTTGATCGTGGCGCCCTCCAACCCACCCAACTTTTGAATATATCGTTTTGGACCCTCTGTTAGGATTTTTCTCTGTGGGCGAATCGACGTAGCACAGTCTAAGGGCCAACGTAAAGTTTTATTACAGCCAGTGCCTGGCTGTAATAAAACAATTACTGCTAGGCGTCCAGCACTTGCGGTTTAGGGGGAGATATCCCGATATCTCCCCCTAAACCGCAAGTGCTGGACGCCTAGCAGTAATCGTTTTATTACAGCCAGTGGAAAAGTCTACGCTGCACCTAAACATCTGGACTCTATGTAAAGGGTGCGCGAAAAAAAGGGGGCATCTCCTCATTTAGGAAGGAATTTCATAAATATTTAACAAGACCCGCGCGAATCCTACAAAAAATATTCGGAGTTCACCAAACGATCACTACAAGAAAAGGGTCGCCAAGTATTGCCTGCCTTTCTTATCAGTGATTGACAGTTTTATGATAGGGGTGGAAACTGACCACAAAGGGTCAGGTATTCGCCTTTGGCATGCGGATACAATGGTCAACAGGGTTGCTAGAATGGGGGAGGCTGGCGATATTCCGTTCAAAGACTGCAGCAGTATATAAGCTCGCCATTCTATAACGTCGGGAACCATTCTATTCGATCCTGCATGCGTCTAGTTTTTACTTCCTCCTTTGCTTGTTGTTCAGTTATGGAATATTTCGATCTGATAGATCGCTTTCATGCGAACTTTTCTGCCCTATCGCAAAATTTACTCAAGATGAAGATCAACTGTGCCAACACAAGAAAGTGTGTACTTCGTACAGAAGCTATCAAGATTTTCAAACATATGATCTTTGTTATGCCCTTTAGGGAAGTGAAAATCAATTTTGAAGAATGCTTGAGTTGTTGGACATGGATTTTAAAAGAACATTTCAAAGGATTCGTTGACTTTCCTTTACTAGTCGTGGAATTAAACTCCGCGTTTAACCAATTTGTGGAAAAAGTGAATGTAGTTTGCCAAGATAAAGTTACGAAATTTCAAAAATTGTTGTCGGTTTCAGCGATAGCTTTAGACGTTGATATAGACTCTGTGTTGCGAATATACGAGAGTACCGAAACTTTTAAAGATTATAGAGCAAAACGATTATATGATAGTAAGCATCGATTTTCCGCCTTGAACGTCAACGAAAGCAGACTCCTTTTTAAGGGCTTGTTAAGGCCAATGGCTGAAATTCTGATCAAGAGAGGTTTTGGATATTACTACGATGACGACTATTTCAAAATGTCCTGCATAAACATGCGTTACTCGAAGTAAGTACTTTTTAAAGTAAATTCATAATGTCAACTGAATTTTTGAAAATATTTAAATTTCTCCTTTTTCCTCGAATTTTCCTTTCTTTATCTCTTTTGAGATAATTGATTGAATACCTATTTGGTTGTTGTGTTAAGAAGTTAAAAATTATGTTATTTTTTGGATTGTGCAAATGATTAATTTCCCTTAAATATAACTATGATATTGATGCAGTGTGCGGCCTTTAAGTCTAACTCTGTTAATAGAAGTTTAGATAATTAATGAACAAATGACAAAATTTTATACCTTTTCTGTTAGTGTCCATTTATCGAGCAACCACGGGTACAATCATAGTTACTTAGCGAGCGAAGAAGTTTTTTTATAATGAAACTCATTGTAAAGAAAAACATATTTCTTAGGGCCTCACGATAATGCAGTAATTTCAATTAGCACATTTATATCTAAGTTTTTTACAATTAAGGTAAAAAATATTTTCATCAGATAAATTGTTGCTAGTAATTTTATTCCCTTTCATTTCGAGTGCATCAAACAACTTTCACTGAATTCGCAAATATTCCGGCATCAATGTGCTATTCAAATTTACGGCATCATAGTTTTAAAAACATTCCCCATTATATAAAAACTACATTAAGGTAATTGGAAGTTTTCAGAACATTTCTAACTAAATCAGAATTTTAAAATGCTTTTCTATTTTATGATAGCAATTTTATCAATTTTCTCGAAGTACTTTAAGTTGCAATGCTTCTCTGAATAATTTTGAAATTAGTTTTCCTTATTTTCCCATGAATAAGCTTGGTAACATACTTTTTGAGCCTTATTTAATACCGATATTAAATTTCAAATGATATATTTAAAAAAAATATATAAATAAAGTTTAAAAGTTTTATTTTAATAAAAAAACAATACATATTTTACCCTTCTTAAATGAAATTACTTGAGTCATTTTACGTCAAGTTAACACACTGTTAGGCATCACTAACTCAAACACGGATATTATTGAAATTTGGTACACATTTTCTATTGATAAAAACTTAAAAAAAATTCAAACTTTCATTTAAAGGTATCGAGTGGTTCTTGAATTATAAATTCACACAAGTTAGTTAAAAAATATTGCTAAAACGGGCCAACATGAGTTCGTTAAATTGCTCAAGAAGCTGTTCTAGTTCTAATCGGGTAATAGAATGAAATTCTCGTCATTTTAAAGTATTTTAAATGATCTTTTTAAAGGTGCACAAAATGGTATAGTATTTTGAAAAATAATGTAGGGGGAGGGAAGGCGGGTAAGAGTGCGCAGTTGGGCAAAAGTACGCAACGGTTTTTCTATGTTGGCAACAGTATTAGAGGGAGACGAGTGCTACACATGATCACATTTATCATACGATATCCTAAAAGACTGTCATTATTGTTTTCATTCATTCTGTATTCCATTAAGCAAGAAAAATTGTGGTTTCTTTGAGTTAACATTTAATTTTTCAGCCAAGAAATCTTAATTTTTCTATCGATAAAGAACTAATATATTCCTTTCAAAGTGAAAACAATGTAAGGTGTACTTCCTTCTGAACATTTTGGACTCTTTGGAATTTCACTGAAGTGATTTTTTGGGTTGATCCAAGGAGGTTTTAAAAAATTAATACTTTGGCATCTAAGAGTAAGCACAGACAAGATCGTTTAAATTTTAGTAGCGAGAATCATAAATTTTACTCTTTACCACAAGAAAATTATGAGCTACGATTGATGAATAACTGTTAAATTATCCCATTGAAAGATTAAAACCCCTCAAAAGCTAAAAATTAGTTCATTTAAAATCTTGGAAAAGTGATTTTTCATGGATTTTTATAAGAAGATTGATTTGGAGGTTTAACTCCAGATTCAATTTCTGACCCAATATTTTCCTTTTTTTACCGTCTAAAATTAAAATATGTTGTATTTTGACACTGAAAAGTGCACAAATTTTTATCCCCGGGCCCTTTTTGCCCGTTTAACAAGTGTTCAAATATTTGATAATTCACATACAGATCTACAGTTTTTCCCGCAATACACCTTCTTAACCATTGCATTTTCTGCAGTTTTTTTTTATTAAAATGTTATGAATTTATAAAAAACAATATTTTTGACTCTCTGAAGTGTTTGAGATAAATATCTTTCCTAAAAAAGAAGATTTAAATATAATTTATGTAGCGCTTTCAGTTCTCATGTTTTTCCTGCAATGCACCTGCATTAGAAAATCGCCCTCTACCTTAACGCTTCGTTGATCTTTACTCAGACCAGGGTCCAGAACATCTGTCTTACAAAATTTCCAGGGACTCCAAGGGGGCTATTCAGTTTTAGGGGGTCAGCACAAGAAACAGTCGTGGGAACTTTCAATGGAAGGTCCGTGACGGTTTTATGGCTTGTAAATCTCCAGACCAGTCTGGAACGCCCCTTGAATTCTTCGCATCCGTTGAATGGGTAAGAAGGTGGGAAAGTACATTGATGGGACAACTACAACAACAAAATAACCCACAGCTTGACGAATTAAGGCGGCTTTAGAACACGCGGTTCGCGACAGCGATTCTGCGACATCCGGTTCGCAACAAAAAATTGACCCTCTTCCCTTAATTGAACAGCGCCATCTTTCGAGAGGTCGCTGAGTTACTGCGGTTGTCGAAATTCCCGAAAACCACGGAATCGCTGTCGCAAACCGGGTGGTGTAAAGCCTCCATTATATGCACGTCGCATGTCATGCGACCGTTACAATAATGGGCCACTTTGCGTTGGACGTATGACATGCGACACGACACAGAGAAGGGGTTGAGAGGAATCTTCCAAATTACGATGGAATGAATGATTTTTTTTCTTTTGAAATTTATACCAAGTTTTCAGAGTATATATACTTTTGACCTCACATCCTGTGTACTTTTAGCCCCTCGTCGGATAAAAGTAAACGCATTCAATTTTTCATTTTCTTTTTGATTTTTAGCATATTTCTATTAAAGCCGATTTGCCGAGGTTGATTTGTGTGAGTCAATGAACTGACTTTCAGCAAATTTTTGAGGCTCTAATTTTTAAATTCTTGGTTTTATAGCCCCAATAAGTTTTCATGCATTCAATCTATCTCTTACCCGCCTTTCCCCTAATAATACAAAAAAATATTGAATTAAAAGTTTGACTTCTCTCTCTCAAATTTACCACAGTTAAAATTTTAAAACAAATACCTGGAATAGGAAATATTATAGTTAATAATCTGGTAAAGTTATAAGATAAGACAAAAAGGATCTGTTATTTGATGTGTGTGTTCTTATATACGGGCAATGTGATAAATAGGGCATTATTAATAATGCCAGAAGTGGAAGAGGGCAATGTGATAAATTCAATGGCATTTATCAATGAAATTTATCACTTTGCCCGCCTCCTCTCTGGGCATTATTAATAATGTCCGGGCAATGTGATAAATTCAACGAAATTTATGAATGAAGTTCATCACTTTGCCCGCATTAAGTTTTATTCAAAAGCTTTTGACAGTTAGTGCCTTTTCACATGTATGGGAAAGCTTATATTAATTTACACCGTAGTGAAATGTCAGCTTGTAATTAAGGAGCCCGGGAAAAAAATTTTGTAGCAAACAAAAAGGCGCTAATTGTCAACTTGGCGTGCATTTGATAAAGCTTATTTTATTTGCCGATTTAAACTTATTCAGAGAAAACTCGGCCAGGTCTTGGCGATTTGTACGTTTGAATTTGGCTTTTAAAATGATTATTTATAAGAATTTTTGCGGCTTTCTTACACTGTAAAAAAATCTTTCTTCAATAAACGGAAATTTCCCGGATTATTTTCATCATTTGAGAAGGTATCCGTGTTTTCTTTTTACGTCATTTGAGGGAATGTCCGTTTTGTATTTTTCTGTCAAAGGAGGGAAACCTTCCGTTATTTTAGAGAACGTTCGTTTAATATCTTTTCGTCATTGGAGTGAAACTTTCCGTTATTTAAAATAATTTGCAACACCGATCACAGTATTACTAGTCAAATCAAAAGTTACAAGTTAATCACAACTATTTAGAACATATTTTTGCGATCTAATATACTAATATTATTGTGATTCAGTATATTCCTGATAATAATTTTGAAAAAAAAATGACAAACAATCCGTAAAATCCAAATAGACGATTCTTTTAAATAATTTACACTACCGATCACAGTAATACAAGTCTAATCAAAAGTTACAAGTTATCACAACTATTTAGATCACATTTTTGTGATCTAATA
Source organism: Tetragnatha versicolor (assembly GCA_024610705.1). Taxonomy (NCBI): domain Eukaryota; kingdom Metazoa; phylum Arthropoda; class Arachnida; order Araneae; family Tetragnathidae; genus Tetragnatha; species Tetragnatha versicolor. Next base: position 11,002,343 of record JANDEH010000017.1, on the reverse strand, counting down.
AGACTAGTTACGTATGCAATATTTTAAGACTTCAGCTACGTGGTGAAGAAAGCGATCGTACGATGTTTAAATATCTGTTTAAAAATAGTATATCAGAGTATTTCTATTTTAAAGCATGGTAACGTTTACTACCAATAATATAAAAAATAAAAACAATATATATTTAACTTACTTACCCATAATAAATTTGCTGAAGGTTCGTTTCGCCTGAAGACGCTTGCACAAACATCCATTACTTATTTACAACTACACCAAAACTAGTGGAGAAATAGTACAATACGCATGCGTGAGGAGAGGAAAATTAAAAAACGGAAACTTCACGATGAAAATTCCGTTTTGTAGTTTACGGAATTAATCCATGAAAAATTCACGGAAAATAATACGTTAAAAGACGTTCTTTTTTTACAGTGTACTGTAATTCCGCAACTAATTTTTCACAGTATTGAAGTGTTTTGACTAATCTACTAAAGCCTGTAAGATTTTCGTCCATTCTGTGAGTTTATAGCATGGAAACGTTTCTTTGTTAGCTTTACTGCCACTCAGTCTTATCAAAGATGGAGGTGTTAAAACTTATTTTATCTTCTTTTACAGATTTCTGATAAAAGGAGAAAAGGTATCATTTGACACCAGGATTACGAGGAACGGAAACTTAAGGCTTCAACTTGCCTTGGAGCTGCTCTTGGCTCTGTTTATTACAGACCAAGATATTGATCCTGAAGTGGGATTTCACAACATGAAGCGGGAGACCATGCTCTTGTGGAGAGCCATGCCCTTCCCGTACATCACGGAAGAGGAGATGCACCAACTTCTAGAGCCGTATTATGTGAGACGTACCCTTAGCCTCAAAGATGTATGCTCCGAATATGTCAAGTCAAACGACGTATTTGCGGTTCCCGAGAAGAAAGAACCTCGCACTCTGCAACATTTAGCGAGGGTGCAAATTAGAAGACAACTAACACAGACCCAGACCATCAGTGACGAAAGAATTGAAAAGTTATTCCTTCCCAAATCCATCAAAGAATATATCAATTTGGAATTTTAATGAAATTTTTGAATATATTTGTAAACTTATACACTCTTGACTTTTCATAATTAGCAGCTGCAATTCATACTGTAAATACTGATCATTAAATATTTCATTTTTGAAATTGTTGAATGTATTTGTAAACTTATGCACTCTTAACTTTTCATTATTATTAGCAGCTGCAATTCATACTGTAAATACTGATCATTAAATTGTTAATTTATTGATGGGGAGAGCACTGTGGTGACATGACTTCGACTTTTTCTATGGTGACTGTAACTGACTGTAAGCGGTGATAAATAGTGACGTGGGGTAAATAGTACGGGGGGGCAACCACATTTTTATGTTGGGATTTTCCACCAGAAAAATTTCGAAAATAAGACCCTAAAAACCTATTTTAGGTTAACCACAAGGGATGTAACCCCCCCCCAACCAGACTTTTGTTTTTAGAAATGGTTTCGACTCGCAATTACTTTTCTAAGGTTCCTTCCCCCAAGTATTTTATGGATCCAATGTGAACCTTCGGTGAAAAAATGTGCAAGTTTTACTGTCGATACTTAACCTATGGAACAGAGGGGGAGTACGGGGTCCTCCCCCAGAACAGAATATTAAAAAACTTTTAAATTAAGAAACAAATTTTGTTTTTGCTTAGTTTACAAAAGAAAAAAAAGACAAATTAAGTGAAATTTAAAAAATACAGTGAAGGGGCATCGATTTTGTCAAATTCAGGGGGCTAATATCTGACTATTGGGGAGAGTTGTTTTTTCCTACTCACGCGTAGAGGGAATGCTTGGAGATTTTCCATGAGCACTAAGAAAGTAAGTTTGCCATTTCTTTCCCTTTCAAACTGACGTTTTAATACCACACATAGAGCTACGAGTAAGTGGAGGGAACATGGTCTGAAATCACTGAAGGCAAAAAAAACCTCAAGATAACTAGGGTTATGACTGGCGGACAATTTGAGAAATGCAATGAAGATTTATCAAACTTACCAACTTTTCTCATAAACTATTACTGGTGACTAACTTCGTATTCCATGAAACTTTTGCATGTTTCTTTCGCATTCTTTAGAAGACCTCTTACTTCTGAATAAAACACGAATAAGTAAGATGGATTGAAGGACAATAATTTATAAGGGATGCAAGTATTTTATTCGAAAACTTAAATTAGTAATTTTATTATTTTAATCTAAAATAAATAGTTTCATAGAACATACCAATACTCACCCATAAAAGTTTTTTTAAATATGGGTTATTTACAAAATGCATTACTCTAAACACCCTAATCAACGTTCAAATGATCCATTCAGATCCTATTCCCGCAAATAAATTTCCATACTCCAACACCACGATTACACAACATCTGCATCCTCCCTGATGCCGTCTTTAATCACCTGATAGTAATGTTCGGCACTAGTTAACTAAAAGTAGTTGAAAAGTAGTTAACTACTAGTTGCAACTAGTAGTTCAACTACTTTTGGTTTAGAGTAGTTGAACTAGTAGTTTAACTACTTTTTTCACCAACTACTAGTTCCAACTACTTTCAAAAAGTTCCACTACGTACTTCAAAAAATATTGAAGGATCAAAATTTTAAAAAATATGTAACATCTACTAACAATGCCATTTTTCGTGACATATTCATATTTGGCAACCTTGAAATTTATTTCATCCCAACAATTGACATATAACTGCCACCCTTTAAGTTGTGGTTTCCTTTTTATTTTTTTATCTTGTGCTCTGTTTAAGTAAATCATAGCATCAATGCATCATATCATAGAAGGAGGAGGGAGGATATGAAAAATTTTCCAATTAACACGTGCAGTTTTTTCTTAAAGCAATATCGGGTGGGTAGGACCAAGACCCTCAACATCAGTGGTTTTCAACCGGGGGTACCCCGAGAGCTTTTAAGGGGTACGCCACGAAATATATATTTTTCAACTTCCATTGATTTTTCAAGGTTTTTTTGTAGCGTTTTCTTCTGAACAACAAAATCCGAATACTTTTAAAAATTAAAATCTTAAAATATTTTTCCATTGAAGAACGAAGGGAATGAATCGGAAATTTCCCATTAAGCTTGGAAAGGAGCAACGAATTTCCATCATTTTTGGTTCACAGGTAGGTACTAGTGGAAATTAAGAAGGAACCAGTATTAAAAAAATTTTTTTAATGAAATTTTAAAAGTTTCCAAAACTGTCGATTTTTTGCAATTTCTAGTCACAAAATCCTTTATAATTCAAGAATTTAGGTAGAAAGTTAACTCATATCTCAATTTAAAGGTGTTTTTATGGCCTTTAATATTATGTGCAGCACTTAGTATTTTGGAGTTAAACAAAAAAAATTTACAATCTTTTAAAAATTTTAATTGATCTCCTGAAAAACACACTCCTTCGATTTTTTTGAAGAAAAAAATATATGTTATTATTTGACTTATTAGCTACAAGTATGCAAAATTTCAAGATGGAGAAATTATATTTTTCGGAGCTATGAATTTTTGAATAAATGTAAGGCATAAAAATTCCCAAAAATAATGCAGAAAATTAACAATTTTACTAATATTTTATGCAAGTCTGGAAGGAGGCTCATTTATTTTCATTTAGTGCAAAAACCCTACCAAAAAATATATTAAATTCTTGAAAATGTATGTCCGAAATTCGGACTAGGAGTTCCAAAACAAGTGGAAAACCTGCTTTTTAGACTTAAATTCCCAAAAATTTTCGGGGGGTGAACCCCCAGACCCCCCTTTAAAGAAGTTAGATCACGATTATTCATGTTCTTTTAATATTATGATTACTATGATGATTAAATTTTTTAATTTTGAAAATTCTTCGCAACCCCAAAAACGAAATCCTGGATCCTCCAATTAACGTTATTTAAACGAAGGTGACATTTCAACTACCAGCTGCAACTGCATGCGAGGGGTACGCAGGGAATTGTAATTTTTCTTTGGGGTACAATCGTGAAAAAGGTTGGGAACCACTGCTCTACATTACATTCGTTATTTGCAAACTAAACAAACATCCATGTTAGTCTTAAGCCAAAAAAACTGAATGAAAATACAAGAAATCTGTACAAAAGGGACACAATTTTGATTCTAAGCAAAATATTTTTGAGTTTCAAGAACGTTGTTATCAGCCTTGAAGAGGTAAATAGCGGGAGAAGTCAAGAAAGTAAGTTTTTATACTCCATAAACTTAGCATGACAAATTCACCAATTTTCACTGACGTTTGACGTCATCGGCCGGAGTTGGGAGGCCTGTTGTAGAGTGAGGGTCTTGGTAGGACCGGAAGAAAAGGATTAATATGAACGGATAGATGCGAACATTTTGAGTAAACTTTACAGCTTGGCGTAAATTTAAAAGGAAAGCATAAAGAGCGCCGAAATTAACGGTTTTAAAAGAGCTTCAAAAATTGGCGAATCTTTAGCCATGATATTTATGCTATATAGGTAAGAAAAAGTAATCGAAAATTTGGGAAAAATATCTTATGAAATTAAATAGACAAGTTAACTAGTAGTTAACTACTTTGGGAAATAATCAACTACTAGTTACAACTACTTCAAAGAAAAAGTAGTTAACTAGTAGTTACAACTACTTTTGCCCAGACTAGTTGGTAGTTGGTAGTTAACTACTTTTTGACCAGTAGTTGCCGAACACTACCTGATAGGGTAGGTGGGGGCAAAGCCACGCAATTTTTAGTGTTTTTAACATTGTCGTCGAAAGGGGGTAGATAATCCCGAAATTTCAATTGGAGGTGTTAGATTGAGATCCTACCTACAAAACCAATCCATGTTTAAACTCTTATCGATGGTATTTTAGGAGAAATTTAAAATTTAGTAGAAAAAAATCGCGGGGCTTTGCCTCGCAAAATGGGGCAAAGACACGCACTTGCAAATCTTGGTGCCCAAGTGAAATAAACATGGATAACCAGAATTTTTCATTATAAAAACACTAGAAATAATCCTCATAATGTTTTAATATTTCTAAGCCAATCAACAACATTAAATATAAATATAATCAGTTTTAATGAAAATTGTCAACCTGTTGTAGCAATTCATTTCAGATTGCCCAGATATCTTTCAAAACGGAGAAAGGACGGTTTCAGGTAGAGGGTTGGCATCTCGGACACCTTTATTAACCTCTTTAGAGATCAAGTAGTCCCATTTTCCTTTTTTGGGACGAATTTTTGAGCTTTTTAAGCTGCGTGGATTTGCCCCAAAACACCTGCGTGGATTTGCCCCGTTTTTACTTTATTTTGAAAAACAAGCCTTATTATTTTTAGAGACATGTTGGGGCAATTCTTTCAAAATGAAACTGAAGTTGAATTGCTATCTTATCATTGGGCTATTTGTTTGTATTTCTCCTCAAGCCCTATTTTATGTAATGTTTAAGTAAAAGATCAGAAAAATTACATCTAAATGATGAAAAACAAACTTTCAGCATTTTTTAAACTCAGGAGCGACTTAGGGGTACGAACTTTCGTAGAACAATAGGTTACAATAAGACAAACCAACCACCTGGTTTTCAACTTTTGAATCGATCGTTAACAATTAAAAATCACGGTGCGTGGTTTTGCCCCGTGCGGGTTTTTACCCCCACCTACCCTATATAATCATATAATCACCTGTTGATGTTGACTAATTTCAGACTGTCTTTGACTAATGACTATTTTTTACCATTCACCTGATGATGACTAATTCCACTTCCACACTACTTTTCTTTGTTAAGTTTAACCGGTACCATGACCAACTTCAAGCAAAATATTTGTATTCATATTCTTATACCTCATATTGTTATTTCAGGAGGAGTTAAAGCGCCTAAAGTAGTGTTTTAGCTCGTTTTGAGACCCTTTGGGCTGCATTCAAAGAGAGCAGTTTCTTGTAAACCACATAATTTTCTAGGGAAAAGAGTTGTAAATAAACGTCAAAGTGGCTATGGTCCTCCCCCAGAAATTTTTTGAAATTGAACCCTCAAAAGTAGTGTTTTAACTCCTTTTGAGACATTTTTAGTTGCACCCAAAGCTCCTTGTGAAAGTTACAGAATTTTCAAGGAACTTGCAGCTATTTTTCATATTACAGTGGAAACCTTGGGGGGGCGGTTTCCCCCTCCTGCCCCCCCCTAAATGACGCCCCTGACTAATTCAGAAAATCAAGTTAAATCCCTGTTTTAGGGCCAAATTTCTAATAATTTTCTGGGGGATAATCCTAAGATCCTGCTTTGTTTTGTACTTGAAAATTTATTATTTAGAACTCTTTTTTATATTAAATTCATCAAAATGCAAATTCTACCTAAAAATCTATACCCAAAATTTCGACTAGGTGCGCGGATCCAGGGGGGTGGCACTCTGGACAGTGCCCCCCCTCAAGCGCGTCGCCAGAGGGGGGATTTGGGGATATATCCCCCCGAAACTTGGAAATATTCTTTTTTTACCATAGAAAACCACTACAGTGTGACTACGAAGTTGAGTCGCTTGACCTTTTTGACCCGGGGAGAGCGCTCCGCTTCAGGGTTGCTAGATTTCTCCTTTTGCGCTTTTTTTGGGAAAAACAGATGAGCGCGCGAACTCGTGCTTTTCGTATTCCGTAGAATATGATAAAAACTTGATTTGTGGGAAATAAAAGAATTTTAGTTTTTTGGTGCGATAAAGAAAACAACTTTTTGTAATTAGGATGCAAAATATTACTCTAATTTCCAATATTCGATATTCAAGATAAAATATCTCAAATTTTCAGATAAACTCATTAAGGGATTCCTCGTGTATAAGCTTTTATAGTACAGTTAATGCCCTAGCAGAAAATTTATAATATTATGACTTTATATATCTGAAAATCGGAACAGATAAATTCCATATAACGATCTTATAAATACAGATACAATTTTTTAAACAATAAGTTTTGTCAGTTCATCAAAATGTTAATTACTGCTGGTCTACTACTGGTGGGAGGCCCTTTCCCCAATCTTGTTTTTTCATTTGAGTTCCACCAAATAAGAAATTGTTGGTGTTAATTGTCAAAAACTGTTTGCAGAAATTTCAGGAAATAGGAATTTTACAGGAGAAAAGAAATGTTGTCGCATATTACATTTATTTTTATTTGAGTGGATTGAACCCTTGGAAAAGAAAAGCATTGCCTTCTTCCATCTAAGATATTAATTTTAGTTTGAAAATCTAGTAACATTAAGTAAAATTTTTCTGTGATTGGATTTCTCTGAAGTGCTATTTTCCACAAAGGAAAGATTTTAAGATTTTCGTTCGCATCTCAATTTTATTTTCAAGATAATTAATTTTGCTCATGCTGAGAAACCTGATCTAACATTACATTTATTTGAAAACTTAAATTGAATTTTAAAATTGGAAATTCATAACAACGGAATTTTTTAAAATGTTCAATAGTACCCATAGTTTATATAAAACTACCCCCTAACTAACCAAATCCAAAAACACTGAATCCTAATGACTTCTTTCTTTAGGCTTACCATATTTTCTCGGGTCCAGCCCAGGACATGTTTTGAAATTTCTTAATTTTATTTTATTTCCAATGGCAGGTAACTGAACAGTTACGGATAACAGAGTTCATTGAACAACAGACATGCCGTAATTAGTACTTTCTTTGCGTTACCCAGTGGGCACCTGTGGACCGAAGCCACGGAGGTGAAGTACTGTTGCCCACGCCATACACACACGCATTCGCTCGCACAACCCCTTTTTACAGGGGGGCCACATTCATTCCACACAAGGACAGAAACTAACATCCATGCCAAACGGGGATTCAAACCCCAGACGTATGGCTTCGCAGTCAGATGCTCTAACCACTCGGCCAGTACGTCGGCAAAAAAAATTTTTAAACAACAAAATTTCTTAATTAGTGCTATATAAAACTACCAAAGTTTAAAAACTAAGAAAAAACTATTCAAACTAATAACCCTTAAGTAGATATATCAGATTTTATATTTTCTTTTAAAATTACTTTTTTCAAAAAATTTTTGATTTACTTAATTTTTGTCACAAAATTAACAAAAAGTAAGTTTTCTGAAGTAAAAGAGACGTTAGAAAATGTAAAAAAGCACAATTTTAAACAGCTTGGTTGGGATTTTTACCTAAAAATGACTGGGAAATTCTAAATGTATGAAACCCCGGACATTTTTCGACCCAGGACATTTCCCCGGACAGCTCTAAAAACCCCGGACTGTCCGGGGTAAACCCGGACGTATGGTAAGCCACTTTACATTGTAAAAATGATTGTATATGAAAAAATAAATGCATTACGATTAAAACGATTACTCTACCTTACTTTCCTAACATATTATTTAACTAGCTGTTATACCCGGCCTTGCACGGGGGGCAGTTTATAAATTTATTTTTTTAAATATTTCTTAAAATACATTTATAATTTTGTAAATTAGCAATATTACAAATCATCCCGGTATCCCAGGCACCTCTTTCCTATCCCAGTGTTCCCGGTAATCTTATCCCGGTGGTCACGGTAATTTTTCTAATCCCGGCGGTCCCGGTAATTTTCCTATCTCAGTGTTTACGGTAATTTTTATATTCCGGTATTCCCGGTGTCTTTATGGTAAATTTCCTATCCCAGTGTTCTCGGTAATTTTTATAACCCGGTAATTTTTTCCATCCCGATGTTCTCGCTAATTTTCCAATCCCGGTGTTCTTGTCACTTTTTACAATCCCGATGTTCCTGATAATGTTTAATATCTTGGTGCCTTTATAAAATAACAAATTTGAAACCATAATAAAAAGTCTAGTAAATTATTAGTAAGTCTAGTGAACAAATTAACAAATTTAAAACCAGTGTTTAAAACTAAAATAAAAGATCTAGTAAATGAAAAAGTCTAGTGATCTGTCTCATTTGAAACAATGTTTTATTTTTAACTCGTTGTATGACTGGTAAAACAGGTTCTCAAACACGGAAAAATAAGTGAAAAAAGAAGAAAACTTGGAAAAAAAGAATGAAGGACCGATTTTCTCATAAATTATAGCCTATGTGTTATTCTGATGTATAAGCTACATTATAGTAAAATTTCATTAAAATCCATTCAGTAGTTTTTTCGTGAAAGAGTAACAAACATCCAGACAAACATTTCACAATTATAGGGGAGAGTGTTGTACCTACGGACGGTTGTACCTTCAGCCACCTCATTTTAAAATTCGGGAAAAAATTTAAATTTGAATTTGTGGTCGATTTTGAATGTAAACAGATGCTATCTAGTTGCTAACGTGAAATCAGCTCTTTAAAATATTATTTAAATTTTATATAATAAATTTACTGTTTTTAGGTGCTCTAAGTTTTTTTTAGTGCATCACTACATTAACTCTTTTCTTCCCCTTTAATTATGACATGATAAAATGGGATACATGGGGGGAATCCCCGAGATTTTAACTTTTATTTTTGATATTAGAAATCGTCAGATCTCAATTCTTTTATCTTTTATAGACATTTGAATGCAAAAACACCTCATGTTGTACCTTCGGACACCATAAGTGTTGAACCTACGGACACGTTCTTGTGGGTGTCTGTAGCTAATCGGCGTTTTAGGATCAGGTTTCAATTTACTGAATACATTTTAATAAATTTTCAATTAATTATAAATGGTAATCTATTCGTCAGCGATTATTTTCAAGTGAATTTTAGATGAAAAATCAAATATTTTGTGATCTTAACTACTTTTTTAAATTTATGATTCTACTTGGAATTCAATGTAAAATATGGTGTAAAATCCTAAGAACCCTATCGCATTTAAGTATGATGATTAAAAAAACTTTAAATTTCCACTGAAGAAGATTTACCACCAAATTATTATTGTTATTACCACCAAATGCTTGCACAACTAAGTGTTGATCGAATTGTTTTTTTTGGGGGGATCAGTGAAGTTGTCAGATCAATCAGCATGATTGATGAAACTATTATCTTAAATTTTGATCTGAAAATACCATGTGATTTTTGTGTTTTTGGTAAAAAATCAAGACTTTTATCATTCAACTTCGTTTTAATGATCATTTATGATCTAAAACTACATTACTTTAAAAAATCTATTTTCAATTTTAAAAAGGCTTGAAATAAGTTATTAAAAGGTAATGCATCAATAAAAATATTAATTCTTAGCTTTTTTCAACTAAAATTTCCCTTTTTAAGGGTGTCCACAGGTACAACTGGGTCTGTCCATAGGTACAACAGGTTGTTGTACCTTTGGACACAAATTTTTCCATGTTATTATAAATGATTAAATATCCAATTTTCAAGATTTTGGCTAGTAAAAAATATCTCTGTACTCACAAAGGTTAGGACTATAGGTTGGGCATTTTAAATAGTCAAAATGTGATTTTACCTGTCTTAGAAAAATCAAAACGTGATTTTTGTCCAGAGGTACAACACTCTCCCCTAATAGTAGTAGGATATGTAGTACTTCAAATGATTGGCAAATTTATTATTTGAATTTTAAAAAATGTTTTTGTTCTACGCGTTCCTTTGACCGATTTGCCTACTTAAACGGATTTTGTATTAAGTGTTTTTAAAACATTTTCTCGTACTTTTCCCGAAAATGGGTGAAATGGGGTTGGTTGAGGTTGAGGTGAAAATGGGTTGGCGCGCTAGGAGCAATCTTTCCACACCAGAAAAAAAAATATTTTATGGGTTTTTGGGGGTTGCCTAAGCGACTGAACTTCGTGGTCGCACTGTAAAAATACCCCATATCCCCCCCCGAAATATCAATATCCCCCTCCGAAATTTTTTCCTGGCTACGCCACTGCCCCCCCCTTGGGAACCCAAAAAGGGTATGGGAGAAAGTAAAACAGTAAAGTTCTCAAAATAAGTAAAAACCCTACTTTTACAGGTCTAATTTCAAAAAAAATTTCTTGCGGAGGAAAGACACCCCACACCAAACCATTTGTTAATCGACAGTTGTGATGGATGAGAAAAGGAGGGTCGACGGGGTCGAGTACAATTGCGGGGGCGAAACGTCCTGTCCATCCTGTTGGCGAGTAAAGAGTGTCCAAATCTATTTTTGGGGAAAAATCGTCTTTCTGGGGGTTTTCTCCTTGAACACTATTTTTATGAGTTAGTATGTCAATCTGTTAACCACGTGTTTTCAGCTAACTAGATTCCTGTTGGCGAGTAAAGAGTGTCCAAATCTATTTTTGGGGAAAAATCGCCTTTATGGGGTTTTTCTTCTTGAACACGGTTTTTATGATGTCAATCTGTTAACCACGTGTTTTCAGCTAAAAAGATTTTGAATATAAGTCAAATCTGGGAGAAATGCAATATTATCTGGTTGAGTTGCGGTTGAATTTGCCTTCCCTGGACACAAGGAAAAATCGCCTTTATCCTTCTTGAACACTATTTTTATTTGTAATGTCAATCTGTTAAGTGTTTATGAGCTCGCTTTCTAGCGTAATCGTATGAATTGTTTTTGAATATAAATCGAATCAAATATAGCAATAGGGGGAAAAGCAATATTATCTGGTTGAGTTGTGGTAGAACTTGCCTTCTATGGAACCAGGAAATGCGAGATTTAACGATTTTCATATATCAGGGCTTGATACGGACAAAAATTATTGGGATTCTCAATCCTTCACAACTGGGTGGGACAGAAAAATGTTTTTCTTTTAATTTCATTTTCCCAGAGTGTGGAAAAGTTGGGTACCATTGAGTAGGTCACGTGCAAATAATGGGGAAACACAAAATATTTCCCGTCTTCCAAATAGCGCCAAAGTTTGAAAAAAATGGGAAAGATTTACCAATTTTCAGAATGAAAAAGTTTTTTCCAAGATTTGTACTAAATAAAATTAAGTTTTGAACTTTTCAACTATTCCATTTGGTGCTAAATTGATATTTCATATGATAAAGGTCAGTGAGATAACAATAATGGGGCCTTCCACTATGTTTTAACACTAGAACGACGGGAGGAGTCATTCTGACCCCTCGCCAGTGGCGGATCCAGGAGGGTGGCACTCTGGAATTGGCTGGAAGTGCCCCCCTTGGAGACCCAAACAGGGGCGTCGTTTCAGTTTTTGGTTGGGGGGGGCAAGGATATTTTTAAGGGGGCCCGAGCCCCACGCCGTAACTATACTTTTTTTGGAGGGGTTGCCGCAACTTCATTTTTAAGGTATCCCCTAAAGAGCAAATTTATATACGAGCACTGAAAAGTAGTATTTGAATGATATTTATTACAAAATTTGACAATGTGAAAAAAAAGTGGGTCTGGGGTTCACCCCCAGGAAAATTTTGAAAATTGGCCTCTTAAAGTAGTGTTTTAACTCATTTTTTGAGACCTTTTCAGCTATCATTCAAAGATAACAGTTTCTTGTAAACCACAGAATTTTCTTGGGAAAAAGTTGATAAAAAACGTCAAAGTTTCATGGGGGGCTAGGGGTTCTTTCCCAGAAATTTTTTTGAAAATTTGCCTTTAGAACTAGTGTTTTATCTCTTTCTTGAACTTTTTGGGGAGCACCTAAAGGGAAAAGCTTCTTTTAAGTGGCAGAAATCTAAAGGAAAAAACAATGTATAACCGACGTTAAAAAGTTTTCGTGGGAGCTGGGTATCCTCCCCCGTAAAATTTTTTGAAATTACCTTTTAAACTAGTGTTTTATCTCATTTTCAAACTCTTTGGAGAGGAAATAAGGGAAAAAAATAGAGGAAAATAGAGGAAACAAAGGAAAAACGTCTTGCAAGCAGCAGAAGCAGAGAAGCAAGCAGAAGAAGTGGGAAAACACTGAATAACAGACATTAAAATTTTAGAGGGGGGCTGGGGGTCCACCCCCAGAAAATTTTTTGAAATTTGACCCTTAGAGGTAGTGTTTTAACTCCTTTTGAGAGTTTTTGGGTTACAACCAATGTTCTTTGTGGAAGTTACAGAATTTTCAAGGGACTTGCAGTTATTTTTCACATAGAAGTGAAAACCTTGGGGGGGGCGGTTGCCCCCCCCCTGCCCCCCCTAAATGACGCCCCTGCGCCAAAAAGGTTCTCAAAAAGAGTAAAAACCCAACTTTTACAGGTCTAATTTCAAAATTTTTTTCTGGGGGAGGACCCCCATAAGTATAAAAATGGAGTATTCAGTGTTTAAATTTAGGAAATCCCCAAAATTTTGACATTTTGGGTCCAAAAGTAAAGGTAATGGTGTTGAAAAGTGCCCCCTTAGACTCAAAACGTTTCTAAAAATGAGTTAAAACCCTACTTTAACGCGTCGAATTTCAATTTTTTTCTGGGAGAGGATCCCCATACCCCCAATGGTACCACAAGGGGATCTCATCTAGAAAAGTGCCCCCCCTTGGAGCCGTGCTGGATCCGCGCCTGCCCCTCGCACATAGTTTGTTGTTCAATCAATTCAGCACACTAATTAACCTTGATGGCTTGAAATTTTCTGACTTTTCATTATTTGACCCTATTTATAAGTGTATACTAAATCATTTTCATTTTAGTCAGATTAACTTGTCCTCATAAGAATCCAATACGTTTTTCGGGCTATGAGAAAAAGAAGGAAAGAGTAAAAATATGAATAGACCCCCAAGTGTTTTACATCATCGGGTTCACATCATTTAGTAGATTAAGAATATGCAAAGCATAAGGGGATTGGCTCCCTATTTCGGGAGTTTTTCCGGTTTTATTGGAAAACTTTAATTGGGCGTCAACATGGGCGGATTTAAGGGGGTGCACCCCCAACTTTGAGTAAATTCCATTTTTATTGGGGAAACTCATGTTTTCAAAGTCATCAAGGGCAGCTTGCACCCCTAAGTTTCCGAGTACGCACCCCCAGGGTTCACCATCTAATTCCACCCATAGGCGTCAACTCCTTAATTTTAGAGGTAGGGTTCTCAAATTTTAGTATGTGTACCTCCTTAATATTTCCTATTGAATGATGTATGACACTAAGGGTTTGAACCCATATTAAGATGTTTCAGAACCGCGTGCTCGTTTTTATTTTCCCTTTTTAACGCCCTTAACTCCTTTTCTCCAGAAGAAACGGAGTCTCATTATCAAGGTTCAAAGAGTTCTTCAAGAATATGGTTATTAATCGGATCTTCGACAATTATTTCGGGAGAAATCCGTCAAAAATCGTCTTGAAAAACTAAAAAATAAATTTTCTGGATTGCGCAATTTTTATACCACGTCTTAGTTGAACCTATTGTTGGAAACAACTTTTCTTACGCTTTCAGAAAATATAAACTACTAAGCTGGGATTCTAATATATATCCGGAGCCGGAGCTATTCAGTGTCAAAGTCAGAACATGTAGGCTTAACGTGCCACGAGGCACCCGTTCGATCAAGGTTCACCTACCATTCAATGCTATGAAGGTAGCTTGAACATCTAAATAAGCATTGAATGCTTGTATACTATATAGCATTCCTTGCTATATTTCTTTCGCAATTCTTCTGGAATGTAAATGTTTTTTAAGGATTTAAAAAAGTTACTAGTTATAAATCCATTTATATTTCCTGTAGAAATAAAAAAGCACTATTAAATATATTTGGATTATTCTATTATTCAATAATTTAACGGTACACAATACTGGACAACAACTGAGAAACTTGGACCTTCTTTTATCTTAAAAAGGAACTGAACCGATAAGGTGCATTGGACCTTTAGTCTAAACATCTGGACCCTTTGTAAAGGGTCCGAAAAAAAAGGGGGCATCTCCACATTTAGGAAGAAATTTTGACTTGGCGAGTTATAGTCACCAAACGATCACTACTAGAAAAGGGTTGCCAAGTATTGCCTGCCTTTCTTATCAGTGATTGAGAGTTTTGATAGGGGTGGAAACTGACCGCAAGTGTCAGGTATTCGCCTTTGAATTTTTGCAGGCGGATACAAAGGTCAACAGGGTTGCTAGAATAGGGGAGGCTTGGCGATATTCCTTCCAAAGACTGCAGTGTATATAAGCTGGCAATTCTAACGTCGGGAACCATTCCTTTCGTTCCTGTATTGGAAGCTGCGTCTAGTTTTTACTTCCTCCTTTGCTTGTTGTTCAGTTATGGAATATTTCGATCTGATAGATCGCTTTCATGCGAACTTTCCTGTCCTATCGCAATATTTACTCAAGGTGAAGATCAACTGGACCAACCAGTAGCGGATTTCTAAATAGGCTAGCTAGGCTATAGCCTACGGCGGCAAATTTTAGTAGGCGGCAAATTTTCGACAGCAGAATTTTTTTCTTAAAAAAAGAGAAGAGAAAGGAAACACTAAACATAACCTCTGGAAAGATAGAGAACGTCCTTTCAGAAAATCAATTCTGTGGTTTACAAGAAACTGTTCTCTTTGTTACCCAAAGGGTCTCAAAATGAGCCAAAACTACTTTAATGGGCAATTTCCAAAAAAATGTCGGGGGAGAACCTCCAAACTCAAATTTTTATCTGTTACAGTGTTTTTCCCTTGAAAAGTACGCCGCCTACAGGAAACTTTTCCCGTTTGGTGCTCTGTCTATAAAGTTTGAAAAGTAGATGAACACAAGTTCGGGGGAATTTCCAAAAATATTTTCTGGAATTTCCCTTGAAACTTAAGGGTTTTACAAGGAGTGATCCTTTTTGATGTAACCTAAAGTGTCTCAACATGAGTTAAAATGCCACTTTCAGGGGCAAAATTTAAAAAAAATTTCTGGAATAGGAACCTCTAAACCCCTTAGAAATTTTCCAATTCATAATACTATAAACTTTTTTCCTTGAAAATTCTGCCGCTTACAATGAGTGGTGCTCTTTGGGTGGAATCTAAAAGGTTTCAAAATAAGCTAAAACGCTATTTCGAGGGGCAAATTTTCAAAATTTTTTTGGGGGAGAACCCCCAGACCCCCTTTTACTTCGAGTTGACATATTTACACAATTTTGAAATTTAGTGCACCAAAATTAAAACCTTACGAAGTCAACTCTCCTACAACTTAGTATTCCTAAGATTAGACCTCAGAAAAGATGTGAGTAACCCCCATAAACAAAAGTCTAGCTACGGCACTGGCAACCCCCTCCCCTTTCAGTTGCTAACATTAATATTTGAACAGCCCATAATCATAATAGCAATTAAGTTATTCGTGAAACTCAGCCCCCACAGACAAAAATCCTGGATTCCCCACTGCCTCCCCCAAACCAAAACTGAAGTTTTATTTTGGGAGAGACGCCATGGGGGTCGCCTGTTTGCGTCTCCAGTTGCGATGAGAAAGAAGCGCGGCACGCTTTTTGTTTGGTAAACCAGATGTCCAGTCTTCGGTTGCAATGTTGTTTTAAGACACAGTAGGGGTGACGATTGACAGAGAATGGGGTAGGACGTGTGAAAGATTTATGGACCAGACGGACTAGGAAGGTTTTGTTCTGCCTGGGGCTTATTACTTCAAAGGGGGTGCTGTTGTGATAACAAACATTTCAGGTTTCTTGACCAAAGAATTCCATGAAAATCTTGAGTGCCCAGGGATGGAAAGAACGTTCAATTAGTTCCATTGCCACCTGCTCAAAGGGGTCATAAATAAATCGAAGATAAAGAATTCCCAACGCTTCTTTAGCTCTTCATCAGCTATCGGTTCATTTTACGAAAAAACAATCCTGTGTATTCGGGGGTTGGTTTTCATCCCCTTTCATTGAATGTGTTCACGAGACCGCTTCCATATAAGCTCTGTTTTGCTTCTATATTGGTAGTAGCCCTGAACAGAGAGAGACCTTCTAAATTTGTATAATGTAAGTTCAAAAATACAAATTGAAACATCGTTTTCTGGTAAGTTCCTATTTTTTTTTCGTATTTTACTGTATTAATCAATAAATTTTATAAAATAATTGGATATTCGTACTTGCCAACTTTTAAGGTTTGTCCGTAAAATGTTAGGATTTTCGTTTAGTTTACGGTCTTACTGATGGATCGAAAATTTCTGCGGTTATTGGGTTTATTTTCACTTCAAAATCAGATTCCTCTGCTAATCCCTGTCCATTTGATTTTCACAATTTTGGTCTTTTTATTAAATTAATTTTAGACTTTTTTGTAAGTCTTGGATTCGCTCGCAAGTCTCCTGAGTCTTCATGGGCATTCTCCGGGTAAGTTTGCTTATCTTACAACTTAACCGAGATAAGACCCTGAAACAGTGTCGAATCCAGGATTTTGGTCTGGGGGGGGCTGAGTTTCACAAATAACTTAATTGCTATTATGGGCTGTTCAAATATCTAATGCAAGCAACTGAAAGGGGGAGGGGGGTTGCCAGTGCCACAGCCAGATTTTTGTTTAGGGGGGGTACTCAACATCTTTTCTGAGGTCTAATAATAGGAATACATAGTTTTAGGTGAGATGACTTCGTAAGGTCTCAATTTTGGTGCACTAAGTTTCAAAATTGTATAAAAATGTGAACTCCAAGTAAAAGGGAGGTGGGTCTGGGGGTCCTCCCCCAGAAAATTTTTGAAAATTTGCCCCTCAAAATAGTGTTTTAGCTCATTTTAAAGCCTTTCAGATTCCACCCAAAGAGCACTTACCCAAGAGCAAGCGGGAGAACTTTCAAGGAAAAAAATTAATAGTTTTATGAATTGGAAAATTTCTAAGGGGTTTAGGGGTACCTATTCCAGAAAATTTTTTGAATTTTGCCTCTAAAAGTGATTTTAACTCATGTTGAGACACTTCGGGTTACATCAAAGAGGAACACTCCATAAAAATCCCTTAAGTTTCAAGGAAAAACTTTACTTATTAGATTCCAAAATTTCGAGGGGGTTTGGGGGTCTTCCCCCAGAAAATTTTGGAATTTTTACCCTTTAAAGTAGGGTTCCGGTTTATATTGAGACTCTTTGGGTAACACCACCGAATGTCCGCAACGTGTTGAAATTTCTTTTTTGGCTTTATTGCTATTACCAAAACTAGAATGTCTTATTCCTGGGGGGGCTGCAGCCCCACAGCCCCCCCTACTGGATTCGCCACTGCCCTGAAAGATGCTTCGATGCATGAAACTTGTTTTCAATCAATGTTTCATATTATTTCTCTTAGTAATAGTTGATACGAGTGATAATTTATAAAACATTTACTAGAAAATAGATGAAGGAAATATTTGTTTATTTCTTAGAAACTATTGCAGATTTTTAATTATATTTTATGCAATTTTACATACTGTTATATGATTTCAATTGCTTTCTTGAGTTAAAACACTAATTTCGAGGATCAAATTTTTAAAAAAAGGAAAAAAAAATTCTGGTAGAGAACCCCCAATCCCCAAAATTTAGCCTTGGTTTTAGGTAGTGTTTTTCTCATTAAAAATTCTGATGCCTAAATGAAGAGGTCTCCTTTAGGTGTTTCCCCAAAGTGTGTCGAAATAAAGAAGACTTAGTTCCCCTCCACAATTTTACGTCTATTTATGACTATTTTCCTTTAAAATTCAGTGATTTTTAAGGTCTCAAAATGAACTAAAACACATTTTTCCGAGACATTTTTCAAAATTTTTCTGAGGGAGACCCCCAGATTTACTTAAGCTCACATTAAAAAATTTCGACAATTTGTGCAACACATTCAAGAGCTTTTTCAAGTGATTAAAAGTTTAACGCATAAATAATGGTACTGGTTAGGGGTACATTAACGTTAAAAACGTTGAGTCAATCCCCCCCCCGAAACAAAAGTCTGGTTATAGCCCTAAAATTTCTCCACATAAAAGGGGTGGTTTAAAAAATAAAGGGGTCGCCATTAAGCCATCTTCACCCCGGCGCCGTTTTACCACGGCACGGCTCTGTGTAGGCGGCAAATTTTGGTTCAGCCTATAGGCGGCGCATTTGGAAATCCGCCACTGGGACCAACAGAAGAAAGTGTATACTTCGTACAGAAGCTATCGAAATTTTCAAACGGATGTTAGATGTTATGTACTATTGGAAAGTGAAAATCAATTTTGAAGAATGCTTGAGTTGTTGGGCATGGATTTTAAAAGAACATTTCAAAGGATTCGATGACTTTCCTTTACTGGTCGTGGAATTGAACTCCGCGTTTTACCAATTTGTGGCAATAGTGGATGAAGTTTGCCTGGATAAAGTTACGAAATTTCAAAAATTATTGTCTGTTTCAGCGATAGCATTAGACGTTGATATAGACTCTGTGTTGCGAATATACGCGGAGAGTACCGAAACTCTTAAAGAGTATAGAGCGAAACTATTATATGATAGTAAGCACATATTTTCCGCCAACTTGCACATCAACGAAAGCAAACTCCTTATGAAGGACTTCAAACGGTTAAGGCCAATGGCTGAAATTCTGATCAAGAGAGGTTTTGGATATTACTACGATGCCGACTATTTCAAAAAGTCCTGCTGCAACATAATTCACCACCCGAAGTAAGTAGTTTTTAATGTACAGGGTGTGCCAAAAAAGACTGACACATTTTAAAAATTTTTAATTAAAAAACTAAAAAAGATAAACATACACGGTTTATTGCATCCTACTCATAAGACCTAAGAATTTTATGACACAAATTTTCGTAAATCATTGTTCCCAAATCCCCCGACAGGGAATAAAAGTATCAATCTCCCCATAGGAGATAATGGAAAATAGTGCTCCCACGTGTAGGGGGATTTTCGAACTACGATTTACGAAAATATGTGTCATAAAATTATTTGGTCTTCAGAGTAGAATTCAAAAAACCGCTTATTTTTATCTTTTTTAGTTTTTGAGTTATTGATTTTTAAAATGTAATGTGTCAGTCTTTTTTGGGGCACCCTGTAAATTCATAATGTTAACTGAATTTCTGAAAATATTTAAATTTCTCCTCTTTCCTCGAATTTTCCTTTCTTTATCTCTTTTGAGATCATTGATTGAATACCTATTTGGTTGTTGTTTTAAGAAGTTAAAAATTATTGTGTTATTTTTTGGATTGAGCAAATGATTAAATTTCCCTCAAATATAACTGATATTGATGCAGTGTGCGGCCTTTCAGTCTAACCCTAATAGAAGTTTAGATAATTAACTTATGCTCAATATTTCTGGCTAATAAAAACAGATTTAACGAACAAATGACAAAATTTTATATCTTTTCTGTTGTGTCCATTTATCGATAGCAACCACGAGTATAATCATAGTTACTTAGCGAACGAAGAAGCTTTTTTTATAATGATACTCATTGTAAAGAAATAACATATTCCTTGGGCCTCACACTACTTCAATAACATCACAATATATCTCAGTCGTATTGGAAAAGGGTTCGATATAGTATATTGATATTGATATTTATTGAATTATTTCATATGAGCTTTCTCAATTCATGTTTTGAAATACATGTTGGGTTCATGAAGTAAAATTAATTATTGAAGAGTGGGGATACTTCTGGCACCCTTATTTACTCTACTGTTTAGTTTTTCGTTGTGACATGTGAACATATTTATAGTCATAGTACTGTATTAAGTGGCACAGTACTGTATTCGGCCCTGTGGGTAGGGTAAATGTAAATACGTTTTAACCAGTAGTGATAGTGAAGCATGTATGGAAGTGCCCCTCCTTCCTGCATTTCGATCTAGAAAAATTTGATTTAATCGTAAGACTATAGTTTTATTCCGAGTTTTGTAGATGATTTTTTAAATCTCTATATCTCGGAAATATTTAAATAATTAAAATTTGAATCATCATGTGTTTCTTTAACGCTTCATGTTTTGCCACATGCTTAGTAACCCGTTTTTACCCATTTCTAAAATACTTGAACCCTTTTTTTTTCTTCAAAATGGTTATATTTAATATAAATCTGTCCCTAACAATTAAAAGGTATACATATCTGATTTTCTAGTTTTTCATAAGTGAAAAAAAACTAAATTTTAGACTCTTATTCCAATTTTTGAAGCAAATTATTCGTACCAAAAAGAGCTCAAAAGTTATACTGTTTCATAAAAATAATTGAAATTGAAAGGGAAATTCACGAAATTGCTATCGTAATGGAATAATAATTAAAAAATTTCTGTTTAAATTTTAAAAAATGGAATAGCATATAATTACCTTAATGTAAAAAAGTAATTTTAAATGCTCGCTATCGCTCACCAACCCCCGTGAACTGCTATAACAGGACCTTATGGATTCCTTCGCAATGAGGAAGTTGCATGATTTTTTTTTATTTTTTTATCGATTCCTCTTGCAAAAATAAGCAACTACCCAAAATTTGAGGCCGATTGAGAATTTTTTTGATTGCCAAAAAAATTAACAAAAATCCCCTTTTTAAAAGCGCGCGAAAACGCCAAGAGTTTGGATGTGACGTCATCTTATATACTAAACATTGTTGTAAAGCAATGGAGTTGATGGTATTATTGTTGACGTCATCTTATAGTTTAAACAATAAACGTTTTCAGTCACGTGTTTTTTTCTCGACTTTTAAATTAAAATATTTAAGAACCTGTACAATTTTTTTGAAAAACTGACTAGATATTTCATTTTACCATACAAAAAACCATACGGAACACTTGTTTGCTTTTGAAAATCTGACACATGCAACTTCCTTATTCCCAGAAACCAACTTTCTGAACTTAACTCACTTTATAAAAGAATAAAAACAAATGGCAGTATAGAAATGTGTCAGCCAACTTTCCAAAAATACATCCCCTCATTATCTCCATTAATAAATCTCCCTTAAAAGTTTGAATATTTATTAACTCTAACTTATCAATAATTTAATCGAAATGTTTTCTTTAAAAATATCCGGCACAAATAATTTTAATCCATTGTTATTATATAATTAACTAATTGTTAAAAACAATTCTTAATCAACATTCTGAACATACAAAAACCTTACACCAAGGAGTATTCAAACTTAATCATCTTTTTGTTTAAACCCCAGACTTGTTAAACAATACCTTTTAATCCATTGAAAATAATAAGAGACAAAACCTACATGACACTGAATGTTTACAATTAATTCCGATTATATATTATTACTTACAAATGTTAAATAAACATCATTTGAGGGAGTTCCTTTGAAGAAATTCGGAATTAACTCCTTAATATATATCTGAAATAAACATTAACATCACAAAAGCAGAGTAAAACCAAAGAAAAACCATCACCCCACCCACCACTACTTCAGGAGTCCCAGACGGATGCATGATGGATTAAAAAATCTTTTTTCGTGATTCGCTATATTATAACGAATCATGAAAAAAGATTTTGTGATGGTTTTTTCTTATCTTTGGTTTTACTCTGCTTTTGTGATGTTAATAATGTTTATTTCAGATCTAATATTTTATGTCCTCGATACGTGTTGCATTTGCGCCGTATTGGGTTTGCATTTTAAAGATTGAGGATTTGTTAAGCAACTAATTAACTATTTAGAAATTGTGAAAGGTACATTTTACTCGTTAATTGGATCCGAATTAAGTTTTATATAAAAGCTTTTGATAGTTAGTGCCTTTTCACATATATGGGGTATCCCTAGCTTATATTAATTTGCACCGTAGTGAAATGTAAGCTTGTAATTAAGAAGCCCGGGCAAAAAAAGTTGTAGCAAACAAAAAGGCGCTAATTGTCAACAATAGCAGCTCAATTAACTTCCACTTAATAAGTAGTGAATATCTCAAAGGGACGGGTAAAAAATTTCGAGATTAGTTCTGAATTGCTGAACCCATTCAGTTAGCACCAATTGGGTACTTGGCGTGCATCGTGCATTTGATGAACCTTTTTTTTATTTGCCGATTTAAACTTATTCAGAGAAAACGCGGCCAGGTCTTGGCGATTTGTACAGCTCCCGTCAAAAAAAACGTTACAGTAGAATGTGCGGGCGAACGGGTGGGGTTAGAAAGATGCTTTTGGTGTCATTTTTTAGGATTTATTGTAAGCTTGAAATTAATAATTGACTATTTTTCTCTCAGAGGCCGTCTTCATGCGAAACGCAAAATAAAGTGCAACTTTTTTCATAGTGACCCCCAATTTTTATACCCGTATATGAAAGACCATACCATTTAAACCCTAAATACCAAGTTTCATTTAATTTGGTCATTAAATAAAGCCATGGCTCAAAGTTGAAGTTTGAAAATTTAGAGGTAAAAGCCTGAAAACGGTCGCCATCATCCAACCGCCAAGGCGAAACTAGTAGCAACCCTCGCTCCTCTTTCTTTTTTTTTCGACCACAACAACAGAAAGGATTTGAATGTTTTCGAATTGAATTAAAAAGATATGAGGCCTTTCCGCTTTCCAAATTTTGCTGATTTTAAAAAGCAGAACACACATTTCTTGATGTTTAGTTTTTTAATTTATATCAGACATTTTCTATTTAATTTGGAATTTCAATAAAAAAAAGGATCGGATCCTTTGAAAAATTATTTGCGTGATGACTAAAAATTTTCTTAAGGTATTTTACCAAACACAAAGTGCTTTATAAAACATTTAAGAATCCGATTTCACCTTTCAAATCATAGGGGATTTTATGTGAAGTAGATTAGATATTAAAGGATTGAAAATAAATTTTTTGTAAAAAAATTTCATTTATCCTCGTTTATCATTAGTCGCGTTATTTGGTTAAAAAAATATTGTCTCTCATATTTAATGTTTCCAATTTTTAATCAGGGTCTTGTAAAACCATTGATCGACAAATATATATTTTTCTTTTACAATTTTCCAAATTTTGGATTGCCACCAACTTGGCCCTAAACTTTGGGGTTTTGTTGAAAAAAACGTTTTTATTTCAATTCCGAAAATAATGAGAAAAAAACTTGTGAGTTAAAAAGTGATTTGGCAAATCGTGATTATCATGCGATGTCATATGCATCACTTGGTCTTGTTATCACATTTAACTTATCACATTTGTTGATCAAAAATATCGGACACACGTCTATCATAGTCCCAGTGACAATGCGATCACATCCAACTCCAATGTGATTGTCACAAAATGAGGACAGATCTATCACATAGTTGTTATTGTTGTAATTTTAAAATCAATAAATTATTCTACTTAAAATTTTTAAATCAACCTAATCTGTGTTTTAGTTATTTCACCAGATTTTAAAAACATTAAGATATATTGATCACATAAAACGATACATTATACGTTAAGTTAAATATTAGTGATCGGGACCAGTGTTTTTCTAAGCATAATCCGATTGATAATATTAACCGTGATCACTATAAGACTATATTACGTAACCTTGTTTTTGGTCATTTCTGACCCCCTCCCTTCCCCTTTGCCAACTAACGTAAGATAAAATCAATCCGCAAAACTTCCCAAAAAAGTAATCACATTACTTTCAATCCAATTACATATCGTTACCACCACGCCAGAAACACGAATCTGCATTCGAAAATTGGCTCCAACCTAGAGATAGTGTCAGTCGCCAAGTGAGCAGTAATCAGTCCAAAGTGAGCAGCAATCGGCAACCCAATTGACATGGTTGGCGGCCAATTACATCTTGATGCCACAGCGCTTATGATAAGAGTTGCGCTTTTACGATATCAAAAAAAAATCGAAATCATAAAATACTGGTGGTTCAATCCAGAGATTGTCTCATTTACTCATCTTCAATTTGATTGGTGTAAAGAATCACGTCGGCTTTCCAAGAAGAGTTTAATATTTGGTTTGAAGGGTTGGTTTCGAATCCTTTAGGGAATGATCGCGCTTCAAGTATATTTCTATGAATTTTCAATTTTGTATTTTGTTTGCATTAAGTGAAGGATCGAAAATTTAAGAGTAAGGCGGTATTAACTTTAAAGACCTCGACTTTGAATTGTTGGAATCGAGAAATTAACTCTATTCATGGACTAGTCGAAAATACATCAGAAACACCGGCAAGAAGAAAACACACCAAAAGGTAAAATTTTTTGGTGGGAAAGCAGTGTAGCCAAACAGCGCCAACCCAACCAGCTTCTAGGCTTTCGCCTGCATTTCAAAAAAGATTCGTGTTTCTGGCGTGGTGGTAGCGATATGTAGTTAGATTGAAAATTCCAAATGTTATCAAACTACAAAAGTAATAAGATTATACTTTCAATCAGATTAAAAATGTAGTTTGATTGCGCCCAACTCTTGTTCCAAATAACTGGTGAATGTAATGTAAAAGTTTCATTTCTTAAAAACGGAAAATATGCGAGATGCGCCAAACTGTGAATTGATTGCCAAATCCAGCAACCCCACCCGTTCCATCGATGGAGCAATGTAACGTTTTTTTTGACGGGAGCTGTACGTTTGAATTTCGCTTTTAAAGTGATTATTTGCGACTTTCTAACTGTAATTCCGCAACTAATTTTTCACAGTAAAGTGTTTTGACTAATCTACTTAAGCCTGTAAGATTTTCGTCCATTTCTGTGAGTTTATAGCAGTGGCGGATCCAGGATTTGGTTTTGGGGGGGGCTAAGAATTTTCATAATCCAATTGAATCTTCTCTTGTTAATGGTAATACAGAAAAGGTAGTGAATTATCCTACTGAAACCACTAAAAGGGGGGTCTGGGGGTCCTCCCCCAAAAAATTTTTGGAAATTTAAGTCAAAAACCCTACTTTTTCAACTCCTTTTGGTACGCCTCATCCAAATTTCGGATATAATTTTTCTATCGATTGCCGCGGCCCCCCATTAAGTAAAACCAGACATATACAGTCGAGTCCGCTTAATGTGATCGCATTTGTTCGAGATGTAACTGATAACATTATCCGATTGATAACAATAAGCGATTTCATATCAAAACGCAGTCAACAGTGAAACTAGATTATTTGCTTTAAAATCAAAGTTATGTAATCGTCACTAATGGATTGGAAATAATCTTACACTACTACATAGAAGGGAAAATACAAGAGTAGTACAATTAATAAATTAAAATAATTGCTTACTTTGTATTTCTTATAAAGTAGAACAATTTATCCTTTTGCGCTCCATTATAGGTATCCTTTCATTTAAATCCCTTAAATTAATCTGAATTCCAGTAAACAAGGGAAATGCAAAATCTCTAATCAGAAACAGCTGCAAGGCGGCGATGGTTCCTTTCACCAATCACAAGCAAGGATCCGGCCCCCCTATACCCATTTTCTTTCATATGCGGAGCATCGAATATTTTCTCTTTCTTAATTAACAGTGCAACCGTCTGATTTTTAGAAAAAGAAATGTCAGATGCCTTAGGGAGGGGCAGATGTTTACTTTTAAAATTTAACCTTCAAAAGGAAACTCGAAAGTGGAAGTTTTTAGGGGACATGGACAAATTTTGATAACATTAAGCGGCGTGTTGATCCATAGTTGATCACATTAAACGATGAATTTTACATTAAATTAAATAGGAATGATCGGGACCTGTTGATTTCGATAAAGTTATCCGATTGATAACATTAACCGTGATCACATTAAGCGGATTCGACTGTAATTACAATTAAAATTATAAATCATGAAATTAGCATGAGAATAATATTTTCCCCCTTTCGATATCTGTAATATTGAAAATTGGAAGTGACACACATTGTTACTTTTAATTCCCAAAATGGTTTTGCCACCATTTGGAAACAAAAAGGGTGACCAGGAAACACTGCAAATTATCAGAAATGAATGAAACAAAGATAATTAGATGATTACTATGTTTATTTTACAAGTCAGTGCCTCTCAGAGGTGTTAATGGATTGTGATTCGATAAGACTAACATTGTGACAATGATAATAAAATTTATAAAATGACAAGTATAGATGTTGTAATTTACAATGATTTGGCCCATTTTATTTCCACACTCAATCTAGTGAAGATGCTGCTTGATTTTCTACCTAAATATCCAATGTAAATCATGAATACTCAAGTCAAAAAAAATATCACAATAAATAAAAAAATTGTCGGGACAAACACACAATACAGATTAAAATTAGTTTTCAGCGTCGTGAAAAAGTTTTGGAAAATGCAAAAATCAAACAGTAGTGATCACTTAAAAAATGACCATCCATAACAAAATAAAAAAGTAAAACAAATTCATGGAACTTCGTGTAAGTTCAGAAAAACCTAGTTTTTCTTACCTTTCAACTAATAACAAAAAAAATTAACAGAACATTTCAGCAGTGCCAAAATTCCCAAACAATCGCATACTTAACCTACTCCAATAAGTGATGTTCAAAACAAGTTTTCATCAAAAGAAAAAAGCTAAAACTTTTTCTAACACTTCATCTTTGGGCATCAATCAATACATTTGTACATTAAATCAAGTAGAAGAATCCAGTTTAACAGATTGACTCTCTCTCCTTAATGTCAGAAACTAACACAAATCAGATGTCTTTTTTTACATTTTAGCATAAAACAAAATGTTGCTTAAAATTATATTAAGTTACTTATAATGTCCTACAGAATTACTGACTTAAAACTTTGATATGAAAACAATATACCTTTTGGATTAAAATTAAAATTTCATGCAGAACAATTTTCAAACTTAGATACAAAACACTATAACTTTTTCCATCATAGTTAAGTTACTTAATTACACAATTATGCGACCTAAATCTAAACATTGCAAAATTTCATCATCCGCAGAATGCAACATAAATCATGCTTAGTGCATTATAAATTTAATTCTCTTTACACACAAAACCATCTAACTAAACACTGCATTACGTGTACAAATCAAGAGTTAATTCGTTATGACAACTAAGGAATTCATTAGAAAGAGCAATTTTAAGCCAGTTTAATCCTCAAAATTAAAAAAAAACTAAGTGTGAACTTTCTTTAAATTTCTAACTCCAATACTTATAAAAAAGAGCAAAGAACTAATTGTATTTCAAACTATTTTTTTAAGTCAATTAAACATTTAATTTGTCCAAAAATCCAAATGAATAATCCTAAATTACCATGATGCCCCCAGTAAAAAAACCCAAGGCACCATCTCACAATTTGGGAACTAACACATAATCAGTCAGATAC
Organism: Tetragnatha versicolor; assembly: GCA_024610705.1. Lineage (NCBI taxonomy): Eukaryota > Metazoa > Arthropoda > Arachnida > Araneae > Tetragnathidae > Tetragnatha > Tetragnatha versicolor. The sequence goes on along the minus strand of JANDEH010000017.1, from coordinate 10,974,564 downwards.
AAAAGTCAGTTGCATTCTCAATTTACAGAATACCTTTTAATTAAAATTATTAGTATGATCTGGAATGTTGAACACCAAAAAAATACTAAAAAACATTCAATAACTGCAGTTTTAAAAGTATGGAAAACTCACTATTTCGTAAGAATTTAACAATTTGGAAGCACATTTCATCTTAATATAGTGCATATTGTTTTCATATTATTATCTGAAACAAAAACAGTGAGAAGTTTGAATTTTTACAGACTAATAACATTATTTATTCTAGATTAATAACATTAGTTTTAAATTTCGAACAACAATTTTGCTTTTAAAAAAATAGTGTGCTTTCAGATTTTTACACATTGAATCTACATAAGCATTTTTGATTGACAAAAACATTTTCAGAAGCTACCATAGAGTAATGTAGGAACCTCGTTAGTTTCATTCATTAACACAAACACAAAAGGACGCTGCTGCATTCAGATGAAGTGAAAAGCTATTGAATGAATGATTGATAACAAAACAATGAAAATAACAAAGAGAAAAAGGCAATGGTGGACTAGAAATAAATACTGGCTTAACTTGGTGAAATGTGACACCAGGTTCAACAAGCAAGGGATAGTATTAACCAGCGTTAGAAATTGAGAAATAAACCCACTGGTCCGGCCGACCAGTGCTTTGCCAATCTTACTGGTCTACCAAATTCAAAAAGGACAAGTTTCAAATTTTCAACCCTTTCTTGATTGCTGTCGTATATCATACGCTCAACGCCAAGTGTTCCAATTTCGTAACTGTCCCACATAGCGCAAGGGGCTAAAATTTTGCTTCGCTATTTGTTGCTGTATTTGCCTCGGTAGATTTTCTCAGTTTTTTCACCAATTCAATATCGAAAGCAAAGAATGTAAGGGGCGGGCAAACTAGTCTGGAAAATTACAAGTAATAAAATTGTAAGAGTTTTCATTGAAAGTACCTACGCCAGTTTCTTTTCTCATTTGTCCCCTGAAATTTACAACCCCTCTAGCAATTCCTTGAAATTCGAATGACAGATGTTCTGGACCCTCATCAATGATCTATGTGTAAAGGTCATCAGCCAACTAAGTTTGAAGGGCAAGGGCGATGTTTTAATGCAGATATTTAATCGTGCATAGCAAGGGGGAAATGGGGCTAGAACTTGAGAGAGGGATATTTTTTTGCCACTGGTCCCGCAGAATAGTGAGTTTCTGATTTTAGTGGGCCAAATCGTCTTTCAGCGGTCTTGGACCAACGGACCACCACAATTTCGAACGCTGGTATTAACAGAACTAATGAATTCATGAAAAGTACTAGTTATGCATGAAAAAAAATAAAGCTCTAAGACTGGCGATTCACAAAAATCGCCAATTTAAGTACAAATAGCACATCTTTCAATAAGTGATTGTAATGCGACAGTTAATTTTTTTGGTTGCCAAAAATATGAAAGATAAGAATAAAGATCACACGAGAGAAAGTTTGAGGATAGGAACAGACTTCACTACAATACACAAAAAGCATGAGAAAATTTATTTAAACCAAACCTTGTTCACAGAAAGATAACAAGAGCGGTTCCGATTTAAAGCAACATTCAAAGCTGGTCAAAGTATAGCGTTAGACTTAGTACATAAGCTCAAAAGAATCAAAATCTGAATGCAGCAAAAGTTGAATTGTTCTAATGTAAAAACAAACAGAACCGACGAAATATACGGTAAAGCACTTTTATACAAAATAATGATTATTTACATCATATCACTTTATCAAGGGGAAATGATAATCACAATAATTTAAAACTGCAAATAAATTACAGAAAATTCATACAAAATTTCACAGAAATAAAGACCAGTAAAACACGATGTATGTACATGAAAAAAGACCTTCCTTCAAATTATAACATGCTCTCTCACTCGTCTGTCTACTTTTCTTTCTACAAGAATTAAAATAAAGCTAGAACAGTTTTTCGATAAAAAAAATTATGGCACTGCACTACAGCCATTCATAGCATCTAAGCAAGTTTGTCGAGTTTCATTTGATTTTGCGACAGTTTTTACTAAAAATATCTTTAAACCACTTCTCAATAAAATCCATTTTATGATAAAAATTCTGTCCTTTACTGATAGATTAAATGGGTCTTTAGGAAGATGATTTATTAACAAATAACAGATTAAAAGTGGGGCTGATTTTTAAACCACGTCAATGAAAATTAAACCTTGGCTGATGTAGCCAAGAGACTATTTTACAGGTATATAAACATATAGTTACACAATAAGTTATAATTGAGCACTTCACTGTGGTCTGTAGAAAGATGGCAGTATATAAATGGCCACAGGAACATTTTTCACTATCTGCAGAAATGAAAGAAAAACTTTAAGATTTTACTATCTCCAGTTGATCTCTATATTCAATAAAAAGTCTTTGAAATCTAAGGTTTGATCCTAGGATCAGCAACACTTCTTGTAAAAGGTCTCTTTTCTGTAATTCCTGTGTAAGAAAAAAGGAAATTATTTTTAAAAGCTAGGTTAAGTATACAGCACAAAATGTACATTTAATGGATATTCACAGTAAGCTATTAAATTTAGTAAGAAATTTTAATTTAGATAAGTTTTAAGTTAGAAATAAGTCAAACAGAAAGTGCCAAAACAAGTAAATACAGAAGGGAAAATAAAGTTTAAAAATGGAATTAAATCAGTTTTTTTTGTAAAAATCAAGAAATTTTTTTCAAAAATAATATTAAAGTAGGAAATGCCTCATCTTCGGTAGATCGAAATATTGTCTTGCATTCTATTTCTTACACTAGTTATGTTATTCTGTCAAAAAATTTTTTCACTACTCAGTAACAAAAGCAATTTATACTTTTTGTGTAGTAAATTCCCTAAAGGTAAATAAATCAGCAAATAACTGACAAAAGTATTTCTTACTAAAATATTAGGCTTCCATTCAGAATTTTTGGCAGTTTTTACAACTGGTCCCAAAAGATTATCACATAGATCTCGCAATTTATCTTCAAGACCTGTAAATATTCCAAGCAAAATTATGGAGGGAAACACATGAATTTTCAACTAATCTATTTGAAATTGCTTCTGCCATATTCCACACAAAGATACTTACCTTCGTGGACTAAATACCGGACTAGAGAAAGCAACCAAAATTTGTATTCTTTACTAGACTTCAAACTCAACGAAGCTGCTAACTGGCAATCTAAATGGCTCAAAGTTCCAATTTGTCTCAGGGAAGGATCACTGCTAACTATGCCTCGAGCCACTCTCATAGATTTCCTAAAATGTTTTCATCAAAGGCTTTAGAAATTACTTGAGCACAGGGGTCGCAGTGACATTTCAAAAAAATATAGGATTTTTAAAAATAAAATATAGGAGTGTCAAAAAATCTTATTTGCGATCACTTTCCAGGGATTTGATTGACCAAAAAGCATAGAAGATAAATTCAAAAATTATATAATACTTACTCTTTGGTATTTAATTTTAAGATTTAACATAATATTAAAACAAGTGCTCTGAATCATAAAGTTCAAAGTGTAAAAGGGGGCCTGGGGTCCTGCCCCATAAAATTTTTTGGAAATTTGATCCTAAAAACAGAGTTTTAACTTGTTTTGGACACCAAGTCCGATTTTTTTGGGGGGTGGGTCCCTGTCATTCCCCTGGGGAAAGGTCAAATATTACCTAAGCACCCAAAGGGGGAGGGGGTTTGCTCTTTGCTTATTCTTTCTGACAAGGGGGAGGGGGATATGAGTGATGCTTTTGTTTTTGTAAGATACTGCATTTTCGAAAATCTCATGTTTCTTGCATAAATAATTTCAAAACCCAACCAAAAATAAATTTAACAAAAAATTGAATTAGGAAATCTGACATATGCACTTTTTTCTGTGGATTTACTTCCAAACATTTTGAAATTTTACCCCAAAAAGTTGTGTTTGACTTATTTTTGAACCCTTTTGGTTACACCCAAAAAGGACAGCTCCTTGTATAAGTCACCTAATTTTCAAGGAGAAAAAAAACCAGTACTTACTAAAAGGGATGTCAAAATTTAGGGGGGGGGGCCGGCAGTTTTTACGTAATTATGTTGGGGGGTTGATGTTTGCTTATCTTTGCTGACAAGGGGGGAGGGGAGGGTTAAAAATGACCAAAAAAGTGGGTAATATTTGAACGGCCCCCTTGATATCATATCTGAAACAGGTTATAATATAATAAGATTTAAAAAACACTATATTATTACCAAAATGATCTATCATTAAAAATTTACAACTTAGGAAAACCTTAAGAAAAATTACTTGAAAACACTGACTAAAATCGATAAAAACGCGATCTGAGAGGTATCACTACTTATTAGGCGCCTCTGACTACGCTTGTTTTTTCTACATCGTAATTACAATGAGAAAAGTAGCCAGCTTCAACTAGGTGCCGGAAAAATGGTACTTAAGCGAAAAATCGTTATTTTTCGTCTTTTCCGCAGCTTTTGGCACCCGCGGCCATCCAAGAAAGAAGTCGCGGGAAGAACGGAACACCCCGCAGTCCGCAAGCAACACGAAACTCGCGAAAAAAAATCACGATTTTTCCTCTTTAAATCGTCATTTTTCTCGGAAATAATATGCAAAATAAAAAAAATCTAGGGATAATGGGAGAAACTTCTTCGTTCATTAAGGAATGGGACGTTTTCAGCGCGAATTTAAGCGGGCTCAGCAAAAATATAGGAAATATAGGAGGCTTATCAAAATATAGGAGAATATAGGAGGTTTTTTACTAATTTTTCAAAAATATAGGATTTATAGGAAATATAGGAGGTCTGCGACCCCTGCTTGAGCATGATTTAGTGGCAAACTTAATTTTTCATGTACATAGATTACAATACCTACCCTTGCATTTGCCCTTGAAGTGCAGCAAGCGGCAGTATTGTGCCATTGGACAAATCCTCAGGAGAAAATCTGAACTGATGGTCGGAGCATAATTGCAGAGCATTATTCGTGCTGCTCATCAACAACCTAAATAAAAAAATTCAAATTACCGTGTATTTCATTACTTGTATCTACAGATAGATGTATAATCCGACCACCACAAGAAAAACTGACAGAAAAAGTTTTGAACAAAAACTCAAATCTAAATGATAGCCACACAGATTTGTCACAAAACTTTTTTCAGTGTTTATGGCTTACCAACACCCCCAAAATTAACTTCCCATAACAATCGCCACAATATCGTACGACAATAAAGGGGATTTTGTCAGTATGTTGGCATACGTTTCTAAAATAAGTTTGTAACAAGATCTTTGGGATTGCTTGATAAAGAAATGTAACTTCTATATTTGGCCCGTGTTTTAGAACACAGCATAGATTTCTAATAAGAGAATTCAGTCTTTGAACGTGACGAATCCAATATACAACAAACATTGAATATTCTGATATTTACATACTTAATTATCATAATATTACTTAACCCCGTTTAAAAATTTAAATAATTTTAATGTTGCTTTAGCAAATAAAAATATATATAAATTAGAATTACAAGGGGAAAAGCTAAAAAAAGAATATGTATTTTGGTGGACACAGTAATACAAAAGAATTCTTACCAAGATTTCATATCAGGACTAAACACATAGGATTTGCCATTTGATAAGCTAACCATAGGGATTCCATTGTCACTAAGACCAGTTCCTCTCACAGAGAGGTCCCCTGTTGCATCATCTATTTAAAAAAATTTTTAAATAAATTAAGTTTATTTGAGAATAAAAATTTAAACATACTGAGTCACATTGAGATAACTTATGTCTTTAATAAAAACAACTCACCTTGCATGATGGGATAAAGTGATTCATTCTGAACCAAGCAACAAAGCTTTAGACAATCCCTAAAGAGAATTTAAAATAATATAGACTATAAAGAAAAACTAAATCAGTTTATCAAAATTTTAAGACTTTAATCTATAATCATAAAGTGGAATTGAAACAATACCAAGACTGCATTTTAAAATTATTAACATATTATAGGAGTATTTATTTTTAATAAATCTATCCAGGGAAAATATTGACTTAAAACTCAGTAATTTCTTTTTAAAAATTTCTCCCAATTATTTTAAAGAAAAATAGGTTACACAATACTTACCAAACAGACATGTAACCTTTTGAAGTTATTGCCATAACATACTGGTCACTACATGATAACCTTGTCACTGGTGATGTCAAAACAATAGGGGGAAACATTCGTCTACCAGTTTTAGAGAAAATGGATAAGGTTTTATCTTCACACACAACACAACTTATGACCCTAAAAAATGATGAATTAGTGAGAAACCCATTTATGAAAAAATAATCGCAACACAATTGCTCTTAGAATGGTAGTTTCAGAGTAATTTGGGTTCAGAACCAAGAAAAATTCCACTTAAAACTGTTCTTAAAGTGAAAATTTACTTTCTTCTTCTGTTGAAATGTTTTTTAAATAAAAGTTTTAACTAGAGTACAAAATTTAATTTTTTTTAAATTAGCATGAAATAGGGTTGACATTATTTTTAAATATAATAGATTTGTTGATATAAAATTGGGTAGCTTGAGAAAAAATTTCAAAAACTTGAATTCCTGAAACCTTGAAGCTTTAAGTTTTGCAATGTAATCTATCCAGACACAGAGAATTAGTCCCATTCTAGGCTTAAATCCTAAAACGAAATTGTGTGAATACTTACGCACTACCCGCAACAGCAGCTCCTTTACTATTTAAAGCTATTTCCCATTTAAGAGCAGTACCACTCAGGCATTTTAACCTGTGCATCACTATGCCAGATCCTACCGAGATGTTATTTTCAATTTCTAAATATACTGGCGTGCCTTTCTCGTGATAAATCTGAAAAGTTAATAACAAATTGAAAGAACAATGGAGACAAAAGAGATCAGTTACACTGTTCAACAAATTTGACCTTCAAAATTTTTTCCTTGATGAAAATAGTCATTTCTTATAGATTTTGGGTCGCTGAATACGAAAATCACCATTAAAATTTTTAATTGACTCAGGATTTTCGGGGAACAGCCCCTCCCCCTTTTTACGTTTTTTGACTTTTATAACTTATAACTTAACTTCTTATCTTATAACTTCGTTTATAACTTAAAACTCGATTTTCAGGGTCAAAAAGCATTGTTTTAGTCTTCAAATTGCACCACAGGTAACAAGAAATGTTCAAATTAATAGAATATGATAAATTTATAACAAATGGATAGGTTTAAGGGGTAATTACCCCCCTAAATATACAAAAAATAGTTAAAAATTATAGAGGTTTCTATATAGTCCACTGAAAATAGAGTTGAACCTCAAACAAATTGCAATAGAAGGTTTCTCAACGGTTTTCACTTAGAAATGACCTTAATAATAACATACTAAAAATCGGCCAAAATCGGCCGGGGGGAAGTTTAATTTTTTTCAAATTTTTAAAAAATGGCCGAAAAAAAATTTAAAAAAAAACCAAAACAATAATATAGACATGTGATACATTTTTTTTTTTTTATTTCCAATGGCAAGTTACAAGACAACTGAGTCATCATAAAAACATTAAAACATTAAGAATGACATGAAAACATTAACATTAAAAATGACTTCAGTAAATCTATAAACTCAGGGCGTTTCTTGCCGCCCAGTAGCGCTCCCAAATGGAGATTCGGGGAAGAGCAGGGCAGCGACGGAGATGCTCGAAATCCATATCCTCCCCAAGATTACACAGGGGACAGAGAGAGTTTGATGCGACATTGATACGGTAGAGGTGCTTGCGAAGACAGTCGTGACCGGAGATGAGGCGGAACATAGCCACAGATTTCTTTCTTGGCCATTCGGGCACTTCACGAATCTGCCTTACCCATGATTTTCTTTCGTTAATGGAAGTGAGTTCCTGGAAAAAGGAGGCTCTGAAGCCCTTCTTGACCAGTGATTTGATGGAGTAGTAGGGGAGACTAGGTTGGGATGTTTGGAGAACAGCAGCTCCTTTCTTAGCCAAAAAGTCGGCGGTCTCATTACCCTGTACTCCGCAATGGGCAGGGATCCATTGAAGGACAACTTCTTTACCTTTACTTGAGAGCCAATTTAGAAGATCGAAGCAGCAATTAACAATTGAGGAGCGGGAATCACTCTGTGTATCTATAGCTTGAAGGGCAGCTTTAGAATCTGATAAGAATACAACCTTTGAAAAGAGCCCCAAACGAGGTGCTAACTGCATCAGGGCTCGGTGGATAGCTGCTATTTCACCGTCAAAAGCGGATGCAAAAGGGCCGATGGGTGTGTAGAGAGAAAACAGATCACAATGAACACCTGCACCGGCGTTAGTCGAGTCGTCCGACCTAGACCCATCAGTATATACCTGCAGCCACTCCTCTTTCGGGTACCGTGAATTTATAGTTTCGTATGCGAGATCTTTAAGCATAGTTTCACACGTTTCACTTTTAAGAATTTCTTGTTCAAGTCCAAGGCGTATGGAGAAATCCTTGTTTATAATGGGACTACGGGGGAGTAGAAACTGTTCAGACTCAATATTGAGGCCTAAACTTGAAATCACCTCGCAAACCCCCTGTATAAATCCATTTCATGTGATACATGTTTATAGGTTATTTTTGAGTGCTGAAACCGAATATTGCATTTAGTTTGGAAAAAAAATTGAAATTTCAATTTTTAAAATTAATTTGAATAATTAGCTATATGAAAAAATTAAAACCCCCCTAAAAACCTAACAAAAACATCCAAAGAGATAAATCCAACGGTTTTCATTTAGAAATGACCTAAATATTAACATACTAAAATTTAAAATTTTTACGAGTTAAAGAAGTTCAATTTTTTTTCAAATTTCCATTTTTTTTTGCGAAAAATGCATTTTTTTTTCAAATTTGTGCAAAAAACTTTAGAGGCTTTTGAAAAGGTCATTTTTCGGTGGATATTGTCCACAGATAGTTATATAATGGAAAACCGGTGGAATTGACCCTCAATGAATTAGTTAATTATTTTATTTAAAATTTTGAAATTGGTAAAATGTAGTACAAATTTCGAAAGAAGTGAAAAAGGTAATACTTTGGCATATTTACATCAGAATTTATTTAATTAACAATAAATTATATTAAGAACACATAATTAACAAATTATTTTTTTTTAATTTAAAATTTTAAAAATTTAAAATTTTAATAAATTTTAATATCATAATATAGGCTTGCAATACATGTTTATAGGTTGATTTTTAATCCTATTACATAAAAAATACTATCATTGCAATAAAAACTGAAATAGACTTAAAAATTTTAAAATTAAAAAAATCTTAATTATATGAAACTAGTCTCAACAACTGGAACAAATTGCAATAAACGTTTTTTAAACAGTTTTCATTCAGAAATGGCCAACTAACAACATACTAGAAATCGGACAATGGGAAATTTAATTTTTAATTAAAAAAACTGGCATTCTGGAACAAAAATATTAGCCAATTATGCCAGTTTTTTTAATTAAAAATTAACTAAAATTAACAGTTTTCATTCAGAAATGGCCAACTAACAACATACTAGAAATCGGACAAAATCGGACAATGGGAAAGTTAATTTTTAATTAAAAAAACTGGCATAATTGGCTAATATTTTTGTTCCAGAATGCCAGTTTTTTTAATTAAAAATTAAATTTCCCATCGTCCGATTTTGTCCGATTTCTAGTATGTTGTTAGTTGGCCATTTCTGAATGAAAACTGTTTAAAAAACGTTTATTGCAATTTGTTCCAGTTGTTGAGACTAGTTTCATATAATTAAGATTTTTTTAATTTTAAAATTTTTAAGTCTATTTCAGTTTTTATTGCAATGATAGTATTTTTTATGTAATAGGATTAAAAATCAACCTATAAACATGTATTGCAAGCCTATATTATGATATTAAAATTTATTAAAATTTTAAATTTTTAAAATTTTAAATTAAAAAAAAATAATTTGTTAATTATGTGTTCTTAATATAATTTATTGTTAATTAAATAAATTCTGATGTAAATATGCCAAAGTATTACCTTTTTCACTTCTTTCGAAATTTGTACTACATTTTACCAATTTCAAAATTTTAAATAAAATAATTAACTAATTCATTGAGGGTCAATTCCACCGGTTTTCCATTATATAACTATCTGTGGACAATATCCACCGAAAAATGACCTTTTCAAAAGCCTCTAAAATTTTTTGCACAAATTTGAAAAAAAAATGCATTTTTCGCAAAAAAAAATGGAAATTTGAAAAAAAATTGAACTTCTTTAACTCGTAAAAATTTTAAATTTTAGTATGTTAATATTTAGGTCATTTCTAAATGAAAACCGTTGGATTTATCTCTTTGGATGTTTTTGTAAGGTTTTTAGGGGGGTTTTAATTTTTTCATATAGCTAATTATTCAAATTAATTTTAAAAATTGAAATTTCAATTTTTTTTCCAAACTAAATGCAAGATTCGGTTTCAGCACTCAAAAATAACCTATAAACATGTATCACATGTCTATATTATTGTTTTGGGTTTTTTTTTAATTTTTTTTCGGCCATTTTTTAAAAATTTGAAAAAAATTAAACTTCCCCCCGGCCGATTTTGGCCGATTTTTAGTATGTTATTATTGAGGTCATTTCTAAGTGAAAACCGTTGAGAAACCTTCTATTGCAATTTGTTTGAGGTTCGGCCCTATTTTTCGCTATTTTCAGTGGACTAATACGCTATTTTTTCCTCTTATATTTTACGCAATTCCCGTTTGAAGGGTCCTAACCCTTCCCCAAGGACCCAAATTTGATGACAATATGCAGCAATAATTTTTACTAAAAGCAGTTGAGGTGTTAGCCTCCCAGAAGCCCCCCCGGAAGAGTTCGGAAGACTTCCAGAAGGCGCTCGCCAGCTCAGGAATTAATATCGATGATTTTGAAAAGATTACAAATGACGTTTTTCTTATATTTTGGGTGTATCCTAAGTAGAAACTCTTCAGTTCTTTAAAAACTGACCGGTTTTAGGGAGTGAGGATTCCATGTTTCAAGATGTTAATAGATGCACTGCTGTGGATAACAATTAGGGGGCATCCCCTTAAAAACTGAGGGTGATGGAGGAAAATGGGTGTCATATTTGAACTCAGCAGATCATTTTACACAAGAATCAGCTGAAATTCAGTTAGTGGCTTCAAATTTTTTTGTACAGCACAGTTTAACTCTAAGTGCGACATTGAACCCTTCTGGGGGCACTCTCACCTCAACCGCTTTTAGTAAAAATCATTGCTGCATATTGCCATCAAATTTGGGTCCTTGGGGAAGGGTTAGGACCCTTCAAACGTGAATTGAGTATAAAATAAGAGGGAAAATAGCGTATAAAAACCTCGATAATTTTTAGCTATTTTTTAGCATTTTTAGGGGGTTAACTACCCCTTAAACCTATCCATTTGTTATAAATTTATCATATTTTATTAATTTGAACCTTTCTTGTCCCCGGGGGGTCAATTTGAAGATTAAAGCAATGCTTTTTGACCCTGAAAATCCAGTTTAAAGTTATAAAGTCGTTAAAAAACGTAAAACGGGGAAGGGGCTGTTCCCCGAAAATCCTTAGTGAATTGAGAATTTTAATGGTGATTTTCGTATTCAGTGACCCAAAATCTATAAGAAATGACTATTTTCATCAAGGAAATTTTTTCAGTGTTGAACAGTGTTATTCATCAAATTTGTATTGGGGAACTACTAACTCACCAAAACATTAGATGTTTTATCTACTTTTAAGCTAGGCAAGTGTATGTTGGAGCTGAGTGGAGTAGATTTTTCAGGTGTGGCATGAATCTTTTCAGGAACAATGGCTTTTTCTGGCACCTAAAAATATGCCAAATAAATGTTGAATGCATGATTACTTAAACATACTTTTTTTAGTCGAAAAGCTCAGAAAATAGACTCATTCAATGAAATATTGCATAAGAAACAAAAAAATAGAAGGAATTGGCTATCTCACTCAAATATACTCCGAGTCATTTAAGAAAAATATTGATATTAAATAGTTGTGATTGCAGGGGTAGATCCAGGATTTATATTTTGGGGCCCATTTCATTATTTTTTGTGAATAATGAAATGTTTTTTCTTGTGAAAAATTCAAGCAGTGATAGCAGATCAGTGCGTAAACGTAAAATTGACTCACAAACCAAGAAAATCATGAACAATTCAAATATTTTTGTGAATGTTTTCTTGCAAATTATCACTAACGTTAATTTGAATTTCATGAAAGGGGTGTTTTTATGAATTTATTTTTCTGAAGGGGCAGATTTAAAGAGGGTGGATTTTTGTGAAGGGTTGCAATTTTTGTCTGGATCGACCCCTGGATTGACAAAATTTTTTAATACTTTTGATTTTTCCTTATTACTGGACTCAGGGCTCATAATCTATCTAAGATAATACAATTCAAAAGTTTTTCAGGAGTTAATTACAAAGTTAGAAGGTAATATGAATAATTATTAACTTTACATTACTTTAAAAGTCACGAACAGAATGTCATTGAACAAAATGAAAAGAAATCTATTAGAATTCCACTTTTCAACATAATTTTATTGATTTAAAAAACAATTACTTTCACCTAATTATTATTGATTCAACCTCCTTTTGCACTTGGATAGATGTTTTTCAGGGAAAATTCAAGAGAAAACACATAATTTTCAAGAGTGTTAAGGGATTTTAGAAAAATAAAGCGAATTTCAGTATTTTTCAGGAGAAATTTCAGGAGGCATACAAACTCTAGGGATTTTATTCATTATCACTACACAGGATTTTACATCAGGTCTTGGTTAAAACTAAGCGACAAAAAATGCACAAAATACAAACAATCTTAGTTTTCCATTTAAATAAGCAACTGATGTGCCTGTAATAAAAAATTGAGAACTCACCGATTTGGGTGTCTGTTGCTGTGATTGAGACAGGGGTGGACGGCCAGGTTTCTTCTTCTCTGGCTTCCCTGATGGATGAGTATCAGCTTTTCTCTTTTGAGACACGGGTGTTATGTCAGGTGTGTGGGATTTAGATGGTACGGATTCTTTCGTTTTAGAAACTGGAAGTTCTTTAGGTGCCTCTACTTCACTACAAACACAAGATTATAAGGGAATTGTGTATAAAAATAAATATTTATTTAACCCTCTACTGACCATGGTAGCAAATATGCTACCATAAGTTAAGCTTCTATTTTCAGCATGAGATTAATACATGTGTTTAAGTTTTTGCAGCAATACCTTCAGGTACTAAAATTCACAAAGTTTAGGTTTAGTCTTAAGTTTCAAAATTAAAAATATTAAGGTTTTTATTTTTGGCATTTTTTATTTTATTTTGCCAAAACTACACGAACAAGGCAAAAAAATCTTCCATAGTTATTTCTTGTAGTCTGTTTGAATCAGAGGGTTATCAGTTAATAGTTAAACAAAACTAGTAAGGATTGGAGGTTATGCTAAACAAGGGAAAAAACAAATTATGAGCAGAAACTTTTCTACCCAGAATACCTTATAAAAAACAGATTAAATCATTAAATATATTTAACATTCCTTTTTAAAATTACTTACATTTGATCATGATTTGAATCTGGCTTTGAATGAAGCTCTTCCTGTAAATGAAATATTTATCAATAATTAGGATTGGAGATATAAAGTTTAGCATCATAATAATGTTAACTCACTGAATTCACCCCCTTCCATTACAATGACCATTAATTCATAAATAACACAATTAAAACCTTACTGTTGGAGAGATGGTTGGATATTCATCCTCCGAAATTTTCAAAGATTTTTTATAATTCATTACATACTTCCTAATTTCATATTAAACTCTAACTCCCCTAACACATTCCCTTGGGATTCTACATTGTGGCCAGGGCCGTATTTAGGCACGTGCAACATGTGCTATAGCACAGGGCGGCAAAATTTCAGGGGGCGCCGGCAGATGCAGATTACAACAATTCAAAATGCTACATACTATACAGTTTTGAAAAAAAATGTTCCTCACAGTTTTCACTACGGGAGGATTCTACAGAGTAGTAGTCTCTTGTTATAACCGTGTTGTCTATAAATCGACCCCTTAAAAAACTCCTATCACCCCATAAATGAGGCTAGAAAAGCAAACATTTACAGAGGCAATAAAATGCATGCAGTTGCCATTGGAATTCCGCGTGCATCAAGGACAACGAATAGAGAAACAAGGATACTTTCTTTTCTTAATTAAAAAATTATCTAGCAGTTTGCTTTTAAGAAGATGTTGATGTTTAAACCCCCGATTTGTAATCTGTAGAAAATTTAAACCCTAATTCATGATAAATAGGCTTTTAAATAAGGGGGTATTTTCTTGAAACAATGAAATTGGGGGCGGCAATAAATTGATATGCACAGGGCGGCAAGAACCCTAAATATGGGCCTGATTGTGGCCAACTGTACCCAGCTTTGATCACCCCTAATCATCATCATAACTGGCTCGACAGCCGGTTGTGGGCCCCTTGGCCTTCTTTAAAAGACCCAACCAGGCTGTTCTCCTCTTGGCCGTGGACCTCCAGTTTTTTATCTTAATAACACCAAAATCGGCATCCAAACAGTCGACCCATCTCTTTTTCGGTCTACCCCTTGGTCGTTGTCCAAAAGAAACTACATTAAAAACTTTCCAAGCAGTCCTGTCATTTTCCATTCTCATGAGGGATCACCCCTAAACCTAAAGATATTTTTAAAGAAAAGTATTTATTTTAAAGTTATCTCCCGAGAAACAGTGGATCAAGGGAGGACGATTTAAAGCACCAATGAGCAGAGATGACATTTTCAGAGAGAATAAAATGTCCCATAAAGAGAGACCCTTATTATTGTAAATATTATTTTTTACAAAAATGATTATCCTAGGTTCAGGTTATTTAATATTTATATCCAAATACAAGTAATTTAAGAAATTGTTTCAACTAGTTAATCACAAAACATATTTCTCTCATTCAAAGTTTATCCAATCATTAAAATGAAGAATTTCTTGACATAGTTTTGAACAGTTATATTCTGTTCATTTAGAATTTGCGGCTGATATATAATGTATTAGAAGCAGTTACTAATGTAATTATCATCGAAAATTTTTTCTTGTGCAATGACAAGATAGCCTAAACAGAAGTGGTTAAAATACTGTGAAAAAATCGGTCACTTAAGTTGCGTGATAAGAGTTATTAGGCGTTATAAAGCGTTTTTGATCCTATTTTAGCCACCTATTCTAAATGAACAGATTATAGGAAAGATTAGTAGCATGAGTACTACTACCCTTTACTTTATATGGTTGAAGGATTAATATCCAACTATCTTCCATTTGTTTCTAGTTCAGAAAGAGTTCATAAAAATTATATAACGGTTCCAATAAAAGAAAGTTATTTTGAAGGATTTGTTGATTTTGAGTATTTGTAAATTAGACAATTAGTAAGATAAAAAAAGTTAATAAAAGGTTATTTGAAAAAAATTCAATAACTGAGGAGCAAACAATCGAACCATGCTTTCTCCTTCAAATACAAATTTTCAGGAAACACAAAAAACTAATAACTTAAAAAATAACTAATTTAAAAACCTAATTATTGTTTGTTTAGTTCTATAACGAGTAACTGAGAAGATTTGTAGTCATAATTTACCTAAAAACTTAAAATTAATTATTAAAAAATGCATTTTAAATTTGGAAAAATCACGTTTTGATCGAACACATAGGAGGAAACAAGGTTTGAATGTTTCTAACATGGACAAAACACTTTTTTAATGAAAAAAATTAATCCTGCTCTTCTCAAAAACTATTCTTTTATTTCTGATATACAATGTAAATTTTTAAATAAACCTTAGGTGATTTCGTATCAAAAAGTCCCCACCATATATTTACATCACTAACTTAACGCTGACAAATGAGTGGGTCACGTGACGAGTAAGAACAGCTATGATTGGCTGTGACTGGAGGAATCACTGTTTGACTGAAAACAGGCTCTGGAGGAAACACTTTTTGATTGAAACATCAATTTTCTAAGTAGTTTTAGAATAGGTTAAAACTTGTTTTAGTTGGAGATAGCATTATTTGTGCAGTTTAATGTGGAGATCATGAAAATAGCAGTAACTCATTTTTTATTTTTTTTGGAGAAAACACGGTTTGACTGTTTGCTCCTCAACTAGAATATAAACCAAACAACATCAAATAATTTAACAAGCTTAACGTAAAAAAACAGATACAGACCTTTAGTGCTTTGGATGAAGTTCCAGACATCTGCTTGGCTGATGAACTTGAAACAGGCACACAGTTAGTTGTACTTGATATGACAGATGTTTTGATGGATGTTGCGTTGACATTGTTTGCGACGGAAGATGGAGGTGCAGATGAAGAAATCGTTGAAAAGGAATTAACAGGTGTGGTGTTTTCTAACCTGGATGGGGCATGCAGACTAGAAGCATCACAAGACTCGTCCCGCTTCTCAATGACTATCTTGCTTTTGCTCTCAGATGAAGAACTAAATGTTGGCAGTGCACGGCTATTAAAGGGTGCAGGCACTTCTCTAAATATGAAAAAGGCGAGAATTTAGTAGCTAGTACAGAGCAGGACTTATAAACAATTAACTCAGTGGTTCTCAAAGTGGTTGGTACTGCCCCCTAAGGGGCATTGAAGCATTCTAGGGGGGGGGCAGTGATGAGTTGATAGAAAATTAAGGGGGCATTGACTACTTTTAAGCTATTGCTAAATGTCATTTATGCATAAAAACTTTAAAAATCCAGTAAAAATAGCTTAACGTAGCTTTTTAGTGCTAAAATTCAAAAAATTTCCAGGGGAAGACTCCCAGATCCCCCTTTACCAAAGAATTGATAAATATTTTTTCATTTTTAAGAAGCAAATAGGAAAAGGGGATGCATAGCAAAGGGAGTTCCCAAAGGGTCAAATATGATAATTTTTTAGTAAAATTTTATAAGGTAGAGTTGATTTCAAATTGAATTTTAAAGTGTATGGAAAACTTAATTTTTGAATACTGTCCATATACTAAATTTACAAAATGTTATTTTGTTTGGTTATAAATTATTTCTTTTATTAAAAACATTGGTATAAAATTCCATGAAACAAAAAAATTAGAGGCATAAATTTGTGGAAATTTTTTTTCTTGAAAAGGAGGTGGTGATTCAAAAAAGTTTGGGAACCTTTAATTCAACCTAACAGTGAACAGAAACATACATACCCAATATCAGGTGGCGGCGGAATAAATAAAGGAGTGATTCTCCGCCTGCCATCAGCCAGCCGTGTTTCTATTTGCTTATCAGTTGGACCCTAAAATATCACAATGGAAGTAACCCAAAAATTTAAGCAACAAAATATTAAATAGCTAAGAAAAAATAATTTTCAAGTAATTACTTTAATGTGGGGAAATGGTCTGCTGCACTGAGAATTCGAAGAACTTGGATGTTCAACCTTGGGAATACTAGAATCATTTACTGTAGGAACTGCTGGAGAAACACAGTTCCGAGATGACTCTTTGGAATTTTCCTCTTCCTTAACTTTTATTTCTTCTTGAAACTTTAAAATATCTGGATTTTCAACAACATTTAAAGTAGATGATGCTGTATGATTGGACATTGCCAAGCTTTTTCCGTATAAGCTCTGATGTAAATGGTTCTGGAAAAATAAAAGTAATAAAACAATAAGAAAACCAAACAAAAATTAAACCATTTATTAGTGAATTGTATTAATATTGCAAATTATATATTCAGATCTCAAAGCATAAAAACTTTTAAGCACTAAGCATTAAAAATTAATAAGGTAAATGCAATCTCAACCTAATTTAACTTATTATACATCATAAAAGATAAGTGAAAGTACAGTTCATAAGTGTGTTTACAATGTAAATCCCAGTTTAAAAGATTAGAGAGGTACTTTTTGAAGTAATATGAGAGAATATACATTTGTATAAATACTTTTAACTGAACTCGGTTAAAAATTCAATCAACATTTTCATATACTTCTATCAACTGTTTTAATATACACAAATAATAAAGAATGATATAACACCAGGGATGCCAACCTGAGACAATGCTTATCCGTAATCGCCCCCGTAAAAAAATAAAAAAACACGGCTTGAAAAGGACTCAATATTTTGATAAGTTTTAGAAAAGTCCTGAAAACGCAAATTTTTTGAGGGAAGGCCTTTTTTTTTCTACCATAAATCAATTATCCATGCAGTCTCCATAGTTTAACATATTTAGTATTTCTAGCATTTTTGTATCTCTGAGGAAATCTAAAAACAAATTTAATGAGCAAATAACTACAATAGATTATATCTTAACAGCAAGCTTAAGGTATTTTATTTCTTTCATCAACAACTCCGAAAAAATTACCTTCTCATCATCAGTTGCAGGCTTCCCTATTTCCTCATCACTCAATCCAATATAAGCAACAGTTCCATCCCAAGAGCACACTATCAACTGCTTGCCATTTTGACTCCTGCAAGTATAAATTATTTTAAAATAAATCCTGAATGAAGTTCAGTTTTCAGAAGAAAAAAAAACAATTTACTAAAGATGAAAATTTATTAGGTTGATAGATAGAACATATTTACCATGATATGTCAAGAATAGAGTTGGTGAACAAGTCATGAACTACAACCAAAGGTCTTTTCAAGTAAGTCAACTAAAGAAAAAAAATTTCAATTTTTATCAAATACGATAAATAACTCAGTGTTATTAAATGAGAAATTAAAAACTTCATTTGAGAAAAATATTTCCATTCAGCAGACTTCTCTGTTTTCACAAATTGTGTGATTATAAAAAGTATGACATTCTGCTTTTTAAGTTGAATAAATGTTTTGAAATATGTTAAGATAAATGCATTTTATTTCAAAAGAAAAATTCATCGAAACTTACCCAAACTGATAAAGAACGGTCTCTACTCCCGATAGCACAACAACAAAAATGCTCCACCTGCTCAAATGAGTTGTTTTGCAAATTATACAAGCACAATAAGCAAAATTAACAATAATAATAATTTTTTATTTTTCATAATGTACAAAGTAAAATTAACATAAATATTTAAAAAGATAAAGACTACATTATGGATAAACCACCACTTTAGCTATCTGCTGTGTTGTGGTGGTGGCAACAATAGTATAGTTATAGTACAAGTATAGTTAGTAAATATAAGATTAATACAAATTATACAAGGCAAAATAAAGTTAATATACTTAAAATCAGGTTTCAATTAACATTACTATAGCTTAACTCACTATGCTATTAAAAGTATGCAGTATGCACTACTAAAGAATATTAACATCTTTTGATTAAAAAAAAGGGAAAACTTTGGTTTGATTATATAAAATTAACAAAATTTTACTACACATATGCAAAAAAAATTTAAACTCATACAAACCTTATCTGAATCCTTACTGATTTTGCACAATATGTTCGGATTAAAACGCTACAAAGAAAACATACTTATAAGAAATTCTTCACAAGGAATAAATCAATTACACTCAATAATCAAGAGACTTTTAATTACTTCACTGGAAAATCATGAAAAGTAAATGAGGGCCAAGTAATTACTGAATAATTGAAATAGGTAATGATGATGGTTTTTTTTAACAGATGACGTCTTTTGAAGTATAAAGAAATTGAAGATTCGATTTCATATGAAGGGTAGGATTGAATATGAAAGATATAACGAAGAGGGAAGGAAGATAGAAGGTAAAATCTATAACTATTGAAAACTACAATATCCTAAATAGTAATCTTAAAAATATAGAAAAATCCATTGAAAATAATTTGAATTTTCCAAAGCTCAAGTTTTTTCAAAAACATTCCAAATTAAATACAAAATAGTAAATTCTATTAAGTCTAAGCTAAGAGAAACAAATGAAAAAATTTTTCTTGAGCAATAATAATCGGCACAGAAATGAAAATTCTGCATCACTTTTTTAAGCCTTTTTGCATAAATTTCCGATATAGATGAAAATTGATTTTCTTAAAAGCAAGCATTAAGGCCGAATCCTTCCACTCAATACTTACAACACAGGTGATAGCTTTCCTATGGCCTACAAAGTCTCTGTTGGCTTTCCATCCATCTCTCTCAATAATTTGAGCAGTGGGCCCAGAATTATTCATGGCATGGGCAGAAACCAGATACCGGCCATCGGGAGACCAGCTCAAGCGAAGCACATGTGTTGTACCCCCGCACTAGGGAAGTTTAAAGAAATGTGAGACAGAAGTAATCATACATGAAGTATCCACAGCACTAGATAAAATCATATTAGTCTTACTTCGATGAAAGGTTCGGTAATAACAGTTTCTTCCTGCCAATCATGGGTACGCCATACTCTTAGGGTTTTGTCATCGGACTAAAATAACAAATAAAAAAGTTGATAATTAGAAAGTGTGCAGTGAGTGTAACAAGCAAAAAAAGTTTTGCTTTTACTTCATATCTCTATCAAGATTCTACTCTAACTATCAATCACACATCATTCCAATTCCAAAAACTCAAAATCATTTTTAAATTTAGACAAAATCCTTTCGAAGATACTCTATCATTTTAGGAATATTTAACACATTATTGAAGATACTAAAAGTTAAGTAAAAAAATAAATATCATAGAAAAAAGTAGTTCCTTCATCAAAAGATTGGGATCCTCTTTACCTGCGAAGCTACATATTTCCCAACAGGGTCCCATGATACACCCTTGACCAAACCATTATGTCCTTTCAGAACCGCTATGATTTCTAAAATTAAAAAGATAGTAGTTATGGATATTTTTACTATTTTTCAGACAAAACATCGGTAACAAATTACTCAAAACTTCATTTATTAATTTTTTAACAATACAAATATAGGAGGTAAAAGACAAGCTAACTTATTAAAAATGGTCTGGTTTGTAAATTCCATTTTTTTTTCAAAGAAAAACAGCTAAAAAACTGATTTTAAATTGTAAATACCTTGCCACTTTTGAGTGTTCCATATGACAATAGTGTTATCCACACTACAAGATGCCAACCAAGTATCTCTTGGTGACCATGCTAAATCAAGAACATCTGAAATTAAAGATATATGAGTAAGTCCAAGATCTGATGGGAAAATCGAGGATATTACAAGAGACATAAACTTCAGATCCATATAAAATGAATTGCTATGATCTCAAGATCTCAAAGCAGGAAATATCAGTAGATTAGGTCTCACTTTGATCTCACTAGAAACATTGCCCAATCAAAATACCACTAGATTTCATTGATATTAAAATAAGAATATATCAATTAGTTATAAATTTAGTTGGTTAAAAATACATTACTTATGCTTATTAAATAACTCTATACCATTCAGAAATTTTGTGCCATATTGTGGAAATATTACACAATGCTAATTTTTTTATAGAAATTTTTATGTTACAACATTACTTTGAACACCTAGATACAGTAATAATAAATCTTTAAAAAGAAAGCAAAATAAATTGTATTCATAATTAAAATGGGAAAGGATTTGAAAGAATATCATCTCTGATGAATGACATGATTGTTCAATTAAAAAGTTCAAAATAAAAAAGCAATTCTTTTTATAGCTATTAAAAATTCACGATGTATGTTTTAAAAATCTTAAACACTAAAATCTTTTTATTTGATTCACTGGCGTATATAGAAATTTATTTCGGGAGGGGCCCAAAATTGTTTCCCAGCCCTCCCATGTATATCAAATTTTTTTTCAGTATATTCTTAGGCAGAATTTGCAACTTAAAGAACTTAATATTAAAAAGTTATGATGTATTAAATTGCAATTACAAAAGGGGGGTCTGGGGGTCCTCCCCCAGAAAAGTTTTGGAAATTTGACTCTAAAAACCAGGTTTTTAACTAGTTTTCGTACCTCTGATTTTGGATATAAATTTTCAGGAAAAATTTGATGAATTTAATGAAAAAGTTATAAATAATATAGTTTTAAGTACAGAAGGGGATATATGGGGTCATCCCCCAGAAAAATTTTGGAGATTAGATCCTAAAAACAGGATTTCAACTTGGTTTTGCTTTTGATACACTTTCCGAATTTCAGACATACATTCTCAGGTAGGATTTTGAACTTATTGTAAAAAAGTTATGAATAATAAAATTCCAAGCACTCTAAAGGGGGGTTTGGGGGGTCCTCCCCCAGAAATTTTTTCAAAATTTGACCCTAAAAACAGGGTTTTAACTTGTTTTGGTACACCAAGTCAGAATTTCGGGGGGGGCCAGGGCCCCTTCGGCCCCCCCCCTTATATACGCCACTGATTTGATTAAATACCAATTAATAGGAACCTTAAAATGCAAGAATTACTCACCTCCAGAATGACCTCTTAGAGTACTAACACATCTCCAGTGCTCCACATTAACCATTTTTCCATTGCTTCCAAATGCAGTAGAGCCAGTACCATACCTAAAAATATTTCCAATTAGTAAACAAAGCATAACAAAACTTTAAAAACGATTTTGCATACGAATATAATATAAACTCAAATAATATTTTTTTTATAAATCCATACCTTCCGATTTGCCATATCATCAGGACCTTGTCATCGCCACAAGAAGCTAAATATTTGCCACTGCCAGACCACCTTACACAATTAACACAAGCTGAAAATTAAAAAAAATTATAGCTAGGGATTTTAAAAAAACAAACTGGATAGTAAAAAATGCATTTTTACTCATGTAAAAGCTGAATCAGTAAAAACAAAAATAAAATTACCTAAGTGGTTATCCATTTGACAGAGCAGTTTGGGAACATTCTCGTCTTTCTCATCAGTTTCATCTGTTATTGGAGACATGTTCCATATCACTATTCTCCCTGTATCTGCCCCTAATGGAGATATTTTAAGAGTGTAAATACTTTTTATTTATGAATACTGGCAAATTTCTGTTGGATCAACCCCCTAAATACAAGCAAAACATTCAAACCAGGCACGGATCCAGGGGGTGGCACCCTGGAAAGTGCCCCCCCTTTGAGACCCCAAAAGGTTCTCAAAATGAGTAAAAAACAAACTTTTACAGGTCTAATTTCAAAAAAATTTTCTGGGGGAGGACCCCCCATACCCCCCATTAGTATCAAAATAGGATCTTAAGTGTTAACTTTTAGGAAATCCTCAAAATATTTACATTTTTGGTCAAAAAGTAAAGGTAATAGTGTTGAAAAGTGCCCCCCCTTAGACTCGAGTTGTTTCTAAAAATGATTTAAAACCCTACTTTTACACCTCAAATTTCAATTTTTTCTGGGTACCCCCAATGGTACAACAAGGGGATCCAGGGGGGGGGGCACTTTTTCCCCCAATGGTGGAAAATTGCCCCCCCTGGAGCCGTGCTGGATCCGAGCCTGATTCAAACTATCTACTTTTCTACAGATACCATTATAAATGAAGTTCATAATCATAAAAAAATGCTGATGGGTACCTATCACACAATACATCATTTTGGAATCAACACTGTGCTGACTTTGAATTAATAAAATAATTTCAATAAAAAGGTATTGAAAGGCATACCCTGTCCTCCAGTCGCAAATCGAGAACCATCTGGATGTATGTCAACAGAAAATATAGGGTTACCTAAAATATAAAAACACATATAAGAGAACAATAGTAGAAACTATTCTATTACAACACACTTCCATAATTTGTACAAGGAAAACTAAATTTTTTTAAATATTCTTGGAAAAAATGTCCATTGCTCCCCACTCTCCCCTATATTTTTTAAATATTTGAATGTAAAATTAAAGTGTGTTTATTTTCTTTTAAGTTTAATAGATATTTTGATTTTCAGTTCCATTAAGAAACATTTATTTAAGACTCTGTTTCCCTTAATTCAGAAAATAGTCAAAACTTAAGACCCTCTTGAGGAATGAAATCATTGAAAAAAGGTTAAATTTTGAAAGTAAAGTTGAGGATAGGATGGTCTGCACGGCCAGAGGTTCAAATTTAAGTGAAGTGGTCTGCAGACATATTTGAGTTGGGAACTAGTCTTTGCCAAGATCAAGGAAGGGAGAACCCATGGGCGGATTTAGATGGTGAACCCTGGAGGTGCGTACTGAAAAACTTGGGGGTGCAAGCTGCCCCTGATGACTTTGAAAACATGATTTTACCCTATGGAAATGGAATTTTCTCAAAAAGTTGGGGGTGCATTGCACCCCCATGCACCCCCTTAAATCCACCCATGGGAGAACCTAAAAAATTTCTTAAAAGTGTATAAACTAAATATTACACTGTTCAATAATTTTGACCTTCAAAATTTTTTCCTTGATGAAAATAGTCATTTCTTATAGATTTTGGGTCGCTGAATAAGAAAATCACCATTAAAATTTTTAATTGACTTAGGATTTTCGGGGAACAGCCCCTCCCCCTTTTTACGTTTTTCGACGACTTAATAACTTTAAACTCGATTTTCAGAGTCAAAAAGCATTGTTTTAGTCTTCAAATTGCTCCCCAGGTAACAAGAAATGTTCAAATTAATAAAATATGATAAATTTATAACAAATGGATAGGTTTAAGGGGTAATTACCCCCTAAAAATACAAAAAAATAGCTAAAAATTATAGGTTTCTATACGCTATTTTTTACGCAATTCCCGTTTGAAGGGTCCTCACCCTTCCCCAAGGACCCAAATTTGATGACAGTATGCAGCAATAATATTCACTAAAAGCGGTTGAGGTGTTAGCCTCCCAGAAGCCCCCGCGGAAGAGTTCGGAAGACTTCCAGAATCGCGAAGGCGCTCACGAGCTCCGGAATTATTATTGATGATTTTGAAAAGATTACAAATGACGTTTTTCTTATATTTTGGGTGTATCCTAAATAGAAACTCTTCAGTTCTTTAAAAACTGACCGGTTTTAGGGAGTGAGGATTCCATGTTTCAAGATGTTAATAGATGCACGGCTGTGGATAACAATTAGAGGGCATCCCCTTAAAAACTGAGGGTGATGGAGGAAAATGGGTGTCATATTTGAATTCAGCAGATCATTTTACACAAGAATCAGCTGAAATTCAGTTAGTGGCTTCAAAAAATTTTTTGTACAGCACAGTTTAACTCTAAGTGCGGCATTGAACCCTTCCGTGGGTGCTTTGGGGGCGCTCTCACCTCAACCGCTTTTAGTAAAAAACATTGCTGCATATTGCCAACAAATTTGGGTCCTTGGGGAAGGGTTTGGACCCTTCAAACGTGAATTGTGTTTAAAATAAGAGGGGTATTCCACGTCAAATCAACACACTCATTCACACTTGATGTCTCAGATTTTCTTGATTTTTGGTATCAGTAAGTCATCATAGAGATATGAAAAAATGCCAAATTTCAGCTTCCTAGCTCAAATACTTTTGAAGTTATAAATTTTTAAAGTTTTGAATTTTCCTCAAAAAACTGCACTTTTTGACATCTTTGATTGCCTGTAAGTTGGCAACCAATTATAATACAGTCTTGGGAGTGGTATCATTGTAAAGCCCATTCGTGGGGCTTTAAAATGATGTGCAGCAATACCGGGTCACCATTAAATTTTTTTTTGAAATTTTAAATTTAAATTTTAAAATTTAAATATCTCAAAAAATGGTATTTTTAAAAATCTGAAAAAATTACCAAAAATAGTTTGTGTTGACTACTTACTTATGGCAAAAGCTTGTGATGGGATCTCAATGGGATCAGTTGATAATAAGCACCCAAAAAACACATGTTTTATGAATACTGTAAAGATATGTACTAATAAAGATATTTTTATGTTCTAATTTTGCTTCATTGAGTATGTAGAATATGTAAAATATTAGAAAAGTTGGGATTTCCCCTTTTAACAAAAAAAACTAAGCAAATTTAACAAATTTTAAAAATTTCAAATTTTTTAAAATTTTTAAATTTTGTAGTACAGGCATGTGATACATGTCTATATGCTATATTTTAGTGCTGTTTACGAATATCAGGCCAACTTTTGAATAAAATTTAGAATAAGTGTGGAAAAATTGAATAATTTATCTTTAATTACTTCTTTTGTTTAAATTGCTTCAATTTTTCCACACTTAATTTAAATTTTATTCAAAAGTTGGCCGAATATTCGTAAACAGCACTAAAATATAGCCTATAGACATCTATCACATGCCTGTACTACAAAATTTAAAAAATTTTAAAATTGTTAAAAATTTAAATTTTTTGAAATATTTTTTGTCTTTTTAAAATTTTTAAATGATTCATTATCAAATATTGTCAAAAAAAATTTCTGTTTCATTTGATAAAATGATTTCACCCCTGTATAGTTTCCAAAGTTTATTTTAATAAATTAATTATTAAACTAATGACTAGATCATAAATTGAGGTTTTTTATAAAGCTATCTAACTAATATCCATGGATAAAGAACCTTGGTAAATGCCTCATTATTTAAAAAAAGGTTAATTTTTGAAATAACAACACAATTTTTAACGCAAAATAACATGCAAAAATATCCAATTTATTACCTAGTCATTAGTTTAATAATTAATTTTTCAAATAAACTTTGAAAAAAATACAGGGGGTGAAATCCTTATATCAAATGGAACAGAAAATATTTTGACAATATTTGGTAAGGAATCATTCAAAAAATTATTAAAATTTAAAAAAAGAAAAAATATTTCAAAAAATTTAAATTTTAAACAAATTTAAAATTTTTAAATTTTATAGTACAGGCATGTGATAGATGTCTATAGGCTATATTTTAGTGCTGTTTACGAATATTCGGCCAACTTTTGAATAAAATTTAAATTAAGTGTGGAAAAATTGAAGCAATTTAAACAAAAGAAGTAATTAAAGATAAATTATTCAATTTTTCCACACTTATTCTAAATTTTATTCAAAAGTTGGCCTGATATTCGTAAACAGCACTAAAATATAGCATATAGACTATCACATGCCTGTACTACAAAATTTAAAATTTTTAAAAAATTTGAAATTTTTAAAATTTGTTAAATTTGCTTAGTTTTTTTTGTTAAAAGGGGAAATCCCAACTTTTCTAATATTTTACATATTCTACATACTCAATGAAGCAAAATTAGTACATAAAAATATCTTTATTAGTACATATCTTTACAGTATTCATAAAACATGTGTTTTTTGGGTGCTTATTATCACCTGATCCCATTGAGATCCCATCACAAGCTTTTGCCATAAGTAAGTAGTCAACACAAACTATTTTTGGTAATTTTTTCAGATTTTTAAAAATACCATTTTTTGAGATATTTAAATTTTAAAATTTAAATTTAAAATTTCAAAAAAAAATTTAATGGTGACCCGGTATTGCTGCACATCATTTTAAAGCCCCACGAATGGGCTTTACAATGATACCACTCCCAAGACTGTATTATAATTGGTTGCCAACTTACAGGCAATCAAAGATGTCAAAAAGTGCAGTTTTTTGAGGAAAATTCAAAACTTTAAAAATTTATAACTTCAAAAGTATTTGAGCTAGGAAGCTGAAATTTGGCATTTTTTCATATCTCTATGATGAATTACTGCATACCAAAAATCAAGAAAATCTGAGACTTGAAGTCCTAAAATGTCCCAAAACTGTGTTGATTTGACATGGAATACCCCAAGAGGAAAAAATAGTGTATAAACACTTAAAAACTTATAAACACTTAGCTATTTTTTTGCATTTTTAGGGGGGTAACTACCCCTTTAACCTATCCATTTATTATAAATTTATCATATTTTATTAATTTGAACCTTTCTTGTCCCCTGAGGGGCAATTAAAAGATTAAATCAATGCTTTTTGACCCTGAAAATCGAGTTTAGTTGTGAAGTCGTTAAAAAACGTAAATAGGGGAGGGGCTGTTCCCCGAAAATACTGAGTCAATTGAGAATTTTAATGGTGGTTTTCGTATTCAGCGACCCAAAATCTATTATAAATGACTATTTTCATTAAGGAAATTTTCTCAGTGTTGAACAATGTTATCTTTTCTAGAGATATCATGCCAAGTTGACTGCTTCAGCGATAATTAAGGTATCCGACTGGTCTAAAATCCTGGGTTTTTTTCAAAAAACGTGGGAAAACATTTTATTATCTATTCTTGAAGCCAGTTTAATAAGGTTTCCAAAAATGTCTTACTTTTTATCCTAGCTAAATTAGAAAAAGAGTTACACCAATTTTTTTAGTATCCAAAGAGCTATCTCATACTGTGGCCGGAAATATCTTTACACGTGTTTTGTGAGGAATGCTATTTTTGAGCAGTAGGCTTCACTGTAAACGTGATTTCTCATACTATTTTATGTACACTGGTGTTAAAAATTAAGAGAATTTGCACATTTTTTCGATTTCTCCAGATCTACTGGATAGATTTTGATAAAATTTGGTATGAACATAGGTTGATATAATACCAAATAAATAATCATTCAAAAATTTTAATACACACACATGTGCAGAAGTAATAACCGTCAGAGTTGAAAGGTATGAAATAGTGGTTCCAGAATAGAGCAAAGTAGTGGGTTTATAATGGATATGACAGCCTCCCACTATCATCAGGCATGTGATTGCTCAGGAAAGAAATTATCTGAAAATTTTTTAGAAACGTCTAGATAAGTAACAGTGGTATAGAAATTTATTTCGGGAGGGCCCCAAATTCAAATCCCTATCCCATGCAATAGGTTCAATTTAAATAGGTTCAATCTGAGATTAAACTCAATCTCAGAAATTTTTCGAAATTAGATCCTAAAAAACAGGGGTTTAACCGTTTTGGTACACTTTATGTCTGCTCACGAAATAAAATATTCCGATTTTCCCCACTTTGTAATATTAATTCCGCTCACAATGGAGCGGAATTCCGATTTTCAAAACCTCTAAAACTAGCGGATTTCCGCTAATTGGCGGAAAAATCACATGCCTGTATCATGCATGCCTCCTTGAGTTATTTTATAGCATGAATAAGGCAGATAATAAAATTTCTTGTTTATTAAGCCTACTTTCTCAGAAACCCAGTTTTGGGGATATGAAGAAGGGTATGTGGAGGGGGTAGCGAGATGCCTTATATAGAGTCCCTCAAACCTCCTCTAAAGTGGTGAAGTCTTTGAATATGGCTGCCTATTCCATATGGCAAATATCTTCCGTTTGAATGAAAATTGCTAAACTGATGAGCTCCATTAAGTGAAGGATTTCTATCGATTGAAAAGAAATTAAGACCGATAGAACCCCCCAAAAAGTGAATAAAGGTCTCTAATTTAGTTTTAAATTAGTTTAGAACTTAGTCAAATAGAAAACCAAATGAAATTAGTCAAACTAGTTCAATCGGATAAGAGCTCTTTGTTGCATACTTGCTTAGGTAAAAAAAATCCAACAGTCTTTTATTAGTAACAGAGGTTTAAACATTTCCAACTACCTAGATCATCTAACCTATTTTCTGGTTACAATACCAATCCTTAAGCTATGCTGCTATTTGTTACATGAAGTTAAGACCTTAATGATTAATATAACGCAAAAACAATAGAAACATTTAAATAAAAATCACTTCACTCGTAGAGTTAAAAATCAAGTGTAGTATCTGGAATGACTCTCAAAAATACGGGGCGTCTTGAAAATAAAAAATGGGTTCAACTTTATTATCTATTCTGTTAAATATCGCCAAGCTGTTTTAGTCCCCAAAGATTAGAAGTATCGCAAAAAATTGAAAACCAACCCATTATCAATGACAACAATAAATATTGGGTGAATAAAAACAGTTTGCAATTAATTTGATAAGTAGAAATTTAAAATACAAAAAAAATTTCCCAACATTAATCACAGTTTTAGTATTTAGCAAATAAATTGGGACAGTGGCGAATCCAGGGGGGGCTGTGGGGCTGCAGCCCCCCCAGGAACAAGACATTCAAGTTTTGGTAATACTAGCAGTAAAGCCAAAAAAGAAATTTTAACACGTTGCAGATATTTGGTGGTGTTACCCAAAGGGTCTCAAAATGAATCGGAACCCTACTTTTAAGGGTAAAAATTCCAAAATTTTCTGGGGAAAGACCCCCAAACCCCCTAGAAGTTTTGGAATAAAATAAGTCAGTATTTCCTTGAAACTTAATGGATTTACAAAGAATGATCCTCTTTGATGTAACCTAAAGTGTCTCAACATGAGTTGAAATGCCAATTTTAGGGGCAAAATTCAAAAAATTTTCTGGAATAGGAACCCCTAAACCCCTTAAAAATTTCCCAATTCATAATACCATAAACTTTTTTCCTTGGAAAATTCTGCCGCTTACAATGAGTGGTGCTCTTTGGGTGGAATCTAAAGGGCTTCAAAATTAGCTAAAACACTAATTTGAGGGGCCAATTTCCAAAATTTTCTCTGGGGGAGGACCCCCCAGACTCCCCTTTTACTTGAAGTTGACATTTTTACAAAAATTTTGAAATTTAGTGCACCAAAATTAAAACCTTACGAAGTCATCTCACCTAAAACTTAGTATTCCTAAGGTTAGACCTCAGAAAAGATGTTGAGTAACCCCCCTAAACAAAAATCTAGCTACAGCACTGGCAACCCCCCTCCCCCTTCAGTTGCTTACTTAACCCTTTATGCCCCGACGGGACTTATAAGTCCCGCTTAATTTAAAGCTGAATAAAACTAAAAATATTCCATGAATTCGAACGAAACTCGTCAGTCCATACAGCTATTCCTTCTCCTAATGATATCTAGATGTCAGCACTACCTAGACCGTCAATTTCATTTAGATATTTGAGAGCCATTTTGTCTTGTGCTGTAGTTTGGATCGCCATTGTTGCTGCAAAATTGTGCTCCTGTTTATGAGTGTCGAATCAATAGATTAATAATTGGTAAGTACTTTATACTTTTTCTACCTACTCATTATGAACTCTCTTGTAATTTAAATTAAAATCGGAATCAATTGAGTGTTTTTTTTAATTTTTATACATTATTTTTTATGCGGGACTTAGAAGTCCCGTTGGGTCTTACCGATCCTGGTACTATCTTAGTATCCTAATATTCCTAGTATAGAACTATCTTTTTTGTTTGAATTATGTCATTGCGTTTTTGTTTAATTTATTTTTAGCACTTGAAAACATAAAATAATCCTTATTTATTCCAATTTTTAGGATCTTGTTAGTTTTATTATTGAGTATTTACAAACTTTTAGATTTTTTTCCGTTTTACAAAACTCTAAATTTGATTTCTTATATTTATAGAATAATGAATATTACTCCCCAAGAAACGGAAGTCAGGAGCATTTTCTGTTTCTATGGATATAAGAAAACAGAATCAAGGGGCTCATTGGCCAATATTTGTAAAAAATAGAGGACGCTGCAAAATATGTTCTTCAAAAAAAATTGACTTGCGTCCTCATTCCCAATGTATCCTATGTAAGGTATTTCTCTGTATTAATGAAAAAAATAACTGTTTTTATGAGTACCATAATTGATGAAATAAAAATGCATTATTCTATTGAATGTGTTTCATTTTTTATACTTAGTCATTTCATAAGTTCACTCATAAGTTCATTCCCTAAGTCCCAACGGGACTTATAAGTCCCATGTAATATTTTAGGCAATTATGATTAAAATAATTATTATAAATGAATGTTACTACGTTTGTGCCTTTCTGTAGTTAGTTTAAACATAAAAAAAATATATTGCACAATTTTTCTGAAAATAACATAATTTGGGATATAAAGGGTTAATATTTGAACAGCCCCTAATAGCAATTAAGTTATTTGGTGAAGCTCAGCCCCCCAGACAAAAATCCTGGATGCGCCACTGAATTGGGAAGATTAATTTAGGATTTGGCCAGGCACAAGCAGTTATATTTAAGGGAATATCTAATCATCAAAATAAATTAATCATCAGAATATATATCTCAATTAACAATACTATAATTACATAATACATTTTTTCGGTTATAAAAACAAATTATTCAAATGTAGGTATCATTACTTTAATTGCTAGAATCATAAAAGCAGTGCAGCCTAAGATAATTTTTAATAGATCCATAAACAAATTTTGAAGCAAAATTTGAAAGAAAGGTTTTGTAGGGATATTTATTAATATCGTAAATCAAAAGTAGACATTTATCGTGATTGAAAATTCATCAAGGACTCGAAGTATAACCAAGATAAAAAGAAAACTGTCAAGTCAATCTTAGTTGTTTACATAGATCAGTAAAATAAAATTATAAAAAATGATCCCGATAGATCTATAGAATAACAAATAAAAGTATAAAACATAGAGTACATCAAGTTTTTATGCCTGGAAAAGTGTTAACAAATCAGATTTTACATACAAATTGTTTTTTTAATACAACCATCTAACTACACTAAACCGGTGAAATCACGAATACAATAAAGTTGCGAATAGATTCCTTTCAAACTAACAGATTTTGTATAATATAAAATTTGGAGCAATCAGCAACATTCAAAATATTTTTTGTGTCAAAACATGGGAATAACAAAGGTGTTATACTACCGTCATGAGAGATCCAGTTGGGTTTCAATAATTTCATATTGATGGTCGAGCGGGGATATAAACTTGATAATGTAAAACTTAAAATATCAGTAAGATGCTGGTTATCTTCAAGTATAGGACTAATCTACAGTCTGGAAAAGGATTCACAACAAATCTTTAAAATTTGAACATGTTGAATTCACGGCGTGCAAAACGTAACCTCGACAGCAGTGTAAAAATTCGTTCGTTAATTTATTTTTTTTTATAAAAATGAAACTGAATGATTGTATGTGAGTTGAGATGTTTCTGAGATCCAACCCCTTTTTTACCCCATGAGGAGATATTTGCCAAATTTTTTCTTTACCAACATTGCTATTTTTGTAGAAAAGGTTTGAAACGGTAACTTAAACCTTAAAGGATATATTTCAGAAATTAATGAGCCTTATCAGTTATATAATATGATAAATAGCGTTTTCATTTCCGGTTGAAAAAAAGCCGTCCAAATATATATTTCCGCCTTTCATTCCGATAACTTCGCCCCCTTGCTAAGCCCATGTTTGTTCTGTTTTAAATATTTCAATTATCTTGAGTGATGGTCTTTGAACCATTACTACCAATAAACCAATATATTGGGCAATCGAATTTAAATTTTAAAAATGTTTTAAACAATTTATTCTCACCTTGGGGAGTTTGGTTGGGCTGGGACCATATACCGCTTTAGCTGGGACTACCTCGGGCAGCTTGGAATTGAAAGGATTAAAATTGACCTTTGGGGCCATCCATAAATGTCACTTTGTTTGCCTATTTTGGACCCCCTCCGTCACATGTCACGCTCTTAAACGAACAATATGTCTAATACACTAATTTGAAAGTGCCCGAAACCAAGGGTTTTTTCGTTGATTTTCAGCTACAGGATGTGATATCACAACTTTCAAACCCCCCTCCCTCCCCCTTGTCACAAACTGTCACTAATTGATTAACCCCCTCCCCCCCTCTGAGCGTGACGTCATTTATGGACGGCCCCTTTGAGCATGGGCGGATTTAAGGGGTTCACCCCCAACTTTTTGAGAAAATTCTATTTTTAAAGGGGAAAATCATGTTTTTAAAGCCATAAGGGACAGCTTGCACCCCCAGAGTTCACCATCTAAATCCGCCCATGCCCTTCAGGCATATTAGATAAAACTATGAAGTTTCCTTTTTCCCAAGTAAGGTGAAAATTTCGTTTGGATCTGAATATATTGTCTTGTCTATCGCCTTTTTGCTCCTTCAGTACTCTAGTTGTTTTTATGAATTCGTAAGCTTAATGGGAATTTAAGGCTGATGGTACTTACTTCATTTTTTCTAAGACACCCTAAAAATTAAGTCTATCTGGGCCAAGAGCAATTTTTTATCACTTACCAGCTCTGGAGACTGCATTTCCCTTTCTTGTTTGGGTTTCACCATAGTATCCTAAGTTATAGGGCGTAGCAAGGAAAGGATCAGTACTTAACCTGACCATTTCAATACTGCTTTTCTGAAAATTCCTGAAAAGTGCACTTGGTATTTGCACTAGTTGATATCCTAGTCACGATTTACTCACATGCGAAAAATGAAATAAATCCACAGACAATATTATTTCCGTTTTGGGTTCCTTCTTATGATCTATTTTCTATCCTTAAAACTTTAAAGGACTTGGTTTGGTAAGGGAACGTACCCATACTACGTGACCCATTCAGGGGAGGGAGGGGGTCTTCAAAATACCACAGTCGGTCACAGGGGAGAGGTGGGGGCTTAGGGTTTCGTCACGTAGTCAATTTCTTCTAGTTAATACGACAAAATTAAGCCAAATTAATTATCGAAATTTGCCAAATTAAGACTAATTAATTATTAAAATTAGACAAATTAAGCAAAATTAATTATTAAAATTAGACAAATTAAGCAAAATTAATTATTAAAATTAGACAACTTAAGCAAAATTAATTATTAAAATTAGACAACTTAAGCAAAATTAATTTTTTTAAACTTTCTGTTTGCAAAAAATGATGGCAAACCGTATTTATGAATTACTACGTGAAAACTAGAGGGGGAGGAGGGTCTTGGCATATACTACGGATGGTCACCAAGGGGGAAAGGGGGGTCAAAAATGGGTACGTTCCCTAACTAGTAGTAGTCTTCTCAATCGCCAAATAATTCAAGATCAAGCTATACTAAACTATGTTTCCTGTCAGCGTCCAAGTTTATTCATGAGTGATAAAACTTAGCAAATTAAAGCACAATGCTTGTAAGAAATGGTGATGATTATCTAATTATAAAAACGTTTTTTTCGGCAAAAATCTTCAAAGTAAAATTTCATAAAATGTCAAAATTTTCTTAACATTATATCACTTGAAATATTTTTTTATTTCAAATCATGTTCAAGAAAATTACAGAGCATACTTCAAAGAATAAAACAAGCAGAAGTCACAAAAATTAGCTAGCCCAAATGACTACATGTAAAGATCTTGGGGTATCTTTTAAATCCAAGTAAACTACATTTAAAACAAATTCCTTTCTTTGTAGTAAATTTGGGTAACAAAAATTGTGCGCAGTTATATTCCAATATCCTTATAACCTTCGTATAAAATACTAATTAAAAGTTTAACAAAAAAGGGAAATAAAAGAATCTGGTTAGATACATATAGTAAAAAATAAAAATCGTAATCAGCCCTGGAATATAATTTGATTTCTCATGTAATTGGAAGACACCAAATTCTTATTTATTTAAAAATTTCATGTAGAAAGAATTAAAAACTTTACACATAAAAGATCTTATAAGTTGCTAATTAAATGCAGTTTACTTTTAAAAATTGGATGTCGATGATGCTAAAATTAATGGTACCATTGCAAGCTCAAGAACAAAATTTTGCTAAACATTTTCAAGTGAAAAATTAAAATCTAAAGTGCTAAACATTAAAAGATATTTAACAAAATACTTGTCAATTTTTAACAATACATTGTTAAAGGTCTATTTTTCTAAGGCAAAACACACATTTATAAATTAAAAAGCTTTCAATATATACAAAGATTTGTTTGCTTCATTTAATTTTAATTAATATAATTTTACCCAGAAAAATGTGATGAAACTAACAAGAGATACACATAATTCGTTTCTAAAACATACATGCTATCTAACATAGAAAAGTGTACAAGTTTTTCTTTTGACAAATCAGAACATTGTGAAAATTTTAAATTATTCATTTTGGCAAGAGTTTTGTTAAGTATAGCTGGACCAATGAAACCCAAAAATTTATGTCTTGGGAAGATAAACATAAACTTAAAAGTTCAATTAATGCAGTTATATTTTGGGAGAGAAAGGTTTCAATTTAACTACTAAGACTTAAAATAATTTTTGAAATGAAAACTTATCAAAACAACCTTCTTAGGATAACTAGTTTGTAGGATTCAATTTTGCACAACTTCAATGTGAAGGTTGGTCAATTAGATAATAGAATCAAACTTCCTATTTACTTTATGCACTTGTTTTCACTTATTAGGGTTTAACTTCCTTTTTAAATGATTACTGATATCAATATAAATTTGCTTTTTTCCTCAGTGTGATTATTTATGCATCAAAAGCACTCATTTGGTTGAATTAAAATAAACAGAAATTGGTTAAAATAAGTTAAAGTTATACTAGATGTCAAGGCATGTTCCAGTTTATTAAAATACTAGGCACTAGATATTTGTGTAGGAATTTGCTACAGTAGGCTGAACAATAAATAATCACACAAACACACCAGAAGTTGCATAGTGACCAGGAGTGAGTCGATTATAGGTACTCCGAATGTTATTTGTAATAGTTTATTCAATGATTTAAGAGAAATTCAAGTAACAAAAGTTGTTGTGCAAAATGTGGACAAATGGCACCTATTATTCTTCAAAAAAAAGGTGGAAGAGGAAAATGAAAATACAAAAACAATGAAAAGAATGAAAAAAAAAAGAACGAAAGGGATTTTAGAACTACAATCAACAAAATACTTTTGTACATATTGTAATGTGTATTTTCATACTGAATAGTATGCACAAGTACAGATTTTTTAACATAGTTATGTGTAGCTCCCTCCATAAAATGAACTGATTTTGAGAGGGGGTAATCTGTCAGTTCGTACGGCAGACAACTTTGACTCAAGATCAGGGTTTAGGAAGATAACTGTGTATGCAGAGGTCATCAGAAAAATCAAGTACTATTTTTTATTGGCTTTCTTGTTCACTTGTCCACCTCGAGGAGGAGTAATGGGACGATTTGCATTCATTGGACCATAAGGAAACTTCTTTTTGTCCGCAGGCTTCAAAATCTAAAATAAGGGAGTGTCAGTGATACTTATTCTCATAGTCTAAACTCCGTGTAAATAGAACAAGCGGCTCGTCACCTTGGCAATACACTGAGAAATGACTAGTAATGAGCCGCTGGTTCAAATTACACAGACTATAACCACAATTCTCGGGACAGCTTTATAAATTTCAATCGATACAGATACTTGTGATATTAAAAAACCAACTTTGCAACAATGATTTTACAAAGCTTGTCTCAAAATTGCATTTAGAAAAAGTTTAAACCATAACTTAGCATTAACCCCTTCTTAATTTTCGAGTGGATAAAAGAATTCATGAATGGTAGGAAAGGTGGATGAAATTTCACTGGGAAATATATTTTTTATTTAATCTCCTCCAAAAAAACACATTAGTGTATAATGAAATAACATAAGAATAGAAATGAATTTACCTGAAATGAACACATAAGAGTATCGTCCACGCTCATCATTGCTCCTGCATTATCGAATTCGCCACAATAGTTTGGAGCAGAGAACAAGGTCACCAACTGCCTTTTAGCGAAAAACTCATACCCATCTTCTACAACCTGTAAAAATATTTTGAAATATAAATCATTTTAATTAACATTGATGCAAGTAATTCTAACTTATCAGGCATCTACTCTTTTTTTTCAAATAGAACAATTTATACAGAACCGAGAACATTAGCACTATAGTTATTTCAAATTGCATACAATTCTACAAACTAAATCTTGTAAGGGAAATAACTGAAAAAAGCTTAAAACCAGATATTTTGGTTAAAAGCAAGATTTAGATGGTCTGATTACTCAAACTTTAACTAGTTCTAGGATTGTAGCGGGTGCTACAGGGTTCCAATCAAATTTAGAAATAAATCTCCCTAACTTTTCCAGGTCAATTTTGAAGATTTTTCGAAGCAAAAACTAGCAATTCACAGCATTTCTTAGATAAATTTCTTGGTTTTCTGAACATATATTTTCAATGATTAGTCTATTCAGCTTACTCTATAAATCCAAAAATTAGACACAAACATTTAAAGGTTTAGATTTCCAAGGTATTCTGTATGATATTCCACTTTAGGCAAAAATGATCAATTTTTTTAGTAGCTACTTTCTTGACTATCCCAGGTATTCTCGACATGTGGAACCCTGGTATAAAACTTTTTATTGCTTAAAATATTTGCACCACTGTCCACATGTTGCAAATAACCAAGAACTTAATCACATTTTCTATAGTAGAAAACTACATACCTGATGAGCTCTGCATATGAGATCAAGATCATGTTTGTGTAGAAATTTTCCCACAATATCTGCTCCAAATGTGTAAGACACACCCCTGTCATTTTCTCCCCAGCCCATGACATCTTTATCTGGATCGGACCACAAGAGATCACACAGTAAACCTTGATCTGGAACATCAGTTGGACGCATAATACGACGGATCTGTTCCATAGACTGAAGATCAGGACTCAAGCCTACACAAAAACAAATTGCGTTAATTGATTTCATACATGGGTGAATGAAGAGGAATCCAAGGGTGCGGAAAATTTCAAGACACCCAAATGAGGTTGGGGAAATTTTGCAGAAGTAGTAAACTCTTTAACCTTTAACCCCTTCTTTGACTTTTTGTTTTTCAATTTCTGACCAAAAATTTTAATTTTCTTATTGCCTAAAATTAAAATATGTTGTATTTTGATACTGAAAAGTGCAAAAAAAATTTTCTCCGAGCCATTATTGCCCATCTTACAAGTGTTCAAACAATTGATGTAATTAGTAGCTAACTGATCTCCAGTGTTTCCTGCAATGCCCATTCCTAACCATTACATTTTTCTGCAGTTCCTTTTAATAAAATTTTTTTAATTTAAATAACATAATGTATTTACATGGTTCCCACTCTTTGAAAACATTGAAAATCAAGGACTTTTTAAGGACCTCGACAATATTTTTCAAGGACCTTTTTTGCAGACATTTAAAAATTAGTCGTTTTTCAAGACAAGTAATTTTTCCCGCATACAATCGGAACGAGAGGAGAACTCGCTCTTCACTGTCAGTTTGTAAAACTGGTCCCAAGTTATGTTCATAAGAGTAGTTTTGAGGAAAATTTCTAGAAAAAACAAAGAAAGATCTGAAAAAATTAAGTTCGATTAGTGGCTGAGTGAAAATTTAAGGACCTAAGTCATTTTTCCAGGACCAAGAACGTTTTTCAAGGACTTTCAAGTACCTAAATTAAGCCTTAAAAACTTCAAGGACTGTGGGAACTCTGATTTAGCTCCCTGAAGTTTTTAAGCAGGGATGAGTTTGTCCCAAGATGAAAAAATAAAAAGCGCAAGAGCTCTTAATTTTATACAATTATTTTTAGCGTGAAACAAATAATTTTAACAATAAACAAATTTTAATTTACCGGGGTTATATTTTGGGGGATTTTAATAACTTTAAACTTACATAAAACTAGTCATTAATATTAGCAAGATTAGTATCTCTATGCATAGAATTCATATTTCAAGTAATTTTCATAAAAATATCCAAAACAAAACTAAAAGCAAATAAAATGGAAAAAGCGGAACATCTCAGTTCCGTGGAAGAAACTCATGCCTGTTAAAGATATCTGCTCTAAAGAGAAAATTTAAATATAATTTATGCCCCTCTTTCTGTTCTCAATTTTTTTTCTGCAGTACACCTGCTAAGAAACTTCATTGACCTTTACTCAGACCATTGATAGGGGTCCAGAACATATATCTAGAAATTTCCAGGAACTCCTAGGTGGTCATTGAATTTCAGGGGGTAAACAAAGAAAGAAACACTCTCAAGAACTTTTAATGGAAAGCATGCTGTTTTATGACTAGTAAATCTCCAGACCAGTCTACCATGCCCCTTACATTCTTTGAACTTGTAACTGATTGGGAAAGAAGGTAGGAACAAGTGCATTGGGACAACTACAACAAAATAACCCCAGCACAGTCACTTTGCGTCAGACGTGACTTGTGATGGCGACAGAGAAGGGGTTAAACTAGATTTGTGGTGGGGTCTACTCTTATGCTAATCAAGAATAAATATATTTGGAAATTTTAAACAGTATTTTTCAGACTAAATATTTTTAAATATTGAAATAAATCTATAATATCTAAACATTGAAATATTTTTCAAAGACTTATTTTTGAATAAATGTTTTTGTTAATATTTATATGGAATTCATTTACAAGCCCTCCATAATTTTAATAGTTAAAAATGACTTTAAAGTCTAGTCTCATCGTTGCTTGAACTGAAATGAAACATACAGTAAGCTTAGGCAGAACAAATTGTGCTCTTCTGGGGAAATATTACTATGAAAGATTTTCTCCCCCTCTTGGAGGAATTTACAAGTATGATTAAATCAATGTTTATTAAAAGACTTACCACCATGGCAACAAAATATTTTTTCATCAACAATTGCAGCCACAGGCAAACAGTTAAAACAATCTGTAAATGTTTTCCACAGTTTTATGTTGTACCTTCTTTTACCTAAACAAAAAAAGTAAAATGTATGTTTAGTTTAGTAATTTCTTTTATGTAATTATGTTGATTATAAAACAGTATACTAAGTTGGAACACCCTTAATTAATAATCTTTGATATTGAAATTGAGATACAGGATTAGAGAGACAGAAAAAATCAAAGTTCCAGATATAAAAAAGTAAACTGAAGAACATTCACTCAGTAAATATGTTAAGTTGAATGCATAAGAGATATTCCACAGAAAATATCCCCAGGGGAAATTTTCCTGCAAAATCTAAAACAGAGTTTCTCAAACTGTGGGTAGAGACCCACTGGTGGGTCGGCAGTGAGTTTTTGGTGGGTCACAAGAAAATTTCTAATTTTTCTGAATATAGTATGTATCTTTTTATAATTTTTACAAACGTGTTATTGACTTTTGAAATATCAAACTATTATTTGAACTTTTGAAATTTATCAAATTACCCTATAGTAAAAAGAATAAAAATTTGAGGAAAAACTACACTATTTGGTGTCGAACGGAAAAGGCAAATTAATGTAAATACGTACTAAGTGTGTCACTTTAATGTGCTGATAATGCAAATCTAGTCGGTTATTCAAATAAGATTTGAAATAAAATACACAGTATTTCTCCCCATCCACACCGGGGGGGAGCAATGCAAATTTTAAAAGTTTTCTTAGGAAATGATGCAACTGCAATTAATCCCATATTGCCAAAAAACAAGTTAAAACCCTGTTTTTAAGAGTCAAATTTTAAAATTTTCTTTAGGGGAGGACCCACAGACCCCCCTTTATATTGTGAGGATCATTTTTATCCTACAATTAAACTACTATTTCATACGCTCAAATTCAAATATTTACTTTTAATTTTCTAAAAAGTTAATTTTTCTTCTAATACAGTCGAGTCCGCTTAATGTGATCGCAATTGTCTGAGACTAAAGTGATAACATTATCCGATCGATAACAATAAGCGATCTCATATAAAAAACAGAAAGCAGTGTAACTAGATTGTTTGCTTCAAAATCAAAATAATGTAATCGTAATAAATGTATTCAAAACTCTATTTTTACAATAGGTAAAATTTTGTGGGGAAAATATAAGAGTAGTTCAGTTAATAAAATTAAAATAATCGCTTAGGGGAAACTAGGGAGGTTTGACCCGCTTTTTGCTAAAATGGCTGTATTTTTATTTAAAGCATAATTAAAAGTCCAATTTTGTGTCAGTTGGTAGCTTAAACAGTTTTGCATCACTTTACATTGTTATTTTCAATTTAAATTTAGTACTACTTGCTCCATTGGATATTTTTGTAGACTGTCTCAACTGGGTCAAACCTCCCTACGCAAGGGAGGTTTGACCCACTACAGGGGAGGTTTGACCCATAGAATTTAGAAGTGCAAAAATTAAGCAGCATTAATTTTATTTCCTTACAATTGATGTTATAAGCATGTAAAGAAGTAAAAAACATTGATAAACAATGAGAAAAGAAATAACTATTGAAAAGAATGCTGAAATAAACAAATAAACTTAAATTCTATCAATACAGGTTCTGATAGTCGGAAATGTTAAAGTTAAATTTCATCTTTTAAGGCAACTCTTTCAGTGCCGCCACTAATCATTGGATGAGGGACTTTGATCACATCATCTCTGCTAACTGTAGCAATGTCTGCTTTCTCAGAATAAATAAATTTGAGCTGAATGGATCAGATCGTCTAAGAAAGTTAACTGTTAAATCTTCTTCATTAACTTTTAAGACGAGTTAACTATTAA
This sequence comes from Tetragnatha versicolor, assembly GCA_024610705.1. Classification (NCBI taxonomy): domain Eukaryota; kingdom Metazoa; phylum Arthropoda; class Arachnida; order Araneae; family Tetragnathidae; genus Tetragnatha; species Tetragnatha versicolor. The sequence continues at coordinate 10,932,670 of JANDEH010000017.1, read as the reverse complement.
AGACGAGTTACACGACCGAGCGCAATGTGTCAAATAGTAATATTATGATGAAAACCAAACAAAACAAAGCATGCAAATTTAATGAATTGGTTGGCGCCATACATCCGGTAAAGATAGGAGACTAGCAAAAATTTCAGACTTATAACCCCCAAAATAACGGAAAGGAGAATGAAAATGTATGAGGTGTGCAAAAAAGTACAGTTACGACCGACGGAGGGTTAAATGTTGCAATACAAGACAATTTTCTACCATAAAATAAAATTAATAGGGAGATTTGACCCGGGTCACACCTCCCCAGAATGATGTGGGTCAAACCTCCCCTACTAGTAACTTTTTTAAAATAATTTTTCAAAAATCAATTTCAAAACAAAAGTAATAAATAAGAACACTGTCTATGAGAATATAAACTAAAAAATATTAACAAACAACTTAATTCTTTGTATGTTAAAGACAAATAGTACAGGAGAGAAGAACTTGCAACAAAAAATTTTACTTTCTTGACTGAAAAAGTGATCACACAAGAATGCCTCTTAAATATGCAAGAAATTGGCAAACCAATAAGAACTACTTCTGTTTTCACTCAAAACCAAGCTGCTATCTAGTGGTTATCAGTTAAAACCATGTGTATTAATGAGAAACATAGGGTGGGTCAAACCTCCCCTATGGTCAAACCTCCCTAGTTTCCCCTACTTTGTATTTTTATAGAAAGGTCTCTCTTTTTTCCGCTCCATTATAGCCTTCCACTCCAATAAACCATTTATTTATTACATAATCTGAATTCCAGTAATCAAAATCTCTTATTAGAAACATTTGCAAAGCGTGGACCTTGGTGTTTCTTTAACGAATCACAAGTATGGATTCAGACCCCCCATAACCGTTTTCTTCCAATATAATATGGGGAATGTTTTATTTTTCTTGCTTATACTGAGTTTCAGAAAAAGAAGCGCCAGATGTTCTCATGGAGCACATGTTTACTTGTAAAAATAGACCTTCAAAATGAAAATCGAACTCAAAAGCGGTCGTTTTAAAGGGATATGGACAAATTTTGATAATATTAAGCGGAGTGATGATTCATAGTTGATCACATTAAACGATGTATTTTACATTAAATTAAATAAGAATGATCGGGACCTGTCGATTTCGATAACATTATCCGATTGATAACATTAACCGTGATCACATTAAGCGGATTCGACTGTACGTGCATGTAATAATTCACTTTTGTAACTAAATATTTGGTGAACAGCCCCCGGTCAGAGAAGTTAAAATTCTGTGGTGGGGCATGGGATAATTATCTTTAGTTCACTGAATTATAGTTAACTTAAGTCTGTGGGTCGCGTTAGAGTTTGTTTCTCAAAAGTGGGTCGTGATGTTAAAAAGTTTGAGAACCCCTGATCTAAAACATTAAATGTGCTTGCTATGAAACTATAATTTAATTCAACTATGCCAGAGGTGAATGGTTTCATTAATTCTTTTTCACAATTTCAAAAAATTGAGTGAAAATGAAATAAGATAAGAGCTATGATTAATAAATTTGTACAACCATAATCAAAAAGATCTCAGACTGGATGGCGGACCTGGAAAAAGTGCCCGAACCTACGAACCTGGTTCGGGGGAAGCCCCTGCCAGCTCCATAGGAGCAATACATAAGGTTTGGGGAAATTTTATTAGGTTCGGGGGAAGGTTACAACTTTTTCCAGGTCCGCTGGATGGTCTTCACACTTTTTTCCCTCGCATGTGGTAACTACTTTTGTATTTAGCAAAGAGAGCAATTGCAGTTTAATCCCTAGAAATATGGCAAGATGTCTTGAGCATATATAGTCTTGTGAAAGGTAAGACTATGCATTGATGCATCAGAGAATATCCATGCTAATACACTTTAGTTTCATTCCCTTGTTTTCAGCAATGTGACATATCAAGCAGACACAGAACCACGATGAAAAAAGCAGCAATCCTGATTGGTATTAATTAAAAAATCTTATAGGCATAGAAAGGCCTTAAACAACCTCTTAAAAGTGTAATGATGCAAAATTAAGCAAAATAAAGTACATGAAATTGTGATTTATCGCAATTTCAGAGATAAATGATGTAACATCAATCACCATGCAGTAACCCAATGCTATTAATATTATCAAAATTGACCATTTTCTATTTTAATGGACATATTGATAAATAATTAACATTATGAAGTACTTGTGTATTATCCACATGCCAGCAATACAATCGCCAAAGATTTGACTGTTCTTCAAGTTTTTCTACTTAGTATTTATAGTGCTATTAAACCCTTGAATTATAAAACTGTTGGGAAATTTAAAATGTCCCTCAATTTCTAGAAATCACTTCCATGAAGTAGGATTGCCTAAACACTATAGGGGTCAATCCAGCCGAAAATTGCAAAAATTACAAAATTCAAATCAACTTTAATGATTTTTTGCAAGAAAACATTCACAAAATATTTGATTTTTCACCATTTTCTGGTACCAATCTGCTAGCTATCACTGCTTCAATTTTTGGCAAAAATACGTCCCAAAAAATAAAACCCGGATCAACCCCTGCACTGTTAACGCATGTAAAAATCGGAAATATTAAACCTTTTGACTACAGGATGTGGATAATACGAAAGTACCCATTATGATTAAGTAAGTTAATTGTACAGTTGACTCCACTTAATGTGGTCACATTTGTCCAAGATACAAATGATAACAATATACGATTGATGATAATAAGCGATTCTATACTTAAAAGTAGCAAACAGCGGACCAGGAAAAAATGCCCGAACCTGGTTCGGTGGAAGCCACTGCCAGCTCCATAGGAGCAATACATAAGGTTTGGGGAAATTTTATTAGGTTCGGGGGAAGGTTACAACTTTTTCCAGGACCGGTATTTTAGGTATTTAAAACGATTTTTTGATTTAAGTATTTTGCAACTTAAACATTCCCACAGAAAAATATAGAGTGAATCATACAACACTTATGAATTAATGATTCATTTTGTATATTTATGTCTTAAAATTGGCCTACAAACGAGATAATAGGTGTTCACCAAATTTTGATGACATTAAACGATGTAGTGATCACATCAAGCGATACATTTTGCATTAATTTAAATGCAGACTTACCAACCTCTGAAAGTCAAAAATCAGGAGATTTTTCCCAAGAAATCAGGAGAAATTTTTATCGACGCACAGCCCTTTTGCAAACCAATTATAAAAAGGTAATATATTCCCATGGGCTCCAAATAAAAATTTGACGGTTTTAATATTTTTTTATTTAGTTATTAAAAATATAAACGTGTAAAAATAATAAGTAATAATACAAAACTTGAGAAAAGGAATTATCTCCATGTAAAAAAGTTGAATAAAAGTTAATTTTATGTTGAGTTTTAATGCTAACATACCTTTTGCTTCTGACCACGGTGAAGTTTTTTTAACATCGCAATAATGACTCAAAAAGTCAACTTGAATCGGCACCCGCGGCCGTCCAAGAAAGACGCGGGAAGAACGGAACACTCCGAAAACCCCCCGAAACTTTCGGGAAAATTCACTATTTTCCCCGATTTCCAGGACACTGGTTCCTGCTTTTACTGAAGCACCTTACTTTCTTCCATTGCAATAATCTGAATAGGAATATATATTGAAGTCCTTTCATTTCATTTTAAAAAACTTCTCAAGACTTGGAATGCTCTCTACTTAACTGACTTAACTTTCAATCCATTGCCTCTGCAGGTTGGTTGGTTGGGGCAGAATTTCGATAAACGAAGAAAAGCGGGAGAAAACCGAGAAAGCGGGAGATTTTTGGAGAAAATCTGGAGGGTGGGAGAAAGAGCGAAAATCTGGAGTCTCCCGCCAAAATCTGGAGAGTTGGCAAGTCTGTAAATGGGAGTGATAGGGACCAGTCAATTTCTATAATATTATCCGATTGATAACATTGACCATGATCACATTAAGTGGATTCGACTGTCTCGGAATTGGTTGTCTAACAGTTTAGCAAAGTAAAAAAATGTGTACTCACATTCATCATAGAAACCATAAATACGATTGATGCTTGCACATTCATGATTCCCTCGAAGTAAAAAGAAGTTTTCAGGATACTTTATCTTATATGCTAAAAGAAGGCATATAGTTTCCAGAGATTGCTTGCCTCTATCCACATAATCACCGAGAAACAAGTAGTTGCTTTCAGGAGGGAATCCACCATACTCAAACAAACGCAGTAAATCATAGTATTGACCATGAATATCACCTATAATAGTAAATCAAATTACACAAGATTACAGCAGGGTGCAAATTAACTAAGGGGCCATTCATTAATTACGTAAGGAGGATTTTGGCAATTTTTGACCCCCCCTACCCCCATGTAAGGATACGTAAGATTTTTCAAACCCCTCCCCCCTATTCTTACGTAAGATTCCGTTTCGTTTTTCAAAATAAAATGCTAGAAAAGGATCAGTTACACAAAAACTCTCAGTTTGACGTAAATCAAAGTTTTTTTTATTTTTCAACAGATGAGTAATATCTTGCTGCCAACTACATATTACCATTGTATTATTATCTCTAGTATCTGGAATTTGTTTACATTAATATGGAAAATCTTACGTAAGAATGGGTTTGACCCCCCCACCCCTCTAAGTAAGCGTATGTAGATATTTTTCCAACCCCCCCTCCCCCTCGGGACCCTTACGTAATTAATGAATGGCCCCTAAAGGGTAAACTAAAACTAATAGAAAAACATCTGATTACTTCCAGAAAGGATGCCAATTGATTTCCAAAAATGTACCTATCTACAAGTAGGAAAATTAGTTTGAAATTACAGCTTGTTTTTTTATAGAAGCAGAAAAAAACATACTTCATTTCAATGGTCTGATTCACCACCAGGGCCGTATTTAATAATTTGCACGTGCAACATGCGAATGTAAGCACGTGCAACATGTGCTATAGCACAGGGCGGGCAAAATTTTTGGGGGCGGCAGATTACAATTCAAAATGCTACTTTTGAAAAAAAATGTACCAGTTTTCACCAGGGGTGCAGAAAATGTTTCAGGGTGCAAAATTTCCCCAGAACACATTTCTTTCTCCAAAATTTCCCCCAAAATGAGGTTTCATTAAAAATAATGTAGTTTTTTCAATTATTAAACTTCTTTCAGATTCAATAATTTTCGCATAATCCATAGATTTAAATTTTAATGTTATTTATACTCTCCTTTTTAGTCTTTCTTAAACACTTATAATCTTATAGCTCAGAAGTGCCTTTTCTTAAAATATGAAAAACTCTATTTTTCTCAAATTTAAGCTAAATGTAAACTTCTCCTCAATTAACTTAACTTTCTAGAAAAAAACATCGGTGTGATTAAACAAGAATGTAATTATCATGAAAATTACCCATCCTGCAACAAAAACGTTGTTTTTTCTGTATATCAATCGGAAAGCAAGGAAAAGCCAATTTTCAGGTATTCACCTAGAAAACTAAGATTTTTAGCGCAGATCCAAAAGTTTTCCGACTCAACATCCATAACTCCGCAGTTTTCACCTGATTTTCGTTGAAATTGGAGGTTATAATGCAGTCACTTCCCAAAATATTTGTTTGTCAGCTAATGATGATTGGATTTTTTAGTTTTTCTTTCTATCTTGGACAAAAATTTCCCCAGAGCTGCTTAAATTTCCCCCGAACCTTGTTTGGGCGTTCGGACATATTCTGCACCCCTGGTTTTCACTACGGGTGGATTCTTGTATCTAGGGTTGAGTCGTTCCCAGCATCCAACGGTCACATCCCCCCAAAATATCCGAACGATGGCTCTTGTTTCCCGGAATGGAGAAGATCAGATGACATGGTCATCTTCTTTTTATCCCGATATTGTCAGTTTGTTGCCCTTCATCTCAGGGAAAGGAGCTTTTGGTGAATTCCAGCTAACTAGTCACCCGGGTGGAAAAAAATAAACTTTATCAAAACCCCAAGTGTTATACATCATTGGAAAGCTTAAAGTCTATAGAATTAGAAACAAACATTGGTTTTTACAAATATTAGCTCTATTTTGTAGAGGAAATCGTCAAAAAGCATGTATTGTAAAAGTTTTGTTGCTGCTGAAATTACCGACTTTTTACCTTATTACATCTGTAAATTATGCCATCAAAGTTGTTCCACAGAAGTTTATTATTGATGTTAGATCTCTAAATATAAAATAAATGTGTGTTTACAAGTGATTTAATCAAAATCTGCCTAGCTGGGGGTCTATTTGTCATACCAGGTTGAGCATGTAACGTCTGTTACAAATTTCAGTAAAGTTTGTCTCACATTGTGAAAAATGGTTTTTTAAACTTTTATTTCCACTTTCTACTTTAATTTTAAGGTAAAAGAACTAATAACATCAAATTTTGTGAAAAAAAATTATATTACCTGTAAATACAGGTGTAACAGACGTTACATGCGCCTGTCGTAACGGACGTTACAATGTCAATGTAACGTCTGTTACACATATAACTTGGCATAATAAAAGCTTAAAAGGAACCTACTATTAATAAATTAATTTATTTTAATTTATCAATTATATATAATTAATTGAAAGTAATAAATTTTAATTAAAAATTAATTATGTCATAAATTTTATATTTTATCTTACTATGTGTCAACCAAGAATTTCCAATCTATATTTGCAAAACAGAGGCATCTAGGGCACCATGTCAACCATCATGGGGAAGGGGCAATCCCCCTTTTAATGGCAAAAACAATATTTAATTAAATTAAACATTAATTAAACTTTTTCAGCAAATTAGAATTCAAATATACTAACTTTCAGTAAAGGCATCCTGAGATCCCAGGTATATAAAGATTTTTTCTCAGCAATTTTATTTTACCCTTTTTTTCACGAATAAAAACTATAAGATCAGGTATTTACGATGCTAAAAAATTAAAAACCGTTAACTTCATTTTAGTAATAATTTTAACTTAGTCATTATAATGGCACTTTCAATTTTAAAATGGTTGTCGAGTGAATTTTTTAACAATGCACTTAAGATTTAATTTATCATTGTAACTTAATTTCTAGGAAATTAAAGTTTTAATGTGAAAGTAATGATCATTACTTTACCCTTATTTACCCATTACTTTATCATTACCCATATTTCCAAGCAGCATGACTAATATAATATTATCAGTATTGGTCATTATTAAAATGTACTTAGAAATATCAATCAATATGGCTTAATTTTTGTTTTGCCTGGCCAATGCTGTTTCTCAGACAAATTTTACTTAATTTAAAAGGGTAGGTAAAATAATATTATTTTGATTATTTTTAAAATTGTTTTTTTTTTTTTTTTTTGAAAAGCCACTCATTGCATGATATTTACAGGTATTGGCTAATACAAAAATTGGCATTGGTAAATTAATAAATTATTTTAATTTTAATAAGTTCATTCATTCATTCATAAAGTCATTTTGAGGGCTTTTAACCTTCTTTTTTAGTAATTTAAAGTGCTACCCAATGCTTAATATTTATCGGTATTTGCCATATTGGCCAATATCGTAGATTTTAACAGGTTTTATCATTCAAAATAATTTTTGTATGTTTTTAACCCTTTTTTACTAAATTTAAAGCTCTTGACTATGTATGATATTTTTTTATATTTGCGATATTGGCCGATATCGCAACATTGGTTAAATAATAAACTGCATGAAATTTAATTTTAACAGGTTTATTCATTCAAAATAATATTACTTAGTTTGTCTTAACCTTGTTTTTTTTTACTAATTTTAGCTCTGGACAGTGTATGATATTTATCGGGATTTGCGATATTGGCCGATATCGCAGCGTTTTTCAATTAATAAACTACACCGAACTTAATTTTAACAGGTTTATTCATTCTAAATAATATTACTTTGTATGTCTTTAACCTTGTTTTTTACTAATTTAAAGCTCAGGACAATTTATGATATTTATCGGTATTTTCGATATTGGCCGATATTTCAGCGTTGTTTAATTAATAAACTACATCAAATTTAATTTTAACAGGATTATCCATTCAAAATAACGTTATTTTGAATGTTTTTAACGTTGTTTTTTAGTAATTTAAAGTGCTAGACATGTACGAGATTTATCGGTATTTACGATATTGGCCGATATTGTAACAACCCCCAATTGATAATCTTGGAGTACATGAGTGGTTCTTATTAAGTTATGATCCTCCTCTTCAACTTTAACTTAAATATTCAAGGCCTGAATGGTATGCATTTCGTACGACGTAACGTCTGTTACACCATGTAACGTCCGTTACGAAAGTTTAGAATTTTTTAAAAAATACAAAAAATGACTGAATTTTTTAGTCAATGCTGTGATATATTGCGTACATGTCTAGTAATGTTATTTAATTTTTTTTTAAACTAAAATGCCTTATAGATTCACAGACTTTTTAAACTGATGACACTAAAGTGTAAAAGGGCTTCCATTCATGTAACATCTGTTACAAAAAACAATAATTTCCCCCCCCACTTCACAACCCCGGAAATAAATTTTTAAACATGTATATCTTTTATTCAGAACTAGTTTTACTAGGAAAAAATATATAATCATTATTATGAGACATTTTTATGCCCTTAAAAATCGTTTAAACATCGAATTTTCGTACGAGTGTAACATCCGTTACGTTGGAATTCACCTTTTTTGTTAAAATAGATCGGTTGGGAAAAAGGTCGTCGAGAATAAAATATTTTCTATTCTTGATTAAATTGGATTAAATACTAATCTCACCCATTTGGGTCCAAGAGGGGGCTTTCTGGACAGTGTCCCCTCTTGGACCCAAAAATGTTCTCAAAATGAGTTAAAACCCTACTTTTATCAGTCAAATTTCAAAATTTTTTCTGGGGGAGGACCCCATACCCCCCTGCGGTTCCACAATGGAATCTTGGTTGACACTTTTGAGAAAATCCCCAAAATTTTGTGTCAAAAGATAAGTGATGGACCCAAAAAGGTTCTCAAAATTAGTTAAATCCTTGCTTTTAAAGGTCGAATTTTAAAATTTCTTCTGGGGGAGGACCCCCATACCTCCAGCGGTACCATAAAAGGATCTTATGCGATTCTTTTTAAAAAATCCCCATCATTTTGATGTTTTGTGTCAAAAGGTAAAGACCCCACCTTTTAAGCAGTAGGCTTTAAAAGAAACAAGGGGGCACTTTCTTGAAACTGGAAATGAAATAGAGGGGGCAGCAATAAATCGATATGCACAGGTTGTCAAAAAATTTAAATACGGGCCTGTTCACCACTATTCCTTTCAACTCTATGAGAGGTGGAATCTAACATTTACTTTTTTGAATCTTATTTTTTTAATCTATAACAGGGGTTTGTTTAAAGAGTAAAAATAAGTACTTTTTAAGGACTTTCCAAGGACATTTTGAAAAATTTTAAGAACCTTCTTAAATGCAATTTATAATTTAACTGTAAATAAAATGCTTTCAACGACTTTTCGAGAATACTTTAATATATTTCCCTTTCATAGATAGGAATAACATAAGTTTGTTAACATAATTTAGTTTGTTTTTTCTTTCACTTTTTTAATTTGCCAGCTATATCTTATTCAAATTTTGTTGACTACTATAAAAGAACACTTTGTACAGAAACAAGCTTTTAAAGCCAGACAAACAAAGAGAAGAAAAACGCAAATGTGACTGCTTCCTGAAAATTCGTTACAAGCATTGGCAAAAAATGAAAGGCAAAACTTTTAGAAAAGTATGCCAATATTTTTGAAAGAACCCCTTTAAAAAATTGACCTAGAGAGAAAGCTGCACTCTTCTGAAAAGTAAGGACTCTAATGGGTGAATTAAGGACTTTAAGGGCCCTTTGTTAAGAACTAAGGCCATCTAAGGAGTTTTTAAGGTCTATGCGCACCACACCCAGTATAAGTTAATTTATTTAAGTTTAATATTTGTATTGTAACCTGATACACAAAGCAAAATATCTTTGAACTAAATAAGAAAATAAAATAAAAATAGTGTCTTATTTATTATCACTCTTCTGTATTATTTAAGAAAATCGATTCCATACCTCATCATACAGTAAAAATAAATGTAAGTACTGATTTCATTGTGTATAAAACTATAACCATAATGTTATATAATGTGTATATAACCATAATGTTGTATAAAATCAATTTATAATTACCACATATTTTTAGAGGAGCTTCTAATTCCAACAAAATCGGTTGGCTTAAAAATATTTCTCGAGACTTCAAGCAAAGAGCTCGAATTTCAGCCTCACTCAATTGCACATTTTTACCAGGTCGTGATCCTCTTACTGTAAAAAATAAAGTTAAATTAATCAATGAAACTTCAAAAAGAAATTATATAAATACAATTTCAATAAACTAGGACTAACACACCTTAGGTTTGACCATGTAGGAATTCAGACAAAAAATTACAGTACACACTGCAGTTGTACTGTAATTTTTAGTTATCTAATTTATTTTAATTTTTCTTCACTTACTTATCACAGGGTGGCCACAGAAATGTATTTCAAAATTCTCGGATAATTCCAGGTTTTCCCTGGTCATATGGTTGATTTTCCCGATATTTTATAAATGTAGGAATTTTAATCACTTAGAAAGCAGGAGAATGACTAAATATCGAGCCAGTGGGAGAAGGAAGGAATATAAATAAGATTATTCCCAGACTTTTTTTAACACATTTGCAACTCTAATAACTAATAAACTAATTTGAACTAACTAGGGAGGAGAATGAAAATGCACACATTTACTAGACTTGAAAATTATATTATTGTATTCATTTTTGAAATTAGGCAGATTAACAAAATTTCCCTGATAATTATCAGATTTCCCTGATAATTCTAGGTTTTTTAACTTTCCCTGACAACTCCAAGTTTTTAAGGTCTGTGGCCACCCTGTAAATCAATAAGGTTAAGGAAACCATGGTACTTTTCTGCTAGCCAGACGAAAGAGAAAAATTGCCAAATAATGTAGAATTCCTCCAAATATCTATTACAACCATAAGGGGGACGGGTACACTTCTCTTGGCGACTTTGCTCGTGTTTGGTTCACAATTGGCAACATTTGTGCCTGGCTAATGGAAAAGTGCAGAAACTATTTATATTATTTTAAGTTAAGCTTGCTCAATTTTATTAAAAAAATGCCATTAGGGGGACCAAACTAGAAGATCTGTTCAAAAAAGTAAATATAATGGGTTCCTAACACTTCAGGATTACTCAGTTCTTGGTTTAAAACTACTTAAATAGGTACTTTTCTGTTAGCCAGGCACAAATCTCGCCATTGTGAACCTAACTCGAGCCAAGTCGCCAAAAAAAGCAAATTGCAAAACAACTAGTTTTGCGGAATTTGGCGATTTTTTGCTTGCGCCTGGCTAACGAAAAAAACCTTGAATACAATTGCCTCAATAAAATCCTATCAAAATATTTTAAACAAAAATGTTAAATTTTAATAAATTAACATAGCTAGTCATTAATCAAAAAATGAAAATAACAATAGTATTACATTATCAACTGTAACTTAACGGTTTTATTTTCCGAATTTTACGACGACTACATCATCCCTTCAATAGAACTGAACCTAGAAAACTACAATTGATAAGAGCCCATTAATAGTCTGATAATACAGATCGTAATAGTTCGCAATTACGATAACTACACATTAATCATGTATATTAATCAACACGAAGTTAGATAAAACTCGTTTTTTTAAAAGTGAGAAAGCTTTCAAATAACAATACACAAACAACAAAGCCCAAATACATTTCAAATAAGCCTAGAAAACGTGATGGCATGCGCAGAAAGAAACTGCAAAACAAACGTTTAAAACCATTACTGCCTGAAAATGAAAACACATAACTTAACAGGATTACTTTACCAAAGTATGGTACTCATTATCAGAATTGGAAATAACGGAAAACATTTAAAATACTTGACATACCTTCCAACAATCTAGCGATGATGCTGTCAATATTTAGCTTCTCGGTGTCGGCCATGAGGGTATTTTAAGATGAAACAGCGGAAGAACAAGTACTATAAGAATGTTTCTTTCAATGATTTGTAGTTATTGTTGATGTTTTAATGACATAAATGCATATATCTAATGGATATTTGACCTCTTTCGTAAATTTCCAATTCCCTGACCCTGAATCAAGTTGCCAGGGCGGCGCATCAAAATTTAAGAGTGAATGTTGCCAGATTCATTTTCAAATTACTGGCTTGCTATTGGGGCTTATTTAACTTCAGTCGTTACAAAAGTCTCGCGTGACAGTATTCTGGTATTTTGCCTATGTTGGCCCACAGAGAAAAATCCTAACAGAGGGTCCAAAACGAAATTTTGATGGATATGAGGGCACCACGAGGAACTATAAATAATTGAGAGATGGATCAACATTACATTTTGGTGTTCGAACCTGTGATTGGCTGTTACTCAATCTGTTATTTTCGAAGGAGAAGGAAAAAGTTTTTCTCAGCCAATCAGGCTTTTTCTTCCCGCCTCTCATGACGTAGATGCGATCGCAGCGCCAAAAAAGCCCCACATCCATCCAACTTTTCAATTTCCATTAGCGCCTATGGCCACGGACTCTCTGTTCTAGTACTCTGTGTGTTGGCCCATGGACATTAGAACTGTAAGGGGTCATCCATAAATTACGTCAGGTGTTTTTTCCAAAATCTGGACCCCCCTCCCCCCTTGGTGAGATTTAGTGAGATTTTTCTTGACCCCCCCTCCCCCCACGTGAGATTTACCTACAACTTTTAAAAATTATTTTCTAAAAATTTTTTGCATTTTGTGCTTCATAGCACCTAATTAAGTTAAAAAAAGTTGACGTGAGATTTTAATCGACCCCCCCCTCCCCCCTTGGGGAGATTTTTCCAAACCCCTCCCCCCCCCCTTTTTGACCTCACGTAATTTATGGATGACCCCTAACGGAGAATCCCAAGTTGGGACTGAAGAATCTCTGTGGACTGAGTGGGATGGATATGATATGACTTCTTGTGGATATGACTAGAGATAGAGAGATGACCAATGGGAAATGGATCAAATTAGTATTAAGATGCGAGCAGAACCTCTGATTTCTGGGAGGGCATTCGGGGCACTTGCCCAGGGCCCCCATTTCAAGGAGGCCCCCAGAAATGCTTAAAAGCTAAGAAAATGTGAGAGTTTAAAATATATGTATCAACTTATGAATTTAAAATCAATTAAACTTATGAAGTTTTCAAATAAAGAATTTTTACGAAGTTTACACAAGGATTAAAGATGATTGATTTTGCCATTTTAAGTCAAATAAATTTAAATTTATTTTACGTTAAGACACGTTGAGGGCCCCAAGCGAGTCTTTTGCACTGGGCCCCCATACTTGTAAGGCGGGCCCTGGATGCGAGCATGGGCGTAGCCAGGGTTCAACTTAGGGGGGGGGCAAGCAGGGTCGACTTTTTTTTATGTTTGTGGAGAAAAATTTTAAAGCCAATTGAGAGAGGGCCGTCAAGTTTCAACGGGGGGTCTGGTCCCCCCCAGAAAATTTTTGGAAATTTGCCCCTAAGAACAGGGATGTAAACTGTTTTTTGGTACACATAAACCCAAATTTGGACATAAATTTTTGGGTAGAATTTTGATTTTAATGAACTTATTAAAACAAAAGTGTGAAATATAAAGATTGAAATACTAAAGGGGGGATTGGGGGTCCTCCCCCAGAAAATTTTTGAAAATTTGACCCTAAAATACTGGGTTTTAACTACTAAAAGTAAAGTAAAAGTTAAATATTCGGAACTGAGGGGGGCAGCTGCCCCTCCCTGCCCCCCCTTGGCTACGCCCATGGATGCGAGATGTTTTCAAAAAGTAAACTAATCTCTTTATTCCTCTGCACTTTTTTTATCAGTCTTGTTTGGAACCATTCAGCTTTAAAACGAACCCCTACAAGAACCCCCGGAGATGAGTTGGCACGTTATCTCTTAGCAATTTCAAAACTATTATAGGTATGTCAAATGTCATGCGCTTAACCGTAAACGTTCATTAAAACTGCACGGCATGAAATTTCAGCAGTGAGAACAAATTCCAGCAAAACCGCCGTCATATGTGACGGCGGTCACTAAAATTCAATTAATAATAATCGAGACTTATGATACATTTACATATCTATTGCCTATCTTTCAGTGCTGAATACGAATATTCTATTTAAATTATTAAAAAATTAAAACATCAATTTTTAAAAATTAATTCAAAAATTGTATAGGGGGCCATTCATTAATTACGTAAGGATGATTTTGGCAATTTTTGACCCCCCCTACCCCCATGTAAGGGTACGTAAGATTTTTCAAACCCCTCCCCCCCTATTCTTACGTAAGATTCCATTTCGTTTTTTTTTTCAAAATAATAAAATGTTAGCGCACGAAATGATTAACAAAAAAAGTTGAAACCAAAACTAATAAAGATTTCTCTCTTTTTGCTTTTGTTTTGTTTCGACTTTTGACAACTGGAAGATGGATTCAAATTTTATTTAATTGGTATTTGTTTACATTAACTTGGAAAATCTTACGTAAGAATTGGTTTGACCCCCCACCCAAGGGTATGTAGAGATTTTTCCAACCCCCCTCCCCCTCGGGACCCTTACGTAATTAATGAATGGCCCCTAGTCGAAAAATTAAAACATGCTCAAAACCACAAAACAACTGCAAAAGAAGTCATTCAAACGGAGTTTCCTTACAAATGACAAAAATAATGACATGCTGAAATTGGAGGAAAATAGGACAGTAAAAAGTTTAATTTTTTCAAATTTTCAACTTTTTTGACCTCAAAAATCCACTTATTAAAAAATTCTTCCAAAAAAGTTTGAGGCTGATGCCAAGGTCATTTTTTCTTGGATATTGTAGTTAGATAGCTATGTAACATAAAAAACCGCAATTAATGATTAAATCATTTGTTAATTAATAAATTTTTTAGGTTAAACATGGAAAATAAAGGTAAAATCCACCAATCATGTGAAACATAAAATATTTTGACAATATTTGGTAGTAAATAATCAAAAAATAAATAAATTTAAAAAGACAAAAAATCTTTTAAAAATTAAATTTTAAACAAATTTTAAATTTTTAAAAAATTTTAAATTTTGAAGTACAGGCGTGTAATATAGTATTATAGGCTATATATTTTAGTGCTGTTTACGAATATCAGGTAAACTTTTCAATAAAATTTTTCATTCAATTTTTTACACTTATTCTAATTTTATTGAAAAGTTGACCTGTTATTAGTTAACAGCACTAAAATATAGCCTATAGACATGTTTCACATGCATGTACATTAGGGTAGCCCAAAAAACTGAGTTCTGGGCTCCCTCTACTTTATTTCGAACAGCTAATAGAAGCTCACAGCCAAAATTTCAACTCTGTATTCGAATTAGAAGTCGATGACCAAGAGGAGTGAAAAAATCCAAATTCGGATATTTATATACAAAACAACTAAAAAACCAAAGATCAAACCCTCTCATTTTTGTTCATGATTTTTTATAAGAAACTACTAACGTTATAGATATAATGTTCCCGGTTTTGTTTTTTCATCACCTTTATTTTTGTTGTTGTAGTAATTTTCTAATGTCCAAAGAACTTTTGTAAAGTTGCTTTTCCTGCATTTTTAAACAGCTAATAACTCTAGAACTATACAACTTAAAAACCTGAAATTAGTCCCATTTTGTTTGTAAATTTTTTGTCTTTAATTTAATGTGAATCATGACCATGATTTTCAAAAAGATTTTTTTTTTAATTTAAAAAAAGGAAAAAATAATGAAAATTTTTTTTTGATTAGACATTTTTTTGCATATTTTCAGTCATATGGTCAAGCGAGTTTATGAATTTTCCATGAGTGAATCTCTCTTGCTGTATAATTTTAGGGATAGTTTAGGGACTTACCTAAATTTCAGATATTTTTATTTTTTTATACATGATTAAATTTTATTTTCAACTTGAAATTTGGTAGTAATGTTCATTTTAAGAGTTAAAAGGATTTTAATATTTTTTCAAAAAATTTTTCAAACAAATTTTTAATTAAATTTTTTTTCACTCTTTTTAATTTTGAAAAAAACTTTTGAAAAATGATGGTCATGATGCACATTAAATCAAAGACAAAAAGTTTAAAAAACAAAATGGGACTAATTTCAGGTTTTTAAGTTGTATAGTTCTAGAGTTATTAGCTGTTTGAAAATGCAGGAAAAATAACTTTACAAAAGTTCTTTGGACATTAGAAAATTACTACAACCAAAATAAAGGTGATAAAAAAACCTGGAACAACTGGAACATGATATCTACAACGTTAGTAGTTTCTTATAAAAAACAAGAACAAAATGAGAGGGTTTGATCTTTGGTTTTTTAGTTGTTTTGTATAAAAATCTTCGAATTTGGACTTTTTGACTCCTCTTGGTCATCGCTTTCTAATTAAGGTACAGAGCCCAAACTTGGCCTGAATAGTTTCTCTGAAGTTCTAAAAAATTGAGGGGGTGCCGTGGCAATTTCTTAACACTTTATTTTTCCCATAGAAAAGTGGGCCCCACCTTACACCCTAATGTACACACTTCAAAATTTAAAAATTTAAAAAAATTTAATATTAATCCAATTAATATTAAAATTAATGGATAGTAAAAAATTAATTAACAATAAATGATTTGTTTAAAATTTATATTTTTTAAAGATTTTTTGTCTTTTTAAGTTTAATAATTTTTTAGATTATTAACTTCAAAATATTGTCAAAATATTTTATGTTTCACGTGATTAATGGATTTTACCTCTATTTTCCAAGTTCAACTTTAAAAAATTATTAATTAACTAATGATTCAATCATCAACTGTATTTTTTTTGTTATATAGCTATCTAACTACAATATCCAAGAAAAAAAATACCTATGGGGAAGAATGGTTTTTGTCCATTTGAGCTCATCTTTAGTATAGGTTGTCGGTAGCCATGTTGGACTACAGCTAACTTTTGGTCCGACGCCAAACTCGCTAACTCGTGTCGCGGCAGCCAATGAAATAATCGGAATCGGAACACTTTGTTTCATTAAAATAAAAACTAATCATGATAAAAGTACAATATTTAACACACATATATACAATTATTTTTTACAAAAAGACCGTGGTTTCGTTTTTTGAAAAATTCGAATTAGATTTAGAATTATTAAGATTCAAAGTTTCAATTTTTCCCTTTAGGCCAGTGCGCCGGGTCTGAAGTTTAAGCTGTAGTCAAACATGGCTACCGTCAACCAGGGGCGGATCCAGACCAAATTTTCGGGGGGGGCATTTAGAAAAATACGATACTTCTTTATAAATTGTTGAATTTTTTCAGAATGTCCTAAAGAGGGGGTCTGGGGGTCCACCCCCAGAAAACTTTTGGAAATATAAGTTTGAAAACAGATTTTCAACTAGTTTTGATGGTACACCTAATCCGGATTTTGGACATCCATTTTCAAGAATTTAATTTCCATTTTGGTTGGATTTTTGTATTTTGACTAACTTTTTACAAAAAATTTGTAAATTATAAAGTTCCCAAGGGGGGTCTGGGGGCCCTCCCCCCGAAAATTTCTGGAAGTTTGACCCTAAAAACACGATTTTAACTCATTTTGTAGTAATTTTTCCCTTTTTTCCTCCCACGAGTTCCCACTTCCCCTCTTCCTCACTTTTAGTGCTTATTCCTATGGGAGGGGGGTTAAAGCAACCCGAAGAGGACCACTCCTTACTTATAAGTCCTAAAATATTCAAGGAACGAGTAAAAAAAAAGATTTCAAAATTGCAAGGGGGTTCGTGGTTCTCCCCAAGAAAAATTTTGAAATTTGAACTCTTAAAGTAGGGATTATGCATTTTAAGACGAATATTTAAGGAAAAACAGTAAGTAAAAAATTGACGTTGAAATTTCGGGGGGGGGGGTTGAACCCCCAACCCCCCTAATTCGGCCCTGCTGGGACTGAAAAAAATATTTTTTTTCCTTTAATCCAGCAGCACTGAGATACCAACTTCTCGAGAACAAAATTACAAATAATGAACTGAGAGGGGTTTTAACTATTTTGGAATTTTTCTCGGGATGAGCATGGCCCCTTTTGCGTTGGTAACCAGACTTTTGTTTTGAGTTTTAGATTAATTACAATTAGTACCATTTAAATTATAATAAATTTTACAATTACTCCAGAGGCGTATATAGAATTTTTTTTCGGGAGGGGACAAAAATTATACCTCAGCCCCCCCATGCATTTCATAGGTCAAAGTAGCTTTTTAGTACATTTTTAAGTAGAATTCGCGTCTTAGAGAACTTAATATAAAATAGTAATTAAGTTTCTACCTCCCAAAGGGGGGTCTGGGGTTTGGAATTTTTTGGAATGGGGAAAATTTTTAAGGGGGGAAGTTTTACTAGAAAAACAGGTTTTTAATTAGTTTTGATACCCCTAGTTAGAATTTTTTGAATATTAATTTTTGTTATATTTGCATTTTGATTAACTTACTGTAAAAAATAGTTTATAACAATTAAGTTCTAAGAACAAAAAGGTATCTGGGGGGTCATCCTCAGAAAAGTTTTAGATAAATTTTTTCCTAAAAACCCACAGGATTTTAACTTGGTTTGATACACTTCGTCCGAATTTCAGACAATATTCTTAGGTAGGATTTCAATTTTGATGAACTTATTTTTAAAAAGTTTTTAATAATAAAGTACCAAGTACTAAAGGGGGTTCGGGGGTCCTCCCCCAGAAAATTTTCGGAGATTTGATCCAAAAAACAGGGTTTTAACTTGATACACCAAGTCCTTGATACATTTTGATACACCAATTCCAAATTTAAGGAGGGGCAAGGGCCCCTTCATACGCACTCACCCTTATATACGCCCCTGAATTACTCCAAGTCTCTGAGGTGAGGGTCTGGAAATTTCAAGGAAAAAATTATGCATTGAAGTCAAAATTTCGAGGGGGCTGGGGGTTCTCCCCCAGAAAAATTTTGAAATTTGCCTCTTAAATCTAGTGTTTAATCTAATTTTGAAACTATTTGGGGAATTCCTCAGGGTAACTCGCGGACCCCCAGGTGTCCGCGGACCACAGTTTACAAACCGCAGGACTAACTGATACCAAAATAAAACTTCATGAACGGAGGTTTCATAATTTTATTTCACAATAATTTAAATCAAATGAGAAAAACAAAAAAAAACACAATGCACCCCAATGCCTGCTAGAAAAAAAAATTAAAATGCATCACAAACTCGAGTCTTTAGGCTCTTCTGCATTCATATCAATAACGAGGGAGTCATTTTGATTATCCTCCACGTCATTGCTGTCGATATTGTACAAAATGTTCAAGGTATTCAGATGCTTGTCATTGATTTCTTTTTCGCTGGGATCGGTATTCGGCGTCCAGAACGTGGACATTTCTTTCTCGAAGTCCGAAATCTTCACTGCGGGTTCACCGTGGTCCCACTTGAACACAAAACCGGTGACCGGTTCGAACACATCTCCACCCGCGACTGCACTTACTGGAGACAAGGGTTTGGAACAGCTCAGCTTCGACAACGAGTGTGAGGTGGTGTGAAGGAATTTGATGGTTTTCTGACGAAAAAGTGTCGCCAGTCGTACCAGGACATTCTTGTGTCCAGCTTCGCTGGAATTGTTTTTGAGGGGTGGTTGAGGGATGTTCTGGACGAACCCGGAGGTCATGTTCGTGTCTCTGAAGTCCAGGTCGCTGTCGTTGATCGTTTTCGTCCTTCCTATTTCTATTTCCTCGGCTATGGTTGCCAGTGGGCGATCGGTTAGGTCCGGGAAAAGACAGTAGGATAGAAAAGCACCTATTAGACTCAGAGCTCCTCCAATGGCTAGAACTGTGAATTGAGAATGACTACCCTGAAATACAAGGGAATTAAATGAGAGGAGAATTATTGAATGCATTGAGAAGACAGACAACTCGATAAACCAGAATAATCAATAAATGCCAATAGAAATCAATAGTCTGAATTATAAGTGCATTTTAATTATTATTTATAAGAAATGATAGTGTAAAATGCACTAAAAACCAACAAGATATGACATGGACATTTGCTGGCAATTGATATGCCGCTTCGTCCTCTTATCTTCTTTTGTCAAAAACTAAATTAGTTTAATGGATGTGTGTATGGAGTTAGACTCCATTGATTTCGTTCTATATTTTTTTCTTCATTTTGCTTTATGAACTCTATATGATGGATTTTAACAACAAGTATCTGGACACCTACGCAAATCATTGTTTGTGTGGTCCGGTTGGTTACAGCTGAGCGAGCTAGTTTGATCCTAACACCTTCTTTATTTCCCCAAGTAACCTTAGTACTCATTTTATCGACTCCGGAGGGATGAAAAGCTGAGTCTGCCTTGGCCGGGGTTTGAAACCACGGACCTGTGACGTGGGAGCGCTTCTTCAACGTCATCGGGCCTCAAATTTCCATATACGCCACTGCTCTATCCTATACAAAGAACGAATACACGAATATCAAACCGAAACCACTCCAGTCGCTTTTACTCCCATCAGCTTTATCTCTCATCCCGATCGAGAGAGAGAGATTCTCCTTGAAAACAGATCACGACCAAATCGTTCTTTAAATCATCCGAATAAACTGAGATTGATCGTCCTTCCCTGATTGGTAAGTCCCTGAGTTGGTGCGAATCTGCGAATAAAGGAACGACGTTGCGCAAGTGTTTTGATATGAAAAGAATCGAATGCGGAAGTGCTGCTGATGCCTGTAAATAAGCTCATTTTAATTTGAAGCTAAAAATACCGTCCTCTCTCATTTCAAGTACTTACCAGTTCCTTTATGTGTGGTGTGAAGAGGTCTGCTATTTTGCTCCACATGACGCAGGAACCCAGACCCAAGCCTCTGCAAAAAGGGATAGTTTTTTCTTTTAAAATTAAATGGCAGTATTATAGAGTCCGTTGAATTAAAATTTTTTTGCCTATTAAGGATGAATGAATTATTTGTGGTGGGCTGGCTACAAGAGCTCTGTCTCTTGATGTTATAATTATGATTTTTTTCCAAGTTTTCTTTTCTGATACTAACATAAATCGTTCATAAGATATGAGCACAGAAAAATATTATGAGTTTAAAATTTCTAAACAATACAATACATGTTAAGGACTCTACAAAGAACCACATGTACAATGATTTATGCCCCTAAAATCCTACAGCATTACCTTTAAGTAGAGAGCCTGTATACGAGAGAGAGAGGCGACAACTCGCTTAAAAGAGTCTCTGCGCATCCAGTTCTGTCCAAATTCTGTCCAAACTGTATCATGCCGCTTGTCTCGCGTCCCATTCTAATCCTATGAAGGGAACCGCCTGTGGCGAACAGAAAACCTGCGCGCGCTATACTGAGTTGTCGCCCCTCTCTCGTATACAGGCTCTCTACCTTTAAGGGGAGGGTGAATATACATTTTTTTTTTCAATAAGTACACCATATAATAGAATATTTAAGAATTTTAAGATTTCAGATTTTTTTATTGTTAAAAAATTTCCCCTTATTTTATAATTATTCCTCGAGAAAGACAACTTTCTTTTGCTTTAAAATTATTTAAAAATAAATTACACACAAACAAAAGTTGGTTCGGGCAGTTGTTTATAGAAATTTGTTTACATTTAAATACTCATTTAAAAAGTATAAAAGTTCGTTTTTAATATTGCCTGTATTCCTCAAAGTTATATTAAAATATCATAGAGTAAAAACTCAAATAAATCAGAGAGATTGTTTTAGAGAAAACACGTCCTTTAAAAGTTCTTTCAATTACTTTCCTACTTGGGGAGGGGTGATAAATGTTTTATTTTTTGGCTATTTTGTATTTTACTGAATTTCTTAAAATTGAGATGTTTGGAAGAAAATTTTCTCATATTTAAATAAAATTAATGGTTTACCTCACCTTAAAAGAAATTATTATATTTTGCTTGTAATGAGCGTAATATTGTGAAATTAATTAGGAATTAAATTTGAAAGTCACCAGTAGGAATACAATAAAGATTATGCACATGATATGTTTATAATGTGTATGTCAAATTTTTTAATTTAAATTTTGTCAAAAATTGTCAAATTTTTATAATATATAGTTCAAAATTTCATGAAATTTTATGATGCAATTTAAACGCCCGCAGTAAAGAGAGGCGTTTCAAGAGAAAAATGTGTTATCATTTATGTGTTAAGGGTTCTAAATCCTAATCTAAACTTAACATACAAAATTTTGAATGGAATTTTTAAGAAAATTCGAAAAAATGCTAAATTTCACTCCTTTTTTGTTTTTTGCTTGTAGAACGAAAAATATTAGCTTCTCATGAAAATATTACACTATTTTTTAATCTCGAAAATCGTCAAAATAGGAAATTAAAAATTGCAAGGGGTAATTTAATGATGGAGTTTGTGGGTAATAATGGTTATGGCAAAACTAAATTAATATGCTTGGCAAGGTCAAAAAGTGTGCAAACGGTTCCACGCGCCGAGTATTTTAAGTTTAAATTAAGAAGCAAAATAGCTTATCTCGAAAAATAAGATAATCACATTCTAGATATTTAGAACGTTTTTAATGCAATCTTAAGAGCAGCTACACGTAGTTTCCATCCGTTTATGTTGAAAAGGGGAGTTCCTCTGTGAATGTTTATACATGAGTTAAATTTTTTTTAAAAGTAAGTTAAAAATATGTTTTAATAATTTACATTCGATGCATCGTTAGAAGTTTCTATTGTAAAAGTGTATAGCAAAACTTGGCACTAATATTAAATTTTGAAATAAGGAAGCTGCATGTGTCAGATTTTCAAAAACAAACAAGTGTTCCGTATTGTTTTTTGTATGGTAAAATGAAATATCCAGTCAATTTTTCAAAAAAAAATGTACAGGTAATAGTTTAATTTAAAAGTCGAGAAAAAAACACGTGACAGAAAACGTTTATTGTTTAAAAAGTAACGATGACGTCAACAATCATACTATCAACTCCATTGCTTTCCAACAATGGTCATCGTTCGATGGCGTCGCATGCCAAACTCTTGGCGTTTTCGCGCGCTTTTAAAAAGGGGATTTTTGTAATTTTTTTGGCAATCAAAAATTTCTCGATCGACCTCAAATTTTGGGCAGTTGCTTATTTTTGCAAGAAGAATCGATAAAAAAAATCATGCAACTTCCTCATTATTAAAGCAATTTTGCACACCTTTTCCTTATTGAGCAATTTTTGTATTTTTTGTGTTAATAAATTGTTATTATATTATTATTAATGCAAATACATTATGGCCATCCATAAATGATGTCACGCTTAGAGGGGAGGGAGGGGGTTTATTAATCTGTGACACTTTGTGACAAAGGGGAAGGGGAGGTTTCAAGAATTGTTACATCACACATTAAAAGTATAACAAAAATTATTTTTTCATCCCCTTTTTTTTCTGGAAAATGTAGTTTAAACAACATTATTACAAGATTAATACCAATGAAATATATGAGTTCACTTTGAATTTAAAATGCGTAGTGCTCCTAAACTTCAATAAAACATTGGATCCCAAATTCTTTCAACCTTATTCTTAACTTTTTATTGGTAACACACCGTGACGTGACTTTCGAGCATGTGATAAAGGGGGAGGGTTTGGTGAAGCGTGATCTTTGTGATATAAGGGGAGGGGTCATGTGACAGCACATTTACGGATGGATCCTTTTCAGATTAAGAGTTGGAATTTTTTCATTTTTCGCCACCAGGCTGGAATTGGTCAGATTTTTGGTGCGCTCTATCGGCTACTCGCAATTCGAAAAGAAAGGTTGTAATTGCGTGCTGCTGTTATGGATATAACAAATATTTCAATTTTCATATATAAACTAAAAATAAGCACAACTTGAGTGGTGACTATTAAATTGTTTGAAACTGAGTATGTCTGGTGCTTCAAAATTGAAAGCATTGGGTCGTCATATTTGAAACATAAGTTTCATACCAAAATGAGGAACATCGATTTACTCAAATTTGAAACTGTTATTTCTCTCAGTGTATAGTTTTGGTTTTTCGGCTTATACTTGGTCCCATTTGGCCCGATCAAAAAGGAATCTACAGTGCAGAAATTTAAATAAAAAATAACAGTTCGTTTTGTTTCAAGAAAAGCTTACCGTATTCCCGTGGGAAAAGTTTTCATTGCGTGTAGCCACAGGAACATCCAAATACCACTGGCTATACATTTTCCCAGCAAACCAAAAAGTGGAGCAAAATGGTGAAGACCTCTTTCTACTGCAACTGAAAGCGTAATTAAAAGATTGATCACGTTAAATTCTTAATTAATTTAAGCTACTTTGTAACATTTTTAGAGTAGTCTACAGTGAAATAATGCATCAAGTGAATGGCTGTTAACAAATATAATAGTACTAAATGTATGACACGAAAAAATCTTAAAAGTTTCAAAAAAAAGTCTTATATTATGTATAATTAGTACGTCTAAAACATAGTACATTGAATATTTCTTTAAATGTCATTTTTTAAAATATATATGAGCAGGTGATATTTAAAATGTAAATACAGGTTTTAATTTTGTTTTAAATTGCTCACGAATATTTTTATACGAACGATCGGTATTAAAATTAGTGATGGGCAAAATCGATAATTTTAGGTATCGAATACTTTGGTATCGAATACTTATAGGTATCGAGTAATTTTAGGTATCGAGTACTTTTTTTCAATGTCGGGAAATGAACTTGAAGGGACAATTTTTTTAGGGCCTATCCATAATCAGACTAATATTCAAAAAACTGAAAGCGATCCATCAAAAAGCCCCGTAGCTACGGGCCTGGAGGTGGATAGAGGCGAAGGATTTGGCGGGGGAAAAACCTAGCCGCGTCAAATTTCTCTCGCGGATGATAACGACTTGGGTTTGAGCGTTGCAAAATGAAAACGGAAACAGGCTGCGTTTGATCTACAGTAAGTATTATAAAGATTACTTCATTGAAAAATTTAAAACGAAATATGTCAATAAAGTATCGATACTTTTGTGGGTATCGAATACACTCGATACCTATAGGCAGGGCTCGATTTCTAAAAAAAGAGGTACCGGAACGGTAAAATCATTGGTATTAAAACTGAAAAAGCGAATACGTTTTAATACCAAAACTTAAGCATTTATTTTCAAATTTAAATTTTTTAAAATAAATTCAAATGTGTTGTACTAGATTAGGAAAAGCGTTCTAACTTAATTGTTAATTGTATAAATGAACTCTTAATACACCTTTTTTACAGTGGGTTATACTTTTTTTCCAACAGGGTGCCTCTTGTAGGAGGTGAGACGGCTTATCATCAATGAACCATTAGTGTTGTATATTTTGCCAATTTAAATAATATAATGCGCATTTAAAGTCCTTAAATGGTAGAATTTAAGATGTCGCAAATTTTCTTTGCAAATTTGCCTAACGATCTGGCAAATCTGGTTCAATACAAAAAAGAATCAACACCAGGAGCGGATTGTGGGTAGTTCAAATGGGGGTTCACAATCATGTTTTTTTATAAGAACAATTAAGTAAAAATCTTACAATTAAATTATAATTAAAAATATTTTTTTAAATTTGAAATATGCCTTTTTTATATTTTTTTGGTAGGATTCTTAAAGTTATGAACTTAATCTGAAAACAAATCTGATAAGTTGAGTTCAAAGTACAAAAAGGGGGTCTGGGGGTTCTCCACCCGAAAAATTTTGGAAATTTGAAATTAAAAACATGGTTTTAATTCATTTTAGGACTTTTTTCGTACATAGAAAGGTATCCGCTGGCCTAATGAATGGGTCTCGCGGGCCGTAGTTAGGAGACCCCTGAAATAGAATGTAATTTTATTTTCCGAAAAAGAGGTTCCGGAACGGCGTTCCGGACCGTTCCGGCTGAAATCGAGCCCTGCCTATAGGTATCGAGTACTTAAGTATTTGGTATCGATACCTGCCCATCACTAATTAAAATTATATGCATGGGAATTCGCAGTTAAATTATATATTTTCAATAAAAATGTGTAACGTACATCGAGGTCGAATTTGTACAACTTGATGATTGATGATGGCTGAGAAAATACAAAAAATTCCACAAATAGATAAGGCTGTACCTTGTGTTAGTTTCAGACCAATGCTAAAAATATAAGAAAACCAAAATTAAAATAAGGTAACAGTTATTATACTACCTTATAATCATAGCAATTTCTTATACAGGGTGTTTCAATAATACGCTCGCCCAAACTATGCACAGAATTCGTTATTCACTATATTTTACATTGGGAT
Source organism: Tetragnatha versicolor (assembly GCA_024610705.1). Classification (NCBI taxonomy): domain Eukaryota; kingdom Metazoa; phylum Arthropoda; class Arachnida; order Araneae; family Tetragnathidae; genus Tetragnatha; species Tetragnatha versicolor. Next base: position 10,906,459 of record JANDEH010000017.1, on the reverse strand, counting down.
AAATTAAAATTAATATATAGGGTCACTTGGGTAAGTGAGTCACTGGGGTAAGTGGGTCACCCCCCTCAAACTTAATTATGTACAAGAAATTTCACACTTACCCGCATTTAGTGCAGTTTGTCACACTAATGGGTTTTGCATACATTTGATTTTTGTTTATTTTATTTTTAAGATTATAGAATTAATTTAAAATAGATTCCCAGAATGGATTTTTTGGAGGGTTCATAATGAAATTTTCAAAGAACTATTTCCAGCTAAGTTTTCATTATCGTATTTTGATATAAAAATCAATGTCTTTATGTCTGTTTGTATGTATAGTGCTGTCCTTTAAAAAAAACCCACTTTTTCATATTTCTTTCATTAAAAGCTTAAAAAAAATGATAATTAAATCGAACAAAATTGTGTTGTAACGGCTCACCCTCTACTACATTTTAGTGCTTAGTATTTTTAATTCCAACGCTCCGTTACAAATTGGCAAACAATTAAGTAAGAATCCAAAAAAAACCCAATTTTCCTAAAAAAAAAACCATGTACCCTAAAAAAACCACGCTTGAAAATACTCAACAAATTAAGAAAAATATGATTGAAAGGTTTATTTTGATAAAAAAGATAATAATTAAGATAATTAAAACCAAATTTATTTCAATTTATTTCTAAAATTAAATTTGTGATAAGTTTTTCTACTCAAGAATTTTTCCTTCAAAACACAACGACAATAGCGTTTTTATTGTTGGATTTTAATAAAAACGACCTATTAAATACAAATAATTTATAAAATTTTGATAAAAAAAGCTTAAAAACAGTAACTGGCACTAATATTTTGTTTTAAACCCCCAACCATAAACTTTCAAAACCAATTTTCGAGTAAACCTCGGAAAAATGCTATATTTTCATGGAAAATGGCTGTTTTTGGTATCATTGAGTTTTTATCAAAAATACTAAAAAAACATACAGAATTACTGAAACTATTCTATTTGAGTAATTAGTTGTATATCATGAATAATATTAAATATTTTGCATAATTTTTTATTTATTTTATCATTTATTACAAAAGGAAAAGTGGGTTTTTTTAGGCACCCTATGGGTTTTTTTCACCCCTCATTTCAAAGACTGCTGAAAGGTCCCTAATTGTCGGACAGAGCTGAAACTTTAGCATTTTATTCTCATAATAACGGGATAACACAAAATCACGTGAAAAATGCTTTAAAGTCTTTATAACATATATTTTTACAGCATCAAAATCTGCATAACAAAATCATATTTTTAGCCCAAAATCGACATTTTCTATTTATTCAAAAAACTAAGTAAATAAACGGTTCTTTGACTTGCTTTTACGTTCCTGCCACTCTTAATGGCATACAATGACAGGGCACTTGAGAATTTAAAATTATTTCAATTATTTTTTTAAAATATCTCGATGGGTTTTTTTAGGGTACAATTTGGAGTGGTTTTTTTTAAAGGACAGCACTATATGTCCTTTATAGTTTTAAACTTTTCGAACCTACATTAACTATTAAACTATACCACGTTGATCTACTCCCTCCAGAGAAGGTTTCTGAATAATAATAATTTAAAATCGAAGCATCCTAATATTTTAATATTTATTGAACTGTTGTGCAAAGTTTAACTTAAAATACATACTGCAATTTGAATTTTTACAAAATTTTAATTTAGAAGTGTTTAACGGGGGTCCCACTTACCCCGTAAGTGAGACCCCTCTTTATGGAGTAAGTGAGACCCCTTATTATGGGGTAAGTGGTTCTAGATGGTCCCAAATGATATAGGAACTAAGATATGGGCGGATTGAAGGGGGTTATAGGGGCAATTTCCTTCAATATTTTCAGAAAATTTCGATTTATAGTAGCAAGACCTTTTACTCACCAGCACCACATCAAAATTTATAAATAACACTGTTAAACAATGAATATAGTCATTTCTAATAGATTCTTTGACGAAAATAGTCATTTCTTATAGATTCTGGGTCGCTGAACACGAAAATCAGCATTAAAATTTTTAATTGATTCAGGATTTTCGGGGAACAGCCCCTCCCCCTTTTTAAGTTTTTTAATGACTCTATGACTTCGAATTCGATTTTCAGAGTCAAAAAACATTACTTAAGTCTTTAAATTACTCCCAAAGGGAGAAATTTCTAAAATATGAAATTTTGTAGCAAATGGATAGGTTTAAGGGTTATTACCCCCTAAAATGCAAAAAAATAGCTAAAATTATAGAGGTTTTTATACGCTATTTTTTCCTCTTATTTTTTTTATTCAATTTACGTTTGAAGGGTCCAAACCCTTCCCCAAGGATTCAAATTTAATGAAAATAGGCATCCATGATTTTTACTAAAAGCGGTTGAGGTGTTAGCGCCTCAGAAGCCCCCGCTGAAGAGTTCGGAAGACTCCCTAATCGCGCAGGCGCTCGCGAGCTCAGGAATTAATACTGATCTTTTGAAAAGTTTACAAATAAGGTTTTTCTTATATTTTGAGTCTATCCTAAATAGAAACTCTTCAGTTCTTTAAAGAACTGACCGGTTTTAGGGAGTGGGGATTCCATGTTTCAAGTTGTTAATAACAATTAGGGAGAGTCCCCTAAAAAACTGAGTGTGATGGAGGAAAATGGGTGTCATATTTGAATTCAGCAGGTAATTTTACATAAGAATCAGCTGAAATTCAGTCGGTGGCATTTTGAATTTTTTTTGACAGTAGTTTAACTCTAAGCGCGGCATTGAACCCTTCCGTGAGTGCTTTGTTGGGCGTTAACACCTCAACAGCTTTTAGTTAAAATTATTGCTGCATATTGCCATCAAATTTGGATTCTTGGTGAAGGGTTTCCCTTCAAACTTGAATTCCCTTCAAACTTGAATTGCGTAAAAAACAAGAGGAAAAATAGCGTATAAAAATCTCTATAACTTTTAGCTATTTTTTGCATTTTTAGGGGGAAATAAAACCTTAAACCTATCCATTTGCTACAAAATTTCATATTTTAGAAATTTCAACTTTCCTTGTCCCTTTGGATGTAATTTAAAGACTTGAGTAATGCTTTTTGACCCTGAAAATCGAATTCAAAGTCATTAAGTCATTGAAAAACGTAAAAAAGGGAGGGGTTGTTCCCCGAAAATACTGAGTCAATTTAGAATAATTTTAATGGTAATTTTCGTGTTCAGCGACCCAAAATCTATAAGAAATGCCTAATTTCATCAAGGAAAAAATTTTGAAGGTAAAATTTGTTGAACAGTGTAATTTAATCGACATTTTATATCAATTTTGCGTTGTAATTTAAGTTATGGAGAGTAAAGTGAAATATCTCATAAATAGTGCTCATTCTCATTTAGTGCGTCCGATTTCTTTTTTATCTTACAATGTTTACTAATGTGCCAAAATAAATCTTAATCAACATTATTATGTTTTTTCAACACTAGTTTACTAGTTAAAGTAAAACATATCCCTTTTAGTACGGGAGCTGGCGTTAAAATGAAAAATTCATCTGCTCGTACACGATTTTAATATGACAGGATAGTGTTAGTGGTGCTGATCACGGAATCGAGCGTCAGCTGGTCAGGTAGCGTTGGGTTCAGCGTGGGGAGGGGGTTAAAGTTTCAAAAAAAGTGAAAAATAAATACATCTGCTCGTGTATGAAACTTGGTGGAGATGGTAGTTTAGGCCTTCCTGATTACAAAAATGACCGTCAGCTGGCTGGGTGGCGATGGAATGACCGTCAGCTGGCCACGTGAACTTGAAAACAAAAAATTTATCTGACTTTTCATGGAACTTGTTAGGGTTGTCAATCTCTATTACATGAAGTAATAACGAGTTACTAGTCTTCAACTTACACTAGCAACTCATGAATTAATATCTGTTGTACTAGTAACTCGTTATTATTTCTGTAACAATGATTGACTTCCTACCAAGTTTCTTGCTTTGTCAGATAATTTTTTTGTTTTCAAGTTCACGTGGCCAGCTGACGGTCATTCCACCGCCACCCAGCCAGTTAACGGTAATTTTTGTAATCAGGAAGGCCTAAACTACCATCTCCACCAAGTTTCATACACGAGCAGATGAATATATTTTTCTTTTTTTGTACCTTTGACCCCCTCCCCACGCTCAACCCACCGCTACCTGACCAGCTGACGCTCGATTCCATGATCAGCACCACTAACACTATCCTGTAAAATTCAAATTGTGTACGAGCAGATGAATTCTTGAAATTTAACGCCAGCTCCCGTACTATTTGTCTTTGTAAAACATTCTTTAAAGTACTTATTTTGCTTTCATTCTATTCTTACCATGTCATACTGATTGTAATGTGAGTATATTTCTCAAACATGGATACAGTTACAATAAAATATTTATAGTGAAATTTTCTGTATTTTATAAAGTAAGACCCACTTACTTGCTTGCTTTAAATATAAATAAAGAGTGGGTGACCCATTTACCCCATTTCTTGGGGTAAGTGGGTCACCCCTTTAAAAAAGATCAGTTTTAAAAAAGTAAAAAAGAAATCGGTGTTTTAAAAAAGATCAGTTAAGAAAAATGTAAAGCACTATTTTAAAAACTAATAATAAATTATTGTTCATGGATAAATTGTGAAATGAAATAAGTCAATATGTTCAAATTTAACCCGTTCAAAATTTTTTATTGAGCTACAAAATTGCACTAGGCAAAAAAGGGGTCCCACTTACCCCAAGTGACCCTATAATATTTTTCACAATATAATACTTAATGTCGGCTTGAAAATGTGTTTCAAATGTATCAATTCATTAGAAAAAGAATAGGAAGAAATTGATTCCTTAATAAACTAAATTAAAAAATACATTCATTTGACTTACCTCTCAGATGAAAGAAAAAGCAAAATAACAAAAGCCATTTCTAAAACACCATGTACGAATAAGCGTGAATATGGATTATCTTTACATGCAGGTATGTCTTCAATAGTACACTTGGAGACCAATGAAACTACAAACCTATAAACGATAACGGATAAGATCAAAAAGGAAAAACTGCTTGTTTCATAATAGAAAGCTTAGTACAAATTTTTTGTTTTAGTGATGTCTCCAGCGTTGCATAGAGCAAATGATAATACATAATAGAGTCAGAGTACACTCTTAAAACGACAGTCTCAAAAATGAGTAAAAATTACTCAAATCTGAGTATGTCAAGCACTCAAATAGGCTACGATCCTAATTTACTCAAATTTGAAAACATGCATGTACTCATTTTTGAAAATGTGCAGATACTCAAAAATAAAGCATCCTGTAGGGGAGAGTGGGGCTATTTCGCACACACATGGGGCACTTTCGAACAGACGGCATTTCCCCTAGTAATTACAGTCGAATCCGCTTAATGTGATCGCAATTGTCCGAGATTAAACTGATAACATTATCCGATTGATAACAATAAGCGATTTTATATAAAAAAGTAGCAGACATTGTAACTATATTGTTTGCTTTAAAATCAGAATGACGTACTCGTAATTAATGTATTTAAAACCATTTTACACTATGTATTTGACAACTTAAAATTTTTAGGGGAAAATATAAGTAGTTCAAATAATAAAAATAAAATAATTGCTTACTTAATATTTTATTTATATAGAAAGGTCTCTCTTATTGTGTACACTCCACTCCATTATATCCTTCCAATCTAATAAACTACTTATTTTATCATCTGAATTCCAATAAACAAGAGAAAATTAAAATCTCTTATCAGAAACATCTGCAAGTCGCCGATGATTTCTCACAAGCATGGATTCGGACCCCCCTCCCTGTAACCATTTTCTATCAATGTATGCGGAATGTTTTCTCATTCTTACTATTGAGTTTCAGAAAAAAAAACGCCAGATGCTCTAGGGTGGGGCAGAGATGTTTACTTGTAGAAATTGGCCTTCAAAACGAAACCCGATAACGGACGTTTTTTACGGGATATGGACAAATTTTGATAACATTAAGCGGCGTGTTGATCCATAGTTGATCACATTAAGCGATACATTTTACATTAAATTAAATAGGAATGATCGGGACCTGTCGATTTCGATAACATTATCCGATTGATAACATTAACCGTGATCACATTAAGCGGATTCGACTGTATTTATTTAAAAATCTGAAAAAAATACCAGTGGATGGAATCATGACTACCACCTCTTACATGGAATTTCAAAGCTCTGAGCCATTTCTTTGTATACGTACTAGAAATTTGCTAGCGTTAGAAGCAGCAAAGTAAATTTTCTTGTCATTTTGTTGGCGTAAAATATCAACCAAAAATAGCTCTCAAGTGGACATTCAGCATTTTATTCAGTAGAGGCACTACTAAAGTAAGTTTCTAGAAAGGTTTTATTTCCCTGCTTTAATTATAAATATCTTGTTGGGACGTGGTAAGCTTGAACTGGTAGATGGGGCACATTCGTACACCAAAAGATGGGGCAGATTCGGACAGTGCGAATGTGCCTCATCTTTCCCATTTTTTATTATGAAAGTGATTTATATGTTTATAAGTGCAATATATTTAATAACTTGAAGTTTAATTGTTTTTTATGGTAATTGTTTCAAAATTTGGTGATAATAGAAAAATACATTTTAAAGAAAGCCTCAGTTTTATGGAATTTAGACCCAGATTTAAACATTGAAGAATTAAATGTCCCTGATAATTGTTTAATACCAATTGACTTGGACTTAAGTTATTTTATTCCAGTAGAACTTGCTACTGAAAAGAAAATTTCGTTGGTCAAATAGAAAATTTGGAATTGAATGGTGCTTATTTAAAATTAATGATGAAACTTTTATTTTCCTAGTGATTCAACATTCATACAAAAAGATAATATCGTATTAAAAGTTCCCCAACCGTCAGTTTCAGGTGTTAATAAGCGAGCTGTTGGTTCACTTTCCTTTTCGAATAAAACCTGACAGTTAAATTATTGTGTGTGTGGTTGAACTTTTTCTAACTAATTATATTATGTGAAGTATGTCAATGCGCAATATACTCTTCATTACTACAATTGTTTTCTTCATAAAAAACTTAGATGTTCAATATTTTCTGAAGCTGTTTTCTTTTTGTAAAAAAATCTTCAATATAGAGGAAAAATATGTAAAGTGCCAAATATTTCGTTTAATTATCCTTACTTAAAAGCGCAATAAACTTTTTAGTTTGTATAAATAATTATTGTATAGTTTTTTGCATGTATACGAATGTGCCCCACAAGTGTGTGAAACTGCCCCACCCATGGGGCACATTCGCACGAAATTTCTAGTTTTTTAGATTGATTATATAGGTTAGAAATTCTAGATGAATGCGACCAATTATCGTTCTAAAATATCGGGAAAGGTCTTAACTTTAATTTGAATCCAAGTTTGTTTCAATATCTCATCTAGATCCAGAGAAATATGCTGAAATGCACTTTTTGTGCGAATGTGCCCCACTCTCCCGTACTCATTTTTTAATTCGTCTACGGCATTCTCATTAAGAAGGTGCGATATGTTACATTAGCCATGTTACTATGACGTGGGAAGTAGGCCAGTAAGTTGAATGCAACGTCTCAACGTTGGGTTGCACGTTATCACACCAACTTAATATTACTTTCGATATATTGCAAATATTTCAATTTTCAAATATAAACTAAAAATAAGCATAATTTGAGTGGTGACTATTAAATTGTGAGTATGTCCTGGTGTTTCGAAATTGAATGCATTGGTCATATTTGAACTAAAAAGTTTCATACCAAAATGAGAACACCGATTTACCCAAATTTGAAACTGTCATTTCTCTCAGTGTAGCAAAACAATACAATATTGGAGCTGTTAGGGGTTTTTTTTGAAGAATATTCTGTAGTCCAGAGATTACTAGAAAATGTCTTTAATACTTTCTAACTTGCTTGATTACCTTAATCGAAGCAAGCCTTTACAACCTTCCTTCCCTTATCCCTTTACTTTTAAAAGAAAATTAAAGGTATCAGGGAAAGAAATTGAAAGGAAGTGTATTTGGAAGAAGAAAACGAGAAAATTCAAGAGAGTGCATAAGAAAGATGAAGCAAGAAGGAAAAAACGCGAGTGAAATAGAGGGAAAAGGAGTATTGATAGATTTATGGGGGTCATAGACGGATGAGTTCTCCTTTGACTTTTTCAATTTTCACATTTTTTTTAGATGGTAAATGAATTTTTAATGTTATTTGGAACATCGACCTCATGTTAGGGCAGCCTAGTGGTTAAAGCATCGGCTTCGGCTTCGATTCCCGACACCGCTGAAGACCAGCCGAGTATAAGACCGGAGTACGTGCTCGTTAAATCTGTGGGTCCGAAAGTCATGTGGTCCGTCATGGCGCAGTTTACCACGGGTCCAGGTGTCTGGAGACTATTTCCCTCCCCTTCAGATACATGGCAAAATTGTGGAGGTGGCGATAGATAGTGGCAGCATCTATCATAAGGCAGAAGTCGGACTCCTGCCATTAATGGGCCTCACTTTCTCAGGAGCCGCACCCCCCTTTGCCTTGAATCCTTGTGGAGCTTGGGTATTCCAAGTGGCACACGACAACAACAACATCGCCCTACCGAAGTCTCTAGTTTACTCCTTAACCAAGGTCTTCCTCTTAAATCAGTCCATGAGAAAGAGAAAAGGGTGAAATAAGAAATAGAGATAGAGTGTGAGAAATTGATTTAAAACAGTGGTCCGCTAAAGGTTACACAGAGGGTCACACAAAAAATTGCTAATAGAGATTTCTTTAAACTGGATGCTCGGGGAAGATTACAATATGATGAATATCAGCTGCTTGAATAAAATGAGGTTAACAGTCACCACCAAACTGATAACATTATTTTGCGTGACTTTTGTGGTCAAATGTAATATGGTTCGGTTGTTGCTTTACAGTGCAGGAATTAAGTTATCCAAATGTAATATATGTAACAGTGAATTTAGCAGCAAAAGGTTTGACTGAACAATTGTTTAGAAATATTAATCTTTTAAGGAATGACATAATAAAAATGCAGTTCTGGAAAAACTATAGTACTAAAACACATTATATAATTTCTTTAATAAAATAGTATGAACGGGGTTTTAAATTTTGTCCGAGTCAACGGTTGAAAGTGATTGGGTAAAGAGTGGTCCGCGCGAATGATGCTATTCGATTCAAAGTGGTCCACGGATTTCCACTGATCCTTAACCCTTTCAATTCTAAGCCACCCGAGATCACTATTGAGTCCTATGGAGACTTCGGAGTGGCTAGGACAGCAGAAAGGGTTAAAGAAAGAAGGAATGAATGGGACGGAACGAGATAAGCACGACACTCCATTCGGACGCAACGCTTTCTGGCCAGACACTGAAAAGACAACCACTGAATGCTGCCCAAACCCATTAACCCAAAGATAGAGACACGCACCACAGGTAGTATTGTGCGAGAGCCAGAGAGCGGATCCTCGCCGAGCAGGCGATGGTCTCGAGGCCGCTGGCGTAGGGCAGCGCACGCGCCACCCGACACGCCTTCAGCAGCTGCGGACGCAGCTCAGAGGGCACGCAGGGCTCGTTCGAGAAGCGGAAGAGCAGCCGCTGCGCTGACGCAGCGCGGTTCTCCGATACCAGCCATGCCAGGGAGCGGGGCAGCAACCTAGGGGAGAGATTGATGACTATCAATAATTTGTAATATATTTATGAATTTTTAAAATGTTCTTACTTAGATGCCGTCTACGAATGCTGTCACTTATTTTCTCCACGTTTTTGAACCCTCCTTCCCCTGTGTCACAGAGTGTTTTATTTACCCTCCCCCTTATGTCTATATCACGCTATCTGATCGGAATTGATTCTGATCTGGGGTATAGATTCGATGCTCCATTAAAGTACATAAAATGACTGAAAGATAAAAAACAATATCTGTCACATTATTATAATGAATGCCCACTACGATGGAAATTTTGAAAATAGTAGTATAAAACATCCTTAGCCTAAGATTCGTACAAAATCTTAAAAAATACGGTTTATATACTGGTCTGATATAGACCAAACTTAAAAAGAAATGAGCCTTTCCAATCGCAGATACCATATGTATCTCTCTATACTAAAAAAAAGTTTTGGTGAATGGTTTCCAGAGAAAGGCTTTTTAATTAAGGATCCGTATAACAAGTTTTTGGTATCAAACTGTTCGGATTCTTTTGAGGATGTGCAATAAGCTTTTAGAATTCCTAAAAAAATTCTCAATTCCAAAATATTTCCATTTTTCTGGATTACGGATAAGGTTGAAGTTAATAGCAAGAAACTGTCTTACAATTTATTATCCCGATTTATTAGCTATAAAGAGCAGGGGGCAGAGCCCTCTAGTGTAATTAAATAAAAAACCAGCAGTCCGAAAGAAGCTAAAGATGACCCCCCGTGAATGGAATTTCCCGCATTTTTGTACTCAAACCAGTCAAGTGACGTCGCTTGATTTGTTTCTGCACTAAAGCTGAAATTTAACATGTCGCAAAATTATTTTAAAATCACGTTGTTTTTATTATTCTTACATTAAATTTTGCGTTTAACCCGTACTGAATCCCTTGACACCAATGAATTATCTTCAAAAAATAAGTGGTGTTTAACATGTCTCTGATATAAATGATTCATTCATGAACATCTCTAATAATAATCCGAACAAATTTCATGGTAATGTTTTAATTTTTTCTGCAAAACACCCCAGCTGTGTATTATGCGCAATTTTATTGATAAAACATTGTGCATACATACACTCGCTTGTTTCATCTGATTTTAATTAGACTTATGACAAATTGAATCGCAAAGTTAAAGTTTTAAAAAATACTAAATATTTTGTTCAAGCTGTGTTGATACACATATAGCAAGTATCAAAATGTAAAGCAACAGCTTATTAGGCGAATCAATCTCACCAAAAGTATCCGATGACTACTACTCCTGGGGCAGATATGGCTAGTTGAACATATCTCCAATGTCTGATTAGCCAAGCCAGGCTACTCAAGACTAGTTGACCAGAACACTGAAACAAGGCGATGACCAATGCCGCTTTGGTGTGCCAATGGGTGGGGAGATTTTCGATGAGGAGCAAGTACGACGTGCATTGAACACCCTAAAAGAGTTATCAAGATTTAATGATTAATCACTCCAAAAATGGAATAGCAAATGCAAAGATGGTATAATGAATGATGGGTTAATGTGATAATTTAATGAAACGAGTAACTGAACGAACTGAGTAATCTGAGTATACATTTAGTGAGCACAAAAATAATTAGAAACAAAGGGAAAATTTGGGTTTGTTTTTCCAAAATATTGAAAACTTATTTTGTGGTTGAATGTATTGAAAAATCAATCCAAACTTTCCTAAAGTACTCATATTTTACAGATATTTATGAAAAGATTTGTAAGAGACAATTTAGCTTTGTCAATACGTTAATTTATTAACGTATTGACCTCAATTAATAGAGAAGCATTTAATTTTTAAGAATATAGATTAAATAATGAATTTTAAGAAGGGAACAATACCGAAAAAGGAAAAATTACTTATTATCGCTTAATTTTTCTAAACTCTACGTAATTTTTAGAAAATAGCATTTTCCAGCTACAGTCCTTTACTCAAAACGGGTATCAGAAGTTGCAGTAAATATTTCGTGGTCATAGAATAAAAATTTGACTATTTACCTCGTTTTTTTCTTGAAACTTGATTTTTGTAGACTTATTCCCTTCTTAAAACGTATGTTTATATTGAACATATTTTATCTTATGATGAAATATTTCTTACAGTAAAACATAACAAATAGAAAACTACTAAAATAAGTTTTTATAAAAAGGTTTCTATACCGAGTGATTGAAAATAAAAAATAAAAATAATTATCATCATAAAAAGCTCACCGCAATGAGAAAACTTTGCATGCTGAAAACTGTTGTGAATATTTCATAGAGAGGGAGAAAGTGTAAAAACACTCCGAAACTAGTGTGGAATAGGAGAGACATGAGTAGGACATACTTTCTGCCGTACTTATCGGCTAAAACGCCAGTAGTTATTGCCCCTAATAAAAAAGCTACTGTAGTTACATATGGCAGAAGCACTGCTAAGGGTTCACGTTCGCACACAAGCTCCCACTGAAAAAGAAAACATTTACGATTAGTTAATATTTAGGATTTAAAAAATGCTTAAGGAAACAAAAATGTAAAACTGGAAACTGCGCGAAGAGTACAGTTTTTTTCATTTCATGGTTCAATTCCGTTAACGTTCCCGCTAAATATTGCCAGTCTTTTTTGACACCATATATTCAAATATCGACAATTTTTTCTGGTTTTTTTATTGATGAACTGAACAATTATTGTTCAAACTAAACATTTTAATCTGTGAGTTTGAAATCACTTAGCAATATTTTTACTTTTTGGTATCCATTGCATTTAAACCATCCAAACAACAAAAAAACCACGCCTAAAATTTTCTATCATTCAATCTTTAGAATTTTTTAATATTACCAATAATAATTTATTAACAAAAATACAAATACAAATATTGTTCACTAAAAGAAGGGCCCTTCCGAGTGAAACGTTAAACTAATTACATTAATATACATGAAAAAAATACAAAACTTAGAAAACAATAAAGACAGAAACAGTCGTAAGCAAAATTTCTAAAGTGAAGCTTCGAAAATATATTTTGTAATTTGACAAACGGTATTTTAGAATCAGCCGGGCGCGAATATCTTGAAACGGACTAAATTGGCAAAATGGTTCAATCCCATTAACGTTCCCGCTAAATATCGCCATACTCTTTTAGGCACAAAAAATAGAAATATTGCTAAATAATTTAAAAGTCATCGATTAAAATGTTTACTAGATCAATATAACGGTTCCGTTTATCACTAAAAATAAAAAAAATGCCGATATTTGAATATATGGCATTTAAAAGAACTTGGCGATATTTAGCGGGAACGTTAACGGAATTGAAAAGGTGAAACTTTAAAAAATTTACACAAAAACATTTAAAAGTAACACTTCTAGAGGATATTGTTTCTTATTTCAATGCATGAATATTTCCTGCAATTTTTAATAAAACTTGGCGCTTGTACCCAGCTAATTCTTAAGTACCGTACAAACTTATATAAAACGAACATTAAAATTTCGACATCGGGCTCAATTTATCTGCGAAACAGCAAAACTGGAAATAGTATTTTCTTCCTCCAATTTCCTACGAGCGAGCGAGCGGTCCAATTTGTTTGCGCTTTCCTGCCTCAAAACAACGCTAAAGGAAAAACACGTTTTACAGGTAACTGGAGTCATGCGTTCAAATGTCAAGGTCACATTACAGGCGTATTTCAAGCGCAGAGAGGGAGCGTGTATTTTGTTCATCTCTGCAATTTTATTAAAAAAAAGTAGACGATTTTGTAACTTTTGACGGATAATTGATGCAACTTTTTTTTCTTTACTGAGCAGTTGAGAGAAATCCACTTATTAAATTATTTCAAAATCCACAAATTGAGTAATAATTAGTAGAATTAAGGACTTTAATGTTGAGACGATAAAAATGTTTTTTTTCTAATAATTTCTGTTAGTTTTGAGGTAAATTATATACAGTCATTTCGTCTTTTTTTATTCTTTAGAAGGTCATTTTCAATAATATTATTTCAATTCTAGTAATATTTCCTAAACTTAAAAAATATTATTTTCCATGGTAGTACGAGGGTTGTTTTTTAATTAACTTCCGTTTTTCTCTTGAAAAAAAAGTAGTAAGAATTTCGAAACAATTTTGGTGCTGGTAGTTAGATACATTCTTCAGGTTCAATTTGCCACCTTACTGAATAAAAAATAGGAAAAATGTCCGATTTTATTCAGTAAGGTGGCAAATTGAACCTGAAGAATGTATCTAACTACCAGCACCAAAATTGTTTCGAAATTCTTACTACTTTTTTTTCAAGAGAAAAACGGAAGTTAATTAAAAAACAACCCTCGTATTTATGATATCTTGTGTATAATGTATTTATTTAAAAAAAACACTTTATGAAAGCTTTAAAATATTTGATTCTCAAACTTCGCAATTCCGTAGATCCTTTAGATATTTTTAGTTTCTGTTGATTCCAACACAGCTATTAGAATGCATGATAGAGATTCTGTATAACAGAGGCAGATTCAGACATTCTTTCCTAAATTTTAACAAATGAATACATTTATATTCGGTTTAACTTTATAGCTTAAACTGATCTGTTTTATCCCCATATTAACACGCTATCAAAAACAGGAATAATAGTTACGACCTAAAGATGTTTGAATTTTCTACTAAGATTTTCAGTGATTAATTTTGAAATATCCTAATACAACTATTTCCCCAAATTTACATAAAAAAAACTTTTTCCGCTTTATGGATACCTTTAATACCTTATTCGGTTAATTTCTGTACTTTGAAATACTTGTTTTTCTTTTCTATCAGATGAGAGAAGCTTGAGAGTTCTTTTAAATTAAGTTACACGAGACGACCATTAAAACAATCAACATAATTATAAAAATTTTTTATTTAACATACTAAAGAGCTACCACCCCCTGCTCGCTATCTCTCGCCAACCCCCGTTAACTGCTTACGCAGGAACTTTTGGACCACTTCGCAATCCTCACAAAACCCAGCTCACTGCACTTACTCACTTTATAAAACATTTTTAAAACAGGAATAGTACTTCTCCGGGGTATTCTTTCAAAAATGGCATATATTTATTCAGTTGCGGAATTTTAGCAGTTCCTTTATTACTTTTTTTAGAATAGAGAGATTGCACACCTAGCTATAAGCATAACGAGAACTTTTGATTTGCACAGATACTTGTTTTTAAAATTTTTTCTTTTAGTGGTGATTTTACTAAATCTAAATCATCTTTCCGAAAAAATTCACGGAAGAGGCACGTTTTTTATACTCAGTTGCGACTTAACTTGAGCTTGTAGAAATATGCTGAGAGCAACCAAAGAAAGTAGTTCCCCTCGAGGTGTTTGAATTTCGAGTGAAATTTAGAGCTTCAATTTTGAATAATGATTATTTTTTAAATCCACGTATATTAAAGCATCTTTTCATCCCGATAATACATAAAACGTTCAGTATTATTATTATTTTTTTAAAGTGGCATAAAGCGTAGTAGTACAACTAGCTCTCAAACTCGCCAGCCAATAAGAGCTTCTAGCAACCCAGCAGGCTTTCTGTTTACTCAGATTTTCTTCCGCGTGGCCATGACGTCAGGCTCAACTTAAGTTGCATTCGAGTATAGACACAGCGAAGATTTTCGTCAAAAACAACAGAAAATTTAGAAAGACGAACATTTTTTTACAATCAAAGACATTTCCTTACCTCCGACACCACACTCTCCTCCCCCTTCTTGAGCAAAAACTCCCACCCTCCATCGCAAGGCTTGGTCCCCTTCGAGTGGTCCAGAGGGTCGGCATACAGCTCGCACGCGGCGAACACCTTCCTCCCGCCGCCTTCTTCGACCACAATCGGACGCAGGTCGTAGTCGCTGAGGGTCAGATTGGCCTCGGCACGGCACCTGGGTACAGTGTATTTATGAAGGAATCGATTCCGGAATCGAATGCCTCGGAATCGATATGAAGGATTCGATCACTGTAGAAGAAACACGGCAGTTTACACAAAAAGTGGTGGGAGATACCTTTCTCGGAATCTAGGTGAAGGTTCCCTCCTTATTGCGGTGTAACATCTCACCATGTATGGTGGCAATTTCTACCCACCACTTCTTGTGTACTGTCGTGTTTCTTCCACAGTGATTCTATAGCAGAATCGTGCTTAATTTAATAATTAATACAGATAGTTAGTAACAATGTTGTACACGAATTAATTGAAGTATTTTGACGATTAATTAATCAATGTTTTGATTAATAATTCATTAAATCAATAACTTATAATAATTATCTTTGAGTTGCGATTGAAATAGGTAAGTAGTAATGAGGTATTCTCACGTTTTGAGATTAAATTTATGAAAATAGCAGATAAAAAACCATGAAGAATGACGTTTACATCAAGTATTTCCGTAGCCTAGTTTCTGAGATATAAATTTTTGAAATTTCCTTTTTTGTTTGGGCGCGAAAACACTTTCTAATCACAAATCATGCGCTGTGAGGTCACATCCAATAAAAGCCCGTTTTCTGATCACGTGAAAACAGAAAACACAATGGTTTTCATTCGCTGTGACGTAACATCCAATAGAAGCCCGTTTTCTGATAACGTGACTTTTCTGACGTTTTGGCAAAAATAAAATTGAATTTTAAATTATTTAAATCACATTTTTGAACTTAAAAATCAGATATTTGGGAGTTTTAGACCATAATGTATCGAAAAAGTATAAAATCAAGCAAATCCCTCACTCATGCAAATACCTCATTGTACAATCACAAGAAAATCGGAAAAACAGTGAAAATGTCTAATCATGAACTAAAAGTATGGGTATTGAAATCCCTCCATTTTTTTTTCTTTTTCAAGGAATCGAATAAATTTTAATTTCATTTAGTTAATCTATTTCAAGGAATTAAAGTGTTAGGAAATATTTTCCTCAATTTTCCAACAATCAGTTTCGCAATCCCTAATAGTTTCAAGTAGAGAAAATGGGCAGTACCTACCAGCATTTTTTGAAAACAGAAAAAATGCATTTTCCAGTAAAAGCAATATATCTAAATTCAAAAATCGATATGAAAAGTTTGACAAAAAATAAATAAATTCAATATTTTAAGGCAAAAATATAGACAATCGCTTTGCAATTGTTTCGGCTTAAATGAAGTCAGATCTGTTGCGGCCCGGCCTTACGTTGAAGGAATCGAATTCAAGAACCGAACCTCTGGATTCTGGAACAGATTCCGAAATACGAAGGCTGTCCGTAAAATAAGGTTCCCAAGGAGCTGTTCCCTCGTTACAGCGTTCCTCGCGTCTGCAGCTTCTTGGGAACCTTATTTTATGAACAGCTATAGTATTAGAACAGACGCAGATCCAGAACGGCTTCAAGGGGGGGGGGCACTTTTCCAGACAAGATCCCCTTCGGTACTAATGGGGGTGTGAGGGTCAACCCCCAGAAAATTTTTTTTGAAATTTGACCTATATAAATAGGTTTTTAACTCATTTTGAGAACCTTTTTGGGTCCAAGGGGAGCACTTTTTCAGACCATAACCTTTACTTTTTGACTCAAAATGTCAAAATATTGGGGATTTAGACCCCCTTTGCTGAAGATCCCCTTGCGGTACTAATGGGGGTATGGGGATCCTCCCCCTGAAAAATTTTGACATTTGACCTGTATAAGTAGGGTTTTTACACAGTAAGAACACAGTTGTGTTACACATTTGTTTGGGTTAAGAACACATTTTGGGAACCTTTTTCTTGGGTCCCCAAGGGAGGGCACTGTCCAGAGTGCCCTCCCTTGGATCCGCGCCTGTCGTAGAAACGAACGATTTTTTAGATGCCTACCTGTGCTGGGGAGTGAGGGTGAAGAAGGTCAGCAGGTGGTCGCTGAATGAGACCGGGAACTGCATGCAGCAGAGAAGGAAGGCCACCAGGAGGTGGTAGCGCCCTGGGCTGCCGATCAGCAGCAAGGCCCTGTCCAGGTGGGAGAGGGTCGGAGGGATGGTGGTCATCTTCTTGGGAGGCTCATTCTGATGGGGGTGGTTGGTGGGTGGGTTTCATCGGGACTTCTTGGAGAGCCTGTGGGATGTTAAGGAAAGATTTGTTAGGTGTTGGTGTACACAGTAAAAAGTTCTTCCTTCAAATAACGGAAATTAACCGGTAGCACTGCTGCCGGTTAATTTCTGTACTTTTAAGAAATAGTTTTTTATTTTCTGTCAAATGGCAAAAACTTTCCGTTATTGGATAGTTCATTTAGATTAGTTACAAGAGGCTGCCTTTATGACAATCAATATAATTATAACAAATTTCGTAACCCCGAATGACACTGTGAAGTCACCCAGCAGACACATTACACACCTGTACTCTATTCATTTTGAATAGGACGCTGAAAATATTTCTCCTTCCCCATGGCAACTATCAACTTCTCAGCGACGAAGAACTCTGTGCGAAAAGCGTAACTATGGTTATGCTTCTAGCGAGGGGGAATTCACTATTTAATAGCCTCCTATTCTTAATTAACAGAGTATCGTTAGAAGAAGATTGGCTTCATTTTAACTAAATAATAAAGAGAACAGGCTAAAACCCAGTTTTTTAGATTCAAATTTCCAAAAATTTTCTAGGGGTGGACCCCCAAATTCCCCTTTGTACTTAGAACTTTATTATTCAAAACTTTTTTATAATAAGCTCATCAAAATCCAAATCCTACTTAAAATTATATGTCCAAAATTAGGACTATGTGTACCAAAACCAAACTGAAACCCTGTTTTAAGGATCAAATTTCCAAAAAATTTCTGGGGGAAGACCCCCATATCTCCTTTTTTACTTGGAACTCTACTATTTTAACATTTTTTTACATCAAGTGCACCCAAATGCAAATCATATCTAAAAATATAAATCCTAAGTTCGGATTAGGTGTCTCAAAACTAGTTAAAAACCAGTTTTTTAGAGAAACCTCCCTTTAGTACGTGGAACTAAATTACTCACTACTTTTTTCTATCAATTTCTTTTAGATGAAATTCTTTAAAAAATGTATAAAAAGCTACAATGAACATTATAAATTTACTTGGGAGGGGTGAAAAATAATTTTGGGCCCCTCCCGAACTAAATTTCTATATACGCCAATGGATCTCCCCTTCTTAAAATATATTTCAAGAAGCCAAATAACATATCAGCTATATATTGGGGGATTTATCTGTTTCCTTTTTAGAAGCTAGTTAAAATCCGGAATCCTTTCGAAGTAAGCACAAAGTTTATTTTTGAATAAGATTAACCTAATAGTTACGCTCCCAAAATGTCCTTCTCTTATTAAGTTCACTATTCTTATCTAAAATCCTATAACATCAAGAAAAATTTCCACGCCATCAATAAAAGTAATCTATGAGTTAAATTTATGCAATAATTAAACAGAAAACTCATCAAATTGCTCTAAATCAATCCAGAAAGAAAGCAATACAAAGAAAACAATCAACATGAGATTATGGTGATTTAAGATCTTCCGGCAGTCCCAATCCTCCTTCCCAGGAAAATGAAACCACTGTCTTTACCCTCAGGCATGGTTTACTCCAATCGTGTATGAATCCGGTCTGGGATGACACAATCTGGGTTTGGAACACACTAAAAAACTTTTTAGGTCCGTTCTAATCTAATTTATCTTTTTAAAGAGTTTGGTTCTTAAGGATTTAAACTGCTTCGTTGAGTTTGATGTTGTTATCGGGATAAGTTTGTCGTATCTGACTGTCTGAAATGGGGCTTTTCAAACAAAGCTTGATGTGATAATATTATGATGTAAAGTTTATGAAGTCATTGAAATTTAGTCCACCAGAAGGTAAAAAAAACAACTATTTTTTTAAATTTATTTTAGTACAGAAACAAAGCCATACTTATATATTTATATAATTCTAAAACAGAGAATAATAATTCCCTCACAAAAAATTATTTCATGCTTGTTGCATGTTATTATAATATCAGAATCTTGTCAATTAAAAAACTACCTAAAAATTAGATACATACAAGTGTTAAATTAGTTTAAACTACTGTTGAAGCATAAAAATATGCATCAATAAAAAATCATTTTAAACAAAAAAAATAAGTATATTATTTTTTCTGTGAAGAATATTTTAATTCATTTGATATTTGACTTTTTCTTTTCACAAAGAAAAAATGAGTAAAATGAGAGAAAAATCTCACTTATCACAATAACATGCATGGGTGGCCTAATTGGACTCAATGTGTTAAAAAAACATTTGAAAAAAAAAACATATTTTGAACCTATTGGGTTTTTTCAAGAAAATCATAATTTTGCAGAATTTTTAGATTTAAGCAAAACGTATAATGAAATAACCCATCTAAAATCGTATTTTCAATTTCAATTCCCCCTAAAGCTATAAATGGAATGCCTACTGATATTTCTTCACTCCGAGACCACAGTTATGTACATAATGTTATTTATTTGTCTTATTTCAATTTTAAATTAATAGTATAGTGAGATTTTAGTGTAAAAATACGAATTAAGTAAATGTATGAGTTTTTTCTATGATTTTTTATTTTCTTGTTAGTATTCTTTTACTCAATTTTAAAATTTAAAGACAGAATCAGATTTATTAATACTTTGTACTCATCAGATCTTATTAAGGCATCTTCAAACACTTTCGAATTTTTTTAGTGATTTATTTGGTATTATAAAGCTTAAAATACGTAGCCCAATTTGGTACCGCCGGAGGCAGCACCCCTTATAATTTTAGCTTCGAGCCGCCACTGGTTATGTTTAAATTAATAATGCAGAAGTTTTAAAGTAGTAGCTGACTGTTGAGAAAAATTAGTTTGTGGGTCTACTAACTCACTAAGAAACGCCTTGCCTTGCTGCTTATGCAGCTGTTCCTTCTGTCAATAATCATCAAATTAACACAACTAATGAGAATTTCAGATGCCTCAAAAACAGATGGGGATTAGAGTATGGATTTGATGATGTTGACTTTTTCTCTTAAAATAATGATTGAAGATTGAAGACAACTTAAAGCAAAAATGTTTTTGGGGATGCAGCCCCCAGATAAAACACAAATTTAACTAGTATTAACCCCCAATTGGCTTATGAAAAACTCACACTCTGAACTTTGATGAAACCCAGTTATAAATTTAAAAACCCCTCTTGACTAAAAAAAATAACATGGAGAGTTGAAAAAAACTCACCTGAACTTTTAAACAACCCACTAAACTTATGAAAATAACCCACACTTAACTGAAATATAATAAACCCACTCTACGACCATTGGAAAAAATACAGTTTAAATTTGGAAGAACTCATTTAACTCATAAAAAACCCATGGAACCTAGTGAAAACTAATTTTTAAACATTTTATGGGACTTTGACTCACTTGACTAAATGAAAAAAGAAACATGGGACTATGAAAAAAAAATCCACCTACCTTAATTACTAAACAAACCAATCGTTTTAGGTAGAGTTTGTTTCTTAGAGAACTCAATGTAAGAAAAGTTGTGAATAATAAAGTTCGAATTACAAAAGGGGGTCTGGTAGTCCTCTCAGGAATAACTTTTGGAAATTTTACATTAAAAAACAGGTTTTTAACTAGTTTTTGTACACCTAGTGCGAATTTCGATTATACATTTTTTGATAGGATTTGCATTTTGATGAACTTAACATAACATAAAAACTATGATTAATAGAGTTCCAAATACAAAAGAGGATCCGGGGGTCCTCCCGTAGACAATTTTGTAATTTTGACACTAAATAACAGGGTTTTAACTTGTTTTGCTATACCTAATCCGAATTTAGGGGGAAGACCCCCTCGGCTCCCCCTTGCTCGCTTTTGTATGTGGTTCCGATCCGATTGTACTTAAGAATGTCTAGTACCAGTTTGGAGTATTACATTTAGAATCACTACTGCATAACGCCCCACACCTTCATATTACGATTAAACCATTTGTAAAACAATTATGCTTATGCTATTTTATAAATGTTAGAAAATATTTTACAACGTCGATTACTATAGAGATCTTAAAATTTTAAATATAATGAACAAAACGTCCAAAATACCATTCTCAGAACACATCCCAAAACACAAAAACACATCAATTAAAATATAATAGCCAAAACACCGGTATACCTCACCTTAATAAAAAGCTAAACCACTTCATTGAAGACCTTAACCTTGAAACCGAGGCGGCACAACATTGAATCCTGCAGAGAGCTCACCCAGAAAACAACTCCGTTAGATACGTGCTCACAAGCGAAACTGGAGTTCCATAACTGACGAGCAAGAAAAATGGCTCAAGTGCAGTATTCTAAAAGGCGGAGCTTCTTCCATAATTCCTTCCCTTCCGTGGATGTGCCCTGGAGCGTTTATCGCGAGCCCACACCGTAACAATAATGATCATCTTTTCCATCATCGAACCTTCATTAGGTTTTCAATGAGCATCATTTGCCATCCCCGGGAGATAGATGATCTGGAAAATAATATTGCTGGTTTCGAGCAGTAACGGCATAGCTTGAAAACCTTACATTTAGTATAGGGGTGGTACTTGGAGTCATTTTTTAATTTAGTTCAATGGTTTTAATTCGGGGGTTGAGGTTACTTGATTTGTTGAAATTAATTTTATAAAGAATTCGTTCTCTGTGTTCTAGTGTTCGATTCTCTTTCTTTACTCATTCAATTTCTTTAGCCTTTATCCCCTTTCTTTTCTCGTTCACTTTCTTACTTATTCTCTTTCTTTTCTTCTCTTTTCCCACATGTGAACTTTGAACTCCTTTCCATCTTTTTTCCACTCTCATTCTCTCTTCCATTTGTCCTCTTTTTTTCTTTCACTTTCTATCTTTCGTTCTGTTTCCTTTAATTCTCTTTTTTTTTTTCATTTCCTTTCTTTTTTATTACTTTTCTTTAATCATTCCCTCTCTTTTTAAATCTATATATTTTTTTCATTCTCTTGCTTTTTTGTTATTTGTTTTTTCATCATTCCCTTTCTTTTTCTTCTATTTCTTTTCTCGTTCATTTCCTTTCTCGTTCTCTTTTTCTCATAAACTTTCCTTCTTATTCTCTTTGCTGTTTTATTCTCTTTCTTTTCTCTTTCACTACTTATTTCTTGTTATTTTTCTCTTTCAGTTTTCATTCTTTTTCCCTTTCATATTTCTCTTCCATTTGTCATTGTCTTTCTTTCATATTTCTTTCTTTTCACATTCTCTCTTTTATTTCCAACTTATTTCTCTTTCTTTCTCTCCTCACTTCTCTCAAATTTCCAAGTTCTCTTTCCCCTATTCTTTCTTCTCTTTTCTTCATTCTCCCCTCTTTCTTTCCCTCCCTCCCTCCTTTTAAGGAACACTAAATTCAACCAAATTTAAGTTAACCCAATATCTTGATCGAAACCATAAATGGGGTGTCTCAAAAGGTCGAGTACAAAATTGGCATATTGGTCTGTCATGCCATGACGAACAAGAATTGGTAGAGAAAACGGGGTCGCAAATGGGGTTTAAGGGGTGAAAATCGCGAAAATAATTAAAGCAGTTAATCCTCGCAAATAAGTTGAAAAAAAGACATTTCTTGAAGGTAAGGCTAAAAAAACAAGGTAAAAAGGTTGGTTCCAGCATTTAATACCCAAAACCGTCAGAAATGCTATCAATTCTGACTTAGAAATGTCTTTTTCTCAACTTATTTGAGAGGGTTAACTGCTTTAATTATTTTCGTGATTTTCACCCCTTAAACCTCATTTGGGACCCCCTTTGCTATACCAATTCTTGTTCGCCATGGCATGACAGACCTGCATGCCATGTTTTTACTCGACCTTTTGAGACACCCTGCTGTCAAATTACTCGAGGTATTCCTATACACATAAAAAACGTAAGATTTTCGAGTTGTGAGATTCTCACATAATTTTCCATGTCGACATTTCCCGGAGATTCACAAGGAGGGCTTTTAGTTTTGCGTTTTTCAGTCTTTCGTTATTCTTCTTGTGGGATAATTTCGAAGGGGCAGTCGTCTCGAGTCATCGGTGGGAGAGTTCATGTCGGAATTGTCGCGGATTTGTCACGAGCTGTTGAGTTTGGTAATGAGTGGAGATGTGTAAAAGTCTCGTGTGACCCAAAGTAATTTGGTGTGAAATTTCAGAGACCGATATCTGTGATGATGGTTATTACGAGAGATGGGTGAACCTTATTTCTTGGGAAAACGCGTTAATTAGGTATAATTAGCCTTTCCAGGTTCGTTTATACTTTCACCTTGAAAAAGCTGTTGTTGAAGGGAATTGTGCGAGCACCTCATTTTAGGTATATACAGTCCAACCAGATATTCGCAAAAAAATGATGGAGTCGCTACTTTTTAATCCTCGTTTCGTTACCATGACCGCCCTTAAAGGACCAGAAAAATCTCGGAAAGGTGGTTAACCGGGGGCCCAATATTTTTCCGATTTCTCCATTCCTCATTTCAAGGGATATTTTTTAATTTCACAAAAAAAACTGAATGTCTTAGGGGCCTAAATGATGTCTCTCTAAATGATGTCACGTTTGGAGGGGAGGGATGGGGTTCATTAATCTGCGACACTTTGTGACAAGGGAGAGAGGGAGTTCGAAGAATTGCGATATCACTCGTATTAAAAAATGTAGTTAAAATATGACATTGCTACAAATTTCATATCAATAATATGAGAGTTCACTTTGAAATTATAAGGCGGGGTGCACTTAAACTTGAATAAAAATTTATCCCAGATTCTTACCAAATTTATTCTAAACTTATATTATTGGTTAACTTACTATTGAGCGTGACATGTGACAAAGGAGGGGTATAGTGAAGCGTGACACTTTGTGATATAGGGGAGGGAGGTGTCAAAAGTAATGGAAAAAAGTGTAAGACATCGTTTATGGATGTCTTTATATTTTTTAGTCCTTGAATAAACCAGTCAAATTAGTCCCCCGTTTTCAGCGGTCTACAGTCAAAAATCCTTTCTCACTCATTATTATTTCAACAGAAAGAAGGCTATTATTTTTTAGGTCTTCAAAGTAATTCGTTAGGGTTCGTTGTAACACCAATAACCCATATCATATGCGGCACACGCCTAGTAAAGAAATAAAAGGGATGAAAAATAGACATTTCTGTAAAAGATGTGGATAAAATTAAGAGGACTTCGTACTGGTACTTGGTATAAAATTAACGAAGTTACGAATTTAATTGCTTGACAATGGGGGTAAAGCCTGCAATTGAAACATGATTAAAAACAAGTACCATCGTAATCATTCATACACAAAAAAATATTTGACAGGTATTAAATCAAAATTTTTCTCTCGGCTGAAATAATCAAAATTCGATAAAAATATCAAAAAGATCTTTTCATCACGAAACTAACTAATTTCCTTCTGAAAAATGAAATCTCCAGATTTTCTAGCGGAGACAGCCACAGCACTGTCGCAATTCGACGTCGTTGGGTGCATCTTGGTGGTTTTCATCGTCCTACTCCTACTGATCGCAGTCGCATTGTCCTATAGCATGGTGAAAGCTGTGAGAGATCCCAGACAAGTCGTGCCACCAGGGAACAACAATAATCATAATATGATTCATCTGCCTTACGTGAACTGAAATTTGGCCTATATTCATATTTCAAGATAAGCAAGATCCTCTCTTTTATACAATACAAAATATTTCGGTAAAGATTTTACAGTTTCAGAACCTGAAGAATAAAGCTTAACTCCCCCAAAGTCTTTCTCATTTTCGCAGAGTTTTTAATTAGAATAATGTTAGTTTGAAAGGGCTGGTGAGTGATTTTTTTCATTATCAATGGGAAATAATGCTTCCTTTAAAGGGACGTCCATAAATTACGTGAGGTGGAAATGGGGGAGAGGGGGTCTAGCAAAATCCAGCACCAAATCTCACGGGGTGGAGACAATTATATAATCTCCCGTCAACTTTTAGTTTAGATAATACACGTTTTTTTCTTTTATATTTTTAGCACAAGTTTCGGAAAAATGTGCAGATTAGTCGAAACAGTGAATTTTATTAGCCAGTCAGTTAATTTGTTTTAAAATTATTGAGAAAGCCTCACGTGAGAATTTGAGGGGAGGAGGGTTTCAGCAAAATGCAAAATCTCACCAAAAGGTAGAGAGGAGTCCAAAATTTGAAAAAAATAAAACCACCTGAAGTAATTTATGGATGTCCCCTAACGACATAAAAAATGATAACATTACTATAATATGAGACTTTTCAAATAGTTTTTATTTTGATATTTTATAATTTTTGGTGATGTGCACCTCAACGCTACCTTTTCGCCCATCACCCATTCCTATATTCGAAATATGCTTGTCTATATACCCTCTACTCCAGCGTTTCTCAACCGGGGTTCCGCGGAACCCTGGGGTTCCGCGAGGCTTCCTCAAGGGTTCCGCAAGGGATCCGAAAATCTCTTCTTTTTTTTTCGTACATTTTAGGATAACTCTAAATAAATTAAGGAACAGCCAGCCAAATGCGAGCCAGTGTTTTTCCGTTGAAAATTTGCTTCTGCTTCCGTAGCCTTTCGGTGTTCTAAAGATAAGACACAGAAGATAAACACTAGCTTGAAGGGGAATTTCAAAATAAATTTCTGAGGGAGGACCCCTAGCCCCCCTTAAAATTTTGACGTTAATAACATTTCCCCCCTTGAAAATTCTGTTTCACAAGGAACTGTTCTTTTCAAATGAAACTCAAGGGGTCTTAAAATACGCTGAAACTCTACTTTAAGTGGCAAATTTCGAAACATTTTCAAGGGAGAACTCCAAAATTCCCTCAAAAATTTTGACGCCTGTTATACAGTGTTCTTCAATTGAACATTCTGCTGTCTCAAGAAGCTTTTCTCCTTGGGTGTTCCACAAAAAGTTTCAAATGGAGATAAAACACTATTTTAAAGGAGAATTTTCAAAATAAATTCTGAGGGAGGACAAAACAGCAAGAAAAAATATTGTATCATGGCAGTGGCCAGTGGCGTATATAAGGGGGGCGGAGGGGGCCCTCCCTCCCCCAAAATTTGGACTAGGCATACCAAAACACGTTAAAACGCTGCTATTTAGGGTCTAATTTTAAAAATTTTTCAGGGGGAGGACCCCCAAACCCCCCTTTAGTACATGAAATTGTATTACTTTTTATTATGTTTTCATGAAAGTTATAATCCTACCTAAAAATGTATGTCCAAAATTTGGATTAAATGTTCCAAAAACAATTTAAAACCCAGTTTGTTGGGTCAAATTTCTAAAAATTATCTGAGGCTTGACCCCCCTTTCCTAGTTAAAACTTTATTAATCACAATTTTTATGATGTTAAGTTCTCTTGAATGCAAATTTCACCTAAAAATGCATTAAAAAGCTACGTTAAACCTATTTTAAATGTGTAATGGAGGGGTTGAGTAATACTGTTGGGCCCCTCCTGAAATAAATTTCTATATACGCCAATGTTGCATGGACACTAGGGTTCCCTGGAACTTGGACTTTGTCAAAAGGGTTCCGTGAGAGTAAAAAGGTTGAGAAACGCTGCTCTACTCTACACACCTTAGAGTTTTTGTACATTTTAGTTTTGTACATTAGAGTTTTTGTACGCCTTGTGTACATTTTTTCATTAATTAGTTTTTTAAATAAAAAAAAGTACCCGAAATCAAAGTTTAATAGGCCGAGGTTACACTATAACTTTTATGTTTTTTACTAGTTCATTCTAATAGCAAGCAGTTCGTTGAGAAGAGTAGTACTATGATAGCTCGTCAACTCTTGTGGGGTTACACCCGCGGAAGTTCTGAAACGGAAGCGGAGCGTGGCCCCTTTCAACAAAAGTAAACAAAGCATGCGAGGCGACCGCTTCAGTAACACAGTTTCATTAGCATCTCAGTACCTCTAGGGATGTAAGCCACTTCGTGAGAGCGTAGTATTAGCGGACACGGTACTACATCTCTGTGCATGAAGGGATATTGCGTAATAAAAAAACCAGAAAAAGGCAAAATCAGCTTTGATAATAGGGTAGTTTCCCATTTTCTGTTTTATTTTTTTCCTGGTAGAATATAGTGAAAAAAGTTGTTATAAAAAATCCCGAGGTCGCTACAACTTTAATTTAATTTTTTATTAATTTTTAAAGAGGATGCGCAGTCACAGTGCTTTAAAACGCGCCACTGCGCAGATACGTCATTTGGTAGTATCCGAGGTTTCGCCGATCGCGCGCTCTTATTTTTCCCAATAGAAAGCACGTGCATCCGTAAAAAAGAATGGATTCCGAAGTAAAAAAAGCTTAATAATACTGCATTGTACCAGGATGCACTTCATTGACTGTAAAAACACCAAGTAAAAGATTCGTAATTGTTCCAAAAAACGAAAAATTGAAGAAGAAATGTTCAAAGCCTGTATGAAGGATAAAATTGGCTCCGCCACTACCAAACTGTTCTGTTGTGAAGACCATTTTGATTCAGTATCCATTTAGCACTATATTAAAAAATTATAGCGTAGTAAACATGTAGTGCTTCTTATTTATTTCATGATTAAAAGTTCTTTTGATAAAACAAATCGCTCGCGAAAGATAAAAGTTTGTCCGAAAAGTTCTGACAGTTTTTACTAAGCTTTGTTTTCGAATTTTTTTTTTGAAAAACTGGTAATAGGTGGAGATTTCAAACAAAAGGGATTGTGGTTTACATATATTTAAGAATGCAATGTATGGTTTTGGTAGGGGTATTATTTCTTTTTAAAATTGCGGCTACAAAAGAAGACCGCAAACGACGCTTTTCGTAAAATTTTATTTGGCCGCTTTAAGATCTGGGTATGCATGATTAAAATGGCTACTGAAAGTTAAGTTGTATATTTTCAATGTTTATATTAAGATGTCAAAGTTTTGAGATGATTCAATAAGTTACAGATGAGAAATTTTTATCTCAAACAAAACATCTATTGGGAAAAACTTCTCTCGGTATTTGTAAGTCATTTGAAGAAAATTTTCTGTAAACTATATCAAAATCAACACAAGAAAGCTTACACATAGACACAGTTATTTAGTAATATGTCGTAAGTTAAATTATAGATCCTGAAATCAGTGCGATATTTAAGCACGCATTATTTTAGCTTGTGAGAATTGCACTCGCTAAATTACGGTAAAGGGCGAATGAATATTTTTGAATAAACTAAAAATGCAACACTTATTGTTCGAAATTGGAAACAAATAAAACATTTATGTGATGGGAAAGACTCTCAGCTCTCAATGTTCAGTGAAACATCTGTCTTGATTTTATTTCATGCCAGCTGCTCAACGGAACGAGGGAAGTGCTAAAGAACTATGAACAATTACCAGTTTGTGCAGTTTTAAAGCCAAAATTACTATCTTAAACTTATCGAATCATCTCAAAACTTTGACGTATTAATTTAAACATTATTAATACCCAGCAATCGAGCATATCGAGTTTACAAGTGCGCTTCCCGAACTTATTTCCCCCGGCCAATATGATAACACAGGTCCGCAAAAATTTTTTTTTCGAGCTGTTTGGACTATTTCACCTGAAAATGCCTTAAAATTTTGAAAAATTGACTCTTAACACTAATTTTTTTATTCAAATATTTCCATAAAATCTTTTATGTGCTGAATCTAAAATTGCCCTCCATTTTATCATAAGACTTCACCTTTCTTCACAATTTAACAAAAATGCCAATTTTTTTAAGAAAATGAAAGTATCTTTTAAAAAAAATTATTTTTCGACTCAAACTTTATCTGAATATCATTTTCATGTGTTTTGGTGTGCTGAATCCAAATATGACCTCTTTTTATTTTTAAGACATCGCATTTTGTAACAAATTGAGCAAATATAACAACATTTCTAAAAAAAATGTAAATACACTTAAGAAGTAGATTTTTAATCCAAATTTATTAATGAGGTGATTAGTTTTAATGTTTTTTGGATCCCTGAACTCAAAAATGATCTCTGTTTTGCCCTAGAATGGCATGTTTCCCGACAATTTAGGTATGATTGTAAAATAAGTTAATATTTCAATTTTAATAAAAATATGCTTATAAAATAAATTTTTTATTACATATTCTTCATAAAAATCATTATATAACTACAGGGTGTCCCAAAAAAGACTGACACATTTTAAAAATCAATAACTCGAAAACTAAAAAAGATAAAAATATGCGGTCTTTTGCATCCTTCTTATGGGGGCAAAGAATTTTTGCTCCCAAAATTTCAAAATTTTAGTTCATAAATGCATTAGTAGATGGCAGCACGAGAACTTTTTCTGAAATTTAGGTATAAACTATCAGCGGAATCCCTATTGTCTCGTGATAGGAAAATCGAAGTTGAGAGAATTAGAATCGAATTCAGAATCGAATTCGATTTCAGAATCGAATTAGATTGAAATGCTTTAGCTGGTTGGTTGTTTGCAGGGGCGTCATTTAGGGGGGGCAGGGGGGGGCAACCGCCCCCCCCCAAGGTTTCCACTGTAATGTGAAAAATAGCTGCAAGTCCCTTGAAAATTCTGCAACATCCACAAGGAGCTTTGGGTGCAACTCAAAATGTCTCAAAAGGAGTTAAAACATTACTTTTGAGGGTTCAATTTCAAAAATTTTCTGGGGGAGGACCCCCAGCCCCCTCTAAAATTTTCACGTCTCTTATTTATTGTTTTCCCCCTTGAAATCCATTCCTTTTACAAGAAGCTTTTCTCTTTAGAAGTTCCCCCAAAGAGTTTGAAAAAGAGATAAAACATTAGTTTAAAAAGGGTAATTAAAACTCCTGGGGAGAACCCCTAGCCCCCCTTAAAACTTTGACGTTTATTTACAACTCTTTTCCCTAGAAAATTATGTGGTTTACAAGAAGCTGTTCCCTTTCGATGCAGCCCAAAGAGTCTCAAAACGAGCTAAAAAACACTACTTTAAGGGCCAAATTTTCAAAATTTTCCTGGGGGTGAACCCACAGACCCCCCATTTTTCCCTTGGAGTTCACGTTACCAAATTTTGATATGATATTACCTTAACAATTAAGTTCAGTCAACCCCAGCCAAAAAACCTAGTTGCAGCAAGGTCCAGACCCATTTAAAAAAAATTCCTTGCCCCCCCCAACCAAAAACTGAAATGACGCCCCTGGTTGTTTGATTGATTTTTTATGGCACAGAGGAGATATTGTTAGGAATTATTACTAAATAATCAGATGATCGGGAAATCGAACTTCTATTGCCAAATGGAAATTATTTTTAAGGAATGTCATGAAAATGATTATATCGTACACATGATTTCTGGCCAAGGCTGCGCCATTAATGGTTTAATTAAACTAGGGGATTTTACACATTTTAAGTCAACGGAAACTTTTTATTAACGGGGTTTTTCTGCTTTTTTGTCAGAGGATGTAAAAAAAATATTTTTAAGTTTTTAAGGAAAAATCGAAATTTTAGAATCTTTCAGATAACATGCAATAGAGGGAATATTCAATTTCGACTTTGTGTTTGAGTATTGATCAAATTATTCTAAAGACTAAGTTACAGTATATTGAAACTGCATTTATGTAAGGTATTTAAGAAATATATGAATTAAGCAAGAATTTGGGTGAAAGTGTGGAAATTCTTAAGCACTGAGCCAATGAGAAATGGTTAACTTTGCGTTACGCTAACTTTTGAATTCAAATGCGGGTTCAAAGGGTTCATGAGACAATGCCTAAACCCTAATCAATTTAAAATATTTTTATCCATTTTCAGACATTTCTTTAGCTTTTATTTTAGCTTACAGCCTCGACCTAAAAAATTATTTCTCAGTTTTTGAAATACCAAAACGTTCAAAAAGTATTTTAAGCAATAAAAAACAAACTTTATTTGGAAATTAAGACACATATTTTTTATAAGTAAAACCCTGAACAAAACACAATCTCTTTCAACAAACGTAACGTCCCCCCGGCCGTCGTTCCCGGGGGCGGAGCATCCCCCACCTCAATAATTAGGAACATTGTTTATAAAAACTTTATTTTTAACTTTTGAGGAAAGACAGAGTTTTATGAATATGCTTTTCCAACATTCAATCATAAAGGATGGTGCCACCATGGCACCTAACATAAGAGGGCCGCATAAAAAGGGAGACGGACTGCCATGATTTAAAACACTGTTTTTTTTTTGGTTAAAGCCAGTGGCCAGTGCTGAGTTTGGGGGACATTATTTCAATTAAAAAATTGAAGAAAAAAAAGTGCGTAATAATACGGCGAGCCCTTATCCCAGAAAAAAATCCAGCTACATCACTGATTGAAGCATAGTAATTTGATTTTAAAATTGTCTAATCATAAAGCACTAAAATGAGTTTGACCCTGTTTTAAGAGGTCAAATTTCAAAAAATTTTTGGGGACAGGACCCCCCAGACCTCCCTTTTTAGTTGAAAGTTAAAAGCAATTCCCAAAAACTTGAAGTGAAAGTTTATTAATTGATTCACAAAACCACCTTAAAATCACTGGGCATTATTAAATCTTTAAGCGAAATAAAAGATTTTTTAAGGGTAGATAATCATGATTTTGTAAAATCCCTCTGTTGAGGAATCAAAAATCCTTGAGCTCCCCCCATTTTCAGTAGCCGGCGACTCACCATCTTCCTTACAGCCCCGACACCCCCTTATCTTCAGGTCCTAAGAACACTTGAGCACTCCTTAAATAAAAGTACAAGGAGTGATCGCCGTGACTAAGAGTAAAACCCTCGATATCGGTAAAATCCGATAAATTACAAGTGATACACAACGGATTCAGAATGGAGATCCTCAAATGCACATAATCTAAATTGATTTCCAAAGCACATCATCTAAACTTTTTATTCCCGCAATAAAAATGTTTAAAGGATAGATTTGGATTTCCACTTATTAGAAGAACTTAATGCGTATATTAAACAAAATTAATTAGTTGTTTGGCGTTTCATAGCGCATGATCCACCATCAGGATAAAACAAAATCAAATTCAGTAATTGCGAGACCTGTCTTACGGGAAGATTTCAGTTAGGTTTAGTTGTCAAACTAATTCAAAGCGTAATCCAAATCTTGCTGCTTTCCTTCGATCAATTCTTAAATCTTCCCAGAATCGAAAAAGATTCTTTCAGAATCGAACAACATTCGATTCAATGAATTGATCTTTTACCCTAACTTAGGTTTTCCTATCACAAGTTAACTAACAGGGATTATTCCAATACTTTTTCCCTTTAGTCCCTCAAAAATTCTCGTGCTGCCATCTAGTGAAAAATTTAGAACTAAAATCAAAAATTCTGGGATGAAAATTCTTTGGTCTGAGAAGAATGGGGCAAGAAACCGCACATTTTTATCTTTTTTAGTTTTTGAGTTATTGATTTTTAAAATGTGTCAGTCTTTTTTGGGACACCCTGTAAAATAAACTCATTTACACACTCTTCAGCCAATTTTTCCACCTTATGAAGCTCTTCTTGGTAAATTTACCCTTGTGATTATCAACAAGAACGTTTCTTTGAACTATACAACAAAAATCCTTCATTATTGCACGATTAAGACTTGCCTAATATTTTATTTCAATCTCTATAATTATCTCTAAATATCCTGATGAGATAGTTTACTATGTGCATCATTCACAGCTCCTAATTTTTAAAAAGGGAGGAGCTAGAAATGTTCAAAAACTATAAAAAAATGGGAAAATTCGAATATAATGTTGCAATTTGTGAAAAATCCTGACGTATAGGATTTTTTCAATATTTTTTTCGTTATCAGCACACCAAAATACATAGGAAATCGTAATAATTGTTCAAACAGCTTTTTCATTGCAGACCTGTGTAATTTCTATTCTTTCAAACTCTTTTCGCATTAACAAAAAACAATGGGCAGGCAGGTGATTTTTGCAGTATGCAATTGTGCAGGTTTAAAACCATATGCTGTGCATCAGCCAAGTTCCAGGCATTGGTGATTCATGGAGCTACAGCCTGCGAATCAACGAAAAATCTAACTTTTCAAGATGAGGGATAGAAAAACTTGTGAAAAAGGTGCAATAAATGGTTCATTTCAAGGTGATTACGTTGAAATGTAACTAAATATGTTTGTATCGATAATTATCTTATTTTTAAATATTCATTAGTTTTTTTATTTTTTAAACCATCAAAAAGGGGAATATGTCGAAAAAGAAGATTTCTCTATGGGTTGGCGGGAAATAAGACCGAAGTGCGCGCTTGTAAACTCGATATCTAATAGATAAAAAATGTCTGATTTTTTCCAGAAAACATGTTGACTGATTCTCAAAGATGTAACTAGTTACCAATAGTAAAATTATTTCAAAATTCCTACTACTTTTTTCAGGATCAAAACGGGAGTTGAAAATAAAACTACCCTACCACAATGCTGGAGTGTACTCGAACTAAAAATGCTCTTTATTAATAAATATAATAGATTTTTAAAACTTTAAAAACAGAATACGAAATAGTACTCATCTTGCTTGTTTAACTCCTCTATTTCTGGTTTATTGAACCGTGTATCGTTTCTAAGGAAATCAACCGAAGTTAAAACCGAAATTTTCGGCGAATTATTCGAATCTGCTCGAATAAAACCAGGCTCAATTTGAAAAATAATCCTGTTTTGTGTACAGTAATGATGTAAAAGAACAATAAACGAAATCTTAGTTTAAAATATTTATGATAAGCAAAGCGTAAATACTCAGTTCGAAAACAAAACACAAATGCAGGCAAGAGGCAAGGCAAAGGATCGGTACTTTTCGCCGGTTCATACCAAATGACGTCACAGCTGGCCACGCCTCTTTTTTTGCGGCTCCAAATTTTAAATGCTTTTAACTAATTAACTATTTGGTCTAAAAATTTTTTGAGCGTGGGTAAATTATTCTTTTGCATTTCTCTTAGTGTTTTTGGTGTTAAAATGATCAATTTCAGTTGAAGGAAACAACCCTATTGTCGGGAAACATGCCATTCTAGGGCAAAACAGAGATCATTTTTGAGTTCAGGGATCCAAAAAACATTAAAACTAATCACCTCATTAATAAATTTGGATTAAAAATCTACTTCTTAAGTGTATTTACATTTTTTTTAGAAATGTTGTTATATTTGCTCAATTTGTTACAAAATGCGATGTCTTAAAAATAAAAAGAGGTCATATTTGGATTCAGCACACCAAAACACATGAAAATGATATTCAGATAAAGTTTGAGTCGAAAAATAATTTTTTTTAAAAGATACTTTCATTTTCTTAAAAAAATTGGCATTTTTGTTAAATTGTGAAGAAAGGTGAAGTCTTATGATAAAATGGAGGGCAATTTTAGATTCAGCACATAAAAGATTTTATGGAAATATTTGAATAAAAAAATTAGTGTTAAGAGTCAATTTTTCAAAATTTTAAGGCATTTTCAGGTGAAATAGTCCAAACAGCTCGAAAAAAAAATTTTTGCGGACCTGTGTTATCATATTGGCCGGGGGAAATAAGTTCGGGAAGCGCACTTGTAAACTCGATATGCTCGATTGCTGGGTATTAATAATGTTTAAATTAATACGTCAAAGTTTTGAGATGATTCGATAAGTTTAAGATAGTAATTTTGGCTTTAAAACTGCACAAACTGGTAATTGTTCATAGTTCTTTAGCACTTCCCTCGTTCCGTTGAGCAGCTGGCATGAAATAAAATCAAGACAGATGTTTCACTGAACATTGAGAGCTGAGAGTCTTTCCCATCACATAAATGTTTTATTTGTTTCCAATTTCGAACAATAAGTGTTGCATTTTTAGTTTATTCAAAAATATTCATTCGCCCTTTACCGTAATTTAGCGAGTGCAATTCTCACAAGCTAAAATAATGCGTGCTTAAATATCGCACTGATTTCAGGATCTATAATTTAACTTACGACATATTACTAAATAACTGTGTCTATGTGTAAGCTTTCTTGTGTTGATTTTGATATAGTTTACAGAAAATTTTCTTCAAATGACTTACAAATACCGAGAGAAGTTTTTCCCAATAGATGTTTTGTTTGAGATAAAAATTTCTCATCTGTAACTTATTGAATCATCTCAAAACTTTGACATCTTAATATAAACATTGAAAATATACAACTTAACTTTCAGTAGCCATTTTAATCATGCATACCCAGATCTTAAAGCGGCCAAATAAAATTTTACGAAAAGCGTCGTTTGCGGTCTTCTTTTGTAGCCGCAATTTTAAAAAGAAATAATACCCCTACCAAAACCATACATTGCATTCTTAAATATATGTAAACCACAATCCCTTTTGTTTGAAATCTCCACCTATTACCAGTTTTTCAAAAAAAAAATTCGAAAACAAAGCTTAGTAAAAACTGTCAGAACTTTTCGGACAAACTTTTATCTTTCGCGAGCGATTTGTTTTATCAAAAGAACTTTTAATCATGAAATAAATAAGAAGCACTACATGTTTACTACGCTATAATTTTTTAATATAGTGCTAAATGGATACTGAATCAAAATGGTCTTCACAACAGAACAGTTTGGTAGTGGCGGAGCCAATTTTATCCTTCATACAGGCTTTGAACATTTCTTCTTCAATTTTTCGTTTTTTGGAACAATTACGAATCTTTTACTTGGTGTTTTTACAGTCAATGAAGTGCATCCTGGTACAATGCAGTATTATTAAGCTTTTTTTACTTCGGAATCCATTCTTTTTTACGGATGCACGTGCTTTCTATTGGGAAAAATAAGAGCGCGCGATCGGCGAAACCTCGGATACTACCAAATGACGTATCTGCGCAGTGGCGCGTTTTAAAGCACTGTGACTGCGCATCCTCTTTAAAAATTAATAAAAAATTAAATTAAAGTTGTAGCGACCTCGGGATTTTTTATAACAACTTTTTTCACTATATTCTACCAGGAAAAAAATAAAACAGAAAATGGGAAACTACCCTATTTAGGTATGATTGTAAAATAAGTTAATATTTCAATTTTAATAAAAATATGCTTATAAAATAAATTTTTTATTACATATTCTTCATAAAAATCAT
Organism: Tetragnatha versicolor; assembly: GCA_024610705.1. Taxonomy (NCBI): domain Eukaryota; kingdom Metazoa; phylum Arthropoda; class Arachnida; order Araneae; family Tetragnathidae; genus Tetragnatha; species Tetragnatha versicolor. Next base: position 10,869,990 of record JANDEH010000017.1, on the reverse strand, counting down.
TATATAACTACAGGGTGTCCCAAAAAAGACTGACACATTTTAAAAATCAATAACTCGAAAACTAAAAAAGATAAAAATATGCGGTCTTTTGCATCCTTCTTATGGGGGCAAAGAATTTTTGCTCCCAAAATTTCAAAATTTTAGTTCATAAATGCATTAGTAGATGGCAGCACGAGAACTTTTTCTGAAATTTAGGTATAAACTATCAGCGGAATCCCTATTGTCTCGTGATAGGAAAATCGAAGTTGAGAGAATTAGAATCGAATTCAGAATCGAATTCGATTTCAGAATCGAATTAGATTGAAATGCTTTAGCTGGTTGGTTGTTTGCAGGGGCGTCATTTAGGGGGGGCAGGGGGGGGCAACCGCCCCCCCCCCCAAGGTTTCCACTGTAATGTGAAAAATAGCTGCAAGTCCCTTGAAAATTCTGCAACATCCACAAGGAGCTTTGGGTGCAACTCAAAATGTCTCAAAAGGAGTTAAAACATTACTTTTGAGGGTTCAATTTCAAAAATTTTCTGGGGGAGGACCCCCAGCCCCCTCTAAAATTTTCACGTCTCTTATTTATTGTTTTCCCCCTTGAAAGCCATTCCTTTTACAAGAAGCTTTTCTCTTTAGAAGTTCCCCCAAAGAGTTTGAAAAAGAGATAAAACATTAGTTTAAAAAGGGTAATTAAAACTCCTGGGGAGAACCCCTAGCCCCCCTTAAAACTTTGACGTTTATTTACAACTCTTTTCCCTAGAAAATTATGTGGTTTACAAGAAGCTGTTCCCTTTCGATGCAGCCCAAAGAGTCTCAAAACGAGCTAAAAAACACTACTTTAAGGGCCAAATTTTCAAAATTTTCCTGGGGGTGAACCCACAGACCCCCCATTTTTCCCTTGGAGTTCACGTTACCAAATTTTGATATGATATTACCTTAACAATTAAGTTCAGTCAACCCCAGCCAAAAAACCTAGTTGCAGCAAGGTCCAGACCCATTTAAAAAAAATTCCTTGCCCCCCCCAACCAAAAACTGAAATGACGCCCCTGGTTGTTTGATTGATTTTTTATGGCACAGAGGAGATATTGTTAGGAATTATTACTAAATAATCAGATGATCGGGAAATCGAACTTCTATTGCCAAATGGAAATTATTTTTAAGGAATGTCATGAAAATGATTATATCGTACACATGATTTCTGGCCAAGGCTGCGCCATTAATGGTTTAATTAAACTAGGGGATTTTACACATTTTAAGTCAACGGAAACTTTTTATTAACGGGGTTTTTCTGCTTTTTTGTCAGAGGATGTAAAAAAAATATTTTTAAGTTTTTAAGGAAAAATCGAAATTTTAGAATCTTTCAGATAACATGCAATAGAGGGAATATTCAATTTCGACTTTGTGTTTGAGTATTGATCAAATTATTCTAAAGACTAAGTTACAGTATATTGAAACTGCATTTATGTAAGGTATTTAAGAAATATATGAATTAAGCAAGAATTTGGGTGAAAGTGTGGAAATTCTTAAGCACTGAGCCAATGAGAAATGGTTAACTTTGCGTTACGCTAACTTTTGAATTCAAATGCGGGTTCAAAGGGTTCATGAGACAATGCCTAAACCCTAATCAATTTAAAATATTTTTATCCATTTTCAGACATTTCTTTAGCTTTTATTTTAGCTTACAGCCTCGACCTAAAAAATTATTTCTCAGTTTTTGAAATACCAAAACGTTCAAAAAGTATTTTAAGCAATAAAAAACAAACTTTATTTGGAAATTAAGACACATATTTTTTATAAGTAAAACCCTGAACAAAACACAATCTCTTTCAACAAACGTAACGTCCCCCCGGCCGTCGTTCCCGGGGGCGGAGCATCCCCCACCTCAATAATTAGGAACATTGTTTATAAAAACTTTATTTTTAACTTTTGAGGAAAGACAGAGTTTTATGAATATGCTTTTCCAACATTCAATCATAAAGGATGGTGCCACCATGGCACCTAACATAAGAGGGCCGCATAAAAAGGGAGACGGACTGCCATGATTTAAAACACTGTTTTTTTTTTGGTTAAAGCCAGTGGCCAGTGCTGAGTTTGGGGGACATTATTTCAATTAAAAAATTGAAGAAAAAAAAGTGCGTAATAATACGGCGAGCCCTTATCCCAGAAAAAAATCCAGCTACATCACTGATTGAAGCATAGTAATTTGATTTTAAAATTGTCTAATCATAAAGCACTAAAATGAGTTTGACCCTGTTTTAAGAGGTCAAATTTCAAAAAATTTTTGGGGACAGGACCCCCCAGACCTCCCTTTTTAGTTGAAAGTTAAAAGCAATTCCCAAAAACTTGAAGTGAAAGTTTATTAATTGATTCACAAAACCACCTTAAAATCACTGGGCATTATTAAATCTTTAAGCGAAATAAAAGATTTTTTAAGGGTAGATAATCATGATTTTGTAAAATCCCTCTGTTGAGGAATCAAAAATCCTTGAGCTCCCCCCATTTTCAGTAGCCGGCGACTCACCATCTTCCTTACAGCCCCGACACCCCCTTATCTTCAGGTCCTAAGAACACTTGAGCACTCCTTAAATAAAAGTACAAGGAGTGATCGCCGTGACTAAGAGTAAAACCCTCGATATCGGTAAAATCCGATAAATTACAAGTGATACACAACGGATTCAGAATGGAGATCCTCAAATGCACATAATCTAAATTGATTTCCAAAGCACATCATCTAAACTTTTTATTCCCGCAATAAAAATGTTTAAAGGATAGATTTGGATTTCCACTTATTAGAAGAACTTAATGCGTATATTAAACAAAATTAATTAGTTGTTTGGCGTTTCATAGCGCATGATCCACCATCAGGATAAAACAAAATCAAATTCAGTAATTGCGAGACCTGTCTTACGGGAAGATTTCAGTTAGGTTTAGTTGTCAAACTAATTCAAAGCGTAATCCAAATCTTGCTGCTTTCCTTCGATCAATTCTTAAATCTTCCCAGAATCGAAAAAGATTCTTTCAGAATCGAACAACATTCGATTCAATGAATTGATCTTTTACCCTAACTTAGGTTTTCCTATCACAAGTTAACTAACAGGGATTATTCCAATACTTTTTCCCTTTAGTCCCTCAAAAATTCTCGTGCTGCCATCTAGTGAAAAATTTAGAACTAAAATCAAAAATTCTGGGATGAAAATTCTTTGGTCTGAGAAGAATGGGGCAAGAAACCGCACATTTTTATCTTTTTTAGTTTTTGAGTTATTGATTTTTAAAATGTGTCAGTCTTTTTTGGGACACCCTGTAAAATAAACTCATTTACACACTCTTCAGCCAATTTTTCCACCTTATGAAGCTCTTCTTGGTAAATTTACCCTTGTGATTATCAACAAGAACGTTTCTTTGAACTATACAACAAAAATCCTTCATTATTGCACGATTAAGTCTTGCCTAATATTTTATTTCAATCTCTATAATTATCTCTAAATATCCTGATGAGATAGTTTACTATGTGCATCATTCACAGCTCCTAATTTTTAAAAAGGGAGGAGCTAGAAATGTTCAAAAACTATAAAAAAATGGGAAAATTCGAATATAATGTTGCAATTTGTGAAAAATCCTGACGTATAGGATTTTTTCAATATTTTTTTCGTTATCAGCACACCAAAATACATAGGAAATCGTAATAATTGTTCAAACAGCTTTTTCATTGCAGACCTGTGTAATTTCTATTCTTTCAAACTCTTTTCGCATTAACAAAAAACAATGGGCAGGCAGGTGATTTTTGCAGTATGCAATTGTGCAGGTTTAAAACCATATGCTGTGCATCAGCCAAGTTCCAGGCATTGGTGATTCATGGAGCTACAGCCTGCGAATCAACGAAAAATCTAACTTTTCAAGATGAGGGATAGAAAAACTTGTGAAAAAGGTGCAATAAATGGTTCATTTCAAGGTGATTACGTTGAAATGTAACTAAATATGTTTGTATCGATAATTATCTTATTTTTAAATATTCATTAGTTTTTTTATTTTTTAAACCATCAAAAAGGGGAATATGTCGAAAAAGAAGATTTCTCTATGGGTTGGCGGGAAATAAGACCGAAGTGCGCGCTTGTAAACTCGATATCTAATAGATAAAAAATGTCTGATTTTTTCCAGAAAACATGTTGACTGATTCTCAAAGATGTAACTAGTTACCAATAGTAAAATTATTTCAAAATTCCTACTACTTTTTTCAGGATCAAAACGGGAGTTGAAAATAAAACTACCCTACCACAATGCTGGAGTGTACTCGAACTAAAAATGCTCTTTATTAATAAATATAATAGATTTTTAAAACTTTAAAAACAGAATACGAAATAGTACTCATCTTGCTTGTTTAACTCCTCTATTTCTGGTTTATTGAACCGTGTATCGTTTCTAAGGAAATCAACCGAAGTTAAAACCGAAATTTTCGGCGAATTATTCGAATCTGCTCGAATAAAACCAGGCTCAATTTGAAAAATAATCCTGTTTTGTGTACAGTAATGATGTAAAAGAACAATAAACGAAATCTTAGTTTAAAATATTTATGATAAGCAAAGCGTAAATACTCAGTTCGAAAACAAAACACAAATGCAGGCAAGAGGCAAGGCAAAGGATCGGTACTTTTCGCCGGTTCATACCAAATGACGTCACAGCTGGCCACGCCTCTTTTTTTGCGGCTCCAAATTTTAAATGCTTTTAACTAATTAACTATTTGGTCTAAAAATTTTTTGAGCGTGGGTAAATTATTCTTTTGCATTTCTCTTAGTGTTTTTGGTGTTAAAATGATCAATTTCAGTTGAAGGAAACAACCCTATTGGGGAAGCCATACGTTATATATTGTTTAACTCTTTATCTACTGACGGTACTTACAAATCCCATCAACTTTAAAATTAAATGCAGGGTGTATCTGAAATGGTGCAACAAACTTTCAGGGATGATAGTGCTCATCAAGACCAACAAGAATCGGTATAGAAAGGGGGTCCCAGACCAAATCCCCCAGGGAGTTAAAAATGGAGCGACACCCCCAAAAAATCATTGAAAAATTCAATTTGTAGAAGAACTACTATTGGTAAAAAATTAATTATGGTCTCAAAAATTGTGGTTTAATATGATCATTAAAATTACCTCAAAAGTCTTCACTTTAAAAAACACAAAAAATGTGAAAAATCTACCAAAACCTTATTTTGTATTCAAAATCCTTTCTTTTGATTTGATAATCTGAAAGATCATAGTTGAAAACCCTTAAGTCCAAAGTTTCACGTAAATACAATCAATATTAAACGCTTGAGATCCTGTTAAAGTTTGTTTTTTAGGTGCGCAAGCAGTTTTCTAGAGCTGTTTCCAGAACAGCTGTGTGCGCACCCAAAAAACAAACTTTAACAGGATCTCAAGCGTTTAACATTGATTGTATTTACGTGAAACTTTGGACTTAAGGGTTTTCAACTATGATCTTTCAGATTATCAAATCAAAAGAAAGGATTTCGAAATACAAAATAATGTTTTGGCAGAGTTTTCACATTTTTTTGTGTTTTTTAATTTTTTTCATGATAAAATTAATTTTAAAGTGAACACTTTTGAGGTAATTTTAAAGATCATATTAAACCACAATTTTTGAGACCATAATTAAGTTTTACCAATAGTAGTTCTTCTACAAGCTGAATATTTCAATGATTTTTTTGGGGGTATCGCTCCATTTTTAACTCCCTGGGATTTGGTCTGGGACCCCCCCTTTCTATACCGATTCTTGTTCGTCTTGATGAGTACTATCATCCCTGAAAGTTTGCTGCACCATTTCAGATACACCCTGTATAGAATAACCATCCTTACGAAGAATATACTAACGATACTTAACAGGAACATTCTTTTGGTTTTCCTCTTCCAGCATAATAGTTAAGTATTTTAGCAGAAAATGCAAATAGATTTAAAACTGAAGTTGTGCTTTCAGCTGCCATATTCGATCAGATTGCCATGATTGCCATTTTGGTTACCTCAAAAAGTAGTCAAAGTCAAAAGGAAAGTGTGTTATTTTTTAAGACTTAAAACTGCGATAAAAAGCCATAATATGATTCTTTTGTTTTCTGAGAATATTTTAGCCCTCAGTGTAGTGACAAGTACTCAAAAGTACCAATTAATTAATTAAGTAGCTCTAGCGGATCAAATTTCCCAAAGATTATTATTTTATTTATATACATCCCTTAATTTTCAATTTACTAAAAAAATATTCGCATGAAAAAAAAATTGCAGAAACTCATAATGCAGTAGATAAAGGGTTAAAAGGAAAAAAGGCAGAATCAGCTTTGAAATTGGGGAGGCAATAATACGTTATTGTTTAAAGATATGCCTTTTTTATTTGTATTTACCGTCTTATTTCGTTATCAGAAAGAAAAAATTTTTTTTCATTCAAATGGTGAGTTAAAATAATTGAGAATCGTCCTAACTCTCCTTAATCACAGGCATCATTAACGGAAAATATAATTTTTAAACTGCCTTGAACTAGGAAATATGTATAAAAAACTTTTTAGAATTATTTTGTTAAAAACCCGTTTTTAAGAGGGAAGGTTTCTAAAGGTTTTATTTCTATTGGTATTTTCAATAGGTATAATAGGTATTGTACTGAAATATTCCTCCTTCCGATGAAGGAATATGTGAATGGAGATATTTGGAATGTAAATTAAGCAATGATATTTAACTGAAAAACCTCTTCTGAGGGGAAACACCCGGATCCGATCCACCTTTCAGTATTATTGAGCTGCTGATAATTCACAAAAACTAACAAAAAGTAATTAAATGCCAATATAATTTTAAAAGGAAGTCCTGAAAAAAGTTTATTAGTACCTCGGTAATTTAAATAGAGTTTCTTTTTAATCTTCTGGGGTGGATTCTCGAATACCTGATGGGCAGTCCCGTCGATATTATGTTGCGATGGAGAAAAACGGGGACTTGCCGGCGGACGTTGACCATTAATTTAAATTTTTAGCGATTTTATGGTTTACTTTGAAAACACTTAACTGTTTTTCTTTAATTGAAAAATGATCTCTCTTTCCTGTCACAACCTATAACGAACTCATTTAAGCATACAAAAACGAACCATAATACAATTCTTCGTCTTTTATAAAATGGCATTTGCTTCTTACGCGTTGTGATGATTGCTTCTTCACGGGTGAATAGGGAAAGCAAAAGTGATCAAAGTAATTGCCTCCTTTTACATCTCGAAAGTGGTAAATAACTTCGCGACCTTATAATCCTTCCTCAACAGCGATTACAAGAAGATTAGTGCATCAGGAATGCCAGCATAAAATTCGAACTCATCAAAACGGAGTTATGCGTCCAACACCCTGGAATTAAAACCCAACATACTTCCCAGGAAATCCGATTATTCTGCTCCACTAAACGTTAACCCTGGAAAAACAGTTTATATCTCGTTGCTCCTAAAATATAATTATTTTTTTAATGAAAGGAAGTATGGATGAACTTCGGAAGTGCACTAACACTTCGCCCAACCACAGAAGACAACTAAAGTGAAAAGTGGCCTCTCAGTAGAGGTGCAACATAAATAAATAAAATTGATAAAACTTTGGTCTATAAGGCAGGGTTCGGCAACTGGCGGACCGCATTCACCAAATTAGAAAAAACTTTTCTCAGAACTTATTTTATTTTTATCATTTTATCAAGAATCATAGTTAAAAATATCTGCTTGTGGCTTAGAGGAAATTTTTGTCCAAGAGTCTTCACTAAAACGTTTAAAATTTTTAGATCAAAAAGACTACTTTTTTGCTGCCGAATTGGGCACAAAAAATTCAAATGAAAATGGAAAAAATTATTTTCATAATTTTTTTTAAACTGTAAAAAATCACTTTTTTACCACTTGCAGTTTGGGTCAAATTACTTTAGAAAAAGGTATAAAAATTTCATTTTGATAGAATAATTCCATATGGCGTTGACCTGTGTTCCATTTCATTGAATTTTCAACTCTGTGGTGGAAATGGCAAAATAAATTTTATTGCTAAAATTTTTATGTTACATTAAAGTAAGTAATTTGACCCAAAATTCCCACAAGCTTCAAGCAGATTTGTTGTACTTAGCTGAAATTTTTGAACATTTTATTCAAGCCATTTAGCCAAAAATCCATTTTAGAGGCGTAATAATACATTTTGATAATAATAATTTATTTAAAAATTTGAGAAAACTGTTACATACCAGAAGTTCTATCTGCTTTTCACTTTGGTATAGCTTTTTTCTGGTCATGTCCCTTTTGTTATGGCTTTTGGGTCACACAAGTTCTAATTCTAGGATTTAACAAGCCCTTAATTCAATAAAACAAAGTATTAAAATTCTTCACTTCAAGAAAACTTTCGATAAAAAATACATTAAAAATTAGAACCTGTATTTTCAAACTGGACCTTGCTTGCTTAGGGCATTTTAATAAATCAAGAAATGAATACTTTATTATAAAAATGCCTTTAATGCCAAATAAATAATACAAAATATGTTTTCTGTATCACGGTCAATTCAGAAATTCTGCGAGTATAAAGTAAGTACTAACAAAGCTCATTTAATAACATGAAAGAACACTTCTCTTTCACTGTCTTTCAACCAATACATAATTAAGTAAATACTCAATATAATCAACAATATATGAATAGAAAATACTAATAACTAAATATGCCAACAGTGCTTAAAGGACTAGAGTGTTTGAAAGTAACAAACTAAAAAACTTATAAAAATAATTTTAAAACAAACAATAATACACTTATCAAAACTTGTGCCACTTAGACAAATGCAATTGATATTTAATTTCATACATCCCTCATACATAAATGCAAAGGGGACATTTTTATAATGAACAATTTTTCATCTTTTAAGAAAATATTAAATGAAAACCAAATAGATTTATCTTATTTCAGTAATTTTCAAAAATTTACTATATTGTATAATACAACTAATACAACCTTCCAATTATAAAATTTAAAAACAAAACAATAAACTCAAGTAGCTTTTTGGAAAATCAGAAACCAAATTTAATTGTACAATGTGCGTATTTGTAACTAAAATTTATAACAACTTTTATGTATGAATATTAAAATTAAATTCTGGAAGCTTTCAGTCATTTTTAATCAAAATCTTGGACTCATAAATTTAAAAAGCTGACTGTGTTACTTATCATTAAAAAGTACACACATTATTAACAATTGAACAACCATAATAAAATTTGCCAACCCTTAATAAATCTTTTTAATAAGATCTACTATAACCTTAAACTATTACCACATAATAAACAACAAATATTCAACAGCATTGCACAGCATAGGGCCAAATCAGATAATTATGATACACTTAATTGATGATGAAATGAACAAAAAAATAGCTTTTCCAACTATTTCAATAATACTATCGATCAATTTTTTAACACTTTAAAAATATGAAAAATAGTTCTAACCACTTTTAAAACTAAAAACAAAAATTCCACTTCTTCCTTTCCCATTATACAGGGTGTAAAGGAAAGTCCCTTTACCCTGAAATAAATTGCTAACGGAGCAAGCTAAAGCTATGCAGTTAAGGTAACGGTGTAGTAAAGTGAATATGCGCAACCGAATGCGAGCAACTTCAGCGCCCTCTAGTGGAAATTTTAGGAATTAAAAATTTTATTTTAAAAACTATTAGAGATACTCAAAAATAGTTAATTACAAAGTTGTAGAGCAGCATCGATTTAGTAGGAATAGACACCTTAAGCAAAAAAATATCTTGAATAGAACCCCTAAAACGCACGCTCAATTACGTTGAATTTACGTAGATTTTACGTCTTAAAACGCTCCTCACGAGGCAAAAATGAAAATTTTTCAATTCAATGACTCAAATAAATGATTAAAAGTATTCTTAGCTCATTAAATTGACAATTTTTCATTTTCGCCTCGTGAGGAGCGTTTTAAGACGTAAAATCTATGTAAATTCAACGTAATTGAGCATGCGTTTTAGGGGTTCTATTCAAGATATTTTTTTGCTTAAGGTGTCTTTTCCTACTAAATCGATGCTGCTCTACGTTGAATTACGTCTATTATTTTAGCATATCTCTAATAGTTTTTAAAATAAAATTTTTAACTCCTAAAATTTCCGCTAGAGGGCGTTGAAAGTTGTTGCATCGGATAGGGCATAGTCACTTTACTATACCGTTACCTTAACTGCATACCTTTAGCTTGCTCCGTTAACAATTTATTTCAGGGTAAAGGGACTTTCCTTTACACCCTGTATACTAATTATAATAAGATTTTCTTTTATTAACTCATTTAAAAAAAGTATAAACATATTTTCAACCAGATTGAAATGTCAATATTTTTCATTATTCGAAAAGAATGACATTTTTTTACCCATGCTCCATTTCCATCTTTTGATTAATATGTAAATTTTGCTCTTTCCTCCAGGTTAAAAACTCAATTTTGATAAATGTTAGACACAAAGTATCCTATAGATAATATTAATGTATGTGTATTTTTTCTTAAAACAAAATTAAAACTTCCTAAAATACTTTTACGCTATCTCTTTCCACTTAAATTTCCCAAACTGTGTTTTAATTTCTTTTAATAATGATGATGGAGTTAAGAGTAGAAGTTTGCTTTTTTTGTATCATAAAAACTCTGTGCTGACCCTTAATTAATTGCAACGAAACATACATATACTATACAGATTAATAAACATCAATAAAACAGATATACAACACCAACTGGCCAGGTAACAATATAATACTTTTTGGAAGCATATAACTTAGTTTTCAAATTACAATAAAAGCTATGAATATGCTTTATAATACTACAATCAACAAATTATTGACAGCATATTATTTTAGCTATAATTTGAGATTTTTTTTAGAAATACTCAAGTGTTAGAAACAAAACTATGCCCATTTTAATATCATTCTAGAGATATTAAAATATATTTCATTTCTTTTAAAATGCAATTTGATAGGTATAAGTATCAAAACAATTAGAATAGCTGTAAAAATGTTAAGCACCAGTCTTGGCAAAGAGTAGCTTAACAAACATTTTCTAAAAATGCAAATACAAAAGTCGATTTATATTAATTCATGATTTTAAGAAGCTTAAAGATTCAACTAGCATAAGATTCTAATTTTCTCTCATAATAGGAAGATATAAATAGTTTAGTTTCTGACAGAACTGTGGTAAAAGGAGTAAATTGATTTTGCTTTATTTATTTATATCTTTTTAATTTTTTAAGTGAAATTGAAATAAATCAATATTATCTTGCATTTTCAAAAAGAAATTAGTAGTACACTTTGTGCTTTACATACTAAAGAAAAATATAGTATGGTATGCATATAAATGCAAATAATTGAGCACCGTCAATTAATTAAAATTTACTGGTATTAAAGTAGTATAATAAATGCTTCTGGGAATGTAAAAGTATGAATGGGAATGTAGAACTAATTATTTTTTTATTTTGCAAAAAATTAATTGTTTTGCACTCATTAATGATTTTAAGCTACCTTAATGGGAGCAAGTCAAAAGTTCAATTATGAGTACCCATACCCATGACATTTAATAAAATGAATGAAAATACAGGTAACTCAAGCTAAAATATAAGAATTTTGGTAGCAGAAAACTCAAAACTGCAGAAAATGTACATTTTGGCAATTAATATGGAAGCAAATAAGAGTAATGAATATAAAAACTCACCAGTCAAAAATTATAAACAAAGTATAAAAGTTGGCGAACAATTACAGTAAAATCAGTATTTCATTAACATTTTACTCAAGTGCCACAGCCAGAAACACACTTTCCTTTTTTCTTTTTTGTTGCAGGTTTGCTGGATTCTAAAATTGGAAATACAAATTCTAATTACTTATTTCTAACATAAATGCATTTAATTTTAGTCACCACCCTCAAAAGTTATACCCTTAACGAGAGTACCTATAATGAAAATGATATGGTAAGGATAGAATTAAACTTAACCCTAAAGTGCATACTGTAGCCATTTGGCTACACAACATTTTTCCTCATTTCCTACTCGAACTTCCATTTCCAAACGGCAACATCATGCAATAAGTACAATAAATATAACATTTCATTGTATTAGCACTTTAGAGTGCCAGTTGATGGCAGCACGGGTACTATTTTGAGACATTTGTTAGTAGCTAGTGAGACGAAAGTCAAGACACAGAAAACGCCAAAATAAAAGTACCATAATAAATTAAAATAAAAAAAAATTTCAGCTTGAAATAATTTTTTTTTGAAAAGATAAGTTGTTTTTTTATATTTTTAGAGCATTTGGTTTTATTTCACTTCACAATTAATTTCACAAGGGACACAAATTAATTTCGCAAGGACTAAGTTTTTTGTCAATTAAAAGTAGAAAAAAATTACATTTTTTTTCGTATTTTTTTACTAATTTACACCATAATAGAAGTCAAATAAATGATTTTCAAGTGAATATAAAAAATCATGCATTGTAGGGTTAATATAAATTCCCTTAATCACTGAATCTCATATAGATTTAGTTTGTTTACACTAGAAAACATTAACTTACCTGAAAAAACACATTTATAAATTGTTCGTATAGAATTATTGGTGAAAGATATTGGGAAAGAAGAACATTAAATTAGTATTGAAAATGAAGAAGAAATGTTCAAATCAAATCTAGATTAATAAATCAAGATACCATCATAATAATTGAGTGGGTGATCTGATAAATAAAGGGGTATAAAGTAATCATGAGTGATAAGTTTACAGAAGGTAGCGGATAAAATTATTAAATACAATAAGGCTAATGTATTGATCAGTTTCAAACAAAACACTTGAGATAGCTTCCAGGAAAATATTTGTATACAATAAGGAAGTTGCATGTGTCAGATTTTCAAAAACAAACAAGTGTTCCGTATGGTTTTTTGTATTGTAAAATGAAATATCAAGTCAGTTTTTCAAAAAAATGTACAGGTAATTAAATATTTTAATTTAAAAGTCGAGAAAAAAACACGTGACTGAAAAGGTTTATTGTTTAAACTGTAGGATGACGTCAACAATAATACCATCAACTCCATTGCTTTACAACAATGTTTATTATAAGATGACATCACATCCAAACTCTTGGCGTTTTCGCGCGCTTTTAAAAAGGGGATTTTGGTTAATTTTTTTGGCAATCAAAAAATTTCTCGATCGGCCTCAAATTTTGGATAGTTGCTTATTTTTCCAAGAGGAATCAGTTAAAAAAATAAAAAAAATCATGCAACTTCCTCATTCTCAAATTTTAAAAGAGCTACCAAACCAGATTAAGATAATTATTTCTTAATGCTACCATCGAAACATTCTTGACATTTATGAAAATGACCAAAAACTATTTTTACTTACTAACGAAACTTTCAGATATGTCGACCTTTTCATTCTCCCTATTTTCTTTTAAAATATCTTCATTAAAAGTCAATGATGCAATTCGTCTAAAAAGTCTCTCCACATTTTCCCCTAGTAAGAAATTGAGAAGCAATTGGTTTGTTTCAGCATTTAAACCTGAGATTTATTAGAAGGTATACTACTAAAGTAACAGAAGATTTAAAAACATCGTTTTTGCTATGCACAGTAAGAAATTTAAAGCAAGCAGACAATTTTTTCGGGATCCCCTTCGTCAGTGCTAAAAGATCTTTGAATGAATTGAAGAAATGCTTTGAATCTTATAGCACTGGAGAAAAAGATCCTTTGATCCCCGAAACAATTGTCTGCTTGTTTTAATTTTCTTATTGTGGATTAAAAAACGATGTTTTTAAATCTCCAGTTAATCATTCCACAAGTTCCTATACTACTAAAGTATGAGGACAAAAGTGATTTGATCACACCCTAAAAAATATTAGTATTCAATCAGTTATTTCAAAAAAGAATAAAGCTATTACCTGTTTTGGATGACACTGGACAGTATTCAGCACCAATGGAATTAGCTAGTTTCATAGCTTCAATCTCAGTCAACTTATATGATGATTTAGGCTAAGAAAAATATTTTCATAAAATAATTGATTCAAGAATTTGTTATAAGATCTATAGGGTTTTCTTAAAGAACAAGTTCGAGGTGATTGTGTGTTTTGTGAAACTATATGCATCTATATAGTTTCATTGTAATTATTATTTATATAAAACATATACAGTAAAGCACCGTTTATACGTCTTTCAAGGGACCGACGTAAAACGGCGTATAAATGAAAAGACGTATAATTGAAAACAATTTTAATTATTTGAATGAATTGGGACTTAGCGAAAACAACGTATAAATGTAAAAGACGTATAAATGAGAGACGTATAAACGGTGCTTTACTGTATTAACTCATAATTTATATATATACTTAAATTACACTAAAAAAAGCTTATATTAAACAGTATAATACCATGGGCAAATTTAAGGGGGTAATTCCATTTTTAAGGGGGAAAATCAAGTTTTTAAAGCCATCAGGGACAGCTTACACCCCCAAGTTTTACAGTATGCACCCCCAGGGTTACCATCTAAATCTGCCCATGTATGATACATTGTACTGTCTCATACCTCCCCTATTTGGTCTCACCCTTTTAAGTGGCATAAGTTTTTTTTTACTTAATTTGACTATTTAAAAAAATTCTGAATTGCATTTGATAACCTATTTTCTAAGCCTCTAAAGTGCTGAAATAAGATTCATCTTATTTTAAATCTATTATAAATTTTAATTTCAGTAATTTTTAGTATGGTAAAATTTGTTTTAGTATTAAGAAGAAACTTGCACAGTTTAACATAGTCCTTAAAATATTATTTTTAGATTTTTCTCAGTACATACTATTATACAGGGTAGTTTAACTGTAGTACAAATTCAGTTAGCAACAGATCATTTACTTAAAAAGATCAATACTCACAATGACGTCTTTCTTGGTTCCAACAAGAAATAGGAAAGGATTTTCAGTGCATTTTAAAGTCTCATCAAGCCACTTAGGTATGTTGTATAATGATGATATGTGCGAAAAATCAAAAACCAGAATCACAACTGTTTAGAAAAGAAATTATCTTTAAAATATCAAAGTGAATTCAATTAAATAATCATTTTTCTGCCAAATATTTTAACTTTCTGTTCTTTTGGGCTGGATGTTAGTTCAATTCCCTCACCATAATAATTTTCACTAGTCAGAATCTATGATTATTTTAAATACATTGGTTCAATTCCGTTAACGTTCCCACTAAATATCGCCCATCACTTTTGAACGCCATGTTTATTCAAATATCAACAAATTTTTCTGATTTTTAATGATAAACTGAACAGTTAGTGATCAAATATAAACATTTTAATCTATGAGATTGAAATTATTTGAAAAGTTTTCTACTTTTTGGGGTCCTAAAGAGCATGGTGGTATTTAGTGGGAACGTTAACGGAATTAAACCAATATAATTTTTATACACAATAGTCAAAATTGAAGTTAGTTCTAAAATTATATTTTTACTTGATAGAATAATTGAATTACCTTCAAGATATCAAGCTTAAGTTGCTTTGTATTTAGAACCTATTAATTACCTCTAGCTCCTCTGTAGTATGATGATGCAATGCACTTAAACTTTTCTTGGCCGGCAGTATCCCATCTACAAAATTGTACTGTATGAATAGCAATAGTTATTCAAATATTTTAAAAAAAAATTTCAAATGAAAAAATGTAAATTTAATGCATTCAAAAACAAGAGACAGGGGTGTAGCCAAGGAAAAGATAATGGATATTAAGAAATTTTCCATTTTTGATAGACATATCTAACCCATACAATCCTCAAAAATTTATTTTGGCCATGCCAATGAAGGAGGGTATGCACATGTATAATTTTATAACATACTCACATTTGTATAATGTAGGGAACATCAAGTATGTAAAATTTTTCAGCCTCAAAGTCAACACCAATGGTAGCTTTATAATTAGATTCATATGTTTGCAGACAGAACCTAAGTAGGAGAGACATTTAAAAATTAAAAAATAAAATGGAGCTTTTAAACATTTCAACAATGAAAAGAAAAATGAGTAAATCTAAAATCTCAGTAAAATATAATGAAATGAAGTAACCCCAAAAACAAAATATAAATTAGTACAATAAGAAAAATAAAATTTTAGAGTTACCTGCGTATTATACAAGTTTTTCCTACTGCTACATCACCAACTACAATAATTTTTGTCAATCGCATCCTGACAGGAAGAGAAGAGTTATCAAATTATAAGTCAAATAATACAAATAAAACACAGACATTTTCTGGTAAAATGGAATAACTTTTGATAATTTCTAAGGTTTAAAAGTGATACCTTGGACAAAGGTCATAGGTGGGAATGAGAGATAATCATCTAGGTCTGGATGCAATTTTACAAATTATACTTAATTAATTAGGGTACATTCGTATTAGCCCGTCCAAGTCTGGTAAACCCCGCAACACTACCGTTGATTCTGGTAACCCTGGAAAACCTGGCGAAATCGCGCTAGTTCCGATCGCTGGCGCAAGCGCGCGCAATTTAAATCGGTAAGCCCTTGGGTGAAATAATGTGTGCGCACCGCGCAGGTTGTTTTTAACGTAAATTCAACAGTGCTTTCAAGGTAAGAACGAAGACTGCATCTAAAGGTAGGAGTCTAAATGTTTTCGTGTCGTTCCACGGTGAACTTTGTTGCGCCATTTTGCCGAGCCCCAGAGTCTTTCAATGCTTTGCGTATGCATGCCGGTGGTAGGATCGACAAAGGATGGCCGGCGGTAGGATCGACAAAGGATCGCCGGCGGTAGGATCGACCATTTTGCAAGTAAGTTAGTGCTAAAAAAAGTTATTTTTATGCTCTTTCCGAGTGATATCCGTAGTTTTGGTTCATCCAAGAAACTGATTCCCCTTTTTCTGAATCCTTACTGTTTCTGATTACCCCCACAACGAGTTTGGTTATAGTTAGGGCAGGGGGGGGGGTTTGGGGGATGGCAGCCCCCCCCCCAACCACATGAAACTTTTATTTTTTATTTTCTGATGTTATAAAGATGTTTCTGATGTTAAAAAATGTGTTTTTCGGCAATTCTGAAGAAATCCCGTATTTTGGCGCGTTATGGCGAAATTTGGCGAAGTTGGCGAAAACGATGGACGGGCTAATACGAAAGTACCTTAATTAGGACCTAACATTAATAAATAAGTACTTACGCTTCACATTTTTCTCTATTGATCTTTTGACAAGTAGTGCGAACATGATAACCAAAATGAGTGTCTGCATATGGGGTGCATTTAGGATCATATGGCTGAAACAAAATGACAAATAACTTTTATTTTAAATAAGCATAAAATTATCAACTAGGCATCAGATCTATTATTTATATTACAAATATTAGTTTGAATCTGTTATCTGTCTTTTTAAATATTGCTAAGCTATTTTGGTCACCAAAGGTTAAAAAACTGCCAAAAATTTAATACTAACTGTTAAACATAGGGTTATATGTAATAATAATTAAAAAATTTCAATATTTGAATATTTGGTTTAATTCCGTTAATGTTCCCGCTAAATACCACCATGCTCTTTTGGGCACTAAAAAGTAGAAATATTGCTAAAAAATTTCCAACTGATAGAAATGTTTGTTAGATCAATAACTGTTCAGTTTATCAATAAATTCAGAAAATTTGGCGATATTTGAATACATGGCATTCAAAAAAGCATGGCGGTATTTAGCGGGAACCTTAATGGAATTGAACCGAATATTTGTTGAAAAAAACAGCCTGGCGATATTTAATTTAATGGGACAGATGACAGAATTGAATTTAAATTATTTGGCATTTTTCTGATTGCAGGAAGTCATTAGTCAAAATTTGTGATTTCAAAAAATGTCTAAAGAAAGACAAAGTGCTGAAAATGTTTCTATCTGAATGTCGGAATAAAAACCCAAAATAAGTTGGCAAAAAAGGATAACACTATTACAATTACAACTCTGAACTGTATTACAATATTTTTGTTGAATTATGGCTTTTTATACTAAATAATAATGAGTTTATTATAACAGGAATGCTCTATGTTAGTGAGAGAATTATTTTTAAAATAAAAAACTAAAAGTACTAAGTGACTTCATAAGAACAGAAATAGACCAAATGTTTCCTGTTTGAAGCACCTAATATTTCTTAGTGAAAAAGTACTTAATTAAACCATAAATAACTAACTTTAATTTTTACTGAACACAGAATTGCTTTAAAAAATTTAGAATTTTCAGTGATAATCTATTAATTAAGCACTATGACAATTTAAGAAAGCTGAAAAGAGAAGCGCATAATTAGATTCATGAAAAGAAATATATTCTAAAGAAAAAATATTAGTATGCAATACCATGGGAAATTCCGTCAAGGTTCTTTCCTCAAGGGTCTTTGATACAGGTTCTGCATAACAATTAGATTCCGAAGAATCGTCAGATATCTTGTAACTTTGATTCTAAAGTAAGCATTCAATAAAATTTAGGTCAAAATATTATCAAAATTATTTTCAAAATTCAATTGAAATAACATGTAAAAAACGTTTACCAAAATAACCAGAAACCTATGAAAAATGATATGAATAAATTTTTAATAAATACAGCTTCTTTTAATAATATTTGATACAATTATAAATGATATAGAATCCATTTTTTTTCCAAACTTACCATACTTTAAAGGGGGAAATGTAGAAAGCAATGAACCTTGAACCACTACGATACTATACTACGACATTGTAAATAAACTTCAGCAAGTTCGACTTCGTTTACGAAACTACCATGGAAACCGTGCTTTCATCGGTATCTTCTTTAGGTGAAAAACGAAACTAGCATTGACCTATGACCTTTTCTATTCCATACTCCGATATGTGCAGAATATTTCAACAAAATTGATCTGCGGTGGATTCAAAATTTTTTAGGGCTGACAACTCTTGTTTTTTACACTTGAACTCACAAAAAAAGGAAATGAGTCAGTCATTATAAATTATTTCCTGCCTGACCGGCAACGCTTGACAAATGTTGCCAAACAAAGCGGAAAAAATCGACAGCTGATTTGTGGTTTGGTTTGGATCTAAGTTGTGAAAAAAGGATGTGAACTGGAGGCAGAAAAGTTGTTTGATTTCTTTCAAAAACTCACAAAATGAAGAGAGATAAACACAGAATATGGTGGGGGAACAATTTTACAAGTTTCTTTCCGAAAATATTTTAAAATCTACTTTTAAAAACAGATTAGTGAACTTCATTCCTTCTTAATCTTTTCACCCAATAGTTTGAACTCATAATAAAGCATAGCTTGCTGAATTACTTATTTTGTTTCACTCATCTTACCTACTTTTTATATTAACTTGTTACGTT
This sequence comes from Tetragnatha versicolor, assembly GCA_024610705.1. Lineage (NCBI taxonomy): Eukaryota > Metazoa > Arthropoda > Arachnida > Araneae > Tetragnathidae > Tetragnatha > Tetragnatha versicolor. The sequence goes on along the minus strand of JANDEH010000017.1, from coordinate 10,850,676 downwards.
TGTATTTTTTTACCTAAATATCAATACATATATATTTTAATATTGAATCGTTTGACATATAGACGACATAATACTTAAAACCTAAGCACATTAATAAGTGGTCAGTTATATATTTAAACAATTAGATTACCTTAAGTGGATATAATTTTCCTTTATAGCATGGTGTCTGATTTCTTTCATCCAAATACTGGTGGTGTTGAGAGCCATATATACCAATTAGCCCAGTGTCTTTTACAAAAAGGACACAAAGTTATCATAATTACTCATGCTTATGGTAACCGTAAAGGAATACGGTACTTAACCAATGGTTTGAAAGTAAGTAGTATTCTATAAAAATAATACAACTTCTAAAAATTAGGGAAGACTGGGGAGATATGGGACATTTTTTACAAGAATATTTTTTTGACTTAGTTTTCGTTGTATAAATTTGAAACTTTCAAAATAACATCTTGAAACATTTTAACATGCTAACATGTTTAAAAAGTATTAGCAATGTGATAGCAAACAAAACTTAAAATTTATAAACAAATTAAAGTAACTCAGAAAATGTCCCATCCCACCCCAGTGTTGGGGTGGGATGGGACATTTTTTCAAAATTATGATTAATTTTCAAATATAAGATTAAAAATCACGAAGACAGACGTATTTTACACATTCTAAAGATTTATTGAAAAAAAACATCAGTAATTTTCTATATCTTAAATTTACTTCGAAAAATCTAACTTAATACAAAATAGTTAAAATTCTTCATTAATCCAAAAAATATGTTTTCAACTGCAATACTTAACACTTCCGAAACAAAGGTATCTGTACTCAGTTGCAACTTAACTTGAGCCTGTAGAAATATGCTGAGAGCAACCAAAGAAAGTAGTTCCCCACAAAGTGTGGTGATTGGAGGCATGGTTTAAGTATCTATCCGTATGAGTTGGCTTTCTATAAACAGGCATTCTTCATTTCCCCAAAAAGCAACTCGAAAGGGGGAGGGTAGTACAACTCGCTCTCAAACTCGGCAGCCAATAAGAGCTTCTTGCAACCCAGCAGGATTTCTGTTTACTCAAATTTTCTTCTGTGTTGTCATGACGTCAGGCTCAACTTAAGTTGCATTCGAGTTTAAGGAATTGTATGCAATAAAGTGCAATAGTTTGTATTTAGGTATTGAGATGAATTAGAATTATAGTAGTTCTAAGTACATAAATATTAACAATCAGACTTTATTAATGTTTTACAAATTACAAATTAAAACAATAAAAATTGAAAACATAACACTGTTAGTTCAGTTATATATTGATTGCTTTTTATCATCAAATTTGCTTATACATTTTGCTAATTAATCAGATCACTTTGATCTTGAACCCGGCTAATCCTAAAGTAAAAAAAATTAATAGAAATTCGGTTCTATTTTGTCGACTGTGCTGCTGAAAACGAAAATCTATTGCCAAAGCCCATAAACTGTACCATTGAAACTGATGGTTTTCGGTATAATAAGTAAGAACCAAATTTATTTTGAAAAAAAAAAGAAATTCTTCCTCATTCTTTGAAATAAAAAGACCCTCCAAGAAAAAATATATTTCAATTTCATCATTGTCTTGTTCTAAAACATTTGGAGGCAAATGTATTAAGAGTGCTTTGAAGTTCTCTCCTTTACCAGTTCATTTTGATACACCTCTGTATAAAATTAGTGTTCAATAATGTATACTTAACAATTGGTTTCATCCAAAAAATATTTTCAATTCTAGGTTTATTACATGCCAGTATGGGTCGTTTATAATCAGTGCACATTACCAACTTTATTCACTACATTTCCAATCGTGAGATACATTCTTTTGAGGGAAAAGATTTCTATTGTCCATGGTCATTCAGTAAGCATTTTTTTACTTAATTTCATTGATTGATCATTCTAGGTAGATTTATAGTATGCCCCTGCTGTATGATGATTATTTTTTTCTACTCTTATAGGCCTTTTCTGCTCTGGCTCATGAAGCTATGCTCCATGCCAAAACTATGAATCTTAGAACAGTTTTCACTGATCACTCATTATTTGGATTTGCTGATGCGAGTGCGATTATTACCAATAAACTTCTTCAAATGACACTTTGTGTCTGCAATCATGTTATATGTGTTTCTCATACAGGGTAATAAAAAATTAGGTTCTTTAGTTCATAAGCATAATGTAGCTGTAGTTTTTAACAGGGTTGGAAAAACATGTTTCTTTTAAATAAAAAAACAAAACATTTTTTTTGCTTGAAACATGTTTTATTTGTTTTTTTTAACCTCAACACATAAATGCTTTTAAAAAATATTTTAAATACTAAATTTGATTGGTACTTTTCCATTATACCGGCGCAAGCAATAAATTCGCCAATAAAGATGCAACGCCAACGGAAGTTGCTTTGTGGGATTTCTTCCGGCGACTGTGTGCTATCGCCAAAAAGTCTGCCTGGAGAGATTTGCGCCGGCATACTGGATAAGTACCATTTGATTTTTAAAATTGAAGTTAGATTAACAGAGCTATTCTTTCTAAGCACAGTCTGTCCTTTCAAATGATTTTCATAAGTTTTCATCATAGAATCATGCTCTTTTTCAAACAATGTACCACCAAAATATTTTTACTATTTCAAAATATTTAACTTCCAGGAAAGAAAATACAGCTTTAAGAGCTAATGTCCATCCTAGTCTGATATCTGTGATTCCAAATGCAGTTGATACTGTTATTTTCAAACCTGATGTTAACAAAAAATCTAGTTCCACAAGTAAGTTTCATTGGAAACCAATTTAACAAGGGTCCCATGGATAAGGTAACTTTAATTTATTGAAGTTGGGATATTGTCTGGGAAAACTGCTTAGTTTTGATAAAACCAGAAACTTGGAAAATGACCATATGGCAATGTTTCATTATTTGTAGGAGAAAAGAAAAATTTATATGAAGAATATTTGATAATGATGAAGCATAGAACACTTTTTTACCTTTGGTTTTATAGAATTTAGTGATTAACTGCATAAAATTGTAAAACATCATATTCTACTTAAATAAAACTGTACTAACCCTCTTTAGTTCTTATCAAAAAATCATTAATCAATACTTTTTAACTCTGATTTTTCACTAAAAGTACTAAATAAATTTTACATCTGATAATAATACCAACTAGTCACTTAAAAAGGAAAATAAAAAAAGTCCTATAAAAATATACCAAATAATTCTAGCAAGCAGATACTTAAAAACTGTGATTTTTTATTTTCATAAATTAGAGTCAAATAATTCATTTTGTGTTAACTGCATATTATATTATTTTTATTCCAGTTACAATTGTTGTCATCAGTAGACTTGTATATAGAAAAGGAATTGACCTACTTGCTGGTGTTATACCAATAATCTGTGCTAAGTACCCTGAAGTAAAGTTCATAATAGGTACACATTTATAACTTAAAACATATATTTTTAACTAAAGGTTATGAATTCTACTTTTTGCCAGAAGATTTATTCAAAATCTTCAAAATCATATTTTTTTAAGAACTAAGCTAAAGTATTGCATAAGTCAAACTGGGCTAGAATTTTACATCTACAGGGTGATTCAGAAATAATCATCAATAATTGGGGGGGAGGTAGAGGGGCCCTAGACAAGCATATTTCGAATAGGCATGGTGGGGCGGCGTTAAAGAGCTAGGACCTAATGTATTGCGAGCGCGTTTCAAAAGGCCGTTTTTAGAAGGCCCGTGTGACGAAACAAAACATAATAAAATGAAAAAATCTATGGAATGAGGTAAGGAAGTGTCCCTACTACTTATACCATGAGTTCGATAGAATTTGAACCACTTTCTAAACCGTGGAGTGAGTTTCAAAAGTGCAATATTAATCTTTTAGTCAAAGAATGGAATTCCCTTAATGGTATTTAGAAAAATGATTATCGGGGAAGGAAATTTTTAATGATCATAACATTGATCATTGAAACTGCTTGATCATTGAAAATTCCTTCCCCGATCATCATTTTTCTAAATACCATTAAGGGAACTCCATTGTTTGACTAAGAGATTAATATTGTACGTTTTAAAACTCACCCCACGGTTTAGCAAGACATCTAATTTCTGTCACATTGAGGATTTAAGTAGTATGGATACTCCTGTACCTCATACAATAATGTTTTTCATTTTCTTATGTTTTGTTTCTTCACATGGGCTTTCTAAAAATGGTCTTTTGAAACGCCCTCCCACTACATTAGGTCCTAGCTCTTTAACGGTAAGGCTGCACCCCACCATCCCTGTTCGAAATATGCTTGTCTAGGGCCCCTCTACCTCCCACCCAATTATTGATGATTATTTCTGAATCACTCTGTATATTAAATATTTTGACATTATTGATTAAACTCAATCAAAACTCACCCTATGTTCTAGGGATAGATTTCTTTCTTCAATGAAGGGAGATTACTATGAGTTATTAAACATAGAATGTAAAATGAAATTCAATAAAAAAAATGCAAATGTACTTCGAATTTTTTTTGATTGGCTGTAGTTTTCCAATCAATCATGTAACCCTGTGCTTTAGTATTTACCTAAATCCTAAACCTGGCATTCCTAAAACTTAACTCATAAGTGGATCATCATGAGCCTATGGAGGCTAAGACCTACAATGCCCAATAACTATTTAAAACTCAGGTCGAAATTCAGCAAGTTTGAAATTATCCATTGTTTTATCATGCACAAATAGAAATATTTGTATTAAAACATATTTTTTCATGTGTAGGAGGAGATGGTCCAAAAAGAATAGCTCTTGAAGAGGTGAGAGAACAATATCATCTACAAGAACGAGTTACACTTCTTGGATCTGTAAAACACGAAAATGTTCGGGATGTATGTTTATTTGTTCTTTTTTTGCTAATTTACTCTGAAAAATTGTGCTTAATTCAGTTTATATCGTTCTTAACTATCTTCTATGTTTCCCACCAATAAATTATTTTTTAAAAAATTATGAATGAGATTTAGAGATACAATAGAACCTCTTTACAATGCCATGCCCCCATATAGCAACTCCTGGGTTACAACAACTGGTAAGAAAAGTATGGATAGACTAAAATTTTTTATTCGTTATATAGTCCTAATAATAAAAAATATTTTTGGTCCCATGAAGAATTTCTCTAACAAGGTTCCACTGTATTAGTATTACAGTTTTTAACTTTTCAGCAAAATTTTATTCCCCCAATTCTAGGTTCTTGTAAAAGGTGATATTTATCTCAATGCATCATTAACTGAAGCATTTTGCATTGCTATTTTAGAAGCAGCATGCTGTGGGTAAGATTTCCTATTATTTATGTTGATTTATATATTTTATTTATATTACCATGGCTTGTGAAGTTGGTGTTATTTTACTGTGTAACCTCTTCAGCTTAAAATTTGCTCGATGAATACTTTTTCTAAAGTGGGGAGCTGCACTCACTGAGGACTATGATATTTTAACACATGATGACAGACTGAAAAATTTTGCACAATGTTAAAAACTCTAGATGTAAATTTCCATCATTCATACAGCATTTACAATCTTAATAATATTAAAATGTATAAAGTAGTATTTTAAATTTTTATAATTTTTCAAAAACTTGATAATTTTGAAGTTTTTTTTAGATCTTGACCCCCTTTTTGTCATTAAAACAAAACTTTTACCAGTTAATAACTACCAGACAAGGACAAAAATTGGGGAGGGGGAGTGAGACTAGAAATTCAAAAAGGAATTAACGATTATACTTAGGCACCCTAATCTCTGGCATCTTAATTGCATGTGGAAATGGAATCATAAATACATTGACCTCTATTATTATAATTCATATCTAGTTTGATAATCTCCAATTTTAACTTAATTTATGGTTTAAGTTAACCAGTTGACATATTTCACTCTTAAAAATCATGATTCAAATAGGACCTAGTAAAATTATTATTTTTTTATTTTGTGTTAATAAAGGTGATTTTTAATATTTCTTCTATATTCTTAAATCATAATTCATAGGCTTCAAGTTGTGAGTACAAGTGTTGGAGGTGTGCCTGAAGTTTTGCCTCCAGACTTAGTGTGGCTAACAGAACCCAGTGTAAATGGTAAGTGACATGCATGATATCTCAATAAAAATCTGTCAAAACCTTCGGAAATTTGTTCGATGTTATGCAATTTAGTTTCTAAGACTTTTTTCTCAGTGTTTATTTTGCCTTTGTAAAAACCTTATTGACCTTTAAAATTTGTATGAAATATGTTAAACCTCGCCTGCTATTATATTATTTATATTTGGACTTTTTTAGGCTTACTTGAAGGTCTTGAAAAAGCTATGATGGACCGTAGAAACAATAAAATTGTACCTCCTGATATTGCACATAAGCAATTATCAAAAATGTATCAGTGGAATGATGTAGCTGGAAGAGTTGAAAAAGTCTACAATGCTGTCATGAGTGAAAAACCCGATAGTTTTCCTGAAAGATTAAAAAAGTATATTGCATATTAATTTCAGAGATGTAAATTTAATTTAATTTTATTCTGATGTAAACATTCACTTGAACATTATTCATTAATTGAATAATGTTTCAATAGAGTTTAAGGTATTACCATGTATTTGTGTAAATCACGTCAGAACAAAAATTCAGTGATTCTTTAATAGAAAATGTTTTTGATAATTCAAAAGGTAGAAAGTAATACTATTTCCAATAACTTACTGAATCAGGAATTACTGGTAAAAGATGGAACTTCTTTATTTCCAAGTCTTGGATAATTTTTAAGTTTCTTTCCCTTAGGCTTCAATGTTCCAATTTGGTAATTATGAAATCAGAATTAATTCCAAAATTTTCCCCTTAGATTTTGGATGCAAGGTTATATAGCTGGTGCATTTTTCATGCTTTTACAAGCTATTGAACATCTACTTCTGATATTCCTTTCATGGTTTGTTCCAGAAAAAGTAAGTTCAATCACAGATGTTTCTACAACTAAAATATTAAAAATATAGTAAAATGGTTTCCTTTCGCCAATCGTAGAAGTCTCCATACTGAACTCAATGAATCTAACAGCCATATTCACAGCCATCAGCATTAGTATTAACCAGCAAAGAAAAATTGGCTTTTCGCTGACTCTGATTGGTGGAATACTACTTAGACCAGCGTTTCTCAACCGGGGTTCCGCGGAACCCTGGGGTTCCACGAGGCTTCCTGAAGGGTTCCGCGAGGGATCCGAAAATCTCTTTTTCTTTTGTACATTTTAGGATAACCTTAAATAAATTAAGGAACAGCCAGCCAAATGCGAGACTGTGTTTTTTCGTTGAACATTTTCTTCTGCTTCTGTAGCCTTTCGGTGATCTACCAAAAGAAGATAAACACTAGCTTGAAGGGGAATTTCAAAATAAATTTCTGAGGGAGGACCTCTAGCCCCCCGTAAAATTTTGACGCTAATTACATTTTCCCCCCTTGAAAATTCTGTGTTTTACAAGGAACTGTTCTTTTCAAATGAAACTCAAGGGGTCTTAAAATACGCTGAAACTCTACTTTAAGTGGCCAATTTCGAAACATTTTCAAGGGAGACCTGTGAAATTCCCTCAAAAATTTTGACGCCGTTATACAGCGTTTTTCCATTGAACATTCTGCTGTCTCAAGAAGCTTTTCTCCTTGGGTGTTCTACAAAAAGTTTGAAATGGAGATAAAACACTAGTTTAAAGGAGAAGTTTCAAAATAAATTCTGAGGGAGGACAAAACAGCAAGAAAAAATATTGCTGCATGGCAGTGGCGTATATAAGGGGGGGGCGAGGGTATATATATAAATTCTCCCTCCCCCGAAATTTGGACTAGGCATACCAAATCACGTTAAAACCCTGTTATTTAGGGTCAAATTTTCAAAATTTTTCTGGGGGAGGACCCTCAAACCTCCCTTAGTACATGAAATTGTATTATTTTTTATTATGCTTTCATGAAATTTATAATCCTACCTAAAAATGTATGTCCAAAATTTGGATTAAATTTTCCAAAAACAATTTAAAACCCAGTTTGTTGGGTCAAATTTCTAAAAATTCTCTGGGGCAGGATCCCCCAGACCCCCCTTTCCTACTTAAAACTTTATTAATCACAATTTTTATGATATTAAGTTCTCTTGAATGCAAATTTCACCTAAAAATGCATTAAAAAGCTACGTTAAACCTATTTTAAATATGTATTGGAGGGGTTGAGTAATACTTTTGGGGCCCTCCCGAAATAAATTTCTATATACGCTAATGTTGCATGGACACGAGGGTTCCCCGGAACTTGGACTTTGTCAAAAGGGTTCCGTGAGAGGAAAAAGGTTGAGAAACGCTGACTTAGACCAAGGATTTAACACTGATGGCTGGGAATACGACTGTAAGAGGTTCTAGTTCCGACCAAAGTTCCTAGTGCAGCCTATTAAAATATTATAACTTAACAATGCTCAGATTAGTGTCTCAATACAGTGGCGAATTAGAATTTAACGCCCTGCTTATAGAGAATTAAATACCTCAATCACTATTCAGGGGTTCATCCAGGTTTATCTGCCAGGGTCCTGTTTTAGGAATTTTGTGAAAACAAAGGGCTTGTAATAAAAACACATCATTCACAACTTTTAAAACAGGCCCAAAATCTGGCAAATTCCATTTTAAAATTATAAACACAATTTTCAAACCACTTCTGGGTTTTTGTGAAGTCTTTTTAGGGAATTAGAATTTTGGGAAGGGTCCTTAACCCTCTCTGCACCAGAACATCAAAAAATTGAAAAAAAAACTTTTTTTCTTCTTCTCAATACATCTAAAATGCCCTTGTCTGGAAATTTTTTTTCTTGTGTGCTCTCCTTCCTAGTTATTTTTATGAGCCTCATATGAGGCCATATTTTTTTCATTTTAACAGAAAATACTTGGTTTAGAACTTATTAAAATACATGGTCATAATATTAGAAGATTGCGAAATAAGAAAATATCTACCAACCTATAAAAAATGTTCTACAGAATCTAGTATCTAGGTAGTATTCTCTTCACAAGCATCACAGCTTAAAATGTAAACATTGAGGTATAAATCATCTTGCTGCCATTTAGGAACGAATTCAGAAACCATGTAGAAGTCTCATAAATAGATCTAAATGAATCAGTGAAGTAACTGATGAAAAGAAAATAAATTTGTGTGTTTACATCATACTAAAATTGAGCTCAAAAGTAGGAGCCTCATATGAGGCCCAGGGTGGCGAGAGGGTTAAACGGACCCAGTTTTTTCTCTAGAAATGAATCCTTGCTGTTGAATCTTGAATAAAAGCTTGCAAGAGTATTTGTTAATAAAAGTTAAAATTTTATATTTGCATATTGATTTAATTATTTTTTTACAGATTATTGATATTGCCCCAGAAAATGTGTGGAATAAAAAAATCCTAACTTTTTAAAAATGATGGTTTCTAGAAAATGTTTATGAAAATAATAATCAAGTCTATAATTGTTTGGGGATTTTTTTGTCATGGTTCAAGATTTGGAAAATAAGTGTACAAAAAAATTGAAATATACTGCTTGTATGGATGGCTGAATTAATAATACATATTTTTTAATCCTATGTGACTTTATTCAAAGTAATACAGATTATATTCTATCACGAAAACAAAACATTTTAAGTAAAAGCATTTAACACTGTTTACAATGGAATAATGAATTAAGTGTTAATTTCTTTAAAAAGACAAGCCTAAAACAGCTTCAACTCATTCAAACAACCTTTTTCTAGTTATTTACAATTTTTTTTGTATCCATATATACAACCTAAAATCAGCGAGCTGATTAGGGAAAAAGCAATTCAATGCTTTACGTTCTACAAAAAAATAATAAAATGCAAAGACGAAACAAAAAATGACTAAAATTGTGAATGGTATTAAAATTTCAAATGCTTGGAAGAATTGAAAATAATTTTTATCATGATTCATGAGTAACCTAAAGAATTTTTTTTGCATTATCATAATATAAAAATAGTTATTTCACACAATATAGTTTATTTACAAAATATATAAATAAAGATTTTGGAAAAAAAAGCAAGATGTCCTTTTCATTTATGTGGGTATTTGTGTCAGATCTATGTACAAATGTTCAATTGATTTCATCGGAGAAATGCACCAATTTAATATTCGTCAATAAGTGGTGTGGCATCAGCAGGAGTGGACTCAATCAACATGGGGCTAGGTGAACCACGATTCAAAGGAGTCCTTGGAGTTGTGACTTGACCAGACGTACTTTGCTGCTTCTTGGCCCATTGTTCAGCCATACGCTGCCAGTCCTCAACAGATGGATTTACATTCCTGAGAACAAATAAAAAAATTAGAACTCAGTGCAAAATTTTAAAAATTATACTAAGAACACTTTTAAAGCAGGGGTTTTTTGTTTTGTGTTTTACCCTTAACACAGAAAGGCTAAAAATGTGATTTTTAAAATATTAAATTTGATTTTAACCCTTTATGCCCTGACGGGACTTTTAAGTCCCACTTCCCAATGTTCCAAATTCGTCCAATTTTCGTCATGTAAGGCCAAATTTTGTTTACTTCTAGTTGCAGTTACGTAAACTTGACATATTTTGAACGAGCTGCGCTACTAGGGTTAATATGAAGCTTAAATACTTAATATAATTATAGGGATAACGTATAAAAAATAAACAACACAATTTTCCTGAAAAACATAATTTGGGACATAAAGGGTTAAAAGAGTTAAGTGAGCAACTTGCTAAAAAAATGCATGCAGTTTTAACTAGCTAACAAGTGTTTTAAATGTAACAACCCTGTTTTAAAGTTCTGGGTATCATGTCTATAATGAATATACAAACAACACTATTTTCAAACCATGTTAACTTGGGAGGAAACTTGCTACTACTTCTTGTTGCACAAGAACACTGTTGGAAGTTAAACAGGGAAGTAAGTTAATAAATTATAAACTGATCAGTTGGAGATTTAAGCATACATAAAAAGACTAGAAAAATAGAGTTCCAAGTACTAAAAGGGAGGGTCTGGGGGTTCTACCCCCGAAAATTTTTGGTAATTTGATCCTAAAAATCAAGGTTTTATTATTTTGAAACACCTTGTCCTAATTGTTTTTTGGTAAAAAGAAAAATCCGAAGAATCTCATGCTTGGTATAAGTAAAATATCTCATCGTGGAAGAGATGGTCACATTCTTGAAAACGTGGTAATTGGTAGTGACCTTCAGGGAGGGCAGCTACACATGGTTTCCTCCATTCATGGTGAAAAGGAGATTTACTTTTAATGTTAGGCCTTGCTAGCCTGTGATACATCCTCCTGGGTTAATGGCCGCCTTGTGTGCAGCTGAATGAATTATAGTTCAAAACTAGAATTATGTTTCCAACTTACTTTGGAGTGGAACGTGGAGTTTGGGCAGCCGGTGCAGGCCACTGACTGTGCTGAGGAGTCTGGTTGTACCTAGGAGTAGGGACTTGAGAGTGGGCCGGTGTCGGGACATTGTGGTAGGAGGGAGTAATTGCCATCGGAGTGGCCACTGGTTGAGAAGGCGTGTATGCCTGCTGAAAAAGAAACATAGTCAGATGATTATATTAGAGCTAGGGATCTAAAGAATCGTTCGATTAGATTCCTGAGGTTCAATTCCAACGTGGAATTGATTCCTTAGGGCCAGTATCTAAAAAGTAGAATCGAATTTACAAATCAGGGACAACTATTAATTTAACTAATAACCAGTAAAATATTAATTAATTATCAAAAAACTAATTAATTAGTGAAAAAAAATTAATTTTCTGTATTAATTAGAAAATTAAGTACGATTCCTTCAAGGGTTTGATTCCTTTTTATCGATTCCAAGGTATTCGATTCTGATTCTGGAATCAATTCTTTCAGAAATATTTAGAACCCTAATTAGAGCACCAAGCAGCACTTCTGTTAAAAGTAGTTTTATCCGAAATGTTATCAGAAGTTAATGCTTGGAACTTGGGTGAAAGCCAGTAAACAGGGATGAGTTTGTCACAAGAGGAAAAAGCGCGGGAGGTTAATTTTTTATAATTCTTTTTAGAGCGAGAAAAGAATAATTTCAACAATGAACAAATTTTAATTTATTTTTTTGGGGATTTTAATCACTTTAAACTTGCATGATAAAACTAGTCATTAATTTTAACCAGATTAATGTCTCTTTACATAGAATGCATATTTCAAGTTTTATTTGCATAAAGATAATCAAAATGCAACTAATAGCAAATTAAATGAAAAAGTGGAACATCTCAATTCCGTGGAAGAAACTCATGCCTGAGTAAATTTCCTGGACGGTTTCAAGGAATTTCCAGATTGACTTTTTATCGTTGATATAAATCCCTTTACTGGTTAAGATTTTTGTCCTAACAGCCTTAAAAGAAAATTGCTTAAGGATGGATTTCCATCGAAAAACTTTCACCTAATAGGCTTGAAATAACACTGAGGCTATCTCATGCATATGCTAATCACATTAAATATTCAATACTTAGAGGCTTGTAATGTAGCATATTCTTTAGTATAAATGATGAGTAGATTAATACAACCTAAAGGTCATATTAATACAGGATTGAAACAGTAAAAAAGCCATACCTGGTAGTTGTAACCAGCACCATATCCAGCCCCATAAGCATTGGCACCTTGAAAGTTTCCTGGAGTCTGTCCAGCTACCTGGGACACTTGAGTTAAAGCGCTGAACACATGATTAGGTAGTTTTGTAACCACTCTTTGAATAGCTTGAGCATCAATAGCTGTAAATAACAAAATAACACAGTAAGAAACAAGAACAGTTGTTTTAAAATTCAAGTCGTATATCGAAATTCTTCATATCAACTGAACCGAGTAATTTGAAAACAATTTTTAACAGGGTTCGTACACACTTTGAGGAAAAAAATTCAAGGATTTTCAAGGACTTTTCCAGGCTACCAGATTAAAAATTCAAGGCTGACCGATATGGTTTGCTACCATTTTTTAAGTAGTACTTGTTTCATTTTGTACTATTTTATCTTTTAGTGTTTAATAAAAGCAAATTTTATACAAGTTCCTAGTTTCAAAAAGGGTTTGAATAAAAATTTAATTAAGATATAGAAAAAATTTTTCAAGTAATTTTTAAATACTGAACCTATTATGACAGATTTAATCTCAAAAATAAAAAACTACCATATATGTTCAATATAACTTTGAATAATTATCAATAGTCATTATAATGCATTGAAAAAAATGTGTGAATTGCAGATAATGAAAAATTAAAACTATCTGACATAAAAAAATTTAATTCAAGAAGTTTTATTTCAACCCCCAAAAATTATTTTTTTGTAAGATTTTGTTAAGACTTTCTTTCTGAAAAAAAATTAATAATGCCTAAATAATATAATTGGCCTTACAATTTTCATATACCCTATTATCTACAGACACCTTGTATAAAACTCACAAGTTCAAACTATAAATTTCTATTTGCCCTCTTTAAAAAAATCCAAGAAATTCCTCTGATAAACCTTTTAATTTGCCAGCTAAATATTGGTATAACATTTGAACTAAGAACTATAATAAATGAACACTTTCTCCAAAAACAAGCATTTAAAACCGCGAAGTAAGAAAAACGCGATCGCGAACCGACCATCAAGTTGTTTTTCCTGCCCTCGTACACACCGTCAAAATGCCAACTTTACCGGCAAATGTCTGGAAACATATGAAAATTTGAGCTTTTTCATTGAAATTCCGGACCGTCATAGAATTTCCGGACTTAAACATAATTAGTTGTTACCCTGAAATCTTTTTAGCCGTTTAGAAATTAAAATTCAAGGATTTTCCAGGACTTAAGTACAAAAATTTGCTTTTTCCAGGATATTCCAGGCCTTGAAAATTAAATTTGAAATTCCAGGACATTCAAGGCCCCGTACAAACCCTGTTTTAAAAAAGCTATTTTGAACAGGCCTGACGAGAGGGGGGGCGAGGGGGTACGATTCCCCCAGGCCTGGGCTTGTAGGGGGCCCGGGACCCAAAGATTTTCATATTGAGGGGATATATTTTTGAATATTTGGAAATTAATTTGTTCACATAAAGGTCCAGAAAATTCTCGGTTTTCTAGGGACATATTTTCAAAAATTTTCTGGGGGGACCCCAGACCCCCTTTATTGCTTGTTACTCATCGTATTATCAAAAGAAAACCATATTTTTAAGTTGAGTGAAATTCAGATCTTGTCTAGAAATATTCTAAAGATTACATTAAGCCTATGAATGCAGTGGGGGTACTTCAGAAAATTTTTACCCCCTACCTCAAAATGAGAAGTATAGGTATGTCACTGGTTGCCCCCTTCCCAACCTTGTCCCCGGGGCCCGACTTAGCTCTCGGCGGCCCTGATTTTGAAATAGTGTTAAACTAATATACATTGTTTTTGAAGCTTTGGAAAAGTAACTATGTATACTTGTAATAACAGGCAATAGATCAGTAATCAGCATACTTACTGGCAAGGTTAATACTTGGCGTGTTTCCGATATATGATGACTGACCCATTGGAGTCCTAACAGACATGGATGGTGTACCAGGTACAGGGTCTCTAAAATGATCTTTAAACCATCTGAATAAGGAGTTGACACTTCGGAAAGGATGGTTACGATACTTCAGTCCTTCAGGCATAATGGTAATGAACTCATGTCGAACCTAATGTTAAACGTAAAATTAAGTCACACAATTCTATATGCACTGTATGTAAATGTATTGTAAAGTGGAATACCTACCTTAACACGTGGTAAGTAGGAGAGAATAAACTTCCCAGGGTACTCCTTACATGCAGACACATAATAGTGAATTTTGTTTGGGGCTTTTTTCTTTTCTTCCAACAATATCTTTTCCATCTCTTCCTTCTTGCCTCCGTCGGCATGTACAAAGTATCGGAAATTCAATAACTCTCTGGCAAAACTTGACATTGGCTGGATGTGTCTTGCAATGATTTCATCTAAATCTTCAAAAGACTGAAAGGAAAAAGTTTAGAATACAGGAAAGTTGAACAGTAAAATAAGCGAGGATATGACAAAGATGAGCTACATATAATAAAGTAAATTCTTGTATTATTTGATCAGATATATTTTAAATGGTGCTTTAAAATTAAATAACCAATATGTTTATTCTTAAGAAATACCTAGGACATTTATATTTAAAACTGAACCATATACCTAGAATTAAAATACAGCATTTATGCAGCAGTTGAACTTTTGGAAAGGTAAGTTGGTTGCCACAGGAGTCACAATTACAAAAGAAATTAATCATGCAAAAAATGTAACATTTGTGATTTTAAGTTTCAAAAAGTTCTCCTAAGCCAAATATGGTATCACTAGGGATGTAAGTAAGGAAGGATTTTAAGATACCTCTTTTTCCTGTTTTGAGGAGCTATATAAAATGACTAGAAGTACCATTATCCTGCCCCAAATGCCAATGTCTCCCTTTTTCAGGCTATACCAGAGATGTCAGATTAATTTTCCCAGAAACATGAGAAAAATAGATTCAACACTTACTTCATTCCCAATAATTAAAGAATGTCCTAAGCTGAAGTCATTTTCTTTTCCTTCTTCACGCACATCAATATGCTGATTGATACCATCAGCAACCTTCCAAGTCACTGTTAGATGGTTGACACCCTAAATTCCAAAACAAAAAATTAGCAACTGTAAAATCACTATATTTCTTAACCACGTTTTTTCTTCTTTTTTTAAAAGATGAATTAAGCATCAATATAGAACAAACCTTGCTACTTGGTCGTATAATAACGTCGCCTTGATCCAAAGTCTCAAGCAGTTTTTCTGCTTCCTTGAAACCAACATTTTTGAAAGAGGGATGGACAATAACTCGCTTGAGATAAACTGAAAGAAAGATTTAATTTCAACATTATACTTGTGTTCTTACAAGATTAATAATAATTATCTTTATCAAACACCAATATGCTAATATATGTGTGTCAAAAGAATATTACTTTGAAAACCTTACTGAGAAAAATGATTAAAAATAACAAGATGCATACCTTGGCGATTTTGTAATTTGGCATTATCATCAGCAATTTTATGATCTTTCTCTTCAGACTCATAATCATAATACAAATCTTTACTTGGCCTGTCAAAAAAGTTTTAGAATTAGATAATACTATTTAGAAATTCCCTTATTTAAAAAAAACATTTTATTATAGAAACATACCTCCATTCGTTATTCTTATCTGCAAGGTCTGATGATTTGGAAGTCAGATCAACAGCAAACCTTTCAATATCAATTTTAGTTATTCTAGCGTGTAAAGTCATTCCAGGCTGAAAAGAGATAAATCAAACCATTAACTCAACATTTTCAAATTTTTTAAAGTAAATATTTCAAAATTTTGTTATATTTAGAACAAGGACTAAATACCTTTACTCTGTCTTCTGGATTTGCAACATGCTTATCACTTATCATTTTGGTTGGTATAAAGCCAGATATTCCATTATCGAGCCGAACTTTCACTCCCATTGCCTGACCCGGACAACTGGCATCATCAAAATGACTCCAAACCTAAACAGGAAATTAGAATAAGTCAATACTGATAATGTACAGAATTAAAGCCAAATAATTTGATTTTATATTGATAACATTTTCTTACATCACTCAGTTCAGGAAAATCTCTTTTCAAACAAAAGGGGCATTGCCACAGGCCAGTGTCATCCTTACGAATAGGGTTTGCATTTTCGAGTTGATCATTCTTAGGCTTTCTCCTGGCAATATGAGTAACACATACCATGACAAGCTTGCCTGTAAAAGTTGAATATAACGTTAAAATGGTAAACACATAAAATCCATAATTTAAAAAATATTTTAGTTTCTACATTTGTAACGTACCAATATAAAATGTTTCTGGAATTTCCTTTGTTAGCATATTAAAAGTTTCCTCAGCATTTGGGGGCTTGAATGGTGTTCTAAGATCTTTATACTTGTGATTCAACTCAGCTCTGATGTCATACAAAGTAATGCTCTTATTTCCGAATCCTTGTCTTTCCAATTCTTCGGCAAAGGCATCCAAATCTAAATCCTAAAAATGCAATACACAAAATAACTATCATAAGGTATTAAATATTTTTTGAGAAAGATGTTTTTACTTCTTTAAAAGTATTACTAGTTAGGCAAGAAAACACATAGTTTCTATATATAGTACAGAATTAACTATTAAAATCATAGTAGATATTGGATTGAATTAGATTTACTAGTGATGAACAAGTTGACAGCTCATTCCAACTTCCAGTAAAGAGTAAAACTATCATTAAAGCATAAATATTTCATTGCATACACTTAGATTTATAGATAATTCTCAGCTCCTAGTTAGGTTTATAAAAACATACTTTCAGCTTTTCAGGATTATCCAAAATTTCTTCAAGAGCACCAGCTGGATTAGCTTCTTCCGATGCATCATCATACTCAAGAGCATCGACAGCCATTTTCCTTGCCCACTCATAAGCCTCAGGGTGAACACGGGAACCATCCAAAACCTCCACATAGGAGTCCGTACTAAAATTAATATAAAGATTTTCAATCAACTTTGCAGGGTTAAAATTTATTCTCATAAGGAAATTAGAATTAAAAATCTATGTGGTTAAACTGGGAAACTTGGATAACGCAAATGTCTTTAACTTGAAGTCGTCAGATAATTTTTTGATCATCACTTATTATATGGAAGTTTTTCAGAGGTCTCTTCAGCTTTAAGTAATTTGAGGTTCATTCCACTTCCAAAAATATTTCCAAGCAAAAGTTTTCATGGTTAATTAAAGAACTGGAGACAATAATAAGCATAGCATTAACTGAATCTGCATCTTCAATATAATTAATGATATTAAATATTTAAGTGTTTCTATCTATGAACAAAATGCTCATTTTAAAATTTTACTTAAACATGTAGCAGCATTTGTGAGGAAGAATATAATACAGATGGATAACTTACCTATCCACAACTGAAGCTGTGTCAATTTTTATGAATCCTGCACAATTAATCAGAATTTTTGTCCCCATCTTTAAGATAGTTACCAACTGAGTTCTGCTTTCCAATTGACGATTGGATTTCTTCAAAGCCTGCAAAAACATCAATTAATATACTTGAAAAGGCTTAAGCTAAATTTAACATCAATAGACACTAGTTTAATTAAAAAATCTTGTTACTCCTAAAAAGTGCTTCAAATAAGGAACTCTTAGCAAATAAATATGCCACAAGCACAGAAAATAATATGAAAAAAGCTAAAATGTTGTGATGAGGGCCTTTACATAATATTACCATAACAAGTGAAAGAAACAAGTTCTTACCAAATACTATTTTCTTAAATCAGTTTATCTAAAATTACATTTTATCAATAAAGGTATTAAAGTAATGAAAAATAGGAGCTTAAAGCAACACTCGGTGAATTGCAGAAATGAAAATGATTTGAATTCATTTTAATTCTTTAAATACTTGCAATACTTACTTTGATATAGAAAGTTGCCTTACGAGGCCCAAGGCCACAAATGAACTGTACTAAACCAGATGTATGAGAAAATTGAATAGACCTATTTAAGTCTACTCCAACTTCATTGGTTCTATTGACGAACTCTAAATACAAAGCTTGTAATAGGTCATCCTTATTAATTTCACCCTGAAACATAGTTTCAATGATTTGCATTTCAACATTACTTTAATTTACAAAGCAAAAAGAAAAATATAAGAATTAAACAGTTGTTATACAAAGATACATACTGAAATATGTTTA
Source organism: Tetragnatha versicolor (assembly GCA_024610705.1). Lineage (NCBI taxonomy): Eukaryota > Metazoa > Arthropoda > Arachnida > Araneae > Tetragnathidae > Tetragnatha > Tetragnatha versicolor. The sequence goes on along the minus strand of JANDEH010000017.1, from coordinate 10,831,975 downwards.
AGTAAGAGTACAGTAAAAGAAAGCAATTGAATTGCCACTTCTTAGAGCTAGTGATAACTTATTTTTACATTTAAAAAATACATCTCAGATAGTATGATGCACATAATATCTTCTAACATTAAAAAATCTAAATAATATTGATTGATAGTTTAAGACATAAAAAGTGGATGCAAAGTTACCTGCAAAGGATGGTATTTCAGGCACAATATCTCTTCATCAGGGGTGCACAATTGGGAAAATTCCATGAGAGGATCTTGTAGCCTCCGAGCAAGAGATATTGCTTGTCTCAATAGTGGAGGATATTCTCGAAAGTCGGCCTGCATAGGAAAAATGCATAAACTAACTTTGTGAAACAATGGTGCGAATGACACAGGATGTATTATAATAACTTCTTAATCAGCTATAGTATACACATGAAGCCTGCAAATTATATTAGGCCAAGTGTTTTAAAAATTAAATTTAACGAAGTTTTTTGGTTATCAGAGTTAGTCTCGGTCCACATTCACTAGGATAATCGGGACTCTACTGTAGTATGAAAAGCTGTCTTTGGTTAAATATAGTCCAATCCAAGCAATGTTTTTCTCCTGTTAGAACTCTTCGTTTAAATTTAATTGAAGTTATTGGCTCTCTCACACATCTCTTTTTTTTAACTGAAAATGTTTGTTTTCAGTAATGTTTTTCTCCAAATCAGAGAAAGCTATCTTAGCATTGGATAGTTATTTTGATGAAAATGAAAAATAAATCAACAAAAACAGCATTACTTAAAGAGAATAATATAAATAGAACACTTGTAGATTGAGTATAACAACTGAAAAGTAAACCTTGTTTTTAAAAAACACTTTTGGAACTGTAAAAGTTGCTATTTTCTCCATTGTACTGATATTTTTAGACTGTTCCGATATGCATTCATCCAAAAAATAACATTATCAAATAGGAAGTGGTTACTTACCTCTCCCTTATTAGAGTTCATATACACCGAGGCTAATTCATTATCCATTAACTCTACATTAATTGGTGGGAATCCTTCACTTTCCACCAAATCATTAATTACGTTTTTCACATCTTCAACAATCATTATTGCATCTCTGTAAGGATTAAAAAGTTACCACTTAGTAAGTACTGCTAAATTAGTCATCTAAATCTTGATTTGAAAATAGTGTCAATTCTTACCTGGATTCTCCTGCAATGGTTACAACATGGGGCTTTTTCGATAGCATTAAATTTTTCAAGGAGTTCAAGTCATGCTCCTGTAGAAAATGTTAACAAAAAATCAATGATGGGCAAATTAGAAATAGTAATCATAATGCTAGTGAATAAAATTGTATTTGAGGTGGATTTTTAGGTATCGGCTGTAAACAGGCTAATTTATAGGAGTTCTTGAGTTAATTTTTTAGCTATTAAAGGAAATTGTTCCATTTGCCAGAAAATATGAAGTTAATGAAATTTTATTTTGGTTGCATATAAAACCTAGTTATTACAGGGATGTGATTGATCAAAAAGCAAAAAAGAGGAAATCCCTAATTACCTTCTTACTTTTTTTGATGTTTAATTTTACGATTTTGTTTAATACATAAAAAGTGGTTAATTATAGAGATCTAAGCACAAAGAGGGTCTGGGGGTCCCGTCCCAGAAATTTTTTTTGAAATTCGACCCTTAAAAACAAAGTTTTAACTTGTTTTGGACAGCTAGTCCGATTTTTTGGGGGGATGAGTCCCTTGCCATCCCCCTTGATATCATATCTGAAACAGGTTATAATCTAACAAGATTTTTTAAAAACACTGCAATATTATCTTATCAAGTTTCAAAGTGATCTATCAGTAAAATTTTACAACTAAAGAAATCCTTAAGAAAAATTAGTTTAAAAAACTCACTGAAATCGATAAAAACGCGATCTGAAAGGTATCGGTATCACTAGACTTATTGGGTTCCTTTGACTACGGTTAATTTTTTTCTGCATCACAATTACAATGTGAAATGATGCCATCAGCTTCAACTAGGTGCCGTAAAAACGGTTCTTACGCGAAAAGTCGCTATTTTTCGACTTTTCCCGCAGAATGTGATCCTAAAGACCGGACTTGATGGCTTCTAACCACTGTAAAGTTGTTTTTCCACATCGCACTAACAACGCAAGAAGAAGCCGACTTCAACTTGGCAATCGCGGCCGTTCAAGAAAGAAGTCGCAGGAAGAAAACACTCCGCAAGCTGCACAAAACTTACGTAAAAAATCCAACTTTTTTCCGCTTTAAATAGTCATTTTCTCGGAAATAATAGGCAAAGTAAAAAAACCTATGGATTATCTGGAAAAATCCAAATTAGTTCACGGGCCGTAATCGGGAGCTTCGGAATGAAAAAACCGCGGACCTCTTTCGCTTGCAAAAACCGACGTTTCTCGGAAAACGGACCGCTTTCGAACTCCTGCCGTTCAGTCAGATTTTCATGGAAAGCTGAAGAATCACATCCCTGTGTTCAGATCGAAGAGGAATTTCTTTTCTCCGTGGAAATTTCTTCCGCAGAGAAGGAAAATTGTTAAAAAAAGCGGAACATAATACAAAGTCACAAAACGCGGAATTCCGCGGATCCGCGGAAAAATCACATCCGTTATTAATTACCTTGAGCTGTCTGTCCTTTTCCCTCCATGCATTGCGCCTGTTCAGCAAGAAAGGAAGGCGTACATGCTCCTGAACTTCCCCATCTCCGTCCACAAAAACACAAAAGGCTGGTACTTGTCGGTCAGGAGTGTAGGCAATCGAAAGGACCCGCACACCATTTCTTGTATCAAAATCATCTTCCTCTTCAATCTGAGGATTGACTTCATAGGGAGCTACTTTCAACCAGTTGTACAGTTTTCTGCAGCAGGCCTACGAGTAAAAATTTAAGACATATTACATACACAGAATGAAATCATAAATATCTGAACCACTAGCTCAATTATGAGTACCCAAAGTAGTGACAAATAAAGCATCCAAAAAAATTATTTTTATAGGTATTTTTTCTCACTTACATCTCATAAGAAATAGGCCCAAAGTTGAATTCTCTATTTGAAAAAGTGTTTTGAAAGAAGAGATAACTTACTTTGATTACACCTTCATTGGCCTCGTTTAACAGTCGCAACTTCAGTTCCTTTTGAAATGTGGGATACAATATCTTAGTCAATGCGTCTTCAAGGGCTTGCACTCGAAGAACATTCCATTCTTGGACATTTTTGCTAAACTCGTCCTGGATAAAATAAAGTAATGTTGAAATAATTCATTTAAGTACAGGGATGAGATTGACAAAAAAGCAAAAAGTCTGAAAAACAGCGTTAAAGCCATTTTCAATATTGTTTTCCAATATATGTAGAATTTGCATGTTAATGAACTTAAAAAAAGATTTGAAAAATAGAGTTTCAAGTACTAAAAGGGGGGATTGGAGGTACTCCAAAGAAAATTTTTGGAAATTTGATCTTAAAATTCAAGGTTTCAAAAGAAAAGTCTGTAAATCCGACAAAAATCGGAAGAATCTCATGCCCGAAAGTAATATACTTTAAAAAAACTAAATTCAAAGTACTTACTCGTTCATAAAGCTGCTTAATCTCATCCAAGTAAACATGCTGATCATCTTTCCCCCCTTGATTTTCCATGGCTATTTCAATAGTAAGAAATCCATCTCGCTCAGCCTAAAAAATATAATTTTTTAAGTAAGCTGAAAGAAAACTACATAAATTTAACAAATCTAAACACAAAGTAGGCACTGAACATACCATATACAGTTTTAAAAACTGGTCTCCTTTAAAGCTATTCACTGGCTTATTTCTTAAGTATTTCATAGTGTAACAAGGGTGATTCTCGTCAATTTCCTAAAAAAGTACAATACAAACTTTTTAAGCACAAACATAAGATATCTACATTATACATTCCTTAAGGTGCAACAAGTATGGTTCATCCAAAAACACAATATCATTCCATTCAAAAGAACTGTGAAATAATCATTACCTTTAATCCCTTTTTAGTAGGCTTGACAGTAACTTTGGCCCTTTCATAGTAAGTTTGTCTTATACATTTTCTAACAGCAGGTTCCCTAGCTATTTGAGTGGCAACCATAAACTTGGCAGCTGCTAAAGTGTCATCAGGTGTTGGAAATCGCCTAAAGGTTTTAAAGCTCATTAGTAGAATTGCCAGATTTAAAATTAACAGTGAAGGAAGAAAATATTTAAAACTCACTTGCAAATGAAATCGGATGCCACTTCTTTGGGCTCCACAGGATACTGGTCAACTTGATGTCTTTGGTAGTTATCTCTCAAGTTTTCTCCAAATTGCTCAGGTGTAAGACCAAACTTCTTAGCAAGCCCATCTAAATTTTAATACAAGAATAAAATTACTTCAGAACTTGAGGTTTACAAGCAAAATCAGCAGCTAAATTTAAAAGAGAGATAAATTAAATAACTATGTTGGCTTTAAAAAAAGGCATAACATTTGAATTGTAGAAAATATCATTTCATTTGAACACAGTTGAATCAGCTCTAAAAATATGTATAAGCTTAGTAAAAAAAACTTACCAAGTCCAGCTTCTTTACAAATTACGTAAGAATCTTTATGGGCTATGTGCTTTATTTTAGAGTTTTCAGATTCATAAATTTTCTCCTGCGACAACTCTTTTTCTTTCAGTTCTTTCTTTCTCAATGCCTCTTTCATGGCAGGGACATCTTGACCATAGTAAAGCATGAAATGAGCATAATAGTCTTGTATTTCTTCTACTGTTTGAGCTCTCATAAGCCTGGAATCAAAAGGGGTATATGTAAAGGTTGTAGGTAAAGTAAAAATTCCCAAACAATATGCAAGACACAATTATGAGGGTCGGGGGACCTGGAAAGAGTTGTAACCTCTCCCCGAACCAAATAAAATTTCCCCAAACCTTATGTATTGCTCCTATAGAGCTGGCAGGGGCTTCCCCCGAACCAGGTTTGGGCACTTTTTCCAGGTCCGAGGGTCGGGGATAAATATATATTTACCCAAGGTTTTTCTCATTAAGTACCAACCCAAAAAACACTTTTTGTATGGATAGTTGTTTTTATTATCCCTTATAAAGAATGGCGAATAGAAATTTTTACAGTAAACACAAGCCATGTCTTTAAAATTATACTGTTACTATTACACTACTCAAATTATAATACTAATACTGCTAATTTATTGGGAGAGGTCGAATATCAATGTTAAGTCTAGTCATCCCAAGCTTAGCAGTTTTAAACTAATTTCTTAAAACAATATTAAATTCAGAACATAAATAACCAGTAAAGAATAGTTCCAAGTTATATTTTTTTAAGTTTTATAACCAGTTATTGATATTAATTAACCAGTAGCTTAAAATTTAATAAAATCAACTACATACCTAGCCACATCAGCATGGTCCAAAGTACGTAACCCTTCATCAAGTGGCTGTTCAGGATCTGCCATAACCAAATCACATTGATAAGTCTGCATTTTTGTGAACAGTTTAGACATGTTATTCTTCCTGGTTCTTAGTTGGCACCACTATAAAAAAATCATGTTACCACAGGGATTTAATTTTTTTTTCAAATAATATTCAATGAAAAAACAAACTTTCTCTACTTTATTTATAAAAGAGGTCTTACTTTTTCATCCCACTTATACACAGTCCACAAATCATTTATGTTGAGATCAGGTTCAACATATTCCTTTCTGTAGAATGCAATAAAAGGAACCTAAAATAAACACAACATTTATAAAATGTGTGGTAACCAGTCAAAAATAGATAGTCAACAGTGACATTGATTACTATCAGAGGCTCCAACCTCCAATGAAGATTTTTCGTAGGACGGTAATAAACCCTTTATTTGGAAACCTAAAATCCGAAATTCCTCCATTTTATACCATGCACAATGAGTTAACTGTTTACACCGCTAGGAATTTTGAATTCTGTTCACACGATCTAGAAGTTTTTACATAAAATTTTTGAGAATGAGAGTTGATTATCAGAAGAGAAGGCTTTTCTTTATTAAGAATCATAATCAGACACAATGTGCTTGTTTACTTATGCAGAGGTTTGCTAAATTTTCAATTTTTTTGGCTGCACCAGTGTTGGGACCGTTTCAGGATTACTTTTTCGGATGATTTCCGTAATCCGTTGTAAGAAAACAACAACCGTAGAAACAACGGAGAATCGGCAGTACTTGGAGTCTCTGTTCTATATGCATGCACGCTTATAATGGACATAAAATGCACATTTGAATTCTTTAAAAAGCTGCTGGGACTTACATCTAAAATTGGTACGTGTTCAGTTTATATGTATTTTAGTAATGCGAATAGTTGGACATACCTCAAACTTTTGATTCCTTATGAATTTCAAAGCTTCACGTATTTTACCAACCGCACTTTGATTTTTTCGCCCTGCAATGGGTTGATGACCAGTTCCAGAGTGTTCACCTTCTTGAATGGAGATGGTGTTGATACTGAAGGCTTGCTTATAGATCCATTCAGCTTCCTCCTCAATTTCATCATCTTCGGCTTCAGTAACAGGAGTGCCTCGAAGCTACAAATGCAAAAAGTTTCAAAACATTGCAATGTACAGAAATTTCCCACAAATATCCCTTAGAAAAACTTAAATTACAAGAGGAAAACACAAAGGCCTAACATTAATTTTGTGTTTCAACATTTGATTCAACATTCAAATTTGAATTCGTTCAAATGTGTAAGGATTTTTATTCATACATTTAATGAAAACAAATTGCAAAAAATCTAACCTGAAACCGCTCTGGAATATCAGTAAGTCGTATTTCCTTATCAACATCAGTTAGATAGCTTCTGGCTAACTCATGAGGTTCAAAAATCTAGAGTGAATAATGATATTATGAATGAATACACATGAAACACTAAAATCAACTAATAAAGTTAACTGAATATTTGTAAGAAAGTATTGAATATCTTACATCGGTTATGCTTTTCTTAGAAGCCAATTTGCGACCAGCTTTCTTAGATTTCGGCCGAGCTTCGCCACCTTCTTCCTCTTCCTCTAATTCATACTAAGTGATAAAATCATACATTTTAATTGAAACCGAAGAACATCAAAATAGTTTTAAATTGAAGTAGCTAATTAAGAAGTTATAGGAGTATACAAAATCAGTGAAAATAAGATAAGACATTTAAACAGGGATGAAATTGATAAAAAAAAAGCAAAAAGCTGCAAGAACGATAGTAGATTTGATAACACTTATATTTTATTTAGATTAATTTTAAAAAAAGTGGAACAAGTATATCCTTACATCTTCATCCATTTCATCTTCATACTCATCTCCTTCTTGAGCAAAATCAGCATAGTCAAAATCGACACCGAAAATTTCCTGAGCTTCTTGCAATGCCCTAAACAAGTCAAGTTAATATTAAAAACTCTAATTAATTATTCATTATTCTGAATAAGACCACAGAGTTGATGCTCTTAAATATTGATCTACTCTGTCTAGCACACAATAATCCAATTTAAGTAATTTATACTGAGAACATATTAGTTTTATCAATTAAAAATTACCATGCATCATTCAGTAGAAAAATGTACTGAACTCAAAGGAAATACCTTTAAGTAAAAAATTGATACAGTAGTACTCCTATTATCCAAATAAGCAAGCATCATTCATTAGGAAAATGTACATAACTCAAGTGGACTATCCGAATCGACGATTATCTGAACCGCTTTCAGAATCCAAACCTACGCTTTCAAACTTCCTGTCTTTGCTTGAAAAATTAAGATAGAAGTTCTTTAAGAAAATTAATGAAGGCAGAAACAAACAAAGATTTAGAAAATGCCATTTTCAAGTGTATTTTGCAGCAAGTTCAATGGAAAACCCTATTTCTGGTCCGATTCTTTGTGTAAAAGATTTTAGCTCAGATGCTTGGTTGTCCATACTTTAAAAATCAAATTCTTTTTCCTGAAAAAAGAGTCTATAGGGCCAGTCTTTACTTGCTTTAAAGTTGCAAGTAACAACGGCTTGCAAGTAGCGACTGGCTAAGTAAGAACCCTATGACTCTTTTTACTTTTTTCGGAAAAAATCCAATTATCAGATTTATATGGGGTCCGGTCCCAAATCCCAATTGATTCGGATAATTGGAGTTCTACTGTACTTGGTTTTCTCAACTTTTTGATCCTGAAGCTCAGGAACTTAAAACCATAACTAAATATTTGCTCTTCAAAATAAATCCAAATGTGCTTAGATGAGATTATATGCATCAAGTGAAAAAATATTACTTGACACATAATATGATAAAATATACTTACGAATCATTGTATTTAATGTGTCGTTTCTTTTTCCCTTTTGATAAAGGTTGCCCGTCATCATCCACAATAAAATCAGATTCATCTAAAAGTAAAAATTCTTATTTAAAATGATTACATAACTCTTTTGACAGCTAAATGATTTTGTCAGAATTTAGCATTTTGTTTCAGTTAATCAATTAATTAGCCAGATACTATGAGAAGTTTAAAAATCTAGCCAGAAAATGGGGGAGGGAATAAAATTTAAGGACATTTTTAGTCAGAAAATAATAATAAAAGTTATTTAACTATCTCCAAATTTTATTATACACAATGCTATGATTTCAAAGCTACATGTTAGTAACAGCCTAGTTATGACTACTTCAAATTACCATGAATTAAATTATAGAATCTCAGCTATGAAGCATACCTGACTCTCCTTCTGATTCGTCTCCACCCAACTGGCCTTCCTCGGGTGGTGCATGGCCGCCAGGTTCTTCGTCTTCTTCCTGTGAAAGTACGTTTATAGGTTTTACTTCACTTCTCAAAGTTGGTATTACATATTTTTTTAAAGTTGACGAAATGGATATAAATTGAAGCAAAAAATTTAACATTAATTACCTAAATAACAAAAAGAAATATAAAATGTAAAGTTGAAATTATCAGTCTTCTGAACCTTTTTTAACAAGGAACTTTCAAAGGAGTAAAATGTCCAACAAGAAATAATAATTTGCTCCCGTTTTTATTCATCTAAATTGCTTTGAAAAACTTAAACCTTTTTTTTTAAATTGTAAGTTTGTTAGTGGGTAAAGAGAAATACACTATAAAAAGGCTGATTCTGGTTTTAAAAAAAAGGGCAGTTACCATATCATCTCCTTCAAACAGTTCATTGGCAATCGCTTCCCTTTCATCTCCTTCTTCTCTTTCCTCATTTTCACTTTCTTCATCTTCAATACGCCTCAAACGTTTAAACTTCTTCTTCTGTAACATGCAAAATTTACACAGTTGGCATGAGAAAATATTTTTAACTTGATGTACAATAGAACCTTGATAAAGTACGATCGTTTTACAAAAAGGACATTACAACAAATAAAATTATCACTATAATAAAACAATTGGTACCTTTATTAAGGTCGTTTTAACGTAGGGTTTGCTATATCAGGGGGGTGCACTATGAAGAGGTTCTACTGCATTAGGCAGATGTCTTACTATACAATTTACACAATAGATAAAAATGTTGGCACTAAAGAAAATCAAAGATGCATTCAAATTTTCATACCCTTTGAACTTTAACACCCAAGTTCTCCTCCAACAAATCGTAATCTTCATCTTCCAATCCATCATCATAATCATCTACAAACAAACAGGTAAATATTTAGTGGAACTTGCATGAAATCAATTTTATAGCTTTAAGGTAAGAAAAATTTTAAATTAAGTAGAATATATTTCCTTTCAATAATCTTTAATCCATTTTAATTTTAGTCCAGAAAGCCAAATTAAAGTGCCTTTATTTTTAGAACTTGCTCTATATTTAAACCCAGATAAGCAGATAGCTAAAACAGTGTTACTTTTAGGGTTACTAAAAGAGCTCTATAAAATGATTAACCTTTTAAACGCCGCAATTCAAATTTCGAATTAAAGGTTCTGATTTTTGGCTTAAATGGCTTGTTTTATCATTACTAAAACCATTCTAGTCATTTTTTGTCGAAAAAAAAATCCTAAGTTTGATTTTGAGGATGTTCCCATTTGGGAACATCGGCGTTTGGGGTGAAGTTTTTAGGGGGATTTCCAAAAGGCACATATTTTACAATTAATTCAAATAAAATGCTTTAAATAGGTTTCTACTCAATAATTATGAACATTTTTATGATTGTGGACGGTTTTTTCATTTTTATTATCCATACTTGGACGATTAAGTAACATTTTTATAGATTTTCATAAGAAAAAATTGACATGTTTATTACGTACGCGAAGCTTTTCCGTAAATTTTTCTTGCACTATGGGTAATATTTTGTTGTAAAAAATACATAAGAGTGTTCCCATGCTCTTCAAAGCTAAACAGTTACGTTTCTGTGAGAAAAATTAGTTTTAATTACGGTTCTATAGGGATATCTAGCATAAAAATCACTAATTGCATTAAAATCTAATTAGCTTTCAAAAGTGATAATCATAATTATCTCCATTGATTCATTAAAGCTGTGTTTCTCATGGAAGATTCCGAACTGAATCACATATATCTTACATCCAACTTACGTTAGAAGAGTGTTTTTAGGTGTACGCACTTTTCCTTATTTTCAAAATTCTTCGATTTTATTCCTAAAATTTTTATGCAAAAAAAGTACTCGAACAAAAATATATAAGCAAATCCTCAGAAGCACTCAAAATATGCGCTTTGCATAACTCCTATTGATAATTACTGAAAATTAATCGATGGGGGAGTTAGAAAAATATATAAGTGTAAGAATCTGCTATAAAGATTTGGAATTTATTTCTCCATAAATCAGGAGAAAAAATAAAAATCACATATTTTTGAATTTAAAACATCATTCTTAACCTTTTTAGATCCTTTGAAACAAAAAAAGTTCAAAAAATTTAAGAAAATAGGAAATAACTTGAATTTTTGCATGTTATAAAAATCCCCTCAAATACTATACCCCAAACGCCGATGTTCCCATTTGGGAACATATACGTTGTATTGGTAATTACTCTCCAAAATTAGAATGTAAAGCTATTCTGTCAAGCCAAATGGGAAGATGTGTACTTAAGCTACCAAAACACAGCAAAATTATTTAAAACTAAATTTATTTAAAATTTTCACAAGTTGAAACTTGTGCAGGTTTTGGAAGAGCCAAAAATCTCTAATTTTGATGTAAATTCTACAAAAAGGATTAAATTGCACGTGAAAAACTTTTGCATGTAAAATAACTTCATATCTTTGAGTAGCTTTCTACCAAGTATCAAATTCCTGCATGAAAAATTAAGTGGTGAAAAAATTCCTGAACATGATGTTCCCATTTGGGAACATCGGCAGGTAAAAGGTTAAATTGGATCCACTAATATTTCACGTTCAAGGAAAGGTAAGTAGGTAAGGTGAAATCACCAGCCATAAAATATCAACCAACAGGTTGTAAGATGACCAATTTTTTAAATTTGAATGACATGAGAAAAGTATAAAACTGCTTCTACTAGTTCATTTGAATTGCGGCCTAAGAAAACATTAATTTTGCTTTTTTTTCAGGACAAAAAAGAAAGGAGGAACAAGGAAAGAAAGTTAGCAAAAGTTGAAGCCCCATGTCGAGAAATACATGAAATTCTGTAATTTAATAATGATTCATTATTGTGGAGGTGGCGATAAATGGTGGCGGCATCTATCATCCGAGGCTTAAGTCGGACTCCTGCCTTTCATGGGCCTCACTTTCTCAGGAGCCGCGCACCCCCTTTGCCTTAAATCCTGTACGCTCTTGCTCAAGCTTGGATATTCCAAGTGGCATAAGAAACAACAACTTATACACAATTTTGTGGCTCAGGTCTATTGATATTTATAGGGTTATCTCCCTTGTGGGTTGCCTTGTAAGTAATAATATTTTTAGAAGAAATATTTTTTAAAATATAATAAAAAATCTTACCATGCCGCTTTTTACGCTTTCTAACTATTTCTTCATCAGAATCCTCCTTTTCTTCATCTTCTTCATCATCGTTTATCAAATCTTTCATCTCTTCACGGAGTCTTTCATCATCTAGAGGTAACAGAAAAGTGATGCATTGAAGAGTAGTGATATAACATTTCAGCCAAGACAAAAATTCCAATAAATTACAAAAATATAAAATTTCAATAAGTTATTTTTTACCATTTAATCCTTAGATATCCAAGAGGTAGCAAAGAAAGGAGACGCAACAATTAGTTAAAGGAACATATTAGCACAAAATAAATGATTCCATATATTACAGAAAAATACACCTCTTAAATATTGGGGATGAGATTGGCAAAAAAACAAAAGGTTAGAATTTATTAAACGACAATTGATCAATTATATTTTTAATTTAACTTTAGGCCTTAACACGGTTGGGTAATGATATTTTTATAACATAAAAACAAGGGATATTTTCAACTACATCAAATTTTGATATTTGCTAACAATTATGCAAAAGCATCAATGTACTAAGAAAGAAAGGGCATAGATATAGTCCGTGAAATTAAAATTGGCAGCTCTTCACCATGGCAATGCAATGAGAAATTACTCGTAGCGAGCCGCCAATTTTATTTACATAGACTAGTTACAATTAGTTAAAGGAACACATTAACCCTCTGACTGAGTATCCCGTGATTTCCATGGGCACGTGTTTTTCTTCCTTCATTGAGGATCGCGTCAAATATAGCGAATTAGCGATGAATCTGAACAGGATTCAATAAACTGAATAGAAGTTAACTATAATTCGATTGATTTTTTTTGGTGATAACATTTGAAATTGGTTTTTCTGGCAACTTAGTTTCACATGAGAAAAATCTATAAAAAAAACATTTTCTAGAAATAAAAAATACATTTTTCAATTCCCCAATAATATATATATATATAGATTTAAAATATGCAATAAAAAATTACAATTAAATTAGCAATAAAAATGGATCATTGTAGAACTTGAGTTGTTTGAAATATTTGACTTAAGTTTATAATAATAACACTGGTCAACACTCATTTTGATGGCGGGAATATTAAAGCTGTTTTTGTATATATTTGACCTCCTGATTCCGAATATGACATCCTTTTTTGCTCATCAGCTCTAGTTTTTAAGATGATATTCGAAAATTAAATTTTTTCACTTTTGACCTACTTTTTTTACAATATGGTGCTATAAAAATGACTTAAAAATAAAAAACCTAACCACCCAAGGATTTTCCTATTCCTTAGGCTCCCAATAGATAGTGTATAAAGTTTCAGCCCCCCAAGTTTTTTTTAAGGGGTACCTATAGGGCCCTAAAGTTGAAAAAAAGTCGAAAAATTGGTCTTTTTTTCAGAATTTTTAGAAAAATATTTCTGAGTTTTCTAATTTGATAAAACTGGCTAATATATGTTTTTTAGAACTTATTCAGACCGCTAAAAATATTTTTACTTTAAAACTGCACCTCTTTAGAGCGATTTTTTAGTTTTAAGGCGAGAATAAGGGTCATTTTGCTCAAAAACGCTTGGTACCAATAATGGTGGTTGAAACGAATAAATTTCGAATTTTTCAGAAGTAAGTCATCAAAAAATATGTCCTTTGATATAAAACTGAAATTTCATATGATACAGATCAGTGAAAAAAAGCATTTTTTCCAATTTTAGGGCTTGAAAGCTCGAGAGGAGCTTCTACTGTTTTACTGATCTTTATCATGTGAAATTCAGTTTTACATCATAGGACATCTTTTTTGATTACTTACTTCTGAAAAATTCGAAATTTATTCGTTTCAACCACCATTATTGGTACCAAGCGTTTTTGAGGGAAATGGCCCTAATTCTCGCATTAAAACTAAAAAATCGCTCTAAAGAGGTGCAGTTTTAAAGTAAAAATATTTTTAGCAGTCTAAATAAGTTCTAAAAAACATATATTAGCCAGTTTTATCAAATTAAAAACTCAAAAATATTTTTTTTAATTCTGAAAAAAAGACAAATTTTTCGACTTTTTTTTAACTTTAGGGCCCTATGGGCAGTGGCGGATCTACGGGGGGGGCTTTCGGGCTGAAGCCCCCCCCCCAAAGCGTCTAATATTTTACTAAGTTTGTCAAAACGCAAAAAATCTATATCCGAAATTCGGATGAGGCGTACCAAAACGAGTTGAAAAAGTGGGGTTTTTGACTTAAATTTCCAAAAATTTTCTGGGGGAGGACCCCCAGACCCCCCTTTTAATGGTTTGAGTAGGATAATTCACAACCTTTTCCGTATTTACCATTAACAAGAAGGTTCAAATGGATTATGAAAATTCTTAGCCCCCCCCCAAAACCAAATCCTGGATCCGCCACTGCCTATGGGTACCCCTTAAAATTAACTTGGGGGGCTGAAACTTTATACACTATCTATTGAGACCCTAAGGAATAGGAAAAGCCTTGGGTGGTTAGGTTTTTTATTTTTAAGTCATTTTTATAGCACCATATTGTATAAAAGGTAGGTCAAAAGTGAAAAAACTTAATTTTCGAATATCTTAAAAACTAGAGCTGATGAGCAAAAACGGTTGTCATATTCGGAATCAGGAGGTCAAATACAGTCGAGTCCGCTTAATGTGATCGCAATTGTCAGAGACTAAACTGATAACATTATCCGATCGATAACAATAAGCGATCTCACATAAAAAAACAGCGAACAGTGTAACTAGATTGTTTGCTTTAAAATCAAAATCATATAATCGTAATAAAGGTATTCAAAACTCTATTTTTACAGTAGGTAAAATTTTAAGGGGAAATTAAAGAGTAGTTCAGTTAATAAAATTAAAATAATCGCTTACTTTGTATTTTTATAGAAAGGTATCTTTTTACCGCTCCATTATATCCTTCCACTCCAATAAACTACTTATTTATTACATAATCTGAATTCCAATAAACAAGGGGAAATCAAAATCTCTTATCAGAAACATCTGCAAAACGATCTTGGTGTTTCTTTAACCAATCACAAGTATGGATTTTCGGACCCCCTCCATAACCGTTTTCTGTCAATATAATATGCGGAATAATGTTTTTTTTCTTACTTATACTGAGTTTCAGAAAAATGAAGCGCCAGATGTTCTCATGGAGACAGATATTTACTTATAAAAATTGACCTTCAAAATGAAACTCAAACTCAAAAGCGGTCGTTTTAAAAGGGATATGGACAAATTTTGATAATATTAAGCGGAGCGATGATTCATAGTTGATCACATTAAACGTTATATTTTACATAAAATTAAATAGGAATGATCGGGACCTGTCGATTTCGATAACATTATCCGATTGATAACATTAACCGTGATCACATTAAGCGGATTCGACTGTATATACAAAAACAGCTTTAATATTTCAGCCATCAGAAAAAAAGTTTTTTTTGTAGACCAGTGTAATGATACAACATAATTTATTGAACTTCCAAAAAAAATAATGCTAACCATCTTCCTCCTCATCTTCTTCTTCTTCATCTTCAACTTTACGTTTCCTGTTAATCAATTCATCTTCAGACTCTTCAGCTTCACTTTCAACAAAATCAGCCATTTCTCAAAACCTGAAGAAAAATAACATTTGCATTGAGTTTTTACTTAAGTAATAATACTTACTAAATGTTATAAAATAAATAAGAGGCTATTGCTCTTTAATAGGATTAAAATAATTTTTCTCACTTTTAGAAAACCTGTTAGTTTGATTTTAAAAATCTACATTTTATTAAAAATTTTCTGAGGTGTGCTAACTAAATAATAATTATCAAAAAATGCAGTTTTAAAATTAAAAAAATACTTATATTAAAGATAGGTATCAATTATTTTTAAATCAGACATAGGTATAGTATAGTAATTTTGTAAATCTAAAAAACTTAATGAATGGGGTAAACAGGGGTCACATTCAGATTCTACATGAGAAACCTGCTTAAATTGTTTCTGCGGCATTTTACCAATTTTTTACTGTCAACCAGAGTTAATTGCACCCATGTTTTTATTTGGGAGATTTTTCCAATGGAAAAAAATACTTTTTTTTTCAAAGAATTTACCTCAAGTAAGTACGGACCTGGAAAAAATGCCCGAACCTACGAACCTGGTTCGGGGGAAGCCCCTGCCAGCTCCATAGGAGCAATACATAAGGTTTGGGCAAATTTTATTAGGTTTGGGGGAAGGTTACAACATTTTCCAGGTCCGAGTAAGTATTTTTTAGACAAAATGCACTATTTAAAATGTACATTACAATTTTAAATTTAACTAAAACCTTAAAAGTGTAATTAACTAGTACAGGGGTTCCCAATAGGTCAGGGGTTCCCCTGGGGGTCCGTGGGCGGTGTCCAAGGGGTCCGCAAATGTCACCGAGAAATTAAGTATTTTTTTTCATTTTCCTTAATTTGAAGTAAAAGTAACCATTATCCTACTCACCAGTTCATTCCTTAGTTTTGTCAGTTAATTGTCACTGTAGTACAAATAGATTAATGTAGGTGACGCAGCCTCTGTTTACCACCAAAGATAATCCGTGTTTTGTTTTTTGCAATTCTTTTATTGACTAAAATACGATAGTTTCGGTTTTTAATTCATTGAGTTTCGGTTTTGAAATCGATTGAAAATTTAAGCCTTTAAGTTCAAGGGGTCCTTGTCTGTAAATTAATTGTAAAGGGGGTCCTCGGCAAAATTTTATTGGGAACCCCTGAACTAGTACATGTATAAGGTTAATACTCCAGTAGTATTTCAAAATTGTAAAAGATATTTAGTAAGTAAAAAGAAGGAGGGGGAAAAAAGGAAAATAATTTATTTTTACCAGCTTATAAAAATAATTGTATGAAAAATAATCCTGTATGTTTAGGCTACATTGCATGAGGTAATAATGAAAGGTGGAATTTCGTGTAAAATTTTCAAAACAGTAAGCTTTCATAGAATCGGATTAGATATGCTTTCTAATCAGGGCAGGCAAATTTCTTCTGCAGTGGAATAAATAAGCATCCAGAAGAAAAATTTTTCTAAAGAATTTTACAAATTAGCTTTAATATATTACTAAATTGTTTTCTTTTATGCAGTTAAAATTAATTTAAACCTTCAAAAACAAATTATTTCCAGGGTTCACAGCAATAGTTTGAAAAAATATAGGATATCTCAGAAAAATTTATCATTTATAAATTTAGGAAATTAGCAATGCAAATTAAATTAAGACTATGGGAGAACTCCAGCTCTCAAGTGTCACCTCAAGCCATGGACCGGTTTCGTCCTTGTTAGGACTCATCAGCCCGGCATAAGAAGGTAATGCAAGAGAGTGGAGGGAGAGCTTCTAGTCTAGCCAATTATAACGGAAAAGGAGGTGACCATTGATTAGTCTTCCACTATCTGCCGGAATGAACTGCACATTCCCTAGAACAGATTTTAATTCCCAAAAGGCAAGGACTAATCAATGGAAATTACTCCACCAATTTTTGATCAAATCACCATTCCGATTTTTCTTGTCAAGCAAGTCCGTAGAAAACTTTGTTAAACGCAGCATTTTGTGGAATTAAGCTATCCAGTTTTCCAAAGTTATACAGTAAAACCCCGTTATAACGAACTTCACGGGACCGTAAAATTTCTTCGTTGTAACCGTACTATCGTTAATTCAAATAAAAATGGTTGGGGACTATCTGGACTTTTGTAATAACAGGATTTTTCGTTGCATCGGTATTCGTTGTAACGTGATTTCACTATATAAATTTTATGCACTCACTTTGCTTCAAAACGAGAAGCAAAAGAGTACCAACACTAACCCAACCAACCAATCTCTCCCCACACCAAGTTCTTAGCTGAACATGATTTGGCTTGCCTTTTCTTCCTATCTACAATGTCATAACAAGAGCAGTCTAACAACCGGCGCATTAGAACAGAGAATGACATATTCAGAATACTCCATCCCCGCAGAAATATGAAAAAGAATAACTGCAGCCAATAGATGCTTTTATGGAATAAAAGAAAGTATCTACCTAAAATCAAAAGTAATTTTAAGAAACAAAGATAGTACTCTATAAAAGTCTTATAAGATCAACTTTAACTTATGCATGCGAAACTTGAACCTTGACTTGCACAGATATGAAGAAAATGTTGGCCATATTTGAGAGGATCTTGAGAATCATAATTGGAGGAATCAGGGTTGTTACGT
The DNA here is from genome assembly GCA_024610705.1 of Tetragnatha versicolor. Classification (NCBI taxonomy): domain Eukaryota; kingdom Metazoa; phylum Arthropoda; class Arachnida; order Araneae; family Tetragnathidae; genus Tetragnatha; species Tetragnatha versicolor. The sequence continues at coordinate 10,813,929 of JANDEH010000017.1, read as the reverse complement.
TTGAAACACTTTGTTTTAAACATGTTTAAAACAAAGCAAAAAAACATTTTTTAAAACACATGTAGTTTTTAGCAAGTTGTCCCCTTTATTTAGGGGTCATTCCACAGTATTTGAGTGTTACGTACGGGACAATTCACAGCAAAATTTTGATACATTTGTACTGTTTTCTACTTCAAAATATAAATGAGAAAGTTTGCATTAATTTTTTATTTAATGTATACCCCTTCAGCTTAATTCCTGTGAAATTTTTTTTAGTTTAGGATAATTAGTTTTTTTTCTAAAAATCAATTAAGTTTTGTTACGTACGGGACATCACAAAAAGATGTTTTAAAAGTTCCTCCAGCAATTCCCATTTTGCTCTGAATGTATTTAATATTTTCACATAATTTTTTTTTGAGTAGAAGCATGAATAATCATTTTGTTAATTACCTGTAAAATTATATTTTTAGCTTGCATGATTAATTAATTAAAGCTAATTATTCCTGTTACGTACGGGACAAGGCTGTTTGTTACGTACGGGACATGTGAATTTAAGTGACAGTTACAAGGAATTATGAACTAAAATGTAACATAAATGATTATATTATAAATCTACTAGCTCTATAAACATTCTGGTATATGTTTAATTACAGAAATTACAACAATTAAGGATTTTTAAATTATTTCAATTGCACCAATGTTAATTAGGATTTTCCGCATACAAATAGCTCCATTTTTTTAAAAAAAGTAAACATTCTAAACTGAAATATGTTTTATCTAAGTCCCAGATCAGCAATTATTTCTTCAATTTTTTTCACTTCATCTACCGGTAAGGAGAAATGTTCCCGGCTATTAATTGGACTTGGTGCGTTTTCAAGCTTGGTCAAAATACTTTTTTTTAGGATTCTATCCTTTTCTGGGATGTGTGGCCAGGAAAACTTGTTTTTGCCTACAGGTTTCATAAAGGATAAATAGAGATATTTATCATCTGTGTCCTCCACAACTCCTGGCCACCAATTGTCATTGTACATGACTGCTACCCAATCAGATTTTTCTGGTAACTCAGTGCTTGCAGCTAAGGTAGTCACTTGATCTTGTGAAGAGCATAAAATTTGTATTGTTTCATTAGGATCCTTCTTATTTGAAAAGCAAGAATGCTTCCATAGGCCCAGACTGTCAGATCCTACTGGTTGGGCAAAATGCAATCCATGCATTCCTGGTATTGCAATAGCACCTTTCTATTTCTCAATCAATGCAAACTTAGATATGCAGCTCCTATATTTTCTCACCCTCTCTGCTGAAGTAGGAGCTATCAAAGGGCCTCTTCTCAAATTTAGGTTTTAATTTTGATTTAATTTAAAAAATATAATTTAAAATATACTTAAAAAGCTATTGTACAGTAAATTATCATATATTGTACTTGGTTTTTAATGGGAATCAACTGATGACTTCAGATTGTTACAACCAACATATCAAGCATGAGTGAATAAACCATTAGTAAATATAAACAATAGCATTTGCATACTTAAAAATTTATGTAGATAGTGCGGCCATCTATTAGAAAAATATTAACATAGCTTAAAAATTAAATTTTTGCAGAGTTTCAATCGATACTTCTGTATTTTGTCCCGTACGTAACAGATTTGTCCCGTACGTAACACTTTTTATTTATCATGCCCAGCCTCTAAATTTAAAGATAAGATATTTTAATTGAGTTATTTAAGAAGCTAGTAACCCAGAGGAAGAGAAAACAAAAAATTGTTCAGTTATTATCAGTATTACTGGTTAAAAAATTAAAAATAAGCCTAAAATTGTTACGTACGGGACAAATTCAAATTAATGATTGAAAATTTCTAATTAAATATATCTATAAATTGTTTCTTAATATTTCCTTTTATGCAACTATCAAAAGGGTTTAATGAAACATAAAAACTTTTTAATAAAATAAAATATTTTTTTATTTAAAAATAAAAATATAATGTCCCGTACGTAACACATTTTTCTACATGTTTGCAAACAAAATGCTCTATTTTTAGTTAGGTTAAAAATTTATATTTTCTGTTGATAAACTTTAACAGAAGAGATTTCAAGCTTTAAAATGATGTATTACACTTTATTTTGTTTTGAAATTTTTTTTTCAAGCTTGTGAATCCAAATACTGTGGAATGACCCTTAGGCAACAAACTCACTATTTTCATGTATGGATCACCCAGAGCCTAATATGATGGTGCCAAGTATAAGGCTTGGGTACAAACCACCAAATCGCCATGACATAGGCAGTGCATTGCTTGATAAAGAGCATGATGCTGTGAAGAAAACTTACAAAAATCATTTAAAAGAATGAACTGTTTGTGGTGTATTTAAAAGTATAGCTTTATTAATCTAATTTCGATTTGAAAAGTCAAATTAAAATTTTTTAAAATCATGGATTTTTTTTATCATTTCTAGGTCGAGGGTAAGAAAAAACAAATAAAACGTTTAAAACATGTTTTTTTCCAACCCTGGGAGGAATTGTGAAAAACAGTATCAAATCTGGATTTTTTTGGCTCATTCAGGGAACCTGACATCAAAAATTTCATCAATTAAGACAAAGAATAGAATGGGCAGGCCACATAGTCAGAATGGAAGACTCGCCAAAAAAATTTTTAATGCCAGACCAACTGCCCCCCCGAAAAAAAAAAGGGGACGCCCAAACTTGAGATGGCATGTTTGCTCGCAGAAGGACTTTTTGATTTTGAAAACTAAAAACTGGAACTGAGAACAAGAACCAGCCTGGATAAAATTTCTTGAGACGGCCAAGGCTCACCCTGGGCTGTCAAGCCAGTGAAGAACAAGAAAAAGAAAATGAACATAAAAAGAAAGTTCAAGAGAAAAAGCATGTTAGAAGAAAAATTATGTTTTGTTTATGAAGATTTGCAGCAGTAATATCTTATTTTACTGCTGTGGAAGAAATCTCAGTGGAAGAAACCTCATTAAATTTAGACCATTGAAGTTATAAAATTTCAGGCTTTTGAGCCTCTATAAAATCAACATGCTAGTATAACTGATAATTATAGTTAAAAATTGTGTTGCAAAATGTAATCTTTAAATTTAATATAATTTTCAAGAATGGTTAGAAAAAACTTTTTTTGTGCATAAATTGTAACAAATTTGCAGAAAAATTTTCAAAATTTTAACAAAATAGGTAATTAAAAACCTAGACAGAACCCTTATTTGTTGTTATTTGTAAATAGTTACGGTACTTACATATTCAGGGGTAGATCCAGGTTTTATATTTTGGGGCCTATTTCATTATTTTTTGTGAAAATTGAAATGTTTTTTTGAGAAAAAGAAATTGTTTTTGTGAAAAATTGAAGCAGTGATAGTTAGCAGATAAGTACGTAAAAGTAAAAATGACTCACAAACCAAGAAAATCATGAAAAATTCAATAATTTTGTGAATTTTTTCTTGCAAATTATCACTAAAGCTACTTTGAATTTCATGAAAGGGGCGTTTTTATGAATTTATTTTTGTGAAGGGGCAGCAAAAGGGCCCCAATTTTTGTCTGGATCAACCCCTGATATTACACCGCAGTGAACTGTTGTCAACCAGAGTCCCAGGGACCCACTTGGGAAAAAAATGTGGGTCCGGAAACAAAAAAATTGAGTCCCTAATATTTTATGGGAAAGACGTGTTTTTAAACAAACAAAAACACTAATAATATTCCACAAATTATTATGAAATAAGAAAGTATTGATTTATTCTTACAAATTCAATCTCTTTTGCCAAATTGTTTTGTTTGCACTGTAGCATTTTTAAATTTTCATCTTTTGAACTGGACCCTTGCAAAGATATGTATCATCGATCATTAAATTACTGATTAGTTCTTGTTGTATAAATATATAAAATCTGAAAGCCTTACCACCAAAGATCACCTCACTTGCATTAAGAGGTAGCTATACTGAGTAAGACAAATCAATGTCTGTTGTTTATTTTTCTTGTTTGCTTGTTTGGGTATTAAGAGTTTAAAGCATATCAAGTTTATGCAGATTAAGTCATATGCAAATCAAGTTTAAAGTTTAAAATGTTTTCCAACTTCCTTAAAAAATGAAGCAAAGTGAAGTGAGGTTTGATGATGTCAACAAACAGCAGACAGGTGATTGGTTAAGTTTAGGTATATATCAGGTATTTATTATTATCAGGTATATGTTAGGTATATACTATAACATCAGTCTGGTTTTGCTCAATCACTTCTTCTCTACTACTCATATTCACCAGCTACCCCAACCTTTGTGGTGTGTGTTCCACCTGTAAGGTGGCCCCTTTTTGTGTTTTATTGGTGCAGGATCATCATGTTTTTTAATCTGTAATGGCAGGCTGTGAAGCCTTTTTCTGTCTAAGAGTTAAGTATACTGTTGCCTTCTATTGAAATGTTGTTGCTTTGATAACTTGTTAAATTGTGTGGTACAGCTTTAGAATAGGTCCACTTTTTGAACGGTCGCCAAGTTGGCGGTATTTCATGGCCGACAGGCTGTGAAAATGTAGGTAAACATGGCGGACAGGTTTCAAATATGGAGGCCGGCGCCAAGGTCGCCAAAAGGGGACCTATTCTAAAGCTGTTCCAATTGTGTTTACCAAATTTTACTAATGTTTAATAAATCAGTTTAGATTTTAATTTGAGTTCTTTTTTCAATTGGTGTTTTGATCCATGGCTTATCATTTTCCTTTGAATTTGATAACAGTTCTCCCAATTATTTTTTAGGCTTGTCTTTACTCTTTTCATGCATGAGTGGGCTCTTACAACTACTGCAGAGCTTACTGAAATAACTAAAATTTACTTAGTCCAGTTTTGCAAATTGGGGGAATTCTCACTGTATTGAAGGGATATAAATTTTAATTTTCTCAAATAATCCCCATTTCTTTAATTCCCAGATTATTTCCTAGAAAAATTGCAAGTTATTACGTTAAAACTCGTAAAATCGCGACTTCTCGCGTAAGTTTCGTTTAACTTGCGATTGTTGCCACTGCTTTCGTAAATGGCCGTGGGCGTATCACGTTGTTATTGCGATGTAGAAAAAACAACTTTACCGTGGTCAGAAGCCAACAGGACCAATTTGCGTCCAGAAGTTAGGCCAAATTTGCATTTCTTGTCGTATTTTTTCGCGTCTTTTCTCTCGAAATTTTCCAGGTCCCGCGGACTCGGTATTTTGCCGGAGTTGCGTCCCGCTCTCGCAAATTTGCGTAAAAAACCTGCTATAGCGAGTAAACGCGAATCCTGCACCGTCGACCATTCAGCAGCCTTTAAATTCAGCAGCACAGCTATAGAACAGTCAATTAATTTTAAACGTTTTTGGATTCAGCGGCATGGTCAACAGTGTAATATCTAAGAACCTTAGTTTCTTCCAGTTTCCCACTGTCCTAAGAAAACTAGTTTTCTCCAGAAGAAACCCAGCCCCGGACCTGGAAAAAGTGCCCGAACCTACGGAACCTGCTTCGGGGGAAGCCCCAGCCAGCTCTATAGGAACAATACATAAGGTTTGGGCAAATTTTATTAGGTTTGGGGGAAGGTTACAACTTTTTCTAGGTCTGCCCAGCCCTATTAATAATTAAGTTATATTAATTGAATTGGCAAACAAGTAACCTGTGTGGCATTTCTTTTGAATAATATTTTAGCTTCGAAAATCTGCATTTATAGTTTAAGTTTTCATTGGTTGCCTTCTGACAAGATATACTTATATTTAAATAAAATATACACAAGTTACAATATCATATATTACTCTAAAACTGAGCGCATTTCAGAAAGAAAAATAATAACTTATAGCTTTAATTATAATTTTAGCACTTAACTAATAAAAGATAAACACACTGGCCTTTTCACAACTAACTTTCTTTTGTTACTTTAGGATTACCCAGGCACAAATCTCATCAATCAGACATTATTTAGCAAATTTTACTTACATGACAAACTGTTATTAAAACATGTTAACTGTTATTAAGATATATTGTGTATATTTTTAATTTTATATTTTGAATTTGCAATTTTTGACAATTTATCAGAACTCTAACCATTGATTGGATCAGCATGTTAAATTAACCCCTATTGGTGCTACTTTGATATACCCCCCAAAAAATTACGCGCCAAATCTGGCACTCCCTACGGACTTTTTAGGTTTGCTGTTTCTTGTTTTTTGTGTATATGTAGTAGTAGTAATGTGTAGCCTAGTGAATTACTGGAAAAAATTGAAATTTTGAACTTTAATAATTCCAAAACTAATGAGAATTTTCGGAAAAACTAAATTGCAATATTTTTATAAAAAATATTTTTGTTCTTGGTTCAAATATCGAAGTTTTACTATGATTAGTTTTTCTGCTATATTCCAAAAACGTTTCAACGATTTCATCGGTTCAACTGACCGGACATTTGATTTTTCCAGAAAAAGTCGCCAAATTTCCGATTTGGGGGTGTATATCAAAGTAGTTCCCCCCTATTTTATATCAGAAAGCACGTGTTCGCGGTTTCTCTTGAAAATATAATGCAGTTCTCTGTATTTAAATTTTTTTTCAATATCTCTAGGTTTAGATGGAATCAGATTATAGGGATCCATTGACATTTTTAGCACTACCGAACCAACCAACGGTCTCTTATACATCGAATTTAAAATATGCATGATCAGAAGATCATTTCGCGAATAACTTAGTCCTAGAACATGCATGCTTTGTTAGGGATCGATACATGGGACCATTTTTAAAAATTCTTAATAACTTTAATCCATAACTTTAATATTCAATAGCATAATCAAATTTCACACTTACACAGAATTTAAAGGATTAACATTAGGAAAAAGGCCATGTTTGCACAATTTTATGACAATCGAAAACTTCACTACATACCTCCGAGAGTCGTCCTTCAAACACTGAATTTATAAGATCAATAACACGTCGACCTTTGGATAAATCAAATCAAGTCGCAAAATTACAACGTCAACAGATTTGAAAATTCTTTAACAAAAGTGTATGGTTCAATAAAATACGATTATAATAAAATTCTGCAACGCAAACGTAGCTAACTTAGAGAGAAAAGGGAAGAGAAGAGAATATACCCGTTACGGTTACAGTGGGATATTTCATTGTATTGAAAACAACATTAGCGTCGTTGCCAGGTGCATTTGCACACCAGTCTAGCAGTCTCAGATAAAAGACTGGGAGTACTTGCGAGTAGCGCAGTGGTTCCCAAACTATTTTGGTCGTGGAACGCGTGGAACCCCCAAATTTGTTACCAATGATCGCGGAACCCTGAATAAATTTTAATCAACGACTTTTCAAAATTTAATTATATGATATTAAATGAAACCAGAGGGGGGTACTTTTCCAGACAATCACCTTTACCTTTCGGCAAAACTGTCAAATTCTTGGGGATTTTCTAAAAGTAACAAGCAAGATCTCCTTCTGGTACCGTTGGGGGATATGTATGGGGGTCAAGTAGAGTTTTAACTCATTTTAAGAAAAGAAGACCCTGAACCTTCCTTTTATCTTCATTTTAAGAAGCTTTTAGGGTCCAAGAGGGAATATTTCCAGACCACAACCTTTACCTTTTGACAAAAATGTCAAAATATTGGGGATTTTCCTAAAAGTATCGCGCAAGATCCCCTTGTGATACCGTGGGGGGTCTGGAGGTCCTCCCCCGGAAAAATTTTTTAAATTCGACTGGCAAAAGTAAGGTTTTAACTAATTTTGAGAACATCTTTGGGTCCAAGGGGGGCGGCGCTGTCCATTCTAATTTTTTAATGAAATAAAGTTTTTCGTGGAACCCCAGGGTTCCGCGGAACCCACTTTGGGAAACACTGGAGTAGCGCTTTGCAAGTGGGATATCTATTGTCCTGTTGTCAAATATTTTTACTCTGCTGATGATTTTTTAAAAACTTTTACAGCCATCTTTTAATAGATGTATGCTTGGGAAATAATAATGAGCCAGATTTTAAAATTATAAAACCTTTCACAAAAGTGAAAAAATAAAGTTTTGATATTAAATATGATTTTGACTTTGAAAATTCCTTTTTTACCCTTAAATATTAGTTTTATAATAAAATTAATGTTATATAATAATTATATATTAATATAATAATAAGTTTTGAATTAAAAATATTCTTACAAAGTATTTATATTATGCTTTTGAGCAAGAAGACTGTGTGTGTGGACCCTTTCCCCCTGTAGAATTAAAAATCTTGAATTGAATTTTTAATAATTTAAGACGCCCAAAACATTTCTCAGCGGAAAGAGAGAGAGAGGCAAGACAAGTAGAATATAGAGTCCCCTACCCATATTTTTTAGTGATTAATAACTGGTTGAACCTTGGTGAGTCGCTTTGTTTCGCTATAGTGACTAGAATAAGGTTATTCCTTATTCTAGTCACTATAGTTTTGCTGAGATGCCAAACTTTTCTCAGCGGTAAAATCTCAAGAGATGTAGCATGTCGATTGGGTGATTTCAAATTTTTATTAATTAATAACAACCTGATTTTTCTGCACCGACTCGGTAAATATTTATGAAATTAAATAGCCACACTGTCTCACAAAAAAAAATGAGTATGCACCGCTAGTATGACAAGAATTGATTGAAATACAAATTTTACAATTGAGGTGCTTAAGCAACAAGGAGCAGTTGTTGCTTATTGTAAAATAAATAACTTATTTAATAAAATTACAATGATTTACTTCAAATATTCCATGTATGAAATTGAGGTCATACCTAAGGCACCTGAGATTACCATTGGATCAAATGGGAAATTTGGGGCGTCTAGGTCTGAAAGGGTTAGAGCAGTGGTGCCCAACCTACGGCCCGCGAGATTGATTCATGTGGCCCGCGGACTCGTTAAATCTTAAAAAACAAAAACCACTTTCAGAAACCACTTTCTTCCAAGAAAACCACGAAATCGTGCGAGACATTATGGCACTTCAATCTAAAAAAAGATTATATAAAAAAGGAATTCTTCAACATCCAGTAAAAAATTTTTTCTTTACTTCTCTGTTTTGGTTCTTGTAGATACGGGGAATTTGGCATTGGGCCATTGGAAAATATTTTTCAGTATCAGTTAGCCATTTGAATTCAGTTTATATGGATCTTTTTAGAATCAAACTTCGAAAAGATGTCCGATCGTAAAAAGTTGAAGATTCACTCGGAATGCCGAAACTTTCAAGAAAAGTGGATAAATTCATATTTCTTCATTCAGCGTGAAAATAAACCGTATGTATGTAAGGAGACTGAACAAACTGTGTTTGAGAACACACATTATCTGTTATGAAAAGAACAAAAACTAGTGCTCGATCTCGACTTACAGATAATCCTCTTAATTTAGTTTTAAGGATGCGTTACAAATTTGGAGCCGAATTTACAAGAACTAGTATCCTCCAAACAGATGCAAACTTCTCATTGAAAACGGGTAACTTTTCTTTATGTTTAGAAATATCCTTAAAAGTGTTTTTTATGTGGCCTGCGAGATAAATTTTCATCAGCAAATTGGCCCTTGTGAAAAAAAAGGTTGGGCACCACTGGGTTAGAGCAATAATAATAAAAAAGGTTCTGCATCCTGTTGCTGTAAGGCTTGTATAGAACTGGGTTGCCAGAAACCACAATTTTATTACCATTTTTGGTGTCGGCCCAGTTTCTTTGGATGACTCTTTTAACTGTTTTATACGTATTCAGAAAATTATTTAAAACAATTTATATCAACAATTGGCAAAACATCACAGTTAAGTAAACTAAGTAAGAAATAAAACAGACACAAAATGAACACAAGATCAAGGATTTCAACAGTTTTATCATATCCATCAGTTTTTGCTATTAATATTTAAAAAGTTCTATAGATAAGTTATCATCACCATCAAAAGTTCATTCCATTAAATTTATAAGATTGTTGAAAATGTTTATGGTTGTTTTTTAAAAATAAAAAGCAACCTTTTAAAAATTGAGGGTGAATTATTCTATAAATAAAATTGAATTTTATTAAGTACATAAATGGTTTCAAAATAACAAGCAAACTTCAAAACAGAGCAATAGAAATCAGATTCAGTATACTTTTTTAGAAATGTTGGCAGTCATTTTATGACTCATCATTTTGTGGAAATTAATATTCATTTGAGAATGTTGATGCTTTCTCTTTCTTGCGCCTTTGGAGTGCTTTAGAAACTGTTGATAGGTGTGGCTGTAAACTGGCTTTTGAAATATTTTCCTTTGAAAAGCTGGAGGTTCATAATACTCTGTGTGCTCATATATGAAATTAGTTTTTTTCTTAACTTTTTCAGCTTCAATTTGAGGAAACATTTTCTGGTTGTACTTTTCTCTTCTATCCTTATTACCAAGTATTTCAAATGCTTCATTTATTTCCAAAATTTTAGCACTATTTCCTTCATTGCCAATATTTCTATCCGGATGATGTCGCTTAGACAGGTTATAATAAGCTTCCTTTATTTCTTCTTCTGTTGCAAGTGGTTTTAAGCCCAAGGTAGTGTAATAATCCTGTTTTTTATTAGAGCAGTACTTCCACACGCATTTTTGCTCCAGAGTCTTAACTGAGAGCACAGGATTCAACTTTGAATAAAATGTTTTAGAAAGACGATTGAGTAAAAACATTTTTGCTAGCACTTCTACAAGAATAACTACTGTAGCTCTGAAGCTTTGACTAAGTATTGATATCTTGTATCTAATTCAAAGAATATAAAAGTTTCAAGTTCTAAATTAAAAAGTAAATTATAGCCTGAGTACGCAAACCCATACATGAATGTAAATAAATAAAAATAGTAATGCAGGTTTATTGCTATCAGTTCAGTTTGTCTATTTTATAACGTCCTTGCTTAAAATTATAAAATTATTTTCCAAAGATCCTGCAGTGAGATCCTATTGACATTTAACATCTAATCTTTATAAATATTAAGAATGATCTGATTGTTTGAAATTTTTCTTAGTATTTATCGATAATTTTATATGCTAGAAAAATATTTATCTAAAAATGTGTGAAGTTTTACTCAACTCTACAACTATTACGTAAGGCAAATAGCAAATTTACAAAATGTAAATAAACAATGATCTTGGTTTGGTACGAATGTCAAAAAATGATTTACAAATCATCTCCACTTACTTAATTTCTCAGTAATGTTTCTTCTACTAAATAAGCGGCTTATCCGCATTTCAACAAGTTCTGTGCCATCATTGAGGATTCAATCAGACCTCTTAATTTGTCGCCATAAATCTTATTATACTGATTTGGGATTAGATTCATCGGCTTCAACGAAAGATATTAAAGCTGCCTATTACAGTCTGTCATTAAAGTACCATCCCGATAAAAATCAAGGATGTACAGAATCAACAAAGAAATTCCGAGAAATAAGTGAAGCTTATGAAACCTTAAGTCACCCTGAAAAGAAAAGAATCTATGATAGAGACTTGAATTTATACGGTCCTTCAGAATTCAAGACTTCAAACTTCTATACCAAATCTGGTACTTATAGACGCACATCACCCCCTACGGGTCGAACCAAAGACTATAACTATGATGAACACTTTAGGCAGCATTATGAAGATTACATGAGACAAAGAGTATACGAACAGGAACATCTTAGAAGGCGATGGGAATCAGAAATGAGGTATCGCCAGGGAAATCGACAGAGCTGGTCTACCAACTACTCGACGCAGAATCAGTATCGTATGCGTGAAAAGCAAATGTTATGGAAAAATAGATCCTTTATTTCCTTGGCGGTTTTCTGGCTATTCATGTTTGTGTTTGGTGAATTCCTTTCTCTTTCAAACCCTGAAAAAAGGGCAGGCCATCGACCTGTTTATTATAAAACCTCAACTAGTGATAGAAAAGATGATTGAAACTTCTGAAGTTAATTAGATTTTAAAAAATGAAATAAACAAAGTTATTTATGGAAGATCTGTTTTCTTTTGCACATTATTTTTTAACATAGTGAGTTCTTAATTGTTGCAAAGCACAATATTCTTGGGTACTTTTCATTATCTATCCCGTTAAAAATATCCCTTGTTTTAGATGCCAAAAATTATAAATTATTGCCAAAAATAACAAATCAAACCATGCTTTTAAAAGAAAGAAACAACATGAATTTGGTAATATGTATTTCAATAATTTTTTCCATAATATTCTGTTGTTTTTTATGGACAGATACAGTGGCGGATCCAGGATTTGGTTTTGGGGGGGGCTAAGAATTTTTATAATCCAATTGAATGTTCTTGTTATTGGTAATACGGAATGGGTAGTGAATCATCCTACTCCAACCATTAAAAGGGGGGTCTGGGGGTCCTCCCCCAGAAAATTTTTGAAAATTCAAGTCAAATACCCCACTTTTTCAACTCGTTTTGGTACGCCTCATCCGAATTTCGGATATAGATTTTTTGCGTTTTGACAAACTTAGTAAAAATTAGACGTTTTGGGGGGGCTTCAGCCCGAAAGCCCCCCCTGTAGATCCGCCACTGGACAGATAACAGAATAGTACCCATTCAAAATGGTTATATAGATGTTACAGTAGTAATGAACTGGGCATTATTAATAATGCCTAAATTGGGGTGGGCAATGTGATAAATTCAATGGCATTTATAAATGAGTATTTATCTTTTTGCCTGCAATACACAGGCTTTATTAATAATGCCAAAATTTATCACACATTGCCTGTAACATAGACACTTGCAGTGGCAGGTCCAGGATTTGGTTTTTGGGGGGCTAAGAATTTTCATAATCCCATTGAATCTTCTTATTAATGGTAATACAGAAAAGGTTGTGAATTATCATACTCAAACCACTAAAAGGGGGGTCTGGGGGTCCTCCCCCAGAAAATGTTTAGAAATTTAAGTAAAAAACCCCATTTTTCAACTTGTGCCAACCTGAACCCTCTTCTAGAATTTTACCGACACTTGCTAATGGAGAACATTCATAAGTAATTTTAGGATTTATATTGCTGTTTTCTCAAAGGTTCCTGTGGTTTGAAGGTTTCCAAAAATATTAAGCACCTAACTTAATTTCACTTAAGCACCTATTTTTCTTCCAGGTTAAGTAACTTGAGAGTATGATGTTGATATTAAGAATAATTCAAAGCCCAATATTTATTCCAATCAGAGATATTTTTAATGCCTCTGAAAGCTTATTTCATGCATTTAAAATCGGAAATACCCTTTCAAAAGCTAACCAAGCGTATTTTCACGCTTTGAATTTTTGGTTCTTACGTATTATCCCGTCAACCATTCAGTGGCCGCCTAATTCAGCGGTATATATCAATAGAAAAGTCAATGGGATTTGATAATGTTTTTGATTAAGCAGCATGGTCGACGGTATAACCTTTTTAACAAAGATTTTCCTTAAAAAAAGTGCTTGACGCCCCATGGAAATCAAATATTAATACTTTTTTCTACTCATATTTGCAATATTAAATACATATTTCATTTAGAACGTTTAAGTAAAAAATTATTTTATTTATAATGTTTAATATTTTCTACTAATACTTAACAACATATGCTGTAATTGTTAAAAACCAAAATAGCATCCTCATTTTTTCTATTTCATTTTTTCCCATTAAAATAGAAAGCCTTTTTATAAAAAAAAATTGTATCTATATGCAGTTGATGCTATTTCCGTATTTCACTCCTCATAAATGAATTTTACCAGTGGCGAATCCAGTAGGGGGGGCTGTGGGGCTGCAGCCCCCCCCCCAGGAATAAGACCTTCAAGTTTTGGTAATAGCAATAAAGCCAAAAAAGAAATTTCAACACGTTGCGGATATTCGGTGGTGTTACCCAAAAGGTGTCAAAATGAATCGGAACCCTACTTTTAAGGGTGAAAATTCCAAAATTTTTCTGGGGGAAGACCCCCAAACCCCCTTTAAATTTTGGAATCTAATAAGTACGGTTTTTCCTTGACACTTTAGGGATTTACATGGAGTGATCCTCTTTGATGTAACCTTAAGTGTCTCAACATGTGTTAAAATGCCACTTTTAGGGGCAAAATTCAAAAAATTTTCTGGAATAGGAACCCCTAATCCCCCTAGAAATTTTCCAATTCATATATACTATAAACTTTTTTTTCCTTGAAAATTTTGCCGCTTACAATGAGTGGTGCTCTTTGGGTGGAATCTAAAAGGCTTCAAAATGAGCAAAAACACTATTTTGAGGGGCAAATTTTCAAAAATTTTCTAGGGGAGAACCCCCAGACCCCCCTTATACTTGGGGTTGACATTTTTAAACAATTTTGAAACTTAATGCACCAAAATTAAAACCTTACGAAGTCATCGCACCTAAAACTTAGTATTCCTAAGATTAGACCTCAGAAAAGATGTTGAGTAACCCCCTAAACAAAAATCTGGCTACGACACTGGCAACCCCCTCCCCCTTTCAGTTGCTTCCATTAATATTTGACACAGCCCATAATAGCAGTTAAGTTATTTGTGAAACTCAGCCCCCCAGACAAAAATCCTGGATTCGCCACTGAATTTTACGCCTCCTAAAAAAGTCAAGAAGTATTTTTACTCCTCCAAAAAAATCCCAAGAATAACACTGATTCCAATGGAAAAATTTATTTTACATTGAGAGATTGATTACAGTAGTTGTCATCAAGAAATGTCAGCCTTCTTCACTTTTGGTGAAGGATATGAAAGTGGTTCATCCAGTTCAGTGGTTCCCAACAGGTGGTCCGTGAGGGCATCGGAGGTGGTCCGTGAGATTTTCCAAACATTTCCAAAAAAGTGTTGAAATTTAAAAAAAAATAGTTCCTTATCAATCACACTTCCCATGAAGTAGTAAAAAACGATAGATGAAAACCCTTTGCAGGGTTAAAATATATCAACGAGCGGACATTTCCCCTCACCTGAACAATTATTGTCATTTGTAAAGTATCCTAGTCTTTAATGTCTTTTATAAAAGGTATATTTTTAATAATTTGATATAAAATATTGTCATGATAATTTTTCTATAAAGATTAAAAGATTATTTGATTTACAGTCCCATTAAGATAAGTATTTAAGAGTGTTTCCTGTACTATTCAGAACTTTCTTTCAGAACTGCTACTTTACACCCTCTGTGAGGAATGAGTGCATTGAAAAAAAGGTTAAATTTTTAAAGATAAAGGGATGGTCCGCACGAGGTTCAAATTTAAGTGAAGTGGTCCGCCGACATATTTGAGTTGGGAACCACTGATCCAGTTGGATTTCATCTAGTTTTCTCCATGTTTTTTAGAAGCACAAATTTCTCCACAGCTGCCTGAATTTCTGCAAATCTTGTTCAAATATAAGGAAGAATGAGGATATTTGACCCTTTTTTACAGTTCAATTTTTCGAACCTTTATGCAGCAAAAAGAAATATTGAGTTTGAATATTTCATATTTTTTCTCTAAAATAAGTGGGTAATTATTTTTATTTGGATCATTTTTCTAAGTATAAGAGTTATTTACATTTTTCTTTTCATTGTGGCTCAAGTATCATCACGAAGGGGATACATGAGGGATGCTTGAAACAACTCTAAATATGCCTACAAAAGCAAAATTTTATAATTTTTAAAGATAATGTAAAAATAACAAATTAACACCTATTAAATTTAAAATACTGTATCAGTTGTCAATTACTTATGATGATATTTTAACTTTGAAAAAGTAGTTAACTATAGCTAGAGAAGAGAAAATAATTTCAAAACTTAAAATTACAAGTCAATAGCCTTGTATAATAAAGTAAGTTACTTTTTTAGTTGAATAATTTTAGCACAAGGTTTGCTAATTATTCAAGTATCCCCACCAGCACTATTTTTGTGTAAAGGGGCTTACTAACAAAAACAAATGCATGTATATTTTTTTAACCAACTTATATTAAGAAGAAATATAAGAAAGAGACTTCTAAATATTCACTTCAGATGGTAAAAATCTACTAGTGGTAGCTACTTTTAAAATGGCACCGAGGTAGAAGATTTTTTTATCACATGTGAAAAACTATAAATTTTTTTCACATGTCACCGGTTTTAGAAAGAAAAATTATCATACAGTGGAGTAAATAGGGGTTGCTCAAGTATCCCCTACTCTGAACCCTTGGAAAATTGTAAGCTACATTGAGGTTCAGAGAGAAAGAAAACCACTTAGTACACAGTGCAACGGCACACCAAGCATGGTCAAAGCCCTATTAAGGTGTAATTCCTAGAAGAACGATTATCAACCTCTAATATCAATTCTAATAACTCTAAAATTCATCTTAACATATCACAAGTGTTCGTAGCAGAATATTAAAGTTAATTTAAGTGAAAATTAAATAACATCTACTGATACTAATTGTATTCTCCTTAAAGGTTTATTTGAGTAAAATACCAGTTTATTAAATGTTACAAAGATAATAAAAAATGTCCTTAAATCACATTAGTCTACACTCCTGCATTATAAGCAAGTCTTTCTCTGATCATAAGTCTCGAAGGATTTTTGCTTTTTAAATGAACGATACTATGGTTTCTTCAGAGCTTAAGAATTCTCGCTGTTGGTTTCATATTATAAAGCAGATAATTTTCAATTATTTCTATTTGTTTAGGAAATAGATGTATAAATTTCTTAGTAATTATTTATATTCTAAAAAAGATAATTTAAAGATCTTTAATTTAAAAGCTTTGAGGAAAAATGTTGCAACTTGAAGTGGGGACATTTTTACTATATTGTACAAGAGCTTGGTAGCAAGACTTCTAGATTGTTCTTAAAGTCTAATAAGTAATGATGTTTAATTTTTATTTTGGTAACCAATCTAAAAGTCTTGTCGACGAGATCCAGTATAGTAAAAATTCCTCCATGTGCAGTTGCATCATTATTCCTCTAGACGGCAATGTGTAATCCTGGTTTTCCATAGTTGATATAAATTAAGAGATAATAAGAATTTCATAATGAAGTATCCTGGGAATATGTTTCAGTTATAATTCTTTCTTTCTTATTGTTCTTTCACTGAAACTTACATGAATTACTTTTAGGATCAGGGGGATGACAATGAAGTAAGTCATGAAAGAGTTCAAAACAAATTTAAAATCAATGTTTAGAAAAAAATTAGTTTTGTAATGAAGAGAAATGAAAAAGGAACCTTTTGAATATTGAGTACTTAGTTTAAAAAGTTTAAATGCTTCATTATTTAAATTCCTCTTGTAAAATCCATCAGTAATGCAGCCACTTGGTTTGGTATGATTGATCTGAAGAGTTAATTAAAAGTAAAAAAATCAAGCTTTAATATTTGTTTGCATTTAAACAAAAATTTTTACCCTTAAAAACAAATTACTTACTCGGTTGTCACACGGCCCTCCCTACCTGTCATGTAAAATGTGATTCTGAGATTTATGAAGTTAGAACATCCAAATTTTTAGGGACTTATGATACTCCCATAACAGTTACATCCCTATGCTTGTAGTAATAATTAAGAAATGAACCCTTGCATTTTTTCCACTCAATTCAAAGCTTTAACTTACTGCTTCTTTAACAGTTTTAGCTACAAAATTGTTTCAGAAGTAGTTTCGTTTGTAGGTATAAATAGTTCACATTTCACTCATATTTTTACAAATACTACATTCCTGTACTTGTACAGGTGCTAAAATGGTAACATTCAGTGGTAATTACCATTGAAGGGTAATTCTACAGGATATTCCAAAGCCTAGAAAGAGGTATTGTGGTGTTAAAGCACAAATCGAGCCCTGGCTAAGAGTATTCATTGAAAATAAGTATGACGGTTTCTTGAAAAAAAAATGATAATGCAGGAAAACAATCAACTACAAATTAAACTATTTGCTTCTATTTTATGTTTCTGTAAAATGCCGCACCACCAACACTTGTAAAGACAAATTAGGGAGATTTTTAAAGACATTTGTTAAAAACATAGCATTCTACTAAAATTCAAGAATAAAATAAAAAATAGATATTTTTATTGTTAAATGAAATAGGAAAGGATAGGTTAATTACAATTTTTATTTCCATCTAATTCCTAAACCTTTAGGGTGTTTATAATAATTTGCACAATAGAAAAAGTTTGTACTTAATTTTAACAGAAAACCACCATGCTTATGAAGAAATCCCCAGTGATCCTCTAATAGTAGTTTTTAATTGCATTACATCTAGCTCAATGATAAATAAATAAATATTAAGACAAGTATTTTATTTAAAAAAAGGCCTAAAATGCATAAAGGCCTCCCCTTCTACCTTATTATTCAATAAAAATACTTGCAATATGTATGTAGCAGATTTAGCCCTTTTTTAAGACATAATTTAAAACTTACAGCACACATTCAAAATTTATTCAATTTTACATAAGGATTTTAAGTCTGAAGTATTTAATTTTTTAAAGAAAGTCAGGAGATATAAAATTTTTTGGGAGAACTGGAGATAACAGAAAAATTTAGGACACTACCTAAAAAAATCAAGAGAGTTGGCTACTATGCAAGGTACAAAGATAAAACATAGAAACAAATTTTTATTACTTTAAATATTTCAAAAATTACATAAGGCACAGGTAGTCAAAAACACATTTGGCCAAAGAGAATCTTGGAAGAAAATTCCTTATAAATACATAAGAACACCTTGATAAAGCTAAACTTAGCTTAAACCTTCTTTACAGAAAATATATACTATATAAAGTACATTTCAAACAATAAAAACCTTCAGAAGAACACTTAAAATATATACAAGTTCAATAATTTGGAAATCAAAGCGTTCCTCCCATATGAATACATTCAATTTTAATACACATAGAAAATCATTTTCATATAGGTATAAAGCTGGAAACATAAATTGGTTATTTGCACCAAACAAGAAAATAGAAAGAATCACTAAACTGTACATTAAAAACAGAGATGAAAGATATTTTGAAGAATACAAATATTTATAGTGGTTGTGCTGTATAATTATGGTATAAATACTGATTTTCAAGAGTCATGGGTTGCAAAAATTTAATGACAGTATATCGCTACCTTAGAGCAACAGTGAGACATCTCTAATGTTAACTCTATGGAAGATGTCCCACTGTTGCTCTGAGGTAGCGATATGTTTAAATGTCAAAGGACTTTAAGAAAAAAAAATAGGCATTGACTAGTCAAATTCACAACTTTCTAACATCAATCAAAATTTTCTTTGAAATATTTTGATTTCTGGAATAAAAAACGCTATATTTCAGGAATGTTGTTGAACTATATATACAATGATAGTTGAGGATCCATACTAATTCCATAACTTTATTACAACAAAGAATGGGTGTAGCAATATAATAGAATGCTGTATTCAAAAGTATGAAGTGGAATAACTATGCAATAAAAAATGGAAATCAGCTATTGAGGTATAGTTCAATGAAAATCCTCAAAACAATAATGTACATATTAAAATAAATCAAGAATACAACAAACCAGTTTCTTTATTTTAAATTTGAGAGCAGCAAGCAAGTAGTGGAACTGTTACAACTAACTTTGTAGCATAAGGTTTTAATGTAAAGAAATAAAAAAGTTGTAAGGTGTGTTTATGTAGATAATAACGTATAAGTAACGAGAGGGAAATATTACAATTTCAACATTAACATGTAGAAGAACAAGTAAATTTGGAAATTATGTGCACTAAGAACCACTGCTGAAAAGATTCCCCACACACTGTAATGTCTATTTGTCTTACTACAGGCTAAAATAAACATTGAAATATATTTATTTTAGAGAATGATCTGCATATCAATATAAATTCTAATATGCGAACAGCTGAACAAGGTCATTGATGTTGTACGCTTTTCTATATGTGAATAACTAAAATAAAGACGTCAAAAATTTAAAATGGGTTATGGTTATGAGAATTTCAATTCATGTATTGGTGGGTCTGCTGTTCAGCTTTAAAATCACTTTTGATAAATTATATAATATTCATTATATACTACACATGAACTTAAAAACATGCACAGACTGTTTGGGCTCACATTTTAAGCTCATCAAAACTTAAACACAAAGATAAAATTTGTAAACTTCTAAATTTTTGTTCAAAATTCTTAACTTTTACATACAAATCTTAACATCAACAGTTGGATTAATTTAAGAAATAGATAATGTTCTTTAAATTGCTGTATCAGCATTAAAACACTTTGAACGAAGAACATTTTAAATACCAAAGCATGTTAATTTAGAAAATTGTCACTGTAATATGATTTTGAAAGATATGAATTGAATCATGGTATTAAGGCATCTATATGAAGGCATATTTCAGGTACAAAGGCTACTTTAAACGCTTTTGAATTGGATGCTATAAAGAGGTTGTTTTTAGTTGCATTAAACTTTTATTTCTAGTTGAAATGAGGCTGGATAATGAACACATTTAACCACCAACCTTTGCTAAATGTTCACTACTTCAAAAAAAAAGCTAGTAGGTCAACAGTAATACTGACTTTGCATGGCACATAAGGATACTTCAAAACTATGTCTATTTATTTAAGCAAACCTAACTATTCCATCTTTCATTATTTCCATTTATGAATAGGAGTTAGAAAATCAAAATCTAAACATAAACTGTAATGACTAAAATAAGACACCCCGTTAGCACATGAGCTATAGTTTGTTGCACTTAACTCAATAATTACAGCTATTAATATGTATAAGAATCAAATAACCCCATACCCCTTCCATCCAGGAGACAAACAAAAAACCCTCCACACAATATTTATTTGTAGGTTGGATGTCTTGGAACGTAAGGATTTGCATATGGATTATAATTTGCTGCATAAGGAGAAATGGGTGGGGGTCCAAATGGGTTTTGGTTTTGATAATACGAAGCTGGTTGAAAAGGCATATTCATCCCTCCTCCATAAGGATGAGCAGGTGGATATGGAGCAGGTCTGGCTGGAACTGGAGTGTTATTCTGTCCCCCTGTTGGAGGTTGAGGGGCAGGTGGAGTTTTCCTGGGGCGTTCAGGTCGAACGGGGGCCGTTACATTGTTGCTACCGGTTTCATGGAGAATGTTAGAAAGCTTTTCAGCTTTAATCCTTCGGAGATGGGCTAACTTCTTGAGTTCCAAGTACTTGGACAAGAAATCTTCTACTTCCATTTGATTATGCAGAAACATTTCAACTGATGCCTACAAAAATCCGAAAAAAGTGTGAATGAAAGGCAATAAAAATCCAGGCGAAAATAATTTTAACAATATAGCTTCAACTTTTAATACCTTAAAATACTACTTTGTTCCTTAAGTTATTTGTTATTCTTGAAACTTTACTTTAAATATTTTTTATTATCAGCATAATCCTCACATCAGACCTTGTATCTTTTTTTATATTTGGCTTTTTGGAGCTCTCTAGCAAGCTAGTCTTAACAAGTGGTCAGTGTTATGACAATGTTCAAAGTGGTATAAACATAAATACCTTTGGAAAGGGATTATTAGAATTTCTTGGGATATGGGGTGAATTTAGTCCATTTTTATTATCAAATAAGGGGATTTTTTTTACTTTTCAGGGGGGAGACACAGTTCCCACTCAATTTTCGAAATAAATTCCCTGGATTTTCTAGGTCAAGAAGATTTTTCGGTGGAAAAACCTAGCAATTCACGGCATTTTTGGATATTTCTTGGTTTTTTTAAATCTATAATTTTCAACAAGTATATTTTTTCAACTTCTAAAGTTAAAATTGACACCAAAACATTAAATTTTTTTCATTTTCCAAGTATTTAGTATGATTTTGCAGGTTTTTGGTCAAAATGAGCAACTTTCCCAGACTTTTTAGGCAAAGTTAAAATTCCCTGACTTTTCCAGGTTCTCCAGGTATTACCTAATCTGTGAGAATCTTGGGGGAATATATTCTCAAAATCCCCCCTCTGGTTAGTTTGCTGTCTCTTATTGCCACACGCTCTCCCAGTATTGTGATATTAAAATCTACACAGGTACAAGTCCATATAAGGTTACTCATGTGTCACTACACTTACACAAAGTTTTTATTAAATATGCAAAAAAGCATAGAACTGTGGATTTGATAAAGTTAGCTGAGCACAAATATCCCAAAATAGAACTCCAGTTGAATCAAAACAGTTGGCACGTCTGTATTATATCTAACTTAACATTTCAGAGAAATTTAATTTGCTAGCATTGTTTTATTCAATTTTGGATTAAAAAGTCAGGTCAATATGAGGTTTTTTAAACAAAAAATTTCGGTTCTTATGTATTATACTGTCGACTGTTCAGCCGCCATCTAATTGAGTGGAACAGCAATAGAACAGTCAAAGGGATTTGAAAACATTTTTGAATTCGGTGCCATGGTCGACAGGATGATACAAATTATAAACTATTATAGTTTTTATTTTAAAATATTAAAATTGGTAGATGGTAAATATCTTTTGATACGTAAATCAAGTAAAGAATAAAATTTTTGTTTGAGAGTTCAGGAGAAACCAATGTTTGAGTTCATTATTAAATTAAAGAAAAAAATACCTCAGCTTCCTCTTCTTTTTCAGATGTTGCAGCTTGTAGTAAAGCTAATAGTGTATCATTGTTTGTTACAGTTTGCTTAGATTCTGTAAGAAAAAAACATTAAGAACACAATTAGAAATCTACCACATTTAACTGTACAGCTAACAAGTTATTTTATTTCTTAAAAATTTTATTTAATTAAAATGTTATTATTATTCATATTATAATTAAATATTATTATTTACGAGGTTTTTTACTTTGCATGAGAATTTATCACATACTTGATGAAATTGGAAACCTTATCATTATCAAAATGTTGTATGAGTTATAAAAGTACAATAATGAGGTTCAGCCAAAGAATGGAGTTCCAGGGAAACAATCTGCAGTAGATTATTTCCACTCTTTTGATCATCCCCATATTAGTCTTGTTAATTTTACTTAGAAACAATTCTGATTGGAAATTTGATAAAATTGTGCAGGCTTGTTTTTCAGGGATGAGATTGACAAAAAAGCAAAAATTCGGAAAAACTGTGAGAACGAAATTTTGTGAAAATTTCGAAAATTTTTGAAAATTTGATCCTAAAAATAAAGGTTTTAGCTTATTTTGGAACTTTATCCAAATTTTTTAAGTGAGGGATTTGCCTTTCTATATTCCTTTCGCGACGGGCGGCCCCTATCGAGCTGCTCCCACGGGCCGGGGGGCACATAAGATGAACATCAGTAAAAAATCGTAAAAATTAAAATTGTGGTCTAAAATACCTAATTTTTATCATATGATCAGCATAACATATTTAAAGTAAATGCTGAAAAAATTGTACTGCTATCCCACTATTTTCTTTGAAAATTTAAAAAAACAAATAATGCTTAAATATTAACAATTCCATATGCCCAAGACGAATAAAACTGAGGAAAATGTCGTAAAATGAGGAGATATTTATCAAAAGTAACTTATTCATGAAGATAAATAAAATTATTTAGTTTAGAACAAAACCTATTTATATCTTCTTTCACTTAAGACCCGCAAAGCGCGCAGCTAATCTTACCGCACGGAAATCGTTTAAGCATCTTAAATTCTGAATATATATTTAAAAAATTATCTATTTCCATCTCCATTTCAACTAGACACTTAAACACATACATGTTTTCTGTTTAAGCAGTAAATAATTCCATCCGAATGCAAGCGAAATCTTGAAGAAATAAATAGTAATAACTGTCATAATAAACACTCCAACTCTCCTTGAGATCCAATAAAAGAAAAAAAGGTGCTGGCTGAAACTCGGAAAACACATGCTAAAGTTTATATCAGCTAGGAAAAAGAAAAAAAGATCACTTCTCATTCACATTAATTAATCTGTTGATGCATTATGCATAAATCTTGCTATATTCCTAAAAAAACCCTCAGATATTAAAAATATTATCAACACGCCATCAAATTTTTCTCAAGCCAACTCCAGCTCCAGCAGTTCTTGATTCCTTTGTCTATCGCTCGAACATCAGTTCCATCCAAACGGACAACGATATCGTTGCGCGAGGTCATCATTGCTAATTAGGTTCTTAACTAATATTCTATCTTAATGTAACAATTAAAAAATTACGCGCCAACAGAAAGAATGTTCGCAACCTTTTGCTAAAGTTTAACCAGCTAATGGGTCACGCACGAGGATTTCCTAAAATATAAACACGTGAAACCGAATGAAAGGAAAGACCCTCAGCTATTGGTCGTTTGAGTTCAGGAATTTATTACCCTCTTATCTTACACTACACCAGGGGTCCAGGGTTTGAAAGGGGAGGGGGAAAGCAACTGGGCAAGGTCAACCGAAGAGCGATACGCGCTGTCCGGAACGATGGGGAACGGGCGCTGATAAGGGGAGGTAGAGTTCTAGTTTTTACGTTAGTTGAATTTTTCTTTGAAAAATTTTTTTGAGGATATAAAAAAATTAACATTTAGAAACGCTCAATTTTCAAAATGTAAGAAAAGTCTGAAAATTTCGGAAAAAGTCTGAAAATTCTCAGAAAAATCGGAAAATTCGGAAATTCCGAAAAAATTCGGAAGAATCTCATGCCTGCATTTTGGAAAATATTTGATTTTTAACTTTAAAACCTCATAAATCCAAAACAGGAAAAGATAATGAATTTTTATTCCAAATCTGTAAGTTTTTTTTTACTTTTGAACAAGTGTGCAAAGTTAAAAAAAGGGAGGAACAACCCAAGGTAAGAAGTTCCTAAAAATGGATTAGGGGAGACCATGGAGGGATGGGACACAGGGTGGCAAGGGACACCTGTTTGGCGATGTTTTTAAATTTAGCGGTATAGTCAACAACTTAATACGTATGCACCTAATTTTCAATTTATTCATGTTAAAGATACTATTTGATTTAAGTCGCATTTTTGCTTGTTCTTCATGTGCTTCGCAAAAATCATACTTAGTGTATTTAGTATTTTAGTTGGGCTTTGCACCTGGGTAAACATGGTGGCCGGGTTTTCAGCAGGCGCCAACTAGGCGCTGGCTGAAAACGGTCGCCAAAAGCGGACTTATTCTAAAACTGTGCCCGTACTTGTTGCTGTTCACTATTTTAGTTGCAAGCTCCTACAAGTTTCTGAATGAAACAGATAGTTTTACTATAGCAACAGTAACTAAGTGTTACACTTTTTAAAGTGAATTTTAAATCTCATTCTCGGTTGCTTTCTTAATGGTTTATATTGTTTTCTAAACTGAATAAAATATCCTTCATGAATAAATAGTTTAGTTAAGTCTTGAAGCCAGATTTCTTTTGTTAGAACCTATTTTTTAAAACTGTTGCTATTGGGGTGGGATGGGACATGCCCAATTCCTCTCAATACCTAAATATAAACTATTGCATTAATTGCATAACTGATTTTTCATTTAACTGCAATGTTTTTGCAATAAATCTTTAGAATGTGTAAAATACTTCCGTCTATGTGATTTTTAACAATATATTTGAAAATATAATCATAACTTTAAATAGAAAAAATGTCCCATGCTACTCCGGCTTCGGGAAGGGACATTTTTAGAGTTACTTTAATTTGTTTTTAAATCTTAAGTTTTGTTTGCTATCACACATAGGTTATATTTTTCTAACATGTTAAAATGTTTCAAGATGTTTTTCTGAAAGTCTCAAATTTATATACTAAGGAAAACCAAATTTTTAAAGAATTTCTTTTAAAAAATGTCCCATCCCTCCCTGGTCTCCCCTACTTGAATGGAATGACCCTTTTGGAGAACATTCAGGTATTACCTCTGCTTTCCCCCTGGCTTTTTGTGGGTTGCAGAATGTTAAAACTTCAATAGTGATGTGGCAAATGTCAATAAAAAAATAGGGGAGACCTTAAGAATTCTGAGTTTGAAAAATAAAGACCACCCTAATGGAACATGAAATTAAGTAAAGCCATAACATCACAGACCTATTTTTCTTTTCTTATCAATAAGACATTCTTTTAATTCCGATGCAATCCTGCGAGTTTCTTCCACTTGTTTTTGATGTTCCTCAAGAATGGGCTTTTTCGACAAGTTATATTCCGATATACTTTTATTGCTTGTAAGAAGCATTTCCCTTTCTGCTTCAATATCATGCACCTAAAATCATAGATTATATACTCAGGAACAGGGTTGGCCGGTTTAAACCATTTGGTTTAAACCATTGGTTTAAACCATGGTTTTTTTACCATGGTTTTTTTACCAAAAAAACCACTTGGTTTTTTTGGTTTTTTAGAAATTATAAAATATTTTCAGGATTTTTTAAAGAAAGTGTTATTAAGTATAATCTTTTGCACAAAATTAAAAGGCCAGATTTATAAAAAAATTGACATTTTAAGGTGATTAAAAATCAGAAATATTTTAATTTAATGGTTTTAATTATTGAATTCTCTCTAAACTTAACCTTAAATGCTTAAGTTAAACTTATTATATTTTGCAAGAGATAGTTCAATTATTAATTTCCTTTAAAATGAAGCATTATTTCAAAGAGTAACTAAACATACACAAAAGTTATCTGTTTTTCACTGATAAAATATGGCTTGGATTTTAATTAATTAATAAAACCAATTTGTCTTATTTGTCAGTCATAAAAACCAGTTGGTTTGTTTGTAAATTAATAAAAACCGTTGATTTCTTTAATGATAAAAACTAAAAACCAGTTGGTTTGTTTATAAACAGATAAAAACCAGTTGGGTTTTTTTACTAAATTAATAAAAACCGTTAATTTCCTTAATCGGATTAATTATCTCAATCATTTATCCAATTTCAATTAACATTAGTTGTTTACATTTCACTTTTACTTCTCATTTAAAAAATAAAATTTTCTCTTTCTAAAGAAATTTCTTAAGTTCATAAATTAATCCATAAATAATTAAGATAAATAAATAATTTGATTATTTCAACCATTAATCCAAGAAAAATTATCACTGATTTTTATTCACTACAATAAAATTAGATATTCAAATTTGAATATTTTAAAAATAAAAATAAAAATAATTTTTTAAAACAAATTAATTTAATTTTAATTAACTAATTAAATTAATTAATTGAAATATACAAATCATTTATCAATTATAAACAACCCTTGAAATAAATTTCTCATTTACAACTCAATTTCAAACATCAATGCTAAAATAACTTATTCTGATAAAAAAAATTCTAAAAAAACTTGGTTTAAACCAAAAAAACCTGGTTTAAACCAAAAAAAACCAAATAAACCCGGTTTTTTTGGTTTTTTTAAAAAAACCCGGTTTTTTGCCAACCCTGCTCAGGAACCAGTACAATAGAATACAATAACCAAAGCAATATAAAGAAAGAGGCCAACATAATAAAATATAACAAACCTGTTTGAGGTCATGAACAAGAGCTTTTAACTTTTCCTCATTGTTTAAGAGTTCTTTTAATTCTTCATCATTTAAGTGTTTTAATAGCCCTGTTAGATGGCTGTAATCCGGAGAAAACATGGAAACATTCATCATTCTTAAAATTTCACAATGTAAGTTTATTGCTGAAAAAAAAATTATGCAATTATGCAATGCATAATGGCAGAAGCCATTAATTAAATAAAAAATTATTAGAAAACCTTAGAAAAGTATAGCTATTTTAAACCCAGGTACTTCTCTAGAAAGCCGGCGCAAATCTCGCCAAGCAGATTTTTTGGCGACAGCCTTCCGAAACAGAAACAAACACACCATACTCATAAGAAACAGATAAGAAATGCTCGCGTTCTTGTCATTTTGCCAAAATACCTTTTATTTCTGCTCAAAAAGAGATCTGCTTACCTCATTGTTACAAAAAAAACCCATAATGTTAATGACAAGTTATTTAGAGAAAAACTATATACAAGTCTGTTTAAAAATGATATTAACAATATTAAAATATATTTCAACAAAACTTAAAATTTTAAAACTGGTAAGTATAGTTTAAAATATTTTGATTTGAGATTTTAATTTTTAAATAAAAAGTTTCATGGGAATGGCATTGTTGTTATTTTCTACAAGCAAAGGGTTACAAGCGCTGATATTCCGTTTGGCGCTGGTTGCATCATTTTTGGCGACTTTATCTCTTGCGCCGGGATTCCGGAGCAGTACCTAAACCCATTACAAACTGACTATTAAATAAAATAATTTTAGGCTATGCTTTACACGTCGGCCAAAAACCACGGATTCCCAGATAAGCCTTGGTACTGCGCATGCGTGCGGACTTTATTTTGCTGATTTCATAAATATATAATAAAATTACTGGGGTTTGAACCCAAGACCTAACGCATGCTAGGCAGACAGGTTACCACTGCTCCAACAGGGCCTGCTTCGGAATTATTACTACTTATTAACATCTCTCATTGGCTACAGAGGTTAAGAGGTGGAGCTACAGGATCTGGGACTCGTGGTTTTTAGGCGTTCGTATACATTACAACTTCTTGAGCACCCCTCTTTATGACCAATTTTTCAGTGTTGTATTTTTAGGTTTTTCAATGTAAACAAATTGAGTTTTCCCAAAATTGATGCTTTTATTAATTTTTAGTTTTTTAATTCATAAATTGTACTTCATTTGATTAAAAGTTCATACTACCCCCTTAAGATAAATCACTCCAAGGTTACAAAAATAAACTACTTTAAAAGATCTGTATAAACCTATGTATACTTCATAAAAGAGAAATTAGATTTTGGTATAGGTAAAGTAGACAAATTTTTCTTGTCCAATCGAACAGGACAACTATATTCAGCCGTTATCTGGTGTTATAGCATCTGGCATAACATTTAGATTAAGAAACCCTTTTTAGAGACTTGTTTTAGCACCAATTAAAATAATAAAAAAGACTATGCTACATCTTTTCAAAATTATCTTAGCTTAAATAACACATTCTAAATATTCTCAAAGTTAATTTCAACTTAAAAACACTAAAAGTATACTTAAAAATCAACAGTATCTTTATGTCAAAGCTTTTTACTATTTATTTTGCTCCATAAAAACAACAGTTCTTTACCAAAATTGAAGGCAAGGTAAATAATTGTCACAAACACACAAAATTATGAATGAATCACGATTGCAATAATTTGGGGAATTACACCATCTGATCCATTATCTTATCAATTTCTTCTACGATGTAAAAAAAACAAAACAAAGAATCTTAGTGTTTCCTAATGCTGCCACTCAGCTAAAATCTCAACTGAATTTCAGTGAATTGACTACCCAAATTCATAAAATTATGATTAGATCAAATTTTTAGGTAAATTATTACTGATACTTTCTGCTGTTTGTTTCACACGTTTCACATTTGACGTGAATTCTTAAAATGATCTAATGCTAATGAAATTGAATTGGTACTAATTGCTTATGATTGTTACTTTTTAGTTGGCAATACCATCATTGCTGTTTGTTTTGATGGCAAGTAATATCCGGAAATTACAAGAAAATAAAATTAATTGCTAAATTAATTTAATTTACAGTTCCCAACTTTCTTAGTTTAACCAAGATTTCGTAACATTTTCTTGAGTAATCTTTTTTTTCTGTAAGACCATCCTATTTTTAAATTCTTCCAAATTTCCAGTAGATATACTATTATTTTGCAAAGATTCGATGTTAAAAGCTTCATAAAAATGAAAAGTACTATGGGAAAATTCTGCATTGTCTTTGGATTGTTTTCTCTGATACATGCTGCGTATTCAGCAGCCCAACGTAAGTTGATGATTTTATTGCTTTTAAATTAAATCTAAAAAATGTTAGCATCATTATGTAGGTCTATTTCATTGTCTAATGTCTATAATATTTTATTTTATTAAGTGAAATTTGCAAAATTTTCAAATTTCTAATCATCTAAAGTAATTTTAGCTTTAATAAAAATTAAAGAATCCTATTTTATTCTTGTATTTTTCTAGATCGTTCATACCTACGCCTTATTGAACAAGGATTTCATTACTTGCCTTTAGATGTAAGTATTTTTCCTAAGAGATTTACTACAAGTCTTACTATCTATTTTCTTCAGAATAAATCAATGAGCAATTGACATTTTTTTATTCAATAGGTAGTAAATTTAAAAGATAAATATAGAGCAAAAATTATTTATAATTACTGTACTTAAATTTATTTTTTAATTCAATTTAAAAAGGATCAAAAAGACACCCATATCTTCCAAAATAAGTTTTAAAATACCTAACTAATGCCACTACTACGGAAAATTTATTAAATTATTTTGATGATGGATTCTAAGAGAACTACAGTAAAATCTCTCTCAAGCGACCTCTTTCCTTTCCTAGAAAATTGATTGTTAAAAGGGGTGGTTGTGTTACCTTAAAATCAGATAGGGATTGCTTTACACTGTGTTTTTAGCATTATCTTTGACTTTTTAAACATCTAATGGGTAGAGACATTCTTCAATGAGTTCTTCTCTAAAATCTGGGGTTAACTTAAGTTAATAGCTTTTTTTTGTACCAAATGGGGATCCATTCATTTGCCTGACACTCCAATTCCCTTTTTTACAGATAGTAACCCAAGCTATTCTTAGTTTATTAGTGACTATATGGGGTGTCACTGTTATATCAGGAGACTTTAAAGAAATTCGAGCAACTACTGAATTAGAGAACAAGTATGTATATTTTTGCTAAAATTATTACACTGGTGGTCAAGAGAAACTGCACATTTTATTTGATTGTTTGTCAACAGGTCAGCAATTTTTATTAAATTAAAAGATTTTTCACGTGGAATGGGCAACCAGATTTTTAGATTTAACCCTTTCAATACGGCAAGCATATCAGCCAAGTGCAATATTGGCGCTCGTTTGATCTCTTGGGGGGACAACTGAGATGAGATACCTATCCATTGGATCATGATGCGTTTGACGGCACAACTTGGCGTTTCATTCTGTTCCCTTGAAGTTTTTCAGTAACTGCGACATAATGTAGCTTTAGCCGTTACAAATATGCAATTTCTCTTAACTTTGGACACCAGTGTCTTTACATTAGTCAATTTAATGTAAGCCTTGTTAGTATTCATTACAAATGTTTCATTAAATAAAATATCTAACTCAGGGATTTCCAAAGAGGTCAATATCACCCACTTGGGGCGAATGAAGGTTTAGCAGCATAAATATAGAAAATGAAAATTTAGTGTAACAAACTTTAAGAAAAGTTTAAATTAATAAACATCAAAAGCCGTTGGCTTATAAAATTACTGTTCCTTAAAAATAGAATTGTGATAACTTATTTTTATAATTGTGCATTAAATCCTACTACTATTATAATTGTGAATGTTTGTCTGGATGTTTGTTACTCTTTCACGCAAAAACTACTGAATGGATTTTAATGAAATTCTACCATAATGTAGCTGATACATCAGAATAGGACATGGGCTATAATTTATAAAGAGAAAATCAGTCCTTTATTCTTTTCTTCCCGTTTTTCCTGCTTTTTTTCACTTATTTTTCCGTGTTTGAAAACCTGTTTTACCAGTCATACAACGAGTTAAAAATAAAACATTGTTTCAAATGAGACAGATCACTAGACTTTTTCATTTACTAGATCTTTTATTTTAGTTTTAAACACTGGTTTTAAATTTGTTAATTTGTTCACTAGACTTACTTACAGAGACTTTTTACTATGGTTTCAAATTGGTTATTTTATAAAGGCACCAAGATATTAAACATTATCAGGAACATCGGGATTGTAAAAAGTGACAAGAACACCGGGATTGGAAAATTAGCGAGAACATCGGGATGGAAAAATTACCGGGTTATAAAAATTACCGAGAACACTGGGATAGGAAATTTACCATAAAGACACCCAGAATACCGGAATATAAAAATTACCGAAAACACTGAGATAGGAAAATTACCGGGAACGCCGGGATTAGAAAAATTACCGTGACCACCGGGATAAGATTACCGGGAACACACTGGGATAGGAAAGAGGCGCCTGGGATACCGGGATGATTTGTAATATTGTTAATTTACAAAATTATAAATGTATTTTAAGAAATATTTAAAAAATTAATTTATTCACCCCACCCGTGCAAGGCCGGGTATAACAGCTAGTTTATATTATAATTTGCAAAATACTAACAGAATAATATGAATAAGGAAATAGTCATTTTGCATCCAAAGTTATCTAGATGTTTATTTAAACGTTCCAGATTCCGATCATTTGAGGGATTTTAAAAGGGTATCAAATGTCCAAAAATGAGTAAAAACCCAAGTTTTTATAGTTGAATTCAAAACTTTTCTGGGAAAGGATCCCTAAACCATCTCCTTTTTATTTTAAATGCAGTAACATTAACAAAAATTCAAATTAAAAATACATTGAGATTTAAACCATTGCTTTGAAAGTCTACTAAAAAGTATAAGTTTTATTGCTATAATCCAGTAATAGTAATTTAGTTTGTTCTAAGTTACAATTCAGGGACTAATGCAGGCCAATTTTGGTACCGTTTATCGCCACCTTCACCAAAAATGACTCACATAAATTTTAAAATTATTTTTAAATGATAGGTGAATTGCTTATGGTTAAATTAGTCTTTAAATTGCTATAAAACTGTAGAAATATGTAATTGAATGCTGTTTTCATTAATTTTATAGTTTCCATTTAAAATATTTATAAAAAAAAATTTCACATTAAATTAAAGAGATCTTACAATTTTTCACAAAAATTAAAATGCTGTGTAAGTATTTCACAAACATGGGGGTTAAGTTTTAAAATTAGTCCCTGCTATTTTTAACTTAAAATAAGATGGATTTTAAAATATATTTTGTATGCTTGGAAGGTATGTCTAAAAAACTATTGGGATGAAAAACTGTTAGCTACTGCCCTTCTGAAACTTCCAATGAAATCTCCTTCAGTAACTAATTAATACTTCTTTATAAAATATTAGGTGGATTTTTGATAGAGGGTCGATGGCTTATTCTAAATTTTCTCTGGAGGTTGATGCATAAAAAAGTTTGGGAAACCCTGTTCTAAATTATGTTTATAGTATAAAAGCATACTTAAAAATATTTTTGTATAAAATTTTAGTTTTTGATATGCACAAACATTTTCCCTTATTACAGATCTTTTGAAGTTATTGGGAACAGGCCATCCTTTTATACCTTCAGTCATCGGGGAAAAGTTCTGAGCTCTGTATATAGTCAAGGTCATCTTTGAGAAATTTATATCATTGTATACTGCTACCTACTATTAAATCATCTGTATACTCAGTTTTTTGTTTTGAAAACTCTTTGATGAAATTCAACGTTTATGATAATTTAGAGTTGTTTTCCAGACACTAAAATAAACTTCAGCTGAGTACTAAGTAAGGTACAACAGTGGAATCCATCTTAACTGGCCTAAATGGGATGTCAGTCAAAGCAGAGAATAAAAAATTATTTATTACATTTAAATGATGGAAATGAACTTAGTGGGAGATTAATGATTT
Source organism: Tetragnatha versicolor (assembly GCA_024610705.1). Classification (NCBI taxonomy): domain Eukaryota; kingdom Metazoa; phylum Arthropoda; class Arachnida; order Araneae; family Tetragnathidae; genus Tetragnatha; species Tetragnatha versicolor. Next base: position 10,780,668 of record JANDEH010000017.1, on the reverse strand, counting down.
ATAATAAATGTCAATTTATTACACTAGTTTTACTTAAAATTAGGTTGTTAAAAAAATTACCATCTTTTACTTATAAACACTCATAATTTGACAATTCTATGCAGAATTTTGTCATATTTTTAAAACTCAAAATATTTTTAATTTTCAGAACATGTAAGAATACAATGTTTAAACTTTTTGGTTGATGAGTAGTATTTATTATAAATTTATTAAACTTCCATGTAGTGGTGCAGTGGGAGTTAAAGGGATATCCATCCTGGAACTAAGAAAATCCCATATTTCCGTCTGATTTTTTTTCTGGCTATGCGTTTGATTTTAAAATAACTTTAAAATTTTCAACTGCCATTTTAACAAGTTAAGAAGAATGCAGATTTCTCATTCCAATTTTTGTAATAACAAAATTTTTTGATTAAAATGTAATTAAGGTGAGCAAAATGTTTTACATGTTTTAATTTCGGACACCTAGACTTAAAAAAGAAATGAAAGATAAGATGGTAAGAACCTTTAAAAGTATGTAACAAAAAGAACCCTTCACTGAAGGTAAAAATACACTGAATATAGACATGTGAAAAAAAATGTTTAATTAAGATGTTTGAAGCTGTGTGAAATATGTATTTAAATGCCAGGAAAATGTATATTATTATTTGAAAAACTTATTTGACTTTAAAAAACTTGACTTTATTGCTAAAGATGCTTAAACTTGTAAAATCTTGGTTATCATCTGTAAAACTTTGGTAATAAATCAGTGTATTAAATAAAAATGATTCTTTTAATAGTTCAAAAAGTGCATTTTGAATTAAATCTTCACTATTTCCCTTAACTATAGTCTACTGGTAAACATGTTTTGATAAGTTTCTTTAGCATAGAAACAATAGGACCTTATAATTAATGCTCTTCATTTTTAAATGGAACTTTATTCATTAAAAATTTTGCTACTTTATTAAGTCCTTGAAAAAGTTATTAGTACTAGTTATCTTTTATGTTAAACAGTTCAAATTTAAAAAAAAAACTAGCAGCTTTAGTTACTGAATAAATTTTACTGTAATAATTCTTAAATACCCATTTTAATTACAAATCTTAATAGTGACCAGGGTTGGCCGGTTTAAACCAAATGTTTTTTTTTACCAAAAAACCACTTGGTTTTTTTAGAAATTATAAAATATTTTCAGGATTTTTTTAAAGAAAGTGTTATAAAGTATAATCTTTTGCACGAAATCAAAATGTCAGATTTATCAAAATATTGACATTTTAAGGTGATTAAAAATCAGAAATCTTTTAATTTAATGGTTTTAATTATTGAATTCACTCTCTAAACTTAATCTTAAATGCTTAAGTTAAACTTATTATATGTTGCAAGAGATAGTTTATTTATTAATTTCCTTTAAAATGAAACATTATTTCAAAGAGTAACTAAAGATACACAAAAGTTATCCGTTTTTCACTAAAAAAAGATGGCTTGGATTTTAATTAATTGATAAAACCAATTTGTCTTATTTGTCAGTCATAAAAACCAGTTAGTTTTTTTACTTTATTAAAAAAACGTCGATTTCTTTAATGATAAAAACTAAAAACCAGTTGGTTTGTTTATAAACAGATAAAAACTAGTTGGTTTGTTTATAAACAGATAAAAACCAGTTGGTTTTTTTACTAAATTAAGAAAAACCATTGATTTCCTTAATCGGATTAATTATATCAATCATTTATCCAATTTTAATTAACATTAGTTGCTTACTAAAATGTTCTTTATTTTAAAAATGTTATTTTCTCTTTCTAAAGAAATTTTTTAAGTTTATAAATTAATCCATGTAATTAAGGTAATTAATTTGATTATTTTACCATTTAATAATTATTTAAAACAAACAACGAAAATAATTGCACATATTTAAACATTATACACCACTGACGAAGGGGATCCAAAGAATCCCCGAAACACCGTATGGCTTTTAATAAATTTGTTTTAAATATGTGCAATTATTTTCGTTGTTTGTTTTAAATATTACGGTATTGCACAGTTTGTGGCGTTTTCCTCATTTAATAATTAATCAAATTAATTATCTCAATCAATTATCCAATTTCAATTAACATTAGTTGTTTACATTTCACTTTTACTACTTATTTAAAAAATAAAATTTTCGCTTTCTAAAGAAATTTCTTAAGTTCATAAATTAATCCATATATAACTAAGATAAATAATTTAATTATTTCAACCATTTATCCAAGATAAATTAACACCGATTTTTATTCACTACAATAATATTAGATTTTCAAATTGGAATATTTTAAAAACAAATTAATTTAATTTTAATTAGCTAATTAAATTAATTGATTGAAATTTACAAATCATTTATCAATTATAAACAACCCCTGAAATAAATGTCTCATTTACAACTCAATTTCAAACATCACTGCTAAAATAACTTATTCTGAAAAATAAATTCTAAAAAAACTTGGTTTAAACCAGGGGTTCCCAAACTTTTTTGGCCCGTGGACCCCCTGACGACATTTTTTGTACCCCGTGGACCCCCTGTCTAAGAGACCGTTTAAAAAGTTGCTAAAAATATTATGTTTTTGATATAAATTTCTAAACCACGCATAAATTTTGTAATTTTAAGTGTTTTTTCCTGCATTGATAATCATTTCATTTCACACTTTCAAATATTTAAACAAAACTTTTTAATTTTTGCCTTTACACGATATTTTTAATGAAATTACTATTAAAATCAAACATATAAAAAGTTTGAAGTAAAAACAAATCTAAACTTTTAATATCATTACATTTCAAGACAAAATCTTTTAATTTTAGCAATAAGTTTTGGTTGCAAGTTTGACAAAGTTAATGGCTTATGATAGTGAGTTTTTCATTTGCCAAATCATAAAAGTTCAGAAATAACTACAATTTATATATGGCATGTTAACAAACAATATTTAATTGCGTTCAACTATTGAAAAGAAATCAAATTGCCATTGATATGGTTACACAACATTTTTAATGAAATTATTAAAATCAAACATCTAAAAAGTTTGAAACTAAAAACAAATCTAAACTTTTAATATCATTACATTTCAAGGCACAAAAACTTTTAGCTTTAACAATAAAACTTTTGGTCACAAACTTGACAAAGTTAATGGTTTATGAGTGAGTTATTCATTCATCCAATCATAAAATTTCGGAAACAATCACAATTATATGGCATGTAAACAAACAACAAACAATATTTAATTAGGTTCAACTATGAAAAGAAGTCAAATTATACATTACGGAAATTGAGTTTTAATTTATAAAATTGAATTATGCGCGCCTGGTCGGTGGATCTTCACCGCGAAAAGAGAGAAATGATTCCCTTCTAGCGTTGCGAGGACTCGGTGATAACAAACTTTTCATATTATATGTACTAAAATTTGGTTTTAAAAAAGACAAAATTTTTGAAACTTATCAAAGTTTTCCATTTTAATGAAATTTTTCCCGTGAACCTCTGAAAGTTGCTGTGGACCCCCAATTTTCATTTTCATGCCCGTGGACCCCCTAGAAGTCGCTGTGGACCACTGGGGGTCCATATGGACCACTTTGGGAACCGCTGGTTTAAACCAAAAAAACCCGGTTATTTTGGGTTTTTTTAAAAAAAACCCGGTTTTTTGCCAACCCTGATAGTGACCTTTTCAAATGACACTATAATTATAAATCACATGAAAAATAATTTAAGTGATAACTTCTGGTTAGATAATTTTTTTTCAAAGCAAGCATACTTCATTATAGAGAATTTTCCCTCCCATGACTCGGACCTAGCAACAGATTGTTTTACCTACGGCAGTTAACAGTTAAAAGAAAATAACTGGTCATGGAATGCTTCTATTGGAGCATTTGCAATCACATAACAGCAACAGATACTGCTGCACCTAGCAATGGCTTTAGCAACAGACTGTTTGACCTACAGCAAGGAAGAAAATAAATGGTTGTGACGTCACCTGAAAACACTCTATTGTTTGAACATGACACTGAAAGAAAATAGAGGGAAAGTTATATTAATTAATAAATACAAATATTTCTCAAACATAGCACATAAAAAACATCTTTGAAATTATTTTTATTAAGAAATATTGCTTACAAATTATATGTAACAAAAATATACATGTATAACCAAGTATGATAGATTAAGCAGGAAACCATAAGTAAACTTCATCATCCTTAATACCATGTGCTTCTAACTCAGCTAACACATTATCAAAATAATTTGGATCAGGGAAACCATGCCCTCTTTTGTTAAAACCAAATTCTGTTTTGTGATGAATTTCATTCCATGTAACAGTATCTTCTTCACCAGTAGTAGACGACCTCCCTATAGTAAAAATAAGTCTACGATTCCAAGCTTTGACGAGCAGGCGTAGAACCTAAAGATTAAAAATAAAGCTCTAACATAGATAAATATGACGTATTTTGGCAAGTTTTATGGAGTTAAAAGTTTACACTTTCAAAGCAAATTCTTTTGAGAGGTAAGCTAATTAAAGCAAGCCTCAAAACAAGTGCTTTTAAAAATAAATTTTTATATAGAACCACAATATGTAACACCATAGTATTCTTTAATACTGTAGTCTTCAAAGTATAAGCAGGGTTGGCTGGATTGGGCCCAATTGGATTGGACCCAATGGGTTTTTTCAAAAAAACCCATGTGAAAAAACCCACATTTTGGACCCATTTTTGGGTTTTTTAAAGAAAAATCAAGATTTTGGCAGTTCCTTCAAGATTTAATGTGTTTTTTTTCAAATTAAGGATATTTTTAAAATTCTAATGTTTTTTTTCGAAATTTAAACTAGATTTTAAAAATTAAATGGTGTTTTTTTCAATTTCAGGGAGTTTTTTTAAAGTTAATTAGAGGTTCTTTCATTATTCAGTGGGTTTTTTCATTATTGAATGTGGTTTTTTCAAAATTTAGGACGTTAAAAGTTCAAACTAGATAAAAAAAATAAAGATTTTTTAAATTTCAGTGGGTTTTTTCAAAGTTGAATAGACTTCTTTCAATATTGAATGGGTTTTTTTTCGAAGTTTAGGATATTTTTTAAAAATTTTAGTGGGTTTTTCAAAATTTAAACCAGGTTTCAGTAAATAAGGGGTGTTTTTACAATTTCTGTGGGTTTTTTCAAAGTATAAAAACTTTGAAAAAACCCACTTTACTGTGGAAAAACTGACATTATTTTGACAGAACACATTTAACATAGAAAGAACTCACTAAAATTTGAAAAACCCACTTACTTTCTAGGAGAAAACCACTTAATTTTGAAAAAACCCACACTTTTTCCGAAAAAACACAGTTTTATGTGGGTTTTTTCAGGGTTTTATTGAAAAAACCCGAAAAAACCCAACCCACTTGGGTTTTTTTCAAAAACACCCGGGTTTTTGCCAACCCTGAGTATAAGCCAAGAATATCTGGAAAATTTCCAATGCTTTAGAGGGGGCAAGAGTTTTAAATTTCACATAAAACCACTTTTCCAATTTTGGAATGCAAAAAGTTTAATGAATCCTTGAATGCCAGTGTCTGAAGCAGATTTTCTGACATCTTTTTCGGAACACAACAGCAGCTGATAAATGGGAGAGGAGATGATAGCATGGGCAGATTTAAGGGGGTGCAAAGCCCCCCAACTTTTTGAGAAAATTCCATTTTTATAGGGGAAAAGTATGTTTCCAAAGCCATCAAGGTCAACTTGCCCCTCCCCCTGGAAAACGTGTCTGAACCTACGAACCTGGTTCGGGGGAAGCCCCTGCCAGCTCCATAGGAGCAATACATAAGGTTTGGGAAAATTTTATAAGGTTCGGGGGAAGGTTACAACTTTTTCCAGGTCCGCCCCCAGGGTTTCACCACCTAAATCCGCCCATGGATGAGAGCTATACTAGTTAAAGTAAATGATCATAACAAGCTTTCCTCTAAGAATGCTTTTTTTACTCTGTGTTGACAATAAATGGATTAAACCGAGTTAGTGACTCATGCTGATGGGATAATTTTTACATCAGCTCATAAACAAGTTTTTAATTTATGGTATCTTTTGAAAGAAATACACCTTTGGCTAAAAATAGTGTTTTTACATTCAAAAATGAAAACAAGGGGACTCTGCGCTATGCTTACCAATAAGATAGTATAGTGTTGTTTTTAACAATGTTTTCCTAGTAATAGCAATCAATAAAAATCTAATGACTGCTAAATTTTAACAATTTTTTTTAAAGCTTTTCCCCTCAGTTGCATCAAATGGAAGTTTTGAGGTTTGCTTAATACTTATTTTAGTAAAGATTGAAAAACTAATAGTAAAATATACCTTTCTTCCCATCTCATTGTCAGGTAGAAAGCAATGACGAGGAAAGCCCCTAGAACTATACCTTTTCCCAGGGTTAGGATGCTCTGGCCCCTAGAAAGTTGTTAATATGTTTCATTTCGTTAAAATAGCTAACTGAAAAATACAGTTCACTCAAATTAATTCAAAATAGATATCTTATAATACCTGAATTCCTGAAGGAATGTCATAAATAATACGAATAGTATCACATTCATAAAAGCCAGGAAGAGAATAAGGCAGAACATGATAAATCATCTTTCCTGGAGGTTGTATTCCACACTTTTCACCATGAATTTTCTTACAAAGAGGACACTGAAGACAATTATCCTAAAAATAACAGGTGAATTAGATTAGTTTTCTTTGACTATAGTTATAATCAATGACTAGTCAAACAACATTTTTCACATTTAGACCAAACCACAATACTCAAATGTCAAAAGAAAATTAACACAACTTTAACTTTAAAAACTGACATGAGTTATCCTCTAATAATAAAAACATATTTTTAAAATAGATATGTACAAACCTTTGGTCCACTGCTGTACATGGCAATTAAGCATGATTTGTGAAATATATGCGAGCATAGTTTTAGCTGTAAAAGAGTTCCATCATCATCATACGATGAGCCATTCCGGAGGGACTCGTAGCAAATAATACAAACCTACAAAATAAAAATAATTATTCAAAACTACTTAACACATTCTCAACAATTTTATTAGCTGTTATCTACACATTATACATACTTGGTCTTCATCTGAATTGATTAGAGAATCTTTTTCAAAACTGTTAGCATGTTCATCAAAAACTGACCTTAAGTCTGTTTCCGGTACTGCTACTTTACGCATCTCTGAAAGAATGATTTCAAATTTTAGAAGTTAATTTATACAATAAACATTCTTTCTGAGGATATAAAAGATATACTACAAGTCTATATATATTCTACTACAAGTCTACTATAGGAGGGAAAGAAATCTAACATGCCCGTTTTCCCTACATTAGGGTAGACAGAGTTCAAATATGTAACAACTTTGAATTTTCTTTGAACTAGGATTTTGTGCCATATAAACTGAGCTATGAAGGTATGTAAAAATGGAAGGTTGATAGTACTGCGTGTACAAAGGGGAATTTAAAAAGAGAAGGGATATATAAATTAGAACTTACTTTTCTTCTTTCGGTTTGGCTTTTTGCTGGATGCAGGTAAAGGGTCAATACCAGGTACAGGTTTTATGTGAGACTGGTGAGTGTGAGGAGGCTTTGAACCATACCAAGGGGAACCATTCACCAAAGCAACTGCACAAAGGGAAACTCTTAAGCACATTTCTTACTATTTGAGTCATAATTTCACTAAATATTTCAAATTGTGATACATACCCATTTCATTAGTGTTGGATGGAATAGTTCTATGAAAAAATAACACAGTTACAAATATGCATAAAATCATAAGGATACATTTTTTGTAAGTACTTTATCATTTACTTCCAGGCTTTTCAATGTGGTTTAATTGAGAAACCTTAATATATTATTGATGTGACAATGTTCTTTTTTGATACAATAGAAATAAAAGACCAAATGCATTTTTTTGTTGAATTGGTGAGAGAACATGGAATTAACTAAAGGGTTAAGGTAAGGTAAAAAAATCCCCTTCATTAGAAAATTAAGAATAAATAAAACTATTTTAGCAAAATGCTAAAATTCTAATTACTAATTCAATCACAATTAGTTTTTTTAACAGCTTTGTTTTAGGACAGGTATATAAAATTATAACTTTCATAACCCTTAACTTTCAATCTTCAGATTAGGCACACATCAGATTAAAAGCTTTGAACATAAGCAAAATAAAAGGGGTGTATAGAGTACATTAAATTTAGTACCAGAAAGTGCAAAGTTGGTGGGTCTCTGCAATTTTTGAAAAAGTAGAAACTATTTTTGCAGTATTTAAAGATTTTCTGGTGCATTTTGCAAAAACATCAATCACTATTATCTGATTAGTTCCCTAAATTTGTATCCTATCAAGAGCTAAAAAGTATTTTGGACTCAATTACCACTGTTCTCACACCAGTAGAGAGTCTGAAAAAGGCCACATTTTTTTAAAATTTGTTATTTTAAAATGTACAAAACATTATCATAATGTATTTTTGTTCTTATATAGAGTGGCACAACATATTATTACAGAACAATTTCACTTTTTATGATCAGTTACTTAAATCTGGTCTTTCATGTCTTTGGCAGGACAAAAATGCACAATACTACTGAGTTTTAAAACCATCAACCACCTTGCATAAACTATTGCTGATAAGAAACTTAAGCCACTGTAATCAAAGTAGCAGGAGTGCAGAAAATGTTTCAGGGTCCAAAATTTCCCCAGAAAACATTTTTTTCTCCAAAATTTCCCCCAAAATGAGATTTCATTTAAAAGAAGTAGAGTTTTTTCAATTATTAAACTTCTTTCAGATTCAATAGCTTTCACATAACCCATAGGTTTAAATTTCAATGATCTTTAGACTCTTCTTTTTAGTCTTTCTTCCACACTCTTAATCTTAGCTCAGCCTCATTTCTCAAATGTGAAAAATTGTCTATTTTTCTCAAATTTAAGCTAAATGTAAACTTTTCCATAATTAAGTCAACTTTTTAGAAAAGAACATCGATGTGATTAAACATGAACGTAATTTATAGTAAAAACTACCCATCCTACCACGTTGCTCTTTCTGCATACCAATAGAAAGCAAGAAAAGCCAACTTTCAGATGTTCACCTAGAAAACTAAGTAAGATTTTTAGCGCAGAGCATACTTGTATAAAATGAAAACCTTTCTGCAAACTTAAATTTTTCCAAAAAATTTTCTGCAAGAATTTACACATTTTTAAATCCCTCTCTCTCTCAAAAAAACACATTATTACTGAAATACCCAAATTGGGACTGTAATCATTTTTATCTGTGCTTACATTGATACTAATTTTTCATACTAGTGATTTTAAAACTTCTAAATAATTTACATCATTGTATTTTTTATCATAATTGGAGATTCCTAATAACTGCTCTATCTAAAAATGAAAGATGTAAAATCTTTGATAAATCGGCAGGATTGAAAAATTTAATTAACTAGTTAATATACCTGGCCTTGCATGGGTTGAGTTATGGCTTTAGAATTTCTTTTTTAAATTTTTCAATATATTTTATACCTTATTTTACCAGGTAAAATATATTAAAATCCATCCAATTCTGCAGAAAAATTTCTAAAAAGAATTTTTTTAGTAGTTTTATTGCAGAAAAAATTCTAAAAAAATTGTTTTCATATTTTTCTGCAGAAAAATTTCTAAAAAAAAATTTTCTTTGTAGTTTTTCTGCAGAGGGCAAAATTTTCTGCGAGCGTATATTATACAAGTATGGCGCAGAGATCTGCAGTTTTCCCACTCAATATCTGTAACTCCGCAATTTTCACCCAATTCCCGTTGAAAATGGAGGTTATATGATGCAGGCAATACCCAAAATATTTGTTTATCAGCTAATTATGATTGGATTTTTTTAGTTTTTCATTCTATCTTGGGCAAAATTTCCCCAGAGTTCCTTGAATTTCTCCTGAACCTCGTTCGGGCGTTCAGACATATTCTGCACCCCTGCAAAGTAGTAGCTACTTTTTTTTTGGCAAATGTTGGTACAGGGGAAAGAGGTGGTAGCTTTTATATACATTGTGAAATGCAACAGATCAAGGAATAAAATCTTTCAGAAAATAGAAACAAAAGGTCTTTAAAAAATATAAATCAGTAATAATTTGGAAAAAAATCTACTAATCCATTCAATTTCTTAACACAATTAAGACTCCTTATTTTTTAAGGAAACAGAAATAACACATACAAAGAAATTCAAATTTATTTTAACCTGTCCAGATTTTTTTTCCAAGGGTCCTGTTTTTGTATAAATTACTCATAGTTCTGTGAATTTTAAGTTAGCATTATAATAAATTGTTTTTTTTATCATCCAGGATCCTGTTTTAGTGAATATAGGGTCCCTTATTTGTAGTTTTGTGAAAAATAGTGTGTCTGTTTAAAGGTTAAAATACTTTGTGAAGGGTCTGTTTAGGTAAAATATTTTGGGAAGGATTCGTTATCACAATGAGAGATTTTGTGAAGGGTCCAAAAACGAACCCAAATTTCTTCTAAACAGACCCCTGCTTATAATAACTTATTTGAAGTTAACCAATAACTCAATCTGTCCCCTGTATCTTCAAGAAATATGTATATAGAAATCGACAAAAAACATAAATAGGAAGTTTAAAAAAATAGTAGAATGCTTATAATACAAGGAAATATTCCCAAGTGATACTGATAGAAATTACAAGGAAATTTTATAGGTGATTGTAGATGACTAAAATAGGGGATAAAATTAGTATTAGTACACTCAAAAGTTGAGCTGCTAGTAAGCAGTTAATTTTTACACTAGTTACATGTTTTGAGTCATTCATTAACGAACTCCATTCATGAGGAGTATGACTTGGGAACACTTGCTTCCTTTTAAGTTAAATCTCAGTATACAGGCAGTGTCACAATTCTTTGGTACTTAATTTTTAATATATCGCCACTTATGAAGAAATGTGAGCTAAACTACTTGTTAAAATCAAGAATTCCTATTATGACAGAGAGAGAATAGCGAGAAATGCAGCCCATCCCACCAACTCTAACAATCGCATAAAGCTATTTAGGACACAGAATAATACTCCAAGTTAAGACCATAGCTGATTTGAGATTTCCAATCCAAATAATTTAACTACTTTTAAAATTTTCTGCTCAACTTTTAATCACAAGGTAAAAGAGGACAGGGGAGCTTAGTTGGATTATGTGCTCCCAACTACACTAGCACTGCACTGTACCAAGTACACCTAGGTGAACAATGAGATAACTATATCAAACTTAATCCAATCGAATTTAGCACAACCTAATGCCGTCATAGCTGATTTGACTTTCTTTATTTAAATAAATCAAGGAAGGTGGGTAATTTTCTAGGAAGTAGTACCTTTTTTGCAACATTCTCTCCCTCTTTGGCAAGGGAAAATCAATGAAATAAACTTGATCTCACTTTTTAATAAGCTAGACCAGTGGTGCCCAACCTACGGCCCGCGGACTCGTTAAATCTTAAAAACAAAACCCACTTTCAGAAATCTTCCAAGAAAACCACGACATCGTGCGAGACATAATGGCACTTCCATCTAAAAAAAGATGATAAAAAAGGAATTCTTCAACATCCGGTAATAATTTTTGTTACTTCTCTGTTTTGGTTTTTCTAGATACGGGGAATTTGCCATGGGATAAATATTTTTCAGTATCAGTTAGCCATCTAAATTCAGTTTATAAGGATCTTTTTAGAACCAAACTTCGAAAAGATGTCCGATCGTAAAAAGTTGAAGATTCACTGGAAATGCCGAAACTTTCAAGATAAGTAGACAGATTCATATTTCTTCATTCAGCGAGAAAATAAACCGTATTTAAGGAGACTGTGGCAGTGTTTAAAGAACACAATATCAAGAGACATTACGAAACGAAAGAGATAATCATCTTAATTCAAGTTTAAGGATAAGTGTTACAAATTTTGGAGCCGAATTTACAAGAACTACGGGCTGTTCAAATATTACGTAAGCACCTAAGGGGGGAGGGGGTTTGCTCTTTGCTTATTTTTCCTGACGAGGGGGATACGAGTGATGCTTACGTAAGATACTGTATTTTCGAAAATATCTTGTTTCTTGCATAAATAATTTCAAAACTCAACCAAAAATAAATTTAACAAAAAATTGAATTAGGAAATTTGACGCAAGCACTTTTTTCTGGGGATGGACCCCACACATTTTGAAATTTTAACTCCGAAAAGTAGTGTTTCGACTCCTTTTTGAACCCTTAGGGTTATACCCAAAAAGGACAGCTCCTTGAATAAGGCACCTAATTTTCAAGGAGAAAAAAAGCAGTGCTTACTAAAAGGGATGTCAAAATTTCAGGGGGGGGGGTCCGGCAGTTTCGTACGTAATTATGGTGGGGGGGGTTTGAGGTTTGCTTATCTTTGCTGACAAGGGGGAGAGGGGGTTAAAAATGATCAAAAAAGTGCTTACGTAATATTTGAACGGCCCCCTAGTACCCTCCAAACAGATGCAAACTTCTCATTGAAAACGGGTTTGTAATTTTTCTTCATGTTTAGAAAAATCCTTAAAAGTGTTTTTTATGTGGCCTACGAGATAAATCTTCAAAAGCAAATTGGCCCTCGGGAAAAAAAAGGTTGGGTATCACTGAGCTAGACCAAAGAGTCGTAGCTGATTTACAATTTTTAATATGAATCAAGAAAGTTTAACTTTGAAAAACCCTTTTTGGCAATGACACATGTCGCAATACAAGTGACAAGACTTTTGAAGTAGAACCTTGCCTTTTGGAAAATGTTTATCACATGTTGCTTCTTAGGCGGCGATATGCACTATGACATTGTACAAGGCATTTGGGAATCACTAAAATGTGTCAATTATAATACACCTTTTTAAAATAAGAATTTATAGATTATTAAATATATTATTATAGTTTAAAAAAATGGTGCCCTAATAACTTGTTTCTGTATCTATTATATCAAGGTATTCCTAAAAATATTTGTCATTGGCATATTAATGACATTAAAAAAGCTAAGTTTAACCCTTTCGCACCGGCTGGGACATATGCTGTCCCTCGGTGGAAATTTTTTGAAATTACGACTGAGGCAACATTATGTTCCAGTTGCTGAAAAACTTCCAAGGAACAGAATAAAATGCTCCTTTGTGCCCCCAAACACATCATGATCTAATGGATATCTCATTGCAGTTGCCCCCCAGGAGCTCAAACAAGTGCAAAAATTGCACTTTTCTGACTCCCTTGCTGTATTGAAAGGGTTAAATCTCATGACTCACCAATGAGTAGTGACCCTGAGTCATTGTGAGTGTATGATGGGTGAAAGCAAGAAATTTTGCCAGAATGGAACTGGTGGCTTAAATCTTATTAAAAATTATGAGTGTATATCAAAATAGGTCAGTGATTGCAAATGGTATGAATAGTTAAGTACCAAAAAATCCTCAAAGATTGTAATTGAGGTGCTTACAGCAACAATGAACTCTATTAGCTAATAACTCAGTGTTGCTGCAAGCCTATAAACTATTTCATTCAGTAAAAGTTAAAACTTAAAATACAATAACAATAACAAATAGAATGCTTTTCAAAGACAACATGATATTAGTTTAAAAAGAAGTTGGATGAAATTGGTTTCATAAAAAACACGTCAAATCTATCATTTTTGTGCAATTTTCAGAGCAGAGAATTGTCATTTCAATAATGTCATAGGAAAATAACCGCAATAAAATATATAATGAACATTACCCATGGGTGCCACTCTTCCGTTCTGGGGACGGAATTCCGTCTTTTTAAAAGTTCTGTGAACGGAATTCCGTCTTGGGTATATTGAAACCCAAAGTAAGCTGATCAATTGGCAGCTATTTGTACTAAATTTCAGTACTTATATTGCTCATTTTGTTCACAAATAAGCCAGTTTTACTCAGATACAGCTTTAGCTTAAAATTTAACAAACTATTTCATTGTTCATATGTATATGATAATTTTTTAGTTTTTCTTCAATTCGAAAAAAAACTTGGGGAAAATTATAGTTTTAAGTTCAGTCTTGCAATTTTTGGAGAGTGGCACCCGTGCCATTACCAATTGGTTGTGATCAAAATAAATATCCAGCAAAACCTTGGTTTTTCATTCAACCATAACCTCTCCTATGATATTTTAGCTTTATAATAAGTTAATCCAAAGAAATAATAAGTAAATCCAACATTAATATTTCACCAAAACCCTAGACATTTTCACTACAAAAGTAGATAAAATTAAACCATTTTTTCAAACATAAAACCCATTAACCATAATTTTAAAAAAATACACAAGTACTCACGAGGATGAGTTTTTACTTGGTGTTGGAGGATCATCAGAATTTTTTCCATCAATATCGATGTTCATGTCCACATTATTATCTTGATCTACAGTACCAGAGCCATCATTTAGGTTGCAGGTATAAGTTCTTTTCACATTTTCTATGTATTTATTTGCTTGTTGCTCTAGATCAGTAGTACCAGGCACTTCTTTAGCAAGATCTGAAAAATCAATCTTACTTTGTTTAGGTGTAGGAACAGTAGGTGTTTGATCAATTGCTGGAGGACATGTAGGGGCAAAAGTTTGGTTTGTTAGGTCCAATGGGTTTTTCGTCACTGGATATGGAGAAGAAGTTTGTTTCCTTTGAATTTTTCGTTTGCGTTTGTTCTGCTTGTTAATTTGAAGCATCTTCTTAAAGTCTATTTCGTAATGATATCCACGGAATGCTTTGTTAAGAGTAATGGAATTTAAACCCTGAAAAAAAGAAATAAGTTAATCATCCTAAACACAAAAAAAGAATGGTAATCAATAGAGGATAACAAATTACAAATAAAGTAACAGAGCATATTTTTAAAAATTGTAAAGATTTTTAAATATTTAGGTTCAAGGTTGGCAAGTTTTTATTTCAGCTGAGAAAAAGCATCACTTTTAAGGATTCTTAAGTAAAGAACCCTAACTGCTACATAAAATAACACTTATAAGATGGTTCATTGAAATTAACAAGGTTGAAATTCACCCTAGACCAGCGGTCCTTAAACTTTCTATCGTAACGGACCCCTTTATGTAGCAGCTAGACATTGCAGACGCCCCAACATTTTATACACCAAAAGCCATAACCAGAGTTTTGTTTTGAGTTTTAGATTAATTAAATTAGTATATAAATTCCTTGTTAGAATTTTTTGAATATAAATTTTTATGTTAGATTTGCATTTTGATAAACTAAATGTAAAAAATAGTTTATAAAATAGAGCTTTAAGAACAAAAAGGTATCTGGGGGTCATCCTCAGAAAAGTTTTAGAGAAATTTGTTCCTAAAAACACACAGGATTTTAACTTGGTTTTGATACACTTCATCCGAATTTCAGACTATATTCTTAGGTAGGATTTCAATTTTGATGAACTTGTTTTTAATATTAAAAGACCAAGTACTAAAGGGGGTTTGGGGGTCCTCTCCCAGAAAATTTTCGGAGATTTGATAAAAAAACAGGGTTTTAACTTGTTTTGATACACCAAGTCCAAAATTCAGGAGGGAGCAGGGCCCCTTCACCCACCCTTATATATGCCCCTGAATTACTCAAATTCTCTGAGGTGAGGGTCTGGAAATTTCAAGGAAAAAATTATGCATTGAAGTCAAAATTTTGAGGGGGCTGGGGGCTCTACACCAGCAAATTTTAAAATTAAATAATTAGTAATTTGAAATAATTAATTTAATAAAATGGAATAATTTTTTAATTAGCCTCTTAAAACTATTGTTTCATCTAATTTTGAAACTTTTTGGGGAATTCTAAAAGTAACCTTAAGAATTCCTTAAGGTAACTCGAGGACCCCTGGGGGTCCGCGGACCACAGTATAAGAACCGCTGCCCTAGACGATAGGTTAAAGTTACAAATATTTCCAGATCAAAACTAGATTGAGCTTTTTTATTTTATTCCTTATGAAGAAAAATCCTAGGAGGGGTTCTTCCTGTATTGATTTGAAAGAGAGATTAAAAATTTTATCTGGGCCCAGTAGTCTTATCATAGTTTATAGCTTTAACTATTATTATTCACAAATGCCACAACTGTTAACAACCAAAGTTCTATCTTTATACAACTTGTGGCTTTTAGAAGTTAGAAAACTTCGGGTACCAGTTTTATCGATCTGTAAAAAGGAGAATGCAAGAAAATGTGTTAGTGGTAAAGGCCTCACCAGTGCAGGATCACGGGTTAAAAGCTACTTTCTGCATTTCTTGGATCACCCTATACTTTTAGCAACAAGTATATTCCAAATTTGCCAATATTATTAGCAACAAGCATACTGTGAGCCACTTAACGGTTGTCTTTTCTCAGGGTTAAGTCTTAACCCAGAGAAAAGGCAAATAGAACTGGTTCCCCACGTTCCTCTGGTAGGGAGAAAAAGAGGAAAGAACTCAGGAAAATCTTTCTCCAAGGATTTAGCAGGACATTTGGAATTACCCCCGTTCCCATTATTACCAGCACATCCAACCAGTCTCACACTAGTCATGTTCGACAAGCATGCATATGAATTTGACTCATCCTTCAGTCTCAGTCATCTTTCTATTCTTTGAAAATCTCTTATACCCCTCCTATTATCTGGGTAGACTGGTTTTATATATATACTGCTAGACTATTTAGTGAATAAAGTAATCAAGTTGTTCTTACTTCTTGAAAAGCTTTTTCAATTGCAATATTTACATCAACATCATAAATGTGCCACACATCATGATCATCTTTCCACTGCCAGGTAATTCCACTACAAAAGGTATCAAGGCAATCACAAAGTCTCCTTCTAACCTTAGATTTTGTACCTGTAAGAGAATCAAATTAAGTTCGTAAAGATCCAAGGTTTTAATAGGTTTAGACACCTTTAATTGACAAATAGTTTATGCTAAGATGTTTTTTTCAAATTACGTGGCCTTAGTGTTAACATATTTTAATAGCTTACAATGATAAAAATAAATATGAATGGTCAATTCCACGCAAAAGTGGACATGAGAATATTTTTAAAATTTCATTTTAAATGTTTTTTGGTTCTAACCGATAGACACTGACCAAATTTAAAAAAATAACAAAATAAATTAAATATTTTGAGTTCATATAGTTTTTATAGTTAATTACTTTGACTAAATTTGAAAATGAAATATCGATATATATGTCACGTCTGTCACAATTTAAAAAATTACGAGGGTTGTTTTTTCCGTTTTTCTCTTGAAAAAAAAGTAGTAGGAATTTCGAAACAATTTTGGTGCTGGTAGTTAGATACATTCTTCAGGTTCAATTTGCCACCTTACTGAATAAAATCGGACATTTTTTCTATTTTTTATCGATTTTACAAGCGCGCTCCTCGAACTATTTTCCCGCCAACCCATAGAGAATTTGGCTTTTTTTCTCCCATCGCTCCATCCGCGAGCAGGCATTAACATTAAACAATGGGTGGGCAGGTGATCGCGGACGGAGCGAAGGGAGAAAAAAAACGAAATTCTCTATGGGTTGGCGGGAAAATAGTTCGAGGAGCGCGCTTGTAAAATCGATAAAAAATAGAAAAAATTTCCGATTTTATTCAGTAAGGTGGCAAATTGAACCTGAAGGATGTATCTAACTACCAGCACCAAAATTGTTTCGAAATTCCTACTACTTTTTTTCAGGAGAAAAACGGAAGTTAATTAAAAAACAACCATCTCAAAAGGTTAGCCAATCTAACCTGCTTATAATAAAGAAATTATTAATGTATAAAAACTTTTGCTAAATAAAAACGATCAGGTAATCTATCAAATGATTTGTATGCTGTGTAACAGGGGTTTCCAACTGACAGCCCCGTGAAGCTCCATGTAAACTCCCCAAAGAGTAACTTCAGAACACTTTATACCATACTAAAATTAAATAAATTTTCAGGGAGGACCCCCAATTTACCTTGGAGACGCTTTAGTTGTTTTCTGGTACAAATTTCTGAGACTGGTGCCACTCTCGCCAACACATAAGTATGTCACACCCAACGGAGAAGCAAAAGGATCGCTCTTTTCTGTTGCAACCCTAAAGTCTTTTTTGCCTTGGCGAGATTGGATCTAGTCATTTTCGCGTGTTTGCGAGAGTGGCACCAGTCTCTACATATTTACCCGTTGTAAAAATCTAGAAGTGGGTTCGGGTTGGCGCCTCTTGCTGAATTTTTAGTCTCCAACTTCACATTGATACTTAGGCGCACTTTGCTTGGCGTTTGAACCCACTTCTAGATTTAAGCCTTTACCCGTTTTCTATTGTGAAAATTAAAGGTTTAAGATTGCAAGAGGGAGAATGTCCTGAAATTCCCCCAGAGTAGCAAGGGATTATGAAGGCTTAGGTTAACCTTTATCAAGAGGAGGGACAAAATGGAGTATCCGAAAATTAGGTGAAACACTATTTTTGGGGAAGTTAAAACATTTTCTTGAGGAAGACTCCCCTCTTTAATTATTCAGTAATAATAGTTGCAAATGGTAAAACAAGTTACTATAATTTCATTAATGTTAAACAAATTACCCAAAAGTCAAAATGAAAAATAAATATGAGATAAATATCCCCGAGCAGGATGTGCGCAAAGCAGCAACTTCCAAACAAGAGAGAAAAGTACAACGATATGAACTAAGATTAAAATTCAAAACCTGGATTTTTAAACTTTTAATGGTCAACCTGACTGAGGACTTCTTCAGGGGTCACCCCGAGCCAAGTTGACCGGGGCCTTTTCTGTAGCAGTAGAACCTAAGTTCAAAAACTGCCGTGACCCTAAGACCCCAAAAAAACGAAACAACATTAAAAAGGACTAGAAACGATTAGACCACCACAAAAAACAGTCAACTCACCAAAGAACAAACAGTAATATCTACAATCAAATAAAATCCATGCCCTTTTTTTGATCTCCATTGCCAAACCAGAAAAATGAAATTCACAAATTAATTTCCCTGTAATCGAGCTGTAGCTCCTTTATCGTAAATTCTATGTTGCAGTAATTAGTTGGGTAATAATTATCATATAGGTTTAGAATTAAGGCTCTTATGGCTTCCAAGTAAGATTTCTTATTATTGCATATTCTCCTGATCCTTTTTGGCTGTGCAAAGATTACATTCTTTAAAACTTTTTTACTTAAATTTGTTTCAAAATTACACAACTTTATTACGCTAAATTGAAAACTCTCCTTTGTCAAAAACCCCAACAGCAGGGCCGTGTGGTGGCATGAGGCAGAGAAGCAGCCGCCTCATATATGTGGCAATTTTAGAGGGGCGGCAAAAGCCGCTTAAAATTTTAAACCCTTCAAACCTCCCTATTTGACACCCCACATAGTCTGAACCGAGTTATAACCCTGTTTTTAAGGTCAAATTTTCAAAAATTTTCTAGGGGAGGACCCCCTTCTGCACTTGAAGATATATTATTAAAACATTTTATGCTCTGGATGAAATCTTACCAAAATATGTACTTCAAAGCTACATTTTATTAATTTCTTAAATATGCAAGGGGGACAGGACAGAAAATGTTTAGGGTCCTTCCTCCTAGCAAAATCTACATTTGGGCCTCCTGCATATTAACTGCAATTTTAAGACAATGTTTGAGCTCCTCCATTATGAATTTATAAGATGACAACTGCAGAAAATTAAGTTTTTTGGTTTACTTATAAATATTGCCATGCCGCCCTTTCACCCTTTGTCCACCGCCCAATGAAGGTACCCAGCACGGGCCTGTATTCGAAAGTGTTAGAAACACCACACTCAATCTATAAAGTTAAAAAGTCTTGGGCAATTTAGAAATAATTTTAAACCAGCCCCCCATTTCGGGAAAATATTTAGTTACTAAACTAATACAAGCTTGGAAAAAATGTGGGCGCCTATGGGCGGAATGTCCAGGTTTTGCCTCATACTGAATAAATCTACCGCACGTCCCTGCCCAACAGCAATACTTCCATTCTCCACCCTCAAACTCAAGTCCAAAAAGGTACAACTCTGTGTATCTTCATTAGTTCTGTTTAATACCAGAACCTCAGGATGACAATTAATAATAGTATTTATATTTTCTTCATTTAATATTAGCAAATCATCAATATATCTATATCCATATATTAAGTTATTTTTGATCACCTTTGCCTCATAACAATGCAAAAAAATGTTAGCCAATGCTCCAGAAAATTAATTAAATGACCATTAAAAGTTTAAAAATCCAGGTTTTGAATTTTAATCTTAGTTTCTATCTTTGTAAAACAAGTTACATATTCTTAGAAATTTTTGAAAATAGTCAGCCAGACCTGGAAAAAGTGCCCGAACCTGGTTTGGGGGAAGCCACTGCCCGCTTCCATAGGTGCAATCAGGGGTAGAAGCAGGGTTGGCAAAAAACCGGGTTTTTTAGATAAATGATTTGTATATTTCAATTAATTAATTAAAATTAAATTAATTTGTTTTAAAAATAATTTTTGTTTCTAAAATATTCCAATTTGAATATCTAATATTATTGTAGTGAATAAAAATCAGTGT
Organism: Tetragnatha versicolor; assembly: GCA_024610705.1. NCBI lineage: Eukaryota > Metazoa > Arthropoda > Arachnida > Araneae > Tetragnathidae > Tetragnatha > Tetragnatha versicolor. The sequence continues at coordinate 10,760,228 of JANDEH010000017.1, read as the reverse complement.
TAATTTATCTTGAATAAATGGTTGAAATAATCAAATTATTTATCTTAATTATATATGGATTAATTTATGAACTTAAGAAATTTCTTTAGAAAGAGAAAATTTTATTTTTTAAATGAGAAGTAAAAGTGAAATGTAAACAACTAATGTTAATTGAAATTGGATAATTGATAAAGATAATTAATTTGATTAATTATTAAATGGTAAAATAATCAAATTAAATATATGGATTATTTATGAACTTAAGAAATTTCTTTAGAAAGAGAAAATTTAACTTTTTTAATAAATAAAAGGGAAATGTAAGCAACTAATATTAATTGAAATTGGATAAATGATTGAGATAATTAATCCGATTAAGGAAATTAACGGTTTTTATTAATTTAGTAAAAAACCCCAACTGGTTTTTATCTGTTTATAAACAAACCAACTGGTTTTTAAGTTTTATCATTAAAGAAATCAACGGTTTTTATTAATTTACTAAAAAAACCAACTGGTTTTTATGACTGACAAATGAGACAAATTGGTTTTATTAATTAATTAAAATCCAAGCCATATTTTATCAGTGAAAAACAGATAACTTTTGTGTATGTTTAGTTACTCTTTGAAATAATGCTTCATTTTAAAGGAAATTAATAAATGAACTATCTCTTGCAAAATATAATAAGTTTAACTTAAGCATTTAAGGTTAAGTTTAGAGATAATTCAATAATTAAAACCATTAAATTAAAAGATTTCTGATTTTTAATCACCTTAAAATGTCAATTTTTTTTATAAATCTGACCTTTTAATTTTGTGCAAAAGATTATACTTAATAACACTTTCTTTAAAAAATCCTGAAAATATTTTATAATTTCTAAAAAAACCAAAAAAACCAAGTGGTTTTTTTGGTAAAAAAACCATGGTTTAAACCGGCCAACCCTGGGTAGAAGTGACCAAATAAAAATATATAGGATTTTTCAAAAAAATATATAGGACAAAAATAAATTTTTTATAGTTTGGTAACAGGACTGACACTTTTTTATCAGTTTTAAGTGTTAGGTATTTAGGCTTAGAGGGGCCATTCATTAATTACGTAAGGATGATTTTGGCAATTTTTGACTACCCCTACCCCCATGTAAGGGTACGTAAGATTTTTCAAACCCCTCCCCCCTATTCTTACGTAAGATTCCATTTCGTTTTTCAAAATAATAAAGTGTTAGAAAAAGATCAGTTTACTAAAATTCTCAGTTTGACGTAAATCAAAGATTTTTATTTTTCAACAGGTAAGTAATATTCTTGCTGTCAACTACATATTACCATTATATTATTATCACTAGTCTTTGGAATACCATTTTTCGGTATTAAAGCTTTGATAATATACCGAGATCGTCAGCATTTTTTGTTTTTCTGGGGTTATTCAATAGTAATTTGATTAGAATAATTGAATTTGTTTACATTAACTTGGAAAATCTTACGTAAGAATGGGTTTGACCCCCCACCCCCCCCAAGTAAGGGTATGTAGAGATTTTTCTAACCCCCTCCCCCTCAGGACCCTTCGTAATTAATGAATGGACCCTTACAACCATAAATTTACTTGTTCATGGCTACGAAAATTGGCTAGAATAAGAGTCAAACTATATTGCAACTATACTTTCATGAATTTTCAAACAAATGATCTTTGAAAGCAAAATTAAGTAGGTATTTAATTTTAAAAAATACTTTTAGTAAAACCATAGTTAATTTAATCTATAATGCAAAAAATAAAATACATAAATGGAAAATGATCAAAAATCCTGTAATAACTATAAAGCCATCCAAAATTTAAAATTTTAGGCGTTTAGTAAAGTATCAAAAATATTTTTCAAGGATATTCAAGACATCAAATTTAAATTTTGAATACTTGTGAACTCGAAGGTAGGGTTGTTTGATGGAATATAGGATTATTTTTTGAAATATAGGACGCTTTTTTCATGTTTTTTGAAAATGTAGGATTTATAGGAAATATAGGACGACTTCTACCCCTGTGCAATACATAAGGTTTGGGTAAATTTCGGTTAGGTTCGGGGGAAGGTTACAACTTTTTCCAGGTCTGTAGTCAGCAGTACCTTCACAAAATGCAAATAACTTTTGTCCTTCTTTCGCTGGAAAAATTTCATATTTAAGACTACCTCTTTGAAAAACTTATCATGCATAAAAAACAGCCAGATTACTTTGCAGCCCACCACAGAACTTAAGATTTCGATTGCAGCCCTCGAGAACTTAGAAGCTGGACAAACCCGTGCTCTATAATGTGTTTATAACCTAAAAGTTAATTTTGGATTGGTATATTAGTTTTATTGAAAAGCTTTGAGTTTAGCTACTTCTGATAGTCATATGAGGTTACTTTTTATTATTATAAGATTTTGCATTCCCCTGTATAATATTTATACAGTTCAAACCAAGTTAAAGAAAACATCATAGCATGTTAGAAGATTAGGTATAACTATTTTCACTGACTTCTATAAAAATGAAAGTTCAATCAATTATTTTTCTATGGAATTGATCATTGTCTTCACAAATTTGACACTGGCGATACTGTATTAATTTCTGGCAATATAATGAGACTTTTAGTTAAATTAGATAAAGGTTTATAAAAAGTAGGATTTATTTTCACAATTTAATACAGACAACACGTTATTTTATTACTTCAAATACCTGAAACACAAGTGCAAAGAATTTCGAATGAAATGAAACCAAAACAAAGAAAATTTTGAAATTTGATGAAGTTAATTTTGGATGCCAGATATAAAATTATACTTTAATAAAAAAAAACGATTTTTTGTGTTGAGGGGAGGGACTACACATCAGTTTGCCTCAGTACCTACTGTTCACTGGGCGGTACTGTTAACTTTAATAAAAATAATGTACGAGTTAAGTTTATTTCAGATAAATCTAATTGGAATAAAAAGTTCCAGATTTAGATTTATAGTTCTTAAAGGAAGGGTAGCTTCATGAGAACTAATCAGTAGTGCATTTTGAAAGTAGACAACACAACATCCGATCGTTCCCCCGATTCCTTTAATAGTCTTTTCCGGAAAAGGGACATCCGTCCTATGATATTCTTTGCTATGATCCGATCCAGATCCATACCAATGTTCACTAGAATTTAATACTGCGAGTCCTAGCAATGTGCTGCTAGGGCATTCAGCGTAAATAGAAGATAATAGGCCATTTTTCTACATTCATTATGAACCCTTAATTAACATTTCTAATCAGTCTATATAAAAAATAAAATATAATAACCTGTGTTGGCTGATACTTGAATCAATTCTTTCAAGTGCACGGTGTAAATTCGTAAATTTTCGTCTGCGTCACCCAATGGCACAGTTTCAGAATTTTTCATCAAGTTTAGTTCAAGAAGTTGGGATATTTCAGGCGAATAAGGGCACCATTTCCCTACTTTATTCATACGTTCCCACACTACAAATTTCCACGAGTCGCTACAAGCCATGATTTTCAATGTTGATGGAAGAAAATAAATAACATGAAAGGAATCAACACAGCAATTCGATCCAACTGACACAACACACGTTCTAATGAACGAAATCGCTCAGGGAAAACAGGTTTGCTGTTGACAATTTCCTTCTCCAACTATTGCGTCACAATAAGTGAAATGAATCACCCAAGTCCAAGTAGGTGGTAGAAGGACAGTGCATGATTGAAGATCGAAAATAGGGTCGCACGCGTCCAATCTAAAAGGTTGCGCAATCGAAAGTTAATTTTATAAACCTCTTTACCAAATTATTCACCTCCACCACAATGCTATAAATTTTTCTAGATCGGACTCTTAACTACTTAATCATTTACTTCACACCTACCATCTATTCACAAAACACTTCTTACCTTGAACAGGCCTATTTCTAACAAACCAGTTGAGTATCTATTATTGGAATTGAAAGGATATTTGCCATCACTGAATTATATCTCCCTACACACTTATTTACTTGCTTATGATTATATATAATTTAAAAATACGTACTCTTATATTAAGCAGATAGTCTTTTGATCATACTATTTACCTAACCAACAAGGTTACATTGATACAATTTGATTTTTACTATTTCCTAAATCATAAAATTTTGATCCTTGAATTTGATTAAGTCATCAGTAATCACTCTATAAACTCTTTAAGCCATGAAAATTATTGCAATTAAGATTTTCATTGGATTGTGAAAGCTATAATCCATCAATACTTATGAATTGGTTACAAAATAACCTTAATCAGATACTGATGTAACATTTCAAGTTACACAGAACACAACTTTCTTGAAAGCAAAATGCCCTATTCTTAAATTCCAACAGATACTTTTCCTTTGTGAAGATAAATCTTTTTCAAAATTTAAAGCGATGGTCTTTATTTTAATAGAATTAAGACCTACAAAAATAAGCAGCTGAAATTAATACAGTGAAACCACAATATAGGAAAGTTCAAAAATTTCTAATGAAACCGGCAAGGTTTTTTACCACAAGGTTAGAATTTAACTAGAAAAGGATATGTGTATGCAATATTGAGATTTCACTGTGCTTATTAAAATACAATAAGGAAGATAGCAATAAAAAACAAATATAATTCAACTTCAAAATACATTTTTATTATGCCATACAAAATTTCCAACAATCTGAAAAATTTCTGGAAACAAGCTTTCACCATTTTGAGAACTAATCAAAGGCTGCATTGTGTAATACAAAAATGTTAACTTTTACAAGGAAACAGAAAGGTTGCAGAGCGAAATGAACGCTTATTTAAATATGGCAACTTAAGCATTCATGTAAAAAATAATCGAAGTAGAAAATTTAAACAAGAGATGAGAAAATACACATTTTCATAATTAAATTCTCATAAAATTAATTTAACTTTAAGCATTCACTCATCATATATAAAAATACATAATAATTGTTCAATTACACATCTAACGTACAGGTTATTATCGTCACCCTGTTAGCAACAAATAAGTAGCAGCCTAGAGTACAATGCCCATTTCAATTTAGGCCAAAATATGTGGAGAAGTACATGTTCACAGAAACCTTTTCTACCACATACATATATAGAAATGGTAGTTTGTTCCAGGCAGTTAAGTTTCCTATAGAGTAAAAGCAAAACAAGATACACTATGCTTTGTCAAAGAAGTGTCTTGTATGAGAAACCATATATCACATCAGATGAATATTTAAACTTTTTTCAATCATAACAAGACATGTACGAACTATAAACACACAACCTGTAGGCAGAACTTACAATGCAGAGTACCAGGTGAACATTTAACTGATGAATAAAATTAATAAAAACTGATTGAAACTTTTAAGCTTATAAACAGATAAAAATTAATTCAGAATACCTCGTTTTAATTTACTGTAAACAATCACTATCTCTAATGGATACAAAAACCTCCGAATACAAGTCATAAATAAAAATTCATTTCGGCATGAACTGGACAGCTCTCACTGTCTCACCAATGAGATGCCCTGTTATTACTCGATTTTTTTTTCTCAAATGGGTGATTTGACTAACACAGGTTATATTAAAAAATTAATGGATTGTACACATAACTCAAATACCCTATTTTTAAGGAATTAATCTAAGCCTCAATCCATTAAATTAATACTGTTCAATAACCTACTAAAGCAAAAATTTTGGCACCTGAAAATATTATTGAATGAAAATGAATCAAATTAAATGGTTACCATTACTAGCACAGGTTTCTGATCCCTTTTGAAAAGTTAACATTGCACTTGGTTTAGTAGAATATCAAGCAATCAAGTAGTATATAATGGCAAACAATTGAACACAAAAGTATTAAAACATAAAAAAAAACTGAAGTTTTACTACAAAATCAGACTAATATGGTAGGTAGCATTAGATGAACCAGAACCATTCATTACACACAACATAAGTTACTTGAATACATTTATCAAATAAAGTAAAATTACCAATCAAAATGTATCTAGCTTGACATTACCTAATTTTAAGAGAATATACAAAATGCTAATTATGAAAAATGAAATTTTTAACCCAACTAAATTTAAATCCTACAGCCTTACTCAAAGCAATTATCGTCGATTAAGTTAAGAACTGCATCTTGATTTGCAAGATTAATGAAATACGTACAGCAATTGAAAAACCTCAAGCCTTTTACCGTGAATGTATTAATGAAGTTAAAAAAAAGTTTATAGATTACATTCCCAGCAGCATATTCGGGAGTATGAGAGTCTACAAGTCTTGAAAAACACAGGCAGTAAGAACACCTAGAACTTCACAGTCCTTAACCCTCAGTTCTCTTTGAGAATATTAAGCAACGATTGCCAGCAGGAATGTAAGCTATAAACTAACATTCCAAGGTGCTCTTAGTTAGCTAAGGAGGGAAAATCATTGAAATCATCAACTCGAGGAGCTGCTTGATTTTTAGGCCTGGCAGGACCACCTCGACCTCCACGGTTCTCCCGAGGACGATCATCTCTGGGAGGTCGATCATCCCTAGGATTTTCTCGGTTGCCACCGATTCCCCTTGGGCCACCTCTTCCGCCACGACCACGGCCTCTATTTCCCCGTCTTGAATCAGTGAAGTGGAAGAGGATATCCAACTCTACCTTCTGCTGGTTCTTGCGGCTGATATCTTCGTCCTCTTCTTCTTCCTCCTCCTGATCCGATTCCTCTTCCTTCAACTTCTTCTTCAGAACAAATGTCTTCTTCCACTGCTTGTCATCCTCACCTTCACCAGGTTTGCGCAGGTTGTACTTGGGGACTGCTCGTTTGGCTTCTTGTTCTTTCTTCCACTCGTCGAGGGTCATTTCCTTCACTGAATCCGCAATTTGTTCCTCAGCAGTTTGATCGGCATCAGTCGTTTCCGCAGCTTCGGGAGCGCCTTCAGACTTGGGGGATCCATCGCCCTCTCCGAACTTGGCAGACTCGTTTGCATCTTCACCCCAGTTGTTGGACTCCCTGGGTTTGTCTCCAGACTCGAAATCTTCCTCCCAGTTGCCTTCTTGCCTTTGAATTTCGCTTTTCATGTCTCCCCAGTTGTTAGATCCAGCACCTTCTCTCTTCTCGACTGATCGCACTCCAGTTTTGTCGCTGCCGCTGTGGCGATCGAACATGCGACGGGGTCTTCCTTCGGCATTGGCATTTTGGAAAAAACCGCGTCCGCCGCCTCTTCCTCCACCACGACCTCCTCTGAAACCACCTCGGCCTCCTCTTCTGAAATCATCTCCTCCCCGCTCCGAGCTGAAAAATTGGTCATCCTTGTTGCGGAAATTCTTTTCAGATTCTTTGGATTCAGTGAAGTTCCTGGGAGGTCGATCAGTTTTCACTCTGGGTTTGTTGGAGACTTCCGTATCAGCAATCTTCACAGTTTTAGGCGGGCCTTCGGGCTTCTTGGCAGTTACATTCGACTTCGTGGTTTTAGTTGGCTTACTTTTGATCTGTGTTTTTTCCAGTTTCTTTTTTAGATTTTCCTCTTCTTGCCTCCTTAAAATTTCTAAGGGGTCTGTTTCTTCGTCTAAAAACAGTTCGAACCTGTTGGTAACACCGATACCATGTGCTAGCGTATCCATCGTCCCAAAATTATAAACTCTACTGAAAGTAGTAATTTAGGAGCTAAAAATCATACCACAGAGTGAGAGGATGTAAATTCTGTGTTGAATATATTCAACAAAATTAAATTTAACAAAAATTCATACTTTTAGAGAAAGTCACGCTAAAGACGCAATAAAAATCGCATTGAACAAAGATTCATAGTCGCAGTTGTAGTTACTGTTTTCAATGTATACTCTGTTATTCATGCTTAGGCTTAGTTAGTAGAACTATCATCTGATTTTGTTTTTAATGTTTTTATTCCTACGGCCCTTTTTATTTTTGGATTTAAAATTTTTACTTGATTAAAAATATTTGAGAGCAAAATATATATACTTGATGTACTTCAAAGTCAATGTATAGAAATTTTTTAAACGAATAATCTCTGCACAAGAAGTTCCATGCTAGTTGAACATTCCAGTGAGCTCTAAAATATTTATTTTAATTTGATTAACATTGAAACTTTAATTTTCTAATACTTGTGATCTCTTATTCTATGCAGGATTTACATGCTTTTATACACTAACGTTTTTCTACTGGGTTCGGATTGTTCTAACTAGCATGCTGACCCCTTAGCCCAGCTCATTCCAAATATGTCCAGTTTACGTAACTTCAATTAGAATTCGATGATATTTGGCCCTACATGACCAAAATTGAACGAACCTTGAACTTTTAGGCTGCTTGGGACTATCTTAAATGGATAATTGCAGTCAAAATTTTTTTAATCTTAATGTGTTTAGAATGGCTTAAAACCTCCAAAAAATGTTTTCATTTGCTTTTCAAAGCCCTACATTTTAGGCACTGTATATTTGCACGGCCATTTTTCAACTAAACTCTACTCTAACTTCCACGGCTAGGCGTACCATTGGTTCCATCACTAAGCGCCGAGACTGCTACGTCATCACGAGACCTACAGCGCATGCGCCACTGGCCGTCCAAATATACACTTCGTACATATGGCAAGTTATTTTCAATTAAAAACAGCCTCTTTTGTGTCTGAGCTGAAACAGCTTGTGACGTGAAATGTGCTTGGTTCCCGCTTTGAAACAATGAGCACTAGTTTTTTTAGACTAGTGACTAGTGTATCGATGAAAACGGCGTTTCCCAAATTTCCACTAGCACATGTGACGTCACATTGTTAGGAGCTTTCTGTATTAAAATATGTCATAATTACCTTAAAAAAAGTTTTTTGGAAAAGACAAGCGTATTTTTGGAATCAGGAGAGAATTTTTAATAAATTAAAATTGAGTATTTAGAATTTTAAGAGATGCTGCGATTCTCCATTATGCACTGTATAAAAATTTAAAACTTACGTGATCGGAATAATAAATGTTTGCCATCCCTTGATATTTTCTTTCCAATTTTTACCCAATTAAAGGAATTTGTGTTTTCATTGATCTTTTTAAAAATTGAGTTTTTAGATTTCAATATGTATTCTTTATTCATACCTACCATTACTAGTATTTTGAGAGAAAATCCGACTTATTACTCTAAATTTCCTCATCCTCAATGACTACTTAAAAAAATTTATAAATCCCGATTGAAAAAGAAGTACCTGAATTGATAAACAATCTCAAATTAAAAATATTTATTTACATCAATGGGTACTTACTATTTTAAGTTTTTAGCACTAAAAATGCTTGTATAGCTTCTTTTTAACTCTAAGTGAAACAAGTAGATGAAAATTTTTTAGAAATTGAAATTTGTCAGTAACACTAATTTATTGAATTGTTAAGTTTTTCCTGCCTGAAGAGTGACAAGCTTTTAGAAAATAAATTAAGCAAGGGTTTAAATCATATACTATTTATGAACACTAGAAAAAGTGCTCTAGGAACCTGGTTAGGGGAAAGCCTTCCCCTAATTTTTGCTCAAATTTATATACTGGGGGAAATTGGTTAAAACTATAGAGAAGGGATAATTACATTTATGAAAGATTGCAACCTAGAGTCGTACACAAGGGGGGCCAGGGGTTTTATACGGTTTCCCCCCTGAAAAGAGTTATCCCCTTTATTTGAATAGTCGATGTTTTTTGGGTGTTATCCAAAGGCTAAAGGCAAGGAAGCTAAAACACTATTTTAAGGGTTAAGTCTAAAAAAATCTGACCCCCAACTTTACTTGGAATTCATATTGTATAAAAATTTTTTTAAACAATTCCAAAAAATTTTATCCCATGTGTATATAATATAAGTGATAAAAAAACTATATATGAAAGTATTCTTAAGGAGAAACCTCAGAAATAATGTAGAGTCCACCCCCTTGAAACAAAGTATGGCTATGGCTTTGTTGCAACCTAAATGGTATAAGCAGTACAACTAATTTGATAGTAATATTTTAATAAATTAAACTTGGAAAATACTTATATATTCAGAACAAATCTAAAAATATCCTTACCTGATGTTTTATTTAAAAGATTCTAAAAAAACTTATTTCATTAAAATAAAGGAATTAAACTCATGAAATAAGACAAGCAAATGAGTGAAAATTATAATGGAAAAGAATACCTATATAAAACTATGCAGTAAAATCGCGTTATAACAAACTTTACGGGAACGTAAAATTTCTTTGCTGAAGCGGAAATTTTGTTGTAACAGTACAATTACTAATTCAATTAAAAACGGTTGGGGACTTTCGTAATAACGTGATTTTTCGTTGTATCCGTTTTCGTTGTAATAGGATTTCACTGTAGTATCATTTGCTTCAACATACATAAACTAAAGATGTTTTTAAAACCCAAAATCCTTACTTTAAATTTGTCTTAAAATGTGAAGAATAATTAAAGAAAAATTATAATTATTTGAAATTTTATAATTAAAGTAAAGTACAAAAATTCCTTTTGATTGAATAAAAAGCTATTATATATAAATTTTTTTCAACAACTCTACCACATAAAAATCTACAATAACTAAACAAAATATCTCAATAAGTTTAAAAAATAAGTTTTTAGTTAGGATTACTATTTATTAACATGTTCATTTATAAATACAATTTTAAGGGTGTAACATAGTAAAATTAAACAAATACAGGAATAAATTAATAAAAGTTTTTGAAGTATTTTTTTCCCTCAAATGTATTTCAAATCAAATCCATTCAAGCTCCTTTAAAGAATTACTAACTTCTTCCATTTCTCTCTGGAGTCCTATAATTGCATTTTCAATGTCTGATTCAAGCCTAGCTTGGCTGTCATCACCATTTTCTATAACTGCACGTAACTCACTTAACTCCGTAATTTCAACATTAAGGAGCCTTTGACCAACAGATGTCTCAGTAACATTGATCAGCTTTGCAGAACTTAAGTCAAATGTATCATAAATATCATAGAAAACCTTTCCGGCTGAATTGCAAGCATCTAAAGCAGCTGGATTCTTTTTCGCATAATCTTGAAAAGTATTGAACACTTTTTCAACTGCTCCATTATTTACATTGATATTAACAAATTCCTTCACACTATCAAAAATTCTAGGTATTTCATCCTTTTCAATTTTTAATTTAATGTCAGACCAAAGTTTCTCAGTTCTAAGAACACTTGTGATCTGATCCACAGTGCTGCTGAATGTTTCAGAATGATACTTTCGTAGCACTTCCTCAACATCCTTATACTGCTCAAAGTAGACTGATCTAGCATTATACAGATGTTGAGTCATTTCCATATCCTTATCCATTATTTCAGCAAATTGTTTCAGATAGGTATCAATATTAAGAGCTTGAGCAACAGAGGTAAACCCACTGACAACATCTGTAACTAATGTTGTAAATGACGATAGGATACTAACAGGAGTTGATTCACTATTTATTTTTAGTTGACGTGAGGAAACACTCAAGTTTTTAAAGACAGCATTAGCTTTATTAAATTTCAGCTGATCATTATGAACATCACCTTGAAGTACTGCCAGTTTCTTAATAGTTTCCATTCTAGCTTTTTTCCATTCCAAGTAAACAATCATAAATACTTCATATTTTTCTTTAAATATATTTACTCTAGTGCAAAGATATTCACTGGATTCTTCTTTGGCACCTAGTAAAAAATTATGGCTATCAAAATGTTTTGAATTTAAGAAAATATCATTCATATTTTTTATTTTTTTCTTACCATCAATAGGACTTCCATATTCGGTATGAGCAACGATTCTGAAAGAAAAAAATTTAGGCTTATATTTAATGCAATACCAGATTGAATAATAACAACTTTACATTTAATACCATCAGACCTATATGGAGGACTCAGAATTAAAATGGACCAAGTCCACTTTTTGTCATTTTTGAGTTAGCAACGCTATAACATGCACAAACTATGTAAAATTTCAGTGCAGTAGTGAACCTAGTCCTAGTTCTGATAATATCCGCTTGGCAGCAGCAAGTTCTGTCGCGTTAACATGTAATTTGCTATGAAGCTTTAACTTTTAACGTCTGTAGCTCAAAAATAGCTAAAGTAGACTTGGTTCATTTCTATTCTGAACCCTCCATATATACTCTATTCGCTAGAAGCGCAACCATAGTTACGCTCTTCGAGCAGCCAATAGTAAGCCTTCTTCGTCACATTGACGAGGATAGTTGCTATGGTTACCTATCAGTGGTGGGGGAAGGAAATATAATCAAGCGCCAGTTCAAAATGAACAGAGTAAAGTATAAGCCAACAATGAAATTCAGGATTCAATGGATTTCAGGACATCCTTTTCAAAAAAATTTTAAGATTACATCACGACAAAATATGGTACAATAATTACAGTAGAACTCCAACTATCCAAATAAATTGGGACTAGACCCCATTCGGATAATAAAAAATTCTGATAATTGGATTTTTCCAGGAAAAAGGGTCTAATTTAATTATTGTATCTATGTTGAAAATACAAGAAAACACTATTTTTAAGGAAAAAGTTTTTAATTAATTATATTAAAAGGCAACACTTTAACATGCTAGCATACAAGTGCTGTAGGAACTGTACTGTAAATGAAAATTATTGCTTTCTAAACATCTCGGACAAAGTAAGTTTTTTTGACAGAATGGTTGTTTTGTAAGTAGCACTAAACTTTTTGTCTTAATTTTGTTATAAAATTCTAAAAGTGATTCGGATAATCGTCGTTTTGGATAGTTTGGATAATTGCAGTTCTCTCTCTACTGTATTACATGTCTGGCGGACGAAAACCGGTTTTCTCTGCCTTCCACAATGCAGAGAAACCGGTTTTTCTACACCAGGGGTTCTCAAACTTTTTATGTCGTGGAGCCCTTTTCAAGAGACAAATTCTTCGCGGAGCCCTTTTCCGAAGATATATTAATATATATACGATTTTCCGAAGATTACATAAAAACCATTACTACAAGAAATAAAAGCATAAATGCAGTAGCGTATGTAGAAATTTATTTTAATAGGGTTCCAAAATTATTCCACAGCCCCTACCATGCATATTTAACAGGTTTAATGTAGCTTTTTAAAACATTTTTAGGTATAATTTGCATCTAAGAGCATTTAATGTAAGAAAAATTGTGATTAATTAAATTCCAATTATGATAGGGGAGTCTGGTTGAAATTTGTGAAATATGATCCTTAAAAACAGTTTTTTATACTTGTTTTAGGGTTCATCATAGTCAAAATTTTGGACATTCATTTTTAGGTAGGATTTGAATTTTAACGCACATATTATAAAAAATTGACAATAATAAAGTTTTTAGTACAATATGGGGATTCTCCTCAAAAGTATTTCGAAAATTTGACCCTAAGTAACATGCTTTTAACTTGCTTTGGTGAACTAAGAAAGACTTGAAAAAAGACAAAAACCAGAAAAAAAACTATATTCAAGAGAGCTCACTTCATTGGAAGATCCCCACTCAATCAACTTAAATTTAAGGGTTATTTTTAGAGCTCTAAAAAATTTGGGTAAGAAGGAGCAAAAGTAAGTTCTTAACAAGAAACACCTTGCAGAAAATTATTTTTTATAACATTTCAGAGCAACGCAAATTAAATAGTATTATCAAAAAATGTATTTATTTCAAATTTCTTTACGGAGCCCCTGGAAATGCTTGGCGGAGCCCTAAGGGCTCCGCGGAGCACAGTTTGAGAACCGCTGTTCTATACCATCCAAGCAACTGTAGACAAATAATACTTATGTATTCATACAACCCCATGGATCTCATCCAGCCCTGCTAGATAACGGGGATGGGAAAGAAGACTTAGTATGTTCTTAAAATCTGTAGTTAGATCAAGAGGCTATTAGTTCTTTAACTAGGACAATTTCCATTTATTTTAAACTTTTTTAGGATTTCTTGCAGGTTTTCAGAAAAATTTAAGAATTTTCCAGGCTATATGAACGAGAATTTAAAAGCAAATTTTAAGGATTTTATGTTATACTTGCCTATCCAAAATAAAAAAAATTTAGGGTCAGCAATTAAAGTTTGACTAAATAACATTTCTGTAAAATAATTTAACTATGTAAACCTTAACTTGCAATTATTATTAAGATAAATAAAATGAATTAAAAATAAAACTATTACTAACAGTTCACAATTCTGAGGTAAAAATGAAGAAACCGTTTCTTTTCTAATTTTAGCTATATAATCCATTGGCCTTCCTCACCTTTCCAAAAAATTTCTCTACTTGCATTGCTACAAGCTTCAATTTATAATTAACACTTTACTACCTGCTAAAGTTGAAAAAAGCTTGATTAAGGTTGTAACTAAAGTTTCAAAAACATTTTTGAAAAATAAAATCTTGAAAACAAAGTTAAGGGAGATTTAAGAGAAGAGTAGATTTTTTCAACCTGGAGAGCTTTTATAAGGAGTAAATAGTGTGAGGCCAACTTCACAGGAAAAAAGAACCAGCATGAAGGAAATTTAGAAAAAAATTGGAACTTGCTACACACAAAATTTTCAAACTTATAGATAGAAAAACTTGATCATGATTAGCTTGTTTGCACTTTTCTTTATTATCATCTTATCTGAGAAATTTCATTAGCACCAGGATGTGTACAGGGTTCATACAATTTTGCACAAATCAAAATCAAGGAGTATTCAAGTAGTTTTCAAGGAGTGTTTTTAAAAATTTCAAGGAGTATTTGAGAGAAAATTTTTTACACATCTTAAAACGCACGCTTTGCCAATTGCATTCCTGAATCAGGTTTTAAAATCACTCTCACTTTCACGAAAAGTCGAGATTTTTCCGTGGTAACCCATTATTTTTCTCGAAAATAATGCGGATTGAAACTATTTTTATAGACAAGATAAATTCATTTAAAAAATTTCATGATGAAAATCAAGGAGTTTTTAAGCAGTACAGCCTAAATTCAAGGAGTTTCCATAGTGCTTGAAAATGAAAATCATATTCAAGGAGTATTTAAGAAGTTTTCAAGGAGCGCATGAACCCTGTGTGTACTGAAAGTTTAAGGATTTTAAGGAAAATGTGTTTTTAAGGACATTTCAGGAATTTTAGGACATGTAAAAGGTCTGTACATTAAATTGAATGCTAGTTTCACAGAAAAAAGAATTATTTGAATTTACTAACTGATAGATTAAAAATAACGTGCAATAAAATATAAACTTTGATGTTAACTGTTGTGATGGCAACAATACGCCTATGACGCGTACATTAGGGTGTATCGAAAAAAACTTTTTTTCGATTTTGATGACGTAATAGTGCGGAAAAGTTGTCTAAGGTTCCAGAGAGTACCTGTGAATTTTTTCAGAGTTTTTGGATAATTTCTTAAGGTGCCACATTGGCCCTGAAGTTCCCCATGTTAATCCAATGGGGCGCGCCGCCAAAAAGGCCGAAAATCGGTTTTTCGCCCCTCATTTCTACCCTAATCACACGACGAATGTCTCGTCTCGAGTTATGGACTCTATATGATCTAGGCTATCCGACAAAACTTGAATAATAGCCTAAATATCTATATTACGTTTTTTTGTATGCTCAAATTTCGTCGAAAATCGCGTATTTCCTCGTTCAAATCAGAGCCCACAATCAACATAACATAGAGATTTAAGTTATTATTCAAGTTTTTTCGGGTAGCATACATCATATAGAGTCCATAACTCGAGACGAGACATTCGTCGTGTGATTAGGGTAGAAATGAGGGGCGAAAAACCGATTTTCGGCCTTTTTGGCGGCGCGCCCCATTGGATTAACATGGGGAACTTCAGGGCCAATGTGGCACCTTAAGAAATTATCCAAAAATTCTGAAAAAATTCACAGGTACTCTCTGGCACCTTAGACAACTTTTCCGCACTGTTACGTCATCAAAATCGAAAAAAAGTTTTTTTCGATACACCCTAGCGTACATGCTGTGACATTTTATTATGTGCTGGACTATTCTGTAAATGCTAATTATATAAGTTACTGCTATTTTATAAGTTGTATTAATACTAAGATTCATCTGAGATTGTCAACTTAACTTACCTCTTTTATTAACTTATACTTGTTTGTTACTTTAATTGTGTTTTAACTAATAAATTGTTATTTGCAAGGTATGGATCATTTGCCCTGCCCACATAAAATGAAGCAGAAAGGAACAAACTGCAATCCCCTAGTAAAATGAAAGTGGGGGTTAAAAACATTTAATATATTTTTATAAAACTAAACTCCAAGCATTTTTTCTTGAAAGGTCTATTTCTTTTTAGGTTTTATTAATTTTCAAAATTTAAACCTACATTTCACCCACCTTGTACATTAATATCTAAAAAAATACGCCTTGATTAAAATTTTTATTTGTTCATAGAACAGAAGTATTCTTTCTTTTTTTAATGGTTAGAATACGTCAAATAATGTTTTTGAGTTTCTAAAAAGTTTAATTAACGAAAAAAGGACATTAAAAAATCTAAATTTTTTTAGGTTTCTGTTAAAAGAATTATATTGGTTTAGCTTACAAATTTGAAGGTTTCTGATGACAGCTTTTCTCTTTCCTTGAGCTTCTTTCATTTTGAATTTTCTTATCCATGCTAGAAATCAATATACAATATTATTGTAATTGTTATTTAACACTTCTTTAACAACAGAAATGATTGAAACAAGAAGTAAATTATTTTAAAATCTTTCTTATAGCAAGTTTTAACTGGTTATTTCCCCCCCTTGTGATGGAGTTTTCCAGATTAATATACTAATCTTGAATCTTTTTCACTTTCAATCTTCCTCCAAATAAAATATAAAAGAAATTAACTTATACTACTACAGTAACGGACCCTTTATCCGGCAAGCTCGGGGCCGACATCATCCCGGACTTCGGAATTTTCCGGATTTCCGGTCCGTTCCGGAAAAACGCCGTTAAAGACGCAGCTGCTTTAGTGAAACGAAAATACCCGCTGAAACGACATAGTTCGTTCCAATCGTAACGGATCCAGCAAAAAAAATCTTCCGGCAAAGCACGTGGGCAAGAACCGATAGTGAGGCAGCAGCCGAATTTGGAACAGTCGTTTAAGCGCGGGGACGATACGATTCGGTCGGCCCGCGCCGAATCGTCCCATTCCGCACCGAGACGATGTCACAAAAGTGCGGCGCATCCAATCGTAACGGATCCAGCAAAAATACTTCCGGCAAAGCACGTGGGTCGTCGCGGCAAGAACCGATTGCGAGGCAGCAGCCGATTTTGGAACGGCCGTTTAAGCGCGGGGACGATACGATTCGGCCGCGTCTGCCCGCGCCGAATCGTCCCATTCCGCACCGAGACGATGTCGCAAAAGGCGCGCGCAACCATTGCGCGTCGTAAAAGCATTTACTCACTAAAAATTCTTCAAAATATAAAAAAAACAAATTCTAAACGCGAGCCGGATTTCGGGTCCGTCCGGATTTTGGGTTCCCGGATAAAGGGTCCGTTACTGTATTTTTAAAAAAGCAATATTATTAAATTATGTATAATTGTCGGTATTAACAAAATAAGACCTAGTATAAATCTTTCATTTAAAATTTTTTACCAGTGTATTATGTCAGTTCTTAATAGGTTTTGCTGACAGAAAAGCGATGCTTAAATCAGTAGCACAGCCAGAAAAAATATTCAGGAGAGGGATATTGGAATTTTGGGTAGGGGAACAATATAGGCTATAAATGTAGTCCTTTTTTAATTGTAAAAAAAGAAAAATTTCTGGCTTTCAGGAAAGGGGAGGATATATACACCCCATGATAATTTTCTTGAGAAAAACTGTAAAATCTTAATTGCAAATAAACTTAAAAGTATTGAGAAAATAAAATCTAACATCATCAAAACTAATGTGTAAAAAACATGTCTACGGGGTGTTTCAGATAAGTATTTCATAACTTCTAGGAGGGGTAGGGGGTAGGGCTCACCTAGCCAACTCAGAATCATACAGGAATGGGAGGTTGGAAATGCACCCCATAGAGCTAGGGGTTTTTATAACCAAAGGGAAGTTGTAAAATTCCTTGATCACAAAGTTGTAAAAAGATCACAACCTAATTGAAAAGTCCCTGCATTTAGGATGTATTAAATATTTAAAAATGTCAGCTATTTACGAATTCCACAAATAAACTTCCAAACTAATAAAGCAAAAAGAAATAAAGGATAATTTAGAATTGACACAATAAACTTTAAAACGCTTTTAACCTTTGAAACTATAGGTAAGGAGATGAAAATTAATAAAATTGAATTTAATGATAGGAAATGCCTAATTCTTAATATATCCAGGCATTTTTATTTTAGTATTTGGCACAAAATATGCCTAGACCTATAATAATTAAACATAGGAAAGCGTAAATCTACTACGCTATGTTGAAGCACATTATCGTCCAATGTAGTTTATATGTACCTTCTGATGCAAGAATATTCAAGTCACGAAGTTGAACAGGAGGAATTTCTTCCAACACGGAAAGTCCTTTTTTAAGCGTATGATTATCATGTGAGTGAACAAAAGCAGGAAAAACATATTGACAGATGCAAAAATCGTCATAGGCATATCAGACGACGCAGACGTGAGTTCTAAGTTTTTCAAAACATTACCAGTTCATTTCACTTCTAAAAGGAATAAGAAAAAATCACAGAGCAATGAAGAAAGAGGAGTTCACTGAGATAGAGAGCTCATGTCGCGAACCAACAAGCGTATTCTGAAACTTATGTGTTTGAAACAATGTTTATGTTTATCTCTTGAATCTTCAACACCAATCAATACTTTCAAAGAAAAGGATTTAACCATTGCCGGAAAGGATTTAAGCATTGGATTTAACCATTACTCATGCGCCGAGGGCAGTAGTGACTTCATGCGCCAAACCCCGCTTTTTTCGTGAACCCTTCTGCGCATTGTAGTTTTTAATTTTTTAAAAATTAAATAATGACCAGATTGGGGAGACTCAGTAACCTCTACACGTTATAACATCTTCCTTTTTGGGTAAACCTTAACCTTTGACGCAGGCGCAGTTTTGTGGATTGCGAAAACTGACAGCATGACAGCTATATATACAGGGTGTAAAGGAAAGTTTCTTAACCCTGCAATAAATTGCTAACGGAGCATGCTAAAGCTATGCAGTTGAGGTAACGGTACAGTAAAATGACCATGCCCTATCCGATGCAACAACTTTCAACGCCCTCTAGCGGAAATTTTAGGAATTAAAAATTTTATTTAAAAAACTATTAGAGATATGCTAAAATAGTCAAGTACAAAGTTGTAGACCAGCATCGATTTAGTAGGAAAAGACACCTTAAGCAAAAAAATATCTTGAATAGAACCCCTAAAACGCACGCTCAATTACGTTGAATTTACGTAGATTTTACGTCTTAAAACGCTCCTCACGAGGCGAAAATGAAAAATTGTCCATTTTATGAGCTAAGAATACTTTTAGTAATTTACTTAAGTCATTAAATTGAAATTTTTTTATTTTTGCCTCGTGAGGAGCGTTTTAAGACGTAAAATCTACGTAAATTCAACGTAATTGAGCGTGCGTTTTAGGGGTTCTATTCAAGATATTTTTTTGCTTAAGGTGTCTTTTCCTACTAAATCGATGCTGCTCTACAACTTTGTAATTGACTATTTTAGCATATCTCTAATAGGTTTTAAAATAAAATTTTTAATTCCTAAAATTTCCGCTAGAGGGCGTTGAAAGTTGTTGCATCGGATAGGATAGGGCATGGTCATTTTACTATACCGTTACCTTAACTGCATAGCTTTAGCTTGCTCTGTTAGCCATTTATTTCAGGGTAAAGGGACTTTCCTTTACACCCTGTATATACCGTCGACCGTACAGCAGCCGTTAAATTCAGCGTCACAGCCATACAACTATCAATAGACTTCGATGACGGAATAGTACGTAAGAAATAAAATATCCTTTACAAAAAAGAAAAATCGGAATTTTCGGTAAATCTCTCTTTCATGAATGTTTCTGCTACTTTTCCAAATGTGGGAGGAACGCCATTATTTAATGGAGCCCCCCCTTAGACTACTGTTTGGGTATTTTTTCCCAGGACTTTGAAAGAGTAATTTTATAAGTTTATATATCAATCACTCAAAAATTACTAGATGTAAAACAGGAAACTTCATTGAATTATCAATAACTTTAATAATCTTTGAAAACAAATGATCAACGATTTTTTAATTGGTCATAAGAGTTCAGGAGCTATCTAACCTGATTATAAGTTCATAAATAAACTTGTAACATAATCTTGGTCTTATTTTTTTTATATAAGGGTATAAATTGAGAAAACAATATTCCCATAGCTAAAAGCACATCTTTTTCAAAATAATAAGTTTAAATCATGTTTTTGCAACACTATTTTATCAGGAAATCATAAAAATTTGTTTGGAGAAAAAATGATAATAATGATCGTAGATCCATAAACTGTCTCTTTTGTACACAACAAATTCTGAAAAATATGTTGGGTGATGAATAAACACTTAAAAAGAAGCTGTTTTTTTATTTACAAGTTAAAGATACAAGCTTAACTTATTTGATTCATGCAAAAATCTATCAAGACATAAAAGATTAAATTAAGAAAAAAATTCATAAACCTATTTTACCTTTTTTTAAAAATTTAAGCTCGATGTGCAATCCAAGGATACTTAGCAAATGATTTCAAAAATATTTTTGTGTATTCTTTTATTTTTATTACCTAAGGCTACTGATGGCAACCTCTCTGGTAACAAAATGGCTAACGCGCATGCGCTCTAACCTGTTGACAGAACTCTTCCCACTCCAGGCTCTCTACCTAAGGCAACTTTAAACCACGCAGAGTATAGAGCTTAACAGAGTGTTCATCTCCATAGACGCTAATGGCAACTTTTTTAACAGGGCTTTTCCCATTGAAAAATTTTAGGACAAACGGACCCGCCTCCTTTAATACCACGCTATTCCTGCTAATTCTGTCATTCGCCCACTGAAGCTGTCACTCAAATCCAAATCGCCTATAATCAGTGTTAAAATCAAATCAAATACATTTCGCGTTCTCTGATAGGCTACTAGTGAACTGAATTATAATATGCGTGCTGAATTAAATTAATGACCTAAAGAGGAAAACGGGGGTTTGGCATCTCTGTTAAGCTCTCTATGTGCTTTAAACGAGGGTATATTTTCCATCCAAGTTCGAGAAATAAAAGCTTTTCTCTTTTTTTTATCTGCAAGAACAAGCCCATGTACTAATTATAGAAAAAGACAATCATCAGTTGTTTAGAACTTAAAACCAGGATTAGAATTTAAAAGGAAAGGACGGCTTTGTCAATTAAGAAACTAAAATGCTTATTGTGCTAGCTTTGTTATAGGACTCCCAAACACTTATACGAATGAAGGGATCCAGTGAATGAAACAAAGACTAATTATATTCTTAAGAGAGTATAGATAGGAAATTATGTTAAGCTTAGAATTTTTGTTGTGACAGACTCTTTATGAAAATGATTTTAAATTAGAAACACTTTTGCTTCGGTATGAGTGTGCTAGGGTGCGGTCTTTATTTTCAAATTCATTTAGCGCATTTCTCTAAAAATTTTTAACATCATGCAAACAAGTTGAGGTATATGAGATGTCTCTACTAAAATCTATTGGGTAAAAGGTTTCAAATCTTCTTTACACAGATACTACTACTATTCTTGAATCTATATACCAGGCCTGCATAACATACGGTTGGCGGACCGGATGCGGCCATCTTATTATAAGAATTTTATTGAATCTTGTAATTGAAAGAATTAAGGTTTGACCTCAAAGCGCTTGATTGACTATTGACCTTAATTCGAGGAAGTTAAATAAAAAAATGTATTTATTTTGTAAAGCTTCAAGAATTTTTGAAAAATAATTTACCCTTGGAAAAATGTTGAATTATTTAGTTCATCAATTCATAACTGAAAAAAAACCTATGCATAAGTACTGTAATTTCCATTGTATAACCGCAATATTTTTGCTGAAAATTCAGGATTCTATTTATAGCATATAGAACAAATCGAAAAAATATATAAGTATGTAGTACATTTAAAAATATTTTGTAGTTGAAAAAAGTTGATGTACTTTTCCCTTATTTCAACCTTATGAAATTTCAGATGAAAAAAATCTTAAAAACTACTTTATTCGACAATTAAACTATATCTCTTCCTATTTAGCAGTACAAAAGTAAAAAAAATAGAAAGACAGATACAGATAATATAAAAATTATTATGAAACTGGGTCATTAAGGTACTATCAAAATGGAGTTTAGGTTTATATCAATGGAGTCAAATATACACGGGGTGAACGAAGGTGGAAACACTTTTAAATTAAAAGTAAATTTTAGTTTATCTTATAGCTTACAGAGAGAAGATGGGAAAAGAAAAATTAACTTAAATTTCAAATTTAAAAAATACAATGATTGGAAATCGACTTTGGCAAGTTCAAGGGCTATATTGGCCGAATGGGGGTAGATATATCCCCCCTCTTTACACTCATATGTAGAACGAAGCTTGGAGATGATTTATTTTAGTGCACAAAAAGTAAATTTGCCATATTTTGAATTTATTCCCTTTCTCAAAATGACGGACGATTCAAAAGAAAGCCGTGAAACAGACTTTTGAGACACCCTGTATGTATATGAAACAAACATTTTGACGTCCCGCCCCTACTCTAAATGCAGGTCAGTCGGCACCTCGGTTGTCCAAGGGGCCTTCGTCAAGGTAGTCACGGGGCCTGTTTCTTCACCCACCTTTCATCTTCTAAACGCCTCGACTTGGGATTGTGGGAGGTGTGTACTCAAGGGGCGCTTTTGGGGGACTTATGCTGGTGAAAAGAAGCCAGGGAAGAAAAAAACGACCCTTATAAATACCTCGCATTACTTGCCATTGATACCACTATAATGCAGCTATTGAGGGTATTCTTCGGCGGGGATTAGAAATGTTTGTGTTGGATTTCTTTGACAAATATAGCTTATGACGTGAGATTGTTTTTTATTGAAGTAGTGGGATCAGTAGACTTAAGAAAGTGATTTGGTATCGATGAGAAACAGGGTTTTGTGAAACAATTGCCGAATTATTAGTTCTATTGTTTTACAATAGAAGATAAAAATATTTTTCTTTATTATAACATTGAACTCTTTGTAAGTGAAAGTGGTATATTTTTAATGATATTTACATGAAATCCTTTTCAGAATTTGACTTGCGATCTATAATTGAGAATAATCTGATTTAGGCTCATATGAAATTCTTTACCAATGTCTTTTATTGTACAGACATAAAGTAAACAACATAAGAAGTTCCAACTTTAATTTTTTTGAATTAGATCAGATGAAGTGTGCGTGTGTGTGAAATTTTTTTTTTATTTTTTCAGAAAAAACCTTCCCATCATCATTGCATCCTACACACCAGTCATAGTCATGCAGTTTACTTACTCTTACTCCGCCCTTTAAATCAAACATAATAAGAACTTGTTATTTTTGTCGCACCTTAGAACACCTGTATGAAAATGAAACATCTGCTGATTAACATTTTCATTGATTATACATACCATTCTTACTACAAAGTTAAAAGACGCGAGGTTAACGAGATTTCATGGCTGCCGTTGGTTGATGACTAATTTTCCCTGTATCAGTGTCAATCAAAATGTTTGTTATGCATTGTTAACTTAGCGAATTGAATTACGACAGACAAAAGAAATATTTACATGAAAAAAATTGCAATGAATCATAATGCCGTAGATGAAGGTTTAAGAAAGTAAGATGTAATTTTTTGGAATAATTGCTCTGGAATTAGTTTAATAAAATTCAAAGGTATACAATAGTTTATAAGATACAATACAATAGTTTAATTAAAAGCACCAGTATCAGTTTTAAATAATTTTTTTCTATGTACATTTATAGATAGATAAAATACAAGATAAAAAGGTATTTACAAAATAAAAACAATCTATCTTCATTTTCATATCTCATAAGATATAAAATTAAACCCAATAAAATATTAAATTTCCATGTATTAAAGGTAGACCCCACAAAATTAATCTTGGTCTTTTGGGAGACATATAATGAGGATCATATTTAGGAATTGAAGCTATTGATGTATTGTCTGTTGCCGTCGATGCCGCTGAAAAATATTCTTTCTCTGCTGAGAGATATTCTTTTCCCAACGCCAAATATGGTAACTTTAATATGCATTAAAGTACCCTATTTCAAAGTGTATCAATTTGCCCCAATGGTTTTTATTTAAACAAAAATCTTTATTTCAAAAATAGAAAAATTTAAGGTCCTCTGAACTTCAGGGGGCATAGTTATACTTCAGAATTTCATTTTTACAACTAAGGCGTTTGCTATCAAAACCAGCTCATTCCATTTTTGGAAATTTTACAGGAGAGATAAAAAACTTCTCATGTCTGCAGTTCTAAAGCTAAATTTAATTTTAAAATTTTTAATTGTAGGTATAACCGCCTAGAATTTGATTAGTTTTTCATTTTCATTCCAGGTGCATTACTTTGGGGGTAATTACACTAATTAGGTTGGAATGAGCTGATTTTGATGCAAAAACACGATTCTTCATGCTTTTTTCAGTTTTTTTGTTCAATTAAGTTGTGTGAAATTGGTTTTTTCCAGTTTACCAGTTAATATTGGGGTCTTTACGAGTTTTAAGTAAATGACATCCTCTTAACTTTTTCAAATAATCTGAAATTTCACAGTTCAGATCACAATTTTCACCTTTTCATCTAATTTTGGGTTGGAAGGAGCTGGATTTGAGCTATATCCCTTCGTCAGGTTATGTGAAGGACTCCTTCGAAGGACCCTCTAAACCAGTGTTTCCCAACGTGGGGCGCAATATCATTTTCTTGGGGGGTAATTCGAAAATTTTCAACCAAATTGCCCCCAGGTGGGGCCAATCCAGGGGGAAAATTTAAAAAAACCTTTTTAAAAAGAAGTTTATCAAAATCTGATCCTATTATCCTATCTGAGAATGTATGTCTGAAATCTGGACCAGTATGTATCAAAACCAAATTGAAACCCTGTTTTTAGAGTCTAATTTCCAAACCTTTCCTGGGGAATGACCCAAGATATCTTTGTTTTTAGAACGCTTATATTTGAAACTTTTTTACATTAGGTTCATCAAAATGCAAATCTTACCTAACAAAATGTATCCAAAATTTCCTAACTAGGGGTACCAAACTAGTTAAAAACCTGCTTCTTAGAGTCAAATTTCTGAAAATTTGCTGGGGGAGGACCCACAGACCCCCCTTGGTACTTTCAACTCAATAACTCATAATTTGATTTAGTTCTTTAGCATGCAAATTCTACCTAAAAATGTTCTGAAAAGCTTTATTAGACTTGTTAAATACACATAGGAGGATACACATAATACACATAATTTTAGCGTCCTCTCAAAATATATTTCTATGTATGCCACTGAGACCGGGGGGGCATGGAAAATTTAGAAAGGCTTTGGTGGGGCATGAACCGAAAAAGGTTGGGAAACACTGCTCTAAACTTTCAAAATATGCAAAAAAAGTGGATTTCAGAAAAATATAGAATGAGCTGGTTTTGATTGCAAACGCCTCAACTCTCCAAATTTTCAGAAGATATTCCATACGGATAATTGATTACAATGACCGGTGTCTGGATGGCAACAAAGGCATTCACAAAAGCGCTCACATAACAATTGCTGCAAAAAATATAGGAAGCGAGAGCGACAAGCTTTCGCTTTTAGCTCATCCTTTGATTAAAATGACACGCTCTGCATCCAATGGAGTCAACGGATCATTAACATCATCGTTCAGCTAGCTCTGAGGAAAGTCACGCAGGTATTTTCCCACAAGAAGTTATTTCGAGTCCTTTTTTTTGGATGCTCCGAAGGGTTGTTATGATTTCACTCTCTGTGATGGAAAAATTTAGAAACAAAGGATTCGTGGTTTTGTCGACTTATGAAAGAAGAGGGATTGTTTGTGTGGTTATAAAGGGTTGTTATTGTTTTGATAGCGTCCAGATTAAGAGGACTTGTTGACGAGCATTGAAAGAACAGTCTTTGTTTAGAGTTATAGAACGAAGGAAATTTTAAGAGTGTACAAAGGTTTAGGTATATAATTCTAGGGTTTTCCTTTTTTAAATTCTTATTCAAACATATCATTACAAAAAATTAGATATAGCTTTAAAGAGTTTTTTTTCAACTCTCCCACAAATTTAACATGGAATCAAGTAAAGGAATGATGCTATTATATTCGTAAACAACCTGGAATGTTTATATAGTAACCCAACGGAAAAAACTAGTTATAGTTAGTATACTTTTGATTTGATGTATATATTATATTATCTACAGCATAAATATTTTATTGGTTTCAAGAAGTTTGATTGATTTAATCTGTTTTTTTTTTAATTTGCTTTGCCGTGCACTAAATACCGAGAAAAAACAGTGTTAGAATGAAGAGAAAAGATCCTACTGGGAAAATCGAACTAGTGCTCTGATGGAAGGTTTGATGTTCTGTATAGATAACATGAACGGTTCGTTAAGAAAAAATTACAAATGTACATAACCTTTTTTATAATTAAAAACATTTTTAATATTGCCTATAGTAAATACGAACAATTCATAATCTATTTATCTTACTAATTTTTTAGTAAACGAATACTTGATACATCTTCTGTAATAACTTTCTGACACATCAATCATATCCCCTTTCATGAGTAGCAGAATTATTTTTTATAGATTAAAGAAATCCAGTTTTTTTATTCATGTTACAGGAGTTTTACGTTAACTGCATTAGCGTATAATATGAAATGTATTGTTTTAATAAACAGTATTAAATTATAATATTATCAAAAGGAAATGATTTAATTATTATTATCTAGAATATAAAAACTTTTATCATTAATTAATTAATTAAACACTCTATCATTCTCAATAATTGATTCCTATTCTTCTATAATTTAGAGCATTTGTCACACCCTGTTTGACTCTGGTTTCCAGCGGTTATATCAAGCTTCCTTTATTAATTGGAGAATCCTAGCGTATAGTATTATTTAGTAGAGGATACAGGATAGTAACACTATATAAAAATTTATGCCTTTTAATACAACAGTTCCAGTCCAGTAAGAAAAGGTGAGTTACCTAAATAAAAAAACAGACCGTGTGCTTAGGAAAATGTAGTGATAGTGAATAGTTTCAAACTGATATCAAATCAAAATCTGGCCAGGCCTAGTGGCCTCACAGGAGGTGCCCATCTCCGTTTCATTAGCCTTTGGGCCTGGGCTGTTAATTACTTAGCTTGTGTCCAGGCCGAGTGGCTAGCCCGACGCTGAGCCCCCAGTTGATTCCCCAAGCAAGCTTGGTGCTCATTTATCGACCCCGGAAGGATGAAGGGCTGAGTTGACCCATGACCAGCTACCCAAGCAGGAGCCGCGAGGCATCGAACCTGGGTCGGTAATGCTCGTAGCCAGACACGCTAACCACTACACCACCGTGGCCACTTCAAACTGATATGGGGTGTAAAAATTATTACAAAGTATTTTCCCATAGTATAATTCCCCAAAAAGGAAAGAAAATTAGTCTATTAGCAATTAAAATCCATCC
Organism: Tetragnatha versicolor; assembly: GCA_024610705.1. Classification (NCBI taxonomy): domain Eukaryota; kingdom Metazoa; phylum Arthropoda; class Arachnida; order Araneae; family Tetragnathidae; genus Tetragnatha; species Tetragnatha versicolor. The sequence continues at coordinate 10,732,740 of JANDEH010000017.1, read as the reverse complement.
CGGTTTTGAAGGCTACATTTTAGCAAACATTCTAAAGGGGACCTTCTCAATCCCCCCCACTATTAAAAAACATTGGTGGATAAATAATATCTTTTCCCAATAAGTTTACTCTCGAATTATTTCATCAGGATCCCTCGTTCGCAAGGTGCAAAGTACCGGTCAAACACACCAGACCCAATCCAAGCCCAGTCATTAACTCCCCACTCCCAAACGGGCAGCTAGCAAGCACCACATCCCATCCTAGACGAACGAAGCGAAACCCGGCGGCGGGAATCCTCACGCTCGACCCCAGCGGTCACCGCCAGGGTTGCCGCTCCGATATCGCGCCAAGCGGCCGCAGTGTCCCTTGTCGCGTGCTGGCGTGCGGACGGACTCCGTCAACTCTGCCCGGATGTCCCCAAGAAACGTGTGCCCAAGACGACGACGACACTTTTCTTTGATGTGAGAGGTAAGGGACGTGAGATGCTTTGGTTATTGTGTGTTGCTGTTATGTGATGTTGGTATGGGGGGATATTTTTTATTGTTGTAGTGGAGTTGGCGAGCTTTTACCTGTTGAGTGGCGATTTCGTTGATGAAGTTTGTGTTCTCTTTTTTGGGCTTGTTGAGTTTTCTGCTGTTGAGTTTATTGGGAATTGATGTGTTTTTTTTGTGGTGGGAAATTATTGTGAAGATTGTTTTTTTTCTTCTGAAAAACTCATGAAATTATAAGCTCATGCCTTAAACCAGTGTTTCCCAACGTGGGGCATACGCCACACCAAGGGACAATATGATTGATTTTCCAAGGGTTAATTTGAAAACTTTTAACCAAATTGCCCGCCCCCCGGTGGGGTATGGATCACCAGGTTTTATTTGATTTCCAAGAATGGTATTCGAAAACTAAAAAGACTTAGTGAGCATGGAAAATTAAAAAAGGCTTTGGTGGGACATGGCATGGGCGGATTTAGATGGTGAACCCTGGGGGTGCGTACTGGAAAACTTTGGGGTGCAAGCTGCCCTTGATGACTTTGAAAACATGATTTTCCCTTATAAAATGGAATTTTCTCCAAAAGTTGGGGGTGCGTTGCACCCCCATGCATCCCCTTAAATCCGCCCATGGGACATGGACCGACCGAAAAAGGTTGGGAAACACTGCCTTTAACTGATTATTCAACACTTAATATTAAAGGAATAATTGTAATTTAATGAACTATTCTAGTAAAGGTGATGTAATCCACCTATTATATTGTATTCTCCCTTGTAATTACAAAAAGTAATAAATTAGATTTATAATATTTCTACACAGCTTAAAAATTCTTTTTAAGAACCGTTTTGTATTTATAAGTTAAAATGTTAGCCCTACTGGCAAAAGAAGGAGAAAAAATTAAAAATGTGAACTAAAATTATTCAAGTTAAAAAAATTCCTTGAAAATTTTCATGTTTTATAAAATTTATCAAGTGTCAAGGCATTAGAAACTGTTTAAGACATTCATTGCTTGCATTCTCTTCGTTCTTATGGATGATTAGGTGCATTGCATAAAATTTTTACAGTGGAATTTTCCAACTCACATACAGCATGAGTTTAGAAAAAGTATAGAAAAATATTATTTTAGTCATTCTCAAATTAAATAAAAATAATCATTTAATTTCTAGATTGAAATTCGTCTTCTATTTCGATTATACTTAAACAAAACTTTTAAGTCAAATACACTATTCTATCTATCACTAAACATTTATGAAATCTAAGCTATCAACACCAGTTTAAGTTTAAAGATTCGCAACGATTTTCAACCACCCAACTTTCCCTTCATGTTTATAAACAAAAGCATTTTGGTAGCTAAAGCATCCATAAAAAGATGATATCTCAACGATAAGAAAATTCCACTCTGACACTGATGGCGATTTCAATGCATCCATTAGAGGGAAATATCAACTAGACGTTGATCGTTTTATATTTTGTCTGCTGACCTTTTGATTAATTTATCTCGCCCATACTCCTTCTTGCCCTTTTAAGGCATCCCTTTTAAAAGAGTAAGCTTCTTTTTTTTTCATTCCACAAGTAAAGAAATATACGAATGGTGAAAAAAGTAATTTTTACATTCATTTTATTATTCTTTGTAAAATAAGACGGGAACTTTATAACTCCTTTTTCTTAGGATTTTCATTTGATTTTTTAATTAATAATTCTAAAACTGATGTAATTAAAATAATATAGAGTTTCTCTGTCGTTGAGTTTTATACAATCATTGATAAAACGATTTAGTAGATGATGATAAACTGTGATTGAGTTTTATACGTTGAGTTTTATAACCTATAGTTAAAATAAAAGCCTTATTATCTTTATTTCAAAAAGGTTTATATTAAATCACATAACCTCTGATGTAGATGATGTAGACGAAAATATGATAGAGAACATACAAATAACAAATTGATTACTTTACAAGCCGATTTCACGGATACTGGGTACGTGCTTCTAAAAAAACTGTATCTTGATATGTCTCTGGCCAATTAAAGCTTTACTTTAAATTTAAAAATATTTAATCTCAATATGAAACTGCTTTAAAACGGTAATAATATGTTAAAACACACTGTTACATACCATATCATATCAATATAAAGGCGCAAAGCTATTGCATTTGTTTCTCCAGCACGTTAAGTTCATTTAAGGGAATATGATTATGATAAATCCCAGGTAGTTATTCCCAGTAAAGTTACACAATAGGAAATAACAGGGTACAAAAATGAGAAAGGAGTTTGCCTTTTTTCTGATTTTTGAACTGTGTGTGAGTGAGCTATTTTATTTCTTTTCTATAAAAAATTAAACATCTTATTTTAATGATGTAAAAATATAAACTTTTTTTATTAAAGCCGGCGCTCGTTTTTATTGCCTGTAAGCTGGTCCCAAACATAGCCCATTAGACATAATTAGGATTTTATTTTCCATTTTCGAACTGAAATGTCTATTTTTTTTAAACTCATTTTCATTCTTTACAGTATTATATACATCAGACAATACAAAAAAATTCTTGAGAATATTGTAACAAATTTCGGTTCCAATTCCAATAGCAACTAGTGTTAAGTTTTCATGATTTGTACATTTTTATTCGGAAGATTGGTTTACGGTATAAAATATCATGTATTGATGGTTTTTCTCTTAGTATAAATAGAATGAAAGATAATGCTATAATAATGCTTTGTTAACTTTACTTTGCAGAATCTTAAAAAACCCTCATACATGTGATTCTTCCACCAATTGGCGGAAATCCGCCAATTTGCTTAGCAAAATTGAAATCTGACAATTCGATTAGCAAAACTGAAATTCCACTTTCTTATTTTCCAATCGCTTTACACTGAAAACTCTGACCGCTAGTGTGGCTTCGTACTAAATTTTAAGAAAAATCGAAAAAAAAATAATAAAAAATATCTAAGTAATACGAGAATGAGTTAAAATTTAAGCTAAAAAATATGAATCCAGCATATCGAATCCTAGGTCTGGGGTTATACCCTGTCACTGTCTTGGGTCATGCGCCCTATAAAAATCCAACCAAGTGAGATCTAGGAAGTAGAAGCCGATGGACCCCCTCTACTTAAAATGAAGAAAAATTTAGGTGCCATCAATTTTTTTTAAATATTTTCCGCCAATTTTTTGTCTGTGTAATCACATGTATCCCTATTTTTTTTATTAAACAAAAAAATTTGATATTGACAGTCTCAAAATTTTTTATGCCATTTTGAAATGATTTTCGGTATTCTCCCTACGAGTTTGAACGTGCAAGCCGTTGTATGTAAAATAAAATAAATTAAATTTATGACTTAAGGGTCCGCCTATTGGAAATAAACAAAGCGTGATATTACAAGGTTATCTCGTTGTTCTAAACAAGTGGAGCACAAAATTGATGTTGGACCTAAATGAAATCTGACACAGGACAATTCGAAGCAAAATCTTCCCATAGGAAACTTTCAAATTTTTGTTGACCTTAATGTCGCTTTGGAAGCCATTCTCATTAATTATAATTATTCGCTCAACTTTTTCTTATTATTTTTGTGGGCCGAAATAAAAAACGCACTCATGGGTGAAACAATAGTGCAGAAAGAAGTAAGAAAAAAATTAGAAAGACCGTCGTTCGAAATAAATTAGAGATCGCGTTCTGTCTGTCCAAGTGACGTTTTCAGTCTGAAACACCGTCGTTCCAATTCCATAATAAATCTCCGTCTTATTTGGGGTTCTGTGGTGAGATGCTTTTGCTGTAGAAGTAGAATCGCTAAATTGTCATCGTGTTGTGCAATATTATAGGGAGGAACACCTGCATGGGAGTGACTGCAGTCGTTCCGTAATAGAATGACAAATATCGCGAAGTCACAGGTTGGTGATATGTGAAACGTTTTTCGATTGTTCTAATTGAAGCGTCAGTTTCAAAAAGGGTATATGTCCGAAAAATTGCAAATTGACTTTTTGTGCACCGAAAAATCGCTAAGCTTTGCTCTACACATGAGTGGGGAGAGGGAGAAATAACCACCCCTATACGCAGATATAGTCCCATAAATTTATAGAAATCAATGTTCATTCATGGTATTTTTTATTTAGTTTGAAATTTAAGTTAATTTGTATTTATCATCTTACTCCGTGCTTGCTGTGAACTAAGACAAAGCACATTTTTTTTAAGTTACAAAGTGTTTAATCTTTTTTATCCAGTAAAATATTGTCATACATAGACCTATGAATATTGTACACAATAGGAACTCCATTGATATTCATTAAACTGCATTAATGACTCAGTTTCATGATACTTTTGAAAGTCTTTTGTCTTTCTGTTTTTTTTACTTTTGTGCTGTGAACTAAGCAAAAATATATTTTAATTGTCAATTTAAGTTATTTTTAATATTTTCGTTCTGCTGAAACTTTATAAGATTGAAAAAGGCAATAATAAGTCAATCAACTTTCTTCATATGTTGTACAGTATTTTTGCATTATATTTTTTTTTCGATGATTTTTCTTTAATTTAAATATCATACTCAATTTCCAGTAAAAATTTGGTGGATATATACAATGAATATTTCATTACTTATTCAGTTTTTTTTCGATTCACACACAAAGCTTTGAAAGGTAAATTAAAATGTTTTTTGGAGGTTACAAGCATGAGGAGGTTTTGGAGGTTATGAATACATTAAGATTAAAAAAAATTTGATTACAATTATCCATTACTATCAATCACTAATAATTTTTAAGTTTTTTTATCAAGTATTTTCCATATTCCAATCCACGTATTTCATTTTCCCACTGAATTTTCATGTGCTCCTGCTCATGTCTCTAATGGATGGAACTAGAAACTAAGGTTATAAAATCAACACAGCACGTTATCAGTTGAGAAAATATCTGTAAAATATTTTTAGTCATGCGTAGTCTAGTGTTAAACTTAAAGTAACGTTGCAGTGTTACGACACTTTTAAAGTGTCACTTCAAAATTAAAATATCTCATTTTCTATCGAATACCCGTAAAATCTTCTCAGATTTACCTGACAGTTTGTCGTCTTCCTCTTTCCAGGGTCGAAGTAATCATATTATTTAGAGTTTTCAAGGTAAAATACTCTGATGCTATCGGCGTGTCCCACTGGTGAATTAGTTATTTCCGTCATCACTCCATTAAGAGTTGTTTAACGGCAACTCGGCGCTTTCGTTTGAAGCAAAAATTAATGGCGGCGGTTATACGTTTCCGCAGTGTGACCTATTAATTAATTCTAATATTCCTTACTCATTCTAATTAAGAGTAAGACAAATAATACTTTCATCAGCTCTGTCAAGAAAATATTTAAAATTTTCACTAAAATGATTCTTGTTTAAGTGGTAATGCTCGTATCAAAACGTGTATTTTTTCTTACAGATAAAATATATTTAGTTTATGGGATTGTAGCTACCGTTGGATAATGAATACGAGGTTTTAAAGTTATTATTAATTTACAGACCAGACTATATTTACAAGATTTATACAAAGGATTTTACCTTTTTGAATAAAACATTTAAAATATAATATAGACAGTGAATGTGAAACAATACAATGATTGAATTGAAGTAATGAGTGAATAATTATGTGATAATAATTATGAGTGAAATAATACGACAGGATTTTATTTATATTGTTTAAACTTAATTTGGTCATTGGTGGCGGTCGCCACAGGATAATTAAAATTTTTTCAAAGGATTTAAAACTAAAAACGATTTTGATGTGTCGGTTAAAAATTCTAATGAGGATGAGATACCAATATATGAGACCAAAACCCAGCCATAAAGAGTTAAAACCCGAATTTTGAATGTTTAAAAATTGAATTTTAAAAATTTCAAGAGAGTATTGAATGACAGTAAATTGAAAGAACGTTTTTTATTTCAAATAAAATTTTGAAAAATTAGTCATGGCATAAATATTTTATGATCTTTTCATATTTTAATCTTGTAATCACTACTATTTCGATAATATTACAAAGCGGTAAATAAATAAAAAAAAGACGTGAAGGTTGTAGAACATATCAATTGTTTGTTTTTATTTGAAAATTTTCATTTATTGAAAACTTTCATACTAATGAATGTAATACCCCAGAATTACTATGTACAGAAAAAATGTCTGTAGCGTTTAAGGATGCTATTTTTATCAATAGCAAGACAGTCAAGGAAACAACATACAGCTTACAAGTGATACTTAATACAATTACTCCTTCTTAAAAATCCATAAAAGCCTTTAGATATTATGAAAAGGGAGTATTTTACCACTACCTCTGGTTAGAGGAATATGTGAGAAAACTCCAGCTCTCAAGCGTCGCCTCCAACCGTGGACCGGTTTCGCCCTTGTTAGGGCTCATCAGCACGGTATAGGAAGGTAACGCTCTCTTGCGTTACCTTCCTATACCGTGCTGATGAGCCCTAACAAGGGCGAAACCGGTCCACGGTTGGAGGCGACGCTTGAGAGCTGGAGTTTTCTCACTTTAGATATTAGTTTATAATTTTATAATGAGTTTTGCAAAGTACTAGATTCGTTGTTGGACAGTACATACCTCCCAGGAAATTTCCGTAGAATATTAAATTATTTCTTTTACTTTCATCAAATACTACCCTCCCATAACAAAAAAAATCAATATAATGTTTCCCAATCGCTATCTAAAAAAATAAAGAAACCTCATTTCATACACATTCCAATAAAAAACATCAACCAACTCCACCTTCTCCATCATTTCAGCAAGGGATAGCTTCAAAACACATAAAAACAACCTACGATAACAGAGGGGACCACCACAGGGGGGGATCCTAACAAAAACTCCCACCACATTGTCCGCGTCAACCCCGATTGCATCGTGGTCATCGCCCAATAGAGCCATAAAAGTCCAGAACACCCCGTTTTCGATAAGAAGCGCAAGAGAAGGAGGGAGCTCATCATGATCGGGGGTTTCCGTTATGACTGAACGACCCTTGGGGGTGGTGATGGGAATGACTCAGTCTTATCCGACTTCCCTCCTCCCTATCCGGGTAGTCTAAGCGGTACAAGTTGAAACACTGCACTTTTTGATGATGGTAAGCCACTTGGTACACTGATTCCATGGACCATAAGAATGAGTTTTCGATCAGGAGTCCGCCGAAATTTCCCTTAGAATTTAAAATATTTAACTTTTTGTGAAATTTTTAAATTCGCGTTTTACTCCTTAACTATCAAACTTTTCAACATGTAAGGTGACTTTTCTATACAATTTGAGGTCGTAGATTACAAATATGAAGTCGAAATTTTCAAAAAGATGCTATTTCATATGTTTTTTTGAAAAAAACTAAATTTTAAAATTTAAAATCTTCAAAAACACAATGTTAAACATAAGTTGGTATCATGAAATTTTTACCAGTTATAAAGCTATTTGTAACTTAAAAAAATCCAAAATTTCAAAGCTTTACCTTTATTATTCACCGAGATATGATACTTTAAATTTGGAAAATTTTCAAAATGGCGGCCATGCTTGATGCGACTACTCATCGAAAACTTCCCATAACTCGGTAAATTATTGTTCAAAATGAACAGTTAAAACCTTTTTTGAAAGAAGAGCAATACCACTACACTATTAAGACATTAAAAGAACAATTAAACCACTTTAAGTTGGTTTTAAATAAACTCTAAGACAGAATAATACTTTACTATGACAAGCATGTTAAAAGCTTTAAAAAATGCTTTCTTGGTGAAAAATTGTTCTAAATTTTTTATTAAATGTTCACCCTGATATAATTATGCGACATTAAACCATTTAAAGGAAAACTTTGCCCTACAAGGGCCTGGGCGCAAACGCGAAAATAGCTAATAAACGCGCGCTTCAAATAAACTTTTTCTGTCAAAGAATCACAAAATCGTGCTTTCTATTATGATTTTCTAACAACATTTTAGCCACTTCAAGTTTTAAAAACAAGCATCCCTTACCTTTGTATAAGAAAAAAATGCTTAAAATACAATTTTTCAGGTTAGAAATTACCTTTCAAATGAGTATTTTCTAGACAAACCTTTACTCACTGAGTTAAAACATGAAATATCAATGAGATTCATAATGTATTAAAATATGTTATATACATTTAAACTTACCGAACACTTTTTACAATTAGTAATCGTTGTGTATTTGAAAATCGAGTAAGGGTAATACATCTAATCATTTCCTATATGGTAATGCATAACACCATTTGTATACCATTTTTTAATCGGTATACAAAATTAATTGAGACTGTATGCGTCCTGCTAGTTTGCTACAAGACTACTTAAATTTAAAGACCTATCCAGGGTTTTACTTAAATTATACCAGCCTTATAATGAATAATAGTATTTTCAACTTAGTAGAAACTTATAGTATTTTCAAGTGCTTGTTTACTTACCTACAACTTTACTATTAGTTTCAATATCTTTACATTTATTAGAAATTAAGAATATCGGGAAAGTCAAATACATCCAAATCTTTCATTAATAATCATCGTACAAATATTTGGATATGATAAGTTAATAAGTAAGGATTTTTTCTTATTTTAAATGAGAGTCGTAGAGACAATATATTTTTCCTGTAAAAAACATATTAAAGTGTACCATGATAGATCAAGATTTTTTCTTTTAAGAAACGTATGCCTCTCTTGAGAATTGGTATATTTTCTATATTAGCTAGATTTAAAAAAAAGCATGTACATTGCCTATACTCCTTTCAGTAGGTAATTACAACACTAAGATAAGAATTTCATTAATTATATAAAGAGTTAAAGGTATTAAATAGCCTTTTAAGGATTTCAAATTATTTTGTTTATTCTTTTGGCACAAATTCAAAAGTATTGATTTAATTTTTGAATTTAACGTAAAAGGTTAAGTTATAGGTCTTCCTCTGAATTTTGGCATTCACCTAAACAATTCAGGCACATTAGTGTACATGGTATTCCTGAAGATTTGCAGGAACACCTTGCATAATCTATTTCCGCATAACTTCTAAGCTTTCTAATTTTTAAAAATAATTCATAAAAACAGCAAATACACAACGATTACTAATTGTTAAAAAGTGTTCGGTAAGTTTAAATGTATAACATATTTTAATACATTATGAATCTCATTGATATTTCATGTTTTAACGCAGTAAGTAAAGTTTTTTTCTAGAAAATACTCATTTGAAAGGTAATTTCCAACCTGAAAAATTGTATTTTAAGCATTTTTTTCTGATACAAAAGATTAGGGATGCTTGTTTTTTAAACTTGAAGTGGTAAAAATGTTGTTAGAAAATAATAATAGAAAGCATGATTTGGTTAAAATAATGTTAGAAAATCATAATAAAAAGCACGATTTTGTGATTCTTTGACAGAAAAAAGTTTATTTGAAGCGCGCGTTTATTAGGTATTTTCGCGTTTGCGCCCAGGCCCTTGTAAGGCAAAGTTTTCCTTTAAATGGTTTAATGTCGCATATTTATATCAGGGTGAACATTTAATAAAAAATTTAGAACAATTTTTCACCAAGATAGCATTTTTTTAAAGCTTTTAACATGCTTGTCGTAGTCAAGTATTATTCTGTCTTAGAGTTTATTTAAAACCAACTTAAAGTGTTTAATTGTTCTTTTAATGTCTTAATAGTGTAGTGGTATTGCTTTTCTTTCAAAAAAGGTTTTAACTGTTCATTTTGAACAATAATTTACCGAGTTATGGGAAGTTTTCGATGAGTAGTCGCATCAAGCATGGCCGCCATTTTGAAAATTTTCCAAATTTAAAGCCTCATATCTCGGTGAATAATAAAGGTAAAGCTTTGAAATTTTGGATTTTTTAAAGTTACAAATAGCTTAATAACTGGTAAAAATTTCATGATACCAACTTATGTTTAACATTGTGTTTTTTAAGATTTTAAATTTTAAAATTTAGTTTTTTTCAAAAAAACATATGAAATAGCATCTTTTTGAAAATTTCGACTTCATATTTGTAATCTACGACCTCAAATTGTATAGAAAAGTCACTTTACATGTTGAAAAGTTTGATAGTTAAGGTGTAAAACGCGAATTTAAAAATTTCACAAAAAGTTAAATATTTTAAATTCTAAGGGAAATTTCGGCGGACTCCTGATCGATAACTCATTCTTATGGTCCCCGGAATCAGTGTACCAAGTGGCTTAGCATCATCAAAAAGTGCAGTGTTTCGCCTTTTTTCGTCGTGTACCGCTTAGACTAGGGGGCTTTTGGGTGAATATTGAGGATATGCTGATTTTGATTTATTTGTCCTTGCAAAGCCATCAGTTTGGACCGCCGCCGCTTCCTCTTTTGAGGGAATTCTCGAAGAGGGAGGAATTTTAAATGTCCGAATAGCGAGGCATTGGGGTGAACGGTCCTTGCTGTGAGTTTGGTGATTGAGTTGTATTGTGAATCTGTACTCAGCTGGATTTAGTAGTGTTTTTTAAGTGCTTTGGGACTGTAGTTGTTGAATTGGGTGTTGTATTGTGTTTTTTTTATCAATATTATCTTTTTTTTTAAAAAATTGCGTACGTCTAATTCCTTGCGTGAGTACCTCCCTACTACAAATGCGATAAATTTGAAACTTAAAATCACAACTGAAGGATTTATTATTCAAAGAAATTAAATTTACCTTTGGTTTTCCTCTCATTGATGGCTGGTTTTGCATTATACTACAAGCTACAATATTTCATTTATTTTATGATAGATTTGTCAAAGATAAGAAAAGTTATTATAAAATAAATGAAATTTAGTAGTTTGTACATATATTACGAGCAATTTGATAAATCGGGCATTATTAATAATGCCTGAAGTGGAAGAGGGCAATGTGATAAATTCAATGGCATTCATCAATGCAATTTATCACTTTGCCTGCCTCCACTCTGGGCATTATTATTAATGCCCAATCAATCACTTTGCCTGAAACATATACAACAACCATATAACCCCCCCAACCATATATCTGTGTATATAAAACAACCATAAGCAAAAGGAAAACCAACGGTAGACCTATATTAATAGAATAATAATCATTCAGCTGTGATGTTAAAATTCAAATTTAGTTCATTTGTAGAGGGGACTCACCGCATGGAATTAGCCGAACATAAAATTTAATTTCTTTAAAGGATAAAAGGTCTAGATTTGTCACTTTCCGTTAGGATCTATCTCGTTAAATATCTCTAGATGTTTTAGACCAAAATCGTCTCCAAAAATAGAAACACCAACCCATTAAATTTCGTGGCCCATTAAATTGACTACAATAACATTTTGGCAATTTTTGAATATTTGGTGTTCCTAAATGTGTATTTTAGTAATTTTTAGAAGGGATAAATAACGGAATTGTATCTTAAGTTGAAATACCATATCCTGAAAAAGAAGTGACAGTGAATCGATAAGACCATCAGTTTAAGTAAAAAAGTACGAAAGGACTGTTTTTTTTCAGGTGTCCTTTTTAGTTGGTTACAATTATATGTTCAATATTCGTCAGTTGTATGGTTTGACGATAAGAATTTATTAATTTTAAAAACTTTTAATAATTTTTAAAGTAATATTAAAATGAAGGAAATTATTTCTATAAAATAATTTTTAAGATACTTTTGTATGAATACATTTAAAAAGAATAGTGTTTCTGTAAAATGTTTAAAAACAAATGTATCTGAAATAGTACCGTAATTGCTTTAAAGAAAAGTAATTAAAAATGGAAATATACATAGAACTAATAACATATTTCTATTGAATCCATTTAATTTAAAACAGAAATAATAACGTAGAAACATAAAATCAATAGAACAAGGTATACTGACCGGAATTTGTGAAACGTAAGATATCTTTAAAAAATAAACAAAAGTATAAAAATGTTCAAAAACATTAGAAAAAACTGATAAGTAACACTGGAATGTGAAAATCAGAAAAAAGTAAGCTGATCCGAACGTATCATCTCAATTTCTATGAAACTGGCTCTGATTTATGTTTAAAGCACGTGTTCATAGATATTCTTAATAGATATTCGTTCATAGATATTCGTTAAACTGCGAAATTTAAGTTTTGGACGTGTGTAACAAATCCTGCAGAAATCAAATATCTTATTGTCATTCATTTAAAAAATCTCAGTTTTCTGAGACCTACTATTGATTTCAGCACCAGCTTTCCTTTATAAAGTTCTTTCATTTCAAGCAAATATGTTTTTTAAATGTGTAAAAGTTAGTATTTTAAGAAACCTAACTTCAATTTTCCTATTTTTATATAGTACTCGTATAACAAATTATCTATAGAGCATTTTCAATCACATGATTCGGACCTAGCAACGGCCTTAGCAACAGACTGTTTGACCAACAGCAAGGAAGAAAATAAATGGCCATGACGTCACCTGAAACCACTCTATTGAAAATTGGAAAAAGTAAAGCTTTTTTTGTGTCAATTTATTAGTTCGATTACTTTGGAATGCAAGTAATTTTGCTCTTATTAAAAGGTTATTCAGGATATTCTGTATCATTACATTAATTTTAAAATTAATTTTAATATCTTAGTCACTACTGAAATTTTTAAAAAGTGTCTTATACTAATAAGGGAACTAATATGATTAAAGCACTGTAAACAAGTCTTAAAATAAATATCATAATTAAAAATCCATAATTGTCAATTATGAATTTTGAGTTATATGCTACTCGACAAAAAGTATTATTAGTCGTGTAATTGTGATTTCATATTCAGGTAACTTTTCAATTCTAATGTAATTGCATAGATTCATGTACTACTATTTTTTAAAATCATCATTCACATTATAGAATATGTGTAGAGTGATAAAATGCCGAAAAAATGATAATGCACGATAAAATGGGAAAAATTCTGTCACACTGTAACAAGAGTATTGTTCTCAGTTCAAAGTTCTTATGATTGATGATGATAATTACGACATTTGAATAAAGTAAAGGTATTCTTTTTGTGTAGAGAAAACATCTTCCTAATTTTCCCTCCTGCTACTGTATTTCCAACTTTATCCGTTAAAACAATAAAACTTTTTAAGAATCTATCGGTAGAACAATCATAAAATTTTATGCAACAACACTTTGTGGCTAAATATTTATAAAAATTAAAATACCACCTAGGAAGAATTAACTTTAAATACATTTAGCTTGTATAATTTGTATCCGAACATTTGTTTTAATTATAGATTTTATTTTACTTTCAACTATCAAAGATCTACTTCTTCTGTAGCTTTTATAATATACCTACATTAAAATATACTTGGGTACTTCTCAAACATTCATTTGTATACTGATAACTAAGTAATCAATATTCAAATTATTATCAATCACAGTACCATCAGATAAAATTTGAAATTTTCAGGAAAAACAATATATTTTGAATGCAATTTCAAACTGAAGATCTATATTCACTAAATAATATAAATTTATGTGATACTACTTATAAATTTATGCTCATCTTTACAAATACTTAAATGTAAATGTTTAAAATGTAAAGAATTTTAAAATATATAGAATTTTTCAACTTCTAATTAAATAATTCAAACTTCAATTATAATTATAATGCAACATTTTAATGCTTATTAAAATATTAATGAATGTAAACTCAAATTGATAGTTCTATGTGTTAAATATAAATTGATGTTTTTAAGAGGAAAAATACGGAATTAATGATTTTGGAAATAAAATGATGGTTGCAAAAATATTTTTGTTTCATTAGATGAAATTGTATATGTGGTAAGTTCATAAAGGATGATTAATCATCACCTCTTACTTATGTAATGTTTTTTGGTTTTCAAATTATATCAAAGTTTCATAAATTTCTATGTATTTCAGTATCGTTAATAAAAAAACAATGTGATAAAAGAAATTGATTAAATTGTGGGAGACAATACCTTCAATTTTGTTAACTTTAAGAACGTCCAAGAGGGACAAGCTTATAAGGAGCGCTGTTTTTACTGCTTTAGATGATTTTATTTTTAACTTTTTTTTATTGATAAAATATTCACAATTCGAAACATTAACGAATAAGAGATAGAACCAACACGACGCTCGATTTTACAATTAAATTTGACTATTAGAATAAAAATTATAAGTTTCAGACAAAATATCTGAAACTTAAGCATGAAAAAAAGTATTTCTATAAGTTTTTTGAATACTTTTATAAGTCTCTGATATTTGGAAAGTACTTTAAAGAGTACACATTTTTAAACGTGAAAAAAAAACTTGTTTCATCGTAAAAGATAACGTCAATTGTTCGTTGTGATTAGATGTATAATAAGCTGATTGACAATACTTGCTTTTTAACTGCGACATTATCCCTAATCTAAAAAACAGAAATATTCTAAAATTGAGAATTTATTTAAAAAAAAAATCCAACAGGGGTCTAACTGCAAATCCTCGTAATGAATCGGACATTTTGATACAGGAAATGTGTCATTCGGATGAGTAAATATGAAGTTTTTATCTGGAAACCTTTCACCAAAAACTTTTTTTTAAAGAATAGATATTATATTTCTATTGTTCCAACTTTCGGAACTGAAACTGGCCATCGACCAACAACAACTTGCAACAAACCGAATAAAACTATGAATAAAACCGAACAGGTAATAAAAAAAAGGCCGCACCCGATGGCGATTCGGCGCCAAAAGAGGCAGCCACGCGAGGATACACCTGGTGGGCTGTCTCCTCAACCACCTGGAAAGAATGTTCAAACTTCATCATAAATGGCAGGATGCCCATTGAAGTCTCCGTAAACAGGTTGTGTGCGGTGTTGTATTATTGTGCGGGCCTTGATGAATATTGTTGGGAAAGACGACTGCATAAAATATTTGCGTGGGCTTCTTGCGTCTGCTTTGTGGCGGTATGGCTTGGACTTGATATGGCTTCGAGGCAGGGGAGAAAGAAATTATATCCGATAATTCTTAGATGATTAGACTTAGATTCTTAGATAAGGTGGAAGTTAATACAGTTTCAGTATCGCATTGATTTCTTCAGGAGTCGATGTTCACTTGCAGAAATGTCGTTTGTATAGCAGTTTTTTTTAATTAGAGTAAAAAAGAAGAAAAGTAAAAACGGGGGAAAGAATAAGAAGAATAAAATGTAAAGATATAAGAAATAAAATTTTAAAATATGACCATGTTTTGGGGTTAATTTTCAAATTTTTAGGTCACAATTATCTTTCCTAAATTACATGAAATGAATTGAGAAGACAACTATCATTTCCAATGTTCTAATAAAAATATTTGTGGAATAATTTCATAAAATGAAATCAAAGTTAATTAGAAGTGAAAATATATTAGATTGAAAATATAAATCTTTCAGACTTTTATCAATTTTTTATTTACACTTTCATCAATTTTTTATTCAAACTTTTGTCAATTTCTATTCAAACCTTTTTATATGATGGTTTGTATTGTTTTATCTTATTGTACATTTTTGAGACGAAATAGAGTCGAATTGAATATATAAAAACGTTCAATACACATAAACATGTAAATGTTGTCACAGTTAATATGAACTTTGAATTTCTTTAAAAACACGCACATCTGGTATTATTTGGTTGTTCGGGACTGATTTTAAGTTTTTATATAAATTTATCATCAATATAAAAGTGGAATATTTCTTATTTAGAAGATAAATATCTGAGTAAGTTAGTAAGAAAAAGCTAAACTAATCTTTAATACTAATTTATATATTTTGCTTTTATTTTGTTAAAAATTTATACGTCGACATAAAACTTGTAAGAAACATTTCGAAAATGTGCATGGAATTTATCATACTTAAATTTTATCGAATATTTCTGGTACAATGTTTCTAAAAAATTTTCTTCACACAAGTTTTAGAGTCATTTTTGCGTATGGAATTTCTATCATTAAAATTAGCTTAAAGCAATATAAAGAATACTACTCCCCAAAACTAACTCAATCATCAATTTCAATAAAATTAAAATGTTAAATCCTTTGCTCAAACAGTATAGGAAAAAAACTTGAAGAAGGCGGATCTAATCCGTTTGTGAAGTTATGGCTTTACAGATGCTATCACGATTTCAATCTGAAGAATCCACTCTTTTGCCATCAATATGTTCTCCACTTGTTGCGAATCTAGTGAAACGAAAGCTACTGGAATGTCAAGTGGAAAGAGGAAATGGGCCTAAAGAGGCGGAAAGATAGGAGGAATTAGGACTTATTGTAATTGCTTTCTCTGGCGACCCTACTACAGGCGTGACGGGATTCCAGATTACGGAATTGACCTTTGCTGGACCCGGGTGTGTCTACAACGGGAAATCAAAAAGATCGCAATTAAAGATCTTTTTCGAGAAACTCGGAACTTGATGCTGGAGAAAGTTTTTGAATTCAAAAATCTAGATCTTTCTTTGGGTGATCGCCAAGTTTAAGTAATTCTCAAGAACGGCAATTTGAAAAGTTGATGAGTCATTGCTTTTTTGAGATGTGATCCCATTTGGTGGAGGCTGAACTGGCTTTGGAGGTTTTATAGCGTTTGAAAACTTTTAGAGAATAATGGGAGAGAAGTATTAATGCTCCTTTTCAAAAACGATTTTAACTGAATAACGTTAACTTTTGTGTCAAGTTAGTACAAGGTTATTTGGAGTTGTTTGTGATGGTTCGCGCGGTTCAAGGAAACTTTTGAAAGGTTTATGTTTAAGAAAATTTAAATGATGGAGTTTCAATTTTGTTTTGTGTTTAGGGTGTTATAGAAGGTTACAAATACTTTCAATTCTGGTTTTCTTTGCGATAAATCTGTTATCAAAGGACCATGAATCATGATACTATCAAGAGTAACCTTTTTTATAGTGAAGGTGGATAAGACTTATTTAGTTTATTAATACTTTAGATTTAAAATTTTTAAAAATATTCTTTTTTCTAAAATTATAGCTCATGAAAAATCAAGACAGATTGTGCTGTAATTTTTACTGTCGAAGAAGTATTTTTGATGTATAAGTTTCAACTAGTTTTATATCGCTTTTCTGAAAGTATAATTCAATCTTAGTTTAATTTAAATGCAACCATCAAAATATGCAATTCGGAAAAAGAGCTGAAGGAGAAACAAACATCTATCTTTAAAATTCTGTTACGATGGATTCTTGCGGTTGCTAAGATTACAAAACTATTTCATTCAGGTTCTTATTGCTTATTTGTCAATAAATTTTAATTGGTAATGACATGAAATTTGGTTGTAGTTTTTTTTCGTGTAAAATTTATTATAATTATCTGTTAAACATAGGCATTGAAGGAAATAAAATTACACCAAGCTCACTTGAAAAATGGTATTCATTTTCACGTCTCTGTTAACATACTTCGAGGAGCGAAAAATCCAATAGTTTTTAGTGTAAGTTCTATGTTTGAATGTGCAATGTGCATGATATAACCTTCACTTCTCTAATTAAACAGTCTGGATTTAAAATACAAATGCAATAATTCGAAACTGCGGAATAATCAATGAATTGAATCTCTTCCAGAAGGGGAAATGAATGATCCCATTAATCAATCATCAAATGAGCATTAATTTCACAGCTGAATTCAACTGATGAAATCCTGAATATTTTATCAGTTACTGTGAACATGAATTTTTTTATCGATTTGATTAGATTTTAAACACTTGTCTAAGAGAGTGAGAACTGCAACACAGGTGTTATCTTAGGTTGACTTTTGTCGGTCAAAGACCTTGTGGAAAACTCTTTTACGCAATGCCACCATAATTCGGTTATATGGGTAATTTGGGTTGATTGATGATGTTCCTTTTGAAAGGAACATGTTGAGATGGAGGACGCAATTATGTACGCTTGATTACCCTGGAGCAAGCGGCTTGCGATTTATTAAAAGTTTATTGGAGAACTTGCAACAGAAACTAAGTTAGCTCAGTGAAGAATAGATAAATTCTAGAAAATAAAATTATTTGAAATTTGATAGAGACTTGAATAAAGTGTTTAGATATCTTAAGTAAAAAACTCGCACATCAATATAAACGATTTTTTTTGAAATCGTTAAATTTACCAAAATAATACCGAATAGAAACTGCTAATTCACTCAGCATGCTTCTTTTTATATTAATTCTTACTTTTAATTATTATTTAAAAAAGATAGCTGATACGATACTTGATTTAAGATTGAGTAAAAGGATTAATGGTTTTACTATATTTCTAATAATAATAATAACAATAACAATAATAACAATAATCATAATAATAATAACCTTTCTTTGGATTGAGATATACGAAATATGAGAGGAATAAAAAGAAAAGAGAAGATGAGACAGAAGTTAGGGATGGTTGAGAAAGATGAGTTGAGATTGAAAGAAAGGAAAATTAATATATATCTTCCCACACACCTTGTCGTTCCGGTCTAGGGTATGCAATGCATTTAAATTCTAATTAATCACAAACGGAATGTGTATTTTTTAATTTATTTTAAAAGTAACAAATCGTACGGTTGAAAACTTTGTATTTTTTCAAAGACGGTTTTTCATAACTCAACTCAAATTGTCGGGCTACAATGTGGACACAAATAAAATTTGCTAGTGGCAATCACTTCCAAACTACAACTTATCTGGGTACTTTTACTTTTCTTGTGTTATTTTTCAAACAGAGTATCAGGTTAGATACCCTCTCTTTCTACTATTATATCATTCATTTCGTAGAACAGACTCCATTCAGTTTCCATCATTTCCAAGATTCACTCGCAATAATAATTACACGCTCAGACAAAAAGAAACGATCTCATTCATCTGGAGGATAAAACGTATCGAAATTATCGTGTAGCTCACGTTAATGATCATGGAATGGAGGAGCCCCGCCAACAAACGGTGGCTGCCGATGCTCTCAACCTATAAACAGGTTTTCCTTGTGTGTGCTCCAGATGAAAAGGAAAAGTAACAGACGCGCTAATGTGTGCATAAAAAGCGAACGGGAAGCTGCGATTTTCAAAGGAAATAGACAGCCACCGATTCGGTTTTAGGGATGAGTACAACTTTTCAAGGTTGTCTTTCGTCTGAAGGACACTGTTTTATTTAGGGGGAGGGACTCGGAAGGTGTGTTTTAACGGACTCCCTGGAGATCTATAGCAAAAGGAGTGAGAGATGTAGTTTTTTTCTTCTGTGTTTTGATTGCTGTGTAATTTGGTGGGAATGTTTTTTTTCTATGTTGTGGAGAAGGTGAAAACGAAATTCAATTTCTCTTTGCGGAATCAAATTGCAGAGGTTTTTTTCGGGTAGAGAATGGGGTTTTGATGGTTGAGTGGACATTAAATGAATGGTGTGAAAATAGTTTAAATTTTTTATGTTTTAGTTGAGTAAAGGTAGAGTGTGAGAAAATTTTAGGTATCCTATTCAGCAGCAAATCCAGGAGTGTCGGGGGTACGAAATCTGTGCTTTAGGAGCCAGCGGTGCGTAGCTAGAGGGGTGTATTCGGGGATATATCCAATTTTTAAAAATTTCGTTTGATTAATCAATATTAAGTTTTCATAATATTTGTAACAAATTTTAAAGATTGCAGTCTCTCAGTATAAAAGTTTTTAACATCTTTATCCACTTCATTTTTAGTCATCATTCAAACAAGTGTAATGTGAAAACAGAGCTATGCTATACTTTCTAAAACTAAAAGATTTTTCTGATGTGTGAAATTTCGTCATCTTTAAAAGTCTTGTAATGTCGAAAAAGCACTTTCTCCCTTTTGATCTTGTATAGGGTTTTATCTTACAGAAATTTCAACATCTTAAATATTTTTGCTTTTTTTAAACTCTGAGTTACTGAAGAAACACCTCCAGCACACCAAATTTTAAAAAGTGCAATGTATCGCAATCCCTAAGAGTGAGTAAATACACTCGTGTTCACTAAGTCATTTTCTTAACGGCTCTTATCAGGACAAGTCAACATGTTAAACAGATTCTCAGACATGCATACATTTAATGGGAATCAAAATAATGATATAGGATGTAAAAACATCAGGAACCTGTTAATCGGCTTTATGAATCAAATTAAAATTTCTAACGAGTCCAACAAGCCTTAATATCCTCTCCTAACTGCCTCGGCTTGTTATCCCTTATTGATTTGCCTTTCACTAGTCAAAAGAGAAAAAACAACTTTCCCGAAGAGAAAATACTATAAATCCGGTCATACAAACTTGAGTCATTCAGTCCGACCGACGACGTAAGCGCTTAAATATAAACTGCAGCGATGGGTTCAGAATAATAACACAAGTAACTCAAAAGAATTATAACAACACCAGCCTTAGGTTCTAGAACACAGGCTGGCAAGTGTAATTAATGTTAACAAGGAACATAGAGAAAACTGGTATATACTTGGTGTCAATAAAAGTAGGAACCGGTACTTACACCAGTTTATTGCTAACAGTTATAGCTGGAAGGATAATTTTCTATACGAGACGTTTTTTTATGGTTAAGGCGAGAATTCTTGACCTCTTCCTTTGCACTGCATGGTTCTTACGGTGCTTAAAACCCTTAAAAAGTACTTACTTTTTGTATTCGTTTATAAGGCCCTTATAAAGTGCTTAAAAAGTACTTAATTTTTTTACTATGGTACTTAATTTTTTATCTCAAAACATGTGCGATTAAAAAGTGCTTATTTTTAGGTAGAAACAGTCAAATTTTCTTGTGCTTCCATCAAATGTGTGATGTTACAAATTTTTCTTCAAAAATTTATATTTCAACTAATGCCTTTCCCTCAAGGAACTAAACTCGAGTAAATGTTCTTTCAATGCTTTATAGATTGAAAAAAGAAAATTATAAAAATTGGGTTTCTGAAAATGCCAAAAATAAAAATAAAGAAAACGTGTTAACACTAAGTCATCTTTAACCATTTAAATAGTTTTTTTTCAGTCATTAATTATACAATGTTATTTAATATCTAATATGTTGCTCATTAATGTTATTCCTATATTTGAGAGACTAAAATATACTGAAATATTTTTGAAAACTCATTGAAAATATTTTATTGACAGTTTTAAATGTATACAAGTAGGTCCTTAAAACTTCACAAAATCCGTAGAAAGTGCTTAATTTTTACTTTTCAAACTTCTGTACGGACCATGCACTGTACTAAGGAGCTTTGGGCTTCTTTCAATAAAAATTTATTGCTGTCCAGTTTAATAACATTAGCTTGTCTCATTGTAGCTTTTTGAAATAAATGTTTCTTCAGCACATAGGACAATCCCTGTTTTTCTGTGGTTTGAACCGCTTTTTCTCATTATTCAGTCTACTTAAAATACACTCGTATCCAAAAACTAAGCTCAAAACACACTGCGCGGCTTATAGTCGCTACTGCAATCAATCTCCATAAAAAAGCATGGAGAAAGCCCCTATCTTGACAGGAATGAAGATTCCTGTCAAAATAGGGGGAGTCTCAGGCTGAACTACATGCTTTTTCCCCTCTTTGATTGATTGCTGTATCACGGCTTATGGTCGCTAGGTCTGACTTGCCACTATGGATAGTGGTTATAGTTAGGTTGAGAATAATGATACTAATCTTTGTTCCATATCAATGTTATTCATTTGTCATAGAATCTTCTGGATTTGGAATATATGCCCCTGGAATCCAATTACTTAAGCATTAATTGAAGGGGGGTAGAATGGATCTCCATTAAGAATGGGAATTCCAGTCACTTTTAAAAAACTAACAGACGTCCAAGTCAGATGCTTTTTAGACTTATTAGTAAGGGATATGATATTCCTACAATCTATGCATGATTTTAAGAGAGTGGAATACCTGCAAATATTTTTTTCGAATGTGTATAGAGCTACCCTTATTTGAAGGGCCTTTGTACCCCCAAACTATCGTAAGGGTAATTTATACTCGGGACATATATTCCCATTCCTGGTCAATTCTATATACATATGACATGAATATCATTGACATTTGTGTCATTATTCTTATTATTACAAATTTTCCTTAATTTTTGGATAGATGAAGTTTGAAGTTTCATTGACGTTGACCAGCTACTTATGAGTGATTGAAGTGGTCTGCAGATATATTGATTGATTAGTTAGGGGTATATTGGTTTATGCATCGGACACCGAGGTCCTAATTTATACCAGTTTTTCTTTGCGGAGAGATATATTAGGTTGTTTTTGGTGCTAAAGTCTCAATTAAACACCCATATCTCTCTTTTAAAATCTTATCTTGTTCAAAAGTTTCGAAAAAGGAGGTAACTTATGCAGGGCCCGATTTAGAAAATTCGTGACACTAGGCCCAACATTCAGGGGCCCCCACGTTATGCGGTACCTATGTGTTATCACAACCACGTGCAGAAGTTGGGTAATTTTGATTGTATTAATACAAGTAAAAATATAAAAGTTTACGTGCATTAAATGTATGTAGTTTTTTAATTATATGTTTGTATTACATTAGGCTTTATTTGGTCAACAATTAATGAAAAAATCTTCTAGGAAGTATAAAAAGTTATTTCTACTATAAATTTTAATTTAATTTTTAAAAATTAGGGGCCCCCAAATTGTGGGGCCCCTAGGCCCGGGCCTAGTAGGCCTAATGGTAAATCAGGCCCTGAACTTATGCTTAATCTGCTTAAAGTAAAGTATTAAAAAAAGTTACAAACTGTGCTTAAAGTATATAGATGATTTTACCCCTTTAAGGCTGTGATGCCCAAGGTTCCAAGAAAATGTGGGTTGAAAATTGCTTCTCTTGATGAAATCATTCCTCAAAATTGATTTCATTTCATTGGTGATAGTATTAATGTAGATTTGTCAATAATACAAAGTTAAAAAAGTAGATTTTAAGACGTTTTTACGTCAAGTTGGACATATTGATGAGAAAATATACATTTTGATACCTTTTAGGTATGCCGAATATTTTTTGCCTTGTATTTTTATGTATTTTAATAGGTATTAAAGAATCAAACTGAATTAGCATTGACTTCAAAAACACTGTTGAATATTTTTTAATGACTAAAAGAATAGTCTTTTTCAACCTACTGAAACAAGGTTGGAAATATGTCCATAACGATTTATTCTAACCCAACCAATAATAACCCTTCCTAATAATTTTATTTTCCTTATAATTACCAAAAATATGATTCAGTTTTCCTCTCTTCCCATGTGTATTTGGATCCTAGAAACTCAAAGAATCAATT
This sequence comes from Tetragnatha versicolor, assembly GCA_024610705.1. Taxonomy (NCBI): domain Eukaryota; kingdom Metazoa; phylum Arthropoda; class Arachnida; order Araneae; family Tetragnathidae; genus Tetragnatha; species Tetragnatha versicolor. Next base: position 10,709,193 of record JANDEH010000017.1, on the reverse strand, counting down.
CTTTGGCACGAGTTATTAAAAAAAGAAAAATAATACACAATAGTCAGTAAGAAGGTAAAAAAATCGTCTCTAGTTATTAAATTAGTCACAAATTAACGACTGCGGCAAAACAGCGCCTCCTAACGCAACGTTCCGCCTTTTGTGCACCCTCTTTTACCGAAAGAACCTCACCGTGCAAATAGGGCTAAGGAGGACCCAGCCCAACTTCCGGCTAAAGCCTTGTTGCGCAAGCAGCTGACAGTCTGAGGCCACCGAGGGTATAAATCTGGGGACTTTGTGCAATTAACCGCGTGTGGGTGTAGGCCCAGGAAGTGGTAATTGAGGGAACTGTCAACTCGAATTCACGGTCAACTGGCAGTGCATGAATTTTCCACCGGGCCCCCCTCCATCCTATGCCAAAGAGTTGACCCACGGCCTTACATACATCGCCCACAGGATTTTTTTTGCGTGAGTTGGTCTTCGTTGCTCCGTTGGACTGGAAACGAATTTCTGGACTTCCAAAACGACGCTTTTTATTTTGAAGATTTCGTGTTGTTCGTTTTGAATTCCATAAAAAGCAACTTACTTTCCTGGTTGGGTGCTTGCATATAAGAACGTACTCTTCTTTTGGACTTTTTGTCTAGTCTGTGACTTCTCATCCAGAGGAAAGATATTCTGTTAGCAAAGGTTGATGCCATTTAATACTTGATAAATGCTGGATTCTATTGATAAGATAAAGAGGACTTTAATCTTAAGTTTTAGGAGTATTTTAAATATTTGAGTTTATTAAGAAGCATACTTTATTATTGAGTTTTAGTAAGGCTTATTTCGAAAATTTTTGCATAGATAACATGATTTTTTGACAAAAAAAATTGTAAAGGTTATTTCTGAGTTTGAAAAATTCGGAACTCGAGTAATCTATTATCAATATCTTTCTTTGAAGTTAAAAAAAGTTGAGTTGATATTTGGTGATATTGAATTTCCTCTTTTCTTTAAAAAGAGATTAATCAAACTACAAGGTTTCCATCCGGCCAAATATACAAACTTTATTTCAAGATGTTTATAGTAGTACATATATTTAAAAAAAAGATTTATAGACAGTTTTTTTTTCTGGATGGAATAATATATTTTTCTCTTTTTGTGAGTTTAAATTTCTTATATATTTTTTATTGGCTGACTTTTTGAGAAAATACCTACTGTTTTACAGCTTGTATAGTCTGCAACATATTTTCAAGACCCTCTATATGGCCTCTCATCAATTTCACTCATCTTTGACGTCACAAGCATATTCCCGTACGTTTGACGTCATAGTGACGTAGTTGTGAAGCTTTATATGTATAGATGGTGCTGGTATTTTTCGACGTAATTTTACCCATGTGCAATTTTGAAAATTAAAAAGAAAAATATATTAAAAAACTTGTAGTTTATGTTCTTTAAAACTGTTAAGTTTATCCGGCCTGATGCTCCGTGGTTATCATCATCTCCATGGTTCTCTGAGAATTTTTAATATTCTCTCTACATGGAGAAAAATTTAGATATTATTGCACTCGAGTATTCAATGAATTTCGCTCCTAATTTAAGTTAACGGTGCGGTGGATAATAAATTTTACTTCAGTTTTTGGATTAGATTTTCCCTTTAAGTATTGATTTCTCCAATGTTTTTATACGGCTTCCTAATACCGAGCACTGTAAAGATGCTTGACTAGAATAAAGGTCTTTTAATAGAACTAAGTACCTTCATACTTTAATGACATTTCAAGGGTTCAGCGAATAATGGCTCTTTAGCTGGTCCCTGAAGAATGATCTCTTTGTGATAAAACTGTTTCGTGTTTTTTTTACATTTATGAAACTTTTTATGTCTGTAATCTGTAATTATTAATTTAGGCTCGTATTGATACCTTTAACCGTAATTTCGTTATGAATTTATGTGTGTCCTTTGAAATTCAGCAATGATTTTGAAAATATGTGGAAATTATAGTTAATGTTTGATTTTTCCATTTTGTAGTGTTAAAGTTTAAGGCATGAAAAAATGTTAAAATTTGGTGATTTTAAAGTGATTCGGATTAGATTTGAATACAGGAAAACATTATCAACCCAACTTAACTTACTTCTAGAAATTGCGAGCCTGGGGAGTTCTTTCCATAGGTTAAAAAAACCGATAGTATACCACCACATAAAATATCTTAAAATATACAAAACATAAAGCTGAGCAAATATTGGGAAGCTAAACAATCACTTACCGGTACTCAGACAGGGGAATGTTTTGTTGACCTGCTCATAATATTCCTTTACTTCCTCTACTAACACTTTCTTTTAAAATAAATGTTTTTGTGATGAAATTACACGTCAAATCCATTAAAAATAGGAAAATTCAATCATTTTCTAATTTTAAACAACCATGTCTTGATGTATTCTGAATATATTACAGATTTGTGTTAAATATTAAATACCATAAAGTTATTCTGTTGGTGTAAACGAAGATATTTTTTTATAAGTTTTAGTTACAAAGAATGAATCTTTTATTTTTAGATGAAATAAACTTCGGTGAAACTCATGTACTTTTTTATTAAAAGTTGAAAATGACTCTTAAATACAGAATAATGTCATTTACATTGAAGTTAACTGATGAAATGAATATAATTTTTCTGTTACCAGGTGAATTAACTTAATTCTGTTCAAAAAATAAGTTTATGCATTTTTAGTAGGAAGCTAATTTTACTTTTCAAAATAGAAAATCTGTTTTATATTAAAGTAACAAAATATATAAATTTTCAATCTACATTTAAAACAAACAATGGTCTCAACTTTTTTCTAACCCACAATTTAACAACAAAGCATAAAGCACAGTATCATAACAAAATCTTTGAAAATATCTTTTTAAATTCCTGTGATACTGTTAGTAACACAAAGAGGTGCATATTGTTCTCTCTGATGACGTCAAGAAACTTTAGTTCTTATATACACCGCTTGTTTTCAGTCGTAGAAGGAAAAAATGTTATTGAAGTGAAAGAGATGACATCTGTTAATATTGTTTCTTTAGGAGCTGCTACTTGCGGAACATAATGGTCGTTTTGTACGGAATGCGACGATTGGCTGTCCTGTCTGGAACGTTTAGTGGAATAGGGTGAAAGTTCATTGGTTGGGTATTTTCAAGTGCTCCGACTTTATTTTGAGCTTCACTTTCGTCTTTTTTTTCTCGTTCACCGAGAAGAGAAACTGAAACGTTTGTTTGAATTAAGCTGTCAGTCAAGAAGTTAAATATTGCATTTTTGGAACTTCCTCTTTAAGGCTGCAAAGGATAAGAGGTTGGCTGGAGCACGGTCTTTTTTTTTTTGAATCGGGGCTTTTTTTTAAGTTCAGTGACCGGTACAAAAATTGATGAATAGCCATTCGAAAGATTCAAACCGATGATTTGACCGCAATCCGTCATTTTGAGAGTTCATGCAGTGACTCAAACTTCAGAAACTGTCGTAAAATTTCAATATGTATGAAGGGTTTTCAGTGACGGCTATACAGCTAAACAGTATTTTGGGAGGGATTGAATTTTTATTTTAGTGCATTTTTTCCTATTCTATAATTAGCAGTGGGAATGTTTTAAAGATTGCCAAACAATTTTTTGAGGTTGAAATGAGAGAGACTTTCAATTTAATCAATTAATTCTAAAGATTTCAAAATTTTAAACCAACTTCCTTCTTTTCTATAACATTTTTTTACCATCCCACTGTTACGTATTTGCGAATACCCCTTTTCTTTATGGCACTCTCTAAATCCACGAAAGTAACAACTCAACTCTAACGAATTTCGCTAATAATTTAGCATGGGTCAACTTTCGTGGATTTAGACACTTCGTTTCTTTATTCGACCATTAATTCCTGTTGTAACTTATAAACCACTGATGTTACTTATTAGAGCTATTGAGAAATAAGGTAAAGTAAAAGTATATGTAAGAAAAAATAATCACTAAAATAATTTATTACTGGAGGAAATAACACCATAAAATGATTCTTTATGGTTTGAGTATCACTTAAATAACTTTAATTTCTTTTGTTACAGGTAAAACAAAAAGTCAAAATGGCTACCGTGTACAGAAATCGGCAACTAATGTACTTATCTGTCATCCTATTCTTCTATTTTGCAAGTAGGTAAAAAAGTTTATAAATGAAATTTCCTTCGACTTCCCTTATTTTGTAAATGTACTCCAATCTCTCTTCCTTAAATTTTACGGCCTTATTATCAATACACACATTCATAGATATAAATAGGTAAAAAAGATTCTTTTACTTAAGTAAACCAACTAACCCAAAATAGCTTTTTACAATATATTGCCAAAATTGGATATTTTCTTAAACAGGAGGGAAAAGCTTTAAGGTTGGACAATATAATATTAAAACAATCAAGTTTATTTAATAAAATAACACTGGATTAAATTAATCATAATGTAAATAGTGCGCGAAGTGCAGCAACTATAAAACATAATGAACCAATGAACTAATTAAATAAATGAAAATAAAAATAATTAACACCTGGAAACTTCCCTATAAGATTTACTCGGGGTCACTCTCAGGCGGATATCCAGTTGGATCTTTTCCGTAGGGGGCCAATATCCAAAAGGAAAATTAATTTATTGGAATTATTCAAAGGGTGGACTCTGTTAAATTACGTTGCTTGAGTCCTATACAACCTTTTACCTTTTCGTTACTTTTAAACTCCTATTTCAAAAGGCGCCAAACAGTTATTAGCACGTATTTGGCGATATATTTTGCATTTGCAGCCTTACACAAATCCCTATGATATAAAGATTTCGTTTTTTACAATACTTGTCAAATAAACGCCAATCACTCCTTCTGAAATAGGAATTGAAAAGTAACGAAAAGTTTAGATGTGACTTCTCAAGCAATGTGTGAGTAAGTTAGGTTCCGTCCATAAATGATGTCACGCTTGGAGGGGAGGGAGGGGGTTCATCAATTTGTGACACTTTGTGACAAAGAGGGAAGGAGAAGTTTTAAGAATTGTGAAATCACACATTGAAAAAAAATAAGTATAATTTTTTCTGGAAAATGGATTCATTCCAACGAATTAAGAGTTCACTTTGAACTTATAAGATGGGATGACTTATTATTGGTGACATGTGACAAAAGGGGGTATGACGAAGTGTGATACTTTGTGACATAGGGGAGGGAGGGGGTCAAAAAAAGTGTGACATCATTTATGGATGGCCTCCATAAAAAGCATTCTAATCATTTTTTCTCATAGGTATAGGATGCCTCTCCCCCTTCCTCACATCCCACATGCGGCATCTGGGGTTCACCCTGTCCGAAATCTCCTTCATCAACGCCGTCTCCGCCTTCTTCAGCCTCATCGGCCCGGTGCTGGGGGGAACGTTCGCAGAGAGAAAAAGCCGCTACAAGTCCACCACCGCCTTCTTCATCCTGGCAGGGGCTGCCGCCTTCGCAGCCCTCTCCTTCGTCCCTCGCTACCAGAAACTCAACTACCGCCCCCTGGTGGACTTCGACTGCGACGCGGGGCTCCGGATCGAGCGATGCGTCAACTGGGGCACTTGCGGAGAGGCCATGGACTCCTCCAACGAACTCACGAGGGTCAAGCTGACCGAGTGCCACTACCAGTGTCCGAAATCGGGTCACTTCGATGCCCCTTACCCGCTCCATCTGTGTTTCCATGGGGAGACGGGGAACATCTGCGTCGTGTTCGACGCGGAGAGCAACAGGAATGATTCCTTGACCGTGTTCGATAGCCACCTTCAGTCGTGGCCGTATGTTGAAGTCCCCGCTCTGGACAACATGACCTTGGAGATGACCCACCAGGAGGACGTAGCTAGGGTGCATGTGGCCATGTGCAACTACCTCCCCCTGGCCCCGGTGACTTTCAACAACAAGGAATACCAAGGCATCTCCTGCAGACCCACCAAGGAGGACTGCAGCATACACTGCAAGGTAACCTTCACCTCTGGAGACACCCCCATCTACCCCAGGCAGTGCGAGGAAGCCTTCGGGAACCCTGCTACGACCTTCTGGAGCTACCTTGTCCTCAGGAGCATCGGGGATCTGTGCCTTCTGACGTCTATCTGCCTTCTGGACGCGATCACCATCTGGAGCACGGTGGACTACGAAGGTTCCTACGGGCGGATCCACGTGTGGGCCGCTCTGGGAATGGCGGCCTTGGCCCCTCTCAGCGGGGCCTTGCTTGACCACTACGCCGCTTCGGACGGGAGGGTGGACTTCACCCCTCCCTCTTTCCTGTCCGCAGTGTTCGCCGTGATCACCTTCATCTTGGTGGTAGCCCTACCGATCCATAGGCAGAAGTCGTCACAGTTCCAGCAGGCGGTGATGCCAACCAAAGAAGTGAAATTCTTCTCTGGAGAGACACTCATCTTTCTAGGCATTGTGCTCCTTCTTGGAATGCAGTGGAGCGTCCTCTTCATCTTTCTGCCTTGGCTGACCATCGACATCGGATGCACGTCCACACAGGTGGGTTCTAAATATTTCTGAAGGAATATAAATCGAATGCCTTGGAATCGATGCCACGGAATCGAATCCCTCATGAAATCGAATCGAACAATCATACCTAATTTTTCTTATCAATACAGATAATTAACATTTGTGTTCACTAATTATTTTGAAGTTTTATTAAATTAATAACCATTTCTAATTATCTTTGATTTGTGATTGAAATTTAGTAATTGTACAATTCTAAGGAAATAGGAAGAACAGTGAAAATGTCCAATCATGAACTAAAAGTATGAAAATTGAAACCCCTTCACTTTTTCTTTTTCAAGGAATCCAAATTTTTTTTAATTTAATTAAATTTTAATTTCACTTAGTTAATTGATTCCAAGAAATCGAAAGATTAGGAAAAGATTCTCAAACAGTTTCAATACTGACCCTAAGGAATCAATTCCAAGTTGGAATCGAATGAATCGAACCTCTGGAATCTAATCGAACGATTTTTTTATCCCTAGGTGGGACTGGCTGTCACCCTCATGTTCGGCTTCAGCGTTCCATTCCTGCTCATCTCCAAGAACATGGTGCGGAACATTGGAAAGGCCAACTTGATGGTGTTTGCTTTCTTGTTCTACTTCACGAGGTACGCCGGGATCACGTTCATATCGTCGCCCTGGTGGACTCTGCCTTTTGCCCTGATGGGAAGCTTCACGCTGTGCGTCGTGTGGATAGCTGTCGTGGCATACGGACAGAAATTGGCTCCTCCTGGATACAGCCTCATTATGCAGTACATGCTCAATCTTCTGCACTTTGGATTCGGTAAGTTCTTCAACTAAACAACATGTTTTTTTACAGTGAGAGGTTTTATTACTTAATAAATCAAGTTGTTAAATAAAAGCAATTATGGTGCAGGTAAAATTTTCTAATAAAAATTAATAATTCATTATTAACGACCATTAACTTAAAGGAAATAAAACTTCCAGTTAACCTTCATCGGCCTAAACATTTATGTTAACCATTTTACGTTCTTAAGACCTTCATCAACCTTTTGATTCCCAAACTCTACTCAGCTTTTACCGAGTATAAGGGTCTATACTAACCAATATGTTTGGAAAATTTTGGTCATCCATTAAAGGAAAAATTTTTGTGTAAAGGTTTTTTCATAAGGAAAATTTCTTAATATAAGTAGTAGGTAAATGCTGAGAAGATTTTGAGAAGTTAAGCTTGAAAATTCCTTAAATAAAATAATTTATTTGCTTATGAATGTGTCAGCTTATACCGAATCAAACTTGAATGAACTATTGTCACCCATGAAGTCTTCAAAATCCTTTTTGTTAAATAAAAAATATCAAAGTTTGATAAACTAATTGAGCTAAGATTACAAAAATCATTTTTTAAATAATATACATTCAGGTGAATATTTTCAAATTGAAAATATAGTAATTTTTGTTGTTGTCAATAGGTCGTGGTTTGGGAAGTTTAGCTGGTGGAGCATTGATATCTGCTTATTCTCAAAGAGTTGTATTTTGCGGCATAGGAGTTTTCTCAGCTGTTGTTGCCTTTTTCTATCTGACAATATACCACATTGGAATAAGGAAGAAAAACAGTTCTTATCCAGGTAATGAATCTTTTTTAGGTGTCTGAACTGTGAAATTAATCAGCTGCACTCTGTTGCCGGTTAATTTCTGTACTTTAAAGAAATAACTGTCTCTTCTTTTTTATTGTCAAACTAGCTGTTATACCCGGCCTTGCACGGGTGGGGTGAATAAATTAATTTTTTAAATATTTCTTAAAATACATTTATAATTTTGTAAATTAGCAATATTACAAATCATCCCGGTATCCCAGGCGCCTCTTTCCTATCCCAGTGTGTTCCCGGTAATCTTATCCCGGTGGTCACGGTAATTTTTCTAATCCCGGCGTTCCCGGTAATTTTCCTATCTCAGTGTTTACGGTAATTTTTATATTCCGGTATTCTGGGTGTCTTTATGGTAAATTTCCTATCCCAGTGTTCTCGGTAATTTTTATAACCCGGTAATTTTTCCATCCCGATGTTCTCGCTAATTTTCCAATCCCGGTGTTCTTGTCACTTTTTACAATCCCGATGTTCATGATAATGTTTAATATCTTGGTGCCTTTATAAAATAACCAATTTGTAACCATAGTAAAAAGTCTGGTAAATTAGTAAGTCTAGTGAACAAATTAACAAATTTAAAACCAGTGTTTAAAACTAAACTAAAAGATCTAGTAAATGAAAAAGTCTAGTGATCTGTCTCATTTGAAACAATGTTTTATTTTTAACTCGTTGTATGACTGGTAAAACAGGTTTTCAAACACGGAAAAATAAGTGGAAAAAAAGCAGGAAAAACGGGAAAAAAAGAATGAAGGACTGATTTTCTCTTTATAAATTATAGCCCATGTCCTATTCTGATGTATCAGCTACATTATGGTAGAATTTCATTAAAATCCATTCAGTAGTTTTTGCGTGAAAGAGTAACAAACATCCAGACAAACATTCACAATTATAATAGTTAGGATGAGAGAAACATTTCTTTTTTTTAATAATAATAATCTTTATTCACATGGAAAGAACACAAATACAGAAATTAAGTACATATTGGTAGCCAAGGGGATAAATTTAGAAATCCCGTTCAGGCTACCTAAAAATAAAATCTAACATGAATAGACTAGAAAAGAAGGAAAAAAAAAATTTTAATAAATTAAAAATTGGCAAAAAGCTGGACAAAATTGAAATGATTTGCTTCAAATGAGGTGAAAATACAGATCCAGATCGTCGATATATTTATTAAGAAATTAAATAAATTTCGTTTAAAAGAAGATAAATTCTTAATGCTAATTAAATTTAGAGGCAAACTGTTAAATAATTTGGGTGCAAGGTAAAAGAAATGTTTAGTATAGATATCCTTGGAAAATTTAGGAATCTTATAAGTTTGAATTGATCTAGAATTATAAGTTCTTTCTCTAAAATCACACAAATAACTATGGCGAAAAATAGGGTGGGTTGGGGTAAAGTGGGTCTTGGGGTAAAATGGGTCAGTTTTAATTAACTCGATATAAATCAAATTTAAATTGAATAATTTTCGCTCATTTTTTTGTATTATAATCTTTTATCTGTTGGCAATATTTTTCGACTGTCAAAAATTAATATTTATGATTTTGAGGACTGAAAAAATATTTAATTTGAACCGTAAATGATGTCATCGAAAAAACAGGGTTTACTAACTTCCAAAATATCTTATATTGTAATAAATTACAGCAGACTTTATAATATTTTTCCATAAAAGAAAGTCTGAGAGACATTTCAAGCCAATCAGCTTAGAAAAATATAAAATATTTTACTTTTATAACAATATTTTGTACTTGGGGTAAAATGGGTCATAGTTAGGAGGCCTTCTGTATTAAGTAAAACAATGTTTTTAACTTATTTCCTTCAAATATACATTGAACTGTCATACAAGTTTATTTTTTTATCCGAACGAAGTATTTTAATTGCTAAATTTGAACAATGTTCATTAACTTCGGACTTTTACAATTTCATTAAAGTGCAACTTAAAACAAATTTTTTCAGATAAAAACGGCTTAGCCGACTGCCTTTTTTCTTACTTTCATGTATATTTAGTAATAAATATATTTTTGACATCTTTTTGCAATGAGACCCATTTTACCCCACATTGGGGTAAAATAGGTCATTACTTTTGATGCTAAGTTTAACCAACTTATAACTAAAAAATATTTGATAAAATTAGATGAAAATGCTCTCAAGGATTGTAGTGTCAATATCCAATTGAAAGAAATCATTAAAATGTAATAGTTTTGATGAAATAAAACTTAGAATGTGAAGGTACCTTAAAATTGACCCATTTTACCCCAACCCACCCTATAAAGTATGATACGAAAGTATGCATTAAGTCGAAAGGAGAGTAAATTAAGGGATCTAAAATTATTAGGGATGATTTGAGTATTTAGAATTTTAAATATTTTGTTCTGGGGATTGAAATTATTGGTTGAAGATTGGATCTATATTCACCACCCCAAATGATAACACCATAATTAATTAAGGAATAAAACCAAGAATAATAAATTGGTTTAAGAAAAGACATATACCAATATTATTTTTGAGGTTGTAAAATTTACACAAAACAAAACGCAATTTTTTAACCAGCTCCTTCATATGAGTTTTCCAAGTTCGTCGGTTGAAAAAGCTGGAGAGTTCTTTTAGATAAGTTACAGGAGGCAGTCTTTATAACAATAAATATTATCACAATTCCCATAATCCCGAATGCCTTCGTGATGTCATCGGCAACCGTATTACACAGTTATAGCTAAAAGAAAATTAGCCTCGTTTTGACTAATTTTTCTGTTGAAACTTGGACTCGTACATAACTGTTTTTAAAGTTTTTAGCGGTGATGCATTACATCTAAATTATCTTTGTGGAAAAATTAACAGAAAAGGCAAGTTTTCCAGGCATACGGAACATTTTCGTCAAAAACAATAGAATTTTTTTTAGTCGGAATCAAATGAGTTTGATAAGTTGAGTTTAAATTGCTTAACTTTATATTATGCCGATAGATTTAATTAAAAGAAAAATTTGTTCACCATAATGTTAACTAGTTATAAGTAAAGTAAATGCGTTTGAGAATTTCTGCTTGATGGCAGAGTTTTACAAACGAAGAAAGTATCTTCAACTACTCCTTAATTTCTTAAAGCCAAGTTCATTCAATAAAAAAATTAGATTCTAATATATTTCGTAATATAAAAAGCAAACTAAAACATAGAAATTAAAATCTGGGTTAAAATCTGTTTTGGTTAGCCTCATCCGAATTTCGGATATAGATTTTATGGTAGAATTTTTGCGTTTTGACAAACTTAATATAAAATAGAGTTCTAAAAATATAGTTACAATAAGGAAGATTTTCATAACATTCAAGTGTTCCGTATAGTTTTTTGTTTGGTAAAATGAAATATCCAGTCAATTTAAAAAAAAAATGTACAAGTAATTAAATATTTTAATTTAAAAGTCGAGAAACAACATGTGACTGAAAACGCTTAAAGGAAAACACCGTTCTATATAACGTCAACAATCATACCATCAACTCCGTTGCTTTCCAACAATAGTCACCGTACGATGACGTCACATCCCCAACTCTTAGCGTTTTATCGCGCTTTGAAAAGGGTATATTTGTTAATTTTTTGTTATCAAAAAATTTCTTGATCAGCCTCAAATTGTGGGTAGTTGCTTATTTTTGCATGAAGAATCGATTAAAAATAAAAAAAATCATGCGACTTTCTCATTGGTAATAGGTTCCAAAACTTCTTCTTTCTTTTTCCTCTTCTTGTTAAAAATTTAAAGTTCGCGATTTGAAAGCTGGAAATGTTTAACAAAATAAGAGGTTAATTTTTCTTTCACATGATGGGTAAACCCACAAATTAACTCTTTAGCTAACAACCTCCAATAATGATGCGACTTAACTGCGGAGACATGGGCTTGGCATACACATTAAGAATAAAGCGTAGAGATGATTTTTTTGCGGAGGTTGACACTTTAGTCGTAGGAGACAGAAGATGGATCAAGTGGGCGGTATAATCGATCAACCAGTCTTTTGTCTGGGAACGTTTGTGGTTCCATTCTGATTGTTTTATTTTGTAAAATCCAGACTTGTTATTTTGCCTCAAGACAGCTGTAATTTGTTCATTACTGAAAAGGTGCAATCATTGTGTTGTTGCCAAGGCTCGAGGGGCCATCACTGCGACAGCTGAGGACGTCCTTTTTGGGTGTTTCCACGGAACTGGTTTTATCCGGTTCATCTGCTGACTGTTGCTGCCAAACGACTGTTTATTAACTGTTAAAATATCTAGCTTAATTGCCTAATATTTTGTTCGATTAGATAAAGGGAAAAGTTTTTTTTCCTTTTGTTGAAACCAACAGCTAAGTTAAAAAGATTCCATGATTTTCCAAATGAGGTATTTGCATGAGTGAGGGATTTGCTTGATTTTATACTTTTTCGATACATTAAGGTCTAAAACTCCCAAATTTCTTATTTTTAAGTTCGAAATTGTATTTTAAATAATGTAAAATTCTATTTTATTTTTGCCAAAACGTCAGAAAAGTCACGTTATCAGAAAACGGTCTTCTATTGGATGTGACGTAACAGCGCATGAAAACCATTGTGTTTTCTGTATTCACGTGATCAGAAAACGGGCTCCTATTGGATGTGACTTCACAGCGCATGATTTGTGATTCGAAAATGTTTTCGCGCCAAAACAAAAAACGAAATTTCAAAAATTTATATCTCAGAAACTAGGCTACGAAAATACATGCTGTAAACGTCATTCTTCATGGTTTTTTATCTACTATTTTAATAAAATTTAATCTCAAAACGTGAGAATACCTCATTATGTTTTATTTAGAAACTTGGAACTCGAGGAGTATTTTAAATTATAGCATGATATCATTATTTCTTACAACAGTATTAAACATAGGAAAATGTATGACTCAAAAGGAATTCTCTGACAAAGATTATTATGGAAGAATTAATCTATTATGGAAGAAATTAATAATGCATAAAACCTGGCGAATTTTCACTAATGCATTTGGAGTGAAAAAAGTAAAAATATTTTATTTAAAAGTACAAATGTCCTCTATTTGCAAATTGCATATAATTTACAAATTAAAAATATTAGTGATAAAAGTTAAGAAAGTTTTTTATATACTTTAAGGAATCACTTAACTGATAACTCAATTGACAAGGGTAGGGATTTATTGAATACTTCTAAAATATTACATAAACTTATGAAATTTGAGGAGGTTATATGAGTTTTACTTTACTGTATAATACTATTTCTTTGCCTTGCCCTCAATGCAGATTATAATTTAAGTATAATCATTTCTATTATTAAGCAATTTTTCAAATTCAACAATACTTACCCAAGAATTCTCAGTTTTGAGATAAATCACAAAAGAAAACTTTATTTCTTTATACATAGAAAAATTACTATTACTTACCTTATTTTCAATATTTTTTCAGCTATCATGAACAGTTCGTGGTACCCACTGCAAACAAGGTATCCGAACGGAGACGCCAAAGCCCACCAACCAATCGTAAAGGATCAGGACGATGACGTAGAAAGTCCACCACGAAACGGGCAAGCCAATCACAAGTGAAGATCCTCGTAAAGAATCCAATTGAAACCTTAAAGTCATTGGAAAATCACGCTAAATAATCTGCATGTTAAATGTAGCAAAATGATCTTAACCCTTGAAGTCCTAGCCGACCCTAATTTTCCATGTGATTCTGTAGTAATCTCGGGTGGTCTAGGATTCAAAGTGTTAATGGTACAATTTGGTGAGTTCAACTTAAATGGATTCTGTTTAAAGCTATACTGGTGATAGCGAAAAAAAAAAGAAAAGCTTGGATATATGCAAACTTTGCATCATTCTTAGCAAATGATGAAACAGACTTCATTTATGGAGTGACAATATTGTAATCTTTCGAGAACGTCTTTATTTGGCGCAAGTTCAGAGTTGCGTATGCTTGGCGATTTTTGGCTGTTTAGCGGCACATTTAGAAGCCAAATGACTCTTTTAACATGAGTTAGGGTTACCATATTAGTCATCTTTAACGCTAAAAACTTGGCGCATACGCAACTCTGAACTTGCGCCCTTTATTTTGCTAGAGGTTTTTAGAACATCTTTGAGAGGTGCTTAATGAAACAACGGATTTAATATCCTGTGTTCAAGACTAATTTAAGAGACTCTAAAATCATTTTCATAGAATCGACTAAAGACTAAATGACATCATGTTAGTCACCAACAGACTGAATGGCATTGTGACTCATAAGTAAAGATAATATACGAACTTCGGTCGTGGAAATAGATTTAAATAATTGTGTAGATCAGGATGAAAAAAAAACGTGAATTCTTGAGATCCTTCATTGTACTTACATATTCATCTGCATATCTATACTCAACACCTGCCATGCCCATGATCTTTACATAAACGGACATTTTTAATTATGAAAATTTTTTTAGTTTTAACTTGTTGTATGTAAAGGGATACATTTTTAACAGGAGCCAAAAAACGGTAATGATAAATCACTTGACGTCTTTTTATAAAGAACTGCTAAAAATTGAAAATCGGTTATATACTATACTATTTTCGTTCTATGTTTTTATTTCATCTTGAGTTTGTTTTGATGAAAATATGAGAAAGACCTTTGAATTTGGTGAATATTGTTAAATAATTTGTTTTACATATATTTTTTTATTGCATTATTTTCTAGATAAATATTTTATACATTTTTCATCATACACATTAGTTTTTTGTACGATACTTTTTTCCAATTCTCACTATGAAACATATGCTGTTGAAAGTCATTTGGAAGTGTAAATAGTAATTGCATTAAACTGTGTAGCATTGATACAATGTGTGTGTTTTCAAAATGTGTGTATTAAAACAGTTGCATTTTATCCATGAAGTTTCTTTCATTCCTGGAAATATCCCATCTTTGAGCATCGACACAAACCATCTTGATATACGAAAATGTTTTGTCTAGAACAAAATTGAATTGCCCTAATTAATTTTTTTAGGGTTTTAAATACGTCATTTGATTTTTTCCATGCATAAAACGATTTTAATACATTTTTATTGTTGAATTGAGCTTTGATACTCTTAATTAGTACTAAAAACTATTTATAAATCTTTTCCCTCGTGAAATTAACATTTTTGTGTAAAATATTATATCAATGAATAAATAAAATTAAAAAAAAAATTTTAATGAGAGGAGAGATATTTCTATCAATTGACAAAAATATTTCCTAATACCTATAATGTTTCTAAAAGTGCTCAGTCGGAAAATAAATTGCTTAATAAAGTGATCCCTCAAAGTTATTTATTATCCTGTTCCTTCCAAATATATTTCATAGGATTTTAAATCAGATTGTTGAATTTTAGAATTTTAAGTTAGATCATAGCATTTTTTTATGTGTGACTGAGTATAATATCATTTTTGGGGTATTACACTCTTTTAAAGGCGAAACAATAAAATTACTTCGGCTGTTTTTAAGGTATATGTGGGCTGATTAGCAAGTTTTTGTCTTCCTTTTTAAGAACGAATTATTTACATAATGATTAACAATTGTAGGCATAAGTCAAGTGGTTACGCCCTTTCTAGAATGTTAGGGAAATTATTTTGTCTCGTATTTCCTTCTTCATGCTTAAGTTGGGTTGCTCAATTTCTAAAAAGTAAACTTTTGTGAAATTTATTGGAACGGTTGGTATGCGAAAAAGTTACAATTTAAAATCTCGTGTAGCATTAAGGCTAATACAGTATATTTTCCTCTGCTATGCGTACATGTAAAGTTTTATGGTGGCCACGAGACGACGATGCTTCGGGCAGTGAATACCTACCCCATCTCTTTGTGTGGTTAGGGGTTTGCCCTGGCATCCCCTTAATAGTAGGGGAACTCTTTTGTTTGCTAATTGACCTTACCTAACCACCCAAAGAGATGGAGTAGATATCCACTTCCCGAAGCATCGTCGTCGAGGCCACCATAAAACTTAAGATGTTTTGCTATACAGGGTGTATCTGAAATGGTGCAACAAACTTTCAGGGATGATAGTACTCATCAAGACGAACAAGAATCGGTTTAGAAAGGGGGGTCCCAGACCAAATCCCAGGGTGTTTAAAATGGATCGACACTCCAAAAAAATCATTGAAAATTTTAATTTGTAGAAGAACTACTATTGGTAAAAACTTAATTATGGTCTCAAAAATTGTGGTTTAATATGATCTTTAAAATTAACTCAAAAGTCTTCACTTTAAAATTTGTTTTATTATGAAAAAAGTTAAAAAACACAAAAAAAATGTGAAAACTCTGCCAAAACCTTATTTTGTATTTCGAAATCCTTTTTTGATTGATAATCTGAAAGATCATAATTGAAAACCTTAAGTCCAAAGTTTCACGAAAATGTAATCAATATTAAACGCTTGAGATCCCCTGTTAAAGTTTGTTTTTTTGGGTGCGCAAGCAGTTTTCTAGAGCTGTTTCCAGAACAGCTGTTTGCGCACCCAAAAAACAAACTTTAACAGGATCTCAAGCGTTTAATATTGATTGTATTTACGTGAAACTTTGGACCTAAGGGTTTTCAACTATGATCTTTCAGATTATCAAATCAAAAGAAAGGATTTCGAAATACAAAATATGGTTTTGGCAGATTTTTCGCATTTTTTGTGTTTTTTAATTTTTTCATAATAAAACAAATTTTAAAGTAAAACTTTTGAGGTAATTTTAAAGATCATATTAAACCACAATTTTTGAGACCATAATTAAGTTTTTACCAATAGTAGTTCTTCTACAAAATGAATTTTTCAATGATTTTTTGGGGTGTCGCTCCATTTTTAACTCCCTGGGATTTGGTCTGGGACCCCCCTTTCTATACCGATTCTTGTTCGTCTTGATGAGTACTATGATCCCTGAAAGTTTGTTGCACCATTTCAGATACACCCTGTGTGTTTTGGATCCGCCAGAGCTAAAATATAAATGTTATTTTAATGATGATGGTATTTTTTATGTTGGGGAAACACAATTTTACTTTTTTCTTCAAGTTTTGAGGTTTTAAACAAATGTACCTGCTACTGTATAGTATTTTTTCAAATGAAATATACATTTTGAAATAAGTATTTTAGGAGGTATTTTGTAAAGGAGTTTTGGGTAATTGTAAATGCATTAGTATAATTCATACATATTATAAATACATCGTAGGGAATTCCTTTTTCCATTTGTAGAAGTTTTATATGTGTTTTGTGAAAATATGTAAATTTTCAAGGAAATAAAAAGTGATTTTTTACAAAAATATGTGATCCTAAAAATGAAATTTATGTAAACGATTTTGCTTCACTTGGAAGATATTTGTTTCCAGATAAATGTAATTAACTTTTAAAACCAGTGTGCGAATTCAAACTATTTAAAGTTAAAAAAATTGATGGAATCGAAAATTGTTAATAAATTATTTTAAAACCAATAACTTGAATCAGGGGCGGATCCAGACCAAATTTTCGGGGGGGCCATTTTAAAATTTCCCCCCAAAATTGTTGGAAATTTAAGTCAAAAACCCCACTTTTTCAACTCGTTTCGGTACGCCTCATCAGAATTTCGGATATAGATTTTTGGCTTAAATCTAGAAGTGGGTTCAAACGCCAAGCGAAGTAGTAGCGCCAAAGTGTGCCTAAGGATCAAAGGGAAGTTGTCGACTAAAAATTCGACAAGAGGTGCCAACCCGAACCCACTTCTAGATTTTTACCAGATTTTTTGCGTTTTGACGCAAACTTAGTAACATAGTTGTAATAATAGGGCTACAAGCGGCAGGGAGGTCTGGGGGTCCCCCCAAGAAAAATTTTAAAAATTTGACCTTAAAATAACAGGGTTAACTCATTTTGGTGCATAAAATATCATTAAATAGAGTCAAACTTTTAATTTGGGGGGGGGGGCTTAAGCCCCCTAGCCCGAGCCCCCCTGAATCAACTAGTGGAGGGGGCTAATGCTGATTTTAGGATAAAGCTCATTAAATTGTGAGCGGGCTAATTCTTTACAGGGGCTAAAACTCAAGGCCCCTTTAAATTGTGAATTTAATCTGATGCAAAAACTAAGTGGGGCTATAAATCGCTAACGAGCTAAAGCTTTTAAAATTAAAAACGCAAGAAGGCTAAAACTCATTGTTCCATTTAAATTGTGAATCAAATCTATAAAAATGTAGGGAGGCTAAAAATTTTGTAGTGGTTAAAGCACATTACAACTTTTTTTAAGTTATGAATTCCATCTTTATAAAAGAGCAGAGAGGGCTAAAGCTCATCTATCTTGGAGGGGGCTAAAAGATCATCAAGTTGATGTGGACCAAATATATAAAAATACAAGGGGACTAATGCTTTGTGGGGGCTAAAGCTCATTGGCCGCTAAATTCTCACTTTATTATACAAATACAACAGGTGCTAAAAGTTTTGCAGGATCTAAAGATCATGAAATAGACTAATGTTTTGTAGGGGGCTTAAGATCATGAAATGGGCTAATATTTCGAAGGGGCTCACTGAATCCTATAAATTGTAAATTAATTCTACCAACATGCAGGGGATTAAATGCTTTGTAGGGGCTAAAACTCTTGAACTCCTTAAATATTACTGAATTAACAGTCTACAAAAATGTAAAGAGCAAAAACCCACTTTCCCTATAATTGTTCATTGATTCTACAAATTTTCAGGGGCTAAAGATCTTAGAAGGAGCTAATGATTATGAAATAAAGCACTTTGGGTCGTTTGAAATGTAAAAGAGCTGCAAAAATTTTTTTGAAACGGTTTTAAATTTTTCAAAATTTTTTTCGAAAAGCTTCAATTTTTTCTAGTGTGAACTTAAGTCCCCTGGGCTATAGAACTTAAGTCCCCTGGCTATAGCCTCTATAGCCCCTCCCATAGATCCGCCACTGGCTATATGGGCAATGTACCATACCTAAGAATTAAGACTTCGCTTAAATTATAAGGGGAAAATTTTTTGAGGCCCCCCCTTGCGGCCCCCCTTGCGTTGTTTTTATTCTTGTCAGACATCGCATGAATTACACTGAAATTTTTTTAAAATTTTAGCTCTGAAAAAGGGGTTTTTAACTATTTTTGAAATTTTCTCGGGGGGGGGCCATGGCCCCCATGGCCCCCTCCCTGGATCCGCCACTGACTTGAATGGGGGGAGATTAAAATAAAAAATACAGATTAAAGAAATTATCGATAACTCTTCTTTTAAAGAACACTGACATTTTTATTAGACAGTTTTAATTAGTAGATAATGTTTTGAGATAGTGAGAGGTATATATAAGTAAATACAAGAATTAAGAAAAAAACCTTATTTTAATTTCATATAGATAAACATCGTATACCTATTTAATCTTAGATAGAGGGATGTTTCAAGTGTTTAAGACATTTTACAAACGAATAATTTAGTTTATCATTTCTAAGTAATAAAAAAGGCAATACCAGCATTTTTTGAAAACAGAAAAAATGCATTTGTCATTTGTCCATGTCCAGTAAACTGTTTCGGCCTTACTTTAAAGTGAAAATAAACGATCGCTTTGAATCATGATAGGTTGAAAACAAATGTTTCGGATTAAATGACGTCACAAATTGACACTCGTTTTGTGCCCCTTTTCTAAAGACCAACTTTGAAATTAAAATAAAAATAAATAATCATCGTTATTAAAAGCTACTAGATGGCAGCACCTCTTAATTTGAGCGGGACCAAATTTCATGATTTGTTCACTAGGTAGCAGCACGAAAAAAGACGTTATAGGAGAGATGAGAAAGAAAAGGACGGTTGGATCCCAATAACCTAACTCAGAGTTTCTCAAACTGTGGGTCGCGACCCACTGGTGGGTCGCCAGTCAGTTTTTGGTGGGTCGCGAGAAGATTTTTAATTTTTCACAAACGGTGTTATTGACTTTTGAAATTATCAAATTACCATACTATAGTAAAAAGAATAAAAATTTGAGGAAAAACTACACTACTTGGAGTGGAACGGAAAAGGCAATTAATGTAAATACGTACTATGTGTGTCACTTTAATGTGCCGATAATGCAAATCTAGTCGGTTATTCAAATAAGATTTGAAAAAAATATTAAGTGTTTCTCCCCATCCACACATGGGGGTAAATGCAAATTTTAAGAATTTTCTTGGGAAATGATGCAACTGATGTATTTTATCACATATTGCTAAAAAAACAAGTTAAAACCATGTTTTTAAGGGTTAAATTTTAAAATTTTCTCTGGGGGAGTACCCCCAGACCCCCCTTTTTACTGTAGGGATCATTGTTAGACCTCAATTAAACTATTTCATACCCTTGTAACTAAATAGTTGGTGAACACCCCCAGTCAGAGAAGTTAAAATTCTGTGGGGAGGGGGCATGAGATTATTATCTCAGTTCAGTTAATTATAAATAACTGAAGTCGGTGGGTCGCGTTAGATTTTGTTTCTCAAAAGTGGGTCGCGATGTTAAAAAGTTTGAGAACCCCTGACCTAACTTATGGGTTATTTAAATAGTTTTCTTCTTTAAGTTGAATAGGGCAGGCCATTTTTCGAGTAAGAAGCTTAGGGCGAAATGTCCCCTCAGTGGTCTATTTGTCCACCACAGTGTCTATTTGTCTAAATGTCCCCACAGTGAAGAGAGTTTGCCCCCGAATCCCCGAAAGCGTAAAAGATAAACTAATAACTGCACCGAAAATTGCTTCAATCAAACTCGATCAGACCATGAACGTATATAGGGGGGGGTTTAGGGGGTCCGGACAACCCCCCCTTAGCCCAAAGAAACAAATTTTTTCAGCTGAATACCCATATATTCAAATCTCACCCAGGCAAAAGAGGTTAAAATCTACATTAGAAATAAAAAGGGAAATGACAAACTTACTGGACTTCCCGGACATCATTAATGTGGGCAGGGGGCAACCCTCCCCAAGGTTCTAAACTTCCACAAGGAGCTTCGGGTGTAACCCGAAAAGTATCAAATGAGTTAAAAATCTTATATTTATTACTTATGAGGGTCAATTCGAAAAAGTGTTCTGGGTGAGAACCCCCAAACCCCCTTTAAAAGTATGACGCCTGTTAAAAAGTATTTTCTCTTGAAAATTCTATCGCTTACCGGAAGCTAATTCATTTGGGTGTTCTCCCCATAGAGTGTGAAAAGAAAAAAACACTAGTGTAAAAGGGGTAATTTTCAAAAAAAAATTCTGCTGGAGCACCCACACCACAGTCCCCCTTAAAACTTTGTTTATTTATAACTATTTTCTCTAGAGAATTCTGTGGTTTACAAGGAACTGTTCTCTTTCACCTAATGGTCTCAAAATGAGCTGAAACACTATTTTAACAGCCAAATTTCAAAAGATTTTATGAGGCCCAAAGATTTTATTAAATCCCCGAACCCTCCTCTCAAATTTGGACGTATACAGTGTTTTCCCCCTTAAATTTATGCCAATTACAGGAAGCTTTTCCCTTTTAGTGCTTTCCAAAGAATATGAAAATAAGATATTAGGTACATAAAGGGAATTTTCAAAAAAAAAATTCGGGATGAGGACCTTTTGGCTCTCTTAAAACTTAGACGGTGTTTTTAAAAAAACTTTTTTCCCTTGATATTTTGTGGTTTACAAGTACCCAAATGGTCTAAAAATGAGCTAAAACATGTATTTAAGAGGCAAATTTTCAAAATTTTTCTGGAGAGGCCCCCCAGACCCCCATTTTTACTTTGAGGTCTGGGGGTAATTTTTTACATTTTGAGCAACATAACATGTTGAGCTCATTGGGGGCCTTAAAAATAAGGTTCCAGGCAATCCCCCCAAAAAAAACTATAACCAAAAATCTTCTTTGTAGTGAACATTGTGACAATTCTAGACCCCCCTTGAAAAAGCTATAACTACGTCCGTGGATCAGACTATTATAATTTCATTTGGTTTTGGTGTGCTGACTTTTAAAATAACAAAAATTCCAAATATTTTCCTTAAATTTTTGCTGTCTCAATTGGGCCTAAAAACGCACTTTTACATCAAGTGTTCAAAATTTTCCCAAAAACCCCCAAATCATCTTTTAACATTTATGGCATTCCCTAGTTATAGAGGGGTCCCTGCATTACCATCTTGGAACCTCCTTAACATCAATCTAAAAAAAGCCACAGAGTATTAAAGAAAAATTTATGGACTTTTGCCCCAGCAGAAAAAATTTCTTAAAAAAATGGCCTGGAATAGGGTGTGTTGTTAAACTTTTGATTTTTTAAAGAAAACGATTGAAATTCTGCTTTTCTTGTTTTTAAAATGTTAAATATATAAATGTTAAATATGACTTTAGACCTAAAGAATTCGAAAAAATAATTATTATTCAAACATTAATAAATATTTAGATATTCTCCCTTTCTCTCTTAGGAAAAGTTTTTGGTGTATGAAAATATTAATAGCAAATTTATTAAGCAGTTATAAAAACCAGTGGCAAGATTTTATGCTCAGAAACATTTTTGTTTTTACTAAGCTAAGCTCTGTAATTTGATTCATCTTTTATAAGTTTTGCAAAATTGTGTAGGAACTACCAAAGAATAAATAAAGTTTATATAACTGTATTTTGTATTGTAGAATACGGTGTTTTGTGATGATGCTTCTTTTGCTTCCTTTAAGTTTCAAAAAGGATGGATATTTATTTAAAAAAGCTTGTATAGCCTTTTAAGTTAATCTGAAAAAATAGATTTTAAGATCAAGAAAAGTGTAAAACGGTATCAATTACATTTTAAACCATTGAAAAGTTTCAACAGTATATTTAAAAAGTATTTTTCCTCAAGAACAGAGATTGGCTTGGTTGGGTCACATTGAAAGATCTGATGACGGAAATAGAGTTAAAAGGACATTAAATTGGAAGCCAATGGGCAATAGACCTAAAGAGAGAGAACCAAAAGGAGATGGTTGGACGATGTTCTTAAAGATGTTTATAGAACACTGAAAATAACCAACTGAAAAAAAAAGGCGTGTAATAGTGTTGCCTGGAATAAAATAGTACAGCAGGCCAAGGCCCATCAAGGGCTGTAGGGCGACTAAAGAAGAAAATTTCTCCTCAAGAAGAGTTAAAAAACCATTGCATAGCCTAGAATTTAGTTCATTATTTTTTCACGATGCTGGTTTCTTTTAATACAGTCAGTCAAGTCCCTATTTTTTAGTTTCTGAAAAATTAGTCGAGAGTTGGGTTATATCACGTGATTAATATTTTACTAACAAAGATTGTTTAATGATTTGGAGCAATATAAAGAAATCTCCCAAGTAAACGCCATAAATTTCGAAGTAGAACTTTTCCATCGATCATAATTATTTACCTAGCAAATATGATTTTTATTTAAATCAAAGAATATATATATATTATTGGCAACTGTTTACTGTCAGTGCCAGTCGTTTTTCTATAAAAAATCTCAGAAATTTAAAACTGCCGTCTCTCTCGTGTAATATGAATAAGTAATATAACTCACCTATTCAGTTGTGGATGAATTTTTCTTCTATTATGATTTCATTCAATTATAAGAACACTTTCAGCTAATGTAAACAATTTACTCAAAAAGGTTCCTTAGAATTTAACTGAAAAAGATTTTTTCTGGCTGGTAGTGTATTTTTCCATGCTTTACTCTACTCAGATTACATTTCAATTACTTTAATCCTCTCGGCACTAGAACATCAAAAAAGTGAAAAAAAACCTTTTTTTCTTCTTCTCAATATATCCAAAATGCCCCTATAATTTGTCTGGAAATTTTTTTATCTTGTGTGCACTTCTTCCTAGTTATTTTTATGAGCCTCATATGAGACCATATAGGCTATATTTTTTCATTTTAACAGAAAATACTTGGTTTAGAACTTATTAAAAGACATGGTCATAATATTAGACGATTACGAAATAAGAAAATATCTACCAACCTATAAAAAATGTTCTACAGAAGCTAGTATCTAGCTAGTATTTTCTCTTCACAAGCATCACAGCTTAAAATGTAAGCATTGAGGTATAAATCATCTTGCTGCCATTTAAGAACGAATTCAGAAACCATGTAGAAGTCTCATATGTGATCTACATGAATCAGTGAAGTCAGTGTTTACATCATACAAAAATTGAGCTCATAAGTAGGAGCCTCAAATGAGGCCCAGGGTGGCGAGAGGGTTAAACAGATAATTTTTGAAATTATGAAATAAGAAAAAAACCAAATGTTCTACACACAAAACGGTTGAAAAGCTAAAATTTTAATACATACAACCCCCATGTTCTATACCCCCATGTTCTATGAAGAATACTATTTTAAATACAAAATGGAACAAACACACATAATACTTATTTATTTACAGAAGAATATTTCTTTTTCAATAAAAACAGAGCATAGGACAATCCAAATGCAAGGTTTATCCCTCCTAATACTTGAAACGCCGTTTTTCCATTGTAGGCACTCATGATCAGTCCTCCAACAATAGAGCCTGTAGAACGACCTAAAATGGGGCAAAACAAATAAAAGTTTATACTGGCTTTTGTAACTGAAATTTTAACTTTGAAAAAAAAATTATATTTAATTGAGGAAAAGTTTCATGCTATTTGGATAACTACGGAATATTAAAAACTTTACCTAAGTATTTTAAAATTGTTTTTACAGAAAGATCTAGAAGGAAAAATAGTTTAAAATGACCAATAGGCTTTTAAAATTTTAAATATATTGCATCAATACTTCAAAAAAATATTTATTTTCTGGGAAAAAAGTAATATCCACTTTATCCCCGCAATAGAAAACAAAATAGGGTAAATGAAAGAAATCTTCTAAAATTCCTTCAACTAATTACGTAGGGTCACTTGGGGTAAGTGGGTCACCCCCTCAAACTTAAATATGTACCGGAAATTTCCCATTTAGTTTGTCACACTGATAAGTTTTGCATTTTTCTGACTTGTTTTATTTCATTTTAAGATTATAGAACTAATTTAAAATAGATTCCCAGAATAGATTTTTTAGAGGGTTCAAGATGCATTTTTAAAAGAAGTATTTCCAGCAAAGTTTTCATTATATTTTGACATTTATTGAACTGTTGTGCAAAGTTTAACTTAAAATACATACTGCAATTTGAATTTTTATAAAATTTTTAATTTAGAAGTGTTTACAGGGGCTCCCACTTACCCAGTAATTTTAGCCTATTGGGGTAAGTGGGGCCCCTCTTTATTGAGTAAGGGAGACCCCTTATTATAATGAAAGTGGTTCTAGATGATCCCAAATGATATATAGAAACTGTTACTGAAGACATGGGCGGATTTAAGGGGGTTTATGGGGGCAATGTCCCCCAAAAGACCATCTACTCACCACTTAAATGTTTTTAAAAATTCATAAATAATTCGAGCGACATTTTAAATCAATTTGGCGTTTTAATTTAAGTTATGGTGAGTAAAGTAAAATATTTCATCAATAGAGAGAGAGATCCTTCTCATTTAGTGTTTCCGATTTCTTTTTTATCTTACAAATCTTCTTCAAATCAAATAAAAAAATAAATCTTAATTAACCTTATTGTATTTTTTACCACTTTTTTATATGTTAAAGTAAAACATATCCCTTTGGCCTTTCAAAACATTACTTAAAATACTTATTTTATTTTTTATTTCTACCTGTCATACTGATTGTAATGTGAGTAGATTTCTCAAACATGGATACAGTTACAATAAAATATTTAAAATTGAAATTTTCTGTACTTTATAAAGGAAGAACCACTTACTTCCTTTTAGGTCTTGCTTGCTTTTTTGTCGTTTAAAAAACCAGTTAAAATATGTAAGGTATTATTTTAGAAATTAAGTATAAATTTTTGTTCATTGATATAGTATTAAAGGAAATAAATCAATAAGTTCAAAATTTAACCCTTTCAAAGTTTTTCTATTAACCCTTTATTCGACGGTACTTGTGAGTACCACTGTCTCAAGTTTAGAACTGCTGATGGTTGGCGAGTTTTCGCCATTTGGCGCCATATTTAGAAGCCACATAATTCACTTGACATTAGTTGGGGTAACTATATATAGTGACTTTTATCGCTAAAAACTTGGCGCATCACCAGTACTAAACTTGCACCGAAAATAATTAGGTAAAAAAAGGGTTAAGCTCCAAAAATGCACTATGCCAAAAAAGGCCACTTGCTCCAACCAACACTATTTGAAATTTTAAAAAAACAATTTAATGTTATTTATAAGTGTTATTTTAATAATAAGTAGCAGCAGAATGTATATTTATTTACTCTCCAGTTGAAGCAAAGGAGAAAAAATGAGAGGTTAGTGCCAAGGAGAAACTAAGCAACACTTGCCTGCTTCAAAAGTTAAACCAACAAGAGGGAAAATGTTATAACTTTCAAGGTCACTGAATCTTCTCTCTAGAGCAGTGGTGGGATCCTTGGTGACAGTTCCTAGGTTCTATCCCCGTTAATATTTTACTAAAAAACTTATATTTCCTTAGAAAAATTTCAACCAACCAGACCAAACTTTGTTAAAAGATCCCCCTCGGCCCTAACCTCTTGTGTGAGTGATCCAGTAAATGAGATGCTTGCAGTTACACTGTTCTAACTCCAATGAAAAGCTAATGGAGTTAGTTCAATGTGTTCATGAAATGCTTATTAAAATGAATTTCTTACCAATAGTAAAATGAATGGAACCCGCCAGGGAGTTGACGCTGGATATTATACCAGGAACAGCCAAACTGTTGGAAAAGTTCATGGCCGCCACCCAAAACAGATGATATCCGAACACAGCGGAGAGTTCAATAGGAAAAGCCACCCACGGAGCAACGAGGAAGGCGTATCCCAAACACTGGACGGTCCTGGCCAGGAAAGCAATCACGAAAATCCAGCACACACCGATTTTCTCAATCACAATCTTGGACAGTAGAAGGATGGGGAGGCCATATATGGCATTTATGGTGTCCAGCAGCCCAATTTGATACGGATCGATGCCCAAGTCCTCCAAGTACCATCCTTTGAAGTTGATGAAGAAACCCCAAGTGGAGCCTTGGACTAGGAGAATGAAGACGAATATCAGGTAGTCGGGTCGTTTCAGGAGGGAGAGGGCTTTCTTCTGCATGTTCTTTCCGGCCCCGAACGAGCGTACGTCCACCTTGTACACCACCCCTGCACAAAACGTGGACAGAGCGGCGAACATGTAAAACGCGGCGGCGTAGTTGGTGTAGTCAGCCTCTTGGTCCGTAGTCAGTTTGACGATGAGGGAAGATACGGTTGGACCAACGATCGCCCCTAAGACACCCCAGAAGCGTTCCTTGCCGTAGTCGGAGTTGTGTTCGTCTACCAGAGCCACCACGGTCACGTCGATGAACCTGAAGACGTTGACGTAGCCCGTTATGAACACCAGCTGTAGCGTTCCGTAGACGAGGATCATCGCGAATCTGTCGCTGTCGTCGATACCTTCGCAGACTTGTCGAGCCTCTGCGCACGATACGAGACAGACGGTTTCGTCTTCGGAAGTCGCCAGTCCTTCTGGCGAATAACAGTAACTCGTCGTCGTTGTTGTATTATTGAAGTCGATTGTCGATGATGAATTAGCAACAACACACTCTGAGAAATACGACCCGACACTGGTGAGGTTCTTTTCTAATAGCGAGTCACCACATTCGCGAAGTATGCTCAAGTGAGTAGAGTTAGTGTTGGTGCATTCTAGATCGATCCCGTTCACTTGGCATTGAGGGATCCTGGCATCGGGCATGGCGACTAGGATCAGTATGATTGCGGAACAGGACACTAGGTTCAAGACTAGGATGGGCTTCGGACGACCTATTCTGTCGGCGAGCACCCCCAGAGCCGATGTGGCCATGAATTGAAGAATGGGGCTGATCATGAACATGATGGAGATGTCTTGAACTGTCAGTCCGCGGTTCTTGAGGAACACCACGAAGAAAGGCATGACGGAGGAAGCAGCTGTAAATGAGAAAAACAATACCTGTTACAGGGCAAAGTGGTAAACCAGTCATTATTAATAATTACCGTAGTGAGGTGGCCATTGTGATAAGTTCAATGGCAATTATCAAAGAGTATTTATCACTTTGCCCGAAATACGCGGGTATTATTATTAATAAGTGCAAACTCACAACTTTCAAGCGTCGCCTCCAGCCATGGACCGGTTTCGTCCTTGTTAGGACTCATCAGCACTTCATAGGAAGGTAACGCATGTGCCCTGCTGATGAGTCCTAACAAGGACGAAATCGGTCCATGGCTGGAGGCGACGCTTGAGAGTTGTGAGTTTACATTTATTGTCCACTAACCAGCAATAATAGTGAAATACTCCTTTCATCATTAATAATCCCCAGATTTATCACATTTCCCGCCACATATCTACCCATTTAAAATTTGTTGGGGTTAACATACCTGTAGTCAACCAAATTTGTATGCGTTGGAGGCAGAACCCTAACCAAGCTTTTGTTTCGGGGGGTGGCTGTTGACTCAACGTTATTTTTTAAGGTTACATTTATGCGTTAAGTTTTAGATAATTTACAAGTAGGTACCATTTGAATCTCGGAGCGTTTATTGTCAAAATTTTGAAAAGAATATGAGTTCTAAGTAAAAATGGTAAGGAGAGTCTGGGGGACCATCTCCAGAAAATTTTTGAAAATATACCCCCATTTTCGTACTTTTTGTTAACATTTGAAAATGCATTATGTTAATTAATTTAAACTGAAAAATATTTATCTCAGAAAAATCTGAAAATACCTTATATACAATTAATACTGAAAAGAGTCGGAAACTTTTAATGAAATTTTTATGAAACAAACCCCGAGACTAAAAATAGAAAGTTGTTGGAAAAATAAGCATTGCTGTAGTTCAATAAACTTACCGGCAAACCATACAAACAAAGCAATCTTCATAGGTAGAAGGGGCTTGCAAATAGAAATTTCTTTATCATTGTAGTATTTAATGGTGAAATAATCTGACTAAAATGAGGAAAAACAGATAAATTTAAAAAAATTTCGGTGAATATTGCAAGAAAACATATAGAAGGTGTGAGAAAAATCTTTTAAGTACTGAAGGTTACTTAATTCTATATTTATACATAATAAGAACATATTTAAGAAAAGATCAAAGAATAAATAATAAAATTAGGTTTATAACCATATGTGTTAAAGAATTAAAAAATTAACTCTGTAGTTTTTACAGAAAAGAAACACTGATAATAATTGAACTTTATAGTATATGATAAGGGTAAGTGGGGAAATTTGATACACCAAAATTCAAATATATTTTTAGAGTAGAAAAAATGATTTATTCAGATACTTTTTTTTCTAAATATATCCGAGAATGACTCAATTTTATGAAACCAATTAGAAAAAAAATATTTTAATCTCAAAATTAAAATGTAACGACTTTTGTAAAAATCAATTTTGTATCAATATGCCCCACCAGTGGGACAATTGGATACATTACATGGGGTATTTTGATACAGTGATCAAATTGCTAAAAAAAGCATTTAATAACAAAAGTTTTGAAAAATAAAAAATGTTCTTTTATTGAGTTGTATCTGAAGCATATTTTTAGCACCTTTTTTCAAACATAAAATAATTTTTCCATTAAATATTCAGAAATAAAAATAATTAAAGCATTTGACAAATGGTCATTTTTAGCAAATCTCTAATTAAGAAAATAAGATGCTTCATAGGTGTAGTTTCTCCTGAAAAAGTTGAATAAAATTTGAAAGTATCTTTGTCGAAAATCATCAAGAAATTAAAAAATACGACAGTAATTAACAGGTTTGTTTTTGGCCATTTTTAGTACCTACTAACTTTTTCACTGTTTTTTTTTAAATAGAGTTCTTTATTACCTGTAAAAGTGCCAATAACTTCTCAGATGCTTTAGAGTCCCTGATTCCATCGTTTGGTCATGTATTTATCCACTATATATTCTTTTATAAATGCCAAAGTTACAATGCAAGCAGTTTTCAATCTCAAACACTTAAAAAACCCAAAGACTCAAAAATTGACTTACATATCCTTCACAGTAGATCTAACTTGCCCTAATTTTAAGAATTGTTGAGAGATATTTATCTCCCACCGCAAAATATGGGAACTTTTGTGTGTATATCAATGTGCCCCACATTCAAGTGTATCAATTTGCCCCATTTGTTGTTTTTGAACAAAAACCTTTATTTTTAAAAACTGGCTAAGGTTATTTAAAATTTAAGGATAACCTCTATTGGTATCAAGGATAAACTTGTTTTTGAATTTACAGGTCTCTGTATTCTACGTAGAATAGCTTCAGAAAGATTTTACATTTACTTAGAAATTTACTTTTGGAAATTTTTGACGAAATAAAGTTAGTTTCCTTCACTAAAATTCATAGACTTAGCATATGCAGAGCATAACGATTTCATATGTAATGCTTGGACACATAAAGGCAACTTTTAATAAAAACATGACCTAAATAACCATGATAGTTTTTGAGATATTGAAAGTATATCAAAGTGCCCCTTGTATCAAATTGCCCCGTTATCCCTTATATATGATTAAATTCTATATTGATAGATATTTTATCAATATTATATTATTTCTTGTCCGAAGAATATACTAATTTGACATTGTAGCTATTTCGCTGAATAAGATATTCATTTTGGAATTATTGAAATATTCTGCATAAAAATATCACTCGAATATTTCCTTAGAAATAAAAGATACACGTTCAAGAAATTGAAATTTCAGAAACAGCTTCTAAAATAGCTAAAAATTTCTATAAATGGTACACTCATAAAACGACAGTCTCAAAACTGAGTAAAAAAGTACTCAAACTGGCTCCAATCCAAATGTACTCAAATTTGAAAACGTGAATATACTCATTTCTGAAAATGCGTATACTCAAAAATGAAATATCTTGAGCTTGAACTCAAAAATGAGCTCATTATGTTTCATGTTTGAGTATGCACATTTTCAGAAATGAGTATATTCTCGTTTTCAAATTTGAGTACATTTGGATCGGAGCCAGTTTGAGTACTTTTTACTCAGTTTTGAGATTGTCGTTTTAAGAGTGTAGCGTACCCAATTAGGTACATTAACGGATTACCTCAATTAAAAAATCTTATTTTTGGAGAAACAAAGAGAGTTAAACATAACAGGATTTAGTAATTTAAGCAGATATCACAAAAAAGACTATAATAGTTCGCTTCTCTTGAGACTGTTCTTTAATTGAGCTATTACTATAATTTAGAAGAAAGAAAGTTAACTTACACGATTTGCTTCAGATTTTTTCACCGAAACAGCATTCACCCCGTCTGTTTCTTTTCCATCCATGACAAATTTACCATTTGCCGTAGACTCCTTTGAAGTGGTATCCATTACAGAAATATCCTGAATTTCTTCGAATATATGTCGGTAGTATTTTTATCGGGCCTTAATGGGATAACAAAGAACCCGAAGTCAAATACAACACATTTTGGCACGCCATCCTAAGGATAAATTCAAACCTGACCCAAAGCACTTCCCTATCGATCAATGTTCTAACGTTTAGACCGGATATATTTTGTTTTGGGCGATAATCCACGATAAGATCCACGCTCTTTGACATGTGATAACCAAAGAGACAGAAACTGCGATCTTCCTTAGATTCAAGGATGGTTCCAGATTAAACTTCAGTTAATAGAGGTATTTCTGGTGATGATCAGCATGTCTCTCAAGCGTTAAGTTATCATGAAGATTAATTACGTCCTCTTTTCAAATTGAGAAAATTATTGCCTTATTTTTCAGCGAGATCAAAACATTCGTGATTATAAGAAGGATAAGAACTTATTTTGAGAATATTAATTGCCAGAGATTAAATGTCGCTAAAGGGTAAAATAATATGTTTTTTGATGTTTATGATAAGAGTTATTTCTTATTTATGTTCAGCAATGAAATGAAGGTCTTATGTTGCTTTTGGATAAGACCCCTAAAGAAATTTAATTTCAAGCTAACTACACTGAGCTATAAAACAAACTGGAGTGACAACCTCCGATACTATAACAAGCGATTGATTGTGCCAGCGTGGAAGGTTAAATTGCCCCGATTACTTAAGCAATCGGGGCAAGTTGGAAGCAAAGTTGGAAAAGCATTTCCCCCTTTAATCCCCATGCCTGTTTTTCAAAATATTAGGAGCAAAATTTAAAATGGTCGTTTCATTCTGTGCATAAAACTGTGCTAACAGATGGAGAAATTTAAAAGAAGATGGAAATCCTTTCCGCGGTGTGATGCGGTTTCGGTACGCTAACTAGTCACTCCTTTGTTTTATAGCTCAGTGGCTAACTATGGACGGTGTCAGCCGGAAGTACAAACCGATGGAAACTCCGATTGCATTGTTGAAATGTATAAATTGTAGGGTTTATTTCTCCATCTTAAGGTGACGTCTTGCCTCACTGATTAATTTTATTTCAAAACATCTTAAATTTACAACGAAATTTAAGACAAAAAACATAAATTTATATCTCTCTATATTAAAAAAAAGTAACAGTGACCGCCGCCGCCGCCGCCGCTGATTTTGAAAATTTTATTTTTGAACATTTTGAACTCTAACTACGCAAAAACTATTCAAAGGAATATTATAAAATTTTGACCATTGGTAGACAAATGCATGATAATCATTTTCGTTCCAAAACCTAATTAATTAGATAAATAGTTCTGGAGTTATTTAATGTCAAAGTCGAAAATTATTTTTTTCTGCTGCGAGTTCGCCTCCAGCAAAATCTATTTACAGCAGAAACGTGATTTTTTGCATACACATACTCTTAGGCATGAAGTTTTGCACCTCATCGCTCTTTTTTCGAATTTCGAATTAGTTTTTGAGTAATTCAATTTTAAAGTTTCGAAATTTTTGACAATTTTTTGATTTTTTCGTTATAAAATAAAAACTAAATATACAGTTATTTTTTATAAAAATATTGGCGTTTCGTTTTTTAAAAAATTCGAATCAGTTTCAGAATTATTGAGATTCAAAGTTTCGATTTTTTCTTCTCTTTCTGGTCTTTCACTAGGGAAACAGCTTATTTTTATGAGTCTTATTTCTTTAATTTCCGACGATTCACTAGATGTTCACGTGCATATTAAAAATTTAAAGTTTCTTAAAGGCTTGTTTTTACTCTAAGTTGGTTGATGATAATTGGTAGACTTGCTTGATATTTTTTTAAAAACATTTCTATTCAATAATTGAAGAAAGAAGAATTGAAGTTAAGAGATGGAATATTTTAGAAACAGTTTTATTTTGATATCTTCGAGGGAATGAATGATTCGAATTAAATCATTGATAAACTAGAGAGATGAGTAGCTTCGGTATCAAAGGATCATTAACTAAGCCGACGAGCCTGGATTGTTGAGATGAAACAAGCGAGCTCTGCTCGCTAAGATCGCGAAGCGATCTTCAAAGAACTGCGAAGCAGTTCCGGGGGTTGGTGAGCGATAGCGAGCAGGGGGCAGAGCCCCCTAGTTTATTAAATAATAAAAGTTGTCAGAAAATTCAAACGACTAATTCGAAATGTTATTTACTTTTATTTAAAATTTTAAATGATCTGGTCAACTAGTAATCGAAATTTTCAGTTTAAAGCGTAAGTTTAACTGCGAGGTGTGACTAGTGACCGGGTGACACCGTCCATAAGCAAAGTAAGTTTTTTTTTTAAAAGTCCATAACTGAGCTATACAACAAATTGGAGTGACGATTGAGCGTGCCGAAACCGCATCACTCCTTGTCGAAGTTTGTGTCTGGGCGGAAAAGTCTATGTCTTCTCCCCACCCTTTAACTTTTGAACCCCTACAGATATAGTCATGAAAGTGGGGTATAGTAAAGTGACTATGCCCTATCCGATGCAACATTTTTCAACGCCCTTTAGTGGAAATTTTACTAGTTATACATTTTATTTTAAAAAATATTAGAGATTTACTAAATTAGTCAATTATTAAGTTGTAGAGCAGCATCGATTTAGTAGGAAAAGACAGCAAAAAAATATCTTGAATAAAACCCCTTAAACGCACTAAACTCCAACTCACACAATGCTAGTCTATGGAGACATAACTCCATAACTCGACATAACTCACACATAACTCCCATATAAAAATTATGCATCTAGGGAATTTTTCTCTTTTTCTTACAATCTAACCTCAATGTCATGCACTGTGTCAACTACTACTGGATCATATGATATTTTCAGTTTATCAGTTTGTTGACAAATAATGGTTCATTGTTTGCATTTTAACAGCTTTCAATGAAATTAATTTTTTTTACTATTGAAGAACAGAAATTCATGCTTTGGGGACGTCCATAAATTACATGAGGTCGAAAAGGGGTAAGGGGTCTAGCAAAATCTCCCCTGGGGGAGTCAATTAAAATCTCACGTCAACTTTTAGTTTAGAAAATACTCGTTTTTTTTAATATTTTTTAGCACCATTTCGGGAAAAATGCGCTGATTAGTCAAAACAGCGCAGTTAAGATCATATTTTTGATTTCAGCACGTATTTGTATCAAAACTTTTGAAAGTGTAATGCCGATAAGACAATAAAAAGACCTTTCAAAGAAATTTATTTGTTTACAAGTTATTGAGAAAATCTCACGTCAGAATTTAAGGGGAGAAGGGGATCCAGCAAAATCTCACTAAATCTCACAAGCAGGAGGGAGGGGTCCAGAATTTGGGAAAAACACCTCACTTAATTTATGGGCGTCCCCTTTATAACAGGGTTAATGGATCACTCTTGATCGGAAAAGCCGGGTTTAATGATTAAATTCACGGAGAATGGTTTCTAGGATAATCATTCTGAAAAGGTATGCCCTATCGTGTAGTATATGAACCAAAATAATTAATCAAAAATGAGGTAGATGTCTTAAAAACTCTGCTTTTATAAAGAACTTTGATGATTCAGTATAATTTTTTCCAACCAACATAAGGTCTTTCAAAGTTTAGACTGTTCCTGTGGTTCCTCTCTTTTTGGAGAACAGCATATGGAGAGCAGGTAGAGAACACCTGTCAGGAGACACATCGCTCCTATGACTCTATTGGCTATTCTTGACCCATAGGCACTCATGACCATTCCACCTATAAGACTTGCACTTGCTTTGGCTGAAAAATAATTTGTTTTAAATCTAAAAGATTCCAATCAAAAGTATCAGATTCTGTAGTTTCTTTAAATTCTAACAATTTTAAGAACTTTAAGGTAAAAACATTTTAAAAACAATGGAATCCCATTGATGCGTTTGTAAGTTCAAAAGCATTTAATTTATGTAATATTTATAATTAATTGAAAGGCATGTATAATTGAAAGAATTAGTATTTTGAGTATATTGCATTCATTTACAAACATCTCGAAGAAAACTTTTCATTAAAGATTTCCTGAAATCCAGAAAAATATGTTTGTAAAAATACTTGAATCCATCATTTTTTCCGGGCATTACCAATAATTAAATGAGACAATTCATTTTAAATAAATAAAACCGGTTTTGGATTAATTGCTTAAAGAATGGGAACATAGAAGCATGTAAGCAATTGAACAGATACTTACAAATTTGTGACGAGTTTAAAATTTATATTAGTGACGAGTTATATATTAAATTTCTAATTTGTGTTAGAAGTGCATGGTAAATATTTGGATATTAATCCTTTATTCTAAATGATTCAAGTCAACATAGGTACTCTAACCACTAGGCCCGTATGGAGGCATTTTAGAGAAGTCAATTTGTAAAACTAAAATAAGAGAGGATATTAGCAGTGTGTTAATAACAGTTGATTAATAAAATTTATTGATAGACGTGCTGGATATTTAACAAAAAAATATTAAATTATTGATTGAGTAAAAAAATATTCAATCTTTTTAGAGAGTGTTATTTATGGAGATGACCTGTGATGCATTTTTGGAAAGTTGGTAGACTTTTCTTCAGATAATTGTTTTTATTAAGGTTTTTTAAAGTGAGTTAGAAGCAGTGAGTTGGGTTTTGTGAGGATTGCGAAAGAATCCAAAAGCAGTTTACGGGAGTTGGTGAGCATTAGGGAGCAAGGGTCGGTAGCTCCCTTGCATATTAAAAAAATATTTTTAATGAATATGATAGGGGAAGATACTTATACTACTTACTGACTACATAATATAGACAACCAGCAGTGATAATAACCGTCCCAGATACTTCCTCTGGAGCAATGGTTCGAGCAAAGTTCATAGCTTCCACCCACAACAAGTGAAAGGTGAAAATATTCACCAGGACCAAGAACAAAATGGGCAGTGAGGTCTCCACAAAAGAAACTGAGGCATGAAACAAAGCGGACATGAACAGCGCCAGCAAGAATATGGTGCGGTTCCCCAATATCTGGATCCACCACCTGGCCGTCAGGAGGAAAGGCAAACCACAAGCGCTCGTCATCATTGATGTGAGTCCGATGACGAAAGCGGAGGCTCCCAGTTCCTCTTGAAACAAGCCGAGGTATATCGCGTTGAAGCTGTTGGACGTGCCTATCACGAAAAGCATCGTTAAGTACACGATCATGTCCGGTTTCTTCAGCAGTGTGAAGAACGCTTTCCACACTTTCTCGCTGCGGGGTTTGACTCGGCAGTCGACTCTGCATATCGACAGACCTGAGAGGAACGCGAGCAGCATGTAGGCCGAAAACGCGACCGAGTAGTCCTGACGTCCGTCATCTGTGTGGAAAGTACGTATGATGTACCCGACGACGGGAGATCCGATGACGTTGCCTAGTATACCCCACATTTGCTGTCGGCCGAAATCGGCCCCGTGTTGAGCCGATAACGAAACGCCTATGAAGTCGTATAGACGGTAGGTCGAAGAACGGGAAGTGTGGAAGAGGCAGATTAGCAAACCGTAAAGAACTAGTAGTAGCGTATTGCTCGAGTTAACCTTGCAGCACTGGTCTTCAGTCTGAAAGCAATTTGATTCGTGAATGCCAGAGTCGTTTAATTCGCATACAATGACTCTCCTAGGTTCGACGAAACGTATCTCGTGAGTGGAGTTTATAAATGTCTCTTTAGCAGAAAATTCCTCGGGGGAAACTACCAGTTTAACTGCACCAGACTCGCTAAAATTGGATGAGCCGGAACTGATATGGAGTGAGCTGCAATTTTCTAGAGAAACAGTGTTTTCTGTAGAGTTGCAAAGATGTCTCATTTTCTCCGCTACTGTGTCGTTGCAATGGAGGAAGAATTGCGTTTCGTTGCAGTTTTGTATGGAAGGCACCAGCACGAAACCCAGCGAAACTAGAATACTGATGGTTATGTGTGTTAGCAGAATGGGCTTGGCCGTTCCGAATTTGTCCGAGATCACGCCGGTTAAGAATGTACCGAAGAACTGAACCACCACGCTAGTTGAAGTCATGAGAGATATATGTTCTATCGTTAATCCTCGTTGCTTGAAAAATACTGATGAAAACGCCATTCCTTCATAGGCTCCTTAAAAAGTAACTACTATGTAGAGGAAAGCAGGGTTAGGAGTACTCACAGATACAAAAATATAAAATAGAGAATTTAAAATCTAGAGCCTCAAATTTTTACTGGCTGCTAAGTGTACTGACTCATCAAAGATTAACCTACAAAAAAGAAAGTCTTTTTAATGAAAATATGTTGAAAAACCATCACAAAGAAAATACAAAATATGCATTTTCTTTGTTATTATACGTACATGATGAGCTAGTTTTTAACTTAAGAGGGGTTGTATGCTTTCATAGGTTAAATTAAACACTTATTCATCGATTGTAGAACATAAATTTCATGTGGTAAAGAGTAAGATGAGATGAATAAGGTACTATAAACTATACTATACCTCCCATTGTTAATTCACTTTGAAATTAATCATTAGCTCTTCATTTACAAAAAAAATGTAAGATTTCTAGGCAGAAAAATTAGATATTAAGTAAACGAAATCATACTTAACCTGATAAATAAAATACAGAATATATGAAAATATTAATGATAGACGATAAGGATAGCTTATGAGCGTGAGGCGTTTGCTCATTCCAATATTTTTCGGAAATCCTTTTTTTTGCATATTTTTTAAGTTTAGAGGGTCCTTCATAACCTGACGAAGGGATATAGCTCAAATCCAGCTCATTCCAACCCAAAATTAGATGAAAACTGAAAACTTGAAAACTGTGATCTGAACTGTGAAATTTCAGATCATTTGAAAAAGTTAAGTGGATGTCATTTATTTAAAACTCGTAAAGACACCAATATTAACTGGTAAACTGGAAAACACCAATTTTACACAACTTAATTGAACAAAAAAAACTGAAAAAAAGAATGGAAAATCGTGTTTTTGTATCAAAATCAGCTCATTATAATCTAATTAGTGTAATTACGCCCAAGGTAATGCATCTGGAATGAAAATGAAAAACTTATCAAATTCTAGGCGGTTATATCAACAATTAAAAATTTTAAAAAGAAATTTAGCTTTAGAACTGTGGACGTGAGGAGTTTTTTGTCTCTCCGTTAAAATTTCCAAAAAAGGAATGAGCTGGTTTTGACAGCAAACGTCTCACTTATACTCTGCCCTGTAGTTTTGCAAAAAGAGAAAAAATCGCTGTGTACCCTCCCTTTCCCCATCAGCACTTTTCATACACTACACTGTAAAAAATAATCCTGCAAAAAAACAGGAAATTTCTGGCAGCAAAAGTTGCCAGAAAATTTCTGTAGGCCGAAAAATCCTGTAAACAGAAAAAAGCTGTTACCTACAGGTAAATCTCTCTATTCTAAAAAAAAGTTTTTGTAAATGGTTTCCAGAGAAAGGCTTTTTAATTACTGATCCGTATAACATGTTTTTGGTATCAAACTGTTCGGATTCTTTTGAGGATGTGCAAAGTGCCTTTAGAATTTCTAAAAAAATTATCAATTCTAAGATATTTCCATTTTCTGGATTACGGATAAGGTTGCAGTTAACAGCAAGAAACTGTCGTACAATTTATTATACCTCCAATCACAATGACCAACCGACGCTACTCATTAACGATGAAAATAATTCCTTTCACGCTTTGAAAATGCGCTTCAAAATATGTACTTTCTAAATAAAATATTTTTAAAAGACTGATAAGAGTTTTCCAGAAACTCACAGATCTACTATTCAAGTATAGAATTTCACACACCAAAATTAATTGTTTGTAAACATTGAGTGCAATGTAGATTTTGTCTCTTATCATTTTTAATAGCTTAAATAGTATTGTTTAAAAAGTCTGTTTTAAAACTAAAACTTGAATGATAAAACACTAGATATTTTGACGAGTTACTAGGTACTATATTAAATTTAACAGATTCATTGCTGAACGTTTTTGTAAATATTGAATAACAATAGCACGAGCAGACTTGATGGATATTTTCAAGGAAAACGTGTTGATTAAATTATTGATAATTTAACCAATAAATATTCTAACTTTTAAGAGTGTGCTTCAAGAAAGTTGGTTGAAGTTTTTTCTACTAATTGTTATAACGAATGTTTTATAAATAAATAATTTTAGTGAGCAGGGTTTTGTGGGGATTGCGAAGCGATCCGAAAGGCCCTGCGTCAGCAGTTAACGGGGGTTGGCGAGCGATAGCGAGCAGGGGGCGGTAGCTCCCTAGTGCTGTAAAAAGAAACTTTCTGTCAAGTGAGCAACAGATTTTTCTGTTGCCTCTCAATAATTTTCTGCTTGTGCGCATGCACTTATTTTAGTAGAGTTTTTTCTAATTTGAATTATTTAATATCTGGGGATAGAACCCACGACCTACCGCATGCTAAGCACGCACGCTACCACTGAACCAACGAAGATTCAGTATAATGTTGCCAATAGCTGTATTCGTTTTCGATGCAGTAAGTTTCTGTTTAAGTACAGATAAGCTAAAAAACTAGATAAAAGCTGTTATTTTACATAAAATAAGTAGAAGTGCGGTGGGAATGTTACATGACAGAATATATCTGTAAACATAAAGTCATTGTTTTTGAAAATTTCTGTTTTTCTACAGTTTTTTTACAGTGTATCACAAGGCAATAAAAGTGTAAGTGTTCCAGCTAACAACACAAACCTAAGTGCTTTTAACTTGAGAACAAAAATATGTCTTCTCAAACGTCTTGTGAACGTACACTGTAAAAAATTTGATACTTCAATCGCGATGCCCATTCATTCAGGATGCTGGGGGTGCCGGCAGTATTAATAGTCCAATATTAATATTAATGCAGCATTAGCAATAGTGCAAATTTTATCTACTTCCTCTCATCCTAAGTATTTTTCATGTAACCATTTAAAAAAAGAATTAAATTATAAAAATGAGTTTAAACTAAAAATAAGACAGTTAGAGAAAAAGAGGGTAAGAGAGCCCGGTCAGGTAAAAGTACGCAGCGTTTTTTTTTCAATATTGGAGAAAGTATAAGAGGGAGTACGTATGATCACAATACCATCAGAACGTTTTGGCTGAGAAGTTTTTATTACATTTCCCCCCTTTTTAAAAATTTGTTTGAAAAACTTGCTTTTTTAAGATAAGCAAAACAATTTTACTGAAAATATACTTTAAAAAATTTTTTTAACAACAATAAATTGCATGTAAAATTTCATTTTTTAAAACAATAAAATTAATAGGTCCAAAATATATGTAAAAAAATTCCGGATTCAGTTAATTAAACAGTGAAAAAGATAGCTACAGTGAAAAGAGATTACTATTTATAATATATTTTTTCAGAATATTTTTAAAACTTTGCCCATTTTCCTTCAACTTACTACACTTTCACTACTTGTAGCGATTTGATAAAAATATTTTTTAAATATAATTTCCAATTTAAAAATTTAACGAATTTGAATTATATTTATGCATATCTTACCCATAAACCAAAAGAACAAAGCAGACTTTAGTAAAGCTAAGGGGCTGCACAGTACTTCACTAAAAAAGTACCTCTGTTTCGTCTACAAAAAATATGAAAAGTACAAATTTATATATTATATATTAATACACTACTGTTCATAAATTAAGGACGGAACTGTTTTTTCAACATAACACCTAGTGAAATTATTTTTCATCAATGAAAATTATACCAAGAGATGTTCAATGGGTGGGAATACAGGGCCCGAAAGCAAATTTTCTCTACCAATATTTTAAGGGGGTAAATGGACCCTCCATTGATAATGGAGTCCCATTACAATTTGGAGCTGTGGCAGAAACGTCTGTGTAAGAGGTATTTTACCGAAAACTTTATGGTTATTGTAATGAATATGATTACTCCTGAACTCAGTGCATATTTTTAAAAGCCTGTGTTACCTTTAAATGGTATTTTTTATGTTTTATTGATAGAAATCGGTCTAATCATCATTTTTGGCAAGTTTTAGCTTCTGGGTCATTTTTGGTAATTGGTAAACCGTAAACCATGTTTTTAGTAGTTCTTACATTTGCTAGATTATGTTTAGGTCTGGAGACCCTGAAAGTAAATTATTTCTTTCAATATCGTGACTTTCAAGAAACTTTGAGATAGCCAAATTGTGATTTTGTGCAACTTTTTCTCTCATAGAGAGAAATTCTTGATCTGAAATTTCTTCTAAAAGAAGCGAATGGGACATGAGAACCCAGGCACGTGATCGCAGACATCAGGGAAAATTTTTGTTCGTGTATAGGGAGTGTTGAAATGTCTATAACAGTAATAGAGTATCAATGGAGAAATTATATGTCTTAAAAACTCATTTCAAAGGTAATGGAGATATTTTTACAACTATATGTTTCTTTTTAGGTATGTCTACGTCCATAAACACTAACAAATACTTTTTTTTCAAACATTAATAACAGATGTCCTTTCTGTGAAACTATACAATTATGTTGTGCCGTTTGAGCACCTCGTATACACCGCAGATATTTTCACTGATGTTTGCTATTGGGTACCTGTGTTCTCATGTCCCATTTGATTCTCTTAGAAGAAATTTCAGGTCAGGAATTTCTCTTTATGAGAGAAAAAGTTGCACAAAATCACAATTTGGCTATCTCAAAGTTTCTTGAAAGTCACGATATTGAAAGAAATAATTTACTTTCAGGGTCTCCAGACCTAAACATAATCTAGCACATGTAAGAACTACTAAAAACATGGTTGACGGTAAGATACCAATTACCAAAAATGACCCAGAAGCTAAAACTTGCCAAAAATGATGATTAGACCGATTTCTATCAATAAAACATAAAAAATACCATTTAAAGGTAACACAGGCTTTTAAAAATATGCACTGAGTTCAGGAGTAATCATATTCATTACAATAACCATAAAGTTTTCGGTAAAATACCTCTTACACAGACGTTTCTGCCACAGCTCCAAATTGTAATGGGACTCCATTATCAATGGAGGGTCCATTTACCCCCTTAAAATATTGGTAGAGAAAATTTGCTTTCGGGCCCTGTATTCCCACCCATTGAACATCTCTTGGTATAATTTTCATTGATGAAAAATAATTTCACTAGGTGTTATGTTGAAAAAACAGTTCCGTCCTTAATTTATGAACAGTAGTGTACAAGGTGTGTCAAAGGTCCGTTTCAAGAGGATTTTATTTGGAACCAACGTCATATAGGGTCTTGGAAATAAGGTCTATCCATAGGCAAGTGACCCTGCTGATGACCCCCTGAAGATGGATTACAGTGTCCCTAGTGGCAATATAAAAAATTAAGTTAAAACAAAAGGAGGCAGAATTGAGCCTTTTCATTCACATGACTAGCAACGGCCTTAGCAACCTACAGCAGCTAACAGTTAAGAAAATAACTAGTCATGGAATGCTTATATTGGAGCATATGCAATCACATGACAGCAACAGATACTGCCGCACCTAGCAACGGCCTTAGCAACAGACTTTTAGACCTACAGCAAGGAAGAAAATAAACGGTGGTGACGTCACCTGAAAACAATCTATAATAACTTCAATCAGAACATTGTTGGAAATTAAAAAAAACCCGCGAAGAATGAAATTTCTTAAATTATCTTCTTCAATATTCGTATGGAGGTATCAGCATCTGAAAATAACACTTTTTCCAGGCCTCAAAAAAGGAAAAGCAAATTAGCAAGTTTTGTCAGTATTATCCTGCAGTTTTCAGTTTTTCTTAATTAAATAAAGACATATTTTGATTTAAAAAATAAAATGAACTGGATAATTCGGAATCTTCTTTTTTATAAGGCCTGAAAAAATGCTATTTTCACTAGCTTATATCTCCTGAAATTCTGGATATTTAAGAAGATATTGTCATGAAAATTTATTCAGTGCGTTTTTTTTGTGATATCGCCAACTTTTAATTATTTTTTTAATCGATTCTTCTTGAAAAAATAAGCAACTACCCAACATTTGAGGTCTATCGAGAAATTTTTTGATTGTCAAAAAAATTAACAAAAATCCCCTTTTTAAAAGCGCGCGAAAACGCCAAGAGTTTGGATGTGACGTCATCTTACAGTAGGCATTGTTGAAAAGCAATGGAGTTGATGGTATTATTGTTGACGTCATCCTACAGTTTAAACAATAAACGTTTTCAGTCACGTGTTTTTTTCTCGACTTTTAAATTAAAATATTTAATTACCTGTAATTTTTTTTGAAAAAATGACTAGATATTTCATTTTACCATACAAAAAAACCATACGGAACACTTGTTTGTTTTTGAAAATCTGACACATGCAACTTCCTTATTACCTGTAGGTAACGTTACTTCCATGACCCTTCCAAATAAAAGCCGGGAAACGGACTTTTGACTCGCCCTGTATTAGGATCAAGTTAAAGATATAGCAATTTAAATTTTAAATAAAAACAAACAAAATTCCTTCTAACTAAATTTTACAACATTCGAAAAATACCTTTTCCTCTTCTTGATCCTCGTTTCCTTTTGAAATTTTTCCTTTATTCAAGTCGTCCATTCTTAAATTCAAAAAATAGATTTTTCTTAGAAGTGTTTCCTACATAGGTTTCCTATAAATAAAAATGGGTCAGGAAGGAACAAGCGAATAAAGCGTTTCATACATCTATAGTGTTTACAATCCTAGTTTCTATAAAAAGTTAGGCTATAAAAGATCAATTCTGCTCATCCTCCCATAAAATTCAATACATAGCAACTAAATGTAGTACGAAAGAAAGTTGAAATGAAATAAAGTTGTTTCTTCGAGTCTTTCAATGAGATGCTTGCAGTGTTTGCAATTTTTGCACACACGTGTAATTATTTTAAAAGTTTGGTAAGTGAACAATCACTCTTTTGAATAAAAGAGATCTTTTTCATTCTATCTATGTTCAATAAATAACTCAGTAGACCTGGATTTAAACCTCTCGCCACCCTGGGCCTCATATGAGGCTCCAACTTATGAGCTCAATTTTTGTATGATGTAAACACGCAAATTTGTTTTCTTTTCATCAGTGACTTCACTGATTCATGTAGATCACATATGAGACTTCTACATGGTTTCTGAATTCGTTCTTAAATGGCAGCAAGATGATTTATACCTCAATGCTTACATTTTAAGCTGTGATGCTTGTGAAGAGAAAATACTAGCTAGATACTAGCTTCTGTAGAACATTTTTTATAGGTTGGTAGATATTTTCTTATTTCGCAATCTTCTAATATTATGACTGTTAGAACTCATACTCAACACAATGGACTGTATAAAAATCTCTTCTTTATTTACAAAAACAGGGTATATATACACTTTTACTATATACAGAATAATCTAGAAATAATACAGCGCCCTCTCAGTTAGAAAATATACAATGTCACAGACTTAAACTCAACATACTCCCCGCGTTGACATGGTTACATTCAAAAAAAGACAATTAAAAAGTCCACTTTAAAGTTACTCGACACAGATACCTTGAGAACTCCTAA
Organism: Tetragnatha versicolor; assembly: GCA_024610705.1. Taxonomy (NCBI): domain Eukaryota; kingdom Metazoa; phylum Arthropoda; class Arachnida; order Araneae; family Tetragnathidae; genus Tetragnatha; species Tetragnatha versicolor. The sequence continues at coordinate 10,664,417 of JANDEH010000017.1, read as the reverse complement.
AATAAATCCTATTAAACACACTTACATTGGTAATACACAAATTTTAGACACAGGTCTCTTAAATACACCATTCTGAGTTTTTATGTTGACAACTCTAATTTTACTACCTACACCATAATATACATCAATAATTCTTCCAAGAGACCATTTAAACGTTGGCAAGTTCTCATCAACTATTAATACTAAATCACCAATATTTACATTGTTTTTCTCAAACACCCATTTATTTCTTTGTTGCATTTCATTTATATAACTACGATGCCATTTTTTCCAAACAGATTGTGCTATTTTAGATACCTTTTGCCACCTATCAAGCCTATTATCATTTAAATTCGTTAAATCAGGCTCTATGATTGCGTTCAAAGATCTGTTTATTAAAAAGTGGGCTGGAGTTAAAACTCCAAAATCATCAGTATCTCTAGTTAAAGGACTCAACGGTCTAGAATTAAGAATACCTTCTATTTGAGTACATACAGTCAAGAACTCCTCAAAGGTTAAACTTGCACCTTTAACTACTCTTTTAAAATGATACTTAAATGATTTAATAGCCGCTTCCCAGAGACCACCAAAATTTGGGGCTCTCGGCGGGATGAATCTCCACTCAATACCTTCTTCACCTAAATAGGAAGATAATGAACAATCAGGATTAATTACTAAATTTGCCAATTTTTTAATTTCTCTACTCGCTCCCACAAAGTTTTTGGCATTATCTGAATATATTCGGGAGCACTTTCCTCTCCTAGCAATGAATCTTTTCAAAGCAGCTAAAAAAGACTCAGAAGATAAATCAGAAACAACTTCAATATGCACTGCCTTAAAAACAAAACACACAAATATGCAAACATACATTTTACATACAGTACTTTTTCTTTGTTTACCTAATTTAATAGGAAAGGGGCCACAAAAGTCCACACCAGAAATATTAAAGGGATAGTTCAAGGTGACCCTATCTTTCGGTAAACTTCCCATTAATTGAGATGAAATTTGTGGCTTAACCTTAAAACAAACAACACAATTACGTACAATTTTCCTACAAGTTGACTTACCACCAATAGGCCAGAATTTCTCACGTACATGACACAAAAGAGCAGTTACTCCTACGTGAAAATACTTTTGATGATAATAAGAAATTAGTAACTCTGTAAAAACATGACTTTTAGGTAACAGTATAGGATGTTTTTTCTCAAAACTATACTCTGAATTAGTTAATCGTCCACCTACTCTTAAGATTCCCTTTGAATCCAAAAATGGATTTAAGGTCTTTAACTTGCTATTTGATAAAACTTGATTATCCTTTAATAAGCTTTTGATTTCACTAGCAAACCTCTCTTGTTGAATAGATTTTATCAAAAAGCTTTCTGACTCGGTTAATTCTAAGACACTAATGGGACCATACACTTTAGCCTTTTGACACTTACTGTTATTAATAAATCTAAACACATAACTTAAAATACGCAAAACTTTTGCATAGTTATTACTTAAACTTAAGATTTGGATAACAAAACTCACAGTTAATTTCATCGCAAGCACTTTGTTATCACTTACACTTGACTGATCTCGAAGTTCCCCAAAGTACTCGTCCTGCTCACTTGGGATCAAGATCAGATCACTCTGTTCCATTGGTTCTCCAGTCAGGAAATCGGGTCCTAGCCACCATAACTTACTGTCCTGGAGTTTGTGAGGGTCCATTCCTCTGGAAATTAGATCAGCTGGATTCTCCTCGGATCTAGTGTGAAGCCACTGCGCATCACACTCAGACGAAAATCTCTGTATAATAGCCACCCTATTCCGTACAAAGGTTTTTAGGCAAGTCGGGTCTTTTCTTATCCATGAAAGCACGATTGTTGCATCGCTCCAAAGAAACACCTTGTTTACGTTAATCTTCAAAGCAAGAAGCACTTTCTTTACAAGTTTCACTAGTAGTACAGCCGCACACAATTCCAGTCTTGGAATAGTCAGACATTTTATTGGCGCAACTCTTGACTTGCTTGTGACTAAATTAACTCTTACGTCTCCTGCAGAATTCGTAGATTTGCAATAAATCACCGCACCGTAACACAGTTCCGACGCGTCTGCGAATCCATGAATCTCTATGCTTACAGCCTTGTCCTGCACAATGCACCTTTGAACCTTAAATTGGTCTACTGTTTGTAGGTTCATCAAAAATTGACTCCATTCCTTCCCCTCTCGATCGGGCACCGGATCAGACCAGTCCAGACCCAGCCTCCACATCCTCTGCATGAATATTTTCGCCCTTGAGACCACCGGTCCCAAGAGCCCCAAGGGATCGAAAATCTTGGCAATGGTTGACAAGACACCTCTCTTGGTGTAGGATTCTTCTAGTTCCACCTTCACCTTGAACAAGAAGTAGTCTTCTACTGGGCACCAGGATACGCCAAGCGTTTTTGTCTCAGTTGAGTCGAACTCGTACATTTCTCGGTTAAATGTGGGGTTCAGCTCTGGGTGGTTCCCAAACCACTTATGCAACGTCATTCCTCCTCTTAGGCAGATAGCAATAAGTTGACGTTGCAACTCTTTAGCATCTTCTAAAGTTGCAGCACCGCTCAAGACATCATCCATATAGAAATCATTCCTCACGACTGGTGCAGCCTTCGGAAAGTCTTCCTCTTCATCATTCGCTAGTTGTCTCAATGTGCGCATCGCAAGGTACGGAGCGCTCGTAGTTCCATACGTCACTGTGACGAGCTCGTAGGTTCTCGGTGACTCGTATTCACTTTTCTTCCATAGAATTATCTGAAGGCAATGTTGACTCGGATCAATCCTGATCATGCGGTACATCTTTTGGATGTCTGCTGATAAAGCATACACATGAGTCCGGAATCTTGCCATAATGGAAAATAAGTCCTCCTGTATCACACCTCCATTGTACTGTATCTCGTTTAGGGATCTTCCATTTGAGGTCTTTGAAGAACAGTTAAACACAACTCTCAGTTTAGTAGTTTCTTTCTCGGGACGGTAAACTCCATGATGGGTCGCATAGTTCGATACATCTGGCTCCTCCTCCTCCTCAGTAACTTCCTTCATGTGACCCAGTTTCTCGTACTCGTCCATAAATTCTCTATAGAGATTTAGATACTCTGGATCTCTCGACAGTCTAGTCCACAGCGACCTCAGTCTTTTGAGAGCGATCTCTTTAGAATCGCCCAAGCACGAAGGTTCCTCTTTGAGTGGCATTTGTACCACGTACCTTCCCTCCTTAGTCCTCCAATGAGTTCTCGCAAAATGCTCCTCACAAATCGAATTCTCACTACCACCTATTGACTCTAACTCATCGACACTTTCTAATTCCCAAAACTTTTTCAACGTCTCATTTAGATCCTCTCTAACTAAACCACAATGAATCTTATCTCTCACCGACTCATTTACTTTCCCACTAACTACAAACCCAAACACTGTGTTTTGCAAAATCAATTTAGGATTTTGTATCAAAATTTGCTCAGGTCTCAAAAGTTCGTAAAATATCTCAGCACCTAGCAACAAGTCTATTTTACCCGGCACATTAAAGTTCCTATCCGCTAACTTTATAGAATTCAAGACATCACTTTTTATGTCTACCAACTTTTGCGGGATTATGTCCGTAATCCTTTTTACTTCTAACATTGTTAAATCTCTAACAAAACTTTTTTCCCTATTTGCGATCGTAGCAAAAACTCTCTTTGTTATCGCTAAACTTGAATCGTTTACACACGATATTTCTGTGTTTATCTTTTGTTTTTTAAGCTGCAATCTATTTGAGCACTCACTACTAATTAGACAAGTCTGACTCCCGACATCTAATAGACATCTTACTTCCTGCCACTCGGAGTTTCTGTCCTTGATCAGGCAACCAATCGTACTCAATAAGGCGTTCGGCTCATTTTGATGCAAGCTTGAAGCTACCACAGGGGATCCTGAAGCTTCACCTGATCGCTCACCAGCTACTTCTGTATTTTCACTAACTCTCTGATTTCTCTGAAAGTGAATTAGACGATTATGGGGTTTCCCGCAAAAACAGTTCTTGTACTTGCAATTAACTGCAGTACATTCTTGACCCAAGCACTTAAAACATGCTTTGTGCACCTTCAAGATTTCGATTCTCTCTGGAACAGATTTCGCGTTGAACTTCGGACACGCGTATAACCCATGATTCCCCTTACACAAGACACATTTGTTACTCTTAACCTCCGACAAAAATACATTCGCAGCAGGTTTGTTGTACCGAAAGTTCTGGAACTTTGGTTTTGTTTCTTCCGAACTTCTACGAAACCCTTTGGAATTCCACTCACTGTCAAACCTCGACTTCTTCGTAGACAAGAAGATATCACACTCACGACCTAACTCTTGTGGTTTGAAATACGACTCCCCCTGCTTTGTCCCTATATGACTCGTAAGCTCTTTATCCAAGGTCATGAAGATCCTATCCGACACGATCAAGTCACACAATCCCTTAAAAGTGTCTACTCCTCTTAACTGACAGTAATAATCAAAGATCGCGCTTAATCGTGAAGCAAACTGGACGTAACTCTCGGTAGCCGCTTTTACAGCTTTGCGAAACTGGTTTAAGCAGTCCTGAGGTGTTGCTTGAAATTCTTTGAGAACCACACCTTTCAACTTCTCGTAGTCCCTTAAGTCCTCCTCTGTAATGTGAATCATTAAATTGTTAGCCTTTTCTCCCAAAAGATTCAGTAGGATCTCCGCTTTCAACTCATCCGATACGTTTTTAATTTTAAACGCTCTTTCAAGTGACTGGAAAAATAAGTGAAAGGAATCGGCTCTCGTAGGAACTGGCATACACAGCGTCCTCACACTTTTGATCAAAGTCTCCAGATCTTCCACTGATTCTGGTTTTACTTCGCCTAACCTTTCCTTTCTCAGATTCTCCAACTCTAACTCTTTTTCCAACTGTTTTAATTTAAGCTGTTCAACTTCTTTATCGGGAACGGCTTGCATCGCTTTTAATTTCTCGATCTCTAATCTTTCACTCTCTAACTTTAATCTTTCACTCTCTAACTTTAATTTATTTTTATCTAGCAATGCCCGTTCATTTTTCTCCTTCCTTTCTAACTCCTTGGCCTGTCTTTCCTCTTCCGCTGCTTCTTTGATCGATTCAACTATCGTTTTTACTAACTCTGTTTCACCTTTGAACACCTCACTATCCTCAATCACGTTCCTGATCTCAATCATTTTACTACTTGTTACCTCTAACCCTAACTCTGACGCCAACATCAACAGTTCGTCCTTTTTCAAAGCGTTTATACTAACCGCCATCTCAAAGCTAGATTAATCCACTCAAACTACACGAAACCCAATCAACCAGATCAACTACCTAACAACATCCACTTGAACCTACACAATCCGCTCAACAATAGTTATTCATCGACAGATCAAAGCTACCCTGATCACTAACTACACCCTAAAACTAGGCAACCTAACCTAAGCAACTATCCTTCTAACCTTCAGCAGATCAAAACCACAGCACCTACTACTAAGAACCAGCTAAGGAAACTCACCCTAACTACGCAGCTCAAAATCAATCTCTCCTAAACTAAACCAACACACTTCATCTCTACAAATCTCACCTAACACTCAACCTAGCTCAATCCGACTCGAAAACTCCGGCTCTGCTGACCATATACTAGAACTCATACTCAACACAATGGACTGTATAAAAATCTCTTCTTTATTTACAAAAACAGGGTATATATACACTTTTACTATATACAGAATAATCTAGAAATAATACAGCGCCCTCTCAGTTAGAAAATATACAATGTCACAGACTTAAACTCAACAATGACCATGTCTTTTAATAAGTTCTAAATTAAGTATTGTTTTCTGTTAAAATGAAAAAATATGGCCTCATATGAGACTCATAAAAATAACAAGAAAGGAGTGCACACTACAAAAAACAAATTTTCCAGGCAAATTATAGGGGCATTTTGGATATATTGAGAAGAAGAAAAAAAAAGTTTTTTCCCTTTTTTGATGTTCTGGTGCCGAGAGGGTTAAAGATAAGAACTGAACCATTATTTTAATTCGAAGTGGTGGACAATTTGTTTTGTAAGGGTTCCATCTGCTTAGAATTATCCAGTAGCACTGTAAAAATGTAAAGCGCCTAGTGCATAGGTTCCCAAACTTTTTGGGACCACCCCCCTTTTCAAGTAGAAAGTCTTCCACCGCCCCCTCTTGTTACCTCTGATTGGTTATATTTAATAGAATTTTATTCAAACATTTTATAATAAAAGACAAATAAACTGAAATCTTTGTTCACGTCCAAAGGGAATAAGGAAGTTGCATGTGTCAAATTTTCAAAAACAAACAAGTGTTCCGTATGGTTTTTTGTATGGTAAAATGAAATATCTAGTCAGTTTTTCAAAAAAATGTACAGGTAATTAAATATTTTAATTTAAAAGTCGAGAAAAAAACACGTGACTGAAAACGTTTATTGTTTAAACTATAAGATGACGTCAACAATAATACCATCAACTCCATTGCTTTACAACAATATTTAGTATAAGATGACGTCACATCCAAACTCTTGGCGTTTTCGCGCGCTTTTAAAAAGGGGATTTTTGTTAATTTTTTTGACAATCAAAAATTTCTCGATCGGCCTCAAATTTTGGGTAGTTGCTTATATTTGCAAGAGGAATCGATTAAAAAAATAAAAAAAATCATGCAACTTCCTCATTCGGTATATTCTACCGAAAATTTATCTTAAAAGTTATCAAAGTATTGATACCTCTAATCCTAGATAAAAGGGAGGTCTGGGGGTCTTATATTTCCTCCCCCAGGAATATTTTTAATTTTAATATGTCAAAAAGGTATTTAAGGGTACTTTTACCTGGATTTCATTAATGTTTTTTTACCCATCAAAATGCCATATAGCAAAATGGTTTAAAACTACTCAACGCCCCCTTTTAACCTAATAAGGCCACAGGGGGCGGTACCGCCCACTTTGGGAACCACTGGCCTAGTACCATAAAACTTAAAACTAATTAAATAGAAAGTTTCAAACTTACCAAAAAAATACTTTTACACAGTTACAGTTAGTGAATTAAGACAGTTTTACTTTCGGAATCACTATCACTTTCTGTACCACAGACTTAACCTAATAAGGCCACAGGGGGCGGTACCGCCCACTTTGGGAACCACTGGCCTAGTACCATAAAACTTAAAACTAATTAAATAGAAAGTTTCAAACTTACCTTAAAATACTTTTACACAGTTACAGTTAGTGAATTAAGACAGTTTTACTTTCGGAATCACTATCACTTTCTGTACCACAGACTCCTTCCATTATATGTCAATACCTATTTTTGTGTTCGGTAAGGTAGTAGTACCAGCTTTAACGCTATGTCATTCTTAAAGAAGCTGTGTAAACTATCCGAATCTAAAAATATCCGAATCTGTTATATCTCCTCTATGGTAAACATAGAGTGATGTATAGTCTCTTATTATTTTCAATTGCTTCAACGGTATTGTTTAACAAATCTGGGTTTAAAAAAAATATGAATGATAAACACCACAGAGTATAGAGCTTAACAGAGTGTTCATCTCCATAGACGCTAATGGCAACTTTTTTAACAGGGCTTTTCCCATTGAAAAATCTCTGGCCTCAAGTCCCGCCTCCACGCTATTCCTGCTAATTCTGTCATTCGCCCACTGAAGCTGTCACTCAAATCCAAATCGCCTATAATCAGTGTTAAAATCAAATCAAATACATTTCGCGTTCACTGATTGGCTACTAGTGAACTGAATTATAATATGCGTGCTGAATTAAATTAAAGATCTTAAGAGTAAAACGTCGGTTTGGTATCTCTGTTAAGCTCTCTACTCTGTGATAAACACTAGGCATATTATACTAACTTGTTACTTTAAAATAATGGTTTTTGTTTGGTCCGAATATTGATAAACAGTTAGAATTAGTTATTTTATAATCATAGATAAAAATAATTAAGATGAATATTTTTAAAAACATAATATTCTCAGAAAAACATGATATTCTCAGAATATAATTCATAAACAGGGCTCGTTCGTTTATTATAACTGGTTTAACGCGTTAAACTAGTTATGAGAACTGAGCGTTCCTAAAGTCCACCAGTTAAATCGGTGAGATCGGTTAAAAAGATCGGTCGTTCCTAAATTCATTTTAACTGAAAAAAGTGGAAAAAATTCGTAATAGAAAAAACCGAGAAGATTCTCGGTTATTTCAGTTAAAAAAGATGGCGGCTCCCATGAAATGATCAACAATCTTTGTTTATGTGTATTACATGTGCAAGTTTTTGGTTTAAAAGTATTTATAACCAGCATTTTAGGAATTATAACTCAACTATTAAATATATTTTCTGTTTTTGTTTATCGGAAAGTTTTAATTATCTTTTTTTTTCGATTAGAAACATGTTAAGTTTTTTATGTTTATATAATTTATGTGTATGTAAACATTGATTGATAGCTCAACATCAGTCAACCAAACCACCAAACCAAACCAAACCAAACATTGATTGATAGAAACATTATAGATAACTTGTATTTGAATAAAGTACAGATTTATGGTAAACGGGATACAAGTCAGTGAGAATTAAGTTGTTTCAGCTGTTGGAAAGAAACGATGAAAGGTTGATTGATAGTGTAATGGAATACTAATCAGTAAACTTCTTCAATTAATTCTTTCTCACAATTACAATAACAAGAAGAATACCTATATGACAATTAAGTTCAATTCCGTTAAAGGTCCCGCTAAATATCACCAAGTTTTTATGAGCTCCATATGTTCAAATATAAACAAATTTTTCTGATTTTTATTGATAAAACTAAACAGTTATTGATCTAATTAATCTATTAGTTTGAATTTATTTAGCAATATTTCTACTTTTGGGTGACCAAAAGAGCCTGGCGGTATTTAGCGGGACCTTTAACAGAATTGAACCGACAATTGAATGTGCCAAGTTATAATAAAATAGACTAACACACTGTTACCTAAGAAAGATTGGATATTAGACTTTGTAGCTTATTTTGAAGTACTTTATGAATTTACTTTCTCTTTATAAATTTAAAATATTTGAGGTAAGAGTAGAGTAGCATCCAATAGTTTAAAGACAAGAACTTAAAAATACAAAATACTATAGTATTCACATGTTTTAGTTCCTTTATTAGCCAAATTCATGATTGTCTCTAAAAACTAAAACTTTTTCAGCAAGCCAGTTTCAATAAAATTTTGTGTTTTATACTGAAAAGGGTTTAAGTAGATTTTATTCTCTAAAATGATGTGAAATGATAAGATTTATTGCAGTTACAGATATTGAGTACGGTTGAACCTCTTTCCAACGACACCCCATTATATAGCAACCAATAATAAAATTACTAAATGTTTTATGATGATAATTTTATACACTATAATGTCCATTAGTTAAAATGACAGTTTATTGTTGGTTCTAAAAGGGCCATTCTAGCCAGATTATAATGTATTTCAATGGGTAACTATAGTTGGAATATTAAACTAAATAGAATATAAAACATGGCATATCGTTTGACAGGCTGCTGATAGGTATGGACCAAGGACCATACATAAAATAGCTATCAGACGTCAATTAAAAATCTACCTTAGACCCTGTTTTAGTTACATTTTTCAATGAACTTGTTTCTATCAATAGGACAATAATTTCCATTAATTAAAATATTTTTTCAGGGCATATATTTTTTATATTGCATATTGTTATAAAATACTATATGTAATGAGGGGTTTTAGATAGATTTGATCATTTTTATTTTACAAATTTTGATTTACTTGCATTGTCAAGCAATAAATACATATTTCACATACCTATAAAAATGTTTCAAAGTAAATTTTTGTTTCACTTGGAAGTGCCAATTCGGCCCCTTAGTGATAGCAATATGTTTTTTTTTCATTTAATTATTTCCTTTTAATGTTTATGTATTTTGTAAATGTTTCAGAATAAAAATTATTATTATTATTATATCTGACATCTTGCTCTGTTGAATGTATAGAAAATACAAAAAAATACCTATGACATAAAGGAAAAAAATTTCTTTTCTTTATAAAAATTTTTATAGCATTGTTATAACACTTAAGTCACATTAAGTAAAATGGTAACAATAAAAAGAGTTTTTAGAGTTGATCATCAAAGTTTCTTGTTTAAGATATTAAAAATAATGTTAAAATGAACAATATGACTTTCTATACCTAATTATTTTTTAATATCTAAGATATTAGTTTTGATCTTTTATAAAACAAATTGGCTTGTCCTATTTTTTCTGTTTATTAAATTACACATATTTCACTATTTTTTAATAGATAAATTTACTAAAAAAATACATTTTATTTGTACATATTTTGTATTTTAAATTATATGGAAATATCACAGCCCTATTTATCGTTTTGTATCCAACTGCCACATAGTTTGCAAAAACTACTATGCAGTACATTCTCAACTAATACTTACTCTAAAAAGTTAGTATATCTCTTTCCTTAAACTGCTTTGTTTCATAATAATAACAGTGTGGAGGCAATGGTTAAATAAAAGATTTTATAAAATTTCCAGATCTCAACTGTGCAAAACTGATGGATTGGGTACTTCTTGGTTTGGTGTATAGCACACTGCTTTAAAACTTTCATAAGAACCCCAAGTCAACTAACTATATGAGATAGTTGTATTCAGGAACCTTTATACAACGACAAAAAAATATCTACTAAATTTAAATGTGTCAGGAATATGTGTCATAAATACGATTATAGATAAAATGCCAAAAAAATGGAGCATATTATTTATCAAGTTTATTTGAGTTTTTCATTAAGTCCTCACTGAATTTTACCGTACAAGAAAATATATTTTAACAGGGGTTGTTTGTGGGTTGTTAAGATATTAGTATAGACTATAGACTATAAAAAAAGTTCTTTATCTCCTCAAGCTATTCTAATTTAAACAAATTTATTAACTTCTAAAACCTTAAATCTAACACCCCACATGAGTCTAAAATTGAGCTCAATAGTGAACAAAAATAATACTGATCTGATAATAGCATAATAAAATGACCCCAAAGAAGTTAATGGGATTTATAATTAAGGGGAAAGTTAATTATTCTTGTCTGATTGAATGAAGCATACTGAAGTTCGCAAGCTCCGACAGATGGAAGCACGAAAATTAACGAAAAAAAGTTATGCCGTTCGTAAACCCACCAATTTAACTGACTTCACCGATTTAACTAACGGTCACGTGACCAGAATATTTATCGGTTAGAAGCAGGTTGGAACTTTTTTTCGTGAAAATAAACGAACGCACCCAGAATATTTTCATAAACATTTCGTCATAAGCTCGAGTTAATATTCAAACTTTTAAGGGAGATTTATTCATGCAGGGGATTTTATGACGTATTTTTGGAAAGTTGATTGACGTTTTTTCTGTAAATTGTTTAATTGTTTTATAAAGTGTATTAAGTTCAGCGAGTTGGAATTTGTGGGAATTGCGAAGCAATTCCAAAAGGTCCTGCGTCAGCAGTTTACGGGGGTTGGTGAGCGATAGCGAGCAGTAGGGGCAGTAGCTCCCTAGTTATATAAATTTAAAATTAAATTTTTGAATTGAATGTACAATGTCTGATAGTGAATGATACCTTTTATGTTAAGGTGCATCTTATTGTATTATTAAATTAATTGTAAATACTAGCTTTTTGAATTAAAATTAAAAAGGCAATGAACTTTTGAACTAAAATGAATACATGTTTTTTGTACACTCTTAAAAAGACAGCTTCAAAACTGAGTAAAAATTACTCAAATCTGAGTATGACACATATTGAAACTGGCTTCGGGTCAAACTTAACCATATTTGAAAACATTCATAAACTAATTTCTGAAAATATGCAGGTTCTCAAAAATGAAACAGCATGTGCTTATTTTTTTACTTACTGCATAGATAGCATTGCATTGGGGGAAACATAAAACAAAAATGAGATTTGGAATATACATATTTTATTCCTAAAGCTACAAAAATCTCAAAACTTTTCTTTAGAAGCTGATAAAAAGATCATTAGAAAGGGTTCCACGCGAAAAACAGAAAACACCAAATTACGTAACAAATAAGTTCGCAATAAAATTAGTTTATGAGTGTTTATATGAAAATTTAAAACATCTGATATTTCAATAAAGAAATGTATACAAATATGAGTATTGAACTCATAAAACTGAAGGTCCAGCTTCGAGTATATAAGAAACTTAAGTCAAGCTTTCAGACTTCCTTAAAACGATTTGGGTCAGAGAAAACGTTTTGAATCTTCATCACCTAAAAGAAAAAAATAAACGTCTACACAATATCTCCCATAAAGTACATGTCACTGATATATGCAGGGCTCGATTTCAGCCGGAACGGTCCGGAATGGCGTTCCGGAACCTCTTTTTCGGGAAAAAAATCATATTCTATTTCAGGGGTCTCTTAACTACGGCCCACGAGACCCATTCATCAGCCCAGCAGATACCTTTCTTTGTACGAAAAAAAAAGTCCTAAAATGAATTAAAACCATGTTTTTATTGTCAAATTTCCAAAACCCCCAGACCCCCTTTTTGTATTTAGAACTCAACTTATCATATTTGTTTTCAGATTAAGTTCATAACAGTAAGAATCCTACCAAAAAATATAAGGAAGACATATTTCAAATTTCAAAAAATATTTTAATGCATTTTTATCTTTTTTGCAAATAACAATATTTGTGATTTAATTGCAAGGTTGTTACTTAATTTTTCTTTTAAAACATGATTGTGAACCCCCATTTGAACTACCCACAATCCGCTCCTGTGGAATTGATTCTTTTTTATTTGAACCAGATTTGCCAGATCGCTGGGCAAATTTGCAAAGGAAGTTTGCGACATCTTAAATTCTACTATTTAAGGATTTTAACTACGCATTATATTCCTTAAATTGGCAAAATATACAACACTAATGGTTCATTGATGATGAGCTATCCCTCCTCCTACAAGAGGCACCCTGTTGGGAAAAAGTATAACCCACTGTAAAAAAGGTGTATAAAGAGTTCGTCTTATACAATAATTAAGTTTGAACACTCTTCCTAATCTATATAGTACAACACATTTGAATTTGTTTTATAAATTTAAACCGTTCCGGTACCTCTTTTTTTAGAAATCGAGCCCTGGATATATGTATAAACCTGGACTGCCCAAAAAACGTCCAATACTTCCTAAAACATTATCAATATAGTGCCGTTTTTTGTGCTTGATATGCCATCGCGTAGGGATACAAATCTTCTCAAAGTCTAATATTTTTATAACTGTTGTTTTCCATCGTTTTTTAAAAAGAAATTTTGTAAATATATCGTTCTACAGCTTTCGCGGTCCATCTCATCAAATAAACGAAGGCATTCAGTTATATTCTGTTAACATGCAAGCAATAAGGGGAACTTGATCTTTACAACTTTGTCCTAATGCCACAGTGTTAATTTTGGAACGCTGAGTTTTTACTCCAGGTTATTATCTCAGGGTTTATTGCCTGAAAACAAGTAGGAAAACTACGGGCCATATTCAGATCTTCGCCGACGGCGAAAAAGTCGGGCGAAATAGTTGAAACGGTGATATATTTATATTTTGACTTTTGAAAGTTTAACTTTTTCTCGACTCACTTTTTCGAAATCGCCGACGGCGAAATTACCGATTTTCTCTTCTCTCATTGGCTGAAACCGCTCTGAAACCTTGGAAACAGTTTGTTTACATTCTTCATTCGGTTGTACTTCGTATCAAAAATTTGGCGTCCATCTTTTATGAGCTTTGCATGCTTTGATAAGTAGGATGTTAGTATGGATTAATATATAAAAATAATTGATAACTTAATAACAAGTATGAGAGAGCACAGAAGAAAAATGTAACAACTGGGATAAGAGTAGACCATGTCAAACCAACACTCCTTGCCCTGCTTCAGAATACGCCCGATAGCAAAGAAAAATGTATTGAGGTATGTAAATTATATTTTTGTTTAATTTTCTCATTATGGAATCTTTCAGAATTCGTAAAGGTTTGTGTATTCAATACTTCGGATCAATTCCGATGTTCCGTTAAAATATCGCTAAGTTTGTTTTGGTATCAAATATTAGAAAAATCGCTTCAAAAATTACTAATCTTATATGATAAAAATGTTCATTTAGTATAAAATTGAATAATTTATAAAATTCTTAATGTTAAACGAATCGATGTGGCAAATTTCTTTTTGAATTGTTATATTTTAAGATTAAGAATTCTGAATAGACTAGAGGAGGTCCAAAACCCTACAATGCATGATTTTTTCAATTCACTTGAAAATCATTTATGTGACTTCTATTATGGTGTACATTAGTAAAAAATACTAAAAAAATTTAATTTAATTTTTTTCTACTTTTTATTTGCAAAAAACTTTGTCCTTGTGAAATTAATTTGTGTCTCTTGTGAAATTAATTGTGAAGTGAAATAAAACCAAATGCTCTAAAAATATAAAAAAACAACTTATCTTTTCAAAACATTTTTTAAGCTGAAAAAATGTTTTATTTTATTTATATGGTCCTTTTATTTTGGCATTTTCTGTGTCTTGACTTTCGTTTCACTAGCTACTAACAAATGTCTTAAAATAGTACCCCTGCTGCAATCTACTGGCAGTCTAAAGTGCTAATACAATGAAATGTTATATCTATTGTACTTATTGCATGGTGTTGCCGTTTGGAAATGAAAGTTCGAGTAGGAAATGGAGAAAAATGTCGTGTTGCCAAATGGCATCAGTATGCACTGTAGGGTTAAGAAGGTGGATGTGTTCAATAACTTTTTTTATTCAGAGAAAGTTATAAATGAAAGCTTTAAAAAAGATATATTTTATTGCTTATTTCAGTTGTAATTATATAAGAAATAGTTTGTGTTTTAAATTCATGAAAGATATTATTTTTGTACAGAATACATTAGTTATTACTTGTAATTCTTGATTGTTTTTTATATACAGCTTATAGCATTTTCTTAACTTGAATATCACATATTTAAAGAATTATTATTCTATCGCTTTCTATCCTTCCGCAAAAAGGTTTTATTATTATTTTAGGATAGCATTAATTAAATTAAGAAGATTACACCAAGATAAAAATCATTGAATGCGAATATAAACATTTCAAAATACTATAATTAAATAATAATCAATTATGTTGTTAAATAAATTTTTCTTGTAAGTAATTAATATTCTCATTTTATGTTTACATGCTATATAATTTTTTTTCAGTTCAACTAGAATGCTGTTCTCTGTGAATCCAGAAAGAAGTATTGAAAAGGGCAAATTATAAAAGTTTAAAAGGATGAAACTTCTATATAAATAGAAAGTTATCTTTTAAAAAATAACTATTTGATAAATAGTAATGGAAATTAATCAATTATTCATTTAAATTGTTTTGAGGTACAGTTATTGTATTTGATAATTTATGAAAAAAATTTCCCCTCCTGTGAACAGTGACAATCCATAATTAATCAAATCGAATCATTATTGAGAAAAGAGTTGTATAAATGTTTGAACAAATTGGTGTAGTGCTTACTTTTTTTGTTGATAGTAAATAATCTTTTTGTGATTAGAGGAGTTTTTATATTTTTAAGATTTATTTCATGTAATATACTTTAAAATTATTACAAGTTACACTTTTTTCTAATTGGAGTAATAAAAATTTGTTTGTAAAATCTGCCTCACTCTTTCTTACATGTTGTACTAATAAATTTCAATTTAATACAGAGTACCTGCAATACTTCACACATTTAACTGTAAAAAAACAATTTTTGCTCCATTGATCGGAAAATTCTCCAACAAATTGAGGGTGCAGTTTATAATAGAATAAGTTGAAGAATATTTATTACAAAATTTCTAAACTTTTATTGAATCTATTGTAAGAATAAAAAAGAGAACTTTCAAATATTGTGTAGAAATGAAAATAGTGTAAGTACTTATTTATTTTTATTTATGAGCTTGCAAAGTTTCAGTTTTATAGATTTTAAAAGTGCAGCTGAAATTGGGAAATAATAATTAAGGATTAGTTTACTGCACCAATAAGGTGAGTAATATACTAACTCTTTCAGCCAGAATTATGAATTATAGTTCCTACTTTCTAACATCTTGTACTATATTGAATTTAATGAATAATTCCTTTGATGAAAAGATATTTCCATGTAGTCATACTTTATAATATAACTTACTTTTTTTCTATTGAATTTTTTCTACCCCTGCTATTTTCTCTCATTTTTATAACCATTCTTTCAAAATCATACAAGAATGAATTCCCAAAACATACTTGGAATTAAATTTGGGAAATGAAGCATTAATGTTATGAGTTACAAGAATTACTTGGTTATGCTCCTTATAAAGGTGCAAAGCTTGTAGAAATAAAAAGATCAAATATTTTCTTTTTCTTTTATTGTTTTTATCAACTCTTTAATAGGTGCTCTCAGCTAAAAGCTTCAGCTTGGTTTCTAGTTCACTCAAACAACACAAGCGACTTGAAGAGCAGATTGAGTTTGTTTACACTTTTGGGAGCATGTGAATGCATCAGTGACGTTTTCCCGCCTTTTATAGATTGATTTTATTGGTCTCTAAGCGTTTCCACGTCACCAACTCAACTAACCAATGAGCTGAATCTCCGACATTTCCGCGTCTTTTGGAAGAAGATCTGAATACGGTGAAAAAGTTCACGGCGAAATAGAAATTTCGAAATCGCCGCAACTATTTAGCTCAACTTTTTCCCCGTCGGCGAAGATCTGAATATGGCCCTACGTTGATTTTTTTATTTCTAGTATTTATAGTTTTTTTATCGTTATGATTTTCTAAATAAAATTATAAGAAAATTTTTTTAATTGAAAATACTTTTTCTTTAAAAAAACAAGAATATGAATTTGCGGGAAAAGAATATTGAAGAATTCACCCGGAAGTTGATCAAAGTCCTTAAGCCCTTCTGGTATACAGGGTGTTTCAAAAAGTCCACCCAAACTTTGCCTACAAGATTCCTTACAAAAAAATTGAAAAAAATTCGCCTTCAATTCGCAATCATATATAAGATATATTAGGCCTCACAACTACGTCACGATGATGTCAAACGTCCGGGAAAATAGTTCAATTCTGTTATAGTTCCCTCTAAATATCGCAAATCTCTTTCGAAAGCTCAATATTAAAATGTAAACAAATTTTTCTATTTTTAATGATAAACTGAGCAGTTATAGATCTAATTAAACATTTTAATATAAGTATGAGTTATTGATGAGTTTAATATAAGCATGAGAAATTATTTAGCAATATTTATACTTTATAGTGTCCAAAAGAGATTGGCGATATTTAAAGGGAACTATAACGAAATTGAACCAGGAAAATATCTAACTGATACTGTTAGATTTTCCCGCACGTTTGACGTTATATCGTGACGTAGTTGTGAAGCTTTATATATAGAGGGTGTTGGAATTAGGGCGGACTTGTGTGTTGGAAACACCCGGTATATTCCATAACATTGAATATAAATTGTGCTTCTGGTTCTGAACTATACAGTCGGAAGTCTTCGAGGGCTTTGTGATATCACACAGTTGAATTTTTAAGAGCCTTCAGGGGAAATTGCTAAAACACCACTTCATATTTTTTTCTAACCACACACAGCTATTAACACAACAATAAAGAAGTAGTTTAGGTTTATTAAAATTATCCTTAAGAGTAATTTACGCAAGGTTCTTACAAGGTTTAGACGGTTCCTGTGGTTCCTCTTTTTTTGAAGAACAGCATGTGCAGAGCAGGTAGAAAACTCCTGTCAGGAGACACATCGCTCCTATGACTCTATTGGCTGTTCTTGCCCCATAAGCACTCATGACCATTCCACCTATAAGACTTGCACTTGCTTTGGCTGAAAATGAAATTTTTTATGTTAGGAAAGGCCATTAAGTTTAAATATTGTTAAATTTCTAAAATAATTTTATGGCCCTACCAGGGTTGCCGACAACGCTTATCCGTAATCACCCCCACAAAAAAAATTCCGGCTAGACGCCTCAATTTCTGCACGTAGAAAAATTACCCAATCTTTTGATAAGTTTTAGAAAAGTCCTGAAAACGCAAATGCATGTTTGAGAAAAGGCCTTTTTTATTCTCCCATGAATCAATCATCCATGCAGATTAGAATATAGTGTTACTAGCGACTAGCGTTATCGTCGTTTTTATTCGCAATTCTAAGTAAAAAAAAGTATTGAAAGGATTGAAGCTAAAAACAGAGAATTGTGAAGAAAAATTTAATACATTGTCTTTAAAATATAATTAGCGTAGTTTCCGTAGTTTTTCTAGCTTTATCCGTAATTGCGGAATTCGGGGCCGAAATGCGGAATGATTTCGCAAAATCCGGAATAGTTGGCATCCCTGCCCTACTCAAATTAAGGTAATTGCTTCCTAGATTAAAAATATCCTTAAAGATACCTTACATTTAATTAACAAAGAAACAGCAGGATGAATCGAAATTACATATCGGCACAATTACAAATGACTTGAATCAATGATATTTTTCTACTATATTTATAGCTATTTTCTTGTCTACTAAAATTATTACGGTTTTAAAGACCCATGGAGTATCAATAATCCAAAAGAAATACTCGAATTAAATTAATGCAAATTTGTAAGGACACAACATATAAGTAAGAAAATCGAGTAATTTGATTTATGCAAGTTCGTCGTTTTGTCTTTGTACCAATGATATGTTAAATTTATCACCTTGCCCCGGCATTGCGAATTATTACAGGGTAGAGACTGTTTTCAGGGTAGGATAAAAACATTTTTTAAGTAGGGTCACTTGGGGTAAGTGGGTCTGTTGTAATAATTAGTCAAAAATCATTTTGAGCCGTGGTTATAAAAACAATTATTTTAATTAATACTAGCTGTTACAACCCGGCAAAGCCGGGTTTTACAGCTAGCCTTCTTTGGCGCTGATGCGAGATTCACTCGTTACTACCTGTTCGTATTTATTCATTCCCTGTCATTAATTATACAGTTTTAGTTCATTATCTTCGAAAGGGGTTTGTCTCCGATTTCACATGGCATTGTCACAAATTTATTACATTGAAATAATTGTCATTTTACTTTGACCGGTTGTCAGCCCAATCCACCGAACCGGATCCGTACAAACTTGTTCTTAACTGAAATTTTACAACCCCGATATAAACCCATTTTAAGTGGCATCCTTCCACTTTAAATTATTATTTGATTTTTATTTGTCTCATTAATTGAAGTTAAATATTTATCCCCTTCTGTGTAAAGGGAAAGAAGAAATACTTCAATCAAACATGTACCATAATTTTTTATAAATTCAATACGGCTCTAGTATCCCGTTGGGATAAATCTAGTGAACCGTCAAAACTTTGAAGATTAATTTCAAAGTATATTTACTTCACGCTCTTTAAAAGACGTTTTGCCTGTGTTGGTAAAAATATTAACTAAAAGCAATGGGGCGAATTGAAATAAATTTATAATTAAAAAATGGAATGCTTTGGAGAAACGCGACCTAAAATGGGCTCATCTAGGGGTGGAAAGCTTTCGATCAAGGCCAAGTTTGTCCAAATCGGTTCAGGGGTTCGGCCTGGCGGCCGGCCGAAAGGAACCTCTCCATAGAGTTAACATTACAGCAAAAAGAAAAGAACGCCTAATTTTAAAATGGAAGGATTTAGAGGAACGTGACCTAAAACTGGCTCATCTAGAGGTGGAAAGCTTTCGATCAAGGCCGAGTTTGTCCATATCGGTTCAGGGGTTCGGGCTGGCGGCCGGCCGAAAGGAAGCTCCCCATTGACTTAACATTACAGCAAAACGAAAAGAACGCATTATTTTAAAATGGAAGGTATTGGAGGAATTACACCTAAATATGGCTCATCTAGGGTTGGAAACCTTTCGTTTAAGACCGAGTTTGTCCAAATCGGTTCAGTGGTTCGGACTGGGGGCCGGCAAAAAACTCCCTCATAGAGTTAACATTAGAGAAAAGTGAAAAGAACGCATAATTTTAAAATGGAAGGATTTAGAGGAATGCGACCCAAAATGGGCTCATCTAGGGGTGGAAAGCTTTCGATCAAGGCCAAGTTTGTCCAAATCGGTTCAGGGGTTCGGCCTGGCGGCCGGCGGAACGGAACCTCTCCATAGAGTTAACATTACGGAAAAGTGAAAAGAACGCATAATTTTAAAATGGAAGGTTTTGGAGGAACGCGACCTAAAATGGGCTCATCTAGGGGTAGAAAGCTTTCGATAGAGACCGAGTTTGTCCAAATCGGTTCGGGGGTTCGGCCTGGCGGCCGGCCGAAAGAAAAACCCAATTATTTTAATATATAAGATAAATGATAAAATTGGATTACATAATCGGTTGAAAAATCAAAGCTATATAATCATCTTACTGCGATTGTAATGTTAATTTAAAAACATGACATAAGATATACTTAACGTGCAACCGAGTTGAATTACACGTACAATAATTATAATAACTAGATTGAAAATATCCATCAGGGTCATCCCTCAAACTTAATTATGTACAAGAAATTTCACACTTACTCGCATTTACTATGTCACAGTTTGTCATATTGATGGGTTTTCAAATATTTGATTTTGATTTTTTTAAGATTATAGAGCTAATTTAAAATAGATCCCCTGAATGGATTTTTTGGAGAATTCAAGGTGCAATTTTCATAGAAGTATTTCCAGCTAAGTTTTCATTATGGTTTGATATTTATTGAACTACTAGAATCTTTGATCTACTAGACTAGAGGGTCCAAAATGATATAGGAACTATTACTGAAGACATGGCAGATTTAAGGGGGTTATAGGTTATAGGGCCGATATCCCTCAACATTTTCAGAAAATTTCGACTTATAGTAGCAAGACCTTTTACTCACCACTTCAAAATTTATAAATAACACTGTAACTACAAAAATTAACTAGGCCAATTGGGGACCCCAAGTGACCCTAACTGCTTCAGTGGAGGAAAGTTGCCGATGACTTCTGAAAATAAAACAATAAGTAAGATCATGGAGCTAGAAGCTCCGTGGAGGGAGCATCATCAATCGAAACTCAATAATCAAGTTAAAACAACCGTGATTTTTTTAAGCCAACTTAGTAATGCATCACTTTTTTTCCCAAAAACTATTACTGGCGAGTTTTATTATGTTCCACAAAACTTTGAGTAAAATATAAAGTTAGTGAACTATGTTTATTTCAAATAGAATATTTGCATCCCTTTTAAATATTTACCCTGCTCTCTATCTTACTGTTTCCTGTTTTATTTCAGAAATGTGAGAATCAAACATGCAAAAGTTTCATGGAACATGAAGTTA
This sequence comes from Tetragnatha versicolor, assembly GCA_024610705.1. Lineage (NCBI taxonomy): Eukaryota > Metazoa > Arthropoda > Arachnida > Araneae > Tetragnathidae > Tetragnatha > Tetragnatha versicolor. Next base: position 10,643,089 of record JANDEH010000017.1, on the reverse strand, counting down.
GAAAAGTTTTCAGAGAAAAGTTTTGAAGCATGATTAATCTTCGAAGCATTATTGAAGATGGCCGCCATTTTCAATACGACCGTTAAATAGACATCTTTCTGCAGTGATTTCAGTCAATGCTCCTTCAACTTAAGGTATCCGCCTACCTTTGAGACCATTTTTTTGAAATACTTGATTTACAAAATTTGTTTTTTAATTTTTAGTTTAAATGCATATTAAAACATTGATTAATGCTAAAAAAACAATTTAATTATATGATTTTCTAAAATATGGGGTAATTAGTGTAAAATTTAAGTGAATTTTTATAAAAACCCCTCTCACTCTTGCCCAAAAACTATTACCCCTATATAAATTTCCTTTGGACACAAGTATTATATTAATCCAGGCAACGAATGCTCAAAAAAGGGTGTAGAGGGAAGTTCTTGGAACACAATTTTTGACTTTAGAACTTTGTTTGGACTAGTTTGGAGGTAAACATATCAAAAGTCCCCGACCCTAGCCCCTGAACTTAATGTAGGGGGGGGGGGTTTAAAAGTCTCATTTTTCAGTTTTTGGCTTATTACTCTTAGAAAATGCATCCCCACGAAAAAGTTTCATATATTTTTTTAAAGTAGATAAAATTACCAACAATTTAAGACCATTCCCAGGTTTATAGGTTCAATAGATCCCGAGTTACATCTCTTCAAAAATGGAAAATTTGTTAAAAAAGTTCGAAAAATTGAGTAAAATTCGTATTTAAAGCAATTTATTGGCTATATTACACTTCTAAGAGTGAAGTAAGGGCTAAAACCTTATAACACAATTATTTAGCTTTAATTTAAGCCCTAAACCAAGTCTGCGAGATCAATAGTTCTTACGCTATCTGAAAAAAAAAAATTGGGAAAATGGGATTTTCCCAGAAAGGGGACCTATAGGTTTGAGAGTACAGTAAAAGAGAAGAAAAGTGGTATAAATTAATATACCAATATTGAAAACAGTATTTATTTGTTTGAAGTATTCCATTTTTACCTTATAAAATTTATTAATTACCTATTTCTTAATTATTAATTATTTTCAATTTAATTAATTTTTTGTTCTATATTTATTGAATTTAAAAAATGAGGGTCATATTTATGAATTTTGCATACTTTTCATATATAAATTACAACTTATAACATTTAGGAGGCATAGGTTCATGTTGGTATAACGGTTAAGAGGAAATTTCGAGAGGATTTTGTTCCCTCAAAAAGGAACGGATAGGGCTATGTTGGTATAAAAAAGGAAGAACACTGAAAAAACAGCAGGCTACAGGTTTGTAGGAATACAGTAAAAGAGAAGAAAATTCGTAAAACATGAAAGACATGACCACTCTATACAAAATGAAAGCTGATTATTTAACTTTAATTTAAGCCCTGAACCAAGTGTGTGAGATCAAAAGTTCTTACTCTATAACTTTTTGATGCTGTTCATGTTTTGATTTTTCCCGGGAGCGCCATTCCGATTCGATTCCTTGCTGAACATATCGAAACCCTCTAGCATTTTTACTAATATTCTTTTGTAAATTAAATGTCGTCTGTGCTGTGATATTCCAACTCTAATAAATTTAAATTTTACTTTAAGACATGTCGAAGGCCCTAAGTGAGTCTTTTGTCCTGGCCCCCCCCCTGAACTTGTAATTCAGGCTGGAATTAGATGTATGGATGGAAGATGGAGAATAACTGCCTGGTCTCAGGTCATAGTGAATTAGCAGCTGCACCGGACGATATCCTAAAAACAATTTTCTGCCGATGCGTGAAAGACTGTGCCAGCTCGAAGTGTGGTTGTAAAAAAGCAAGCCTCAAATGTTCCCCAGCATGCCAAAACTGCCAGGGGAACTGCCTGAATGGGGTCTCTCAAATTGACTCCGAAAGTGAAGAAGAACAGGAGGATCCTCTAACCGTTTCCCTAAAGGGATCCGATGGAGAGGATGATACAGAAGATGAAAACAAAATCGAGGATCAAGGTCCTCCCCGCCCTAAGAGAGCAAGAAATTAACTGAATGATACCTACTATTGTAATGTATTATGTTTACTTTTCAATGCCAATAAACTTCGTTTTCACTAAACGGTTGTTTTGTAAAACTATCACAATGCCTATCCTATATGCACAAACATGGTCATAGCAAGATATTTTCCCATGTCTTCTTTAATTAAGTGTGAGGAACCTGGTCATCGGGCCTAAACTTGTACTGAGTAAAACTTGGGGAAAATTTCCCATTCATAAAACATAAAGGACATGACCACTCTATAGTGGTCATGTCCTTTATGTTTTACGACTTTTCTTCTCTTTTACTGTATTCCTACAAACCTGTAGCCTGCTGTTTTTTCAGTGTTCTTCCTTTTTTACACCAACATAGCCCTATCCGTTCCTTTTTGAGGGGACAAAGCCTCTCGAAATTTCCTCTTAACCGTTATACCAACATGAACCTATGCCTCCTAAATGTTATAAGCTGTAATTTATATATGACAAGTATGCAAAATTCATAAATATGACCCTCATTTTTTAAATTCAATAAATATAGAACAAAAAATTAATTAAATTGAAAATAATTAATAATTAAGAAATAGGTAATTAATAAATTTTATAAGGTAAAAATGGAATACTTCAAACAAATAAATACTGTTTTCAATATTGGTATATTAATTTATACCACTTTTCTTCTCTTTTACTGTACTCTCAAACCTCTAGGTCCCCTTTCTGGGAAAATCCCTTTTTCCCAATTTTTGTTTTTTTTTCAGATAGCGTAAGAACTATTGATCTCGCAGACTTGGTTTAGGGCTTAAATTAAAGCTAAATAATTGTGTTATAAGGTTTTAGCCCTTACTTCATTCTTAGAAGTGTAATATAGCCAATAAATTGCTTTAAATACGAATTTTACTCAATTTTTCGAACTTTTTTAACAAATTTTCCATTTTTGAAGAGATGTAACTCGGGATCTATTGAACCTATAAACCTGGGAGTGGTTTTAAATTGTTGGTAATTTTATCTACTTTAAAAAAGATAATTGAAACTTTTTCGTGGGGATGCATTTTCTAAGAGTAATAAGCCAAAAACTGAAAAATGAGACTTTTAAACGCCCCCCCCCTACATTAAGCTCAGGGGCTAGGGTCGGGAACTTTTGATATGTTTACCTCCAAACTAGTCCAAACAAAGTTCTAAAGTCAAAAATTGTGTTCCAAGAACTTCCCTCTATAACCCTTCGTTGCCTGGACTATATCGTATCACACTTATCTTCAGAATGGACTATTGTCTAAGACATATTTTGAAATGTAATTGTTTAACAGCATAAAATGTAAAGGTAAGTGAAAAATTCCAAAATTTCTACAACCATTTAACAAAAAAACACCAATAAAAACAAAAATAATAAACTTGCATAAAAATCTGTAGTCCATCTGGTTCATAACAGTATGATTAATATACTGTTAAATTTTGGAGTGAATATCTTGGGTAGTTTTTGAGTAATCATGTAAATAGTGGAGGGTTTTTATGCAAAATTTAGTTCTGAGAAAATTAGCTTCAAAGTTTATTTTTGTATACGATCGCAGACGACTATCTGTTTTAAAAATGCTTTAATTTCTTTCTAATTCACCTACAAGTAAAATGAATACTATTTCGGAAAGATAAAAGTCTAAACTACTTGAAAATGTAAGAAACAAATTTTCGAGGAAAAAGTCAAAAATCGTCATTTTAAGGGTAGGCGGATACCTTAATCCTTACTACATGGGTAAGATCATGGAGGGAACATGGTCTGAAATCACTGAAGCCGAAAGAAATCCTAACTTTACTGTGGTAATGACTGCCGCCCATGTTGTAATATACATTGAATATATCAAGCTTACCAGCTTTTCTCACAAACTATTACTGGTGACTAACGTCGTGTTCTATGAAACTTTTACATGTTTATTTCGCACTCTTCAGAAGACTTCATACCTCTGAATAAAATATGAATAAGTAAGATGGATTGAAGGACAATAATTTAAAAAGAAAAAAATTATTTGAAAACTTAGTTTAGTAATTTTATATTTTAACCCAAAATAAATAGTTTCATAGAATACAAAATAAAGACGAAAAATTTGCATGAACTCTACCCAGGTCTCTTCATCAGGGGGACAGGACCCGACTAGAGGGGGTGTTTCAGAAACACCCCCTCTACTCGGGTCCTGTCTCGGGTCTACCTGGGTAGAGTTCATGCAAATTTTTCGTCTTTATTTTGTATTCTTCGCATATCTTTCATTGGTTGTTGGCTTTTAGCGCGACCTTTGAATTTATGCTTGATTAAAATTGTACTTTAAATTGTTTCATCCTTCTCTTGATAGTTTCATAGAACATACTTATACTCACCGATTAAAGTATTTTTCCCTCTTTTAAATACAGGGTGATACTAAATTCGTGGCACAAACTGGGTAGAGTTGGTAGAGGAGACCTAGACAAGCATATTTCGAATAGGAATGGGGGCGCAGTTAAAGAGCTAGGACCTAATGTAGTGCGAGAGCGTTACAAAAGGACGTTTTGTCAAGGCCCGTTTAACGAAAAAAAAAACATAATGAAATGAAAAAATTTATTGCATGAAGTACAGCAGTATCCTTACTACTTACATCCTAAATTTGATAGAAATTGGACCACTTGCTAAACCGTGGGGTGAGTTTTAAAACATGCAATATTAATCTTTCAGCTAAAGAATGGAGTTCCTTCAAATTAGTGTAATGGTATTTAGAAAAATGATGATCGGGGAAGGAATTTCAATGATCATACTCAGTTTCAATGATCAATGTATGATCATTGAAAATTCATCCCCGATTATCATTTTTCTAAATACCATTAAGGGAACTCCATTCTTTGGCTAAAAGATCCTAGCTCTTTAACGGCGTAACTCCGCTCCCTCTTCCTATTCGAAATATGTTTGCCTAGGTCTTCTCTGCCTACCCTACCTTGTTTTTACCACGAATTTAGGACTACCCTGTATATGTTAGTTACAAAATGCACTACTCAAGATGGCGGCAAGACTTCACGGTTGCTTCAACTTAATCTATTGACGATGCTCCCTCCACTTACTCCATGGGTAAGATTCAGAGATAGCCCCACTCTGTTTATCGCCAATTTTAGTTACCACCACCATTGAAACCATTAATTACTCACTGATAACGTAAAACACACAACCAGCAGTGAAGATAACTGTCCCCGATACTTTCTCCGGAGCAATGGTTCGAGCGAAGTTCATCGTCTCCACCCACATCAAGTGATAGGTGAAAATATTCACCAGCACCAAGAACATAATGGGCAGTGAGGTCTCCACAAAGGAAACTGAGGTATGAAAGAAAGCCGCCAAGAACAGCGCCAGCGAGAATATGGTGCGGTTCCCCAATTTCCGGATCCACCACCTGGCCGTGAAAAGGAACGGCAAACCACACGCGCTCATGACCGTCGAGGTGAGTCCAATGACCAACGCAGACGAGCCCAGCTCCTCTTGAAACAAGCCGAGGTATATCGCGTTGAATACGAAAGACGTTCCCACTACGAAAAGCACGATCAAGTACATGATCATGTCGGGTTTCTTCAGCAAGGAAAGGAACTCTTTAGACACTTTCTCGCTGCGGGGTTTGACTCGGCAGTCGACATTGCATATCGACAGACCTGAGAGAAAAGCGAGCAGCATGTAGGCCAGAAACGCGACGAAGTACTGTTGGTGTTGGTGTCCTTCTTCGGTATTGAGTGAGCGTATGATGTACCCGACGCTAGACGCTCCGAAGAGGTTTCCGAACACGCCGCACATTCGCTGTCGGCCGAAATCGACCCCGTGTTTGGCCGATAGCGAAACGCCTATGAAGTCGAAGAAACGGTAGGTTGTGGAACGGGACGTGTGGAAGAGGCAGATTAGTAAACCGTAAAGAACTAGTAGTAGCGTATTGTCAGAGTTCGTCTTGGAGCACTGGTCTACACTCTGAAGACAATTTGATTCGCGAATACCAGAGTCGTTTAAGTAGCATTCAATGACTCTCCTAGGCTCAACCAAACGTATCTTGTGTGTTAAGTTTAAAGACGTCTCTTCTGCAGAAAATTCCTCGGGAGAAACTACCAGTTTAACATCACCACTGCAATTGTATGAGCCTTGACCAGGACTGAGGTGAACTAAATCGAATGAGCTACAATTTTCTAACGAAACTGTGTTTTCTGTAGTAGAGTTACAAAGCTCGGGATATCCCATTTTTACACTCACTGTATTGTTGCAATGGAGGAGGAATTCAGTTTCGTTGCAGTTTTCTATCGAAGGCAGAATCACTAAACTCAGCGACACCAAAATGGTGACGCCGATGTTTGATAGAAGAATGAGCTTCGCCCTTCCGAATCTGTCCAAAATCACACCGGTTAAAAGTGACATTATGACTTCAAATACTCCACTTATTGAAGTGATGAGAGATATGTGTTTGATCGTCAATCCTTGTTGTTTAAAAAATAATGATGAAAACGCCATCACTTCACTGCCTCCTAGAAAAGACAAAATATATTATTACCTTTCTTCTTTTATATACTTTCTTATTTAGGAAGTTTTCGATACTGTATTTTAAGCGATTTTCATGTATTACTATAGGTTACTTAAGTCGTGAAAATCTAGTACTAGTACTTAATGGATAAAACTGTCCATTTGTTAGTGAGTTTCAGGTAAGGTGTAGAAATAGGCACATTATGAACTGTTTTTGCAATGAGGGCATATTTGTCAACATGAAATTAATTTAAGATTTTGGCTATTCAAATAGTCAAATTATATAGTCAAATTATAAAAACTCTCTTGATTTAACGTTCAAACGAATAAATGGTGAAGAAGTTTACTTTTTGCACCTTAAAAAGCATGGAATTTTCAAACTCAAAGGGTTCTTAAAGGGTGGGATCAGAAAATTTAGAGGAAAAAGATGGTACTGATACAGGCCTTCTCCTGGTAATTTTTTTCAGGTTATTTTCTCTAATATGCCCCCTCTCCCCTACTCCACGCAAAGAATCAGGCGATACTTTTCCATTAGCCGGGAGCAAGCGAAAAATTGCCAAATAATGTAGAGTTCTGCCAAATTTCTAACAACCATATAAGGCCATAAGGGAATTGAGTACGTTTCGCTTGGCAACTTGGATAGCGTTTGGTTCGCAATTGGTGACATTTGCACCTGGCTAACGGAAAAGTACCAATCTGGCTGTACGAAGTTTGGGGTAGACTTATTGAAACACCCTGTAAACAATAATAAATCAACCGATATTTTTTTTATTATTTTATGTTTTAAAACTAAAAAAAAGACAATTGGTGGGGTAAACTGGTAGATTTTTTCAATGTATTGAGTTCAAGATAATTTTTGTATGCGAATGATATATAAATTTAACAGATTTGAATTAACTTACCCATAAACCAGAAGAAGAATGATGACTTTACAAAAACTAGGGGGCTACACAGTACATCACAAAACGAGTTTCTTTGTATAATCTAAAATAACATAGGAAGTCAAATTTCAAATTCAACATCAAATTTCAAATTTATTGGACAAAGACAAGGACAGAAAAACGACAAAGACAGAAAAACAAAACATACAAAGAGTAATAAAATATACAAAAATAATAAACACACAACGAAACAACAAAGAGAGAAAATAAATCTGTGGTATCACATGAGCCTAAGGCTCGTCCTTGATACCTATAGAAATTAATAAAAAAAATTGCAACAAAAGCTGGACTGACTCTACTGTATAATATGAAATAATGCTTCAGTATTAATTTGCTCGCCTAAAAATTTATATATGCCGCATTTAAATTCAAGCTTATTGTTAGTTGTCTTAAGATTTTCTTTTAATTTATTAAATAGATAAGGTCCTAAAAATACATGAGATTTATGTAATATTTCTTTGTTAGTTTTAGGTATAAAATAATTTCCTTTTGTATTCCTTATTTCCAAGTTACTGGTTTTAATTTGATAAAAAGATTTGTTATTAAAAATAAAAAGAAGTAAGCGGAAAACGAAGAGTTCACGTACGTTCAAAATGGGCCTAGTTAAATAATTACAATTTATCTAATATAATAAAATCAAGTGTGGGTATATGGGTATGTATGTATGTTTGTCTTTTATACAAATCCACAGTTTTCTTTTGATCTGCACGAAACTTGGTATACATACGTAAAAAAACTCCAGAAAAAACATAGGCTATGTTTCGAAAACTTTTAATGACCCCTTGACCCTCTTTTGACCCTTTTTATGGTCATTTTGCTGAAATAGCTTTACTTCTCCTCAAGAAGAGATCTGCTTACTCCATTGTTACAAAGAAAATTTAATGCTAAACAACAAGTTTTTAATAGAAACACTAGGTACAAGTCTATTTAAAAGTTACATTACTAATTTAAAAATCTATTTCCATGAAATTTAAAAGTTTAAGTATAGTTTAACATATTTTTATTTGAGAGTTTATCTAATTTTTAAATTTTAAAAGCTTTATGGAATATCATTGTTGTTAAAATGTCTCCATGGAAACGAGTAAGTAAAATCAAAAAGTGATAATATATTAGCTTTTAAGAAAGTTGGTTAACAAACCAAACTATTAAAACTGCCTTTCAACTAGAAAATATTGATTTTTTTCTTAAATTTGAAAGTGGAATAAGCTTTAATTATTGAACAATTTCACCGAAAACGTTAATTCCTAAAGATATATGATTAATCAAGGGATCTGAGCAATTTTTAGAATATTTTTAAAAATATTTTTTCCATGTTGTCAATGTGGAAATCCTTCAAAAGTTATATTGCTTTAGAACTGAAGAAATTTTAGTCTATCCGAGAATACCGGGATAAGAAAAATTACTAGGAACACCGGCATAGGAAAAGTTACCGGGAACACTAGAATATGAAAAAGACGCCTGGGATACCGGGATGATTGGTAGATGCTGATTATACAAAATTAGAAATTGTATTTGGGAAAACTTAGAAATAATAAATTTATATACTCAGCACCCGTGCAAGGCCGGGCATATCAGCTAGTATGAGATAAAATTTTAGTTTGTATTTTGATTAAAGGTCTAATATTACTTAAGTAGTCAGAAGCATAACAAGTTATACCATAGCTAATTATAGATTGGACCCAAGAAAAATATAAAGTGCATAAAAACCTATGGTCGATGATATGCTTAAGTTTAAATAATTTGAAATTAATAAATCGCAATTTATTTAATAAATAGTTAGTGTGAGTCTTCCACTTTAAATTACTATTTAAATGAAGCCCTAAATACTTTATAGAATCAACCCGCTCAATGCTATTGCAAGGTAAGTCATTACAAAACATATTGCATGTAAAACATATTGCATGTAAAAAGTGAAAATTTATACTTTTCATTTCTAAAATGTAAACTAAAGAATTAGTTTAATTTATATAAACGCCTTTATATTTCTGATTATATATATTCCTGAACTCAGAAAATTTTATTACTGTCGAAAGTATTTTGATATTCTATTTATTAACATACTTACTTCTGTATTTTTTTGTTCTTGATCATCATTTTTTATCCAAATGGTTAGCTCGTTGGATTTCATGTCAGCCATTCTTAAATTTAGAGAAAAAGTTTCTCTTCGTAGTGTTTCCTGTAAACAATAAAGGAATCAGCGAGTAAAGAGGTGAGAAAAACATAAGGTTGCATCAGTGATTACAATCCTCATTTTTTAGAAACAAGCCTTTAAAAGTAAGATAAAAAAGTTAAAATTTAATGTCAGTATTGGGCATTCTATGTCAAATGACCTAGGCACTCACTCTGAAACTCTCAGATTTCAATTGAACTTGTAAGAATTGTTCTTTACTCATGAGAAAATGTGTTTATTATGTATTAACTTTTCTTGGTAGTTCTTTTATTAAAACTTTTTTAAATAAGGAAGACAATCCAATTTCTGGCTCTTTAATCTTACATAAATCCAGTTCTATTTGTCCGAGAAAAAACTATTACCCTTTGTTTTAAAGATAATTTTACTAGGTTTGATTTGATATAAAGTCTGACTACATCCACAAAAAATTATTTTCATGACATTTTAAATAGGAGTTTGAAAAACCAATTTTTTGAAGCTTTTTGAAAATTATGCATATTTTTTTGCAACATTATAGGATAGAGTATAAAATCCGAATGGGACAGCCATGGGACCAGGAATTATAGCAAAAATAGTCGTTTTAAAATACCACTTTGTAGATTTTAAAGGCGCAAAATATGGCGTAGTATGGCCACACATACTTTTATCTAGTATATTCCATTTGATCTAACTCACATAATCATCGATATTTTGTACACAACCATGAAAACCAACGTCTAGAGAGGAACATAATGAAATTAATGGTTTAAAATCACTTACCAACACTAACTGCTAAATTAATGCTCTGAGATGAAAGTTCATTCCCTTGTTGCAATTTCTCTCTCAAGAGTCCCCAGTTGAGTAATACACACTACCTCTCGACGACCAAAGCAAAGAGGTTGGTAAACGTGAGCACTTGCGTATCCAAGAAGAAAGAAGTGAACAATTGGAAAATGCTGCCTTTGCACCAAAAACAGAAAACGCCAGTTATGGGGATTACATAAGAAAATTTAAGATAAAAGACGTGCTTAAGATGAATAAACTTCTTAACAACTGGGACGCAGTAACAAGAGTGGGGGGACTTTAGCTTTAAAATGATTGAATCGGTTTCTTCATTAGAATTCCAGAGATTTCCTCTCACGTCCTTGATCATTTTGCTTGTTTTCGGTCCAGACTTTTTTATTTAGCAAAAAAAAACGCTAGGAAAGATCCCCAGCGCAAATGCAGGTCACGTACCAACTGTCCCGAATCAGCACAGTTTCATTTATATAATTAAAAAAAATAGATAAATGAAAGAGAATCCGGTTAAATATTTGCGTGTATGTTAACCCTTTCAGCACTAGTTCACCCGATATTGCTATTGAATCTTATGGTAAATTTCGGGCGGCTAGGACTGACTGGGTTAAGAAAAACCCTCGCATTAGGGTGGAACAAAAAAAAATCTTTTTTCGAATATTCCATTCGTGATAGTGCGGAAAAGTTGCCTGAATACATCAGTGTCAATATGTGAAAATCTGAAATTGATCAAAAAATATCTTAAAGTGCCGCAAGAGCCTTGAAGTTTCAAAAAATTGTCACTTTTTTTTACAAAACAACAAAAAAATAACAAAGATTGAACACTCAAATTTAGTTCATAATTTTTTTATGAGAAACTACTACTGTTAGAGATAGGTCACTGGTTTCGTTTTTTATCACCCTCCTTTTGGGAGAAATAATTGTTTTAGAGTTACGCAAATATTGTAAAGTTGTTTTTCTGGCATTAGTAGAAGCCATGACTCTGGAACTATTCAACTTAAAAACATGAAATTGGGCTCATTTTGTTTGTAATTTTATTCTCTTTGTTTTGGTATACATCATGACTACCTTTCTTCAATTTTTTTCATAATTTCAAAAAATAGTATTTTTAAAAATTTTTAACCGAAAAAATATTAACCTGTAAAAATTGAATACCAATCAAGAAATGCTTTGAGGTTATCACAAATTACTAAAAAAATTGAAAATTAAATTTAATATTCCAGATATAGAATTAGCTTCTCCTGATTACATAGACATTATAAACTGGCAAAAGTGTCAAGTGACTGAGCCTCCCTTGACCAAACGCATGCAAGACAGTGAATTGGAACACTTGATTGATATTGTAAGAAGCGGCTCTGGGGAGGATAAAATGACATTTATGAAAATGCCATGTCACACTCAAGGTGTAGAAAGACTGGCTAAAGTAGTTACAGAGGCTTTTTCTCCGGTTTGTGGGGGAAAAGTTCGGGATGACTTTATCATGTCAAAATTGGAATCACACAAAATTATCAAATCTTTTGAAACAAAAAAACATTTTAAAGTAGAATAAATCACCATATACTTTTTTGTTATTTAAGCTCTTGATTTTTTTCCAAAGCTGTTATAATTTCTTAATATCGTGTAGTCAGAAGTCATAAATAATTCAATTAAAATGTTGTGTATTAGTTATGTTGATTATATGCTTTTTATCTCTAATCTATGTCTACTTAAATGTAAAATAGAATAAATCACTAATACTTTTTTAAGAATAATTTTCGTTTTTTAAGTTCTTGATTGTTTTCCAAAGCTGTTATAATTTCTTACCATCGTGTAGTCAGAATTCATAAATAACTCAATTAAATTTTCTTCTAAAATTTAATTGTTTATATACTTTTTATTTCTAATCTGTGTCAACTTATTGTAACAGAACCATAACTTACTTATAAAATTCCTAAAGAAAAATAAGACAAAAACAGCAAAAGCATTACCTTAATTGTTAAGAATTCATATTTAGTATAGTTTGCAGACCCCTAAAGAATTATCTGACTAAAACTACAGTCTATAAGTATTTTTGAACAGTATTTAATGAAAGTATTTAATGCTTTTAAAAGAAAAATTTAACTTGAAAATGTTTAACAAAACACTTATTGTTTAAATAAACAAGGATTATACTATTTTTTAGTAATTTGTGATAATCTCAAAGCATTTCTTGATTGGTATTCAATTTTTACAGGTTAATATTTTTTTTGGTTGTTTTTTTAAAAATACTATTTTTTGAAATTATGAAAAAAAAATTGAAGAAGGGTAGTCATGATGTATACCAAAACAAAGAGAATAAAATTACAAACAAAATGAGCCCAATTTCATGTTTTTAAGTTGAATAGTTCCAGAGTCATGGCTTCTACTAATGCCAGAAAAACAACTTTACAATATTTGCGTAACTCTAAAACAATTATTTCTCCCAAAAGGAGGGTGATAAAAAACGAAACCAGTGACCTATCTCTAACAGTAGTAGTTTCTCATAAAAAAATTATGAACTAAATTTGAGTGTTCAATCTTTGTTATTTTTTTGTTGTTTTGTAAAAAAAAGTGATAATTTTTTGAAACTTCAAGGCTCTTGCGGCACCTCAAGATATTTTTTGATCAATTTCAGATTTTCACACATTGACACTGATGTATTAAGAGGCTTATTTTCCGCACTATCACGAATTGAATATTCGAAAAAAGGTTTTTTCGTTCCACCCTACCTCGCATATCCCAAAGGATAGGGAACGTACCCATACTACGTGACCCGTTCAGGGGAGGGAGGGGGACCACGCTCGGTCACAGGGGGGAGGGGGAGCTTAGGGTTTCGCCACGTAGTCAATTTCCTCTAGTCAATACGACAAAATTAAGCCAAATTACTTATTGAAATTTGCCAAATTAAGACAAATTAAGCCAAATTAATTATTGAAATTCGACAAATGGAGCCAAATTAGTTATTAAAATTCGACAAATTGAGCCAAATTAATTTTTTTAACTTTCTGTTTGCAAAAAATGATTGAAAACCGTATTTATGAATTACTACGTGACAACTTGAGGAGGAGGGGGGCTCATGGCATATACTACGGATGATCACCAAGGGGGGAGAGGGGGGTCAAAAATGGTAAAAAATGGGTCACGTAGTATGGGTATACGTTCCCATACGTATTTGAAATCTCTTATGTCAGAGTTAAGTAAGTGTTCCAATCAAATGAAGTGAGGTAAATTTCTAGAAACTTTACCCCTATATATAAAAACAAGGAAAGATTACAAACATCATTATTCGCACCTTCACTTCATAAATTGGGGAGCAAGAATCTCCCCACTTGATGGCCGTTTTCTGGAAAGGGGTAGGAATTGAGCTTATTTTTTGGTTGGATTGTAATGGTCTTTTGCACAAGTTCAAATTATTCCCTATTCACAACTTTATTCTTCTCCCGCTCACCTCAAAAACTGAGGGTGCAAGAATATCCCCTCTTTTGTTAGCCTATTTCAGGAGGAAATTATGTCTGCTGCATAGGGAAGGGTGATTACTAAATATTTAAAGTTATTTTAAATATATTATTAATTATTAGTAACTTTAGGCACTATACAGGGTGTCCCATAAATAATGGATCACACTTATAGGGGGGATAGTAGACACCTAGACGAGTCAGAATAACATAGGATTTGGGGGTCCCAGACCAAATCCCAGGGAGTTAAAAATGGAGCGACACCCCAAAAAAATTATTGAAAAATTCAATTTGTAGAAGAACTACTATTGGTAAAAATTTAAATATGGTCTCAAAAATTGTGGTTTAATATAATCTTTAAAACTATCTTAAAAGTTTTCGGTTTTTTTAAAAAACTTTTTTATTACAAAAAAAGTTTAAAAACCACATAAAAATGTGAAAACTCTGCCGAAACTTTATTTTGTATTTCGAAATCCCTTCTTTTGATTTAATAATCTGAAAGATCATAGTTGAAAACCCTTAAGTCCAAAGGGTCACCTAAAAACCAACGATATTAAATGCTTGAGAGCCTGTTAAAGAATGGTTTAAGTCCGTTTTTTGCGTCCGCAAACTGCCGTTTTGGAATTTGGAACTGCCGTTTGGCAGAATTTTCACATTTTTTTGTGGTTTTTTAACATTTTTCATAATGAAACAAATTTTGAAGTGAAGACTTTTGAGATAATTTTAAATTCTTCGATTCAACAATGCATAAAGTAAAAAAAAATCCATAAGAATCTATACATGGTGTTTCAAAAGCTGTTCCACGGCTTTCATTTGGAACCAACGTGTCCTAGGGTAATTGAAATAGGTAAGTGACCCTGGTGAATCCATTGAGATGACTTTCCCCAAGCGGTTAAAAAAACATTAAAGAATGAGATAAAGAAAAAACGTCAATGAGAGTATTGTTGCCAACATTATGAAAAACCAACAGAAAACATTTTCATGAAAATATCGTGTATATTAGGGGCGATATTAGAATGTAAAAATAGCACTTTTTCAGGCCTCAAAAAAGTAAAAGTTGATAAATTTCGGTGTTATTATGAAGATTTGTGTTTTTTTAGTTAGAAGATAAAGGCAAAACTAATTCAAAGAAAAAAATGCAAATTTTCAACATTTTTCTTTTTTTAAGGCCTGAACAGTGCTATTTTTCACATGCCAATATCTCCGCGAATATTCACAATATTTTCAGGAAGTTTTTTCAGTCAGTTTTTCATAACATTACTCTCACAGAGGTTTTTAATCTTTCTCCTTTAGTTTTAAATTAATTATTTTTATTTCGCCGCTAGGAGCCCTGCAACTTTATTCACCCTGTATAAAGTTAAAAGAGATACAGTACCAAAAACACACTAGTCAATCCATTATGTGATGTTGTAACCAGTGTTATTCTTAGGATTTTTTTTGGAGGAGTAAAATACTCCTTGTCTTTTTTAGGAGGAGTGAATTACGAAAATAACATAAACTACAAATAAAGATACAAATTTTCTATAAAAATACTTACTTTTTTTAATGAACAAAACATGAAATGAAAAAAAAAATGAGTATGCTATTTATTTTTTAACAATTAAAGAATATGTTAAGTATTTGTAGAAAATGTTAAACAAATTAGAAAAAATTAAAACAAATAAAAAACAATCCAAACAAACAATTAGTAGAAAATATAAAAGTTGGTGTTTTAAATAGACAAAAAATATTAGTTGTTTTCGGTAGGGCTCCATGCATTTTTTAAGTTAAACCTTTGTTTGTAGTTTGGATATCCCGTTCCGCCCCGTATGTTCTGTTCGGGGCACTCGGGCAAACGCTACTTCGCTTGTAGCGATCTCGCCCGTCTCGTAGGATTCCGAGCGAGGTTTTCTTTTTCTTGTGTTGAAATCTTCTTCGAGTTTTTATTAGTACAATACTGGAAAAAAAAATCGACTCAGACCCTTTATCTCCGGAACGGCTTGTGATATAAAGACAAATAAGGTGTCATTTTTCATGATTTGAAGTATTCTATATACAGAAAATTTTTTAAGTTCTTAGGGGGTCGTCTTCATATTAAACGAAGCACCAACTTTCGTTTTTCCTATGGGCGACATCAAAGATTAATCCAGATTCTGAAAGAGCACCCTCTAAAACCCCCTAAAACCAGTTTTCATGTCATTTGGTCCCCAAATGAAGCCAGGAGTGGGGGTTGAAGTTCGTTGAATTTACGTTGAAATCTCGTTTTTCATAGATTTTGATCCTTACAACCATTAACCCCACGCACACAGTAGGAAATTTCAATTAGAAAAATTTGCGCCAATCTCATATCGCCAAAGACATACAACTTATAAAAATTACAGTAACCTTACGGTAACCATAATCTACTAACTGAAATCAACACATTTATTGTTTAAACCTTGATGTTGAACGTAGCCGTGTGGCCTAACGGCTAGTGTGCCTGGTCGCAAATCTCTACCGCCAAGTTCGAACCGCATAGCTTCCGTGTTCTTGTTTTGCTTTTGGAAGTTAGTGTATGCCTCGAACTTAAACTACCGATAGAGTTAGAATTAATAAGCTCTTATTTTTTACTCTATTAATTTCAGAAAAAGGAAAATTAACCTATTTTTTGTGCATGTAATATTTTGTATTTGTTTTTAAATTTTGATGATATTTTTAAATAAAAGTTTACAAATTAAAAATCCTAAAAATTACAATTTTTTCAGATGAAAAAATTTTGAAACAATACTTAACACTTACTTTTGAAACAATACTTAATTATTCGACTAAAAATTTCACCTGCATTATATTTGAAATGTTTTTGAATTACGCGAATAAAGTTTCAAAAAAGAGTATTCGATATAAAGATTCGAATTCATGACAGATTTCATGCAGATATTTGTGGATTTAAATATAAATCTAAGGTCAAGAAAAGTCGTCTCTACATAAGGACGGTCTCTTCTTACATGCATTGTTTCTCTCTATATTAAAAAAAAGTTACTGTCACCGCTGCCGCCGCCGCCGCCGCTGCCGCTGCCGCCGCTGTTTCAGAAAATATAATTTTTCAACTCTTTGAACTCTTCTATCGCAAAAACTACTGGATAGAAATTTATGAAATTTGAAAGGCTTGTAGAGGAATAATTGGGGCACATTCTCGAACAAAAAGCTAACTGATGTGATAATTAGTACTGGGGTATTTTTAAGGTCAAAGTTGAAGTTTTTCTTTTTTCGCCGCGTAATCCAGTTCAGCGAAATCTATTAGCAGCACAACTATGATTTTTTGCAGCCTAATACTCTGAAGTATGAAGATGTGCACTACGTCACCCTTTTTTCGAATTTCGAATTTGGTTTAGAGTAATTAATTTTTTAATTTTCGAAACTCTCTATATTAAAAAAAAGTTACTGTCACCGCTGCCGCCGCCGCCGCCGCTGCCGCTGCCGCCGCTGTTTCAGAAAATATAATTTTTCAACTCTTTGAACTCTTCTATCGCAAAAACTACTGGATAGAAATTTATGAAATTTGAAAGGCTTGTAGAGGAATAATTGGGGCACATTCTCGAACAAAAAGCTAACTGATGTGATAATTAGTACTGGGGTATTTTTAAGGTCAAAGTTGAAGTTTTTCTTTTTTCGCCGCGTAATCCAGTTCAGCGAAATCTATTAGCAGCACAACTATGATTTTTTGCAGCCTAATACTCTGAAGTATGAAGATGTGCACTACGTCACCCTTTTTTCGAATTTCGAATTTGGTTTAGAGTAATTAATTTTTTAATTTTCGAAATTTTTGACACTTTTTCCTTTTTTTCTATCTAAAATGAAAACGAATCACGGTATCAATATGATTTTTTAAACACTTATATTATTATTTTTTAGAAAGAGATTGGCTGTTAGTTCTTTAAAAAATTCTAATTAGTTTTGGAATTATTAAGCATCAAAGTTTTATTTTTTTCATAGTTTTAGTAGGTCTTTATCAGACGTGTTTAATGTTTTTAAATTTAATATTTGCCTGTTCACTAGATTGTCGCGAGCATGGATATTTAAACTTAAAAGTTTTGAGTGCAGATTTTGGCTCTAAGTTTGCTAGCGTTATAGTATAGACTTGGTTAATAATCTTTTAAAGATACTTCGATATTTTTTGAACCACTAGAGAAATAAATAATTTAACTTTATTGAGTGTTATTTGTGCCGATGAAAAGAAGAGGATTTTCGGGAAGTTTGTTTTACTCTGCTAAAGATCGATTGCAGATATTACAGATCCCTTAGCGATCTGTGAAGAGATGCATAGCAGTTACGGGGGTTGGTGAGCGTAAGCGAGCAGGGGGCGGTAGCCCTCTATTCATTAAATTATTGATAATTTAAAAAGAAATATTTCAGTAAGAGTTTTATTTTTATATTTTCGTGGTAATGACCCGAATTAAATTATTGAAAAGTTTGAGAGATAAAAAGTTTCGATATTAAATTATCATTAACTATACTCTGTTCATTTAGAATTAGCGCCTGAGACGTAATGTATTAGAAGCGTTATTATTCCAATTATAGTCGAAAAAATTTTCTTCTGCAATGACAAGGCAGCCTAAGCAGAAGTAGTTAAAATACTGTTAAAACAATCGGTCACAGAAGTTGTCTGATGAGCATTATTGAGCGTTTTTGATCCTGTTTCAGGCGCCTATTCTAAATGAACAGTCTATAAGCACACAAGTTCCAGGTTGTACTGGATAGTTGAGATGAAACAAGCGAGCTCTGCTCGCTAAGATCGCGAAGCGATCTTCAAAGAACTGCGAAGCAGTTCCGGGGGTTGGTGAGCGATAGCGAGCAGGGGGCAGAGCCCCCTAGTATTAAAAGAAATTCAACGTTTTATCTTTGATATTAAATGTTATCAAGACATGAATTAATTTAACCAGGACACAAATATTATCGTGTTGCTGAATTTTGGATCACACGTCTTTCCCATATGATGCACCCCAGGCTTAACACCATCGCTTTGCCTATAACTGACTCATCCAAGGGTTGCACCAGCCACCTACCCCTACAGTAGTTTTCAGGAGTAAGGCAAGCAGCGTACTAAATCTATCCTACGCAGCCAAAGAGCTCAATTCTTGGAATAAAAGTTGACTTACATAATTAACTAATAATAAATAAAATAGTGGTGACTACAAAATAAAAGATTAACACTATAATAACAATTTAGCTACCACTTTTTAATTTAATGTTATTTTTTAATCCTATAGTCAAAGTCAATCATTTCTTGCATTCAACCTGGAATTGGTAGAACAGTAGATCCATCCGCTATTGTCACCAAATATATGGGTGATATCGTTGGTTCTTACCGGTATCGGATTTAGAAACTAATTTTGAAAACTTTGAACTATTTTAAGTGGGAAAGATGAGGTTAAATAGACATAGGAACTTGAACAGGATGAGTTTGAAAAATTTAACATTAATTAATATGCTGATTTTTATTCAGGCTCAAGAAAAATCAGCATGCCAATTAACGTTAAAATTTAAAAACACAAACAGAAAAAAATATCCAACCCCTAAAATAAAACTCCAATATCCCTTTCCAATCACCCCCCCAAATTTTCGGCAGTAAAAAACGTTCTCAACTCCTCTCACCCCTAAAAAATATTCCCTCTCTCTCACTCACTCACTTTATGGTAATTATTAAAACTTTAAAAAGAATAAAATAAACTTTTTGAAAATTTATCAATGGCCACACGATGATGCATTTTTAATTGTTTCCTTAAAACCCCAATTGTTTAAAATATCAAGAAGCTTCAAATCGTCGATATGATTAAAGTTAATTAATTTTAATTCATCAAGTTTATTAATTTTGAAATTTAATGATTGACTAGTCAACATGTTTCATATTTATATTTTGGTATCTTATTCATCAAGCACATAGGTTCAGAAACTTCAATGTTTATCCTTAAAAATTAATAAACTCTGTATCCATCCTAATGAAACATAACTCGCGCGCGCGTAATTAATTATTAAAAAAATGACTGCAGAATCATTAAAATCAGTATTTGAAAATTTTTCTACTAAGCAAATTTTAAACTTTGTAATTGCTTTAATTTTTCAAGATAAGTTAGTTTTCGTAAGTGGAAATTGAAAATTATTAGAAACATCGATTAAATATTAATGCTAAAAATACCTCAAAAAATCAATCAAACTATCTGTATTTTTAAGTATTTTTATAGGAATTTTTGAGCCGCAAAAGCCTGATTTATTGTTTCATTAATTAGTTAAATTTCTAGCTCTTATTAACAAAACCACTTTGATAATTTAGCGTGATCATTTAATACCTTTATCTAAATTTTTATTCCCTTTTTCCAGAATTAAAAAAAAATTATTTTTAAATAACTCTCAATTAATTATTATTATTTGTAAACAAACGGCAATAAAAATTGTATAAATTTGTTTTAAAGGCTTTAGATTTGAAAAAAAGTATTCAACATCTATTCATCTTTGTGTTTGCCTGTATCCCTACAGGTTAACCTTGAACAATGAGACATGCGGAATTGCGGGGCAGAACCTGCAACCTAGCGATCACGAGCTTTTTACTAAGTGGGCCAAGTGGGCTACACTTTAGGGTATTCTAATTGGGAGACGAAATTGCGCCAAAATATAGATAAATAGCCAAATCTGCTTTAACTTTTGTAGGAATTGTGCCAAAACACAGATAAGTAGCCAAATCTGTTCTAACTTTACTAGAGAATTTTAAACAATTGTCGCCAATCTTTCCTCTTTGAAGTTAAATTACCAAAGTTTTCAAACCCCCTTCCTGGCTTTGTTTGACCCCCAAAAAACACGAAACTTGGTTTTTGGGGGTTTTAGAGGGTGCTCTTTCAGAATCTGGAAAAATCTTTGATGTCGCCCATAGGAAAAACGAAAGTTGGTGCTTCGTTTAATATGAAGACGACCCCCTAAGAACTTGAAAAGTTTTCTGTATATAGAATACTTCAAATCAAGAAAAATGATACCTTATTTGTCTTTATATCACAAGCCGTTCCGGAGATATAGGGTCTGAGTCGATTTTTTTTTCCAGTACTGTACATTATATTAATATTGCTGTTATGTTGAAACTAATATTGGGCTATTGGGCAGTCTCTTCCAACATTCTTTCCGTCCTTCTTTTCATTATTTCCCGAAGAGCATCACGGGTCCTTTGCTCCGAGAGAAGAGCTTTTAAGTTCTTTCCTTGGAACCCGATGCGGTGATGGTCGTCGTCCGCACATTCCCAAATGGCGTGTTCCACGGTATCCTCCACTAGACACGTTCTGCAGTGACCTTCCCTCTGGTGGAACTTATGCTGGTATGTTCCGAAGGATCCATGACCAGTAAGGACTTGGTTGAGGTGAAAATCACCGCAGACTCTGTGTAGATTGGGGACGCTTAGGATGTCGAATGTCCTCCTTCCCTTCTCGGAATGAAGCCATTTTTGCTTCCATTTATCGATGGCATCGGTCATAAGTTCCCTGCGCACTGCGCTGAGTGGAAGCGCAATTTCATGGGTCACTTGATGGAGAGCGGTGGCTTGTTTAGCAGCTCGGTCGACTGCTTCGTTACCCTCATGTCCCACATGGGCTTTTACCCACATAAGGGCAACGGTTTTCCCTCCATCTTCTAATTTTCTTATTTGATCTCTTATTTTTTGTACTTTCAAGTCTCTAATTGGTCCCGTGATGCTCTTGATTGCAGCAAGCGAGTCTGATATAATGCTGAAAGTTCTTTCAGAACGGCTCTCAATTTCCTTTAGGGCTCCCGAGATTGCCTGGAATTCCGCTTCGTATACGGTGCAGTGGTCAGACAACCTAACTTGGATCTTTTTGTCTGGTTGTTCTCTTTGCCCGACCACTATGCCGTATCCAGTTTTACCGCTCATCCGTGAGCCATCTGTGAAAATGCTTACTTCTGATCTCCCTTGACTAGGGAATGTGTTCCAGTCTAAATTCGTTTGTTTCCAGGGCGGGTAGTGGCATCTGTCTCTTTTCTCTATCTCTAAGTTTGTGAAAAGTTTTCCTTGGTAGAGGAAATCTCCACCCTTTTTTGATACCTCGTACCATGCTTTTATTCTTTGAGCTTGTAGCTCAAGGGGGAGGACTCCAGCCAACACGGTCAAAGCGTCGGTTGAAACTGTTGTGTAGGCTTTGGTTATTAGTTTCAGGGGGCCTCGCTGTATTTGGCCTAGCTTTGTATTTATATTAACTTTGTTCTCATACCATATTTCTACACCATATGTTGCCATCTTTTCGATGGCTTTTGTGTATATTAATTTTTTGACCGTGGGACTGAGTCCCCACTCAACTTTGCATTTCTGTGCCAGGGCATAGTACTGTTTGAGAACCTTTGATCGAACTTCGTTGAGGTGTTTCATCCAAGTAAGTTTGCTGTCGATGATTACACCCAAGTACTTCAAAGAATCGCTATACTTGATTCGATTGCCGTTCATATTAATAGTAGGGAGTCTCGTCACCCTTTTCTTACTTTACAGGGTATACGAGGACTTCTCGAAGTTGACTTTGAGGTCATTTTCTTTAAACCATTCTCCAATCCGCCCCAGCACGTCCCTAGCAAGGTCTGTGGTGAGATAGGCACGCTTGGACTCAAGAGATATTATTAGGTCGTCGGCAAAGGCTTGTATTTCAACATTGCTTCCGAAGTTGCGTCTTAGCAGGTCGTCGATCATTATTAGCCACAATATGGGCCCAAGGCTTGATCCCTGTGGTATACCGTTTTTGTACCGGAATTCAACCATCTTTGCCTTCACTCTTCTGTCCCTGAGGAACTCTGCCAGAATTTCCTTTAAATATGTGGGGATGGTAAGTCCATTTATTTTCGTTTGTAGAATTCCCCAGTTGACAGAGTTGAACGCGTTTTCCAGATCGATGGAGATACACGCCAGAATGTTTCCTTGTCCCGTGATGTTAATGATTCTCCCTATGAGTTGGTCAAGAGCCTCGGTTGTGCCCATGAATTTCCTAAATCCATATTGATTGTTGTTAATTTGACCGCTTGTCTCCAATATGTAGGATAATCGGTTTGTCAATACTTTATCGTAAAGTTTACCGAGAGTTGGGAGAAGGCATATAGGTCTGTAATCAGCAGCTCTCGTATGCGACCGATTTGGCTTGGGTATGAGAGCGACTTCTGCAATTTTCCATTCTCTAGGGAAGTATCTTAATCTCAAACAGCTGTTCAGTATTTTGAGGATAAACTCAGGATTTAGGGAAAATAATTTGACTACTATTTCCCCAGGAATGTGGTCCGGCCCTGGAGCTTTGCCACGTTTTATTTCCCTTACGGCAAATTCGACTTCGCCTTTGGTGAATTCCAACACAGCCTCGCTTCCTGGCCGTGCTCGTGGATCCGTTCCTGTCATTCTCTTGAAGTGATGCTCAAGGACCGCTCGCAAGCTGTCAGCCTCACACTCTGTTACATCACCGTTTGGTAAGGTGATTTGTCTAATGTCTCGGGTTCTCTTGTTTCTGAGGAGTATTATGTCGAATTTGTTAAAAACGTTTTGAGTGTTCGTATTTGAAATGAAGTCTCGGAAGCTCTTACGTTTTGCATTTATGACCATCTTTTTGTAGCGAGCTGCTTGCTCGCGGTATTTCATTTTCCACGCTTCGCGGGTGGGACCGCTCAAGCGTTTGTACTTTCTTCGCATTGCTCTGGCTTTCGAGCGTTGCTCCTGTAGTTGGCTATTCCACCAACAGGTGGAAGTCCTCTTTTTCCGTTCTCGCATGTTTTTAAGAGCTATCTTGAGTAATTGAGTGTTTATAGTATTTACAAGTTCATCTATATTCGTGCATGAATTTAATTCCTGTCCTTCACAGGAGTCCAACAGTTCCTGGGCCTCGATCTCGAATTGGTTCCAGTTAAGCCTCCCAATGTCGGTCTTCTTGGTCGACCGTTGTTTTCCTCGTTCACCCAGTGTGACCGTCAGAAGATTATGGTCACTAAGTGTGATGTTGTCACACACAGTGCAGTTTTGCACTTCAACTTTTCTACCTAGAGCAAGGTCAATCCAGCTTTCTCCTCGCGTGGTAGAAAAGGTTGGGTCGCTTGTAGGGCTGTTCAATATGGTTAGGTTATTCTCTATGCAGAACACTAAAGTCTGTTCACCTCTGAAGTCGTTTATGTTCCCTCCCCATAGTTCACACTTCGCATTAAAGTCCCCCATTACCAGCCATTTACTGTCAGGATTTGTTGTCTCTAAGTGGGTTTGCAAGATACCAATGGTATCGAGTAAAACCTCGCTGGGTGAGGCGTACAGGGATGCGACGAAGAGAGTTTCGTTTGACTCCAATTTGAGAGATATTATACACACATCCCTGTGTTGAAGTATCGTCTTCAATGTGAGATTTTGCCGGGCTAGGAGAGCGGCTCGTGGGTTTTCACCTTGAATGATGTTATAGTCCCTGCACCACAAGTGGATTTTACCCTCTTTGCAGTAGGGTTCATTCAGTGAGACGATGGAAGGGCTTTTTGAAACCAATTCATTTTCTAGTTGGGCGTTTGCAGCCCTACAGTTCGCTAAATTTATGTGGTATAGTTCGAGTTTATCCATAGTTGATTTTGCCTTTCATTCGTTTTGCTTCTATTTCATATACTTTACATTTTTTTGAGTCCATACATGAGTGTCCTGTTTCAAGTTTTGTGGCGTATTTGTAGTTGTGGTAACGGCAATTTCCACATCTTGGGTGCCATTCGCAGGTCTTCCATTGGTGGCCTTCCTTCTCTGCCACACTGGGTGCATATCTCTTTGTTTTTGCAGAATTTTCCGATGTGTCCGAAGCGACCACATCGATAACACTGGGTCGGTTTGAGGCATTCCTTGATGGGGATTTGTTCCCATCCTATGCGTATTTTCCCTGCTTGTATCACGTCACGAAAAGTCATAGGGTCTAATTCCACTATAAATGAAGAGTAAAAATGTCTCTTGATTTGTTTTCGGATTTGTACAGTGGGGTTTTCATTAGCAGTCTCGCTACATATGTGTGCGATTACTTCATCTTCAGTGATGTCACGCGATATCTCGTCGAGCTGTATCATAGGGTTTCTTTTTTTAGGTGGATAAGCTTCAATGTTCTTTCCCTGTTCGGTTTCACCAATCTCTTTGAAGATTTTCTCAATATCTTCTTCATCCTTAGTGTGGATGATGAGTCCTCCGTTTCGGAGTATTTTAGACTTCTTTATATTTATACCCTTTTCCTTAGGGTCTATGTTTTTTAAAGCAGCTTCAAAATCTTCTTGTGAGGTATCTTTTGCAGGGCGAACAAGATGTTCGGTTTTAGGGACCGACCTTTTCCCTTTAACTATATTTGCGTAGCTTGTGTTCTGGGACTGTTCCCCTTTCAATCTGGCAAGCTCTATTGCTGATTGCGTGGCGATTTTTATCAACGTCGTCAACCTTTGTTTGTAAATTTAAAGTGTGATTTTCAATGCGTGAAATACGCTCTTAAAGGCGTTAAAATTATCTCTGGTTGTAACAAATGATTTGAATCGCAATACAAATGTATTAAAGCAAGATTATTCAAACCAAATTCCAAATCTTGACCTCTTTTCCTTAAAAATATTTCCATTTCGAATTTCAGCATGATAAATAATTATATTTAATAGTTTGTCTTTTGTGCTGACTGTTACGCTGAGGAAGTCGCTGTAGAATTTGAATATCAGCAAGTCAGAAAATAATTTATGCTGTATATCCAAAGCAGCACAGACGTTCAAAATTGGTCTAATTTCAAATTTCGTTTACTTCTAGTTGCAGCTACGTAAACTTGACATATTTAGTGTGAGCTGTGCTACTAGGGATAGAATGCTTTATCCAAAAATAAGGACACAAGTGAAGTTATATTACCTTCCAACTCCGATCCTGTCTTTTTAGTAAATTTGAGTAATATGGAAACTGACCAAAAAGTGGAATTAGATTATAAAATTTGTATTATAGTCCAGGATCCACGGTAGACTTTTTGCACTTGATTACTATCAAGCTAATTTTCCGTGAGTAGCTTCATTTTGATGAGACGCCCAACAACTTCCATTACGAAACTCTGGATTGTGGTAGGTAACAGAGGTAGCAAGGATACAATATGTCGATTTGATGATTCTCAAATATTTATTACTAACTGGATTCTTTTTTATTAAATCTCAAGATAATTATCTAAATTATTAGAAAATATATTTGTCCTACAAAATATAGGGTTTAATCAAAGAGTCCCCTCCTTTCAACATGTATCGATAACAAGGACAACATAAATTATTACTAACCAGCTGATTTTTTTTGTTTTACTTGGGTAAAATTTATATAATTTAACAGTTATATTGTCCTACAAATTGCGTGGTACGTTATCCCGGTCCTACGCTCAGAAACTGTTAATACTACAAGACCATTTTTCTCATTACTAACTGTAGGACAAAAATATTATATAATAGGTTAGTGTGTTCTCTGCCCAAATGAAACAATGTCCTACAAGAAAACAGGTATTTTATCACTAGTCCGACAAGAATTGTCATTTTTTTTTGTTTTCCTATTTGCAACATAAGATGCAGTTAAATTATTACGGAATTTTATTAGTGAACTTTTAAGGAGGTTAACGGGCTATATAATTCACCTTTTGTTCTTCGATTTAGGGTTGTGGATCATTCTTTAAAGTGCCCTGTTTCTTATTTCCTCATTTAATCAAAATTATGGGGTAATAAGGAACACTAGCATTTTATGCATGAAAATTAATTTATCAAAATCTTCTCTTTATTATATTAATATTTTATTGTTCTTATTTCATTTATAAAGTTAAAAGTTTAAATTCAATTAATTTTATTTCTACTTAAATTTCCTGAAATAGGTGGGTTGAAAGAAAACTTTTACTCACCACTTTAAAGTTGGTTAAAAAAATCTTTAAGTAATTTGATCGATAGTGTATATAAATTTTACGATTTAATTTAAGTTATGGTGAGTATATTAAATTATTAAGTTGGGGTTTTTTATATTTAGTTTTCCGTGATATTAATTAAAAACAATATTTAAACGCAGGGGGAATAGGTTTAAGGGTCTTCGTAAACTTCCTGAACCATTCAAACTTGAAGAAATGGGGTAGCGCTAAGCTTATACAGAGGAAGTGGAACCAACCTTAAAAAAACTGAGCTTGCAAAAAATTGAGTTGATTTTGGGGGATGATAACCAATCAGTATCACAAAATGAATGAAAAAAGAGAAACACCATTTGATTAATTTTGTCATGATTTTCAAATATTTTGTATAAAAATTAGCGTTGCTTTTAGCTTTCAACTTGTATTGTACTTTACTTAAGACTAATTTTTTACTAGGCATATATCGAAAGGTTTTAATGAAAATTTTTGGAGTTATAAAATACTCTTTATAGATTATATTAATACCTTCACTTGATTTTTAATTGTTTTATTTAGCAAATAACTGGCTTGTTTCCTATTACCCCAAACGGGGTAAAAAGATACAGTCGCTTGGGGTAATAAGAAACAAGTAAAAACTCCCTTTACCTTTTTAGTTAAGAGGTTCATTATTTTTTCAAAGAAAGCTACAAATGGTGCAACAAATTCTGTAAAAAAATTAGCTTCATAAACTTAAAGGATAAACTTGTGGAATTTTTAATGTTTCTGATTACCCCATTTGAATCTTATAACCCCACCCCCTCCCCTAACGAAGTAAAAAAATCAGCTGGTTAGTAATCATTTTTAATGACTTCATTATCGATACATATTGGAAGGAGGGGGACTCTTTGATCAAACCATACATTTTGTAGGACAAATATTTTTTCGAATTGTTTAGATATTTATCTTGAGATCCAACAAAAAAAATCCAGTTATAGTAATAAATATTTGAGAATCATCAAATCGACATATTGTATCCTTGCTACCTCTGTTAGCTACAATAATCGAGAATTTCGTAAAGGAAATTGTTGGACGTCTCATCAAAATGAAGCTCTTCACGAAGATTCAGCTTGATAGTAATTACTTTTACATCAAGGATATGTACTACTACTTTTGAGCGTAGGACCGGGATAACGTACCACGCAATTTGTAGGACAATATGACTGTTAAATTATATAAATTTTACCTAAGTAAACCAAAAAAATCAGCTGGTTAGTAATAACTTATGATGTCCTTGTTATTGATACATGTTGAAAGGAGGGGACTCTTTGATCAAACCATACATTTTGTAGGACAAATATATTTTCGAATAATTTAGATAATTATCTTGAGATATAATAAAAAAGAATCCAGTTAGTAATAAATATTTGAGAATCATCAAATCGACATATTGTATCCTTGCTACCTCTGTTAGCTACCAAAATCGAGAATTTCGTAAAGGAAATTGTTGGGCGTCTCATCAAAATGAAGCTCTTCACGAAGATTCAGCTTGATAGTAATTACTTTTGCATCAAGGATATGTACTACTTCTTTCGAGCGTAGGACCGGGATAACGTACCACGCAATTTGTAGGACAATATGACTGTTAAATTATATAAATTTTACCTAAGTAAAACAAAAAAAATCAGCTGGTTAGTAATAATTTATGATGTCCTTGTTATTGATACATGTTGAAAGGAGGGGACTCTTTGATCAAACCCTATATTTTGTAAGACAAATATATTTTCGAATAATTTAGATAATTATCTTGAGATATAATAAAAAAGAATCCAGTTAGTAATAAATATTTGAGAATCATCAAATCGACATATTGTATCCTTGCTACCTCTGTTAGCTACCAAAATCCAGATTTTCGTAATGGAAGTTGTTGGGCGTCTCATCAAAATGAAGCCACTCACGGAAAATTAGCTTGATAGTAATCAAGTGCAAAAAGTGTACCGTGGATCCTGGACTATTACAGTTTATATGGACACCTGCTCTCTAGTATGCAGCTAAATAACCACCGATTCCACCAGATCAGCATATATAACTAGAATATAATTCCTTGAACATGAAACACTTTGGGGCAGAGTGAAAATTGGATCCTGGTTATTAAATCACGTAAAGAAACTGGTATGTTGAAACTGATGCTTTTGTATTTTTGGCAGTTTGAATGAAACCTAACTTTGTTCTAATATTAGGTAGAATATATTATAAATTAATATATTCTACTTAATATATTCTACTTGGGGGGTCTGGGGGTCCTCCCCCAGAAATTTTTTGCAAATTTGACCCTAAGAACAGGGTTTCAAACTGCATTTTGCTACACGTAAACCCAAATTTAAGCATACATTTTTAAGTAGAAGTTTGATTATATGAAGTTTGATTATTTGAAGTTTGATTATATTGATTATATGATTTTTTATAATGAACTCATTATAAAAAAAGTGAATTATAAATAAGGTTGAATACTATTTTGGATTTTGAAATTTAAATTTAAATATTTTGAAAATTTGAAACTAAAATACTTGTGTTTTTACTTAACTAAAAGTAAATTACTCGAGACTTAGGGGGGGGGGAAGCTGCCCCTCCCTGCCCCATGGCTAAGCCCATGCCTTCAACATTTAAAATATACTTGGTGACTGGCGACCCCCCCTTCCTATTTGAAATAGGAAGAGGGGGTTTGTCTAGGTCCCCTCTATCACCCCTCAAAGTTAGTCCACGGTGTTTCCGAACACCCTGTATAATTAAATGCCAATTTAAGTGGTTTTTAAGATATTTCTCCTGATGAAATTTCATAAAGTTGAAAAAAGGAATAAGTCAATCAACTTTTTTCAACTGTAAAATATTTCTGAATGCATACTTAAATTTTTTTTGATGACTGCTCTGTTTTAGAAATAGGTTCTTGAATTTTCAGTAAAAATTTGGTGGTTATGCAACGAAAATTCCTTTACTAATACAGTTTTTTTTTCGATTTTCCCAAAACTTGGATTTTGGACCTATTCCCTTTTTCACTGACAATTCAATAATTTTTTATTTGAATGGACACTCACATACGAGGGATGTTTTAATATTTTCGATAATCCTGATTTTTAAAATTCCTTTTTTAATTTGATACTTTTATTTCCCCCCAATTAAATGAAGCATTTACTTTAAACACTTAAAACAGCATATAAATGTTATCATAAGTCTCGATTACTGTTATTTCTTGTAGGCGTTTTTTTTAAAATAACAAAAATTAAATTTTGGCTGCCCTATTTTGTCTGATTTTTAATATAGTATTATTGAGGTCATTTCTATAAGCTATTTTATCTCCGTCAAAAGAGCCTTCTTTTTCTATTTGTTGCACATGTTTTGATGCTTTTCATTAGACCAGTAGGTATCGGTCAATACAGATGAAAAGGAATAACTCCGTCCATACAGGAATATAATTTCATCTTGAAAATGGCTGAGGAGGAAGAAAAAGAGGAGTTGTCCGTGCTTGAATTGGAATCAAATGAAGTCTCTCATAAAAATAACAAAGTAGGTATAAACATTAAATGTACTATGTAGTAGGGGAGAGTGGGGAACCTTCGGACACTTTTTATTAAATTTTTTTCTAATTTTCTTAATACAATGGTATTTATTTAAGCACAGGTAATATATTAAATATGGTCCTTTACGAACCTAATAAAAAATCTCCACTCAAATATCTCTTTTTAAGAGAATTCATAACAACAAATTTAAAAAACATCTTTTCATGCCCAAAGGTGCCCCACTGGTGGCCCACGTTGAGATAATTTCAATAATAGTACAAAAATTAAAATTCTTATTTTGAAAATACAAAAATAACACAAATAATGAAAAAGCTATGTTTAATAATTATAAATTAGACATCCAACATATTTTTAAATCGAAAGTTTTCACCGATTTCTTCATTTTTGTTATGGCATAAATCACTGACTTTTTGGTTCACTTCTAGAAAAATGTTTGCATCAAATTTTAAGTTACAATCTTCTTATTTCTTAAATTATTTCTTTTAATAAAAACTTATTTTGCTATTCATGAAAGGTTTCAGGTATCTTTTAACATGTCCCAAGGTACCCCACACCTGAGTATTCCAAGGTGCCCCACCTTGAGGCTTTGGATTGATTAAACTTAATTACACTTTTAAGTTTAACAATAAATGAGGAGCTGAGAGCCAGAGTGGACCAACCTCAGCAGCTGTTATTTCGAAAAAACGCTTTACAAAATTGTAGTAATATTTAAACTTTTTGTTTAGAGGTTAGTATTTAATATTTAGTTTTGATCTTCTCGTGATCAATAATTAGAGGATCCTGTTGAAAGTCAGAATCAGAATTGACCAAGTGGCTTGATCCATTCTGGCATTAAACTTTTGTGCGATTTTAATCTCTAGACTAGATCAAACGAAAAAGTGATGCCATCTTGTGGGAACTAAAAAAATGCATTGTTTTCTAACTTAAACCAATAGATGTCTCTACATTCTACTGAAAAATAAAAAACACGCTTTTTCATTTTTTGTGGGTTGGTCCACTCTGGCTCTCAGCTCCTCAAATTTTCTCTTCTTTTCTAAAATACTTACAGATGCACGTATTTTCTCTGAATATGATTATAATGACAAAAATATATTTATTTTATTTCAAAAGTTCTTTTGAAACTACAAGTGGATTGTAACTTTTCACCACGAAAAACGCAAAAAGGGAAATAAAGAACTTTCTAGACGCACCAAATATTCCAAAACACGTTGAGGAGTAGATTTTAATCTAATTTATCAGCACCTACAAGCACGAGCTCATAACTATAAAATTACGTCTGAAAAATCGAGTGTCCCAAGGTGAGCCCTGTCCCAAGGTGCCCCACTCTCCCCTAAAATAATACCTATACTAGACTGCGACGTTACTTGACACTGGCTGAGAGCAAACCAAGAAAGTAATTCCCAGCTGCGTGTCTTAATTTTGAGTGAAATTAAGAGCTTCAATTTAGAAATGCGATTAGTATGTTCGACTCATGTGTGTATATTATAGTGACTTTTTATCATGATTTGCGTACCGAAACTCCTCCTAGTTACCCGACAGCCTCAGTTTTCCCTTCTGCGTAGTAACGTCATAGGGTCAGGGAACATTACTGTCTAGTATATAATTAAGCTTGTTTATAATTTTTTTCTTCATCAGTTTTTAAATGCATCTATGCATTATAATAATCTTATGTAGTAATAAATACTAAGGAGTGGGAGAAAAATATTTAAAAGGGAGAGAATTTATAAGGGAGCTTTTAATTAATTAAATGGAAATGCAAAATTCGGAAAGTTCTACTATACTTTTATAGGTTAAAATAGCTGTTTGATTGTATCAAGACATTCATTGTACTAAAATTATTTCGTCTTTCAGGAAAAATTTGTAACCTTTCATTTTACTAAAAGGTTTAAAATGCGTGTTCATAAACCTTTGTTATCAATAAAGGTTGGATATTTTCTCTGGATGACAGGTAAATTTAAAATTTTTATGAGTTTAACTTTTTGTATGGTTACTTTTTTTTGGTCATTCACATGTAGCAATCATAGCTATTATTAAATGTTAGTATCTTATTGAAAGTTAAGTTATATACCTGATCTTGAAATCAATCACTTTTTTTATGATACAAGCATAGTTGTGAGGGTACTATATCTATGCATTACACACTTTGTAAATACTAGTCACTTTTTTAAAAGACTAGTTTTTGAAGAAAGTATGTAGGTTTCATAAATTAAATAATAAACGAATTAAATTTACAATGAGGTCAATTCATCACCAGAGGGTGTTAGTATTGATTATCTCATGATAGCCACAGAGTATAGAGCTTAACAGAGTGTTCATCTCCATAGACGCTAATGTAAACTTTTTTAACAGGGCTTTTCCCATCGAAAAACGTTAGGCCAAACGGACCCGCCTCTTTTATTACCACGTCATTCCTGCTAATTCTGTCATTCGCCCACTGAAGCTGTCACTCAAATCCAAATCGCCTATAATCAGAGTAAAAATGAAATCAAATACATTTCGCGTTCTCTGATTGGCTGCTAGAGAACTGAATTAATACTGCGAGCTGAATTAAATTAATTACCTAAAGAGGAAAACGGCCGTTTGGCAGCTCTGTTAAGCTCTATGCTCTGTGATGATAGCTACACAAAACAATGCAACTGATACTATGCTGCTAGTAATGCATACCAGTAAACAAAGCTAGGAATGTAGCTATCATGTGATCGCTGACGTCACGTGAATTGAGTCCATAGCAATCTCAGGCGAATTGGTCTGAAAAGGTAATATTTTTGTAAAGTAGATTAAATTATAATTGAATACTAATTCACTGTAAGGTAATCGATTGTTTGAATCAATAAAGAAAATGCAAATATGCAGTTTTTTTTAAACAACACAGCGGGTTTGGTCCAAGGTACCCGCAGTGAAAAGCCAAGTAAATACTACTACATCTGGCATTATATGGATGGATATACACCAATTGTTACTATAACATGCAGTTTTAAGATAAGATCCTATAGTCCAAGAGTTGGCTGCATGAAAATTCAATCGGTAAGACAGAAAGAAAGAAAATTCAAGAATTTTGAAGGTAAATATCTTAAAAACTAATTGAGCAACACAAAAGCACAGAAAACAACCAAGTGAGCTCTATTATACCGGAGTAAAGAAGAAGTACTAACAAGACTAAAGAAATAGGAAAAGAAGACGAAGCGACTTATATTAATAGTCAGCAAATGTCTCCATCCAATCAACAAGAACAAGAACAAGCAACACAAATAAACTTTGGCTTAAAATGTAGGCACTTTATCAGTGACAAAATATGTTACTAAAAATTTACTCGAAAATCTCCCCGTTTGGTTGCTATTTCATAATTTATGAAAAATGGCTGAAAACTCGAGTTTTAATAAGCTGCCATTCTATAACGCAACCGCTTTGCACTGGCTGACCAACATAATTTTACTGCCCTAGAAGGGTACTTCGAAATATATGATTTTCAGAACTACGTCTTTCCGGCTGAACTTTCATGTAGCCAGCTCTTGGACTACTAGTTTCCATCGTAAAACAGAAACCATTGATAAAAATTTTCTTCTTCTTGGTTAATTTAAATGCTTATAAAGCTTAAGAATATATAAAATATTTTTATCAATAAAAATTGATATTTTGGCCAATTTTTTTAGATTGAATGCAAGGTTTAATTAAAGTCGCAGATAATAGTAAAATTGACCCTTTACAACGGGAATAACTTGGTTGTGTCCTGATTATGATAATTAATCTTTTTACACGTCTGTGACGTTTTTCTTTTTTATTTACAGCTTCATTATCTGTGCTGCTTTACTTCTACGTATACCTAAAACTACAAGGGCTGACTATAACCAACCTATTTTGGATAAACACAATAACCTCCATAACAACGGTCTCCGAAATTCCTCTTTTTGCAGTTATAGTCGATAAATTAGGATTGTCCTCTAAATCAGCTTTGGTTTCAAACATTTTGCTTTCGTGCGTGATTTTGTTTTCAATATCCCAAATACCCCCGCTGCCTTTCTGCGAAGCGAGAAGCCTTTACAATTGCCTCAACGATTCTATCACTTTCACTAAAACCGAAGCGACATGTGATGCAGAAACTGAACTCAGGACCAGTCTGTGTGAAGTTCAGTGCCTGAGGATGAGCTTAGACGATGACATGTGTAAGGATGAAACTCACTGCGAAACCATTCACGATTTTTTCAAGAACTCATCACACACGAATGTATACTGCTACAATTTCGAAACTGTTCAATCTTTTGCAAATCTTTCCAAATCACTATGTGGTGGAATGCAAAACGATTCTTGCTCAGTGTCTTGCCCGATGGTGGATTCGGCTGGTTGCGAACATCGAAAAATCCTGCTGCTCGCCACGTACTCAGTCTTAACCTGCTTTTACATGGTGAGTTACGCCAACGTGTTTCGCTTCTTGGACGTCACCGCAGTCGCCCTACTGAAAGAGCACAGCTTCGACTACGGTGTCCTGAGATTCTGGGGGACGTTCGGAGCTCTGTTAGGTCCTGCTTTGACGGGGTTCGTCGTGCAATCAACCACCCCTGACGGCGAACCAGCGAACTACAAATCCAGTTTCTACCTACAGATTGTCCTCATATTGCTTACTGCCGCCGTCTCTTACCAAATCGACGTACGGCCTTTAGATCCCGGTGACGCCCTTCGCAAGAAAATCGCCACCCTCATCCGAATACCCGACGTTCTGATATTCATGTTCATCCTTCTTACCCTCGGGACAACCTGGGCTTTCAACACACTGTTCAAGTCCTGGTACTTGAACGATATCGGAGCCAGTGCTCAAGCCTTGAGCGCAGTCAACACGCTGATGGCTCTGTATGGTTTGCCGTTCCTGTACAACTCGGATTGGATCTTGAAGAAGTTGGGTAACACGAGGACGATCGTGTTGGCCCTTGTGGGACATGCTGTGCACTCATTTGGTTATTCTGTAATCGAGAATGCGTGGTACGGAGTTATCCTCGAAGTCACCCCCATTGTCACTTATCATTTGTTGTGGATTTCAGCCACGCATGTCACTCGAAAAATAACTCCTGAAGGTCTTTTGGCTACCGTCAACTCCTCTGCCGGAAATCTTCATTTTAACTTTGGTAAGTTAAAAGCTCGTTTACACAGAAGTGAAAGAGTAATAAGTGAATCACCAATTCCCACTTTTCACTTTGGATGATTCCTCCTCATGAAGCAAAAATGAGAAATTTTCATTTTAATGACCTAAGAATACTTTAAGTCATTTACCAAAGTCATTAAAATGAAAATTTCTCAGTTTTGTCTCGAAAGGAGCGTTTTAAGGCGTCATAACTAAGAAAATTCCACCTTTTTGAGCGTGGGTTTAAGGGGTTTTATCCAAGATATCTTTCTGCTTAGGGTGTCTTTTCCTGCTAAATCGATGCTGCTCTGCAACTTAGTGACTGACTAATTCAGCAAATCTCTAATAGTTTTTAAAATAAAATTTATAACTCTTAAAATTTCCGCTAGAGGGCGTTGAAAGTTGTTGCATCGGATAGGGCATTGCCACTTCCCTATTCCTAGACCCCCCTTTCATGACTATATCTGTAGGGGTTCCAAAGTTAAAGGGTGTGGCCAGTTACCTTGGGACAACCTGTATAAAGGAGCATTTACACTGTTTCCCTTTCAATGTTCATTCTAAGAGATTCCTTCCTATGAATCACATATTTGCATTGGGAATAGGATGAGTAAAGAGTTATACAAGTAAGATTGAAAATGAAAAGTCTAATTGAGCTTTAAGGATCATATAGTATTTTCTATAGGATATACAGGACTATGTTTATTATACTAGTTATAAGAATCATAAATTTTCTGACGTGTCTTAATTTGATACTTTTCTTAGGAAGAATTACAGGATCATTTTTCGGAGGATTCCTCATGAAAACTTATGGTGGACGATTTACTTACAAGATAATGGGTATAATCAACACTGTAATATCACTGTTATACGTAACATATCTATACAGGGTGTCCCATAAATAATGGGTCACACTTCTAGGGGGGATAGTAGACACCTAGACGAATCAGAATCACATAGGATTTGGGGGTCCCAGACCAAATCCCAGGGAGTTAAAAATGGAACGACACCCCAAAAAAATTATTGAAAAATTCAATTTGTAGAAGAACTACTATTGGTAAAAATTTACTTATGGTCTCAAAAATTGTGGTTTAATATGATCTTTAAAATTATCTCAAAAGTCTTCACTTTAAAATTTGTTTTCTTATAAAACAATTAAAAAACCACAAAACAATGTGAAAATTCTGCCAAAACCTCATTTTGTATTTCGAAATCCTTTCTTTTGATTTACTAATCTGAAACATCATAGTTGAAAACCCTTAAGTCCAAAGTTTCACGTAAAAACCATCAATATTAAATGCTTGAGAGCCTGTTAAAGCATGGTTTAAGTCCGTTTTTTGCGTCCGCTAACTGCCGTTTTGGAAACGGCTATAGGAAACCAGAGTGCGCACGCAAAAAGCGAACTTTAACAGGATCTCAAGCGTTTAATATTGATGGTTTTTACGTGAAACTTTGGACTTAAGGGTTTAAAACTATGATCTTTTAGATTATTAAATCAAAAGAAAGGATTTCGAAATACAAAATGAGGTTTTGGCAGAATTTTTACATTTTTTTGTGTTTTTTTAATTTTTTTTCATAAGAAAACAAATTTTAAAGTGAAGACTTTTGAGATAATTTTAAAGATCATATTAAACCACAATTTTTGAGACCATAAGTAAATTTTTACCAATAGTAGTTCTACAAATTGAATTTTTCAATAATTTTTTTGGGGTGTCGCTCCATTTTTAACTCCCTGGGATTTGGTCTGGGACCCCCAAATCCTATGTGATTCTGACTCGTCTAGGTGTCTACTATCCCCCCTAGAAGTGTGACCCAACATTTATGGGACACCCTGTATATATACGCAGGAAAGGAACCCCTTCAACATGATTCAAGTAAGTAGTTGTATTAACAGAAATTTAAAACATCAAAACCACTCAATAACTAAAATAACTTCAAAATTTTTTTTGTGCCACTGAGTATAAAATGGAAAAAAAATACATAAACTTTTTAAAGATATGTTTGAGAAATACACAATTTTAAGATAAATTGTTTTCATTTTTGTTTGTATAGCTGTACTTACAACATTTTTGAAATAATAATGTGAATAGGTATACCTTGCAAGTGAAATTGACTTTCTCTACGAATGATGCAGTGAGGAAAAGAGAGGTTTGGCTGAGATCTGCCTTTACAACTGATGGATGATCTGATGGAATTTTTGGGTCGATGTCGATGATCTTCTGTTGGACAGTTGGACTTGGAAATAATGGATGTAATTAATAAATAAATAAATGAACAGATCGATTTGTCTTCCTTCTTTGTATTAAAATTACACACTTTATTGTTTCTAAGCGCTGATAAACAAAGGGACTGATAAAACCCTATGGTTATAAATTTACAAGACAGTCCAAAATGATTTCTTGAAATTTATTCATATAAACAACACAGAAAACGAAAATGGAATATTATAATACAACTCAAATATAAAAAAACAAATAAGGAGCCGTTTAAATATTACGCAAGCATCTAAAGGGGAGATGCTTCTTTTTCCTGACAAGGGGAAGGGGGTAAGAGTAATGCTTACTTAGGATGTTACAAACGTTACAAACACTCCATTTTCAAAAATTTTTTAATAATTTCTGAATTCAACCAAAAATAAATTTTTCAAAAAGATTGAAGTTAAAAAAAGCTTTAAGCATTTTGAATTTGTCGGGGGGGGGCGGAAGAGGAGGGTCGGGAAGTTAATCCGGTTAAGTAAGAAATCTTTATAGAAAACGAGGCATGGCTATTTGGATATGTTTGTAGACCTAAAATCTTAAAAATATGCTCTACGTATATCGAGGCAGACTAATGAAACAATAAAGATACGATTTAAGAATAATAAAAATTTTTAATAAATATTTTAATAAAGATTTTTAGATATGATGTAAAATTTTTATAACACGAGTCTAACTATGATGAAATTTTTTTATATACTCTATGCAACGAATATAGCATAGTTAAAATGTACTTACCCATTTGGAGTTCCGTTCAGAATCCCGACAGATCAGGTTCCGGACGCCGAAATCCCGACTGGGTGATTTCCCGACAGATCAAAATCCCGACTGGGTCAGAATCCCGACACGTCAAAATCCCGACAAGTCACAATTCCGACATCTCATCAATCTATAGGATTTTTATATACAATTATTATTATTAATTATTAATAATTATTATTAATTATTTTTCTATACAATTTTATAGGATTATTTAATTTAAGAAAAACTTTACCTTTTTATCTACTAAGAACTTAACATCAGATTTAAGGAACATTTTTTAACGTTTTTTTTTACTAAATTAGAGCATTAACCTGTGTCAGGATTCTGACCCTGTCGTGATTTTGACCTGTCGTGATTGTGATCCTGTCGGGACTCTGAACTGTCGGGAACCTGATCCGTCGGGATTTTGACCCACATCTGTTCATTTGTCCCGTATGAGTGACTGCCATTGACTGGTGTGTGGTAACTGATAACCTTTTTTATGAAAATGCAATGACTATCAAGAATTGGAAACGTGTTGTAATTAACTTAATGAAAAAAGTCAATAATAAAACGCTTAAGCATTTGTAATCAGAGGAATGACAAAACACAAAGGTGAATTTTGCATTACTACTGTTATTGCATGTGTACTAGGGGAGAGTGGGGTAATGAGATGCAAATGGGGTAATAAGAAACATGCACAATTCCACAGGATTTTCCTTTAAGTTTATGATGATGATTTTTTTACAGAATTTTTATATCATTATCCAGCTTTCTTTGAAAAAATAATACATTTTCTAAGTAAGAGGTAAAGGGGATTTTTTACTTGTTTCTATTATAATATGTAAAGGTTTCATTAACAACAGGAAACAACTATCATAAGTCGCTGGTTTTAAAACAAATGCAAACAGTTTTAAAATAATTCATGGTTCCGCGGAACCCTGCTTGATAAAAAAATTAATTAAATTATTGTTATTAATTAATACCTTGACATATTATATCAGTGAGAAAATTCTTTTTACTTAAAGTTTTTTGGTAAATTTTTACATGAATTTTTTTTTAATTTGATGAAAATCCAATTTTTGGCTATTTAATCTTACACAACTCTAGTTCTATTTGGTCCAGAAAAATGTATCAACCATCGTTTTAAAGATAACTTTTGTAGGCTTGATTAAATATAAAGTTTGACTACATCTACTACATCTAGAGTATGTTCTGTTTTGAGCTGGCGGTAGCGTCTGCGACAAGAGAATATGTTGTAATAATTTATGTAAATTTAACTTAAAAATAACTAAATATTATAATACCTTTATGATGGAGCTGCTTTCTTACTGAGAAGAGGATAACGATCCGATAAACTGCCGCATCAACAGGAGGTGTTGTTTGGAAGCATAGTTGCAGCTTTACCGACAAGGAGTGATATCTACGAATCTACGATGACCAACGTGTCATACTGAGCCACGAGCATTATTGGGGTATGTTTTATTGATTAAATGATGGATCAAGCAATTAGAAATAATTGGAAGTGTAAGTAAATATGATAATGTTAGAAAGAGCAATTAGTAAGATATTGAATTTGTGTTGTTCTGATATATTCACTTTAATTATGAAATAATTATTGATAGATTTTAGTATAATTATTTTCTCGTCAACTAATTTGTAATAAATAATTATTTTGTTATTGGTTATGTTTTTTTAAAGTGTCGTTGAGTAAAATTACAGATCTTGAACATTACATATCACCTACATTTTCCCCAATCAAATTTTTGATTAAGCATAGAAAACTAACACTTCATCTATACAATGTCAAAGTTACCAAAGGAAAAGATAAACTCAAAGAGAATTAAAGACTGGATATTTTGGACAAATATACAGGGTGTTTCAAAAGTCCGTTTCGCGGCTTTTATTTGGAACCAACGTGTCCTAGGGTCCCGGAAGTAAGGTATACCCCTAGGTAAGTGACCCTGGAGAATCCATTGAGATGACTTACAGCGCCCCTAGCGGCGAAATAAAAAAGATAAAAAAATTAAATTAAAAACTATTGGAGATAGAGCGAAAACCTCAGTGAGAGTATTGTTGCCAACGATGCGAAGAACTCACAGAAAAAGTTTCATGGGTATAACTTGAATATTCGCGGAGATATTAGCATGCGAAAATAGCACTTTTTCAGACCTCAAAAAAGAAAAAGTTCCCAAATTTGCAAGATTTTTTCAATTTTTTGACAAAGCCGTGTCACTGGTGTATTATTACATTGTAAAAACACTGCTTATCAAATTTAAGCTTCACGAATTCTTGAAACATTTCTGAACAAACTAAAAACTTATAAGGTAAATGTGGACACTGTTTCAATAGTGATCACCTAGCTTATTAAGTTTAAATAAAACGAGTTGGAGGGATCAAATAGCATCAAAATTCATAAGAATAATAAGAAGATTTGGCTATCAGGTAAGCTGGTTAAATAGTCACCGATACCACAGACCAGCCTGGGAAGAGTATTTAATTCTTTAAAAATTACACCATTGGCCGAGTGACTGAAATTTGATTTTGCTTATTGAATCGCGTAAGGAAACGGGTAAGTCTGAACTGATTTTTTTATATTTATTGCCTTTTAAAATTCATTTTAAGACAAAGTAGAGGGTATGCAATGTTACTGAATAAAATTATTTAAAAATTTTGACTTTTCAAGGATTTAAGGAGGTTACCTACAGAGAATCTTAGATTTTCCCATAGTGGTCACTGCAAAAGGATTCTAATCAAAAGATAAAAAATTTATAATTTGAATCTGATTATGCTTTAAAATGGGTGTGGTATGAATTTGGTTACATTCTGGCTTCTGGAACCATCGAAACATTGAATTACATGCTGAATTCCTCTCAAATCAACTACAGCGTAGGCTTTAGACCGGAAACTATATGATTTACCATTTACTTCCTAGAATGTTTTTTCATTACTTGTTGACCTTGTTAATTAACGATTTTTTAAAATAGGCAACGGTTTTATTTTTTCACGTAAAATCTATATATATAAAAATGAATGTCTATCTATGTATGTATGTCCTTTATAGCTTTAAACTTTTCGAACCTACATTAACTATTAAACTTATTAGCTATTAAACCACGTTGCTCTACTCACTCCCGGGAAGGTTTCTGAATAAAAATAATTTAAAATCGAAGCATTCTAACAACTTTTTTGGTCCATTTTATGCTTGAAAACCCATATTTCATGCCTAAAATTACATTGTTGTAAGTATAACAAGAGAAGATGTAACATTAATTGTTGTAGGCATAACATCGATAGTTGTAGTTTAAAATCCATTGTTGTAGCATAAACAAAAAAATGGGTCCTTTATTTAATGATTTCCCCATTTGGACTGGCGAAGCCCATCTGTAACGCACCAGATGATATTTATTAAAAAACTGAAACCCGGGCGAAGCCCGGGTCTAGCGCGTAGCGCTAGTATTTAAAAATAGTACAATGTTTCGGGGATACTTTGATCCCCTTCGTCAGCAAGAAGAATCTCTTCTTGTCTTGCTGACAAAGGTCATCAAAGTATCCCCTATTTTTAAATATTTTACGTGAAAAATAAAACCGTTGCCTATTTTAAAAAATCACAGTCTTGCATGGAGGATTTTATTCTTGTTAATTAATGTTACAAGCCTAATTAAATGCAAACATGTGATT
This sequence comes from Tetragnatha versicolor, assembly GCA_024610705.1. Classification (NCBI taxonomy): domain Eukaryota; kingdom Metazoa; phylum Arthropoda; class Arachnida; order Araneae; family Tetragnathidae; genus Tetragnatha; species Tetragnatha versicolor. The sequence continues at coordinate 10,601,052 of JANDEH010000017.1, read as the reverse complement.
ATATTACTACATACATTTAATGCACGTAAACTTTTATATTTTTACTTGTATTAACCCTTACGAACCGAAGGCGCCTCAAACTTTTCACTCCAGTTGAGACCGGGACGGGCGCGGTGATGTACGAGTTTGAGATAAACATTGGGGGGTCGAGTCCATCGGAGCACGTGTGTTGTCTATTAAATTGAACTGCTTGTTGTGTAGAGATAGTGTACTCAATGCAAATTTCAAAATTAAGGTCTTTTTTATTAAAATTCTTAAGCCCTTGCCCTGATGTTCGAACATGTAATTTGTCAAGTTTTACAGATTTATATCGAAATTAGAACTTTGTTGTATGAAAAGCTAAATAATGTCTTTTTACTGAGTTAAATTACCCCAAAAAATTGTGCGTAACTTATGATTAGTCTGGCTTTTCATGAATAAGTAAATTTGCATTTCAAATATACAGATTTCTACAGATATTTTGTTTCGTAATGAAATTGTATTTTAACTAAACTATTTTATTTAACTAAATTTCTAGTGTGATTTACATCTTTTATTTATCAATAGAAATAATTAGATTTTAAAAAAGGACACGTCTCAAATTTTGCTGAGTTTTTTCGTTTAGGTTTATTGCAGTGTAAATTAGAGGTAAAATTCGAAAAAGATATTCAAAATTTTCTTTCTGAATATATGCTCGAAAGTTTAAAAATGAAACTTTGTATAAAATACTTCCAGTCGTAAAATGTGTCTGAAATAAAAAATATAGGGGGTAAACAATTTTTAATTTACTTTTTTTAATAACTCAAAAACTATTGAAAGAAAAAGTGTTTTATAATACAGTTGGTTACAACATTCACGAAATTTTTTTTGGATTTGTAGGTAAAATTAGGGGGTTAACTTTGAGTTGCTTTGTGTCATAGCGCTTCTTTTGAATATTTTCTAAATGTCCTGTTAAAGAAAAGCTAATGTTTTAGATTTCAATAAAAATTCCTTCACTAACTAGGATTTAATATCCATTATTTCATGATTAGAGAACATATGGGATTCATAATCACAGAAAAAAAATAACTTTATAAACCTTTTTAAAACCACAGCTATAAGGATCCTAGATTTTGCAATGTGTTGTTTCAATACTTTTCAAACAGTATCATAACAAAAACATTGGACCTTTGAATTGATTTTGCAATCCCTGTGACACTGGGGTGCATTTTTTTAAAACAAGGTTTATCCCATTTTGAGAAAGAAGAGCTGCTTTAGAATAAATGGTTACGTGTGAGAAAGATAAAGGGAAGGGGGGGGGGGTCTGGGTATCTGATTTACTACCGGATGAGTTGTTAATTACTAGTTACAAATAATTCTAGTTAACTAGTGCCGAACACTAGGTTACCTAAGTTGGAGCTCAATAATTGGAGTTACCTGAAAAGTTCCGTCTCCATGGGAAAACACAGGCGCCGTTATACTACGTTCACACATGAAAAAACTTAAGAGAAAAGTTAAGATATCTTAACTTAAACTATCATATTTTTACCCGTTCACACTACAACTATCTTAAACCCAGATTACGCTACGAGTAAAAAATAGCGACGGCCCAAAGGCTTGTCTCAAAGCCTAAACACTCCACTTAAACTTTTTTATTTTGCACTTATATTTGCAGAATACGAATTTTTCTACTTGTGTTGTCCAATGAGGTATTTGCATGAGTGAGGGATTTGCTTGATTTTATACTTTTTCGATACATTATGGTCTAAAACTCCCTAATTCTGATTTTTAAGTTCAAAAATGTGTTTTAAATAATTTAAAATTCAATTTTATTTTTGCCAAAACGTCAGAAAAGTCACGTTATCAGAAAACGGGCTTCTATTGGATGTGACGTCACAGCGCATGAGAACCATTGTGTTTTCTATTTTCACGTGATCAGAAAACGGGCTCCTATTGGATGTGACCTCACAGCGCATGATTTGTGATTCTAAAGTGTTTTCGCGCCAAAACAAAAAACGAAATTTCAAAAATTTATATATTAGAAACTAGGCTACGAAAATACATGATGTAAACGTCATTCTTTATGGTTTTTTATCTACTATTTTAATAAAATTTAATCCCAAAACGTGAGAATACCTCATTTCATTACCAAAATGTATATAATTTCGAAAATATATTTAATTTACAAACGAATGCGCCGATGACATCTAATACAGTCGAATCCGCTTAATCGCTTAATGTGATTACGGTTAATGTTATCAATCGGATAACGTTATCGAAATCAACAGGTCCCGATCATTCCTATTTAATTTAATGGAAAATACATCGTTTATTGTGATCAACTGTGGATCAACACGCCGCTTAATGTTATCGAAATTCGTCCATATCCCCTAAAAAACGCCCGCTTTCGAGTTTTGTTTTGAGGGTCAATTTATTTTTTCTGAAACTCAGAATCAGTTCACAGTTGCACTGTTATGTTTCTTTTCTTTCCATGTTCTCCTACCTCATACATTGAAAGAAAACAGTTAAAGGGGGGTGAATCCATGCTTGTCATTGGATATCACCAAGGTTTATCACCATCGGCGCCTTGCATATGTTTCTGATAAGAGATTTTTGATTTTTTTGTTAAGTAGAATTCAGATGAATTTCAGTGGTTATTTATGTTTCTGAGCCTTTTCTATGTAAAATTTTGAAAAATACCGATGATATTTTACGTATCTTGTCTGGAAGTCGGAAGAAAACATATTTATGAGCGGAATTGCATAGGTATAGGGTAGGTGGGGGTAAAAACCCGCACGAGGCAAAACCACGCACCGCGATTTTTAATCGTTAATGATCGATTAAAAAGTTGAAAACCAGGTGGCTGGTTTGTCTTATTGTGACCGATTGTTCTACGAAAGTTCGTACCCCCAAGTCACTCATGAGTTTAAAAAATGCTGTAAGTTTGTTTTTCATCATTTTGATGTAATTTTTCTGATCTTTTACTTAAACATTACAAAAAATAGAGCCTGACTAGAAATACAAACAAACATCCCAATGATAAGATGGCTATTCAACTTCAGTTTCTTTTTGAAAGAATTGCCTCAACATGTCTCTAAAAATAATAAGGCTTGTTTTTCAAAATAAAGTAAAACGGGGCAAATCCACGCCTCAGGTGTTTTGGGGCAAATCCACGAAGCTTAAAAAGCTCAGGAATTCGCCCCAAAAGAAAAATGGGACTACTTGGTCTCTAAAGAGGTTAATAAAGAGGTCCGTGATGCCAACCCTCTACCTGAAACCATCCTTTCTTAGTGTGGCGGCAAGAGGTTTTCCGTTCGGATTTTGTGATACAATTATGAGGCTTGGTTTTTCTGAAAGGTCTTAACACAACGAGTTCGAATCCGGTTGATGGCAAGCCAAATTCTGCTGCAGAGGCGCGTGGCGGGGGGTTCAAAATGGCGGATCGCGTTTCAAAAAACTTCAATATCTCTAATATTTATCACCAAATAAAGAATTTTTTAAGCTTAAATGTTAATTTATTACATATCTGAATATATTATGGGCAGTGATACTTTCTAGAATGGCGGATAATATCGAAAATCGGGCAATTCCAAGTACATTCCTTTTGGGGGGTTTTCCGTACTATTTATTGGGATACAATGATGGGGGTTGGTTTTTCTGAAAGGTATTAACGTAAGAAATACATATTTAAATGTTGCCACCACCAAAAACTGTGAAGGGGGAGAATATTCAAAATAATCAATACTTTGTTTCACGGAAACGGCTATATCTTCCTCCTTTAATGCAACAAAACGATCTTTTAAAGCTTAAATACTTTTTATATTGTTTCTACAACAATTCGGGTGTACAAGGATAACATGGAACACCGGTTAGCAGCAAACGGTGCCTAATTACACAAATATCCCTCCTAAAATTTTCCGCGTGCTAAAATTATTAGGTTTAGTTTTACTAAAAGATACAATCATACAAAAAACATATTCCTGTGTAACCATCATCTCTAAAAATGTTGCAGGAGACGGTAATTAAAAATAGCAGCCCAACCAACGTATAAGGAAACAACACTCTATACATAAATTATAGATGCCGAGAAGAATTTTAAAAGCTCGTAATACTTTTCTATGACAGTCTAGTTTTCACAATGCATCAACTATTGCAAATAATTAAACCTCATGCTAATTCGCAAGTAATAATAGTAAATATATTATGGATAGTTTTTGGTCTACTACTCAGCTGTAAAATAAGGATATCAAAATATTTTGGAAAAATTTGCATTTTTATTGCATTATTTAATTCTTTTGATACAAATATCTAAATGATACCAAAAATTTGCTCTTCCTTTAACGCAAAAACTATTCAATAAAGAAATAAAAACAAAATATTATTCCATTCTTGACAACACCTAATGAAATAGAAATGGAGAATATTAGAATATACAAATCCGATATTGCATATTTATCACAAACTGAATACAATAATTTTTCCACTTGAAATAATGATGCACTATATGATGCATTTCAATTCAATAATGAAAAAATGAAATAAAAATAAGAAACGATAAGTATTGGGTTGTCCCATAAGTTCTGTTACTTTTTACGAAATTTCGTGTTTGAAATTTTTTTATGAAAAACTGGTAATAGGTGGAGATTTCAAACAAAAGGGATTTTGATCTATGTATATTTATAAACATAACGTGTGACTTTGGTAGTTCTCGTGATATTATTTCTTTTCAAAATGGCGGTTTGAAAAAAAGACCGCAAACGACTATTTTTGCGTAATTTTTTTCTTTTGATTAAAAAACTAGGAAGAACGCATAATTCATGGCTAAAAAAAGTTTTACTGTATATTTGAAATGTTTCGATTAAGGTGTCATAATTTCAAGATGATTCAATAAGTTTAGGGTAGGAAATTTTGGCTTTAAAACTTCATATATTGCTAATTTCACGTGTTTTTAAAGCACGCCCATTGTTTTTCTAAGCAGCTGGTATGAAGCAAATAAAAGGCAGATGTTTTTTTGAACCATAATGCTTTTTTACACTGTTTACATTGAAAGCATCTTTTCATATTATAGTTGAATAGATTTATTTCTAAATTCCAACGAGTTGTTTTTATTGTAGTGTTTTCGTATGAAACAAATAATTGCTTTGTTCGCATAGCGTATAAGTTCAGCGAGTGTAATTCGGATAAGCTAAAATGTTGCGCGCTTGAATAGTGCGCACTACTTTCTTAACTTGATTACAGAGATAATTTAATATACTGCATGCATATTTTGAATACTGGGGTCTATCTGTAAGCTTTTTTATTGTTTTTGATGATTTTTTGTGAGAATTTCTTTGAAATGACTAACATTACTGAGGAAAGTTTTTTGCAATTGATGTTATGTTTGAGACCGAAATTTCCTAAGTTAAACTTATCGAATTATCTTGAAACTATGACATCTTAATACTAACATTTCAAACATACAGTAAAAATTTTTTTAGTCATGAATTATGCGTTCTTCCTAGTTTTTTAAACAAAAGAAAAAAATTACGCAAAAATCGTCGTTTGCGGTCTTTTTTTCAAACCGCCATTTTGAAAAGAAATAATATCACGAGAACTACCAAAATCACACATAATGTTCATAAATATACATAGATTAAAATCCCCTTTGTTTGAAATCTCCACCTATTACCAGTTTTTCATAAAAAATTTTCAAACACGAAACTTCGTAAAAAGTAACAGAACTTATGGGACAACCCAATACATATAAATCCAATATTTCCTGATTATCACAAACGGAGTACAATATTTTTCTTCTTGTAATATTAATGATAAGTATGGTGCAATCCAATTATGAAACAAATGAAATATAAATGAGAAACACTAGGTACATACACATCCGATATTGCCTATTTATCACAAAAGGAATACAATGATTTTTCGTCTGGAAATATTATGATGTACTATAAGATGTATTTCAATTCAATAATGAAACAAATAAAAATATCAACAGGTACATACAAATTCCAATATATCCTGATTATCACAAACGGAGTACAATAATTTTTTCCTTCTTGTAATATAAATGACAATAATACTAAGCATTTCAATTTTAGTAATAAAAAAATATGAAAGCAAGCTAGTAAAGAACAATACCTACGAATACGAGAGTTACAGATTATCATACATGGAATTCAATAATTTTTAGTAAATTTTAAAAATAAATGAAAAATTTTAGTAAAAATGCAATTTTGTATTGCGAATGAAGCAAAATGAAATTGATTGGTACAGAGAATCTTTGTTATTACATATATGATCAACACTCAGAGAATTAACATGTTTTTGACAAGGTAAACGATGTTCAAAAATGGGATAGTTAAATTTTACTATAATACATGTGAGATACATAGGCTTACTATAATTATAATAAAATTATTATTTTAAATATTTCAGTAATATAAATTTTCCACAAAAATAGTACTCCAAATATTTAGCAACATAGAAGGTTATTGGAATAAAAATATTGCACTTACAAATCTGTATCACTGGCTTCATCTGAATCTGCGTCCTCCTTCTGGTTAAAACAGTAATTTTCATCACTGTCGGGGTCCACGCATTCACACATGTCAGTGCATGGAAATCCATGAGTTCTGCATTTGCATGCACGAGTTGAGCATCTACTTTTTTACATGAACACTTCACTAGCTCCAATATGGCTTGAGGAGCAATTTTTTAAATATTTTTTATTCTTATATTAGCGCTGACTAGTAGACCAAAAACTATGGAGAAACCATCCATAATAAGACAGACAACAAATATATTTAATATTACAACTTGCTAATCAACATAAGGTTTAGTAATTTGCAATAGTTGATGCATTGTAAAACCTAGACTGTCAAATAAAAGTATTTCGAGCTTTTAAAGTTTTTCTCGGCATCTATAATTTATGAATAGTGTGTTGTTTCCTCATACATTGGTTGGTCGGCTATTTTTAATTACCTTGCCCTGCAACATTTTTAATGATGATGGTTACACATGAATATGTTTTTTTATAATTGTATCTTTTAGTAAAACTAAACCTAATAATTTTAGCACGCGGAAAATTTTAGGAGGGATATTTGTGTAATTAGGCACCGTTTGCTGCTAACCGGTGTTCCATGTTATCCTTGTACACCCGAATTGTTGTAGAAACAATATAAAAAGTATTTAAGCTTTAAAAGATCGTTATGATTGTATCTTTTAGTAAAACACAACCTAATAATTTTAGCACGCGTAAAATTTCCGGGAAAATAAGATAGGAGGGATGTTTGTGTAATTAGGTACTATTTGCTGTTAACCGGTGTTTCCTGTTATCCCTGTACACCCAAACAGTTGTAGAAACAATATAAAAAGTGTTTAAGCTTTAAAAGGTCGTTTTGTTGCATTAAAGGAAGAATAGATAGCCGTTTCCGTGAAACGAAGTATCGGTTATTTTGAATTCCTTCCCCCCTGCACAGTTTTTGGTGGTGGCAAAATTTAAATATGTGTTTCTTACGTTATTACCTTTCATAAAAACCAACCCCCATCATTGTATCTCGATAAATAGTACGGAAAACCCCCCAAAACGAGTGTATCTGGAATTGCCCGATTTTCGATATTATTCGCCATTCTAGAAAGTATCACTGCCCATAATATATTCAGATATGTAATAAATTAACATTTAAGCTTGAAATTTTTTTTATTTAGTGATAAATATTAGAGATATTGCAGTTTTTTGAAACGCGATACGCCATTTTGAGCCCCCGCCACGCGCCTCTGCAGCAGAATTTGGCTTGCCATCAACCGGATTCGCACTCGTTGTGTTAAGACCTTTCAGAAAAACTAAGGCTCATAATTGTATCACAAAATCCGAACGGAACCCCATTTTCTTACCTCTTGCCGCCACACTATCTCCCTTTTGAAAGATATCTGGGCAATCTGAAATGAATTGCTTCAACAGGTTGACAATTTTCATTAAAACTGATCATATTTATATTTAATATTGTTGGTTGGCTTAAAAATATTAAAACAACATTAAGAGGATTATTTCTAGTGTTTTCATAATGAAATATTCTGTTTATCCTTGTTTATTTCACTTGGGCACCAAGATTTGCAAGTGCGAGTCTTTGCCCCATTTTGCGAGGCAAAGCCCCGCGATTTTTTTTCTACTAAATTGTAAATTTCTCCTAAAATAAAATCGATAAGAATTTAAACTTGAAATTAAATAAAACAACGAAAAAAAATTGCACATAAATTTATTAAAAGCCATACAGGCGTTTCGGGGATTCTTTGGATCCCCTTCGTCAGTGGTAGTTGATTCGTCATTCGTCATTTCGGGTCGTCATTTTTTTTTCGTTGTTTTATTTAATTTACAGTATTGCACAGTTTGTGGCGTTATCCTCAGTTTAAACTTGGATTGGTTTTGTAGGTAGGATCTCCATCTAACATCTCCAATTGAAATTTCGGGATTATCTATCCCTTTTCGACGACAATGTTAAAAATACTGAAAATTGCGTGGCTTTGCCCCCACCTACCCTAGTGCTAACATAAATGAAAATACAAAGTAAGTGATTATTATTTTTTATTAATTGGACTATACTTGGACTGCTCTTATATTTTACCATAAAACTTTTAAGTTGCTAAGTACATATACAGGGTGTTTCAAAACTGCGTTGCACGGCTTTTATTCGGAAGCAACGCCTCCTAGGGTCATGGAAGTAATGTCTATCCCTAGGTAAGAGACCCTAGAGAATCCATTTAGATGACTAACAGCGCCCCTAGCGGCGAAATTAAAAAGTTAAAAAAGTTAATTTAAAAACTAGAGGAGATAGAGCAAAAACCTCAGTCAGAGTATTGTTGCCAACGATATGAAGAACTCACACAAAAAAATTTGATCAAAATATCTTGAAAATTCGAGGAGATATTAGCATGTGAAAATAGCACTTTTTCAAGGGTCAAAAAATAAAAAGTTCGCATATTAGCAAATTTTTTTGATTTTTTGATTAAATTTTGGTGTCTTTCAACTAAAATAACACAAAACTACACAATAACACTGAAAAATTTGGAAATATGCGAACTTTTTGTTTTTTGACCCCTGAAAAAGTGCTATTTTCACATGCTAATATCTCCTCGAATATTCAAGATATTTTGATCAAATTTTTTTCAGTGAGTTCTTCTTGACGTTGGCAACAATACTCAAATTGAGGTTTTTGCTCTATCTCCTTTAGTTTTTAAATTAATTTTTTTAACCTTTTAATTTCGCCGCTAGGGGCGCTGTAAGTCATTTCAATGGATTCTCCAGGGTCACTTACTTAGGGGTAGACCTTACTTCCAAGACCCTAGGAGGCGTTGGTTCCGAATAAAAGCCGTGCAACGCAATTTTGAAACACCCTGTATAGTGTAAAATTGTTTTGAAAACATCAATTAGGGTTACATAATTTTAATATTAAAGCAAATAGTCTAGTTACACTGTATGCTACTTTTTTATATAGGAAATCTCTTCTATATATATAAAATCCAAATACCACTGACTGATTCATAACACTCATCACGAAATCTCCAAAACTGCCCGACCGATTGGCTTGAAATTTGACAGAGACCTTCCTTTCAGCCATTAGACGCGCACTAAGAAACGATTTTAAAATCGAACGACTCCTTCCCTGCTTTTCGGCGCTTTTTTGACTCCGTTTTACCCATTGAAATAACATTACACATTGTTGAAATGCATTAAATGCAGGATTTACTTCTTATCTGAAGGCGACGTCTTGCCTCACTTGATAAATATTATTTTAAAACATTGTATAACTTAAACGGAGTTCAAGACAAAAAAACAGCGTAAATTTCTAATTAAAAGTTAAAACAGTGATTAGAAAACTAAATTAAATTGAAATAATTAATTTTGAAACATTAATTACATTATTTTAATATTCTCAAAAATAAATATAGAGCGTGTTGGTTCACTAGACTTATACATTCACTAGATTTTTTATTATTGTTAGCAATTTGTTTTTACTTTTTTAAAGTAGCTTTTAGAGAAGTTGGTTATCGAAATAAAATTCCCCCTGAATTACTCATCGGAATTATTTTCGGTTGGTTTGAAGATTTTTTAAATAGTCTGAGATGGCTATAATAATTTTTTTTGTTTTAAGTTTTATTTATTATATTGCTGTATTTATTGAATTGATAATAGTTAAATGTGCAACATCTGAACTGATTCGGTTTGGGTAGATACCAGTTACAGGGATGAAAAAAGGCTCCGGGAATACCGGGATGAAAAGTTACCGGGAACACCGGGATATGAAAAGTACAAGAAAATTAAAGGGAACAACAGGATATGTAAATTATCGGGTATAACATAGGATATGAAAATTACCAGGAACACCGGGTAATGAAAATTATTGGGAACACCGGGATATGGAAATTACCGGGAACACCGGGATGAGGAAAATTACCAGAAACACCGGGATAGGAAAATTACCGGGAACACCGGGATAGGAAAATTATCGGGAACACCGGGTTATGAAGATTACCGGGAACATCGGGATATGAAAATTACCGGAACACCATCACTATGAAAATTATCGGGAACATCGGGATATGAAAATTATCGGGAACTCGGGGATATGAAAAATAAATACTGGGGACACACTGGAGTGATTGGTGATTGCTGATACGAAAAATCAGACACGTAACTTGATAGAACTAAAAAAAAGGAATAAATACTCTCCACCCGTGCAAGGCCGGGCAAATCAGCTAGTATTTAGATAAAATGAAGGTTCCGGGTTATTATGCCATGGTCTAATATTATTAAAAATGACTCCCAACGTTTCGCCGGCATCTTCGGCTGGCATTTTCAAGGGCAATAATACCGCTTAGGTCTGGGTCGTAAGCGGTATTATTGCCCTTGAAAATGCCAGCCGAAGATGCCGGCGAAACGTTGGGAGTCACTTTTATTAATATTAGACCACGGCATAATAACCCGGAACCTTCATTTTATCTACATAGATCCGGCCGTGAAAGCCTTTCTTCTTTTATAAATCGCGTATTGTTATCAATTGGATAATGTTATCAGTTTAATATCGGACAAATGCGATCACATTAAGCGGATTCGACTGTATAATAAAAGTCAATGTGTGTATATGTTACCGTTAAAGTATAGAATGCAGTTATTTCATAGAATACCTAGTTATTCTATGAAATAACTGACCGTGTCCGTTAAAGTGTGTAATATGTTATTAATTTCACACTTTAACTAGTTATTCTATGAAATAACTAGGTATTCTATAAAATAACTAATGATAGACAGTTAAAGTGTAAAATAAACAATTTATCTAAAATGAAATTAAACTAATGGACAATTAAAATGAAAAAGAAGGAATTTATCTAATTTATGCAGCGCATAAATGGTATTTATGGAAACGTACCATAAAATCATTTTTTACTACAAGGATTAATAAAATGACACTTGGAATTACAATTAATTAATTCCCTGTGGCCTGGAATAGTTCATAAATGCAGTAGGGGGTGGAAGGTAAATGTATTAGTCGTGTGAGATATATGATATAGATTATTTTGCTTCTACCCCTAAATCCCGACACCCCAAAATCCTTACGGGGTCAAAATCCCGATACCCCAAAATACCGACAGGGTCGAAATCCTGACAATCAATTGCCCGGCATGTAAGTTGCGAGATAATTGATCTCTAATTTTAAATAAGGGCATTCTATTTAAGTTTCATGTTGCTTAACCACAGGTCAAGGTTGCTCTTTTTGGCTAAAAATCAGTGTAAAATAATGTTGAAGTTACTAATTGATATTTTGTATTTCCTACATTTATAGCATGTGTTTTTGGTTCGGGCTGACCATTGGTCAATCCAGTTAGCTTTTTGGTACTGCTATTCTTTGGCAGTGAAGTAGGTCATGTGGGGGCTCAAACCAAATGCCTTGAGACGAGTAACATTTTGGTATTGACCACTGGTCAATATATCTTGACCAGTGGTCAATCCAGTTTTTATCGCTGTTTTCAGCTTTTCTTACCTTCTCTTTCTGTCTCGCTGTTTTTTAGGGAGGGGGGGGTCCCTGATCTTGTGTTATTCCCATTGGACCGTTGGTAACTGTTGAATTTTTTGACTTTATATTTTAACCAAAACTGACAATATAATAGCACACCAAATTTTTAATTTCTGTTTAAGCGAAAAATGTTTAGCTGTTATTTTTTGGGGGGGTCCCTGTCCTTGTGTTACTTCCATTTAACCATTGGTAACTTCTGAATTTTTCGACTTAATAACTATTATTTATCTGGGAGCCTCTCTAACGGCATATTTAGCTGGTCAATAGTCATAAGAACATTTTTCGCTTAAACACAAATTAAAAATTTGGTGTGCTATTATATTGTCAGTTTTGGTTAAAATATAAAGTCAAAAAATTCAACAGTTACCAACGGTTCAATGGAAATAACACAAGATCAGGGACCCCCCCCTCCCTAAAAAACAGCGAGACAGAAAGAGAAGGTAAGAAAAGCTGATAACAGCGAGAAAAACTGGATTGACCACTGGTCAAGATATATTGAACATTGGTCAAGAACAAAATATTACTCGTCTCAAGGCATTTGGTTTGAGCCCCTACATGACCTACTTCACTGCCAAAGCATAGCAGTACCAAAAAGTTAACTGGATTGACCAATGGTCAGCCCGAACCAAAAAGACACGCTATATAAATATAGGAAATACAAAATATCAATTAGCAACTTCATAATTATTTTACACTGATTTTTAGCCAAAAAGAGCAATCTTGACCTGTGGTCAAGCAACATAAAACTTAAATAGAATGCCCTTATTTAAAATTAGAGACCAATATGAGTTATCTGGCAACTTACATGCCGGGCAATTGATTGTCAGGATTTTGACCTGTCGGGAAAGTGGTTTGTCGGGATTTCGACCTGTCGGGAAAATGGCTTGTCGGGATTTCCACCTGTCGGGAAAGTGGCTTGACGGGATTTCTATCCTGTCGGGATTTTGGGGTGTTGGGATTTCGACCCTGTCGGGATTTTGGGTTGTCGGGATTTCGACCTTGTCGGGATTTCGGGGTGTCGGGATTTCAACCTGTCGGGAAAGTGGCTTGACGGGATTTCGATCCTGTCGGGATTTTGGGGTGTTGGGATTTCAACCATGTCAGGATTTTGGGTTGTCGGGATTTCGACCTGTCGGGAAAGTGGCTTGATGGGTTCGATCCTCTCGGGATTTCGACCCTTTCGGGATTTTGAGGTGCTGGGATTTCGACCCTGTTGGGATTTTGGGTTGTCGGGATTTCGGGGTGTCGGGATTTCGGCTCTTTAGGGATCACGGCTGTCGGGCAAGTGGCTTGTCGGGATTCTGACCGGATACCGATTATTTTACACTTTAACGGGCTGCAGATCGTTATTCTATGAAATAACTGGTTAAATCATGAAATACAAGAGAGTTTTACACTTTAACGGACACGATCAGTTATTCTATGGAATAACTAGGTATTCTATGAAATAACGGATTTCATACTTTAATGGTAACATATATATGTGTCTTTTATACAAATCCACAGTTTTCTTCCGATCTGCACCAAACTTGGTACACCTACGTAAAAATACCCAAGGAAAAACATAGGCTATGTTTCGAAAAATTTTAATGACCCCTTGATCCCCTTTTGACCATTTTTATGGTTATTTTGCTGAAATAGCTTTATTTCTCCTCAAGAAGAGATCTGCTCACCCCATTTTTACAAAAAATACATAATGCTAAATAACAAGTTTTTAAAAAAAGACTAAATACAATTCCATTTAAAAATTATAACAATAATCTTAACAATTTAAAATTTTAAAACATGTAATTAAGTATATTTTAAAATATGTTTATTTGAAAGTTCATGTAGCTTTTAAATAAAAAGTTTCATGGAATAGCATTGTTGTTAAAAATAGTCTCCATGGAAACGAAAATGTAAATAAAAAGATGATCATATTGCAAGGTATATAAAGTAACAAGGTATGCTCATAAGTGACGTCACCCAGGATATAAAATAACGGACCAATCAATGACGAGCATATCAGCCAATACAACGCCATTGCAATGCAACAGATCGTAGATACATCAGGATTAATTAGGTCGATATTATTGAAATTCATTATTTAGTTTGTTTTAAAACTTATGAATACAATCACCCACTTATTTAAAAAATTAGTATAAAAATATTAAAAAAGATATTTAAAGTGGCAGACGGTTTTGAGGATAGTACTATTTCTGAATCCTACTACTATTATAATTGTGAAATGTTTGTCTGGATGTTTGTTACTCTTTCACGCAAAAACTACTGAATGGATTTTAATGAAATTTTACTATAATGTAGCTTATACATCAGAATAACACATATGCTATAATTTATAAAGAGAAAATCGGTCCTTCATTCTTTTTTTCCAATTTTTCTTCTTTTTTCACTTATTTTTCCGTGTTTGAAAACCTGTTTTACCAGTCATATAACGAGTTAAAAATAAAACATTGTTTCAAATGAGACAGATCACTAGACTTTTTCATTTACTAGATCTTTTATTTTAGTTTTAAACACTGGTTTTAAATTTGTTAATTTGTTCACTAGACTTACTAATTTACTAGACTTTTTATTATGGTTTCAAATTTGTTATTTTATAAAGGCACCAAGATATTAAACATTATCAGGAACATCGGGATTGTAAAAAGTGACAAGAACACCGGGATTGGAAAATTAGCGAGAACATCGGGATGGAAAAAATTACCGGGTTATAAAAATTACCGAGAACACTGGGATAGGAAATTTACCATAAAGACACCGGGAATACCGGAATATAAAAATTACCGTAAACACTGAGATAGGAAAATTACCGGGACCGCCGGGATTAGAAAAATTACCGTGACCACCGGGATAAGATTACCGGGAACACTGGGATAGGAAAGAGGTGCCTGGGATACCGGGATGATTTGTAATATTGCTAATTTACAAAATTATAAATGTATTTTAAGAAATATTTAAAAAAATAAATTTATAAACTCCCCCCCGTGCAAGGCCGGGTATAACAGCTAGTACTGTTATAATTGTGAATGTTTGTCTGTATGTTTGATACTCTTTCACGCAAAAACTACTGAATGGATTTTAATGAAATTTTACAATAATGTAGCTTATACATCAGAAAAACACATAGACTATAATTTATAAAGAGAAAATCAGTCCTTCATTCTTTTTTTCCCATTTTTCCTTCTTTTTTCACTTATTTTTCCGTGTTTGAAAACCTGTTTTACCAGTCATGCAAGCCAATAATAGGAAACTTTAGTAGTACCAGTGTTGTAGTTACTAGGCAATTTTATTAATATTTTTCTATGAAATTTTGAAATTTAAGCAAAAAATGGATAGAAAACCAATTTCGAAGCATAAAAATTAAAAAATAATTACATAAATTCAAAATAATAATATTGGAACAAAATCTACTTATTTTGTGTTTTATTTAATTTTTAGTATTAATACCAAAAACAAAGAGTCACTTTGTTTTCGAGAGTTTTTGCACTCTTTTGTCATCATAATTATTGATTTCAATATTTAAAGGTGATTTTGTTTTTGCGCGGGACGATGTGATTTAGTTATGAAGCGAGATTTTTTTGTTTGGAAGTGTAGGAAAAGAGTACCTGCTAAGAGTTATGCCGCGAAAGCCTAAGTCTAATATTTCCCAAAGCTCTAATAAAGCTCGAGCTATGAAAGTAGCTAGACTTAACGAGACGTTTCCACAAGTCGAACTGCGAAGACTTGAACAGGCGGAGCTTGAGGCAGCTCACAGAGCTGCTGAGACAACAGAGCAGTCTCAAGATCGGCGTCGACAGAACGCTGAGTATATGGCATCTCAACGGGCTCCTTAGACACCTGCACAATCCCGAGCTCGACGTAAAAAGAACACTAAGTGTATGTCAAAAATTTTGTTTTAATGCATAACATACTAACAGTAAATGTTAATTTGTTTTCATAATTATTTTAAGACTTAGCAACGCAAGGCGGGTACCGCTAGTCTCAAATAAAAATAAACAAGCTGACTGGACTGTAAAAGGATCATTAAAGGTAAATGCACTAAAATTTTGAATAAATCCATTATTAAATTAAACTAATTAGTTCTTAGATTTTAGCTCATTGTTTTCCATATTTTCAAGTAGGTACTTGATTTATTTAGATACTGAATATTTTTTGTTTTAAAAATCTAAACTGCTTCGATACAATGGATATTCTAGTTTGACATAGCAGAAAAGCGATATTTATTTTATCATAACAAGAATGTTCTGAAAAGTTTTCACGATTGAATATTTGCTTAGTATTTTGTTTTCTTTGTATCTGCAGCTGTTTTAATTTCATTTATACAAGTTAGTAATTAAAATCAATAAGCAGAGAGATTGAAGCACATCGTTGTAGAGTCAAGACCCTCTATATACATGGCCACCCAACTCCAGACGATGACGTCAAACGTGAGTGAAAATTGCCATGTTAAGTCTATGGAGTGACGTCAAAGATGAGTGAAAGTTATGACGTTGCACGGCCGAGTTGGGAGGCCTTTATATAGAGGGTCTTGGTAGAGCTCAAGGTTCATATTTTTGATCGGCTATTATTGAGTTAAAATTATTGTTCTAATTCAAAACACTTGATAACCTATAAATATGTTCGTAATTGTGTCCAGTGTAAACTTTTATAAAAGTTTCTTTGGTCCTTATTTTAATAAAAATCGCCAAAAATAAGCATTTTTCCATGCTGTGAATAGGAAATATATCCTGGGTGACGTCATTTTCAAAAGCCACGCCTTTTTCGCCGGAAGAGCATACCTTGTTAGTTTATATACCTTGATCATATTCTAGCTTTAAGAAAGTTGGTTTACAAAAAAATCGTATTAAAAATGTTAAAGCTCTTTCAACTAGAAATATTGATGTTATGGTTGTCGTGTCCAAAACAAATTGAAGACTATATTTTTTCTTAAATTGGAAATGGAATATGCTTTAATTATTGAATAATTTCACAGAAAAAGTTAATTAAAATCCAATCACGGGTTCTAAATGGGCGTATTTTAAGTAATTTTGGGATATTTTTTCTGTTTTTTTATGGGGATCAAGCGGTTAAATGTAAAATTATAATGCTTGACAAGTGGACGGATTTTAATACCTTTCATCTGGTAAAATAAGGTGTAATAAAATGTATCGAAAATTTTAAAAAGAAAGTTATAACTCCACCCGTGCAAGGCCGGGCATATAAGCTAGTATAATATAAAAATAAGTTTGGTAGTTTTTTTTGTCTTTTCCCTCTTAGTAGAGGAAGGCACGATGCATTTAAACTATCTTAGGATTTAAAAGAGTTTGGGGAACTATCTTAAAGTTAAGACAGTTTATCTACGCTAAACTAGTTTAAATCTAAGACAGTTCGTTCACACATACTTTACTTAAGCTAGATTGGCACTTAAACCAGTGTAACTTTTCCTGTTTGATCTAAGTATTAGAGATAACCTTCGACTACTCTAAACTACGTTCAGTGAACTTATACCACCTTCATTCTATCCAATGAAATCTTATAAAGTGAAAGTAGAGCAGTTGACGGTACTTGACAAATTATTCAATGATTCTTTAATTTTTAAATGTCATCTAAAAAACCAATTACAGAGAATGAATTCGTTTTTTTTTTCAACTTAAGGTACTTATAATAAAATTTCAATAGAAAAGAGGAGGGTGTTTCCATTCCGAGCGTCTGGCACCCGGCACTTAAGAAATGCGGGATAAAGCCAGCACAACAATAGTATTAGTATCTGATCTCATTTTCATTCCACGTTAGCATTCACGCTGTAATTGTTTGGTATTTGTTTTTATTTTCAATTTTTATCAGTTGATTTTTTGCCACTGAGGATGCTCTCCGAAGCTGAGAGCGAAACGTTTGGAAATTCCATTCAAACACGGCCATCTATCCCGGAAAATCAAATAAAAGGTATACATAAGTCATTACACTCATTTCTCAGTAGGTAAGTAGTTTTTTCGTTTTTTATTTGTTGCGAAGGGATCATAACAAATGGTACTCCATAGAAAGCTGAATGTCTTCTACCTCAGTAGAACTCCAGTTGGACGATGCCATTGAGGTGATAAAAAAAATTGGATAATTGGATTTTTTCCGAAAAAAGTCTTTTAAATTAATGTGTGATTGTTAAAAATGAGAGAAAAAACTATTTTTAAAGAAAGAGATCTTTTAATGTAACTTTCGGATAATCGGATTTCGGATAGTTGGAGTTCTAATGTACTTTGTCTGTAACATGACTTTCCCAAATGCTGGAGTTGAAGTCCACCGTGAAGAGTAATAGAAAAGCTTCAAAAAAACTTCGTTCGCGTTTTTTCAAGGATTCCCCCCTAGCTTTATTGCCTGATCTGTTTCTTAAACCGCTCACTAGAGGCCGTTTTTACTTTTGTATTGGCGTCAAAATTATGGTCGTGGCTAGTTCACATGAGCGGTCATAAGGTTTTTTTTTAATTTTTGTTTTTATGATCTAAGAACACTTTTAGTCATTTATTTTCCTAAGTCATAAAAATACAAATTTATGATTTTTCAATTGTCACCATACCACAGCTCCTGAGGTGAACTAGCCGCGACCCAAAATTATAGTAACTTTAAAACTTTTAACAACTTCTAAAAGTTGTATTTAAACATCTATATTTTCTTCAAAATAAGTAGATATATAGAATGAAATTAAACCATTTACTTACACAGCTTCGTGAAGTATCCAAATAAAATGGGATGCTGTTATTGTTTGAAAGGGCTTTCATCATCATTTGGCCAAAAACAGCAAGCGGTTTTGCAAACTTCTTGAATTGAAACTAAGAAAACACGCAAGCAAATTTTGAGCAGAGTGGTTTTTTTTCTGTGCCTGTGAGATGGGCATTTTTTGACACGTGCCTCTGCGAGTCTAGTTTCTGGATTGATATTCTTCTGGAAACGTAATGAAAGTCATGGGGGAAAGTAGAGAAGCGTTTTTCGCTTGCGAATTTAAAACCGCACCCCTTTGGAATTGGGCTTACAGTTTACGAATGTTACATGTTTATTTTTCTATTTGTAATGTTATGACTTAAATCAGTGTTTCCCAACGTGGGGCGCACACCCCACCGGGGGGCAATATCATTTTCTAGGGGGGCAATTCGATAATTTTCAACCAAATTGCCCCCCCAGGTGGGGCCAATCCAGGGGGAAAATTAGAAAAAAAACTTTTTAAAAAGAAGTTTATCAAAATCTGATCCTATTATCCTATCTGAGAATGTATGTCTGAAATCTGGACCAGTATGCATCAAAACCCAGTTGAAATCCTGTTTTAAGAGTCTAATTTCCAAACCTTTTCTGGGGGATGACCCAAGATCTCTTTGTTTTTAGAACGCTTATATTTGAGACTTTTTTACATTAGGTTCATCAAAATGCAAATCTTACCTAAAAATTTATATCCAAAATTTCCCAACTAGGGGTACCAAACTAGTTAAAAACCTGCTTCCTAGAGTCAAATTTCCCAAAATTTAGAAAGGCTTTGGTGGGGCATGGACCGAAAAAGTTTGGGAAACACTGACTTAAATGAATTATCATGGGTTTTATATTCTTTTAAACTTCGTTTTGTTTAAAGATTTTTCAAAATTGCTTTTATGACGCCCGCTATTGACTAACTTATCAGCTTTTACGACAGGCAGGTTTTCTGCATGTAATTTTTGGAATTTGTTAGGTAAATCAAAACACAAATTTATTCAAAAAGTAAAAAAAAAATTTGCACAGTTTTACTTTTTTGAGGTTTGGAAAAGTGATATATTCATATGTTAATATCTTATAGAATATTTACGATATTTTCGTGAATTCTTTTCAGTGTGTTTTTGTAACAGTGGTAACAATACGATCATTGAGATTTTTGCTCTATCTTCTTTAGGTTTTTATTATATTTGAAACTTATTTCACAGCTAGGGTTGCTGTAAGTCATCTCAATGGATTTTGCAGGGTCACTTACCTAGGAGTAGAACTTACTATCATGACCCTAGGGGACGTTATTTTCAAATAAAAGCATTGAAAGGGATTTTTGAAACACCCCTTATAAGAAAAACGATAAAATATTCACAATATCAATCAGCCTTAATCTTAGATTTCATAAAGGAAAAATTGTTGTGTAAAAAATATTTTAATTGGCACCTAATTCATTCGGTATAGCTACTTATTTCAGTCAATTAACTACTACAATTAACATTTAACTAAAATGGATAACTTTCTTTTCCGTTTTCTTTCATTACGAAAACTATAAAGCTATTTCAAGGGCATAACCGTTTCTCTAACTAGTTTTAATCCGACAGTAATAACCTAATAAGGTTTTTTTAATTGACAGATAGCCCCAAGAGCGTAATACTCACTACCCGGTTGATTGTGAGAAAACACTATTGCACCATTTATAAAATTGCAGATTTAATCCCAAACAGAACAGCCGAGTATCTGGCTTGCTGCTGTAGGTTGGTCCAGAATAAGGTAACTTTTTAAAACTAGTTTGTTGTTATATACGTAGTATTTTGTTTAAAGTACTATTTGAATGCTATTTGCTTAGTTAAAAATAGATTGTTATATTTCTTACGTCTAAACGAAATTAACTTACTTAAAAAATACTTTTTAATAGTTTTTTTAAAACGCTTTTACTTATTAAACTATCTTTAACCAAAAAATTTCAACTAATAATAAAACAATTTCAATTCCACACTTTTATCTGCGGAAACAGTTAACTAATAAATAAAGAATTACGTATATGTAAAGAGGTATTTAAAAAAATACATTTAATTTTTAGAACAACTATTTCTGACAATGGATAATTGCAATCAAATTTTTTGTTAATCTTAATGTGTTCAGAATGGCTTAAAACCTCCAAAAAACATTTTAATTTACCTTTCAAAGCCTTAAATTTTAAGTTATTTTCAATTAAAAATAGCTTCTTTTCTGTCTGAGCTGAAACAGCTTGTGACGTTAAATGTGCCTTGCTCCCGCTTGTTGTTATCAGACCGCTTTGAAAGACTGGAAAGACTGAGCTCTAGTTTTTTTACAGCCAAGTGCGGGGATCGGCAACCTGCGGCTCTTTCGATGTAAAGATGCAGCTCTCCAGTTCCATACGAAAAAATTAATAATTTATTAATCAAAACTTTTAAAAAATCAGAAAATTTATTTTTCAGTTCTCAAAATCAAAACTATACTTCTGTAACAGCTCAGCCAATGGCCTCACCCAGTGAGTCCAAGTTCTACTGGAGTTTAAAGGTCCACCGACCTAGGGACTCCCTCATCTCCCCCTTGATTTTAAGGATAAGATTTCCATATAATTTCTGGGGGAGAACTCCTGAACACCCCTAAAAATTTTGGAATATGTGCTGATTTTCCTTGAAAATTCTGTGACTTATAAGGGTTGATACTTATTTGGTCGTTATAGAAGAAGTTCTAAAAACTAATTAAAACACTAATTTTAGGGGCAAATTTCCAAATATTTTCTGAAGTGGGATCCACACCCCCTCGAAATTTTGCTGTTTATTATAACTATACTATTTTTCCTTGAAATTTTGACACTTAAATAATGAGAGGTGCTCTTAGGGTGCAATCGAAAAAGGCAAAAATGAGCTAAAACGCGATTTTGAAGGGGAAATTTCAAAAATCTTTTCTGAGGGAGGACCCCCAGACCCTCTTATTTTTCCAGGAATTCCCATCGTTTATACAAATTTTTTAAATTAAGTTCACTAAATTAATTTACAATGTGTACGTAAGTCATCTAAAAATTGATGTAAAAAAGTACCCTACCCGAAAGGAAGAAATAGTGATTTTAGTTGGGGAGCATTTTTACCCAACAGAAAAAATGTTGGGTAAAAATGCTCCGCAACTAAAATTACCCTCCCAATCTGAAATCAAATATGTACAATACTGGCAAAAAAAATCGACTCAGACCCTATATCTCCGGAACGGCTTGTGGTATAAAGACAAATAAGGTATCATTTTTCATGGTTTGAAGTATTCTATATACAGAAAATTTTTCAAATTCTTAGGGGGTCGTCTTCATATTAAACGAAGCACCAACTTTCGTTTTTCCTATGGAAACCATCAAAGATTATTCCAGATTCTGAAAGAGCACCCTCTAAAACCCCCCAAAACCAGTTTTCATGCCATTTGGTCCCCAAATGAAGCCAGGAGTGGGGGTTGAAGTTCGTCGAATTTACGTTGAAATCTCGTTTTTTACGTTGAATTCTCGATTTTGATCCTGCGGGGTTGATGGTTGAAAGGTTTAATTTTAAAAACCGCGTTTTTAAAGGTTCTATTCTCGCCATTTTTTTAAACAAGGTATCTATTCTTACTAATTCGAGGCTTTTCTACAACTTTGTAATTGACATTTTTCCCGTATCTATAATAGTTTTTGAGATAGGCACGTTAACTCCTAAACCTGTCGCTAGGGGGCGCTAAAAGCGGTGCCATCAGAAAGCGCATAGCGTTTTACTAGGGATAGGCGCCATATTTATGAAAATAGCTCCAGGCTTCCCGGAGTAAAGGCCGTGATAAGGTTCCCGACTGGACACCCTGTATATTTCCCCATTAAAATTTTGATTAAACCGTGTTTTCAAGTAAGGAAATCTCCTTTCAATTTATTATAGGTAGAAAAAACTGATGTTCAATGGAAAGAACTAAGGAGAAAAATAAAATGCCTGATCTCATTGAAATCGATCAAGTGGATGGTACGGGAAAAAATGAACAGGTATGAAATTACGAGAATTTTTAATAAAATCAGTAAAATATAAATTATAAAAAAACCGTTTATGAAGGTTCTTAAAATTGAAAAATAAGTGGCCACCCCTCTAAATCCTCGTGAAAATAATATTTGCTTGTATATTTCTTCAGTATCATTGTTTACAGTCTATTTTATCCTTAAAATGAATTTGGAGGTCAATCAAATGGTAATACTATATAGAAATATACGGAGTGTTTCAAAATTGCGTTGCCTAGTTTCTGAGATATAAATTTTTGAAATTTCGTTGTTTGGGCGCGAAAACACTTTCGAATCACAAATCATGCGCTGTGAGGTCACACCCATTAGGAGCCCGTTTTCTGATTACTTGAAAACAGTAAACTCAATGGTTTTCATGCGCTGTGATGTCACATCCAATAGAAGCCCGTTTTCTGATAACGTGCTTTTTCTGACCTTTTTGCAAAAATAAAATTGAATTTTAAATTATTTAAAACACATTTTTGAACTTAAAAATCAGAAATTTGGGAGTTTTAAACCATAATGTATCTAAAAAGTATAAAATAAAGCAAATTCCTCACTCATGCAAATACCTCATTCTTGTAACTGCAACTCTTCCTTATCACAGATTGGTATATAGCCCCCCTCCCTCCCCTCTAAACGTATCCTTATTTATGGACAGTCCCTTGACAAAATTGTTATCAATTGTCACCAAATCAGCTCCAATTACTCCTTGACGCCATCTAAAATTGGAATTGACAAGAAAAGAAAGTTGTGTGTGTATGGGCGCCGGCAGTACACCGTTAAAAATACTGAAACGTTACTTAAAGAAAATGGGCAACTGAGTTGCCCATTGTGATTTTAACCATCCCCAAACTTTGGATTTGGTTACGAAAGGTAAAAAACTTTATTAGGTTCAAATTTTCAAACAATTTTTAGGTGAGGACCCTCAAACCCCCCCCTTTTGTACTTGAAACTTGATTAAAAAAATTTTACAATGAGTTAATTAAAATCCAAATCTTACCTAAAAATGTATAACCGTAAAGTGGGACTGGGTGTACCAAAACCAAGTTGACACCGTGTTTTTAGGGTTAAATTTCCAAAAACTTTCTGGATGGTGGCCCCCTGATCCCTGTTTGAACTTGGAACTCTATTTACAACTTTTTTACATTATGTTCATGAAAATGCAAATTCTACCTAAAATGGTAAATCCATGGAGAGTTCGGACAAATTGTACCAAAACTAGTTAAAAACTTGTTATTTAGAGTCGAATTTCTAATTATCCCAGACCCACCTTTGGGAGGAGGGAGTTTATTACTCACAACTTTTCTTCTATAAACTTCTTTTAGAGGCAAAATTCTACATAAAAGTGTATTAAAAATATGGGGAAGGCTGAGGGAGAATTTTGAGGCCCTCCCGAAATTATTTTCTATATACGTCACTGCCAAGCAGGAAAAAATACGCAAGACTTATAAATTAAATATTGCTAATGAGGAAGTTGCATGATTTTTTTTTATTTTTTTAATCGATTCTTCTTGCAAAAATAAGCAACCACCCAAAATTTGAGGCCGATCGAGAAATTTTTTGATTGCCAAAAAATTAACAAAAATACCCTTTTTAAAAGTGCGCGAAAACTTGGGATGTGACGGCAGCATAGAACGATAAACATTGTTGAAAAGCAATGGAACTGATGGTATGATTGTTGACTTCATCGTTACTTTTTAAACAATAAATGTTTCCTGTCACGTGTATTTTTCTCGACTTTTAAGTTAAAATATTTAATTACCTGTACATTTTTTTTGAAAAATTTACTAGATATTTCATTTAACCATACAAAAAACCCTACGGAACACTTGTTTGTTTTTGAAAATCTGACATATTCAACTTCCTTATTGGTAGCATTATCGGTATAGATACAGATAGATGCACCCCCAAAAAGAAATCACGGTGACGCCGATGTGTATTTGACATCTTTGGCGACCTGCGACCTCATTTATTTGCTCCACAACAGATCAACGACTCCTATATTGTGCTCCACGGAATCTCTTCAAGGTCTCCATGAATGTATTTATTTTTCTTAATTCAGCATTTTGTCTTTACACTATAAAAGAAAACCGTGTGATCTTTTGGTAATATACGCATAAGCAGGGATATATTTATAAAAGTAATTCAAGTACCGTAACTTCTGTTGAATAAGAGGAATAGTAGCATTAGGTAATTTTAAGAAGAGTAATTCTGAAGGTTTATTGCAATTTATAAAAATAGGAACCTTCTGGCTTGTTCCGCCTCAAATAGAGCCTTGCTTTTAATTGATAAACCCTCAATGAGTCAACTCAGTGGAGTAGCCACAAATTATTTTTAGGGGGTGCATGATGATATCGAAATGAAAGAAAAAAATTAAGGTTTTGAATTACACTAATTTTTTTCTCACTGAATGAATAACTTAATATTGAAATAAATTGATGATGTATTTTAATCATGAAACAAAGAAATTCATTGTTAACAACAAACTAGAGCCATCAGCACTCATAAATGAAATGTGTCGATCGATAAGAACATTTTATTTACTTTAAATCATAAATATAAGCAGGGGCGGATCCAGGATTTGTTTTTTATGGGGGCTAAGAATTTTCATAATCCAATTGATGATCGTAATATGATAAAGGTAGTGAACTATCCTGCTCCAAGTATTAAGAGGTGTCTGGGGGTCCTCCCCAGAATTTTTTTTGGAAATTTAAGTAAAAAAACTCCATTTTTCCAACTTGTTTTGGTACGCCTCATCCGAATTTCGGATACAGGTTTTATGGTAGAGTTTTTACATTTTGGCAAACTTAATATAAAATAACGTTTTTATAATAAAGTTACAAGTACCGAGGGGGTCTGGAGGTCCTCCCCTATAAAATTTTTGAAAATTTTAACCTAAAAAACTAGTTTTTAACTTGTTTTTGTGTACCTAATCCGAATTTCGGGAATAGGGGAATAAATGAAATTCTGAAATATTTAATTTCACAAATAAAAAAGGTTTGGGCCTTGGGGGTGCAAAAGTCCTGTTGCACGCCCTCTGTCTAGTCAATTTTGCAAATAATTTTCTATTTCGTCCAGATATGAATATTGTGGTGCTGCCATCTACGAAAAACAAAAGTATTTTTAGAAATCAATGAGAACTATTCTCTTTGATTTGCAGCAAAACCTATGATGAAAGTGACTTATCTCATACTTAAAATAAATCAGAAATTTTTAAATGAAAGATATGTCACCATTAAAAATATCATTTTTCCGTTAATTTAATGGAATTGAACCTCATTTTTCCTCTTATTTTCCCCAGTTCACTATCTAATAGATCAAACCATGGGCGTAGCCAAGGGGGGGCAGGGAGGGGCAGCTGCCCCCCCTAAGTCCCAAGTAATTAACTTCAATTTTCTGTTAGTTAAGTTAAAACCCAGTAATTTAGGGTCGAAATTTCAAAATTTTTCTGGGGGAGGGCCCCCAGGCCCCCCTTTAATATTTTAACCTGAATTAATCAAACTTTTTTGTAATAAGTTCATTAAAATCAAAATTCTACCTAAAAATTAATGTCCAAATTCGGGTTTACGTGTACCAAAAAAACAATTTAAAACCATGTTCTTGGGGCATATTTCCAAAAATTTTCTCTGGAGGACCCCCAGACCCCCTGTTGAAACTAAACAGGTCTCTCTCACGGGGCTTTAAAATTGATCTCAACAAACAAAAAAAAGTCGACCCTGCTTGCCCCCCCCTAAGTTGAACCCTGGCTACGCCCATGGATCAAACGTGCTTTTTTTACCTCTTTCCCAGGTGATCTAAATCGTCTTAGTGCATCTTCTCAAAGTTATGAAAAAAAAACTTCAATGGCACTAAAAATTTTTGAAATATAAAATGAACCTTAACTTTTATATGCAGGTTTTATTTTCCAATCTTTCTCTAGGA
The DNA here is from genome assembly GCA_024610705.1 of Tetragnatha versicolor. Taxonomy (NCBI): domain Eukaryota; kingdom Metazoa; phylum Arthropoda; class Arachnida; order Araneae; family Tetragnathidae; genus Tetragnatha; species Tetragnatha versicolor. Next base: position 10,574,385 of record JANDEH010000017.1, on the reverse strand, counting down.
AGAATAATAGGATCCATTTTTGGAGGATTTTTAATGAAAACTTATGGTGGTCGACATACATACTACATATTTGGAATAATCAACACTGTATTGGCTATATTATACACAATCTATCTCTGCATTCAAAAAAAGCAGCGAAATCATACCATATAGTTTATTATTTAGGTAAGTAGTTCGAAATTTTAAGCTAAATAAAAATATCCTCCAAAATATTTGAATAAACAAGTTACAATGTTAGGTAATTTAATACTCTCATTTTAAGGTTCGAGCTAAAATTGCAGCACCTTCAAACTTATTTTCGTAGTTATAAACAGCTTCTGATGTCTGCATCTTTATTTTGGGAATTAGGAGAGTAGGATATTATAATATTTATACTTTCTTTGTAAATCCATGATTATATTCACTGTTTTAAAACAACTCATGCACTATTTTCAAAACGTTCATCGAAGTTGGAAAATGTATATAAAAATTTTAACGCTAAGAAAGAAAAATGCTATTGTAAATTTTAAAACCGAGTAACGTACAGATAAAGTTCATTGGCATGCTTATATTTTACTTTTGAAGAGTGAAACTTTTGCCATTGAAATATTTCTAACTTAGCATTTTAAATTAATTTAGACAATAATATTGAATGGAGCTTTTAAAAGAAATGTCAAAACAATCTTTTATACCCTAACACCCTGACTTCTTTAGCAATACCTATTTAATCAATTTCTAGTGTTTAGATTTTGTGAACCTCATAATATTTCAGTGACAGTTTGAGAAGGATTTTGATCACCATGGTTGCGAGATTAATTTATCTCCGTATTGTAAACATAAACAAATTTTACCTGTTCTTATTTTCAAGGTCTTTGAGGCTATATCAAATATCAAATGGGCTTTATCTTAAAATGAGCTGTATCAACAAATCTGCCAATGATGAGCAGATTGCTGATCAATGTGCATAATTATTTGCTTCCTTGCAGGAAACATAGTGGACATCAACTAGCATTCAACAAGACATGCGTGTAGATCTTTGACAACAAATATTATCTGAAACCTTCAAAATAAAAATTTAACTTTGAATTAACTACACAGTGAATTTAACAAGCGCAGTCGCTCCAATAACTTAGACCGTGCACGCTATTGCACGATGAATTTAATTATGTGTGATTTTGACTTTGTATATGTATTTCTGTGTTTGTAAAATAAAACACATTTGTATATCATATGAACAGTTTTATGGTAACATTAAAAAACATAAATAATTGGTCTTAAAATCAAATTAATTACTCAGGTATACCTGTTGGTAAATAATCCATATGTTTGGATTTCAACAATTTTTGTTAAGTTGTAAGATCTACTTTTATAATTTAGTGCAACCATGAGTTAAATTAGGTGAGATATTATGCAGGAAGGTTATACAATTCAAAGTGAATTTTAGTATCACCAATGACTTAAGAAATATCTTGTACACATCTCTCAGAGGTTTTTAAACTTGCCCCTCAAGTATAGGTAGGATGTGGTTTCTACTACATTTTAATTGAAAATAATAATCAACTTTACTTTTTATTTTTAATCACATTTCTAACGATCAAAAAGATGCTGTAGATGAAAGCAGTTGCAACATTTGTGATGCCCAAAACAAGAAATGCTGTTCTTCCACCGAAATTGTTCATAAGGGATCCTCCTACAACGCTTCCTAATACTCGACCTGAAATTCAAAATTGAGGATATTAGTTTTTAGTCTCCACAGTTATCAATAATCCCTTAAATTTTTTATTACCATAATCATGATCTACGAAATTAACCTTAAGAAATATGCCTAGAAATAAGTTCTGACGGTAACAAGGAAACGTGGACGAAAATTTTACATGCATAAGATGACTCAAAACACTGTGACAAAACAATGAATATCATGGAGCGTCTGTATACAATGTGTTTTTCGGCACTTTTCCCCATTACGGCAAACCAGTAAAATACTTCAACTTCTATCTACAGCCAATTTGGCCAATTTTGGATCTTTTTTGTTGGCTCACTTTTCGATCTTTCCTTAATTATACCATTTAAGGGAATTAGTCTACACAAGTTGCCATCTATAGAAAACTTGTGTATTTAAATTTAAATGAATTTTACTTTTAATTTCAGTAATATATTTGTATGTACGGAAGAACGTATTTATTTCATAAATTGAAACTCATTTTATACCACTCTTTATGAGCGGTGGTGGATTCTATATTCCAACAAATTATTTATATTCGTGATTTTTCCTAATGGAGGGTTAGGGGTAGTAACAGTAATCCTGCAATTTGATATCGATGATTGAGATCAATATCTGGATGCCTCAAAAATTTAAAATCTAAATTGAATTTTCCACAAGTTATGTTAATGATGAATCTAAAATTTAGTTTGTTTTAAGAAACTTTTTAGTTAATTGTAATTTAAAAATTTAATCTTCTTAAGAAGTCACAGAGTATAGATTATTCAAAGAGTCCATCTCCATAGACGCTAATGGCCACTTTTTTAACATGCGTTTTCCATAGACAGTGGCCTATCTATGTGATAACGGTAGAACTATTTCTCTGAAAGAGTAAAATCACGTTTTGACTCTCTGAATCTATACTCTGATAGATTATCATAGATTTAAGGAAAGCTCAAATTGAGATCAATCCCAAAAACAAGCCAAGATGCCAAATCAACTGTAGAAATAGTTACAGTTTGTATTGGTCTCACATAATGGAAAAGTAATGAAAATGTAACATATCGTCGTGGAAGATGCAATAAGGCACATCTAACATTTGAAGCACCTTTAGTATTCCAATCCTCTTTCTCGCCAAACAGTTTTCGTGACTTCGTTTGGCGGTTTTAATATGGCTGCGCTTTTTTTGTAAACCAAAATTTTTTCAGAAATTGATGCTTAGATATTTGATTACTTGATCAGGCTTCGCACCTAAAAGTATTAAAAGAATTTTTTAAACATCTTTATAGCTCTTAGTAAGCCGTGATTTGACACATTTTCACATTGGTCAGAAAAAAGTTGCCGATCTTTCATGATCTGATATTAGAGAATCAATCTGGATGAAACCGTTTGAGAGCGTGAAAGAAATTGGTTTATTTTGAATGCGATTCTATTTTGACAATTCCTCCGAATATTGTTAAATTAATTTAAAAAAGATATTACTGGCTCTTCGATTATGTGTTACTTTTTTATTACATGCACCTACTTTTCCTTTAATTAGCTTTGTAAAGTTCCCGAATAATGCAAATAAAGCATGCTTTATTTTTTGTCGTGGTACCTTACCTGCTACAATTTTATTGTGATTAAAATGTAAGTACGAGGGTTGTTTTTTAATTAACTTCCGTTTTTCTCCTAAAAAAAAAAAATAGTAGGAATTTCGAAAAAATTTTGGTGATGGTAGTTAGATACATCCTTCAGGCTCAATTTGCCGCCTTACTGAATAAAATCGGACATTTTTTCTATTTTTTATCGATTTTACAAGCGCGCTCCTCGAACTATTTTCCCGCCAACCCATAGAGAATTCGGCTTTTTTTCTCCTTTCGCTCCGTCCGCGATCACCTGCCCACCCATTGTTTAATGTTAATGCCTGCTCGCGGACGGAGCGAAGGGAGAAAAAAAGCCGAATTCTCTATGGGTTGGCGGGAAAATAGTTCGAGGAGCGCGCTTGTAAAATCGATAAAAAATAGAAAAAATGTCCGATTTTATTCAGTAAGGTGGCAAATTGAACCTGAAGGATGTATCTAACTACCAGCACCAAAATTGTTTCGAAATTCCTACTACTTTTTTTTCAGGAGAAAAACGGAAGTTAATTAAAAAACAACCCTCGTATAATGTATAAGGTTTTGTAATTTTTTTATGTTCCTATGATTTTTTTTGCTTTATACAACGATAAGAGGCAAGAAAAATTTTCCCATAAGAATTGTATTGAAAATAAAGTTATCAAACAATTAATTCTGATAATAACAGAAAAAGTGCTTATTTACAAAAAAAATAAAAATGTTTATTTTATCTATCTATGATAGACAAAATTAATAGAAATGATCGATATTCTTTTCTGAAAAGCAGAAAAATGCTCGATGTGGGCAAGAGAACGAGAAATTCTATTAGAAAGCAATGTTCCGAAGTAGTCACCCTCCGAAGTATTGCCCGTAACTGGAAGTGCTTAACTTCGGTGATGAATAAATGTGCTGGTGTTGGTTTTGACTAGTGATGGGCAGGTATCGATACCAAATACTTAAGTACTCGATACCTATAGGTATCGAGTGTATTCGATACCCACAAAAGTATCGATACTTTATTGACATATTTCGTTTTAAATTTTTCAATGAAGTAATCTTTATAATACCTACTGTAGATCAAACTCAGCCTGTTTCCGTTTTCATTTTGCAACGCTCAAACCCAAGTCGTTATCATCCGCGAGAGAAATTTGACGCGGCTAGGTTTTTCCCCCGCCAAATCCTTCGCCTCTATCCACCTCCAGGCCCGTAGCTACGGGGCTTTTTGATGGATCGCTTTCAGTTTTTTGAATATAAGTCTGATTATGGATAGGCCCTAAAAAAATTGTCCCTTCAGGTTCATTTCCCGACATTGAAAAAAAGTACTCGATACCTAAAAGTACTCGATACCTATAAGTATTCGATACCAAAGTATTCGATACCTATAAGTATTCGATACCAAAGTATTCGATACCTAAAATTATCGATTTTGCCCATCACTAGTTTTGACTCGATTTAAGCAGCAACCATACGAAACCATATTTGGCTATTTATTTCATTGCCAATTGAAACAATCGACAACTACATCAAACTGTGTCTTTTTCCGATGTTAGATGTGCTGTATTGCATCTTCCACGACGATATACAGACGCACATATATAAATGTTCATAATAGGGAAACTTCAGCTACTGTCAGGGAAAGCTTGCAACCAAAAGGGAAAAGTTTCCTTGATCTGGGAGAAAATAGAAGCGATTGAGGAATTAAAATGCAGCCTCCATGCAAAGTTCCTAGTCCAATGAGAATCACTCGTTTCCTTCAGTTCCCGCCCACACTGTTGATTGACAGCTGAAGGTACCGCAACGCTACTATGCGATAACTGTAGAACTATTTTAGTAAAATCGCGGTTTGGACTCTCTGAATTATCTTTACTCTGTGATACAGCAAACCGAAGAACACAGCCATGACGTTGTAGTACTATATAGTCCCATAGAAGCATTCCTCTTGCTGACACGTAAACCCTCATACCCTTACGATTCCTCTCACAAGTCCTTATAACAGAAACTGTAAAGCGAAACTTTGGACTTAAGGGTTTTCAACTATGATCTTTCCAATTATCAAATCAAAAGAAAGGATTTCGAAATACGAAATAAGGTTTTGGCAGAGTTTTCATATTTTTGTTGGGTTTTTTAAACTTTTTTCTTATAAAACAACTTTTAAAATAAGGACTTTTGTGATAATTTTAAAGATCATAGTAAACCACAATTTTTGAGACCATAATTAAATTTTTACCAATAGTAGTTCTTCTATAAATTGAATTTTTCAATGATTTTTTTAGGATGTCACTCAATTTTTAACTCCCTGGGAATTGGTCTGGGACCCCCAAATCCTATGTGATTCTGACTCATCTAGGTGCCTACTATCATCCCTGAAAGTTTGTTTCACCATTTCGGATACACCCTGTATACAGGGTGATTCTAAAATGGTCCGCAAAACTTTGAGGGGTGATAGTACTCATCAAGACGAACAAGAATTGATGCGGAAAGGGGGGTCGCAGTTACACTGTTAAAGAGCTAGGTCCTAACGTAGTGCGAGAGCGTTACAAAAGGTTTGATTATTGTTTTATGGCGCATGAATCAATTTTGATCATAATGCGCCGCGTTACAAAAGGACGTTTTGCCAAGGCCCGTTTAACGAAAAAAAACATAATGAAATGAAAAAATTTATCGCATGAGGTACAGCAGTATCCGTACTACTTACATCATAAATTTGATAGAAATTGAAAATCATAAATTTATAGAACTGCGACCCCCCTTTCCGCAACAATTCTTGTCCGTCTTGATGAGTACTATCACCCCTCTAAGTTTGGCGGACCATTTCAGAATCACCCTGTAGAGTAGTCAATAGGATTTGATAGCGTTTTCGGATTCAGCGATGATCACTAAATTTGATCACTTTATTTGATCAATTAAATCTGGTTTAATGATTAAATTTTGAGTAAAATTGTAAGTGTCGGGCCTTGTTTAAAACTCATGATCAGCATGAAATTGCCTTATAATAGAGTACGGAATCAACTCGAGGTTCGCGATCTCTAATTCACTTTCTCACTTCTGAAATATTCGGCACATGTGTCGGTGTGTCTAATTCAAGTGACGTTTTCACCGTAGTTGGGGAGACCAATCAGGCTGTAGGGGTGGGGCGAGCAAGATTTCAGACTGGAGTTGCGCTGTTGTCTTAAAACGCGTTGATGACGCGAATTAGTAGGCATGACGTAACTCAAGATTTCGAGCTTCTACGGCCTTATAAGTTTAGGTGGTCATGAGAATACTCAAAACCATCAATTCAATAAATTAGCTCCAGTTAAATTTTCCCAAGGATGATTAATTTTATTTATGTATATCTCTTAATTTTCAATTTAGCTACTAATAAAAAATTTTTTTACACTAAATAAATTGAATAAAATCATAACGCAGTAGATAAAGGGTTAAGTTATAGAGAGCACCAAAGTGTTTTATTACAAGGTTTATTTCAAGAAAAACCTTTCACACAAATCTTTATTCCTTAAAATAAGGCATCAAAACCAATAGAGTTACGATTTCCTACATTAAGTTCAAGAAAAACAGTTATATATATGCACACAGAGATCATTGGCTTTACAAATAACTAATACAACAGATTAGTCATATTTATAATTCGGTAGAAATATGAACCGAATAGTAAGCATACATTAATACATACGTTATTACCGGATAATAGGCATACATTAAAAATGGACAAACAAATGCAACTATCAGAATAAAGATACTCCTTGCTGCTTGATAAACATCTAGAACAATATTTTTTAATATCCCCTTATAATCTTGTGTTTCAAGATGATTAACTACGTACGCGATTAACAGTACGACCATTAAAGTGAGATAACAATAATACAGCAGGCAATTATTAGTTAAAATAATGGACAACATATTAGTGCACATGACATTTTTTACCAAAGTAATCTTTAAATCATGGCCGAGAGTCTTTCTTCTCATGCCTAGGAAGCATGCCATCAAGTTGCCTATCGATGTGTTTACAGTAAATGCATACGATAGTATCAGTTTGTGCGAGTGGACGGCCACCGCCAGTAGAAATTCCTGTTTGTCAATATAGAATGTGAAGTATTCTGAACAAAAGTAGACGAGGTAAATCGCCCATCCTAGTCCTCTTAGTGTGTTCACGACACGAAAAAACAGCGACCTTCCCAGGTCGGTGTCCTGGCTGCCGAATAAGGCGAAAAGACAGGAAAATAGAGCGATAATTATGAACGAAAAGTTCAGCCACTTTTCTGCAGTGTCAACCTGTCAATAAAGCAGTCAACTTTAAGCTATGATTGTATGAAATCTGAAGAAAACGGCACAAAATAAGTAGGATCAGGGAAGAGCGAATGTTTTAGAAAGGGGAGGTTAGATCACTAAAAATAAAAACTTTGTGGAAATGTTGTTTGACAGCAATTAATTTAGTGCATGAAAATATTTTTAGTCGACCCACCACATCCATTAGATTGCGTCATCTACAACAAATTTCTGGGGTTATTAAAAAATTATTCAAAACAATTATTATAAATTTAACCCTTTGGTAAACTTTAAGAATCCGGGCCTTGTCGACTTCTTGGAGAAATGATTTCTGGCCAATGCCTGACATTGGCGAGAAACAACTTCGTAGAACGAACATTGTAATAGAATCTAGGGTTGCTGTACAAAGCATTATACACCAGAGAGAACCATTTATTGCCTAACTTTAGCCTACCCTTTGCGATTGGCCCGAATTGTTGAAATTAACCACAAAACATATATATTTTTTAGACTCCTCAATGAGTTTCCATGACTTTTTTAATATAGGGGAGAGTGTTGTACCTACGGACGGTTGTACCTTCAACCATCTCATTTTAAAATTCGGGGGAAAATGTAAATTTGAATTTGTGGTTGATTTTGAATGTAAACAGATGCAATATAACTGCTAACGTGAAATCAGCTCTTTAAAATATTATTTAAATTTTATGTAATAAATTTACTGTTTTTAGATGCTCAGTTTTTTTTAGTGCATCACTACATTAATTCTTTTCTTCATCTATGATTATGATATGATAAAATGGGATATATGGGGTGAATCCCCGAGATTCGACTTTTTGGTTTTGATATAAGAATTAATCAGATCTGAATTCTTTTATTTTTTATAGAATTTTGATTGCAAAAACCCTTGATGTTGTACCTTCTGACACGTTCTTGTGGGTGTCTGTAGTGAATCGGCGTTTTGGAATCAGGTTTCATTTAAGTGAATACATTTTAATGCAAGTTAAATTAATTCTAAATGGTTATCTATCTGTCGGCGACTATTTTCAAGTGATTTTTAGATGAAAAATCAAATATTTTGTGATCAACACTACTTTTTGATTCTACTTAGCATTTAATGTAATATATGGTGTAAAATCTTAAGCACCCTATCGTATTTAAGTATGATGATTAAAAAAACTTCAAATTTACACTGAAGAAGATTTGCGGAAGTTATTATACCACCAAATGCTTGCACAACTAAGTGTCGATCGAATTGGTTTTTTTTATCAGTGAAGTTGTCAGATCGATCAGCATGATTGATGAACTATTTATTACCTTAAATTTCGATCTGAAAATCCCATGTGATTTATGTGTTTTTGGTAAAAAATCAAGACTTATCATTCCACTTCGTTTTAATGATCATTTACGATCTAAAACTACATTACTTTAAAAAATATATTTCCAATATTAAAAAGGCTTGAAATAGGTAATTAAAAAGTAATGATCAATAAAAATGTTCATTTTTAGCTTTTTTCAACTAAAACTTCCCCTTTTAAGGGTGTCCACAGGTACAAATTGGTCTGTCTATAGGTACATTAGGTTGCTGTACCTTTGGACACACTTTTTTCAAGTTATTAAAAATGATTAAAATCCAATTTTCAAGATTTTAGCTAATAAAAAACATCCCCCTACTCACAAAGGTTAAGACTATAGGTTGGGCATTTTAAATGGTCAAAATGTGATTTTACCTGTCTTGGAAAAATCCAAACGTGTTTTTTGTCCAAAGGTACAACACTCTCCCCTATACATCATCCTAAGAATAATGCTAGTGCAATCTTAAGAACCGTAAAAACAACGTTATATTTAACGTTTCGGCAATAGCTTGATAATCACTAAAAAAATAATGTTTTAGTAATCGTTTAAATTGAAATTTTAATGTTCATCATTCAGCATTTGATATGCAACTTTAATTGACGCAAACGACGCAATGACTGATGACAACGAGTTAATTCGTTACGACGAGCAAACTTTCGTTTTTACAATCGCATCTATAAATAAAACTATTAAATCTTACCAACACTGATAAATCCATCTTTCCAAAATTACCAAATCTTTCCCAAACGTTGTAAAATATTTATATAGTACTCAACTACCTAGATGTAATGCTGGGTATTTTTATTTTGTGGTTAAAGTTAATACATAATAAAATGTTAAAACTACTTTCAGTAACATAAGGGTTGAATTTTATTTATCAAACCTTCTTGGGGGGTAGTTCATTGATTGGTTTATTTGATTTTAATAGTCATCATGAAAGGTCACAGACAATAATAGACAGACCGGTCAGTGGGCGGCCCACGACACGAACGCCCTCAACCAACGGTACCTGCACTAAAACTGTGGTTGCAGTTAAGATTTTAGGTCTGGTAACCATGGAGACGTTTTGCTTTATGCAAGGACGTGATCCATCGACCACGTGATCACCAGGATCGCGATCCTTGGTGATCACATAAGCCTATTAAATGCTTTTTAAAATTAAAAAATTCTATTCTTTCAACAAATTTTTCAAATTTGCTATTATGATAGAAAATTCAAATTAAATTAAATTAAGGTTCGTTCATCAACCAAATTGTATGTAATGAAAAACTCGATTGTAAAAATACAAGCTTAAATGTAAAGTAATCAAGAATCACCCAAGTAAATAATGAATGTAAATGATTTTATTAAATCTCTTATCTTTCAATAAGTGCAAATATTATTTGTTATATTCCCTTGGTCTTTTAAGACAAACATGATGTATGAAGAAGTTGCAATCCTTGGGATTCTAAACGAAGACATCTTTTGCAAATACGGATTCCAGGCACATTCGAAATGAATTCTTGACAATGGAAATATATAATACTAGTATTCATTTTTATATAAATTAAATATACAGGGTGTCTCAAAAGGTCTAGTACAGCTCCCGCAAAAAAAAAACCGTTACAGTGGGTTTTGCGGGCAAACCACTTAGGTTAGGAAGACAAAATAGGGGTCGTTTTTCATTAATTAAAGTATTCTTTTACCAATAAAATTTTCGAGTCCTTAGGGGGTCGTCTTCATATTAAACGAAACACTAACTTTCTTTTTTCCAATGGGGACGATTAAATCGATCTGGATGAAACTGGGTATTTAAAGGTTTAGAGAAGGCCTTTCAGAAAAACTAATAATAATTTAGGCTCCCCATTGGAAAAAAAAAGTTAGTGTTTCGTTTAATATGAAGACGACCCCCTAAGAACTCGAAAGTTTTTTTGGTCAAAGAATACTTTCATTAATGAAAAACGACCCCTATTTTGTCTTCCTAACCCAAGTGGTTTGCCCGCAAACCCCACTGTAACGTTTTTTTTGCGGGAGCTGTACAAACTTGGAGGGATGATAGTAGGGGAGAACAGGGATGAATGGGACAAATCACATTTTTGCTAAAATTGAAAAAAATAAAAAAATTTCAATCCTATAACAAGTTTAAAACCAATAATTGAACTCTTGGTTACATTATAAATGCGTGTATTCAATCAATTACCCATTATTTAAACTCCAAGAAAAGTTTTTATGAGCGCATGTATTTTGTCCCATTCATCCCCGTGGTGGGGATGGATGGGACACGGAGTGGGGATGAATGGGACAGTTAAAAAAAGTTTAAAAATTTATAAAATAACAAAGTTATTTTAAATATTGCACAACGTTTAGCTTTTTAAAGGAACAACACACTTCTATTTTCCAAAGAAAAAAAAATTAAAAAAGCATTTAGAGGGCAAAAAACAGCCTACATTTATTCGACTTTATGACGAGTAAAATTAACACATAACCTGAAGCAAATGCTTTTGTTCTTTCAGCTCAGTGGTTGAAGCTGGTGTTATTTCTATTAATGCTACTCACATTTTATGGGTTTGTACTTTTAGGAGTGCAAATAGATAATTTTCGATGCCTGGACCTAACCCCCAAAGCTATTCCTCTCCTGCAGTAACATTCTCCCTGCCATTTTGAAGGAAATTTTCATAAAAATAGAGCATAAAAACCTAACTTGTTTGAATAATTGTTTAACCATAGCATATTTGAGATGACAGTTGCAACTATTTGCTAATTAGGACTTTGAATATTTACACATGAGTTTGGAACATAAAACACAAGTTTAAACATAAATTTTTGCACACTATTTTAGTAAACTTTATCAGAAATAACTTAAATGAGTTGAATATAGCAAGAGCTATTGATGGAAAGTTTTGGAAACGGGAAATGAAGTGATGATGGAACTGTCCCATTCATCCCCGCAACTCTTGTCCCATTCATCCCCGTACCCACTTATTTTTGAAAAATTAAAATTAGACTAGGAAAAAATCCATGGATTTTCTTCATTTAAATTGGAAACTATACTAATATAAGTACTCTTTCAAAACACAGTAAAATTTGAAGCTTTAGTTAAATTATTTTTTAATAAATAATTATAGAAGTAAAACGATAAAAGTTACTTTTGGTATGGGAAAACACATTTAGTTGTCCTATTTATACAAAAATGGAAGCTGATGTCAACAAACACAATTTTTTGAATAGGCTAGGTACTGCTATCTTATGGCTGAAATAACAAAAATTTAAAGTGAAGTTAAGGTATAAAAAATTGAGCTGTCCGGTTCATCCCCTGTCCCATTCATCCCCGTTCTCCCCTACTCATCAAGACGAACAAGAACTGTTATAGAAAGGGGGGTCGCAAATGAGTTCTAAGGGGTGAAACCCCGAGGTGAAAATCAGCAAAAAAAGCTTGCATATTTGTGCAGGAACAGATACAATTGTTCGATTCCGGCATTTATTACATTCAACCAATTCCAATACTTTGTATAAAAGTATTATGAAAATGTTAATTTCATTGAAAAACAGACCAAATAATGCAACAGGCATGCGTTGTAGGTAGATAGACAGCAAAAGAAAATGACACGACGAAAACATTTTAATACTATAATCTTGTTGGTTGTTTTTAGTTTTATGGCACAAGGAACAAGAGTCTGACCAAGGAACAATTATAACTTTAATCTACCTATAATACCAGATAATTTTAAAACAAAACTATGAAAACTAGACACATTATGAAGTTCCAACGTTATTATTCGCGCTTCCAGCAGCCATGGTCAGTAAGCATAACCAAACATGCAGGCCATCAGCACTGCAATAAACAAACATTTCGCCATATCCTTCAGATAGGTTTTAAGAGCAGAAGTATTTAGGTCGATGTCCACCTTGAAAAGAGATGTTAGCCACATGAGAAATATAACTTGAAGCAACATGATTACTTTATTGATGCCCGAGAACTTGTGCACAAATGAGGAACTTGACGATTTTCAGTCTCAGTTCTTTATCGTTCGAAATGCTTCTGTAGTACAACACACAGAGTAAAGATACTTCAGATAGTCCATTTCCATAGACGCTAAGGCAACTTTTTTAACATGGGTTTTCCCATAGACGGTGGCGTTTCTATATGTGATAACGGTGGTACTAACCAGAGAATATGACGCAATGTTGTTGACTCTCTACAATCAAGCCACAGCCGCATACACTCTCGCAATTAACCCCTCCCAATTTCAAATCGATAAAGAGAGAAAATTTTTTATAAATTTTCAAAGTTATTCAAACAGTTGAGTGTGTCTTTTTTTCGAGCATGCGCCGGGGATAATTTCTTAGACATTACAAGTCTCTCTGATGTCACGCTCTCCCATGGACTCACTTAATGTTCTGGCCAGCGCAGGTCTCTCGCTGGCTTATATTCACTAGAGAGCCTGTATACGAGAGAGAGGCGAAAACTCAGTATAGCTAGCGCAGATCGGTAAACAGGTTTTCTGTTCGCCACTGGCGGAGTTAGGTTTCCCTCCATAGGATTAGGATGGGACGCGAGACAAGCGGCATGATACAGTTTGGACAGAATTGGATGCGCAGAGACTCTTTTAAGCGAGTTGTCGCCTCTCTCTCGTATACAGGCTCTCTAATATACACTTGATCTGCCCGTGACGCCACTATCTCGCATTCTCGCATCTTCTTTAAAGTGACGATGGGTCGAGAGCTCCTCTGTAATTGAACTCACAACTCCAACTCCCCATTTAATATTAGGTAATCTAAAAAGTTAGGACGCTTAATCAAATGAGCCGTGGAATTTCATGAGGAGAGGTGTAAATTTATTTTGAAAATTGGGTTCTGAGTTGCCAAACCCATTCAGTTAACACCACTTGGCGACTTGGCCTGTATTTTATGAACCTTATTTTGGATTGGATGATTTAAACTGCTTCAGGGGGGAGAAAACGCTACCAGTTCATTTTAGCATTTGGCGCTGTTTCTGCAATTCTCACCTAGTAGCGTTGCATAGCCTAGAGGCTAAACGCGCACTAGAGACTTTTGTCACGGCAACTGAGACAAAATTATCACCCTGGCTACTGCAAGAAGCTAGAGCACGCGCATTAGGTGACGAGACTCTAGACCGATTGCCAAGATATCGCCATAGAGATGCATTGCTCTCGAGTGACCTAGTGTTATAGTCGCCGTAACAAAAGTCTCCAGTGCGCACTTAGCCTAATTCTGCAACTAATTTTTTAGCTGTAAGTATTTTGAGTTTTTATGCCTGTAAAAGTTTCGTCCACTTTAGTTTTTTTTTTGCATTTTCAATCTATTAATTTCTATTACGCCAGAATGGGATCTTTTTATTTCCCCTTGGCGTATCATATGTTTATTTATTTGTATTTATTTTACGTGTTCTTTCCATTTTTTAATAAAGATTATTACTATTATTACTTTTGTGAGTTTTGCATGGGGACGTTTGACGCGATTGTAACATCCTAACTTTTGTATAAACACTGACTAGCTACTATATAGGGAGTAGCTATAAAAACCAATTGTAAGGACCAAATTTCACATCAATAAAGATAACGATAGTAAATTTTGCACAGTTTTCGACGATTGTGTCGTCCATTTTTAATCGCTGAATGTAAATCTACCCAAAGTAAGTAGTATTTGAGAAAATTAGGTACTCTTCCAAAATCCCGGCGCAAGTGATCCAATAATGATGCAACCAGTGCCAAACGGAATATCACCGTTTGTTTCTGTTTCGGAAGGTCATGTGTGAGGAGTCGCCAAAAAATCTGTGGGCCGGATGCAACTACGTTCTGCGACGATTTTGGGACCGGTCGAATCCTACTTCCAAACAACTCAACTATCGTTGTCCTGAGTCATTTTTCCAGCATACCGCTGATTGGTTTTCAAGAACGTCACGAACTACGTCATTGAACCACGTGCATTTGATTGTACCCTGCCTTTCCCGCGCTTTGCGCGTTTGATACGTAATGGAACCCTTCAACCAATCAGGAGAAAAACGATACCCCGATCCGCCCCGATCGTCGTAGAACGCCACCTCCTGAGCAGGCGTTCTTGGGCGATCATTATTAGGTGATATACGGTTCTTTAGCACGTCGCAGAACGTAGTTGCATCCGGCCCTGTTTGGCGAGATTTGCGCCAGTATTATAAAAGAGTACCGAAAATTTTACCCTTTTATTCCTAGCCGCTCTAAATTTTTCATAGGATTCAATGGTGTTCTCGGGCGGCATACATAGACCTTGGAATACTGATAGACCGAGCAAGTGGGCATGGTCTGTGTTGAAGCATGTTCCACCGTTTTTGGAGGCAATGATATTGGAGCACTTTCAATCACCTGACCCCGATCACGTGATCAAGTGAGCTGGTCGGAATCGAACCGACGACAGGTACAACGCCTAGGCTACTAGAGTAGTCAGGCCATCCCGTCCCCAGAGCCACATTACTCGTGACTTTGAGTGGGAGATGTTTCAACACAAGCACCGGCTCACCGACATGAGGATGCGGGTGCAAGCTCCGTCTATCTGTGTTCTAAGGTCGATGGCGGCATAAGATTGAAAGGGTTAAAGATAGACCTTAGTATAAGCAGAATTAGAAAAAAAAGGAGAAGAACGGTGTATAAATTGCTTACCGAGGGCATAATGAAGTGATCCAGCCAAAGCATTCACAGTAGCTACAAGTCCTGGAGGGGAAATATCTCTGCAAAACTCCATGACTGCCACCCAAAGTAGATGATAGGAGGTGGCTGCTGTGAGTTCAAGAACCAAGGCTGGCCACACAGATCGCAGAAACGAATATCCAAAGCAAAAAACCGCTTGCGACCCTAGGGCCAAAACGAATATGTTCTCAGTCCCAATCTTTCGTATGAGCAACGAGGACATCAACAGAATCGGAAGCCCGACTCCACTATGCACCACTTCGATGAGTCCGAACTGGTACGCGTCCACTGCGAATCCTTCCAGGTACAAGTATTTGAAAATGGCCGCGAACCCCCAAGTCATACCGATGACGGTGACGACGCCGACGACGAACATGGCATCCGGGTCCTTCAAGAGCACCGAAGACTTCTTCCACATGTTCTTGGCGGGTTCCAGATTCCCGACTTCGACCCACGCCACGACTAGGGCCGTCAAGACGCAGAAGGCGGCGTAGGCGTAAAAAGCGGCATCGTAGAACATGTCCCCTCCGTCGGGAGTGGACCAGTCCACGACGTACCCGCTGAGCACCGGTCCGACGAGGTTGCCGCCAATGGAAAAGAACCGGTGGAATCCGTAATCCGAGTCGTACTCTTTCACCAGCGCCATTGCCGCGATGTCGAAGAACCTGAACACGTTGACGAAGGTGACGAAGAACAGCAGGGAGATGGATATGTAGATCCAGGACGAAAGGTGTTTGCTCGTGCCGGTAGTGCACGACACTTGGCAGATGCCGTTCGTCTCTGCACACATGGAAGGAAAGGCATCGTGTATTAGATCCGAGGAACTTACATCGTAAAAGCACGTATCATTGGAGGAGGTGTTCAGAGGATCGATGAAGACGCTAGAGTTGAACTGGACGTGCTTTATTATTGTGTAGTCCGGGGGGCACACCACATCGCACGATTTCAGACGCGTGTTATTATCGATCGTGCCACATTCTCCCCGAAAGTAGTGCTCCGACCCGTTTCCTGAGCACTGCGACGAAAAAGCGACAGTCTGAAACTCCGTCGGTGCGTAGGAAACCAAGTTGAGCACCAGTGCGGTTGCCGCAGCGAAGAGGATGTTCCCTACGAGAATCGGTTTGGACCTTCCTACTTTGTCGGCGATGATGCTCAACAGAGACGTGCACAAGATTTGAACGATGGGCGTGAGGATGTAAATGAAGGATATTTCCGTGATGGAAAGGCCGCGTTGTTTCAGAAATACGGTGAAGAACGTCCTCGCTGTTGTGGCACCTACAAATATGTTAAAAGAATACAAAGTTATAGATTGGCATCCATATTTTACCTAGATATAAGAAATATTCATTTTAGAATTGAAGTGTTTGCTGCAACTATGAGCTAATTCCAATAGTTTTCCCCATTCGAGTTACTTCATTGTTGCTGTAAGCACCTAAATAGGCATCAATTTATAGTTATTAGCCATAGGGAAAAAGTGGGGGATAATAATAATGGGACACAAAGGTAATCGGCAAATTGATTTTTCCTCCATTTTTTAAATATTTTAGAAAAAAATTCACATCACTTATTGGTCTAGCAAACATTTGCAGCATGCAATATCTATCATGTCAGGTTTTTGCTGAGCAGAAAAAAAACTAAGCTTGTTTTGGACAAATGAGACAGTAAGTATTAAGTTACAAAATTTGAAATAAAACAGATGAATAATGTTTTTTGTTTCGACTTTCCAAGAATATTTTTTATTAATTAGACTGTAAAATCGTTTTAATTAATTTAAAAAATATTATAATAACTGCATTTATGCTTTTTAATAGTATTTATTTATACAAATGTCGTCCCATTAGCCCCCACTATCTTAAAGCAGAAAATTCTCTTACCGGCAAACCATAAGAATAGGGCTAGCTTTAGAAATAAAAGTGGCTTGTGTATTCTGATGCTTTTAGTCTTGTATAACTTCAAGCAAAAATACAGATGATCCTGTGAAATTTTTATATTGTTAACAACACATTAGAAATATAATAAAATTTTATGTAAATATCTTAATTCTTAATGTTTAAAATATGTTATATTATATAAAGTGTATGTATAAGTATACACCATAGTTATAGAGCATATATACTGTATACAAAATGATAATAGTGATAATTTTCCGAATACTGCTAAAAATAAAAGGTTCTAAAATTAAACAGAAGTAAAAAATACAGATAAAATTTTTATTTTACCTGATTATTTTCTTTGTTCTCAGACATTTCAAATCATGGGTTCAATTTTATAAAAATGCGATGAAATACTTATCTGAAATATAGATAACAATTTTTAAAAAGGGAAAATAAAAAACAAAGCATTCTTTTATAAATGTATGCTTGATATAAAAAGACTCATTTGTAATAAAAAGTACAAAAATATGTTTTGACAATAGAAGACGACGAATTTAAACTCAAACATAAAAGAAACTGCCTGAAAACATTAATGAAGTTTCAATTAAAGGCCCAGGAAAATTGCCATCAGGTATAATAAAATAATAATAATAATAAACACATGCGTGTATCACCCGGGGTTTACCCATTTAGATAACAATCTTTAATGTCTTATGTCCTTGAATATTTAAAATATCTTGAGTAGACTATTTTAAGCGCTTTTCATACTTAATACTTTTTCACATACTTTACTTTTAACTTCATATTTTTGCTCTCTCTCTCTCTCTCTCTCTCTCTCTCTAACTTTATTTTTCAAATTTGTTTATAACTTTTTTAATTTTACCGTCCGCACCACATTTGGTAATCTCAATGGGCCAAATGTATTTAAACTTCTCTATAGATATTAATTACTTATATTATTTATGAAAATATTCTTTTATCATCTTGGTATCTAAAGGCGTAAAACGAACTTTTGAAATACCTTGAAAACTGAGAAGCTCATTGCACTAAAACAATATTATGGAAGAAGGATTTACTGAGAGAGAAAGGACTTACTTCATAAACTTAGCTCATAATAAACACCAATAGGTCCTGAAATACTTCTTACTGATGCAACATCTCTCAATATTCAAACCCTTTTTAGCCGATATCTGAAGCAAAGAACGTAGAGGGAATGCAGATCCAGTTTTACAGGAAATCTATCCAAAAAAGGTAAGGGTAGAGTCACAGTTAAGAAAATTTTCTAGACGCCATAATATATTAATTACGAAGGGATGGGTTTGCATGGAATGAAAGATGATCCTTTTCTTAGTTAAAAATTATGTACGTTATGAAATACGCATTATATTATTTATGTAATTTAAAAAGTGTCTCCTGTTAAAAAGAGCGCGCAAAGAGGAAATTGTTACGTCCAGCTTATTTACCCCTTTAAATCCAAGCCGCCCCAAATTTTCCTTAGGATTCAATGGCAATCTTTGGGTGGCTTAGGATTGAGAGGGTTAACATTATGATACCATTAAAAGAGTTTGTAAGTCCCGCCTTTTCTATTTAAGGGGCGGTTTAAATATTACGTCATCACCTCAGGGGAGAGAGGGGTTTGATCTTGACACATTTTTCCCTGACAAGGGGGAATGGGACAGAGCGATGCTAACGTAAGTATGTTACAAACACTGTATTTTTCAAGAAAAAAATATTGTTTCTTCCTTTAATGATTTCAAAACTTTATTTTTTAAGCCGATATATTTTTTATTTCAATGAAATATTTATACTATGTACAAAAATAAAAAAAGAACAAAGGGCAGTTTTCTTACGTAATTATTGCGGTTTGCTTATCTTTGCTGACTAGGGGGGAGGTAGGGGGTCAAAAATGATCAAAAACATGCTCATATAACATTTGAACGGCCCCTAATATTTCACGAGTGTAAAACTAAAGGTCGATTCTAACTGTAAAAAGAGTTACTAACTATGCAAGTATACAGGGTGTTCGGTTTCGCAGCTTCTATTTGGAACCAACGTGTCTTAGGGTCACAGGAGTAAGGTCTACTCCTAGGTAAGTGAACCTGGAAAATTCATTGAGATGACTTACAGCGCCCCTAGCGGCGAAGTAAAAATTTAAGAAAAATTAATTTAAAAACTATAGGAGATAGAACAAAACCTCATTAAGAGTATTGTTGGCAACGTTTTGAAAAATTCACTGAAAAAAATCTCATGAAAATATCGTGAATATTCTCGGAGATATTAGCCTGTGAAAATAGCACTTTTTCACACCTCAAAAAAGAAAAAGTTCGTAAATTTGCAAATTTTCCAGTGTTATTGTGTAGTTCTGGGGTTTTTTAGTTGAATGAAGGCGAAATTTAAAAAAATAAAAAAAAAATTGTAAGTTTGCGAAATTTTTCTTCTTTGAGGCCTGAAAAAGTGCTATTTTCACATGATAATATCTCCGTGAATATGCACGATATTTTCATGAAATTTTTTTCAGTGAGTTCTTCAAAACGTTGACAACAATACTCTTAATGAATTTTTTGCTCTATCTCCTTTATTTTTTAAATTATTTTTGAACTTTTTTTATTTCGCCACTAGGAGCTCTGTAAGTCATATCAATGGATTCTCCAGGGTCACTTACCTAGGGATAGACCTTACTTCCATGACCCTAGGACACGTTGGTTCCGAATAAAAGCCGCGAAATGGACTTTTGAAACACCCTGTACAGAATAAAGACATAAGAGCTGCCGAGACTACTATAACTTCTCCAAGTGAATCTCATGATTGATTTTTCCGACAAGATTCTTTTTGTGCAAGCACAACATTTTCACGCTCTTCATCACTTCGTCACTTACTGCAGCAGAAACGAAATAAACAGGATGTTGCGGAATTAATCTAATGTTGGGTTTGGCTGACTGGAGTTTTGCATTTAGGTGATGGAGTTTGATAAACGGTAAATGTATTATTTTCTAAAATGTTTCCATACTTTTTAGTGTATTTTTGCTTATTACTCGATTTTTTTAAAGGATCTAAGAATTTGCATCATTTTTGTTCGAAACCGTAAGATTTCTTCTGAATTGAAACCAAATTATATAAAGCAAAATTTAAAGGTTGTTTGCTTTCAATTAATGCATTATAACCAGCCTAAACCAGGGTCGGCAACCTTTTGAAACGGAAGAGCCAAAATTCACAATTTAAAAAATTTCCCAGTTTTTAAAGAGCCACTAAATTGTTTGCTTCAATGTTATAGTACTACATGCTTATTATATTTGATTTTAGTTGGGGAGCATAATTTTACACATTTTTTTCTGAGTTACCTCCTCTTGGGTTCGGGTAATTTGTGAATTAATTTCAAAATAAGTGTCATTTCAATAAGTGAATTAATTTCAAAATTTTGTAAACAAAGTAAATTCCTAGAAAAATTGAAGGATCTGGGGGTCCTCCCCCAGAAAATTTTTTGGAAATTTCTTCTTCAAAATAGCTTTATAGCTCATTGGTAGGCCTTTTTGGATTGCACCCAAAAAGCAACTCTCATTTTTGAAGTGGCAGAATTTTCAAGGAAAAATAGTATATAGTTAAAATAAACAGCAAACTCTTTAGAGAGGGGTTGGGGTTGGGGATCCCTCTTCAGAAAAATTTTGGAAATTTTCTCCTAAAAGTAGTTTTTTAATTTGTTTTTTAGAACTATTATGACCGAATGAGGGTCACTCCTCCCGCAACTTTACATCAAAAGAGCCGCATGCGGCTCGTGAGCCACAGGTTGCCGACCCCTGGCCTAAACTAATCTTTAAGTGAATTTTTAATTCTTATTTTATTTGGGAAGATTTAATTTTTTGTTATTCTGTACGTATTTTTATATAGAATATTGATTTTTTATAGGAAAAAATCTGAATTCATACAAAATTTTAAAAAATAAATAAATGTCCTTCTTATAAAGTTAAATTATTAGTGATAAAACATGTGACAAAGTAAATTTACCTAGATTGGTAACAAAAAAGTATTCTTCATTCATGTATAAAATATGGTCACTCAATCCAGTCGTAAAGAACTTAGTTGGTGCCGTCCAAAAAATCATTAATATAATGTCATTTTAATACTAAATTTAAGCTCCAAAACTTATAATTCAGTCAATTATACCTTAATTAGAATAAAATTTGTTATTTTTAAAATGATATAATTTAAAGAGAAAAACTCTTAAGATAGTAACAAATTATTTATTAACTTTTATTCATTCAACTTACTTAAACAGCACTGTGCTATATAAACTCTGAATTTTTAAAGATAATAAGTTTCAAAAAGTTACATTACTTTTACATGTATTATTTGAAACATTTCTTCTGATATTTTTTTCATATTTTTAAAAGATAAGTTGTGTGTTTGAATTCTTGAAACAAAATTAAAGTAAAATGTTTTAAAAGAGTTTAATGTTTTTCTAGCATTAATCTAATGTCTATTAAAATTGACTTAAAGGCAAAAGATATTAAAAATATTTTTTTGAGAAAATTACAATTAAATTTTACTAAAACTTTCTTATATTTCATTAGTTTTATATTGATTTAACTATTTATAATAAAACTAATATCATTAATTTTATAGATAAAATAGTCCCTTAAAGAACACCACTTCCTTTATTTATTTAACTCTGTTGGTTTTTCATCGTTTTTCAAAAGAAGTTATTTCACAAATTTATTGTTCTATAGCTTTTGCGCTCCATTATAAAAAATAAACTCGTTAAGTTTGATTCTGTCATAGTGCAAGCGATCGGAGGAACTTCAACCTGCCACCTTGGCGTAATGATACATTTTAACAGACTATAGTCGGCCAATCCCAAATTAATCACGTGATAGGGAAAAACAAACTCACTGTCAAATCATATCTCACTACAAACTATCTCTGTGGTTACCAATTGCAAGCTCAGTAGGTCACATGATGGATGGGGAAAATGTGAAGTCAAGACAAACCAAATCGTGAACCCTTCTGCGCATTGTAGTTTTCAATTAAAAAAAACTAATGATCAGATTTCGAAAAAAATTTTTTTAAATAAATTTTAAAGTAGCTCTATCAAAATAAATTAAATTTGAAAAATCGTAGTATTCCCCATTGTCTGAAAATGAATTGAAACAGTCATTGTCATTGTCAGTCATTGTCAACAATGAATTAAAGAGTCAAATTTACAAAATGTTTGGGTATGTGTGAGAAATCAGTGTACGTATGTTCATCACAAAACAAGACGTTTAAGAGTGTGTTTAAGGCGAAATTTATACCAATGTGAGATTTAGACTGAAGTATTACTGAAATATTGGGCATCTAAAAAAAATTGTATAACCTCGTCAGAGAAAGTCCAGCCTTTAGATTGAAAAACCTGATCATATCATTTATTGTCACGTGGGAGGGGGTATTATTTTAAACTTTAAAGCCTCGTAAATAATACAAATAAAGAGAGATATCTGTAAATACTCTCCTATTACTTAATCTTTAAGACCTTAAAGATTATATAACTAAGCCTTGATCTTTTGAGTGAGGTACCAGCACCAGCTCAGAACATTTCGTCTTCAAGGTTTTAAAAAATAAAACTAGTTTTGGAACGCGTTTGATCGGAGATTACATCAAAGGTTATATTTATGACACAAATTGATTTGTATAAGATATTGATTCTATATCTTCATTCATTTATAGTTTGGCGTGTTCACGGACGTAACGGTATGCCCTTTATTCCTACTCATTAACATTTTTATCGTTCTTTTTTAATGAATTTCATTTGTATTAACTTATAGAAAGTAACAAGTATTTAGTGATTTAAAAATTAATTTAAGTAATAAATATTTCTTAATTATCTGGGAAATTGCTATACTTACAATGTGTTTCAATGAAATCCACCATCAAAATTAACAAATTATGATTATCTATTTAAAACTTTGAGTTTTTCAAGTTTCAAATATTTTCATTTTTTTAGATTGCGGATAAGTTCACAGTTACAAAGAAAGTACTGTCAAACAACTTATTATGCAACCAATTTCAACACTAATTAACGCCATATTTTATAATGAAAAACAATTTTTCCACGTTTTAAAAAGTAGGTACTTCTAAATTAAATATAATTCAAAGACTTATAAAAGCATCATAAAAACTTACAGATATGCTGTTTTTCATGTTAAAATTTTCCACATTTTGTCTACAATTAATAAATTTCAGTCTAATAATCGAAATTATTTTTAAACATTGAGTGTCATGTGGTTTTTATCTTTTTATTATTATTTTCAATGGCGTAAAAGATAGTGGAGAATGAGGTAATATAAACAGGGGTAATAACAAACACTTAAATTTGCTGCTTTGTGTTTAAGCCTAAAAATCAGAAAAAAATCACAATTATATATTTGAGATATACTTTATATTCCATAAAAGTTTTATAAGTTTAGAATAATTATTCCAATCAAAAATTCCCATTTGAAGTAGAGCCGCTAGCAGAATCATCTACCTTAAGTCATGCTTTTTCATCTATTTTAATTTATCTTCTTTTTGCAATTAAATTATCTTGGAATATTAGTGAATTTTTATAAGAGGTTTCAGGCGCTACACAATTAATTTTTTGTTCTTCAATTTAGGGTAGTGGATTATTCTTAATACCCAGTTTCTTATCACCCTATTTAAACAATACTATGGGGTTGTAAGAAAAACTCGCATTATATTCCGTAAAATTCATTCATTGAATTTTTCTCTTTGTTGTTTCAATGTTTTATTGCTTTTATTTTATTTATCAAGTTAAAAAGTTAAATTTATGTAAGTTTATTATTACTTACTTCATTTTCCCGGAAACGGTGGGTAGTAAAACGATTTTTACTCGCCACTTCAAAGTTTATTGAAAAAATAAGTATAGTTCTATTGAGACATTTATACCAATTTTGCATTTTAATTTATGTTTAGTAAATTAGAGTATTAAGTGGGGATTTTTATTAAGTAAAAGCAATATTGAAACACTGCTAGTGGGATTTTTTCAAGGGTTTTTTGATAAGCCTCCTGAACTATCCAAACCTGAAGGAAAGGGTTAGCGCTGAGTTTACAAACAGGAAAGAGGAACCGACCTTTAAAAAAAACTCTGTTTGCAGAAAAAAATGGAGATTTCTTTTGAGGGAGGGGGAAAGCTTTTTATAGACTTACAAAATGAAAGAGAAACGCCTATATATTTGTTTTGTCATGATTTTCAAGATTTATAGTATTTAAAAATATTGGGTTGTGTAAAACTTTCAGCTTGTAACATTTTAGTTTAATTTTTAACTAGCATATCTCCAAAGATTTTCAATGAAAATTTTTGAAAATTTCTGGGGTTATAAAATATGCATCAGAGAATATATTATTATTACTTTTTTGTTTCTTATTACTTCTCGTGAGGCACAAGATACAGTCGATTGGGGTAATAAGTTACAAGTAAAAAAATATCTTTCAATTCGTACTTAGGAAACGCATTACTTTTTTATTAAAGAAAGCTGATATGGATATAAACATTCTGTAAGAATATCAGCTTCATAAACCTTCAAAGGAAAATCCTACGGAATTTTGCATGTTTCTGAATACTAAGTACAAGTCTGGGGGTTTAAACAAAAATTTGAATGATAAAACACTAGGTATACTAACGAGTTACTATCCGGTACAGTATTGAATTTTATGGGTTTATTACTGTACGTTTTTTGTCTAGATTGTTGATTAACAGTACTTATTAATAGGCATGCGATAATAATAATTCAAAATTTTAGGAGGGTAGGAGGGTGTTTTTTATGGAGATGACCTGTGACTTATGTTTGAAAAGTTGGTTGATTTCTTATTTTGATATTTATTTATGTGAGTAAGTTCAGTGAGCTGCGTTTTCTGAGGATTGCGAAGCTATCAAAAATGTCCTGCTTAAGCAGTTTACGGGTGTTGGTGTGCGATAGCGAGCAGGGGGCAGTAGCTCCCTTGTCTTTTAAAAGAAAACTTCATGCTTGTTATTCATACACAGTAATTTTTTTTGTCTGAGTTGCTAATTATGTTCAATAATTTTTGTTTTTCAATAACAATATCTATTTAAGCTTCTATTTTTCAGAATAATATCTACATAAACCACCAAGACAATAGCTTTCCAAAAATCAACGAGAATGGATGGAAATATCCCACAAAACAAGAATAAAGAGGTAATAACACAGTTTTTATGGAATATATTATACTGAAAAGAATATACACTGCACTGTTAAAAAAATTAGTTCAACCTTTCACCATAAACTGGTTCAAATTTAGCTGCAACCAAGGTTTGGTAACAGGTTTCACCAAGTTTTTGGTTTTTCACTAGTGCAAGCACCAATTTTTGGTATTTTAACTAGTAAAACTTGGTGAAACCTGTTACCAAACCTTGGTTGCAGCTAAATTTGAACCAGTTTATGGTGAAAGGTTGAAAGTTTTTGGTGAAAGGTTGAACTACTTTTTTAACAGTGTGTAAGTAACAAGCTGTTTCACCAAACTTTTCTTTAAGTTAAATAACTCATCAAAAGAATATTACCTGAGGAAAAGTACAAGACAGTAGAAATTTATGTGTTTTTAAAGAGCACGCTAAAAACAAGAGTTATTCATTACAAAATAGATCTTGAGCTGTAAAAGGGAATTAAAGAGTTAAGAGGCAGATTTTATAAGGAGCGGGCAGAAATGCGGGGGTCATTATTGTGACCATTTTTGATTTTGATGAAACTTTTATGATGGATACTTCTAATAATTTTAGAATACCCCTATTTTTTCTTTTTCCCGAAAAAAAATTTTTTCGGCCTACAAAAATTCTCAAAGTTGGTCGCGACCCGGTATTTTTTTCGAATCGACATATCTTTATACATTTTCTCAGTGCATTGAGGGTCAACCAAAGTAATTATTGCGGTAACAACATGTCCTTAGATAGCTTAATCAAATTCTTTTGTGAATTTCATGGTTCACCTTCCCTGCAAACTGGAAGGGTTCGCCAAACTTTGTCGAAAAAAATGAAAAAATTCCAAATTCGAGCCTTTATTGACCCCAGCATTGAAGGTCAATCACAGTTTTGAGGGTTAAAGTGTGTAGTACTGCTCAGTATTAACTTAATCAGCCCATTGGTTGTATGGTTAACCCTCATGGCAGCAGAAAAATGGCTACTTTCGTAGCTATCAAAACAAAAAGAGGTCATTTTGGTGACCCCGTATTTCAGAGCATTGAGGGTCAATAAATAATTCGAAATATACATTTCTTAGTACAATACCTCTACTTTAAGAATCAGTTGACAAACCTATGGCGTCTCGATCTGTGATCACGTGAGATTGATTTTTGTAACTTAAAAAATGGAAAAAAGGTCATTTTGGGGACCCTGTATTTCAGAGCATTGAGGGTCAATGACGAACTGGAAATATGCATTTCGTAGTATGAGACCTACCCTTTAAGAAACAATTGACAGAATTATGGAGTCTTGACCTGCGATCACGTGAGATTTATTTGTGTGACTACAAAAACGGAAAAAAGGTAATTTTTGGGATCCTGTATTTCAGAGCAATGAGGGTCAATGACGAACTGGAAATATGCATTTCGTAGTAGGAGACCTACCCTTTAAGAAACAATTGACAGAATTATGGAGTCTTGACCTGCGATCACGTGAGATTTATTTGTGTGACTACAAAAACGGAAAAAAGGTAATTTTTGGGATCCTGTATTTCAGAGCAATGAGGGTCAATGACGAACTGGAAATATGCATTTCGTAGTATGAGACCTACCCTTTAAGAAACAATTGACAGAATTATGGAGTCTTGACCTGCGATCACGTGAGATTTATTTGTGTGACTACAAAAACGGAAAAAAGGTAATTTTTGGGATCCTGTATTTCAGAGCAATGAGGGTCAATGACGAACTGGAAATATGCATTTCGTAGTATGAGACCTACCCTTTTAAGAGACAATTGACTGAACTTTGGTATTTTGCCCTGAGAGCACGTGATATTTATTTTTGTAACTAAAGAAACGAAAAAAAATGAAGTGGGGGCATAGACAATTTAGAAAGGCTTAGCTGGGCCACAGACGGAAAAAGGTTGGGAAACATTGCTCTACTGTAATTTTTTCTTTTATCATCTGCAAATATAAGGTTCATTTATATTTTTATTTTATTTCAGTATTTCGGTATTGAAGCTGTTGGGGAAATCAAAAAGATAATTTCAAAGATTAAAGAAGATGAAATAACTTGGGAGAAATAACCTTTTTTGTGTTTATTTTTGTTAAAGTAATTTGTTATTGTAAGCATCACATATTTTATGTGTTCGCTATGTAGAAAAGTAAGTCTTAGGCGTGCCCGCTGGGCAAAATACCAAAGTTCTGTCAATTGTCTCTTAAAAGGGTAGGTCTCATACTACGAAATGCATATTTCCAGTTCGTCATTGACCCTCATTGCTCTGAAATACAGGATCCCAAAAATTACCTTTTTTCCGTTTTTGTAGTCACACAAATAAATCTCACGTGATCGCAGGTCAAGACTCCATAATTCTGTCAATTGTTTCTTAAAGGGTAGGTCTCATACTACGAAATGCATATTTCCAGTTCGTCATTGACCCTCAATGCTCTTAAATACAGGGTCCCCAAAATGACCTTTTTTCCATTTTTTAAGTTACAAAAATCAATCTCACGTGATCACAGATCGAGACGCCATAGGTTTGTCAACTGATTCTTAAAGTAGAGGTATTGTACTAAGAAACGTATATTTCGAATTATTGATTGACCCTCAATGCTCTGAAATACGGGGTCACCAAAATGACCTCTTTTTGTTTTGATAGCTACGAAAGTAGCCATTTTTCTGCTGCCATGAGGGTTAACCATACAACCAATGGGCTGATTAAGTTAATACTGAGCAGTACTACACACTTTAACCCTCAAAACTGTGATTGACCTTCAATGCTGGGGTCAATAAAGGCTCGAATTTGGCATTTTTTCATTTTTTTCGACAAAGTTTGGCGAACCCTTCCAGTTTGCAGGGAAGGTGAACCATGAAATTCACAAAAGAATTTGATTAAGCTATCTAAGGACATGTTGTTACCGCAAGAATTACTTTGGTTGACCCTCAATGCACTGAGAAAATGTTGTACAAAGATATGTCGATTCGAAAAAAATACCGGGTCGCGACCAACTTTGAGAATTTTTGTAGGCCGAAAAAAATTTTTTTCGGGAAAAAGAAAAAATAGGGGTATTCTAAAATTATTAGAAGTATCCATCATAAAAATTTCATCAAAATCAAAAATGGTCACTATAGTGACCTGCCCGCTCCTTATAAAATCTGCCTCTTAAGGTCTTTGTGATGTACGTGAATTTGATAAGATTGCAATCTCCTTCAAATAACACGCTTTAACCTTATAATGCCACCCTTGTGGCCATGCGTGTGGTAGCTGGGAGAGAGGTCAACCCACGATACAATCTCAACTTGAAAAAGTAAGGTCGTAGCGTCGTAATCCCGCTTCTCGGTAAACAGGGTTATGTAGCCATTATCTGAGTAACTCCTCAGTTGGATTGAAACAGGGAAGTGTAAGAATATAAGAATGCTATAGGAAGTTGAAAATATGTATGAATTGTAAGGGCGAGTCGGATAAAACAGGTACCCTGACAGGTTTATTTTTCAAATCACTGTGTAAACAAAACAATCAAAATAACTAAGAGCTAATAGCGATTCTTAAGAAGAAGAAATAAATAAATCAGAAGCCGGGCAAACCAGAATTAATTGAATTGGAAAAAATAATTTGAAACAATTAATTTGGAAAGAATAATTAAAAACACATTATAAATTTCCTATAACACTATTAATTTAAGGAAAACTTTGAGGATATGGGATATTATATAAATCTACTTTAAAAACTCTTAAAACGACAGTCTCAAAACTGAGGAAAAAAGTACTCAAACTGGCTCCGATCCAAATTTACTCAAATTTGAAAACATGATTATACTCATTTCTAAAAACACCATGAGCTCATTTTTGAGTTCAAGCTCAATATGTTTCATTTTTGAGTATGCACATTTTCAGAAATGAGTATATTCATGTTTTCAAATTTGAGTAAATTTGGATCGGAGCTAGTTTGAGATCTTTTTACTCAGTTTTGAGACTGTTGTTTTAAGAGTGTACTTATAGAAAGTTGAAGAATGAAAGGGGAGGGTCGGACAAAACGGGTACCGGTTTTATTAAAAAGAAAATTACTATGTGAACAAAATAATCAAAATAACTTTGTATTAAAACACGCGAAACTTATTCCTTGCGAATAAAAAAAAATTAATCAGAAGTTGGACAAAACCGAGGGGCCAGGTGAGGGAAAATGTGAGTGCGATTTCACTTTCCCATCATTGTGATTTTCACTAAAATTAGTTCTAAAATTTGGAATTTTTCGCCTCTCTGTATTCAAGAGGATCATTAACAACAATATTTTACAAAGCGATGCTCACAAAAACTGAGAATTAGCTTTTAAGTAATAAAAATACGCGTATGTGAATGTATTACTTTAAAATTTACTCTATACGTAAAGGGATTAAGTTAATTTTCCTACCAAGGAATACAATTAAAAAAACACGTAATGTTCGTCGTGACACTACAAAGACTAAGTAAATAAAAGGTACTTACTCTTATTTACCATTTTACTTGACAAAATGAATTAGTAAAATCTCCAATTTTTTCTAAAAACATTAAATCTCCTTTTCAGTGCATAATCTGGATCAACAAGCTAAAACCTCTTATATAGGGAAAGGAAATGCAACTCGGTGTGATCACAAAAAAAAGTTTCGTGGGACTTATATCAAACTGGCAATTATTTTTGACACCGAGATTAATTAATTGATAGAGAGTGACTGTTCCTCTCTGGGTGCAGGGGATTTTTATTAGGTCTTTGTAAGAAAAATAGGCATCAAACCAACTACGGTAATTGGTCTATTAAGAGGAATTTAGGTACTTGCGGCCTACGGTATATAGAAATTTATTGCCTATTCAATCCTCAGTAGTGCAGAAATAAAAAAAATAGAAAACCGGACGGAAAGGATGTTACGATTAATGTAGGATTAGTTATGGGTAAGTGGGTCGTCACCCTCAAACTACAACATTTACTGCAGAAATTTCACACATACTAGCATTGATCATTTTCCCTTTTGTCACACTGATTGGTTTGTTATACAGGTGGTTCAAAAGTTCCTTTCGCGGCTTTTATTTGAAACCAAATTCTCCAAGGGTTAGCCGGACGCTCGTAGCAAGAAGTAAGAAGTACTTCTTACCACTTGAGATTACATCCTGGACTGCAAAATCATTTTGAAAATCATTAATATGCATTTTAACACTGCAAAAATTAGTTTGACATACTTTTCAAGTGTCAACTTGCAAAAAAATTCTTCGGGGAAACCCCCAGACCATCATTTTCAATGTAAAAACTTCTAAT
This sequence comes from Tetragnatha versicolor, assembly GCA_024610705.1. Classification (NCBI taxonomy): domain Eukaryota; kingdom Metazoa; phylum Arthropoda; class Arachnida; order Araneae; family Tetragnathidae; genus Tetragnatha; species Tetragnatha versicolor. Next base: position 10,543,516 of record JANDEH010000017.1, on the reverse strand, counting down.
AATTATAATAATAAGCAGGTATCGTACTCATATTACATCTTTGTAAAAAATATGTGTATCTGAAAATCAGAATTTCAAGTATAGTAACAGAAACCTAATTTTTCTCCGGACCTCCATGAAAATTTTCAAAATTTTTTGGACCCCAAGTATATTTACTTGCCAACCCCTGGTTCACCCCTAGGTAAGTAACCCGGGAGAATCGATTCAGATGACTTGGGCGCTGTAAGTCATCTAAATGGATTCTCCAGGGGTCACTTACCTAGGGGTAGACCTTACTTCCATGATCCTAGGAGACTTTGGTTTCAAATAAAAGCCGAGAAACGGACTTTTGAACCACCCTGTATAATGTATATATATTTGAGTTTTTTTTCTCATTTCTCTTTACGATTACGAAATATAAAATAAATTTTCAGAATGGTTTGTTTAACAATACACACTTATCCCTTCCTAAGGGATCCCCTATCTGATTTTAATAAAGAAGACCTGCTAGGAAATATGCAAAGCATTATTTTAGAAACTAATAATTATAAATTTTTTTTATTAATGTAGTATTAAATATGATAAGTCAATATGTTCAAATTTAACCATTTCAAAATGTTTCTACTAAGCTTCAGAATTGTAGTATGCACTCTGCATTTGACATTATTTTGAATTTGATTGAATATTTTAATATGCTACTGTATTTTTAGGAAGAAGATAGATTAAAGATAAAATTATGTGGAAATCTCCAAATCACTGTTTTGAAGCCTTTGATAACTACAAAGATGTCGTTGTTCTTTTGGTTTTCAGGTGTGTTTTCAAAAAATATTTTTAACATCAAATTTGTATTGATATCTTTAGTTCTTTGGTAGCTCTTCGGTTATGGTAAAAAATCTTTAAGAGATAATTTTTATAAATGAAGTAATGAAGTTTTTTATACTACCTACAATATTCTTTACGATTCTACAAGTTTTATTAATTAAAAAGAATGTTTTTCAAGATAATTTTTTATTGTAATTATGTGTTAATAAACCTACCAACAATTTGCATTAGTATATAATTAATTTAGGTATAGGATTTAAAAAAAATAGCTTACTTCTATTTAATTATTTAAACTTCATAACTGATATTGAATTTCTATCTCTTTTAGTGTCTTTTTCTCTAAATAGAGGTTATATTGGTTAATTAATTTTTTAAGATTTGCTTACAATTTTTTAAAGCTAGATAAGGTTAACCGATTGAATTGATTCTTATAATTAAAGAAACTAAAGTACCATAAAATTAGAAAAACGACGTTTCATTTGCACATTGTTTATTTAAAGATGTGCAAATGTGCAAATGAAGCGTCGTTTTTCTAATTTTATCCTATTTTGCACAGTTTGCCAACTATATTTGACTAAAGTACCAGTTTAAAAAAGGAGTAAAATTTAGCAAACATGGATTCTAATCAGTTGAAACTTTTGCCTGTATTTTGTGTAAATTTAAAACATTTCATAAACATGATTTAAAATTTATATCCTTGCCATGAAAACAATCATCTTTTGGTAATCTCATATGTGGAAATGGAAAAAAAAATCTTTCTCTCACAAATAAAAAAATAAAATATTCTTTTATTGAAGAGGTTACTTTTTTCATAAAAAATTAACTTCCTAAAATATCTGAAGCAATAAAGAAAATTAGCTTTGCAATGGGTAAAAAGGGGGAGGGATCTGAGAAAGTTTGTGAAGCAATGCTAGTTTATATCACATATAATTACACTACAACAATTTCAAAACATCTACTCATAAATATCTCTCTATTCTAAAAAAAAGTTTTTAGTGAACGGTTTCCAGAGAAAGGCTTTTTAATTACTGAACCGAATGACACATATATGGTATCAAAATGTCCGGATTCATTCCGGATTTCCGAGTAAGCCCTTCGATTTTTCAAAAAAAATCTCAATTTTAAAATATTTCCATTTTTTTAGATAACGGATAAGGTCGCAGTTATAAAGCAAGTACTGTCAATCAAATTATTATGCATCCAATCACAACGTCCGATTGACGCTTTATTTTAAGATGAAACATGTTTTTTCACCTTTTAAAAAAAGTACTTTCTTGATGAAATATCACTCAAAGACTGATAAAAACATATTCTAAAAACTTACATGTACGACATTTTATACTAAAATTTCACACTTTTTGTCCAATATTTATAATTTTTATTCTGATTTTATCGAAATTAATTGTGAACATAGTGATGTTTTGTCTCTTATTGTTTTCAATTGCTTAAACGGTATTGTTTAACAAGTCTGGGTTTAAAAAAAATATGAATGATAAACACTAGGCATATTATACTATCGAGTTACTTTAAAATAATATTTTTTGTTTGGTCCGAATATTGATAAACAATTATAATTAGTTATTTTTATAATCATAGATTAAAAATAATTAAGATGAATATTTTTAAAAAAATTTCGTTTAAATTTTTGATAAGTTCGAGTTAATATATACTCAAACTTTTAAGGGAGATTTATTCATGGAGGGGATTTGAAGTATTTTTAATAAGTTGGTTGACGTTTTTTCTGTAAATTGTTTAATTGTTTTATAAAGTGTGTTAAGTTCAACGAGTTGGAATTTGTGGGAATTGCGAAGCAATTCCAAAAGGTCCTGCGTCAGCAGTTTACGGGGGTTGGCGAGCGATAGCGAGCAGGGGGCGGTAGCTCCCTAGTTATATAAAAAAAACAAGGCTAATGATCATTGCCTACTTGTTGTTTCAGATCCCCTTTCTCAGTTGCTAAGTAATGTAATTCTATGTAATATTGTTATACTTAAGTGAAAGAATTACGACCTTGTGGTGTGTAATTTGGGGTTTCTATGGGAAACCTTTGTAAGGTTGAGTTTTAATAAGCTTCATATATGTAGAAAATAGTTAAAGAATTATCTTAATTTATACTGATATTTTATTATTAGTTTATAAGAAACTAGCGGATATGCCCGGCCTTGCACGGGTGGAGTGTATAATTATTTTTTGTAAATTAAATTTTCTCAAAATACATTTATAATTTTGTAAATCAGCAATTACCAATCATCCCGGTATCCCAGGCACCTCTTTCATATTTCGGTGGTCCCGGTAATTTTTCTTATCCCAGTATTCCCGGTAATTTTTTCCTATCCCGGTGTCTTTTTTCGTCTTAATAAAGTAACAAATTTGAAACTATAGTAAAAATTCTACTAAACTAAATAAGTCTAGTGAACACAGTAACAAATTTAAAACTATAATAAAAGATCTAGTAAACTGAAAAGTCTAGTGAACCGTCTCATTTAAACAATGTTTGATTTCAACTCGTTTTTTCCATGAAAATAATTTACACTTTTCCATAAATATTTTTATTTTAAAGGAAAATATCTTAAAATAGGGGAAACTAACGTTTCAAAATAAATTATTTGAATTTATTTTGGTTTTTTACAACTGATATAGTTTTTAAATAGACAATTATCGAGTTTTTCCTGTTAAAATATTAAATTTTTGAAGGTTTTCATCTCGTTAACAATAGTGAGTCGAGCAGATCTACTCTGGTAGAGAAATGGAGAAATAAGCGTTTTCGGCTATAAATTCGTTAATTACTCGTAATTATTCGATTTTCAAGCTTGGAAAACTTGACAGTGACAATCGACACCTCGAGAAACGTCTATGTACCGAGTTTTGTCCACGCCTGCGGCGTGGTTTAGGAGGAGATGTGTCCTCCACCCACATACATAGCCACAAACGTTTTTAGTTATATACTAGCGGATATGCCCGGCCTTGCACGGGTGGAGTGTATAATTTATTTTTTTAAGTTTTCTTAAAATATAATTATAAATTTGTAAATAAGCAAAATTACCAATCATCCTAGTACCCCAGGTCCCTTTTTCCTATCCCAATGTTCCCGGTAATTTTCAAATCCCGGTGTTCTCGGTAATTTTGCCTATCCCGATGTTCCCGGTAATTTTCCTATCCCAATCTTCCCGGTAATTTTAATATCCCGGTGTTCCCTGTAATTTTTTACCTCTCGATGTTCCCGTTAATTTTTCCTTTCCCGGTGTTCCTGGTATTTTCAAATCCTGATGTTTCCGGCAATTTTTTATATTCCGGTATTCCCGGTGTCTTTATGGTAATTTTCCTATCCCGGCGTTCTCGATATATTTTTATAACCCAGTAATTTTTCCTATTCGGATGTTCCCGCTAATTTTATAATCTTTGTGTTCCCGATACTTTTTTCAATCCCGGTGTTCCTGTTTATTTTTCTGTTTCAAATTTAAAGGATTATAAAAAGTCTAGTTAATTGATAAGCCTAGTGAACAAAATATCAAATTTGAAACTACAATAAAAAAATCTTGAAAATTGAAAAGTCTAGTGAACCGTCTCATTTGAAACAATGTTTTATTTTTAAAACTCTGGTTCCATGAAAAAATAATTTACAATTTTCCATAAATATTTATATTTTAATGGAAAATATCTTAAAATAAAAGAAAATAATGTTTGTAAATAAAGTAATCGAATTTATTTTGGGGTTTTCATAGCTTATATCCTTTTTAAATGGACAATTATAGAAATTTTCAAGTTAAAATATTTAATTTTTAAAGGTTTTCATCTCGTTAACAATAGTGAGTCGAGCAGATCTACTCTGGTAGAGAAATGGAGAAATAAGCGTTTTCGGCTATAAATTCGTTAATTACTCGTAATTGTTCGATTTTCGAGCTTGGAAAACTTGACAGTGACAATCGACACCTCGAGATACGTCTATGTACCGAGTTTTGACCACGCCTTCGGCGTGGTTTAGGAGGAGATGTGTCCTCCACCCACATACATAGCCACAAACGTTTTTAGTAATATACTAGCGGATATGCCCGGCCTTGCACGGGTGGAGTGTATAAATTCAATTTTTTTTTAGTTTTCTTAAAATACATTTATATAATTTTGTAAATCAACAATTACCAATCATCCCGGTATCCCAGACGCCTTTTTCCTATCCCGGTGTTCCCGGTAATTTTTCATGTAACGGTGTTCTCGGTAATTTTTCATATAACGGTGTTCCCGGTAATTTTCTTATCCCGATGTTCCCGATAATCTTCCTATCCCGATGTTCCCGATAATCTTCCTATCCCGATGTTCCCGATAATCTTCCTATCCCGATGTTCCCGATAATTTTCCTATCCCGATGTTTGATGTTCCCAATAATCTTCCTATCCCGATGTTTCCGATAATTTTCCTATCCCGATGTTTGATGTTCCCAATAATTTTCCTATCCCGATGATCCCGATAATTTTTCTATCCCGATGTTTGATGTTCCCAATAATTTTCCTATCCCGATGTTCCCGATAATTTTCCTATCCCGATGTTTGATGTTCCCAATAATTTTCCTATCCCGATGTTCCCGATAATTTTCCTTTCCCGATGATCGAAATAATTTTTATGTCCCGGTAATCCAGGTACTTTTTACCTATCCCGATGTTTCCGGTAATTTTTCTTTTCCCGGTGTTCTCGGCAATGTTTCCTAGTAAATTAATGAGTCTAGTGAACAAAAATAACAAATTTGAAACAATAATAAAAGGTCTAGTAAATTTAAAAGTCTAGTGAACCGCTTCATTTGAAACAATGTTTTATTTTTAAGTCGTTTTCCATGACGAAAAAATTACACTTTTCCATAAATATTTAAATTTTAAAGGAAAATATCTTAAAATAGGGGAAACTAACGTTTCAAAATTAATTATTTGAATTTATTTTGGTGTTTTTACAACTGATATAGTTTTTAAATAGACAATTATCGAGTTTTTCCTGTTAAAATATTTAATTTTTGAGGTTTTAATCTCGTTAACAATAGTGAGTCGAGCAGATCTACTCTGGTAGAGAAATGGAGAAATAAGCGTTTTCGGCTATAAATTCGCTAATTACTCGTAATTATTCGATTTTCGAACTTGGAAAACATGACAGTGATCGTCCTCGCCTCGAGATACGTCTATATACCGAATTTTGTCCACGCCTTCGGCGTGGTTTGGGAGGAGATGCGTCACATACATACATACATAGCCACAAACGTTTTTAGTTATATAGAGATAGACTAGCGGATATGCCCGGCCTTGCACGGGTGGAGTGTATATATTTTTTTTAAATTAAATTTTCTCAAAATACATTTAAAATTTTTAAACCAGCAATTACCAATCACCCCGGTATCCCAGGCGCCTCTTTCATATCCCTGTGGTCCCGGTAATTTTTTATTTCCCGGTATTCCCGGTAGTTTTTTTATCCCAGTGTTCCCGGTAATTTTTTCCTATCCCGGTATTCTCGGTAATTTTTCCTATCCCGGTGTCTTTTTTCCTCTTAATAAAGTGACAAATTTGAAACTATAATAAAAAGTCTAGTAAATAAGTCTATAGAACACCACTGAGCTATAAAACAATAGCTCAATATAAATAGCTCAGTGTAGAACACAATAACAAATTTAAAACTATAATAAAAGATCTAGTAAACTGAAAAGTCTAGTAAACCGTCTCATTTGAAACAATGTTTTATTTTCAACACGTTTTTCATGAAAATAATTTACACTTTTCCAGAAATATTTCTATTTTTAAAGAAAATATCTTAAAATAGGGGAAACTAATGTTTCAAAATTAATTATTTGAATTTAATTTGGTGTTTTTATAACTGATATAGTTTTTAAATGGACAATTATCGAGTTTTTCCTGTTAAAATATTTGATTTTTGAAGGTTTTCATCTCGTTAACAATAGTGAGTCGAGCAGATCTACTCTGGTAGAGAAATGGAGAAATAAGCGTTTTCGGCTATAAATTCGTTAATTACTCGTAATTATTCGATTTTCGAGCTTGGAAAACTTGACAGTGACAATCGACACCTCGAGATACGTCTATGTACCGAGTTTTGTCCACGCCTGCGGCGTGGTTTAGGAGGAGATGTGTCCTCCACCCACATAGTCACATACAGTTTTATATATTTACTAGCGGATATGCCCGGCCTTGCACGGGTGGAGTGTATAAATTTTTTTAATTAAATTTTCTCAATTTTTAAATCAGCAATTACCAATCATCCCGGTATCCCAGGGGCATCTTTCATATCCCGTCGGACTCGGTAACTTTTTCTATCCCGGTATTCCCGGTAATTTTTCTTATCCCAGTGTTCCCGGTAATTTTTCTTATTCCAATGTTCCCGGTAATTTTTTCCTATCCCGGTGTTCTCAGCAATTACCAGTCATCCCGGTATCCCAGGCGTCTTTTTCCTATCCCTGTGTTCACGGTAATTTTTCATATCCCAGTGTTCCCGGTAATTTTTTCTATCCCGATGTTGCCGGTTATTTTCCTATCCCGATGTTCTCGGTAATTTTTCTTTTCCCGGTGTTCTCGGCAATGTGTCCTAGTAAATTAATGACGGTCGTATTCACCGGTAACCTGACCGGTGGTCAGGTCAGGAAACCATGGTTACAGCCTCTGATTGGTGGAAAAATAATTCAATATTTTCCTTCCACCAATCAGAGGCTGTAACCATGGTTTCCTGACCTGACCGCCGGTCAGGTTACCGGTGAATACGGCCGAGTCGTTTTCCATGAACAAATTTACACTTTTCCATAAATATTTTTATTTTAAAGGAAAACATCTTAAAATAAAGGAAAATAACGTTTGAAAATAAATTATTTGAATTTATTTTGTCGTTTTCACATTTTATATCCTTTTTAAATGGACAATTATAGAGTTTTTCCTGTTAAAATATTTAATTTTCGAGGTTTTCATCTCGTTAACAATAGTGAGTCGAGCAGATCTACTCTGGTAGAGAAATGGAGAAATAAGCGTTTTCGGCTATAAATTCGCTTATTACACGTAAATATTCTATTTTCGAGCTTGGAAAACTTGACAGTGATCGTCCTCGCCTCGAGATACGTCTATATACCGAGTTTAGGCCACGCCTGCGGAGTGGCTTAGGAGGAGATGCGTCCTCCACCCATCCCTCCACACACATACCCACAAACGTTTTTATATATATAGAGATAGATAGATAGATAACTATTGAATGCACTAAAATTATTAAAACACGCAACTTTGATTTTGCAATCCTATACTTAACTTCAATCAACAGTGTTACAACATTACAAGTAAATACATTTTAATTAAATATTGAATTATATAACTGTTGGTTGTATAATTTTTATTAAAAATCACGTTGTGCATTTTTGGTAGCTACTACAAATTTTCTTTCTTTGTAAATTTTGATTTATGGAAAAATTGCCTTTATAAACTCAAGTTTAAAAATACACTAGCTGTTACAACCCGGCAAAGCCGGGTTTTACAGCTAGCCTGCTTTGGCGCTGAAGCGAGATTCGTTCGTTACTACCTGTTCGTATTTAGGGGACATCCATAAATAACGTGAGGCGTTTTTTCCAAAATCTGGACCCCCCCTCCCCCCAAGTGAGATTTACCTACAACTTTTTAAAAAATAATTTGCAGTATCTTATCATTATCAGTATCTTATTATTTGATTTTTATTTGTCTCATTCTTTGAAGTTAAAATATTTATCCCCTTCTGTGTAAAGGGAAAGAAGAAATACTTCAATCAAACATGTACCATCATTTTTTTATAAATTCAATACGGCTCTAGTATCCCGTTGGGATAAATCTAGTGAACCGTCAAATCAATTTCAATGTATATTTTCTTCACGCTCTTTCAAGGAGGTTTTGCCTGTGTTGGTAAAAATATTGACTAAAAACAATGGGGCAAATTGAAATAAATTTGTAATTAAAAAATAGAATGCTTTGGAGGATTGAGACCTAAAACTTTCTCATCTAGGGGTGGAAAGCTTTCTTTTAAGACCGAGTTTGTCCAAATCGGTTCGGGGGTTCGGGCTGGCGGTCGGCGGAACGGAACATCTCCATAGAGTTAACATTAGAGCAAAACGAAAAAAACGCATAATTTTAAAATGGAAGGTTTTGGAGGAATGTGACCTAAAACTGGCTCATTTAGGAGTGGAAAGCTTTCGTTGAAGGCCGAGTTTGTCCAAATCGGTTCAGGGGTTCGGGCTGGCGGCCGGCCGAAAGTAAGCTCCCCATTGACTTAACATTACAGCAAAACGAAAAGAACGCATAATTTTAAAATGGAAGGTTTTGGAGGAATTACAACTATATATGACTCATCTAGGGGTGAAAACCTTTCGTTTAAGACCGATGTTGTCCAAATCGGTTCGGTGGTTCGGACTGGGGGCCGGCAAAAAGTTCCTCCATAGAGTTAACATTAGAGAAAAGTTAAAAGAGCGCATAATTTTAAAATGGAATGATTTGGAGTAACGCGACCTAAAACTGGCTCATCTTGGGGGGGGAAGCTTTCGATCAAGACCAAGTTTGTCCAAATCGGTTCAGGGGTTGAGCCTGGCGGCCGGCCGAATGGAACCTCTCCATAGACTTAACATGGGGGCAAAACGAAAAAACCGCATGATATTAAATTGGAAGGTTTTGGAGGAACGCGACCTAAAATTGGCTCATCTAGGGGTGGAAAGCTTTCGATAGAGACCGAGTTTGTCCAAATCGGTTGAGGGGTTCGGCCTGGCGGCCGGCGGAAAGAAAAACCCAATTATTTTAATATATAAGATTTCTTATTGTATCATATAAACTACAGTTACATCTTCTTTGTAATGAATTGAATTCTTACTTTGTAAGTTTTCTGATTCCTTATAAGAAATTTATTCCAATACTTGGATGAAAAGTTTAATTCTTGTAAAAAAGTGGTAGTTATTCACATTTTATTTATTTTTGTTTACTGTTGCTCTCTTTAATGGAAAATGAAAAAGCTATTATAATTAAAAAGCTATTGAAAATAATTATTTTATCTTTGGTATGCCTTAAGGTGGACACAAATTGGAGCCGAGCGGCGAAACGAACAGCCACGAACACGCTCTGCGCAAGCGCCGCTCTTAGCGCCTCCGAGTTGCGCTTGCGCAGAGCGTATTCGTGGCTGGTCGTTTCGCCGCTCGGCTCCAATTTGTGTCCACCTTTAGATAAGCGGTTCTTTAACTGTGGTCCGAGGACCTCGGGGGTCCTCACCGCTTTCTAGGGGTCCGCGCGCGGTGTGTTCCCCCTTGGAGTGTTCCCCAAAGAGTTTCGAAATTAGTATGAAACACTAGTTTAAAGGGTCAAATTTCAAAAGATTTTTTGGGGTATACCCCTAGCCCCCCTCAAAATTTTCACTTCTATTTTTAATTTTTCCCTTGAAAATTCTGTGGTTTACAAGGAACTGTTCTTTTTAGGGGGGGAACCTAATATGTCTCAAAATGAGATAAAACTATTTTTGGAGGAAAACTTTAAAAAAATTTCAGGGGAGACCTCCAGACCCTATTATTACTTGGAGTAATTGTAAATTTTAACATAATTTGTAACAGAATTTAAATACTACTACCTTAGGAATTACATTGAGTTAACCCCCAGGGGGCCGAGGCGATTAAAAGTTTAATAACCACTACCTTAGATGGTTTCTTACAAGGAAACGTTCTCAGGTTAAACTCACAAAAACGCACGAAAATTTAAAAGGCATAAGAAGATGACTCAAAACACTTAAGTATTGTATAAAACATCATCTAACCCCTATAAAGTGTTCGTTCATTTCCGTGAGTATGACATGGGAACGCTTCCTTGTAAGCATTATTAACCAACATTTTCTTTGATATTACCCGATAGTAGGTACATCGTTAATTTTTTTAACATCATAATACATATCTGTTAGCATCTTATGCTACTATAGAATATAAGTAATTTTAAAATAACGTGCGTGTGATTTTTTTCAGCAACCTCAGCTTGCTATACATTTATCACTTTGGTTTTAAAGCAAAGAGGATTGCAGCTGGAAGAAGTTTCCCTCCTGTATGCCCTTGCCCACACCCTCCAAGTCTTTACGAATGCTTTGGTGGGAGTTATAGTCGATAAACTGGGCCACAGCAAAACTTTGTTAATCTGTCATCTCATCATCACTGCTTTCTCTGCAACTTTTCTCCTAGTTCTTCCTACAGTCCATACCATGGAAGAATCTTTGAGCTTAAAGTGCGAAGAAGATAAAGGGTCTATATTCGCTATGAAATCTTCTCCCTGTGGTACACTACAAGACAATATCACGTATGGAGATTCCTGTGAATCAGACTGTCCTGATAAAGGTTGTCGAATCATAGAGGAATACTTTCATCGAAGTAATTTAACCCGTCAGACGTTTTTCGTCAGAGTGAACAATTCAAAGTACGAAACTAATAAATGTTTATACGACGTTTTTGTTAGTTATAACTATTCAGAAGGGTCCGATTCTGAAGGACGTTTCGACGAATCGTGCGAGATCGGATGCAACATGACGAACGACCCATTCAACTACTATGCCGAACGAACTTGGAACGTCGTGTTGTACTTTGCAGTCATGTTTACGTTTTTCGTGTTGCAGGAAAACGTCTTCAGACTGTTAGACGTCACCGTGATGGACATGGTACAGTCCCACGGTTCGGACTACGGAAAACTTAGAGTTTGGAGCATCTTTGGACAGATGGTGGGACCGTACTGCATCGGATGGCTCATAGAATCCACCACGTACGACGAACGCGCTGTCAACTACACGTACGCTTTATACTCGTATATTTTACTTGGTGTTTTAACAGCCATTTCTGTTTTTACATTCGGAGCCAAAGGAAAGAAGCCGGCCAAGAAACTTTGGAGAGCTTCTATTTCACTCGTTAAAGACCCGGACATCTTGAGTTTCTCTTTCGTCGTTTTCATCCTGGGGTGTACGTGGGGTTTTTACACTAACTTCAAGTACCTGTTTTTAGAAGAACTGGAGGTAAAACCAATCACCATGGGCTTGTTGAACACGGTCAACAGCATAAGCAGTTTGGTGTTCCTCTTGAAGTCTGGATGGGTGTTGAAGAAGATTGGATTCCGCTTTGTATTTATTTTATCCTTAACGGGATATGCCATATGCTCAGTGGGATATTCGTTTCTAACGAAAACCATCACGTGGCCCGCTTATCTTCTAGAGATGGCATCTTCAGCTAGTGTCCATTTATTTTGGGTTGCAGCTGTACAGTATTGCTACGAAGTGTCTCCTTCGGAACTTACCAGCACGGTTTGCACTTTTGCTGGGACGTTACATTATTGTATCGGCAAGTATTAATTTTTCTAGTTACATAAAAATAATAATGAAAATAAATATTTTAAGAACTTTCTGATTATTATGAGAAATATGTGGATTTAAGCAATCGAAATAGATAAATATCGACAAGTTTATGAATTGTTAAGTAGAAATTATTATTAGTATTGTTTGGGGGATGCTAGCAATACGATGAGATAGAGTTAATTTGTCATTATATAATATATTTTTGTTGGCATTGACGAAAAATGGAGAGAAATAGTAACTAAACATTTGTGATTTCAGTGTATATTTTAGTGAGTTAGATATAAGAGGTAGAAAAGTATAGTTTTAGAGTTCATAAGCTGCATATTGCGATTGTACTTTGAAGGGGACACTGAGGATTTCATAAAACTGAGATGCCCCTCAGTGGACACAATATAGCTAATTAATACACTTGTGTCAAAAAATTAAGGATAATTTTATTTTTGGAATAATGACACAAATCTTAGTCCTTTATCAATGAAATTTAAGCTATAGAATATTCTAATAAGAGTGAAAATATGTAGTCTTGCATAAAATTACCCAAACAATACTTTAAGAGGGTTCCAGAGACCCCCTAGTAATAATGGAGTTCTCAACACATTTGGAAAAGCAGAAACGTTCATAAGAAAGACATTTACGAAAATAATCCCCGTTACTTGTGTTAAGGACAAAATTTTCCAGAACTCTGATTTTAATAATGTCAAATATATATAAGTATGATTTTTAAACTACATTTATTGACAACTCCTCAACCTTCATTTTAGACGGATTTTACCTCTAAGGTCCTTTGTTGAGGTGGTAAACATATTTTTTGAAGCTCTAATGCGTGCTTGTTTCGACTTGAGTCCGAGGATCATAAAAATACATTAAAGGAATAAAATTTGTCATTATTCCCAAAAAAATAAACTATTCTTAATTTTTCGACTTAATAAAGCGTTATTTGATTAGAGTTTTCCAATATTAACTATTTTTTATTGCTTTCTAACATTTATGACGATTTATTTTCATTTTTGTTAATATTTTATAATTATTTGAACTGGGATATACTTAAGTGTATTTAGGCTAACCGGATTAATTTTAATGAGGAAAATTTATCTTTTCTGCGTAATTTACATTTAGTTATGATTTTATGATTTTAATTTTTTTTACCTTTTTCAGGAAGAGCAATTGGTAGCTTGATCGGTGGTCTACTAATGAAACATTATGGAGGACAAGTGGCATTTCTGTCATTCTTTGGAATTAATTTAGGAACAGTTGTGATGTACAGTATTTATGTTAAACTGAAGAGTTCAAGGTGTAGAAAAAAAGAAAATAAATGTTGAAATTAAGACAACCTACAATTTTGATGATTACAGCTAAGAAAGAAATTTAAATATTTCTTTCTTATTTACTAATGTAATACGCATGATACTCTATTTATGGGAGCATTTAAATATTACGTAAGCACCTAAGGGGGGAAGGGGTGTAAGAAAAATGCTTACGTGTAAGATGTTAGAAACACTGCATTTTCGAAAATATCTTGTTTTTTGTACAAGTAATGGATAATTGCAGTCAATTTTTTTTCAATCTTAATGTGTTCAGAATGGCTTAAAACCTCCAAAAAACATTTTAATTTACCTTTCAAAGCCCTAAATTTTAAGTTACTTTCAATTAAAAATAGCTTCTTTTCTGTCCGAGCTGAAACAGCTTGTGACTTTAAATGGGCCTTGCTCCCGCTTGTTGGTATCATCCCGCTTTGAAAGACTGAGCTCTAGTTTTTTTACAGCCTAGTGTTTCGACGAAAACGGTGTTTCCCACATTTTCAAGAGACACATGCAATATTCCCTAGAATTTTCATGCATTTTCCTTAAATTTCACAAAAACACCAGTAACTGACACCCATGTCAGTTAATGGAGAATTATTTTTTCATCCAGTAACTGTCACCCCAATTTAAATGAATAAATAAATTGTTTTTCAAAAGTAATTATTTGAAGTTAAAATATGTTTTAAAATCGAAAATATGCTCAATTTAGGCATTAAATAAAAATGCGTGTTCTTAATTTCAGTATTAAGCAAACCTCAGAAGTTTTTTGACACAAAATGGAAATTCTCAATTTATTACACTTAAAAACCTTTGGTAGAAAATAAATACTGCATTAAGTTAAAGATAAGTCATTAAAATGTTCAGAGAGACCACCATTTATTTCAAGTTCACAATATTAATCTTATTATAATGAACTAAATATCAATAAATGTCAGTTATTGGTGCACTGTCAGTTACTGGTACCACTACCCTATCATCGAAAAAAATTTCTCCTACAATGACGAGGTAACCTAAAAAGAAATAGTTAAAATACAGTAAAAAAAATCGGTCACAGAAGTTGGGTGATGAGCGTTATTAAGCCTTATTGAGCGTTTTCAATCCTGTTTCAGGCGCCTAACAGACTATAAAACAATCCGTTCATATTAAAATCATGTACGAGCAGATGAATTTCTCATTTTAATGCCAGCTCCCGTACTATAAATCTGTATACCCGTACTATAAAATGTATATGGTCAAATCAGCAAGCGTGATAAGTAAAGAAATAACGTTAAAATCTTGACTTCCTAACTCACGATGAATGATTGAATGTGACAATCATGAGTCCATGAAGCCATATTGACAACAGTTTTTTACTCTTGTTTTCCTCCTTAATGGGGAATACAACAATTTTTCAAATTTAATTTATTTCGATAAAGAAATATTTTTAATTTTTTTTACGAAATCTGATTGATAGTTAATTTTTAAAAATTAAAAACTACTATGCAAAAAAGGGTTCTTGGTTAGGCGCATGACGTCACTTCCGTCTTCGGCACGACACACTTCTACGAGAGCGTATTCGGTACTCGTTAAATCCTTTCCTTTGAAAGTATCGATTGGTTGAAGATTCGGCGAAAGCAGAGGTGACGTCACGTAGGCCTTACCTCCGATTCTAGCGAGCGTAATTTTTGAAAATTAATTAAAAAAACTAATGATAAAAAAATCCAAAAAATTTGAAGAAAGGCGTTTTATAACCCCATAAAGGATTTCCGATTGTCGAAATCTTGAATTTCCACAAGTGTTTTATTCCCAATTCCCGCAGGGAATCTATCTGAAAAAGATCTGTTTGTTGAAACCGACGGCCCGTGTCTTCATCAGAGTATAACATAAACATCAACACGATCTTTGATCTCTTTCTTATATAAACTAGAAATAATTGGTGCAAAGGATTTCAAAGATAACCTCTTGAACACTTCTCCTTCTCTTGGTCGTCCCGTTTCATTAAGGCTAAATTGCTGAAAAAGATAGCATCATTTGGATACCATTGGATCTGTCTCCTTTAGCCAAGGTTGTTTTGGATTATGTAGTATTGAACTTTTAATGACATAAAAGTAGGTCACAGTTTTTTTCATAATTTATGGAGATTCTGGGATCATTTGTAAACTTAATTTGTTAAAATGTATTATATTTTAAATTTCTAAATAGTGAAAATTAAATCGTGAATTTTTTTACAATTTATACTGCATTTTAAATAAATGTTGGTAATTCTTAAAAGCAACAAATTAAGAAAGGAAGAGTATTGATGCTTTAAGATTGTATTTGAATGCTGTAAATACATTCACTAATATTTTAAGTATTATAAGGTTTTTTAGGAGGTTAAAACTGTTTATCTTTGTAAAATTTATTGATCTCAATTTTTCATTAAAATTGGCAATTTAAAAATAGTTCCTGCTGCGGTATGAATATATTAGAGTGTAAAATTTGTAATTGTATTCGAAGAAAGGAAAAACATATTAAAAAATGTTGAAAGTGTCTTTTAATTAGGCATTTAAAAGTATTCAGCTCAAAATAATTGCATTTAAACTATCACTGTGCGCTTCTAAGTAAAGCTGATAGTTAATACTTTAAAGTCTTGACTTTTTTTACTTTAAATCTGAAAATTAGCTTAGCTTCTGTCTAAATAATTATATTGCATTTTTATTATGGGTTTTAGTTAACTCAAAAAAGTTTAAAAATGAAATATTATTTGTATTTTTCAAATATATAAGACTAAGTAGCTACAGGATAACCTCCTATTCATATAATCTCTTTCTAAACAATCAACTTGCTCTAACATGCTAGTTTCTCATTTTAATTTTATTTCAATACTTAAATATTATTAGAAATTTTACTTCATAAAAGTTTATTATGGCTCTTTTTTAAACATTCATATTTCACTGCAGAGTATTAAACTGTATTTAATGCATTGGAGAGAATGATGTACTACCTTCGGACACAAATAACGTTTTAATTTTTCTAAGACTGATAAAATCCCATTTCGACAATTTATAAGGTTATATTTTTATTAGCTCAAATATCTTAAAAATTAAGAAGGGACCCCCACCTTAACTCGGAGTAAAATCCCGCTCCAGGAAGGGAGGTTCCACTACGGAAGGACCTCCCTCCTAGTCTATTCCTTCCTCCGGTTGTCTTTATTTCATACAAATTTGAAATTCGATCAGTTTTCGGACAAAATATTTCATCGCGAAAACGAACCCTTAACAAAAGATTTTACCTTAAAAACGGACACTTTACGAAAAGTTTCTCTTCTGCCGTTTCCACAGTGATATAGTCCTCCGTCTCTGTGATTTTTCCCGATACTACAAATACGGGGCCTTATTTTCTCAAATTCCCAAAAACAATCTCCTGACTGTAAAAAAAATCCTAATTTAATCCTAGCTTCAAATTAACAACATTATGGGTAGATTTTCTCAATTTTCACAAAAAAAGGACCCGTCACAAAAAGTCTGGACAGGCCCCTGCAATTTCTCAAAAGAAGTTGCGCTGACAAGGCTGGAAATCTATCAAAGAATGACGTTGTTTTAGGATGTGATGCAATATTTTAAACTCCCCCTTTAAAACGTTCCAGTAGCTTTCTTCTCTGTGTGTGGTTACTCAAACATCTACAGTTCTTCGCTTCACAATGACTGTGACAATGAACTGTCATTTTCTTTAATATAAACGCAGCAGAAAAGACGGTCCAGAATTGAACGGGCAGTGTGTCAACCGGACGCGGGTTCAAATACATCGTTTCCAGATTTGACATCTCTAGTAGCAGGACAAGAGATAGGTTACTCTCTGCTTTTTAAAATTTACTGTTGTTGGCAGTTATTTAAAAACTCTCATTGAAAATGCAAGAAAGTAAACAAGTGTCTGATGTAAAATTTACGTGAATGAATTTTAATCAGTGGCTGATCACACCAGTGAAAACGTGAGTAAATTCGATTTGAATAATTGGTTTTGATTTTGTAAAGGAATTACACTACAAATGCCCACAAAGCATTCAAGAAGACCCCCTCTCTTACATTAAGAACACTTTTTCGTTTGTGTTATTAGCTAGAACCCTTTCATACTCTATTTGTGTTGTGTGATGGAGTTGTCATTATGTTGGAAAAGAATTGCTATATCTAAAACTCTGCTAGAAAAATAGTAGTTAATATTAAGTAAGCTCCTTTCCCCATACCTTAAATCACAGAATTTTCTAATGGGGGGGGGGCGTTGAATTAGAGTGTCTTCTAGTTTACTTTAAATTTTTTTATACATATTTACGGTCACTTACATGGACCAAGAGATCCCAGATGACTATGTGTACTTGTAATTGTGTTTTTTTTTATTTGTAGTGCAAGTGCAAAAATTATTTTCCGCACCTTACGGGGGCGGTATCTTCAAAAAGGTTGAGAACCACTGCACTATACGAACACATTTTCTGTGTCTTCTTTAGCAACACCTTACAGCTCTACTTTAACACCATTTTTGAATAGCAACACTTTTGAAACATATGTCTAAACTCTAAAGGGTTCTAGCTTAGTTTTTTTTAGCGTTTGGAGAGTACAGTAAAGCACCGTTTATACGTCTCTCATTTATACGTCTTTTACATTTATACGTCGTTTTCGCTAAGTCCCAATTCATTCAAATAATCAAAATTGTTTTCAATTATACGTCTTTTCATTTATGCGCCGTTTTACGTCGGTCCCTTGAAAGACGTATAAACGGTGCTTTACTGTATTTAATCGTGTATTACATGACCTATAGTGTCAAATAGAAGAATGGAATTATTTTCGGTTGCATAAATTCATTTATATTTCATTAAGAACTTCATGCTCCCAAAAGTTTCTACTGCACTTCAGGGGGTCTTCCTCTCATATATTTATCCCTGAAATTTCACTGTTCTATTATATCAGTTTAGAAGTATTTATTTTGTATTTTTTATAGAAATAGTTTGTAGTTGTAGTATAGAATAGTTGAATAGTTTGTTGATAGTTGAATACACATAGTTGAATACATAGTTGATTGTTGTATACACATAGTTGAATACATAGTTGATTGTTGAATACACATAGTTGAATAGTTACCCCAATAAGCTAAAATGACCCCTCTAAATTGGACCCCTCCGGTAAACACTTCTAAATTAAAAATTTTGTAAAATTGCAGTATTTATTTTAAGTGCACGACAGTTCAAATATTATCAAAATATAATGAAAACTTAGCTTGAAATGCTTCTTTGAAAAATGCATCTGGAACTCTCCAAAACATATAATCTGGGAATCTATTTTAAATTACTTCTATGATGTTAAAAATAAATTAAACAAAATTCAAATATTTGTAAAACCAATCTGTGTGATAAACTGTAACAGAATAAATGCTAATACATTTGAAATTTCCAGTAAATAATTAAGTTTGAGGGGGGTGACCCACTTACCCTAAGAGACCCTATAAAGTAACAATTTCCCAAATTACTTAGATTAAAAAAAAGTAATATTGTTAATAATAAAGTTCAGTATAATAAACATGCGATATCAAATTTTTTAGCTATCAAAAATTAATCTTTCATATCACTCTAATATTTATAAATTAAATATACATTATCTTTTTCCATTAGCGTGGTTCAGAGAAAAATGTCTTGCTGATTCAACAAAAAGGATTTTTAATAGTACATTTTCAAGTGATATCTAAATGATATATCTTTGACAGTTTACAACCTTATCAGAAAATTTAAAACATAATTGGATAAATCAAAATGTTTATTTTATATCTTTCTGTTTGTGAAAAGCATTGACGATCAATCAATGCATCAGATAATAAAATAAACTACTGTATTGAATTTCCTCTTTAGCCTTAATATGAATCATGATACTTTTAAATTGGGCTGTATCTTATTTATCGTTATGAAAATTATCGTAGTTAAATATATTTAAATTCCTCCTACTGCTCCTATAAAAAGCTGTAAAGCCTACTAATGGGTGGTAAGGACCAGGTTGATATAAGTATCTAAAAATGTGAAGAAACCCTGAAAATTTTACTTCCCTTTAACGTATCATATCTTTTTTCTTCATTTTTATACATTATGTTAAGAAATATTTTTTCTTAATTTTCTCGTCACTGTTACAGCTCGATTATTCCTTATCGTTAGAAAGGCTCTCAGAAGAGGTTTCGTCATGGACCAAAGAGAAGAACGGACGTCTCTTCTACTGAAGCGCTCATAGCCCTGAAATGTCGTCTTCGAATACCTACACATCTGGCGGTGATATGAACCCTGCTATCAAGGAAGATGGCAACGATCTGCTGGCCCCAGAAGTCTCGGCAAACGGGCCTCAGAGTTCAGATAAAAAGCCAGCTTCGCCTCAAGATAATGTAAACATGGTGTTCCCTGTTGTTTTTTGTTTATATACTTTTAATCTCATATTGCCTGAATCTATTACAGTCAGTTTTAGATATCCAAAATCTGAAAAAAACCCGAATGGTTCAATTCCGTTAGAGTTCCTGCTAAATATCGCCTTTCCCTTTTGGACACCAAAAAGTCTAAATAATTTTAAATTCATGGATTAATATGTTTAATTAGATGTATAACTGTTCAGTTTATCATTAAAAATTTGAAAACTAAGCGTCCAAAAGAGATAGGCGATATTTAGCTGGAACTCTAACGGAATTGAACCAAACGAATTTCGGTGACACACTATAAAATTTTTTTCCCACTAAATTTTCTTTCTATTTTTTTGACGAAATTTATCCATATGGCTATAAAACGTGCATTTTCTCTGAATTTTTACACTAAGAAAATTTAGATTTAATAAATCACCGATAAAATGAGGAATTATAGTCAAAAAAGGCAAACAAGTGTTCCCTTATTTTAAAAAAATAATCTCTCTCATGTTGTTGTTATTGTTGTTGCATGCCCCCATGGCCAGCAGTGCTAGACCAGGTCCATGACGTTAAAAACCCTTAAAAAATCCAACACCGTCAATGGATCTTTAGTCAAGTCTCTCTCTCTCTCATCCATTCCCTTATTACTATTCATTACTACATTTTAAAGTTGTTTTCTTTTTATAGGACGAAGCAAATATTACTATTCCAATATACAGAAATTTTAGGATACGAATATACAAACCCCTCATTCCTCTGAAAATTGTTCTTTTTTGCTGGTATGGAGGTAAGAAAGTTGCTTCCTTTTATTTCTGCGAACACTTACTCACAAATTACAAACCTTTAATTAAAATCCTTTAGTTAAATTTATTAGTTAATAGTTCTGTTTTTAGGTGTAACACTGTGAAACACTTTAATGTGTTGTGATAGTGTTCGGACTCTGCTTAAAAAGCGTTTCTATCCAGAATGTGCTCTAAAAATAGCAACGTAAAACTCACTCTCAAATTTCAAACCTTTAGGTGTAACACTTTGACACACTTTAATGTGTTGTAATAGTGTTCTGACTCTGCTTAAAAAGTGTTTCTATCCAGAATGTGCTCTAAAAATAGCAACGTAAAACTCACTCTTAAATTACAAACCTTTAGGTGTGTTTTTAGGTGTAACACTTTTAAACACTTTAATGTGTTGCGATGTTCTGACTCTGCTTAAAAAGCGTTTCTCTCCAGAATGTGCTCTAAAAATAGCTATGTAAAAAGCTTACAATTAGTATAAATATGTTCTTAAATTAAGAGTGATTCATTATAAGAATAAATTTTCTCCCTGTGCAATTTTTAATGACATTTTACATCACTATTTCAAAACAAATTTCTGCATAGCAAACCTTTTAAAAATTTTCATAACACGGTCACAACGAAATAAGGTATAAAATGTTCCACCTAACAACAAAAACTGAATGTTGTTAGTTTTAGGACAAAAATAAGTGTTCCTAAAATAATAATAATAATAATAATGATGATGATGATGATGATGATAATGATAATGATAATGATAATGATAATGATAATGATAATGATAATGATATTATTATTATTATTATTATTATTATTATTATTATTATTATTATTATTATTATTATTATTATTATTATTATTATTATTATTATTATTATTATTATTATTATTATTATTATTATTATTATTATTACACAACACAAATATAACAAGCAATCATAGAAAAAACACACAGAAAAAAAACAGAAAAATAATTGTGTGGCACCAAAACAGCAAAGCTCGTCCTCGGTACTTAAAAAAATTAATTCACAATATGGCAACAAAGCTGGGCCGACTCTATTGTAATGTTTTGAACATTGCTGCAACATCAATTAGTCTAATTATAAAATCTTGTATACCAGATTTAAACTCTAATTTATTGTTAGCAGATTTTAGATTTTCATTTAATTTATTAAACAGAAGGTCCTAAAAATCATGTGATTTATGAAATATTTCTTTTTTTGACTTGGGTATAAAATTATTTAAATCTATATTTCTGAGTGCGAAGGTACTGGTTTTAATTTCATTGGAAGATTTGTTATTGAAGATGAAAAGAAGCAAGCGGAAAATAAAAAGTTCTCTAACATTAAATAAAATTAAACTAATAATTTAAGACCAATATAACTTTGTACATTTAATTGTTTTAACTTAAGTTGCTTGTTATGTTTATCTTATACACTGAACTAAATCACCGAAATTTGTTAACTTCTTCGAAATGTAATGTAAAATAATTTTACGCAAGCGGCATTCTACACCCACGAAAATTTCACTTACCAAAATTTTGTTTTCTTTCCATATTAGTTATTATTAAAGTTCTTGTAGGATGATTAACATTACAATTACAGTATTGATGATACTTTTACACAAATTATGATATGTATCTTTAAATAATACAAAACAAACAAATCATTAGGCAAAATTCAACTTATACCCCGTTCGCACTGGCCTTTATTTTTGCCTTTATTTTCGTTAGCACTTTGTTGTCATGGAAACATAGGCAAAATCGCCCCATCTTTTGAAAACGGCGTTTGCACTGACAAGGGGCGAAAATAAGCACTTTACTGTGTGTAAACAATAGCAGCATGATTTGTAAAATAATTAAAAATTTAATTTCTCATTACAACTTAAAACTAATGAATAAAATCACCAAAAATACAAGTAAAAATACATAAAAGATTATAAATTGACTAGTGAATTGATTAGTGTGTTTCCATGACAACAAAGTGCTAACGAAAATAAAGGCAAAAATAAAGGCCAGTGCGAAAGGAGTATTACACCTACAAAGAGTTTGACTGGACAATTTGTTTTTCATACTTGAATCAATTATTTCTGAAACGTGTCAAACGTTACTTTTTTCAAAAATGAGTTATTGGTGACGGAAATCTGTATAGGTAAACGCACATTTTAAAGTAAGAATAATAAAAATAACGTGATTTAAAATAGTTTTCCAGCATGTTAAATTTCAGCTTTAGTGCAGATACATGCCAAACGACGTCGCTTGACTGGTTTCTGCATTTAAACTGCGGGGAATTTCGTTCATGTCGTCTCATCTGTGGCTTGTTTGGGACTTCTTTTTTTATTTAATCGGATACAAACGCTACATGCGATTGGAAAAGTCGTTCTTACGAGGTTAGATCCATCAAGCCATAGTATAAACCATATTTTTAAAGTTTTTGTACGAATCTCTCTCAAGACTAAAGGACGTTTTGGTAGCTATATATTTAAAATTCCCAATCTTGTGGCCCATTATTACATCCTTGTGATTGAAATTTATGATCTATGAATCACTTTAATTAAAAGGGGACATCTAATCTATACCCCAGATCATAATATTGAACTAATTAAATCTGATTTTGTAGGCTTTTAAAAGCAAAATCGTTTTACTGTCCACAAAGTTACATCTAAACAACTATCTAATTGACTACGAAGATGTGTATATTAACATTTTGAATTGGGTGACCACTATTTTTGAGTCTAGTGTTGAAATCATAAAAATTGGTATTTTTACACCTACTAACCAAAATAGAAAAAAAATTAAGAATTCTATAATAACTTCATTGGTTAGTATTTAATAAGGAAATGTTATTTTCAACTAATATTCCCACTTTTATAACCAAATTCTAAAATAAATTAGAGTTAAGCTATGAAAATAGGCCTGAATACTCTGTTTATTGCAGTAACCTGTCAAATGCAAATATTTAATTTTTTTTTAAAGAATAAAAACATTAAAAAATAATTCTTTTTGTCTGTAAAATATCCAAATGAGGCTTACATTGGTAAAAAAAGATTACTAAACATCTTCATAAAAAATGTAGTGAGCTTCTATACAGGGGACGTGGGGTCTCCCAGACTCCGCAACGATAATTCGATAACATCGATTATTTTAAGTCTATTGGAAAATTGTCTGGAAAAATGTTTATTTCCTCATAAAGTAAAAGAAAATATTTTCTATCAAGAGATAAATGTTCAAATAACAATGTACTGAAATATCAGAACCGTATCTTAATTAGACGATTTTTAAAAAATACAGAAATTTGCGGTGTCTCTGAGACCCCACGTCCCCTTGTATGTTCCAATTTTTCACCTCCCCTGTTACGGGTTAATATATAAATGATGATTTAGCTGATGTCTGGCTACTAATTTTAAGTTTCACTAATACTACTATTACTTTTACGCGATTCAACATTCCTCATTCTCTTCAAACGTCAATATTTCCAGGTGCATCCTTCGTCGGCCCTTTCCTCACAATCTACCTGCAGTCGCGAGGCATGACGTTGACGGAACTCTCCACCACCTTCATCCTGTCCCCGGTGGCACAGTTCCTAGGGACGGTGACATCGGGGGTGGCCGCCGACAAACTGGGCCGCTCCAAACCCATCCTGATCGCCAACCTGATCTTCTCGACCTGTTTCCTGGGGGCCATTTTCTTGGTGCCCCCCTTCCCTCTCGCTCCCTGCGACCCCAAAATCAACCTCAAGTGCCACCCCAAGCAGTTCGATCGGCTCATCACCAAGACGAGCTGCGACGTTGTCGAGGATGTCATCAAGATCAACTCGTGTAACGTGACGTGTCCCGAGAACGTTACCGAGTACTGTGATGGACAGAATCTCATTTGCGAAATCCTGGCAGGTGAGGTGACGTCGGGGATTTTGGTGGGAATTAATTGATTGACGAAATGATGAAAATAATGGTTCAAAATAGGCAAAAAGGTTAAAATTTAAAAATTTATCACTGGAAGAGAGATACTCGTAATACTTTTTCTTTAGCCTGAATTTGGTTGAGCCCACAGAATAATTTTGGCAAATTGGCACCTATGGATGATAAAAATCCCTCTACTATAGTTTTAGTTTAGTGGCCGCGGTAGTGTAGTGGTCACAGCGTGTCTCGCTACGAGCATTACCGACCCAGGTTCGATGCCTTGCGGCTTCTCCTTGGGTAGCTGGTCATGGGTCAACTCAGCCCTTCATCCTTCCGGGGTCAATAAATGAGGACCAAGCTCGCTTGGGGAATCAACTGGGGGTCCAGCGTCGGGTTAGCCACTTGCCCTGGACACACGCTAGTAATTAGCACCCCAGGCCCAAAAGCTACAGAAACGGAGATGGGCACCACCTGATGGGCCACCAGGCCCGGGCAGACTTTTGATTTGATAGTTTTAGTGACCCCATTTGTACTGAGTTTTCTTGAAAATGGAAACAATGAGCTAACTACAACAGTTTTACATTGGAATTAGCTCATTGTTGCCATAAACACCTCAATAAGGAAGTTACATGCGTCAGATTTTCATAAACATTCAAGTGTTCCGTATGGTTTTTTTTAATAGTAAAATAAAATATCTAGTCAATTTTTCAAAAAAATGTTCAGTTAATTAAATATTTTAATTTAAAAGTCGAGAAAAAACACGTGACTGGAAACGTTTATTGTTTAAAACGTACAATTACATCAACAATTATACCATCAACTCCGTCGCTCTCCAACAATGGTCATCGTACGATGACGTCACATCCCAAACTCTGAGTGTTTTCGCGGGCTTTGAAAAAGGGGATTTTCGTTAATTTTTCTGCAATCAAAAAATTTCTCGATCGGCCTCAAATTTTGGTTAGTTGCTTATTTTTGCATGAAGAATCGATTAAAAAATATAAAAAAAATCATGCAACTTCCTCATTCTGTTAAGTAGACAAAATGTAAAATGCCCCTTTTGTCTGAAAATGAATTGAAACGAATGAAGTTTAAAGATTAAGCGGTTCGAGTTGATTAATCTACTATATAAAAAATAGTTTCACTAAAAAGTAAATTTTAAAAAGTTTTTTTGGGGAGGGTTTCCAGCCCCCCCCCCTTTAGTAATCATCCAAAATTTTTAAACTCAACATTATCTTTTTTTACTGTCTACTAAAAAGTTACATTTACCCTAATATGCGTGAGTTTGGGGGATCAATGTCTACAAATGATTTTGGTTACCCCCCGTTTCGAAACGAAAGTATATCTATTGTCTGCTTTCTTTGTTAGGCGGTAGGGAAAGTCCAAGTTTGAGTGGGGGTACGGGAAATTTGGGTAGCTAGCTTTACTAAAGCGCATTTTAATTCAAATGAGATTTCATACGAATTTATCTCTCTTTTGCATCTTGTACGTCAACCAGTGGCGGATCCAGGGGGTGTCACTCTGGAAAGTGCTCCCCCCTTGGAGACTCAAAAAGGTTCTCAAAATAAGTAAAACCCCAACTTTTACAGGTCTAATTTCAAAATTTTTTCTGGGGGAGGACCCCCATACCCCCCATTTGTATCAAAATGGGGTATTCAGTGTTTATTTTTAGGAAATCCCCAAAATTTTGACATTTTGGGTCAAAAAGTAAAGGTAATAGTGTTGAAAAGTGCCCCCCCCTTAGACTCAAAACGTTTCTAAAGAAAATGAGTTAGAACTCTACTTTTACACGTCAAATTTCAATTTTTTTTCTGGGGGAGGACCCCCATACCCCCAATGGTACCACAAGGGGATCTTGTCTGGAAAAGTGCCCCCAATTGGAGCCGTGCTCGATCCTCGCCTGACATCATCACAGCCTTGTGAGATTTGGAGAAAATTCTTACTTTCGGTTATATTCTTCGAAAAAAAAATTCCAAAACCTCCCCTCGTCAATGAAATGTCACCCAATGATTTTTCACCCGGCAGGTGAAGAGGAGCGACGGAACTTCAGCCTGTCCATTGCCGTCAACGCCTCGGTGAGGATAAAAGACCGCTGCTTCTACAACGTCAGCTCCATGTCGCACGAAAACGAGACCTACTCCTGGTGCAACGTCCCCCACAAGATGTTCTGCAGGGTCAGCTGCTTTGTCGATTCGGGGTTCAAGTGTGGAGGGGAAGACGAAGGTGGTCGCCGGAGCCTTCTGATCACCATCATGTTCTTCTTCATCATGTTCATGACCACCTACTCGAACGTCTACCGGTTCATGGACGTCACGACGATGTCGCTGGTGAACGAACACGACTCCGATTTCGGCAGGGAGAGGTTTGTAGAAAAGGGACTTTAGGACTAAATATCACATTTTAATAATATTTACTTAAGTTAAAAATCTAAAAACATTTTTATTTCTAACTAATCACACCAAACTTTCTACTCCAAAAACATAAACCATGCTATGTTGTTATTGTCATGTCCTTGGAGATCTATCAGATCACAAAGTATAGAGCTTAACAGAGTGTTCATATCCATAGACGCTAATGTCAACCTTTTTTAACATGGCTTTTCCCATAGACAAACTTCAGGCCAAATGGGCCCGCCTCCTTTAATACCACGTCATTCCTGATAATTCTGTCATTCGCCCACTGAAGCTGTCACTCAAATCCAAATCGGAACTGGAGGGGAAATCAACACCGATGAAATTAAAATGCCGCTTGATAGAAGTTCCATATCCAATTAGAAATCAATTTCGCATTTAGCTTTTTCTGATTGGCTGCTAGTGAACTGAATTATAATCTGCGAGCTGAATTAAATTAATTACCTAAAGAGGAAAACGGCCGTTTGGCATCATAGAAGTTCCATATACAATTAGAAATCAATTTCGCATTTAGCTTTTTCTGATTGGCTGCTAGTGAACTGAATAATAATCTGCGAGCTGAATTAAATTAATTATCTAAAGAGGGAAACGGCCGTTTGGCATCTCTGTTGAGTTCTATACTCTGTGCGGAGTCCAATGCATTATTTTTAAACACTTGCCAACTTTAGAAAAAGAAACTTATATTTATCATCTATATTAAAGTAATTATCCAGAATATATTAAAGTAAGTTCACTAGTAACCACATCGATTCACCAGTCCTTTCCCTAACCAGGTTCTTCTCCATCGCCGGCATCCTCATCATATCCCCGGCCTCCGGGTACATCGTCAACATCACCACCGCCGAAGGGGAGGGACAGAACTACTCGGCCTGCTTCTACATATTCCTCTCCATGGTCATCCTCGTCCTCGCTATCAGCTACAAGCTGGAAGTGAGGATCAACTCCCCTGGGAAGAAAATGTGGAAGAAGGCGACCTACCTGCTGAAGAACCCGGATGTCGTGTCGTTCGCCCTGGTGGTATTCGTCCTGGGCACCGCCTGGAGCTTCACCAAGAACTTCATGTTCTGGTACCTCAACGGAATGGACGCGCCGAGCGTTCTGATTGGCTTCATACCGGCTATCAGTGCTCTGTATGGCCTGCCGTTCCTCATCACTTCCAGCTGGTGGGTTAAGAAAATCGGAGCGACGCAGATATTCGTTCTCGGCCTGATAGGGTACGTCATCAATACGACGGGGTATTCCTTCCTGACGGATCCTTGGGTGTCTCTGATATTGGAATCGACGAACATACTGACGTACCATCTTTTGTGGGTGGCCATCATTATCCATAGTCATGAACTTGCTCCCGAAGGATTGACTGCTACTGTTATTGCTACTGCGGGGTCTATTCATTATCATATTGGTAAGCGATAAGTTAAATTAAAGAGATAGTAGACTTTATTATAAATAAATAAACATTTATTCAACCATACAGATAGGTATATCCTTTTACATGGTGAAGTGAAATACAAAATTGAGAAAAGACATGACACTACATACAGAAACACAAATAATATACAAATATCTAACAATGCATAGAAACACTGACTTAAAATTCCGCAAAAAATTCCGTTAGATCACTTTTTATTTTTAGGAATTTATCAAAAAATATATCAGCGTTGGGAAGATAATTAACTAATTTAATGAATTATATTAATGGTAGATTGATTAAATAATTTTAAGATAAAAGGCGATCAAGAAAATTTGTTTTATTTCTAGTGTAGTATTGTGGAACAGTTAAACTAAATTCATGAAGAACTAAAGAACAATCAATGTTGTTACGTAATATATTGTAAAAAATTTAAATAAGGCAGTAATTCTTCTATTTTATAAGGAGGGGCTGTGGATTATTATACACAAACCTGCTACTCAATATTTTCCTCTCCTTATTTAGAAAAATCAACTGTCCATTAGGGTGGGTCAAAAATATTTTTTTCACATTTTCCCAGGGGCACAGCGACAAAAGGGTGCCAAATGGTCTCAAACTAACATGTGTAAAATATTATTCGATTATAATAACTCTTTTTGCCTCCGGATTGGCCTCAAAGTTTCGATTAATATAGTAATTTCATGCAAAAATGGACGAACGAAAATCAAGCTTTTACCTCGATTGCACAAATGTGTCATGAATATAAATGTGCACAATGGTATACAAATCATCATTGAAGACTGTAAAATAATTATTAATGAAATCAAAGTTGAAATACTTGACTTGTAATACAACATATTTTGAAATATCTTAATGGTAAGAACTGGCAATCAAAAATTTCTTGCTGGAATCATAAAAATGTGCGAAACCTTTATTGTCGGTTGAGTAGGATGGTAAAAACATTAAATTTTTAATAAAAAGGGATATGTCAGAAGGTGGATACCTTTTTTGGGTTATAGGTTTCAACGCCATGGAAAACATTTGGATAATAGTTTAAAAGTTGGGATTTCCTTGAAATTTTTGGCATATTAGGAATAGTCCATCCCAAGTGTCCCCATGTGATTCCCTAATGTCCAAAAATAAATTAAAACCACATTTTAAGAGTCAATTTTTTAAACATTTTCTTAAGAAGAGCGGTAGATCCCCGTTTTTATCATAAAGCTCAGTATTATCCCCTAAGTTTTTAAATAATTACTTTTCAAAACTTCTTGTAATTATCCTTAACAGTTAAATTTGCTATATTTTAACTTTTATGAACGCATAAAGGAATGCTAAGAAGCTATTTTGAGTCAATCCTCAAAGAAGTATATTTTCATGGGCCTGGGTTTCAGTCAATTGCTATAGTAAAAAATTAGGTAAATCATAACTGAGCGAATCATAACTGATATTGCCTATGAACGAACTATCCATTCGACAATTGTTTCAACATATTTTTGCGATCATATTTGGATCCCAAGACCAGCCAGTGAAATAACTGTCCGCTGAATTTCGAAAGCGCGGCATATTTATGAAAAACACAACTGTTTCTATTTAAAAAAATTAAAAATACCTTTTTATACTGACCAAACTTGAGGGAGAAAGTATATGAACTACCAATATTTAAAATCTGTACCACTGAGAAAATCCACTATAAAAAGAGATTCATATTCTACGGATCTTGTTAATATGATAGCATATTATATTGCCACTTTGGCAGTTATTTTTGTATTAATAATGCATGAAGGTGACTAATGTGATTAAAATTTCTTTTAAATACCCTTATTTGTGAACTTTAATAAGTTTTCCACAAAAGAATTTAATTCATAAAATTTTTAAAAAATATGAAAAATTACATATTTTTGTTCTATTTGAGGCCAATCCGGAGGCAAAAAGAGTTATTATAATTGAATAATAATTTACACATGTTAGTTTGAGACCATTTGGCACCCTTTTCTTGCTGTGCCCGATAGAATTTTCAAAATTTTTTTTTCGCCATAGGAAAATGACCCACCCTACTGTCCATCCCTTGCATGATTGATTATCAAGTAAATTTACAGTTGCCCAGTGTCTGAAAATGTAGTTAAGCAACTTTTACCGCCAAAGTGGTATTGTAAAACAACTCTGTTTGCTATAAATCCTGATC
This sequence comes from Tetragnatha versicolor, assembly GCA_024610705.1. Classification (NCBI taxonomy): domain Eukaryota; kingdom Metazoa; phylum Arthropoda; class Arachnida; order Araneae; family Tetragnathidae; genus Tetragnatha; species Tetragnatha versicolor. Next base: position 10,513,016 of record JANDEH010000017.1, on the reverse strand, counting down.
CCATGGCCATACCATTCTGTAGTGTTCAAATTTCCTACCTTATAAAGTTTCAAAAAAAATATTTATAATTTTCGAAGTAATTAAAAAACACTATTTTTCTTCCTTAAAACTTTAAAAAAGTAATGAAAACGAGTTTTTCATGGTTTTACTCAAACTTTTATATCAAATTAAACCTTGTAAAGTTATATTTAAAAGAAGGGGTGAAATATTTCTAAATTCAAAACCTCATGGTGTTTAATTCGATGCAAAAGTTCCACAGTGGATTTTGGTTGATTTGAGATGGATTAATGATTGATTTTTGAGATCGTATTTTGAGATTGGATTAAAATGGTAGAAAAAAATTATCTCGTGAGAAAAATATTTAAATATTTCCCTAACTTTACAGCAAATGTAAAGGAATAGTATTTTTTTTAAATAACAAGCAATGTAAAGTTCCTAATTACTTCTAAAATATTTTAAAATAGTACAATATATTTCAGTATTGACCTAAGAGGCAGTATGGAAATTAATAATTGAAACCATAGGTGTAAATTTTAAATAAACAAAGTTTTAATTCAAGAAAGGTTATTGTGAAAGGAACACATTGTGAAAAAAAAGAATATTTTATGTAATCCATAACTTTCAGGTAAAAAATTCACAGTTCTTAAAAAATTAAATTAAATGAAAAAAAATATCTATTACTTCACAATTTGGTTTTATTACACAGTATATATTCAAACACTGAGTTATGGGTAATATTTAAATTTTACAAATGAAATGACATAAATCAGAAAAATGTTTGTAATAAGTTTTTAAATATGGTACATACTTGAATATCTTTATGGCTTTAATTTAAAAATTGCAATTTAAATTCCCTTAAGGAAAATAATATAAAAATATCTGAATATTTATTTTGAATACTTCTAAAAATACAAAACTATACTACACAGGGTGTGTCAAAATGTTAGTGTCAAACTAAAAATGCGGGTCTCCTGTGACATGACAACATGACAATGATTTTTATTAGAAAACTTTTATTAAAAAATGTTTTAATCTTTTAACTCGAATCTTAATTAATTAATTGAATATTATTTAATTTATTGAATTAGTTAATGAAATCTTAATTTGATGGAAGTTTGAAAAATATTGAATACAAATTGAAAGTAAAGAAAAGGACGTGATTTTCTCTGCTAATTTCCGACAGAATTTTGGGGTGTTCTCTCCGAATATGTTGTTATAATTCACGTTTTCTTTAGAATAAAAGATGTAAACAATGCCCATTCTCCGTCAAACATACTTGCATGTCAAGATAGGCACTGACCTTTTGAGACACCCTGTATATGAATTTATATTTATATTTAATTTTTCTCAAAAAAAAAGCTTGCAATTTTAGTTTTTTTTCTTACGGGCTATATTCTCATTTTTTCTAACTAAAACTCAATAGAAAACTTGTTACAAATAAGAAATAGTCGCATATTGATTCTTTTGAGATAATTAATACATTTTCTCTTCTAACAGGTAAATCTTCCGGGAGCTTGATCGGAGGTCTCATAATGGATTCCTTCGGTGGCAGAACCGCATTCAAAGTGATGGGTATTATTTGTTTAGTTGCTGCGGTTATCTACTGTTTCTACCTCTACATTAGACGTAAATGTTTCACTGTCAATCATCACATCGTTGCGACGACTGGTAATTGCATTAATTGAATATCAACTAGTAACTAGTAGTCCAAGAAAGTTAGCTCAAAAAAGGGGTTCAAGTGGAACAAATTGTAAAAGAAAGTTTTATGGGTGATTCTTATAGGAAATTTTCCGTAGAAAACGATAGTGAAACGTATACCAAAATTAACCGAGTCCTTTAGCCAATACGGCGGATTTTCGAAAATGGCGGTCAATCGTTTTTAACTTATTATTTCCTAAAAATTGTTAATAAAATTATAAATTTTGCAGTAAATGATTAAAATTTAGTAGCAAAAACAATGGGGAATTGTTTTTTTCTCTTACGATAAGTCATTTATCCAATATGGCGGATTTTCCAAAATGGCGTCCACTAATGTTTATAGTAAGTAAAATTATGATGATAAATTCGTAATTTTTACAGGATATGGTTAGAATTAAGTCATAATAATATTCATATACGTTTCATCTCCTCAATGTATCAAATATGGCGGATTTTTCAAAATGGCGGACAATCGTGTTTTACTTATTTGCTAAAAATCGTTATTAAAATTATAATTTCTGCGGTAAATTATTAGAATTAAGTTGCAAAAATAATGTGGGTGGAACTGTTTTTTTTCTCTTACGATAAGTCATTTTTCCAATATGGCGGATTTTCCAAAATGGCGTCCACTAATGTTTATAATACATAAATTCTAATGATAAATTCATAATTTGTACAGGATACGGTTAGAATTAAGTCACAATAATATTGATAAAAGTTTCCTCCCCCTCAATGTATCAAATATAGCGGATTTTCCAAAATGGCGGCCACATATTTAGAGCCTTTTTATTTTTAACGTTTTTACATATAAATAAATTTTATTTTGGCATAACATAAATATTTATATATTAAATTACCTATAAAATAGTATATTAACCAAGATTTTGTGATGCATAGAAATAATTTCCAAAAAGGCGGCCCCATACTTCAAACTTAGTGGTAAATGGTAATTTTTGAATTTCTACCTACCTTTACCTTTTATTTACCAGTAAATTTTAGTAAAATATAAGTATTCTGCTTATATTTTACCTAATAACATTTAATACTTCTAATTATTAAGAAAAAAATTTAAAATAAAAAGGCTCTAAATAAGTGGACGCCATTTTGGAAAATCCGCCATATTGGATAAATGACTTATCGTAAGAGAAAAAAAACAGTTCCACATTATTTTTGCAACTAAATTCTAATAATTTACTGCAAAAGTTTTATTTTATTAAGGATTTTTAGCAAAAAAGTAAAACACGATTGTCCGCCATTTTGAAAAATCCGCCATATTTGATACATTGAGGAGAGGAAACTGATATGAATATTATTATGACTTAATTCTTACCATATCCTGAAAAAATTACGAATTTATCATCAGAATTTTACTTATTATAAACATTAGAGGACGCCATTTTGGAAAATCCGCCATATTGGATAAATGACTTATGGTAAGAGAAAAAAACAGTTCCCCATTGTTTTTGCTACTAAATTTTAATCATTTACTGCAAAAATTATAATTTTATTAACAATTTTTAGGAAGTAATAAGTTAAAAACGATTGACCGCCATTTTGGAAAATCCGCCATAATGGCTAAAGGACACGGTTAATTTTGGTATACGTTTAACCATCGTTTTCTACGGTAAATTTACTATAAGAATCACCCATCAAACTTTCTTTTACAATTTGTTCCACTTCAAACTTTATCTTTCTTGGACTATAGATCAATTTAACAACCCCTTTACTGCCCGTGGTAGCAAATATGTAACCATAAGGCTAAGCGCGCACTAGAGACTTTTGTCTCGGCGACAGAGACAAAATTGTTTCCCGGCTATTGCAAGAAGCTAGAGCGCGCGCACAGGTGACGAGACACTTGGCCGATTGCCAAGAATCTCTCCATAGAAATGCATTGCTCTCGAGTGACTAGTGTTACAGTCGCCGGCGACAGAAGTCTCTACTGCGCGCTTAGCCTTAGTTTAGCTTCAATTTCCAGCATGTTTTTAAGTTATTGCAATAACAAATTCACCTTAAAAGGTTTAACGAGGTGCTCTAATTTATAAAGTTAAGGTTCAGTCCCGAATTTAAAAAGTTTTAAACAAAAGCTAAATTCAGATTTGTTTGGATTTTTTTGTATTAGGATCTTAACTACATGAAAAAGACAAAAAAAATATTTTTACCATAATTATCCGCAACAAATGATATAAATGTTCATAACATGCATTTGTATTGTTAATGTGACCCTTCGATTTCAAACTTTCCATTTTCCCATTAAGAAATAGGACAATATCATTAAAAAAATTCATAGTGCAACATGAAAATATTTGTTTCAGAAAATAGGAAATATACCTATAATTAAAATTGGAGTTAACTCAAATTAAACGAACAATGGGGTAGGTATTAAGTAAAACTAACTTTTGTTCTGTTAATGTTAGTGAGACTTCTTTAAGTAGGGGAAAAGGTGTAAATTGCAGCACCCTCGATTGTTTTTACGTAAAATGTCGGTAGATTTTCGATACTTTGAAATACTATGAAACGGTTATCAAATGAAAGGATGTAAAACAACGATTAATGTATATTACTTTGAGTTTAAATTGATGATTTGCCAAGAGAATAAAAAAAGGTTCAGGTGCTAATTGCGACACCCTCCAATAAAGAGAGAAATATTAGTTCGAAACGTTTGAAAACAGTACAAAACAAAAAAAATAAGTGGTTTGAGAAATACAACACGAAATAGTTGCAGAAATATCCAACATAAATGGATCTGTAAGTCCCGTTAAATCGAAGACTTCCCACATTTGGTTTGGTTTAGTTGGGATGTTATGGCGGAAGAATCAAGTGAGATCAACCCACATTTGGCACTTAACGCATTTACAGCCATCAGTGTCAACCAGCAGCTAAGGAAAGAAAAATTAGCGTTTCGACGACTCTGATTGGTGGAATCCTTCTTAGACCAAGGATTTAGCACCGACGCTGATGGCTATGAATATGGCTGTTAATCTTCTCCTATAATACCCCGTTCGCACTGGCCTTTATTTTTGCCTTTAATTTCGTAAGCACTTTGTTGTCATGGAAACAAAGGCAAAATCGCCCCATCTTTTGAAAACGGCGTTTGCACTGACAAGGGGCGAAAATAAGCCCTTAACTGTGTGTAAACAATAACAGCATGATTTGTAAAATAATTAAAAATTTCAGGGTTGGTTAAATCAGGGTTGGCAAAAACCCGGGTTTTTTTGAAAAAACCCAAGTGGGTTGGGTTTTTTCAGGTTTTTTCAATAAAACCCTGAAAAAACCCATATAAAACTGGGTTTTTTCGGAAAAAGTGTGGGTTTTTTCAAAATTAAGTGGTCTTCTCCTATAATGTAAGTGGGTTTTTTCAAATTTTAGTGAGTTCTTTCTATGTTAAATGTGTTCTGTCAAAATAATGTCAGTTTTTCCACAGTTAAGTGGGTTTTTTCAAAGATTTTATACTTTGAAAAAACCCACTGAAATTGTAAAAACACCTATTATTTACTGAAACCTGGTTTAAATTTTGAAAAAACCCACTAAAATTTAAAAAATATCCTAAACTTTGAAAAAAACCCACTGAAATTTAAAAAATCTTATTTATTTTTTATATCTAGTTTGAACTTAAAACGTCCTAAATTTTGAAAAACCCCATTCAATAATGAAAAAACCCACTGAGAATGAAAGAACCTATTTAACTTTTAAAAAAAAACTCCCTGAAATTGAAAAAACACCATTTAATTTTTAAAACCTAGTTTAAATTTTGAAAAAACCCATCAAAATTTTAAAAATACTCTAAACTTTGAAAAAAAACACATTAAGTTTTGAAGGAACTGCCAAAATCTTGATTTTTCTTAAAAAAACCCCAAAATGGGTCCAAAATGTGGGTTTTTTCACATGGGTTTTTTTGAAAAAACCCATTTTGTCCAACCCAATTGGGTCCAATCCAGCCAACCCTGTTCTCAATACAACTTAAAACTAATGAATAAAATCATCAAAAATACAAGTAAAAATACATAAAAGATTATAAATTGACTAGTGAATTGATTAGTGTGTTTCCATGACAACAAAGTGCTTACGAAAATAAAGGTCAGTGCGAACGGGGTATAAAGCCTTCTTGATAGAGAAACTTATCATTTGGCATAAGATAGGTAAATATTTTATATCAACATTCATGAAAATATTTAAACCTATAAAAGGACGAAGGACGACTTTTTTTTCTTACATATTTTGTTCACTTGAATCAATAACAGTAACAAATACCCATTTTCAGATTGTTTTTATTTTTTAATAATTTTTTATAAATGATTTTACCCTCTTTGTCAATGGTCAATCATTCTTTTGTCAAAACTATCGGAACTACTGTATTTATCTTTATACACTGCAAAATACAATATCTAAAGGTCATCATCCCCATCATTAAGTGTTATCGACACCAAATAAAACGAAACTTTTCCTTGCACACTAAAGATCTTATGAATTAGTATTATTTAATTAAGTGTAGATTCTGTGACACAATTACTATTATAAACAATTTCTTTATTTAAAATGAAAGCTTATTTTTTATAGGTACTGAAGCTGAAGAAATTTCAAGGGTTGAACAGTTGAAACTTAAAGAATGACTTTCTTTGTCGCTTTATTTATGATTTTCCCAGCTTTTTCATGTACAATTTTTGATTTCTTTATAAGAAATAACTTTTTATGTTAAGTTTCAGATTTTGATTATTTTAATTTTTTTAAAAGCTTTAAGGTAAATGTGGGTCTAGAGGCCCCCTAGCTGTTTAAAAAGTTCGAGTTGGATGCATTAAATAACGTTACAATTGATGTGCTAAGTAGATTATTTTATCTGAAAAGCAGCCAAATAACCACCGATACTAAAGGTATCCCTGAGAATGACACCTTTAACTGTTTAAATGTTACACCAAAGGGGGACTGACTGTAATTGGATAATCTGGTTATAGAATCTCTTATACAGGGTGTCCCACGAAAAGTGGTCCAACCCCTTTAACTTTTAAACTTCTACAGACATAGTCATGAAAGTGGGGTCTAGGTATAGTAAAGTAACCATGCTCTATCCGTATAGACAACTTTCAATACCCTCTAGCCCAGTGTTTCCCAACCTTTTTCGGTCCATGCCCCACCAAAGCCTTTTTAAATTTTCCATGCCCCCCGGTCTCAGTGGCATATAAAAATATATTTTGAGAGGGAGCCAAAATTATCTCTTAGCCCTCCCTCCTATGTTTATTTAATAAGTCTAATGAAGCTTTTCAGAAAATTTTTAGGTAGAATTTGCATGGTAAAGAACAAAATCAAGTTATTAAGTTCTAAGTACCAAGGGGGGTCTGGGGGTCCTCCCCCAGCAAATTTTCGGAAATTTGACTATAAGAAGCAGGTTTTTAACTAGTTTGGGAAACCTAGTTGGGAAATTTTGGATATAAATTGTTACGTAAGTTTTGCATTTTGAGAACCTAATATAAAAAAGTTTCAAATAGTATAAGTGTTCTAAAAACAAAGATATCTTGGGTCATTACCCAGGAAAGGTTTGGAAATTAGACTCTAAAAACAGGGTTTCAACTTGGTTTTGATACATACTGGTCCAGATTTCAGACATACATTCTCAGATAGGATAATATGATCAGATTTTGATAAACTTCTCTTTAAAAAGTTTTTTTGTTAATTTTCCCCCTGGATTGGCCCCACCTGGGGGGCATTTTGGTTGAAAATTTTCAAATTGCCCCCCAAGAAAATGATATTGCCCCCCGGTGGGGCGTGCGCCCCACGTTGGGAAACACTGCTCTAGCCGAAACTGTTGGAGTTATAATTTTTATTTTAAAAACTATTTGAGGTATGGGAAAAAAGTCATGACTAAGTAGTTGTAGAACAGTATCGAAAATTTTCTTTTTAGTTTTGAAACATATCCTATTAGAAAAAAACTTTTAAAAATTTATTTATGCAATGTTTAAGAAAAATGTCTCCTAAACCAGTCGTATACCTTAATAACAAAATTAGTTTCTCAATTATATACATTGGTAGCCGATATAATTTTAATATAATCGTAAGTGACTTAATTCCGTTACTAATAATATTTATATCAGCTACAGATCTGCTTATAAGCCGACACCCCCACTTTTGAATCGGAATGTTTTCCAAATAGTCTCGGCTAAACGCGGTAATATACGAGGTACGTACATTTATTCAGAACGTCTAATGCAACGTTTCCCAACCGGGGTTTTCCAACCCTGGGGTTCCGCGAGGCTTTCTCAAGGGTTCCGCGAGGGATTTAAAATCTTTTTTTTTGCTCTGGTTTACATTTTAGAACAACCCTAAGTAAAGTAGGGATCAGCCAGCCGAAAGTGAGCTAGAGTTTTTCAGTTGAACATTTTCTTCTTATTCCGTAGCCCTTGGTGTTCTACAAAGAGTTTGAAAATAAGATTAACACTAGTTTGAAGGGGAATTTCAAAATAAATTTCTAAGGGAGGACCCCTAGCTCCCCTTGAAATTTTGACGCTCATTATATTTTCCCCCTTGAAAATTCTGTGTTTTACAAGGAACTGTTCTTTTCAGATGTAACCCAAAGGGTATTAAAATACGCTGAAACTACTTTAAGTAGTAAATTTTGAAACATTTTCTAGGGAGAGCTCCGAAACTCCCCTCTAAAATTTTGACGTCTGTTTAAAAGCGTTTTTCCCTTGAATATTCTGCTGTCTCAAGAAGCTTTTCTCCTTGGGTGTTCCCCGAAAAGTTTGAAAAGGAGATGAAACACTACACTGTAAAAAATAATCCTGCAAAAAAACAGAAATTTCTGGCAGCAAAAGTTGCCAGAAAAAATTTTTAAGTCGAAAAATCCTGTAAACAGAAAAAAGCTGTAACCTACAGGTAAATGCTGTAAAAAGGAACTTTCTGTCAAGAGAGCTACAGATTTTTCTGTTGACTCTGAGTAATTTTCTGCTTGTGCACATGCGTAAGGACTTATTTTAGTTGAGTTTTTTCTTAAATTTTAGTCAATTAATATCCGGGGATAGAACCCAGGACCTACCGCATGCTAAGCGCGCACGCTACCACTGCTCCAAAGAAGATTCAGAATAATGTTGCCAATAGCTGTATTGATTTTCGATGCAGTAAGTTTCTGTTTAAGTACAGATAAGCTAAAAAACTAAAAAAAGCTGTTTTTTACATAAAATAAATAGAAGTGCGGTGGGAATGTTACATGACAGAATATCTCTGTAAAAATAAAGTCATTGTTATTGAAAATTTCTGTTTTTCTACAGTGTAATTTAAAGGAGCATTTTCAAAATCAATTGAAGGGTTTGGTGGATGAAGGGGCTGTGTAACATTTTTTGAAAATACAATCTAATTCATTGGATGAAAGAGTTAGGTGCCGAAGTGTTAGGTAGCAAAATCTGAATATTTCAAAACAGCTAGAAATATAAATATGAAGAAGATGAAAGGGCTATGTAACATTTTCATGCTAAAGCCATAGAGGATGAAAGGGTTAGGGTTAGTGTGCCCTTAACTCTTGTAAATCATAACTTCATACAAGTAACTACATGGTAACAACAGGAGGTGTCTGAACTAGAGTGTTAAAAAAAGCTTTGGCAAACTTATATCTGAACTTATATCTAAAAAAATTGAAATCATACAAAATAAAATGAAATCTTGTACAAGTGCTCCTCAACCTGATAAAATGGTAGACATAATGTGAGACCCAACAAAACTAGTGAAGATGTCAAGGTTTCTGTTTTGGAACATATTTCGAAATTTCCTTCCAAAGAATCACATTATTCTTGGCATTGTATTTGATATACATAAAAAAATATCTTTCCCCTCTTCAATCTTTGTTGAAAATGCATAAATTGTACATCGATGAATGTAAAACCAATAAGCATCCAGATAATTTTTTTATGCTAAAGGAAAGTTATTATCGCCAAATTTTTGTTACACATTATAATCTCTCTTTTGGAGAACCTAAATCCGACACTTGCAGCACATGTGATTCAAGTGGAAAAAATGAGGAGCATATAGAAAACTTCCAAGCTGCATGTGAAGCTATGAGGTTAGATAGAGAGCTAGCTAAATTAGATAGCAAAATTGCTTATTTAACGGTCGACCTCCAGAAAACCATGCCCCTCCTACGTCTTAGCACTTCAAAGGCATTTTATCTTCGCCAAGCCTGGTTTCACAACTTACGCATTCATATCACAACCAAAGAGGTTTCGCGAGTTATATTTTGTACCAGGACCGAGGAAAAAGCAAAGAGAGGGAGTTTTGAGGTCTTAAGCTCATTAATCACTTCATTTGAACTTGATGATCAGCTAAAAAGCAAAGAAAATGTCATTATTTGGTCGGATTCTTTCTCAGGCCAAAATAAGAATTTATTAATGATATGTCTACCAATATTTTGGTAAAGGAAATTTCTAACTATTGACCATTAATTTCCTGACGTGGGGCACACTTTTTGTTTTTGTCAAATATTTTAAGTTAGGTAAGCTAAGATATTTTGTTTTTGTTCTGAAATAGCCCAAATTAGTTCACTTTGAATACTTTTTTTTTTCGAATCAAATATAGAGCTTTGCAATGATTGAATTTATTTACATCTTTCTTCATTCATTTGTTAGATAATTTACAGATTAAAAAAATGTTTGTGGATGAAGGGGTTATGAACACAAAATATATAAAAATACATATTATGGATACAGGTAAGTAAATAAAACTTGGTACATTAAAAAATAGAGATCATTAGACTTAATTTCATACGCTCACTTAACGGCAAAATCAGAAAACGAAAAAGTTGCAACAATAAAACTTTGAACCTAAATAACTCGAAACTAGGGTTTTGTAACATAACCCCTTCATCTCCCAAGCCCTTCAGTTCTGAGGGAGGTCAAAATAGCAAGAAAAATGCATGTTAGTGGCGTGTATAAAGGGGGCCAAGGGGGCCCTGCCCTCCTCCCGAAAAATTCGGACTATAGGCATACCAAAAAAAACTTTAATTTTAAAAAAATTTCTGGGGGAGGACCCCCAAACCCCCCTTTCGTACATGAAATTGTATTATTTTTAATTTTGCATATAATACTTTCATGAAAATTAAAATCCTACCTAAAAATGCATGTCCGAAATTCGGATTAAATGTACCAAAAACAAGTTAAAAACCAGTTTTTAGGGTAAATTTCTAAAAATTATCTGGGGGAGGACCCCCAGACCCCCTTTTCTTACTCGGAACTTTAATAATTACAACTTTTAAATTATATTAAGTTCTCTTGGATGCAAATTTCACCTAAATATGCCTTAAAAAGCTACGTTAAACCTATTTTAAATATGAATTGGAGGGGTTGAGAAATAATTTATTCCCCTCCCAAAATAAACTTCTATATACGTCACTGTTGCATAAACTCTAGGGTTCCCCGGAACTTGGACATTGTCAAAAGGGTTCCGTGAGAGTAAAAAGGTTGAGAAACGCTGGTCTTTCTGGGAAAAAAATGAGAGAAAAAATGTTTTACGGTACCTCACAAAAGAACAGCGTTGAAGAACTTGAACGAAACAAGGCTTTCCTAATTATTCAGGACTGTGTTACTATTTGGTAATTCAAAGTACGCCAAATCGTTGGGAACCAGTTTAGAGTCACGTGGTTAACCCAGAATAATAAAGGAATCGTCTCTTTCCCTTCTCCAAACCCATTCATGAAGTGATGAGAAGGATGTCGTCCTTTTTAGCATTGGAGGATATGGATCTTTTCTAAATTCACAAAGGACAACTTGATTGGATATCATCGACCAATCTTTTTATTTTGCGTGTAAAAAGTATCCTCAGATAGATTATTCAAGTCTAGAATTTCTTTTTTTGACAAGATATACTATACGACAAGTTACCCGAATTTCCGAGTAACAGTTAAAAGTGTTAACTTCTCTTTGTCTGAGGGCCCCTACAATCTTTATGTTCAGGTATGTAATTTTCCTAACCTTGAATAAGAGCTAAGCTTAACTAAGGCCCATTAACCCAACTACAAAAATTAGATATATAACAGACAATATTTAACATTTTTCTATATACTTCGATTGGATTTACATTTTCTTTTAAAATGCTTCAACGTTGAACCTTAGCGTATTAAAATATAGTGATTTTCAAAAGTTTGTAAATCTTGTATAATTTGTAGATTAAAATTTTCAAAATGTACAAAATAGTGATTCAATTTGAAATCAATATTTTTTAAGTTGACATAGTGATGGCTCTATATTTTTTAAAAAAGGTAAACTTTATCAACAGATTGAAACATACAATAATAAAAAATTGGTAAAAAAAATTAAATTTCAGTTTGATTTACATCGAGTTAATAAAAAATTATCCATTTTACCCCGTGACCTACGTTACCCAACTACGTTACCCTATTAAGTGAGAAAAAGGTTATCAAATATCCCCTGCCGATTAGAACTGAATCTAATTTTAGTAATCAAGAGAGTTAATATTCAGGGTGTTCTAAGATATCTGTCCACCCCCTTAACATTTGAACCCCTACATATATAAACATAATATAGTAGTGACTAGTGACCCTTACCGATCCGATGAGAAAACTTTCAACACAACCTAGCGTCATTTTAAGGAGTTATAATTTCTATTTTCAAAACTTTTTATATTTTCTAAATTAGTCAATTACAATATTGTAGAGCAGCATTTAACGTCCCAAACGATCATCTTAATGCAAAAATAAGAAATTTTTAATTTCATCACTAAGGCCAATGACTAAAAGTATTCTTATATCATAAAAATGAAAATTTCATAAAAATGATTGTTTTAGGATGTAAAAACTACGTAAATTCTACCTAATTAAGCGTGAGTTTCAGGGGGTTTATTTAAGTGGTTTTATTAAAGTGTCTTTTCGAACTACGTAATTCATTATTTTATTTTATTCTTTTATCTTCAAACACAATAAATTTCCTTTGATCTGACATGTTGGAAGTGAAAAAATTACGTAAAAACTTAATTCTAAGGAAAATTCAGGTGAAATTAGGCACAGTGAATTAAGTTGGAAACTAGCTCTGTAATATTTTGTACCGAATCGGCTAATAGTTGTATTTTCTGAAGTTTTAGTGAATTTTTTTGCATGGTACAAATCGTATGAGCACCCCCAAGGGTTTTTGAATTCTCCATGAGTGAATCACTTTTTTTGTTAAATTACATGAAATGTTTAAGGACTTGCCAAAATATCAAAAATTTTTATTTTTTTCTACATGATAAAATTTTATTTTTAACTTAAAATTTGGCAGAAATGTCATTTAGGGGGTTAAAAAACTATAAATTTACTTAATAAATTTTTTTTTCAGATTTTTTTATTTAATTTGTTTCACATTTTTTATTTTGAAAAAATATTTTTTAATTTTGAAAAAATATTTTTCAAGAAAGGCAGTCATGTTGCACATCAAAACAAAGATAATAAAAATACAAACAAAATTGGTTTAATTTCAGGTTTTTAAGTTGTATAGTTCTAGAGTTATTAGCTGTTTTAAAATGCAGGGAAAACAACTTTACAAGAGTTATTTTTACTTTAAAAAATTTTTACTACCGAAAGAGGGGTGATAGAAGAATGGAATCTGGAACATTATAACTATAACCATATTAGATTCTCATAAAAAATCAAGAAGCAGATGGAAGTGTTTAATCTTTGTTTTTTATGCTTTGTGAAAAAATCAGTATTTTTTTTAAACTTTAAGGCTTTTGCGGCACTGGTTAAAATTTTTTGTTTGAGCTAAAATTTTGCAAAAATCATTTATTTGTATGATGGAACAATTTTGGGGGGCTTCCAAACTTTAAAAATAAGGACCACCCTAGTGTCCATAGGTACAACCTGTTTTACCTATTGACAGACTCAGTTATACCTGTCGACACCCATAAAAAGGGAAGTCTTAGTTGAAAAATTTATTGATGCATTACCTTTAATGCTTTAATTTAAAATTTAAAAGTAATTTAGATTACAAAATGCTTGATTTTTCATCTAAAAATTACTTGAAAATAATCCCTAAGAAATAGATAGCCATTTAGAAGTAATTTAAAATGCATTATGGAATATTCCTATTAACAAACCCCGATATAAAAACGCCGATTAGACAGGCACATCAAGAACGTGTCCGTAGGTACAACTGGTGTCCAAAGGTACAGTGTAAGATGTTTTTGCATTCAAAGTTCTGTAAGGTATAAAAATACAGAAATAATTAAAAAATAAAATTAGTAAATTCATTTAAAAAACACATTTTCTCAATTTCTTTCTTTAGGCTATAGCTAAATAATTTTTTTAAATTGTACTTTTGGTAGCACTTTTAAATTTCCTTCTCATTAGCTATTTTTGTTTAATGAAAGCTTTAACCACATCATATGAAACATTAATATAATTTTTTAAAAACTCTCATTGAAGCCTTTTTGGGTAGGTTACATTTGTAAAACATTAAAAAAATACTCGCCATTTCTTTAATTTGGTCAAAAAAAATTTCAACTAAAACTTCCCTTTTTATGGGTGTCGACAGGTACAACTGAATCTGCCCATAGGTAAAACAGGTTGTAAATATAAACACAAATTTCATCAAGTTATAAAAAACAATTTTAAATAGAATTTTAAATATTTGATCTAATAAAAAATAACACCCTACTTTATTAAGGTTGGTAAGGTACTTAAAATGGTCGAATAGTTTTGTTCATGATTCTATTTACAATAGTCACAAACATAATCGTCTTTTTCTGACCCTTTGCTTATGGAATGTTCCATAATACCCGACAGGCCATCTTGTACTATGAACCCTTTTTCTTACCGATAAAACATGGATAGCTAAAAAACGACTGCAGTATAAGAAACTACTGATATTTTAGTGTAAATTATGCTTAACAACAAAATCAAAGTCTCATAGTTACTGGTAGGTTAAAATATTTGAACATTAACCGTCAAAAACTTTCGAAAATACTAAAACACACTTTGCTTTGCTGCGACTGATCCGGCAACAACTAGAAGCTAAACTCTTGCTCACTGCATTATCTGGGATTTCTTAAGACTTTCGTAGCATTGCCACGTGATAGCAGCATGAGGGGGAGCAGAAACTCGGGTGTTCCATATTACCCGACTATTCCATAATACCCTCATCTCCTCTATGCATATTTCTTCTTAGGAAATCTAGATAATTAAATATAAACTATAAAAAGAAAGTGTTATAAGTGAGGATGTCTACTACTCAATTTGATAAAATCAAGAAAACAAATATTATACAAATAATTTTAAAGAAATTCTGGGAAGTAAATTTCTCTTATACTATTTTAATTTCTAACAGAATTGTGATATTAAAAAATTTGAAAATTGAAGAGAGATTATTGACTTTTAAAATTATTTCCACTAATATACAATAACTAAAACAATAAAAAAATATCCAGTTATTAAGATTAAATCAGCTAAAAAATTAAGAGAAAAAATTTAGGGCGAGGGAGTAATTTCAACAATGCTTAGATAAGCTTTACCCATAGTGAATGATCTGATTTTAGTAAAAATCAAAACCCTATAAAAACTAAATTAATATAGTTATATCTATTATTTTGTTTTTAAAAATTATTTTGAACCAACATCTATCAGTACAAGCGCTAAATAACAAATTAAATTAGTAGAAATTTGTTATTTTCGTCGGTTTTTATGCATAGTTTCTCATAGGATTAACTTTGGCTGACCAACTTTCTGTATTTTGTGACGTCACGAAATTTTATGAGCCAACCTGTAATACTCTATTAACCTTGAGTGGACCTTGTAGACTTGTTAAACAATACTTTTTAATCCATTGAAAATAATAAGATACAAAACCTACACTCAATGTTTACAATTAATTTCGATTATCAGACTAAAAATTATAAATTTCAGAGAAAATATGTGTAATTTTAGCTTGAAACATCGTAACTAAAAGTTTTAAGAATGCTTTTATCGGTAATTTAATGCTATTTAATTTGGAAAGTACTCTAAAGTACATTTTTAAAAAGGTAAAAAATGTGTTTCCGGTTTCATTATAAAATATGGCGTCCATTGTTCGTTGTGATTGGATGTATAAGTTGTTTGATAGTACTTGCTTTGTAACTGCGACCTTATCCGTAATCTAAAAAAATGGAAATATTTTAAAATTGAGAGTTTTTTTAGAAATTCTAAGGGCTTATTGCACATCCTAAAAAGAATCCGAACAGTTGGATACCAGAAATGTGTTATAACGGATCAGTAATTAAAAAGCCTTTCTCTGGAAACCGTTCACCAAAAACTTTTTTTTAGAATAGAGATATTTTAAAACATGCAAATGAAACTTATAGTACGGGAGCTGGCGTTCAATTTCAAGAATTCATCTGCTCGTACACTATTTTAATTTTATAGGATAGTGTTAGTGGTGCTGATCATGGAATCGAGCGTCAGCTGGTCAGGTAGTGGTGGGTTGAGGGTGGGGAGGGGGTCAAAGGTACAAAAAAAGAAAAATAAATTCATCTGCTCGCGTATGAAACTTGGTGGAGATGATAGTTTAGACCTTCCTGATTACAAAAATGAGCGTCAGCTGGCTGGGTGGCGGTGGAGTGACCGTCAGCTGGTCACGTGAACTTGCAAACAAAAAATTTAGCTGACAAAACAAGAAACTTGGTAGGAAATCAATCTTTGTTACATAAATAATAACGAGTTACTAGTACAACACACATTATTTCATGAGTTGCTAGTGTAAGTTGAAGACTAGTAACTCGTTATTACTTCATGTAATAGACATTGACAACCCTACCAAGTTCCATGCATTGTCAGAGAAATTTTTTGTTTGCAAGTTCACGTGACCAGCTGACGGTCATTCCACGGCCACCCAGCCAGCTGATGGTCATTTTTGTAATCAGGAAGGCCTAAACTACCATCTCCACCAAGTTTCATACACGAGCAGATGAATTTATTTTTTTACTTTTTTGCAACTTTGACCCCCTCCCGACGCTCAACCCACCGCTACCTGACCAGCTAACGCTCTATTCCGTGATCAGCACCACTAACACTATCCTGTCATATTAAAATCGTGTACGAGCAGATGAATTTTTCATTTTAACGCCAGCTCCCGTACTATTATATTTCAACAATGCAAAAATATTGACTGGGTGTCATTAGCATACTTTTTTTTATTCAAGGGAACTATTTTGTCCCACAATTCAAACACTATTTCAATAGATTTACGGAAAATTGGAATATTAACAAAGAGAAAACCGTTATTAGAAAATAGTCCGTTCGCTATGTTTTTAAAATGAAAGAGCAAGAATATTAAAGGTTTCGGTGTTTTACAGGTAAAAAGTGTTATTTCTAAATTAGTTCACATCCCAATAAGATTTTTTCCTCAAGAGATATTTTAAGAACTTTTTAATTATCAAAATTGAGTTCTAAATACATTGCCTCAACTACAATCCTGTAGAGAAATTTCTGAAATTACACTTGTCGATTAAATGTTAAATACAATTCATAGCTTCTACTGATTTGATATCTCATTTCACTATTGCCCCTACTGGATCTTCTATTGATTAACTTTAAATAACCCTATTGAATTTAAGGACAATTCAAAAATAGTTCAAGGGGTTCAGGGGGTCTCCCCTGAAATTTTTTTGAAAATTCAACCGATAAAAGCGGGGTTAAGAGGCACACCTAGTGTGAAATTTTCAAAAAATCGATTTTTTTTATTTTTTATATTTCGATAGGTTATACCTTTAAAAATAACATACTAAAATTTTAAATCGATATCTTAAATAGTTTTTGAGTTACAGCTATTTAAAAGAGTAGCCGCTCGGCAGTGAACACGATCATTTTATCTTTAAACGCGTTTTTCTCGAAACAGCATTTTTCGAATTTGCTTGCGTGATTACTCGGAGACAAATGATCCGATCACTATCAAATTTTTTTTGCATCTTCTCTATATAATTCTCCATACGATGACCCTCCAGTTTTTTGATCTGATCAAAAATCGAATTTTGGCAGGCCAAAAACGACCAAAATTTTGGGTAAAATTTAACTTTTTTTTTCAACATGCCGCCATTTTGTCAATTTTTGATTTTTTTGTTCGCCCGAGGGTCATCGTACAGACAATATGTTTTAGTTTCACGAGAATTTTTTTTTAGGTTTTATCAACGGAGAAGACTGCAATCACGCAAGCAGTGGAGGACATTTTTTTTGGCGCCGCCGGAGATCGCGTGTCATTTCAAAAATATTTAATATTTTATTTCAAAAATTTTACTGTGTATTCTCAAAACATGTATAAATATACCCTCAAAATTTTAAAACGATTGATTCACTAGTTTTCTTTTTTTTAATTCCCAAAAATTGCCTTTTTTAGGCTGTCACACTAGGTGTGCCCCTTAAAACACACATATGAAATAAAACTGAAAAGTTAAATACTTTCCCATTTAATATGATTAGGACATCACATTTTGTGGCCGAGTGCCATGAAAATATTTTCGAGTGTCACTTGTGGCCCGCGTGCCACTGTCGGCTCTTGTAAATCTTAACATTTTTATTTATTAATTTTTAATTTGTATACCTTTAACCTTTTACCTGCCGATGTTCCCAAATGGGAACATCATTTTAAGGAATTTTTTCACCACTTAATTTTTCATGCAGGAATTTGATACTTAGTAGAAAGCAACTCAAAGATATGAAGTTATTTTACATGCAAAAGTTTTTCATGTTCAATTTAATCCTTTTTGTAGAATTTACATCAAAATTAGAGATTTTTGGCTCTTCCAAAAGTTCCATAAGTTTCAACTTGTGAAAATTTTAAATAAATTTAGTTTTAAATAATTTTGCTGTGTTTAGGTAGCTTAAGTACACATCTTCCGATTTGGCTTGACAGAATAGCTTCATATTCTAATTTTGGAGAGTAATTACCAATACAAAGTATATGTTCCCAAATGGGAACATCGGCGTTTGGGGTATAGTATTTGAGGGGATTTTTATAACATGAAAAAATTCAAGTTATTTCCTATTTTCTTTAATTTTTTTAACCTTTTTTGTCTCAAAGGATCTAAACAGGTTAAGAATGATGTTTTAAATTCAAAAAATATGTAATTTTTATTTTTTCACCTGATTAATGGAGAAATAAATTCCAAATCTTTATAGCAGATTCTTACAATTCGTCGCTTTAAAATAATACTGCATTATCTGCAAACGTACTTTTCCGTTATCCTGGCGCATACGTCGCCAATATCGAACCAGAGAGTGGGTCAGTATCCCGACAGGGTCAGAATTCCGGGAGTCGAAACCCCGACAGGATCAGAATCCCGACAATGTCAAAATCCCGACAGGGTCAGAATCCCAACAGGTCAAAATCCCGACAGGTTGAAATCCGACAGGCTCAGAATCCCGACAGGTAAAAATCCCGACAAGGTCAGAATTCCGACAGGTAAAAATCCCGACAGGATCAGAATCCCGACAGGGTGAAAATCCCGACAGGTCGAAACCCCGACAAGGTCAAAATCCCGACAGGATCGAAATCCCGGCAGGGTCAGAATTCCGACAGGTCAAAATCTCGACAAGGTCAAAATCCCGACAGGGTCAAAATCCCGGCGGGGTCGAAATCCCGGCGGGGTCAGAATTCCGACAGGTCAAAATCCCGACAGGTCGAAACCCGACAGGGTCAGAATCCCGACAAGTCGAAACCTCGACAAGGTCAATATCCCGACAGGGTCAAAAACCCGACAGGTCAAAATCTCGACAGGGTCAGAATCCCAACAGGTCGAAACCCCGACAGGGTCAGAATCCCGACAGGTCGAAACCCCAACAGGGTCAGAATCCCGACAGGTCGAAACCCCAACAGGGTCAGAATCCCGACAGGTCGAAACCCCGACAAGGTCAAAATTTCCGATTCCAGAATTTCCAGCCCGACCAGTCGGTATTTTCACCCTGTCGGGATCGTGATCCTGTCGGAATTTCGACCTGTCGGAATTCTGGCCCTGTCGGGATTTCGACTTGTCGGGATACTGACCCTGTCGGGATTTTGACTTGTCGAGATTCTGATCCTGTCGGGATTTCGACTTGTGGGGATTTTGACCGGTCGGGATTTTGACCTGTCGAGATTCTGATCCTGTCGGGATTCTGACCTGTCGGGATTTGGACTTGTCGGGATTCTGACCCTGTCGGGATTTGGACTTGTCGGGATTCTGACCCTGTCGGGATTCTGACCCTGTCGGGATTTTGACCCTGTCGAGATTATGATCCGGTCGGGATTTCGACCTGTCGGAATTTTGACCTGTCGGGATTTTGATATGTCGGGATTTCGACCTGTCGGGATTCTAACCTTGTCGGGATTTTGACCCTGTCGGGATTTCAACCTTGTCGGGATTTCGACCTGTCGGGATTCTGACTTTGGCGGGAACCGGCGGAATTCTACATTATTTGGCGATTTCTCACTTGCGGGAAGCTAACGAAAAGTACGTTTGCAGATAATGCAGTATTATTTTAAAGAGACGAATTGTATATATTTCTAACTCCCTGATCGATTAATTTTCAGTAATTATCAAAAGGGGTAATGAAAAGAGCATATTTGGAGTGATTCTGAAGATTTGCGTACATATTTTTGTTCAAGTACTTTTTAACATAAAAATTTTAGGAATAAAATTGAAGAATTTTGAAAATAAGGAAAAGTGCTTACATCTAAAAACACTCTTCTAAAGTAAGATGGATGTAAGATATATGTGGTTCAGTTCGGATTATTCCATGAGAAACAAAGCGTCAATAAATCAATGGAGATAATTATGATTATCAATTTTGAAAGCTAATTAGATTTGAATGCAATTAGTGGATTTTATGCTAGATATCCGAATAGAACCGTAATTAAAACTAATTTTTCTCACAGAAACGTAAATTTTTAGCTTTAAAGAGCATGGGAACAACACTCTTATGTATTTTTTACACCAAAATATTACTAGTGCAAGAATAATTTACGGAAAAGCTTCGCGTACGTAATAAACATGTTAATTTTTTCTTATGAAAATCTATAAAATGTTGCTCAATCGTCCAAGTATGGATAATAAATTCGAAAAAACCGTCCACAATCATTAAAATGTTCATAATTATTGAGTAGAAACTGATTTCAATAATTTTATTTGAATTAATTGTAAAATATGTGCCTTTTGGAAATCCCCCTGAAAACTTCACCCCAAACGCCAATGTTCCCATTTGGGAACATCCTCAAAATCATACTTAGGATTTTTTTTTCGACAAAAACTGACTAGAATGATTTTAGTAATGATGAAACAAGCCATTTAAGCCAAAAATCAGAACCTTTAATTCCAAATTTGAATTGCGGCGTTTAAAAGGTTAATATACATCCCTCCTCTATCCCTAAACGTGTTTTGTGATTTTTCTGTTTGAAAAAAATCTTGAAGCCTTCGTATGTGAACTTCTTAATTACTTTTACCGGATTTTCTTTCACAACACATACGCTGAAATAATGTTTTTAAAATTCTGAAATGACCTTGGTAATTATTGGGTTGTCCCATAAGTTCTGTTACTTTTTACGAAGTTTCGTGTTTTAAAATTTTTTATGAAAAACTGGTAATAGGTGGAGATTTCAAACAAACGGGATTTTGATCTATGTATATTTATGAACATTATATGGGGTTTTGGTAGTTCTCGTGATATTATTTCTTTTCAAAATGGCAGTTTGAAAAAAAGACCGCAAACGACGATTTTTGCGTAATTTTTTTCTTTTGTTTAAAAAACTAGGAAGAACGCATAATTCATGGCTAAACAAATTTTTACTGTATGTTTGAAATGTTTATATTAAGATGTCATAGTTTCAAGATAATTCGATAAGTTTAACTTAGGAAATTTCGGTCTCAAACATAACATCAATTGCAAAAAACTTTCCTCTGTAATGTTAGTCATTTCAAAGAAATTATCACAAAAAATCATCAAAAACAATAAAAAAGCTTACAGATAGACCCCAGTATTCAAAATATGCAGTATATTAAATTATCTCTGTAATTAAGTTAAGAAAGTAGTGCGCACTATTCAAGCGCGCAACATTTTAGCTTATCCGAATTACACTCGCTGAACTTATACAATACAATAAAAACAACTCGTTGGAATTTAGAAATAAATCTATTCAACTATAATATGAAAAGATGCTTTCAATGTTTAAACAGTGTAAAAAAGCATTATGGTTCAAAAAACATCTGCCTTATATTTGCTTACTTCATACCAGCTGCTTAGAAAAACAATGGGCGTGCTTTAAAAAACACGTGAAATTAGCAATATATGAAGTTTTAAAGCCAAAATTTCCTACCTTAAACTTATCGAATCATCTTGAAATTATGACACCTTAATCGAAACATTTCAAATATACAGTAAAACTTTTTTAGCCGTGAATTATGCGTTCTTCCTAGTTTTTTAAACAAAAGAAAAAAATTACGCAAAAATCGTCGTTTGCGGTCTTTTTTTCAAACCGCCATTTTGAAAAGAAATAATATCACGAGAACTACCAAAGTCACAAGTTATGTTCATAAATATACATAGATCTAAATCCCTTTTGTTTGAAATCTCCACCTATTACCAGTTTTTCATAAAAAAATTTCAAACACGAAATGTCGTAAAAAGTAACAGAACTTATGGGACAACCCAATATAAAAGAGTCCCATGAGGCAAGATCAGGTGAAAAAAGGTGGAGGATTAAACTCGGGCTCGTGATAATTGGCCAGAAACTTGACAGACACTACAACAGAAGATACAAACATCTCCAATCAATATTTTAACCAATATCTCCTATTCTTGAAAAGAGAGGAAAAATAAAAAGATTTTTTTAGTGAATGGGAAAGAGAAAGATAGAGAATCCAGTACCATTTAAGGGGGTCCGGGACACTTCAAAAAAAAATTTTATTTATAAGTTTAAAATTTTGAAATTTTTTGTGAAGATAAAACATCGGTTTCATTGTAAAAATCACTTTTAAGAAAAATTTTGAAAAATTTTAAATTCCATTTTTGTCAAAAAAAGAGGGGTGGTTTAAAATTGATATAACTCAAAATATTATTAATCAATTTTCAAAATTTTTTTACTAAATCAAACAGAAACATATTATCTTTATTTAAGATTCAGCATTTTAAGAAATATTGATAATTTGGAAAAATATAAACAATTGAGTAAAAAAATTCTTGAAATTTTTACGTTACTTTTTTTTAAATTCATATTTTTAAAACTAAACAAAATTTTTTAATTTGCTGAATCACAATTAAAGTAAAATGTATAAATAGCATGTGTTTCAAATTTAAACTCTCTATCTTGAACGGTTCTTGACTTATATCAATTTAAAGATGAGAAACAGTGAAAAAACGCATCATAGAGAAAAACGGATTTGAATGCAGAACATATTATAATGCTAGACTACCAAAGCAGCCGGCAATAATGGATTGTATCTCCGGTTCTATTTATGATAGAAACATAATAAAAGCATCTTTTTAAGCAGGAAAAATCTGTAACAAATAACAGAAGATCATTTGCGAAGTCGATTCCATAACATGCGAGTTAGAATTGCTATGTAAAATTAGTTTTTCACATTATTTTTCAATTCAAACACTTTTAGCAATTGCAAAAATGCATTAAATCGAATCAAACTACCAACTTTTTCTGTTATTCTAGCTGGTTTTTCGACTAGAAAAGGTGTTACTTACATGTGTAAATGATTTTCTATATCTCCACAAACCATCTTCAAAACACTTAAACCCTTCATGACAAATATTTATCTCCATACACGTCCTTTATTTTTAAAAATAATTTTCCTTGAAACGCGATGTTTTGGTGCAGTTTGAGTTTTATTTTTTCATCAAAGCATTTTCATAGTGAATTTAAAAAATTTTTTTATCGGAGTAAAACCGTATTGCTCAAAATTAATCATTATATTTAATCGAAATCAACTAAACTCAAAATATAATCATCAGTTTTATGCCTTTAAATCATGCCCTACATTTACGATATTACTTAAATTTTAATGATTCAAGCAGGTTTTGGCTATCAAATGTGATCATTAAATTCTAGCCCTGAAATATCGTTTAGACCTTGCCAAAACCACCTATCTAATTTTTCAAGAACAAGACGTTTTTTTCGATATTTTTCCGAATATCGGGGATAGCGATTTGGCGATCTTTCACGTGTCAAAAAAATATTTTGCAATCGCCAGTGATGATGAAGCGTGGCGTTTTTTCTTTTCTGATCACCAAACGATGATCATTTTCTGATTAAAAATGAGGTCATATTTTTTAACCACAGAGTATAGAGCTTACAGAGATTCCAAACGGCAGTTTTCCTCTTTAGGTACTTAATTTCATTCCTGCTCCCAGATTATAATTAATTTCACTAGCAGCCAATCAGAGAAGGCGAAATGCGAAAGTGATTTCTGATTGGATATGGAACTTCTATCAAGCGGCTTTTAAATTTCATGGGTGTTGTTTTTTCCCTCCAGTTCCGATTTGGATTTGAGTGACAGCTTCAGTGGGCCAATGGCAAAATTAGCAGGAATGACGTGGTAGGCGGATCGTTTGGATCGAAGTTTGTCTATGGGAAAAGCCACTACCTTCAAGATAGGATAAGGCCCACGCACAGAGCTGAATCGTCACTGCTATGAGACCGAGGAATGGATTCTCATTGGATAGCTCTAACTACACTAAACCACTATTATTCTGAATTTCAATGCTTATTGGCTCGATCGGTCTCTTACCGATGACTCATACACTTCGAGCTCAGGCTTTGTTTTTTCTCGAAGGTAGCGGAAAAGCCCTGTTAAAAACAGTTGCCATTAGCGTCTATGGAGATGAACACTCTGTTAAGCTCTATACTCTGTGTTTTTAACGTGGCGAGTAAAAAATTTGATACGTTTTTAAGTTTATCAATTTCTAAGGAACTGTAGTACAAGAACAACACAGCCTATTTAGAATAATTGCAAGTTACTAAAAAGCACCTGTGAATTTACTACTTTTCAAAGAAATGCATCACTGAGTTCGTAAAATAATTCCGTGTTTCAAATGTAAGGACTTTTCCCCATTCTTTCTGAAAAGAGGTTACGGGTTTTAATTACATCACTGCTTTTTATGCAGTTTTCCCTGGCAAAATACGAAACCTTCGCAAAAGAAAGGAACGTCGATTGTGCGTCAACTGTGTGTTAAATGATATAGACACTGGGTTTATAAACAGTTCGGAAAGTCCGTTTCACAACTTTATTTTTTAGACAAAGCCTAGTGTTCACTCTGATTACACTTAGATTGCTCACAGTGCTCCTAGCAGTTAAATAAGATATTTATAAAAAAGGGAATAAAAAAAGAGCTTCAGTTACAAAGTAAGTAATATTAAATGCTGAAAAATACTCGGTTCGTTTTAAAGAACAGAAAAAACGTTTAACAAAAAACATCTCAATTATTTGATTAGATATAACCGAAGGGAATAGCACTTTACATAGCTGACCAGGCATTAACGATGGGCAAGTGATCGCGGACGGAGAGAGCGGAGAAAAAAAAGCGAAATTCTCTATGGGTTGGCGGGAAAATAGTTCGGACAGCGCGCTTGTAAAATCGATAAAAAATAGAAAAAATGTCCGATTTTATTCAATAAAGTGGCAAATTGAACCTGAAGCATGTATCTAACTACCAGTACCAAAATTTTTTTGAAACTACAACTTTTTTTTTTCAGGAGAAAAACGGAAGTTAATTAAAAAACAACCCCCGTATATTTTTTGTGCGTTTGGTAAGTTAATAACTTTAAACTCAATATAACTTTAAAAAGTTGTTGTAACATCTTCCTTATAAGGTTGGTTGCTTGAGACCTTTGCTTGCCTAACTTTGGCCGCTTTGTCTTCTTTTTCCTTGATATGTAGTTCTAGGTTCTAATTCCAGTTGCTTATGAGCTTATCTAGTCCGCCAGTAGAAGGATCCTTATAAGGTTAACTTTTGCCGCAGGCGCACTGTTGGGAATTGCGAAAACTGCCACCTTGAGAATTATTCTCTCGAGTCCACCTTCGTGAATTTTTAGAAGGAGAGCACGTGCAACCTTAACCTTTTCAGTCTATGTCACAGAAGATTGAATATCTTTGTCACAGACTGAACAGATTAAATGCAGCTACATGGGGGTTAAACCTGTTTAAAACGGAGTTGATAAATGTTTTATATCAGTGTCTGGGGCGTCCTCGTAGGTAAAAGTAACTTTCTCATCAATATAAGCGAATCTTACAATCCAGAATTTTCACTTTTTATCTTCATTTTTGGAAGTCTTTCATTTTGGAGTGAATCACTTAACGTGATCAGAACAGTGAAGGTGAAACCTCATGAATGAGCCTTTCTCTTATCTAATGTTCTGTACTGGAGTATAGAAAATCCATCCCACATTTCGATCAAGCATTCATTTGTCCGCCCAGTATTACGAAATCATCTTTATTTGCCTCAAAACATACTCTTTTCATTCGAGCTATGTTCAAGTCGTCTAAAGAAATGCCACCCTTTGAGATCACAGCAAACTTCAAGCTTTGAGTTGCGAAAAATAGTTAATAGAAATGTAGAATGTCATTCATTCTTAAATACATGTGTGAAAACCAGCATGTTTATTTCGTTCGAGAGATTAGTTAATTCAAATAGGAGGTTCTAAATGATTAGAATAATTACCAATGCCGAAAAATAATTTTTTGGTATGAGATAATATTGGATCAGAATTGATATGGAGTGTATGTTTTAAAAGTGAATTAAGAGATGGATGTTGCTTTCATATCTTTGGCATAGTAGTTAAATTAAGTAGATCTAGTAGTGTAATTTCTTTATTCATTTTTAATGTTTTTCTATAGTATAATGAAAACGAAGAATTTCGATCAATTTTTTATTTGTAAATTTTGTATTTTTTTGTGATCTCAATAGGTTTAAACATCATCTAAATCCTACATTGCATCTAGTTTCAAAATGACAGCTTCACTGTATGAAGAGGAACCTAATTCAGTATCGGAAAAAAGTGCTAAAAATGGAACATCAAATATTTCTTTAAAGGTAAGTAATTTCTTTCATAACTCCTTCTTGAGGCGTAATAATGATTTGTAAATAAATATGGTATTTAACGCTGTCTATTGAACAAAGGCCAAACCCCTGTACTATTAGTATAACTATAAGTACTTACGGTATAGCTGTACTATCAGTTTTTATTAGTATCTGTAACGGGTTTTATCACTATTGCTGTCAAAGCATTTTTCTCATTTATTACAAACAAACAAATTTATTTACAAAAGAAATACAAGTAATAGAAAAAAACATGTGATATGCCAAGGGGAAATACTCTTCCCGTACAGGCATAAGAGAAATATATTCATAACAGAAATAAAGAAAAAAATTATAGACACTATAGAGAGAAACACTTAAAGAAATGGCAAAAAAGCTGGATAACATTATAAAGTAAAATGCTTCAAAGTGAAAAATATATATCAACGTCGTCAATGTTTAATAAAAATTCAAATAATATTCTTTTAAATGTTGAATATTTACTAATACTAATTAAGTGTATGGGTAAGTAATTGAACAGTTTAGGGGCAAGGTAATAAAAATGTTTACAAAATATGTCCTTGGAGAAACTTGGAATTTCAAAAGTGTCTGTGGATCGAGTATTATGTTGCTGTTGTTTGTTGTATCTTATGCCACTTGGAATATCCAAGCTCCACCGCGAAGCGTACAGGATTTAAGGCAAAGGGGGTGCGGCTCCTGAGAAAGTGAGGCCCATGAAAGGCAGGAGTCCGACTTAAGCCTCGGATGATAGATGCCGCCACCATCTATCACCATCTCCACAATTTTGACATGCATCTGAAGGGGAGGGAAATAGTCTCCAGACACCTGGACCAAAGGTAAACTGAGCCATGACCGACCTTAGGACTTTCGGACCCCACAGATTTAACGAGCACGTACTCCGCATATACTCGATGGGTCTTCAGCGGTGACGGGAATCGAACCCGGGACCCTCCGATCCCAAGGCCGATGCCTTAACCACTAGGCTCCCCACGGCCTCTCGAGTATTATATTGTATGCTTTTCATTTTAAATTGAGATTTATTCCGGAAAATATAGGGTTACTTGGGGTAAGTGGGTCACCCCCCTAAAACTATAATATGCACAGGAAATTTCACACTTACTCGCATTGATTATGTTGCAGCTTGTCACACCGATGAATTTTGCATATATTTGAGTTTTGTTTAATTTATTTTTAAGATTATAGAACTAATTTAAAATAGATTCCCAGAATGGATTTTTTGGTGAGTTCAAGACGCATTTTTCAAAGAAGTATTTCCAGGTAAGTTTTCATTACATCATAATATTTATTGAACTGTTTTGCAGAGTTTGACCTAAATTACATACTACAATTTGAAAATTTTCAAAATTTTTAATTTTGAAGTGTTTAAGAGGGGTGTCCCACTTACCCCATAGTTTTTGCATGGTTGGGGTAAGTGGGACCCCTCAGCGTGGGGTAAGTGGGACCCCTCTTTATTTAGTAATTGAGACCCCTTATTATGATATAAGTGGTTCTAGAGGGTCCCTTATGATACAGGAACTATTAACTATTTCAGGGGGTTATAGGGATAATTTCCCCCAATATTTTCAGAAAATTTCGATTATTAGTAGCAAGACCTTTTACTCACCACTTCAAAATTCATTAAAATTTATAAATAGTTTGATCGACGTTATATATCAAATTTGCGTTTTAATTTAAATTATGGTGAGTAAAGTGAAATATCTCATCAACAGTGTTCATTCTCATTTAGTGTGTCCGATTTCTTTTTTATCTTACAATGCGTATTAAAGTGACAAAATAAATTTTAATGAACCTTATTATGTTCGTTCAACACCATTTTATATGCTAAAGTAAAACATATCCCTTTGGCCTTTCGAAGCATTCTTTAAAATACTTATTTTGCTTTTCATTCGATTCTTACCTTGTCATATTGATTTTGATGTGAGTATATTTCTCACTCATGGATACAGTTGCAATAAAATATTTTATATTGAAATTTACTGTACTTTATCAAGTAAAACCCACTTACTTCCATTTAAGTTTTGCTTGCTTTAAATATAACTAAAGAGGGGGTAAGTGGGTCACCCATCTCATTATTGATAAAAAGACCAGTTAAGAAAAATGTAAAGCTTTATTTTAGAAACTACTGATAAATTTTTGTTTATCGATAGACTCTTTAACGAAATTAGTCAACAAGTACAAAATAAACCCTTTCAAATTTTTTCTATAAAGCTCCAAAAATGTACTAGGCCAAAAAGGGGTCCCACTTACCCCAAGTGACCCTAAAGTAAAATACGAAAGTAAGCATTATGTCGAAATGGTAGCAACTTTAGGGATCTAAATCTTAGGGAGCTAGATTGGGGCCTAAAAATTTTGAAGCATTTATTTTGTATAGATATTAAAGGTTGAAGATTTGATATATACTCACCACCCCCTAATAGTAATACCATAATTGATTAATGAATAAAACCAAGCATAATATAAGGATTTTAAAAAATTTGAACTAACTTTATTTTTGAGATGGTAAAACTTGAAAAGAACAAAACGTAATCGCTTCCACAACTCTTTGATATGTGTTTTCCATTTCAAGTTTGAATCTATATACAGGGTGTATCATAAATGGTGCACCAAACTTTCAGGGATGATAGTACTCATCAAGACGAACAAGAATCGGTATAGAAAGGGTGTCCCAGACCAAATCCCAGGGAGTTAAAAATGGAGCGACACCCCAAAAAAATCATTGAAAAATTCAATTTGTAGAAGAACAACTATTGGTAAAAACTTAATTATGGTCTCAAAAATTGTGGTTTAATATGATCTTTAAAATTACCTCAAAAGTCTTCACTTTAAAATTTGTTTTATTATGAAAAAAGTTAAAAACACAAAAAAATTTGAAAATTCTGCCAAAACCTTATTTTATATTTCGAAATCCTTTCTTTTGACTTGATAATCTGAAAGATCATAGTTGAAAACCCTTAAGTCCAGAGTTTCACGTAAATGCAATCAATATTAAACGCTTGAGATCCTGTTAAAGTTTGTTTTTTGCGTACGCAAACAGCTGTTCTGGGAACAGCTCAAGAAAACTGCTTACGCACACAAAAAACAAACTTGAACCGGATCTCAAGCGTTTAATATTGATTGTATTTACGTGAAACTTTGGACTTAAGGGTTTTCAACTATGATCTTTCAGATTATCAAATCAAAAGAAAGGATTTCGAAATATAAAAAGAGGTTTTGGCAGAGTTTTCAAATTTTTTTGTGTTTCTTAACTTTTTTCATAATAAAACAAATTTTAAAGTGAAGACTTTTGAGGTAATTTTGAAGATCATATTAAACCACAATTTTTGAGACCATAATTAAGTTTTTACCAATAGTAGTTCTTCTACAAATTGAGTTTTTCAATGATTTTTTTGGGGTGTCGCTCCATTTTTAACTCCCTGGGATTTGGTATGGGATCCCCCTTACTATACCGATTCTTGTTCGTCTTGATGAGTACTATCATCCCTGAAAGTTTGTTGCACCATTTCAGATACACCCTGTATTGTATAGTCCTAAATATTTGATGCTTTGTACAGGCTGAAGAGTATAACACGAAAAATTACTTGTATTTCCATTACAAGGCAAAGAATGAAATTTGATACTTAAGTTTAAATTTGAAGGTCTTAGGCTGAAATGGATGTATTTTGTTTTATTTAAATTTAAGGTTAAATCATTAGCTTCTAAGCAAGTTCCTATTTCAATTAAATCAACTTCTATTTGGTTAAGTAAGTCATTTTTGCTAGTGGAAGAATACAATAAAACTGTGTCATCAGCGTATGTTAAAATTTTACCATTTTTGTTTAATTTACAAAAATCATTAATATAAATCAGAAAAAACAAGGGACCTAAAATAGACCCCTGTGGAACACCCCGATTTGTTGGACAAAAATCACTGAAACTATTTACTATCTTTACCCTTTGCATTCTACCTGTCAAATATGAAATGAACCATTTAAGAGAGTCTCCTTTAAATCCGGCATTATGTAGTTTATTAATTAATATAGAATGATTTACGTTGTCAAAAGCTTTTTTAAGATCTAAAAAAAAAATTGCTACTGTAAGTCTACTATCATCTATACTTTTAAAAATAAACTTAGAAAATTCTAGAAGATCCATTTCAGTAGAGCGGCCTTCAAGAAAGCCGTATTGGTTATCGGCAAAGAAGTTAATATAATTTAAAAACTTAAAGATGCGCTTAGATATTATCTTTTCAATCAACTTAGCAAAGGAGGGCAAAATGGCGATAATTTGAAAGAGATTTTTTGCAACCAGATTTACAAAATAGGAGTTACCGTAGCTCGCTTCAAAGAGTCAGGGATTTCACATGTCATAAAAGCAGAATTTATAAATTTAGTCAAAAAATCAATATTAATATTAGCAATTAGCTTTAAGTATCTCAAACTTATACCATCATAATCAACAAAATTTAAATTAGAGAAAGAATTTAACGAGTCGAAAACATCAGAATTTGTGATTTCGTAAAATACAAAAGACGAAATACAAGGAGTTAAATATCGTTGGTACCTCGCTCTTTCAATATTTAAGGAGCTTTGATTTGTATTGTTAAATAAGATATTAAATTCAGATGCTAAATCGAAGTCATTTAACGTCTCGGGAAGTGTCCTAATCTTTTTACCATCATAGTTAGAAATGCTATTTATAAAATTCCATTTTTGTATACTTGAAATGCAAGAATCAAATTTATTTTTATAGAATTGATTTTTTTTCGTATACTTAATTACACGTTTTAGTTCTGAGACCAGTTTTATAAGCCGTTTTAAACATGAGATCAAAAGGATATTTTTTACATTTTTTAAAAAGTGTTTCCTTTCTTCCAATCAGCACCAGAATTTCCCTAGTTATCCAAATTTGTTTGCATTTCTTACGTAAAGGTTTACGGAACTTATAGTTATTTTTTATGTTATATTAATTTCAAAAGTTAATCTTTGGTATTGCTGATCAAGACCAAAATCAAAATTAAAGTTAAATTTGTAAGAAGCTAAATATTCATAAAACTGAGAGTAATTTAAAGATAAAGAATATTCAGGTAAACTAAGGGGATTTGGTGCTACAGGAAACTGTAACTTACAAACAGTAGGATAATGATCAGTTAGATCAGATTGAAAAATACCAGCCATTACTCTAAGAGAACTTGTTTTAACAAAAATATGATCTTTTTGATTACTTTTAATTATTAAATTATTTAATAATTATTTAATATTAATTATTTAAGTTTTTGCAATTATTTATACTTCACAGCAACGTTTCCTGAACCCAATACGTCACTAAGGGAAAGGAGAAAGTGAGTAAACACAAAGCCTGTTGGGTTGATAGGAGGAATTTCGATACGCGAATCGTGATAAAAAGTCACTATGTATACATATGGGTTTAGCGAAATAATCCTATTTTAAAATTGTCGTTCTTTGTTTCACTCGAAATTCAGACACCGCTATAGAAACTACTTTATTTGTTAGTTACGTAGTAAGTTAAACTGAAGTTGCTGTCTAGTATAAGTATTTTTTGCGAAAGAACTCATCTCTGATCTCTAACTTGAAAACTTCTCCCTAGAAATCGGATGAATTTGTGATAGGAGTTTTCCGAAATCGTAAGATTTCAATATGCAAGTCTTTGATTCCACTAAAACTGACATTGTTTTTATATTATGGTGGTAAGTATACTTGCAACTAATATTTTTTTCGTAATATTTGTTAGTAGTATATTTTAGTTAGTACTATATTTGAAATGGGGCAATACGAATATTTATTTTATATTTTTTTATTTGATAGAGGTACCCTAGAGCGGAATATACCCGCAAAAATTCTTTAATTACGATGATTATTTTTTTATGTAATTTCAAAGTTTGACTTTAAAAAAGGGCGTTAAATCGTCAAATTTCCCAATCAGTCCAGTCAAATTGTCCTAAAATAAGCCCATTTTGGAAATTTTGAAAGAAAATTTTGGGGTAGAAGATATTTTTCGCTATCTGTAAGTTTTTTGGAGTGCTGAATCCGAATCTGAGGTTTGCCAAGAAAATTTCGTGACGGAACGTTGTGAAAATTCGAAAAAATTGCAAAAATTCGCCCCTTTTTTTGTTTTTCTGCCCCTAGAACATTACCTTTGCGCTTCTGATCTAAAACAATCCATACAAAAAATAAAGAACACTAACCAAGCTACAAAAAAGTCAATTACAACTTTTCTCTCAGACGCATAATTTCGCCGATAGAGCACGTTGAAAAAATGGCTATTTTCGTTCAATTGGTAGGAAATCCAAAAAAATGTCACTAGTATCTCCAAAAACCACATTTTTGGAACAAGATACTTTAAAAACTGCCTAAATAATATTTCACATGGAATTAACCATCTAAAAACTCCAATGAGAATAACTAAATGCATTTTTGTTCTGTGATTTCTCTTAAGAACGCAAGTTCAATAGGAGATAATTGTATTTCTATAACTAAGTTGCTTCTTCAAAATTACATGCAAACTTTTTCTATTGACTGCTCTACATGTTTTTGAGGGTGCTGAATCCGAATTTGGGGTTTGCCAACAAAATTTCGTGACTCAACATTGTGAAAATTCGAAAAAATGCCAAAAATTAGCCATTTTTATTCGTTTCCTGCTGTTCGAACATACACTTTGCACTTCTGAGTAAAACAGTCAATACAAGAATAAAGAAGAGAAAACAAGCTACAAAAAAGTCGATTACAACGTTTCTTTCAGACAAAGGGTTTAGTAGACGCTAGAGAACGCTGAATATTGGAAAGTTATTATTCGATTGGTGGAAAATCCATAAAATGTCACTCGCATCACCAAAAAGTGGCCTGTGTTTGTTTCAATATCTCATCTAAATCCAGAGAAATATACCGAAATGCACTTTTTGTGTGAATGTGCCCCACTCTCCCCTACATGAAATAAATCGTGCATTTAACAGAACGTTGATTTCATGGGTGTAACACATAATTGAAGCAGTTATTATAGTATCTTGTCCCAAAACAGGCCATTTTTGGTGATACGAGTGATATTTTATGGATTTTCCACCAATCGAACAAAAACTTCCCAATATTCAGCGTTCTCCAGGGTCTAAACCCTTCATCTGAGAGAAACGTTGTAAATGACTTTTTTGTATCTTGTTTTCTTTTATTTATTCTTGTATTGACTGTTTTGCTCAGAAGTGCAAAGTGTATGTTCTAAGGGCAGAAAACGAATAAAAGTGGCTAATTTTTGGAATTTTTTCGAATTTTCACAACGTTCCGTCACGAAATTTTGTTGGCAAACCTCAGATTCGGATTAGCACCCCAAAAAACATACAGATAGCGAAAAACATCTTCTACCCCAAAATTTTCCCAAAATAAATACTATTTGACTGGACTAAAAATTGTTTAAACAAATTAAAGTCATTGTTGGGTTTCCTCTTACGGCCGTATTCACCGGTAACCTGAACTTTTCATGCGGATTTTTGGATTTAGATCTATTTCCTTTACTGGAAAAATGCATTTTTTTCTGTTTTCAGAAAATGATGGTATTGTCAATTATTAATTTTTATTTATACATTTATTTATGAATGTGGTGTGTGTAGAAATGGCCTCCATATATGTAGTGATCCCTCCATAGTGGAACCTCCTTCCCCGGAACCTCCTTCCCCGGGTCTAGGGGGGTCCCTTTTTATCGTGGTGTAACATCTCTCCATTTATGGAGGCAATTTTTTACCCACCACTTCTAGTGTAAAATGCCGTATTTTTATATTGGCATTTTCTATATCAAATCTCAAATAGGACATTGCATTGCAGCTTGTTTCTTGTTCTTCACAGAATTCTAAGTAATAATTCTAATTCTAAATAATAATAATCATAATAATATTAAATAATAAATAATAATAATTCTAATTCCAAATAATTCTAAATCGCTAAGTTAATTATAATGTTAATTATAAAACACCTCTTTCATTTTGTTTGTCTAATTTTAATAGTTTTTATCCTTAACATTCGAATTCACCATGCACTCTTAAAACGACAGTCTCAAAACTGAGTAAAAAAATTCTCAAACTGGCTCCGATCCAAATGTACTCAAATTTGAAAACATGAATACTCTCATTTCTGAAATGTGCATACTCAAAAATGAAACATCGTGAGCTCATTTTTGAGTTCAAGCACAAAATGTTTCATTTTTGTGTATGCACATTAGGGTGTCCCTTAAAAATCGAAAGTCGGGGAAACTTTTGAGACACCCCCTAATTTTTTTCCTTTAGGTATCCTAAGAAAGTGTGCAAAGTCTTAAATCGATCAGTAAATATTAACACGTGCCTCAAACGGCCTAAAGTTGGAAAATTTTGACATTTTTCTTATTTTTTCGAAAATTTTTACAAATTCCTTAAAATATTATTTTGTCGAATAATAGGGATTTAACACATCTAAATATTCATATTTGACCGTTTTTCATTCCTAGCTAGGCGAAATTACCCAGTTTTTAGCCTGGTCATCAATCGGAAAATCATCAAATTTGCCCATTTTATACTGAGAATAGAGGATACAAAAGTCAGTGGGGAATGACTTATAACCACGTAATTCCATAACTAGGTACCATTTGTAGACGATATTGATGTGTGGATAAATCATCTGGAGCATTAATTAATTTCTAACATTTTAATTACAGGCGCCATATTGGATTGCATTACCCCTTAAAAAATTCTGCGATAAACGGTATGGGTATGTTTGGTATTGGGCAATGCGTATTTGAGGTTACTAATCTCAATTAATACTAATAAAATCCTTATATAACATTTTAAAACTCTTTACTCAATTCGAATGACCAGTATATCTCTTATTCTTATTACCATAACTATAGATGATAAAATTCTAAATGCATAATAGGGAAAAGAGAAATTCTAGAAAAATATTGAAACACTAGACGTTCGTTAGTACATACAAAAGTATTGTATTCTGTAACTTAGTTGAAAAATTGAAGTTGATACAAAATTAACCCGCTCTTCAAGATGAGTAAGCCTACTGCACTCAGAATATAAGTCTTGAACTATGTTTAAAGACTGTTCTAGTATTTTATCATAATTTGAATGCATAAAGAACATAAAATATTCCTGCAGCATGAAAAACCTATTAGATACTGATATTGTGTTTGAGAATATGTTAAATATTAACAATGGTTGCTGAAACCAGTCCTTATTTAAAGTCAGTTTTTAAGTCAGATCTACACTTCACTCTGTAAAATTTATACAGCTTAGACTCATTCATAATACACTAAGGGTTTTAAATCCATTTAACTTTATAAAGAAACTTTTGAAAAAATCAATTCGAAACCTAATTTCTCTTCAAGAACGATCAGTGATAAAAATCGTACAGTGCGAAAAAATGTAAAGAAACTGTATAGTTAGTATTAGAAATATTATGACAGAAACTGTAATTAATATAGCTAAGAATCAAATATCAATGTTTAATATGCTTTCATGTTACTAATTTTCTGAATTGCCGGTAGTTTTATGTATCCAATAATAGTATCTATAAACATATTTAATGACATGATTAAAAACATGGATAATCTGGGTGTAGTAGGCTCAATCATTATGAAGAGCGGATAATTTTCTAACAACCTCAATTTTTTAACAATACAATACAATACTTCTGAATACGCTGCAGTCTAGTTGTTCAATATTTCTCTAGAATTTCGATTGATCCTTTTATGTGTTAAGAATAATTATACCCTATAGTTATGAAATCATGGTTTACGATTGTAATACGAGATATACTGGTCATTCGAATTGAGTAAAGAGTTTTAAAATGTGATATAAGGATTTTATTAGTATAAATTGAGATTAGTAACCTCAAATACGCATTCCCCAATACCAAACAAACCCATGCCGTTTATCGCAGATTTTTTTTAGGGGTAATGCAATCCAATATGGCGCCTGTAATTAAAATGTTAGAAATTAATTAATGCTCCAGATAATTTATCTACACATCAATATCGTCTACAAATGGTACCTAGTTATGGAATTACGTGGTTATAAATCATTCCCCACTGACTTTTGCATCCTCTATTCTCTGTATAAAATGGGCAAATTTGAGGATTTTCCGATTGATGACCAGGCTAAAAACTGGGTAATTTTGCCTAACTAGGAATGAAAAACGGTCGAATATGAATTTTTAGATGTGTTAAAGCCCTATTATTCGACAAAATAATATTTTAAGAAATTTTTAAAAATTCTCGAAAAAATGAGAAAAATGTCAAAATTTCCCAACTTTAGGCCGTTTGAGGCACGTGTTAATATTTTCTGATCGATTCAAGATTTTGCACACTTTCTTAGGATACCAAAAGGAAAAAAATTAGGGGGTGTCTCAAAAGTTTCCCCGACTTTCGATTTTTAAGGGACACCCTAATGCACATTTTCAGAAATGAGTATATTCGTGTATTCAAATTTGAGTACCAATTGGATCGCAGCCTTTTTGAGTACTTTTTACTCAATTTTGATACAATCGTTTTAAGAGTGCACGTTTTCAAATTTGAGTACATTTGGATCGGAGCCAGTTGAGTACTTTTTTATTCAGTTTTGAGACCGTCGTTTTAAAAGTGTTTAATTGTGAGCATAATTTTTTTTACTGCAATTCATGATATTACAACTGAAAATTATTTCTTTCGTGCAGCGGGATCTGTCACTTCATCCTTCCTCGTCGTCTTATACAAACAGAGAGGAGTATCCCTGTCAAACCTATCGACGATGACGATGGTATCCCCCATCATCCAATTCCTCGGAACTGCGATATCCGGAATAGCATCGGACAAACTGGGCAGAGCCAAACCCGTTTTCGTCGTCAACATGCTAATAGTGATGACCGCCTTGATTTGCATTATTGCAATGCCGAAAGTGTCCAAGAACAGCGTAAAAGCTCACACCATCATGACTTGTAAAGAGTCTGGTGGAGTGAAAGCTCTTCTTCCATGTGAAATGAACGGAACCATGGAAGTGGAATCTTGTCTCGCACACTGTTCGAATGAAGGGTGCTTATATGTAAACGACAGCTGTCCGGACCTGGAAAATGACTTTAACTCAACAGTTTCCCTCCGTATTAATGAGACGGTTTTAAGACGTAACGAAGAGGGATGTTTATTCAACGTCGAATCAGTTGCCATCAACGGTTCGTCCTATTCTTGGTGTTCGAAGGAGGGTCACAAACGTTGTGTGGTGTCTTGCTCCCTGCAGGCTATTTCCGATGAACCAGACGATAACGTAGTTCTGATAGGATACGCAGTCCTCTTCGTGATTTTCTTAACGACCTATTCCAACTGCTACCGCTGTCTAGACATAACCACCATGTTTTTGGTGAGGGAACACGGTTCCAGTTTCGGTCACGAGAGGTGTTTCGCCATGTTCGGCACCGTCCTGATGCCCCCATTGGCTGGTTTGATCGCGGACGCGACGACCCCTGTCGGTGGTGATCGCAACTACCAATCCCCTCTGTACATCTCCCTCGGGATAAACGTCCTCATGTTATGCATCCTGTACAAGCTACAAGTAAGGGCCAAGCCACCAGCAGAGAACATGTGGAGGATGACCCTAGGGTTTGTGACCAAGCCCGAAGCCCTGTCGTTTTTCTTCATCATCTTCGTTCTCGGTACATTGTGGAACTTCACCAAATTCTTCCTCTTTTGGTACTTGGAAGGCCTAAAAGCGAGCAGCCTGCTCATAGGACTGGTTACCTCGGTGAGCGCTTTGTATGGTATTCCGTTCCTGCTGTCGTCGCATTGGTGGGTGAAAAAGATTGGCAAAATTCCGATTCTCCTATTGGCCTTCCTCGGATACGCAATCAACAATACCTTGTATTCCATGTTGGAAAATCCATGGTACTCTTTGCTCTTGGAGAGCACTGGAATATTCACTTATTACTTGTTGTGGGTTGCTGCTATGGAACATGCCCATGACATTGCCCCTGAAGGATTGGTATCCACCATTATAGCCCTTACGGGTGCTGTGCACTTCAGTGTAGGTGAGTTGGTCTTAAGAGGATTTTTTTTCTTATTTATTTAAAACCTTAATGTTAATTACGTTATGCTTTTTAAATCATTACAATCATCGAAATCGGTTAATAAAAGAGCTCAAAAAGATTTACGACAGCAATCTAACTCTCAGACTAATAATATAATGATAATTTGTTATTCCAACATACTTAGACCGCGGTCACCCCTGGGCTCAGGATCAGGCGTAATTGCTGCGGCGATGATTTCTCCGCCCATCACACAATAGGGAAACCCACAAACCATTGGGTTTCTCGGAATTTCCCTTTTGTGTGATGGGTGAGAAGTCATCGCCTCAGCAATTTGCACTTGCCGTGACCATTGCCTTATAATGTTACAAGCGATGACAAACAAATTTAAAATAAACATTATATTGCTCACTATGAGCACGGTCGCATGGCAAGCGCAGGACCAGGTGTAATTGCTCAGGCGATGACTTCTCCGCCCATCACACAAAAGGTAAATTCTAAGAAACCCCCTGGTTTGTGGGTTGCCATATTGTGTGATGGGCGGAGAAGTCATCGCCTGAGCAATTACGCCTGGTCCTGCGCTTAACATGCGACCGTGCCCATAGTGAGCAATATAATGCGTATTTTATATTTTTTGTCACTAATTGTAACAGTATAAGGCAATGGTCACGGCAAGTGCAAATTGCTGAGGCAATGACTTCTCCGCCCATCACAAAAAAGGGAAATACCGAGAAACCCCATGGTTTGCGGTTGCCCTTTTGTGTGATGGGCGAAAAAGTTAGATCGCGCCTGAGATACGCCTGGTCCTGCGCTTGCCATGACCGTG
Source organism: Tetragnatha versicolor (assembly GCA_024610705.1). NCBI lineage: Eukaryota > Metazoa > Arthropoda > Arachnida > Araneae > Tetragnathidae > Tetragnatha > Tetragnatha versicolor. Next base: position 10,473,463 of record JANDEH010000017.1, on the reverse strand, counting down.
CCCTTACACCTGGTCCTGCACCCAGGGTGACCGTTGCCTAAGTGGCCTTGGCCCTTCCGAGTCAACCGAAATTTTGCTTGAATGAATACATGAGATAAATAAAATGAAACAAGCGCGTGGAAAGGAATGAAAATATAATGAATATATTATTAAATCTTCTGCTGCTATGTGTTTTTTTTTTCAAAACTTCCTCTAAATTTAGAAATATTCCATCATATAAGGTAGAAGAAATCAGTAGTATTCTAAAGCCTTTTTTTGATTATAAAAAATCAACAATTATACTTTCTTCTTCTAAAACTGTTCTACTTAATCCTGGCCCTTACATACTTTTTCTACTCTATTATGATTTGATTTCTATCCCGATTTTTCACTTAGCAGAAGAATTTTATTTATTTGACACTAAAAAAGTAACATGTCAAAGGTATGAAAGAATAGATGAATATATTAATCGAAATTATGAATGTTGTGAGTTGGCAGCTTAAAAGAAATATTATAAACATGTGAATATAATTCCTTATTAACATTTTTCATTTATTTTAGGAAAACTTTTTTCAGGCCTCATAGCAAAGTTCATCATGAATAACTTCGGTGGAAAATTTGCTTTTAGATTTTCTGCAATTTTGAGCATCAGTGTTGCTTTCTTGTACGCATGTTACTTGTTTATCTGGAACAGATGTAGGAATGGAAAGAGAAAGTTTGATCAAAAAGGTTAGCGATAGAAATACTAAACATACATTTTATATTAGCATCAATGACAAATGACAAATTTTAAATTTAGTTAATATATTTTAATTAAAAACAGTTAATATATTTTCCCATAAATTTTTCAGTATCTGAGAAATTAAATTTGAAGGTATTTCACTACTTAGGATACAGGAGAATATGTCAAAAACGACACTGTCTATGGTTATTAGTCAGTTTTCTCCTGCTGAGATTAGCCCAATAATGGCAAACTCTCGATTACTTATCTAAAATTTTTATAATTAATCATTACTTTATTTATTTAAAGACACTAAAATACATATAAATGGTGTCATATAGTGAGCTGTACAATAAAAACCCGTTAGTTAATTATATAAACATCTTTAATGAATTTTTTTTCAAAAAACCCTTTTCCAATCTTTTTGAAACCACAGAGTATAGAGCTTAACAGAGTGTTCATCTCCATAGACGATAATGGCAACTTTTTTAACAAGGCTTTTCCCATAGACAAACCTCTGGCCAAACGGATCAGCCTCCTTTAATATCATGCCATTCCTGCTAATTCTGTCATTCGCCCCCTTGAAGCAGTCACTCTTTTTTTAAAGCTTATATTTATTTATTACACATATAAGGTTACATAGAAATATTAAAGACAAAGAAAAAACACTTATAGTCACCAGGGATCACTTGATCCATATTGGTGACCTTTGAAAAAAATTATATCTACATTTTCGATAGAGAAAACGACAATGAAATAAACAACTCATAAAAATAAATACAATCAGGTGTGGCAAACAGGGTGTCTTTTAAAATATATAACAATTTCAGTACATCAAATATATAAATACATAAATGAATAATAAACAATATGGTGACAAGATGCTGTAGAGATTTTAAATACTGCTAAAGAAAAAACTGTTCCATTGTATCAATTGAAAATAAATATTCTTGAAGTTTCTTTTTAAATATGTATTTAGACTGGCAGTTTTGAAGTTCATATGGCAAGGAATTATATAATTTCGGTGCTAAAAATGAAAAGCTTCTATAGAAGATAGATTTTTTTGGCATTGGGATGTTATAAATTTCGTTAATTCTTCTTGGGTTGATGTTGTGACGATTTTTACATAGATTTGGATTGCAGTATAAATTAAGACATATTTTATAAAAGAAAAGATGGCGAATAGGGAGAATATTTAATGACTGAAAATGAGGTAGGTGAACTGTATGCTGGTAGTTTAATATTAGTTTTATAAATCTTTTCTGAAGTTTATCAATTCTTTTTAGAGTAACGTAATAGTCTCCTCCCCATACAATCAAGCCATAGTTTATTTGTGAATGGATCCAAGAGTAGTATATATTAATTAAGAATTTACTGCTTACTTTTTGTTTTAAATAATAGAAATTTAGCATTATGAATCTTAACTTATCTGAAATTGATTTAGTATGACTTTTCCATTTCAAGTCAGAGTCGATATGTGTGTGTGTGTGAATACCTAAATATTTAATTGAAGAAACTTTTTCAATAGTTTTACAGCTTCATGTATGATGGTTACAATTTTTATCATGATACACTAAAGATAGATTATCTGATGAATTTTGCTTTAGGTTAAAAATCATGTACTTTGTCTTATCAATATTTAAATCTAAACAATTATCGGCAAACCAGTTTCGAATCATCTCAAGATCTTCAAGCATCTTTAAGTTTAATTCATTAACTGAATCTCCGGAATACAGTAGCACAGTATCATCAGCGAAGCTTATCAATCTACCATGTAAATTCAAGGTATACACAGGTCATTTATAAAGATTAGAAACAATAAGGGACACTCAAATCCAAATCGCCAATAATCAGAGTAAAAATAAAATAAAATACATTTCGCGTTCTGTGATTGGCTGCTAGTGAACTGAATTATAATATGCGAGCTGAATTAAATTAATTACCTAAAGAGGAAAACAGCCGTTTAGCATCTCTGTTAAGCTCTATATTCTGTGTTTAAAATAAACCACGATCTAGTGCTCTTTTAAATTAAATAAAATAACTAGTCACAAATGTCGTGAACACTAGTACTTCACAACAAATGGGATTGATCCAAAGCACCATAAATCACAGAGTATAGAGCTTAACAGAGTGTTCATCTTCATAGACGGTAATGGCAACTTTTTTAACAGGGCTTTTCCCATAGACAAATCTCTGGCCACAAGACCCGCCTCCTTTTAATACCACGCTATTCCTGTTAATTCTGTCATTCGCCCACTGAAGCTGTCACTCAAATCCAAATCGCCTATAATTGGTCGTGGCTAGTTCACAGGGTCGGTAATAAGGTTTTGAGGTTTTTAAGGTTTTAAATTTTTGTTTTTATGGTTCAAGAACACTTTTAATCATTTACCTAAGTCATAAAAATATAAATTTATGATTTTTCATTATTGTGATTCATGATCGTGTTCATGAAATTTATGATTTTTTATTCTTTACCATACTACCAACCCTGTGAACTAGCCACGACCCCTTAAATCAGTGTTAAAATCAAATCAAATACATTTCGCGTTCTCTGATTGGCTGCTAGTGAACTGAATTATAATATGCGTGCTGAATTAAATTAGTGGTCTAAAGAGGAAAACTGCGGTTTGGTATCTCTGTTAAGCTCTCTACTCTGTGCCATAAATAAAGTACTTTTTGTAAATGAATAGTAATAAGAAAGACATAAGTTGAAGTATTGCATCTACGTATTTAATTACAACTGTATCTGTAGTCATAACTTGACTGATTTGTGTTTTTTTATTTCAGAAAAAAAAAGACTTGAAAAGTATAGAAGTATACACACTAATATTAAAGACTAAGGACAAAATTGAATCACTATGCCTTGAAATTTCAGAAGACGAATTCGTGCATTTTAGAAACTTTTCTCACTTATAGAGGCCTTTTGAAGAAAAAATATCTCGAAGAGGTTTCAAACTTTTAGTGCACTTTTCATTCTCTAGAGCTTGGATATTATGTACAAAGCACAATTGAATCGTCAGTTTGAAGAAGGGAATAAGTCCAAAAACCAAGTTTTGAGAAAATCGAAAAAAACTGTGTAAGTAATAGAATTTTCATTGTATAATCACCAAATTTTTACTGGAAGTTCACAACCCTATTTAGAAAACAGAGCAACCATCAAAATAAATATAAGTATATTCAAAAATATTTTACAGTCAAAATAAGTTGATGGACTTATTCCCTTCTTCAACCTTATGAAATTTTTCTGATGAAAAAATCTTAAAAAACCCTTAAATTCACATTTAAATTATATTTCTCCTTAGTTTACACAACAAAAGGGTGAAATAAAAGGAATAAGACAGATAAAATTCAAAATTATAGTGAAACTGAGTTATTAGAGCAGTATCAATGGAGTGAGTTTATATGAATGGAGTTAAACATTCCCTGCATAAAAAAGTTTGAAAAAATTTTAAATTTTACAGAAAATTTCATTTTAACTTAGTTTACAGCTCAAAGAATAGGAAAAGAAAGACAAATTAACTTTAACTCTAAATTAACTTGAAAAATACAATGAATGGACATCGATTTCACAACTTCAAGGGGCGATATCTCCCTATAGGGGTTAGTTATTTCCCCCCTCTTTTCAACCATGTGTAGGGGAAAACTTGGAGATTGTTTTGAGCACAAAAGGCAATTTGTCATTTTTTGGACTTATTCCCTTCTTCAAACTGACGATTCAATTGAAAATTGAGTTTTTAAAATTTAAGTATAAGTAGTGTGAAAATGAGAGTTCTACGACATTGCGAAGGTGCGCAGGGGCTCTGTGGGCGTGGCCTCGTGACATCAGAGGGCGTGGCTAGTGACGTCACCGGAAGGGGGCGTGGTCATATATTGTCTTAATTAACTTAATTACCCCTAATTACTTAATTACACTAATTAACCCCAATTAGCTAATTACCCCTAATTGGATGATTTAGAACCCTAATTAAGTGGGTGTGGTATATGACGTCATGGTTGAGTTGTTTACCTGCAGCTGATTTTAGTTTCGTTTCAGCGAAGTTGAGTTGTTTTTAAAGTTTGCTTTTTATGGAATGGCAACGGTAGTTTTGTTTACATTTCGGACGTAAACTTTTTCTATTCACAGAAAATAGAGTCGCCATCTAGTGAGTGATTATGAAACTAAGTGTTAGAGTTGTAATTTTTTTACAGAAAATAGTGTCGCCATCTAGTAAACGAATATTTAACCAATTATTGATTAGTATTTTCCAGAAATATAGTTTTTAGGTGGATTCGAACTCGCAACGTAATGGTTATAAATCCTTCGATTTACCCACTGGGCTATCACCACCTACCATTTCATTAGCTTTTTATCTAAACATGTCCATTTTTTCGAGCTCATGTCTGCTAGAGTTGAGTTGTTTACATGCTGCTACTGATTTTTAGTTTCGATTTATCGGAGTTGAGATATAATTAAATACTCTATTAATTTAATAAATTATTTTAATTACATAAACATCATTATTATAATTAATTAGTTAATTACACTTAATTAAAATTGATTTATTACCCTTATTTACCCTAACCCTTTGAATACTAAAATGGGTACTTGTGCTTTTTTCGAGGTTTTTCGTTAACCCTTTGAACACTAAATTCAGGATTTGTACTTTTTCGAACTTTTTCTTAACCCTTTGGGTACTGGAGCGAAATGAAGTTGTTTTACTCAATCGTTAGATAATTTTTAATTAAAGTATTAATTTTAATTAATGAAGATCTAAGTAAACAGCAGATGTTCAGACTTGTGACGTAAGTATTGACCTCGGAAGGTATGCAAAAACATCTTTTGAAGTAAACAAGTATGTTGACCTCATATTTTTTTTAACTCAGACTCGCTAACTTTTTTCTGTTCACAGAAAATAGAGTCGCCATCTAGTGAGTGAATATAAAACTAATTATTAGAGTTGTCGCCATCTAGTTGTATGTAAAATCAAAGGAAATAAAACGCATGTGACGCTGCATGGTGGTGCAATTATTTAATTACTCTATTATTTAAATTAACTCTAATCAATTATGATTAATTGTCCTTAATTACCAAATTACTTATTGCTTATTTAATCATCCTAAAATGGAATTACATGTGATTTAACATGGGACTTGTACTTTTTTTTCGGAAATTCAATAGTTGGAGCTAATATTTTTGAGTTAACCACTTTTGGAACATATACATATGAAACCATGTTTTTATAGTTTAACTTTTTATATAAATTTTTCTCAAACATGGGGAGTGAACCATGTTTTTGTCCTTGTAATTTTTTCCGTGTCTTCGAACAAAAGCTAAAGAAAAAAATTCTTTATTGGAAAAGCGAAAGCGGATAAAAAAGATTTTAGCAAAAAAAAAATGCTAAATTTCCAGTTGACACCTAAAAGTTACTAACATCCAAATTTTTCCATTAGCTTGAGAAAACTCGCTTGACACGATCTTTCCCTTTTTCTAACAAAACAATATTCTTTGAAACACTTATCTTTTGAAATGACGCAAAGACGCTTTTTTCTAGTTTTAAACATGAGAATATATGATTAATCACCTAAAAAAACTATCCTAATGCACTTTTTTTCTGAAAGCATTGTGTGAATGAGAGAACTTTTATAACAAAATTGTAAAGTATATACGATTTCCCCAACAGTTGAAGAAATTTCTATCTTTATTATTTTCTTTAAGGTTAACTTGTACACTAAATGCATTCAGTTTTTTTTATTAATTATTTTCTATAATTTTTTATTTGCAAAGATGTTCCCATTTGAATTTTTTTTCATATTAACTCAAATTTTTATTCTTTTTAAAAGAATTTTATCTTAACTTAAATTTTTTCATGACAAAGTATGAAATTTTCTTCTATGAAAACGACAGAAACAAGACAAATTTTTCATTTTAAAACATTTTTATTATTTTTTTTGAATAAATAATGTTCCTTACAGATTTGAGACCACCACAAGGCATCCTTAAATCTTAAACAGATCTACAAAGCTACTCGTTTCCTCTTAATGGTCGATAACTGGCTATACACAACTCAAAGTGCTCAATTTTTTCAAGAGTCCACCCTGAACCACGCTGAACAAATTCATCAAATGCCTTTCTGATTTTAGCAAAAGCTTCTTGAATGTGACTCTCTATAGTATCACTCACTAATTCCAACAGAACGTCACTTCTAAAGTAAGGTGTTGCAGACTCTTCCTCTCCATTCTCACTAAAGCGTACAAGAGTAGCTTTTACAACCCCATACCATTTAATTGCACGCATTGCATACAGTTCTTTATTTAATTTTGACTGTAGGTGTGGGGCTACTTCTTCAAAGAAGCGGATGAAATCCCCTTTCATTTCTTCCAAAGGCTCAAAATAAAAATTAGTAAATGTATTCAGGGCTCTTTCTTCCCTTTTCACTCGTTTTGAACTCTCCGTTGCAGTGGGTAATACTCCTAGCACTTTGGTCAAAGCACTTGCAGAGTGACTCTCCCTTACATGTTGTTGCTTTGATTTAACAGAGGCAAAGGAACGATCACACAATTCACAATTAAACTTCCCACTATTATGTTTAGACATATGCATAGTGTAGTATTGATGTCTTTGGAAGGATCTATCACAAATTTCGCATTTAAAGTATTTTTCTTGAGAATGTGTTCTCTTATGTCTTTTTAAGGTCTCATTTCGGGAGAATGTTTTGTTGCAAATTTCACAAATGAATTTTTTCTTCTGATGTGTTAGCATATGCTTATCATAATATTTTCTTTGGAAGGATCTATCACAAATTTCACATTTAAAGTATTTTTCTTGAGAATGTATTCTCTTATGTCTGTTTAAGGTATCATTTCGGGTAAAAGGTCTAGCACAAATTTCACAGACAAACGATTTTTCTCCACTATGAATTTTCAAATGTTTAATAAGAGAGTTTTTCCATGCGAAAATTTTTGAACATATAGGACAAACCTGTAAAAATAATTGAAATTAGTCGTTACACTAACACCTACATGAAAGATACCGAAGTAAGTAAAAGTGCACTTACCAAGTGTTGGTTATGCATACTCATGCCAGGAGATGCATCTATCACATCATTACCATGTTGAATGGAAGTACCAGACTCCTCAAGTTTATTGAAAGTGGCAACCTCCTCACAAGGATAGTTGGAAGAGTAAGACTCTGATTCATTCTCACTCATCAATGTTTGAGGTGAAATATCAAAATCAGCTGTCTAAAAAAAAAGAAAAATTTAAAATAAATCATTGATTTAGCAAGTGAATAAACCTATACTAAAGAAAACAATTTGCTATTATTTATCATACATTAAGTAAAACCTTTCTCTTAAAGAGAGAAGTAAAACAATTCAATAAGACTTATACATACTTTTATATGATCAAAATCCATGGAGGAAGGACCAGATCCTAGATGACTCATTTTTTTAAATTAGAGATGAATGCTTAAACGAACGAAAATATGTGAGAACAATTCGAAGTTTACAGATCACAGGAGAGATCCTCGTAAATGTTAGCAGCAATAGAAGTGAGTGTTTTTATACTTGCGGCTCATTATATACTAATTGAAATGACACCACAAGTCGCCAAATAATATCACCAAATCATCAAATAGTATTGCCAAATCATTTAACATTGTCAAAAAGTCACCAAATAGTGATCCCAAGTCTTCAAATAATGACATAGTGATGGTGTCATGTGATTATCTATTATCATGTGTTTACTCTGGTTGATATTATCAAATATTCACATAAAATTCTGTTAGAAATAAAGATTACTAAGGAAAAATATATCACGTTTTCAATGAAATTTATTTTTAACCTATAAAAATTTTTATCTTTGAAGAAATCACCCTACGACAAAGAGGACAGTTACATAATTGATTCACACATTTGTTACATGCAACAAGGTGACCACAAGGTTGAAATACTATACACATTTCTTGATTCATACAAATCTTACATAAAAATGAATTTCTAACTGTAATTTTACATTCGCTACTATCAAGGAGTCTAATTTTAGAGATTTCTATTCCAACACGATCTTTCACTTTTTCTAACGAAACAGTAGTGTTTGAAACACTTATCTTTTCCACTGCATGCTTTTGAGACGTTTCAGACACTCGATGGCAATAATTTTCCTTTCTTCTCACTATAAATTGAATATATTTACAATCAGAGAAAAATTTCATATGCTCAACCAATGGATCATCATCATTCTCTCAATTTCCCAATAATCCACCACAAGTAAAACAAACAACTATATCATCAAAGCCGGAATAATATAATCCAGACTCTGCCATGTCCTTAACATCGGGTTTATCTTCAGGCCAATCTTTAAAAGTCTCAAGACGTTTTTCAAAGTCCAACATATTAGGATGTTTTGGGGCAATATCTTTTAATTTTTCAGGTGTTTTAGCTGGTTTAGACTTATCTTCTAGATACACGATTGGTATGTTTTGAGAACCAGATATTAGGAATGAGCATTTCGGGGATTTTCTCATGTGCTCTCTTATCGGCTTTTGTCCTCTAACCCAGTCACGGATAATAACCCGACAAAATGCACACTGTACTTCATCTTTGAATTTCAAGTAAAAAAATCCAGCTGCTGCTAGGTCAGCTGATTTGATATACGATAAAGGCCAAACTTTAAAAAACGAAATCATTCTATTAGCTTCATATCTCATTACTTCACAGATTTTTTCAACAGTTTCAGAATTGTTTACTATATATTCTTCTCCATGAATGTCTGACGTTTCTCGTTTGAAATTATTCATTTTAACAAAGTTGCTATGAATGACTACCTATACGTGTACTTAAAACATTTTACCATTAGGGATTTATAACTGGTGAACAAACAATTTGGAATATTTTATATGTTCATGTAAAATAAAAACTATTAAAATAATTTATCATAATGATTATACACTGAAAAACGGAAATCTTTGTTAAAAATAAAAAAAACTTAACTGAAAATTTTGTTAAAAATTATGTCAAATGCAGAAAAATAAATTGATACTTTGTTAAAAATATAAACGATCACAGAAAAACTTTACAAGAAATGAAAACTTATACACTGAAAAACTAAAATCTTTGTTAAAAATTAACACTTCACAAAAACTTTACACAAGAAATGAAAACTTATACACTGAAAAACTAAAATCTTTGTTAAAAATTAACACTTAACTGAAAATTTTGTTAAAAATTAATACAAATGCAGAAAACTAACTTAATGTTTTGTTAAAAATGAAAACGAACACAGAAAAACATAACAAGAAATGAAAACTTATACACTGAAAAACTAAAATCTTTGTTAAAAATAAAAAACTTAACTGAAAATTTTGATAAAAATTAAGACAAATGCAGAAAAATAAATTGATACTTTGTTAAAAATATAAACGATCACAGAAAAACTTTACAAGAAATGAAAACTTATACACTGAAAAACTAAAATCTTTGTTAAAAATTAACACTTAACAAAAACTTTACGCAAGAAATGAAAACTTATACACTGAAAAACTAAAATCTTTGTTAAAAATTAACACTTAACTGAAAATTTTGTTAAAAATTAATACAAATGCAGAAAACTAACTTAATGTTTTGTTAAAAATGAAAACGAACACAGAAAAACATAACAAGAAATGAAAACTTATACACTGAAAAACTAAAATCTTTGTTAAAAATAAAAAACTTAACTGAAAATTTCGATAAAAATTAAGACAAATGCAGAAAAATAAATTGATACTTTGTTAAAAATATAAACGATCACAGAAAAACTTTACAAGAAATGAAAACTTATACACTGAAAAACTAAAATCTTTGTTAAAAATTAACACTTAACAAAAACTTTACACAAGAAATGAAAACTTATACACTGAAAAACTAAAATCTTTGTTAAAAATTAACACTTAACTGAAAATTTTGTTAAAAATTAATACAAATGCAGAAAACTAACTTAATGTTTTGTTAAAAATGAAAACGAACACAGAAAAACATAACAAGAAATGAAAACTTATACACTGAAAAACTAAAATCTTTGTTAAAAATAAAAAACTTAACTGAAAATAATTAATAAATTAAGACAAATGCAGAAAAATAAATTGATACTTTGTTAAAAATATAAACGATCACAGAAAAACTTTACAAGAAATGAAAACTTATACACTGAAAAACTAAAATCTTTGTTAAATATAAAAACTTATTCACTACGAAACTAAAAACTTTGTTTGAAATGAACTAGAAAACGAAAAACTTTACACTAGAAATGAAAACTTATACACTGAAAAACCAAAATCTTTGTTAAATGTTAAAACCTAAAAACTACAAAAACTAAAATATTTGTTAAAATAAAATAAAAACTTTGAAAAAATATTACAATAAATGAAAAGGTACACTAAAAACTTTACCAAAAAAAAAGAAATTATTACGAAAAACTTTAACAAAAAGAAAAGCTTAAAAACTTTAAAACTAAAAACTTTGTTAAAAAATCAAGACAAACGCAGAAAAATAACTTAATACTTTGTTAAATATAAAAACTTAGAAGCTATAAAACTAAAAACTTTAGGAAAACTTTGTTAAAAATAAAGAACCAAATACAGAAAAATTTTAAAACTAAATAAAAACTTCAAAAAAAATATTACACAAGAAATAAAAAATAACACTAAAAACTAAAAACTTTATCAAAAAGAAATACTTCTTGTTAAAAATAAATAAACTTTGAAAAATTTACACAAGAAATAAAAAGTTACTCTAAAAACTTTACCAAAAACATCCATACTTTGTTAAAATTAGAAGACAGATCAATTCACGTCTCCCTTCATTGAGACTTTTTTTTATTATTATGTAAAACGTGGGCTGAAAACTCCTTCTTAATGAAGGACTACTTTTAAATTTTTCAGCCTACGTTTTACATAATAATAAAAAAAAAGTCTCAATGAAGGGAGACGTGAATCGATCTGTCTTCTAATTTTAACAAAGTATGGATGTTTTTGGTAAAGTTTTTAGAGTAACTTTTTATTTCTTGTGTAAATTTTTCAAAGTTTATTTATTTTTAACAAGAAGTATTTCTTTTTGATAAAGTTTTTAGTTTTTAGTGTTATTTTTTATTTCTTGTAATATTTTTTTTTGAAGTTTTTATTTAGTTTTAAAATTTTTCTGTATTTGGTTCTTTATTTTTAACAAAGTTTTCCTAAAGTTTTTAGTTTTATAGCTTCTAAGTTTTTATATTTAACAAAGTATTAAGTTATTTTTCTGCGTTTGTCTTGATTTTTTAACAAAGTTTTTAGTTTTAAAGTTTTTAAGCTTTTCTTTTTGTTAAAGTTTTTCGTAATAATTTCTTTTTTTTTGGTAAAGTTTTTAGTGTACCTTTTTATTTATTGTAATATTTTTTCAAAGTTTTTATTTTATTTTAACAAATATTTTAGTTTTTGTAGTTTTTAGGTTTTAACATTTAACAAAGATTTTGGTTTTTCAGTGTATAAGTTTTCATTTCTAGTGTAAAGTTTTTCGTTTTCTAGTTCATTTCAAACAAAGTTTTTAGTTTCGTAGTGAATAAGTTTTTATATTTAACAAAGATTTTAGTTTTTCAGTGTATAAGTTTTCATTTCTTGTAAAGTTTTTCTGTGATCGTTTATATTTTTAACAAAGTATCAATTTATTTTTCTGCATTTGTCTTAATTTATTAATTATTTTCAGTTAAGTTTTTTATTTTTAACAAAGATTTTAGTTTTTCAGTGTATAAGTTTTCATTTCTTGTTATGTTTTTCTGTGTTCGTTTTCATTTTTAACAAAACATTAAGTTAGTTTTCTGCATTTGTATTAATTTTTAACAAAATTTTCAGTTAAGTGTTAATTTTTAACAAAGATTTTAGTTTTTCAGTGTATAAGTTTTCATTTCTTGTGTAAAGTTTTTGTTAAGTGTTAATTTTTAACAAAGATTTTAGTTTTTCAGTGTATAAGTTTTCATTTCTTGTAAAGTTTTTCTGTGATCGTTTATATTTTTAACAAAGTATCAATTTATTTTTCTGCATTTGTCTTAATTTTTATCGAAATTTTCAGTTAAGTTTTTTATTTTTAACAAAGATTTTAGTTTTTCAGTGTATAAGTTTTCATTTCTTGTTATGTTTTTCTGTGTTCGTTTTCATTTTTAACAAAACATTAAGTTAGTTTTCTGCATTTGTATTAATTTTTAACAAAATTTTCAGTTAAGTGTTAATTTTTAACAAAGATTTTAGTTTTTCAGTGTATAAGTTTTCATTTCTTGCGTAAAGTTTTTGTTAAGTGTTAATTTTTAACAAAGATTTTAGTTTTTCAGTGTATAAGTTTTCATTTCTTGTAAAGTTTTTCTGTGATCGTTTATATTTTTAACAAAGTATCAATTTATTTTTCTGCATTTGTCTTAATTTTTATCAAAATTTTCAGTTAAGTTTTTTATTTTTAACAAAGATTTTAGTTTTTCAGTGTATAAGTTTTCATTTCTTGTTATGTTTTTCTGTGTTCGTTTTCATTTTTAACAAAACATTAAGTTAGTTTTCTGCATTTGTATTAATTTTTAACAAAATTTTCAGTTAAGTGTTAATTTTTAACAAAGATTTTAGTTTTTCAGTGTATAAGTTTTCATTTCTTGTGTAAAGTTTTTGTGAAGTGTTAATTTTTAACAAAGATTTTAGTTTTTCAGTGTATAAGTTTTCATTTCTTGTAAAGTTTTTCTGTGATCGTTTATATTTTTAACAAAGTATCAATTTATTTTTCTGCATTTGACATAATTTTTAACAAAATTTTCAGTTAAGTTTTTTTTATTTTTAACAAAGATTTCCGTTTTTCAGTGTATAATCATTATGATAAATTATTTTAATAGTTTTTATTTTACATGAACATATAAAATATTCCAAATTGTTTGTTCACCAGTTATAAATCCCTAATGGTAAAATGTTTTAAGTACACGTATAGGTAGTCATTCATAGCAACTTTGTTAAAATGAATAATTTCAAACGAGAAACGTCAGACATTCATGGAGAAGAATATATAGTAAACAATTCTGAAACTGTTGAAAAAATATGTGAAGTAATGAGATATGAAGCTAATAGAATGATTTCGTTTTTTAAAGTTTGGCCTTTATCGTATATCAAATCAGCTGACCTAGCAGCAGCTGGATTTTTTTACTTGAAATTCAAAGATGAAGTACAGTGTGCATTTTGTCGGGTTATTATCCGTGACTGGGTTAGAGGACAAAAGCCGATAAGAGAGCACATGAGAAAATCCCCGAAATGCTCATTCCTAATATCTGGTTCTCAAAACATACCAATCGTGTATCTAGAAGATAAGTCTAAACCAGCTAAAACACCTGAAAAATTAAAAGATATTGCCCCAAAACATCCTAATATGTTGGACTTTGAAAAACGTCTTGAGACTTTTAAAGATTGGCCTGAAGATAAACCCGATGTTAAGGACATGGCAGAGTCTGGATTATATTATTCCGGCTTTGATGATATAGTTGTTTGTTTTACTTGTGGTGGATTATTGGGAAATTGAGAGAATGATGATGATCCATTGGTTGAGCATATGAAATTTTTCTCTGATTGTAAATATATTCAATTTATAGTGAGAAGAAAGGAAAATTATTGCCATCGAGTGTCTGAAACGTCTCAAAAGCATGCAGTGGAAAAGATAAGTGTTTCAAACACTACTGTTTCGTTAGAAAAAGTGAAAGATCGTGTTGGAATAGAAATCTCTAAAATTAGACTCCTTGATAGTAGCGAATGTAAAATTACAGTTAGAAATTCATTTTTATGTAAGATTTGTATGAATCAAGAAATGTGTATAGTATTTCAACCTTGTGGTCACCTTGTTGCATGTAACAAATGTGTGAATCAATTATGTAACTGTCCTCTTTGTCGTAGGGTGATTTCTTCAAAGATAAAAATTTTTATAGGTTAAAAATAAATTTCATTGAAAACGTGATATATTTTTCCTTAGTAATCTTTATTTCTAACAGAATTTTATGTGAATATTTGATAATATCAACCAGAGTAAACACATGATAATAGATAATCACATGACACCATCACTATGTCATTATTTGAAGACTTGGGATCACTATTTGGTGACTTTTTGACAATGTTAAATGATTTGGCAATACTATTTGATGATTTGGTGATATTATTTGGCGACTTGTGGTGTCATTTCAATTAGTATATAATGAGCCGCAAGTATAAAAACACTCACTTCTATTGCTGCTAACATTTACGAGGATCTCTCCTGTGATCTGTAAACTTCGAATTGTTCTCACATATTTTCGTTCGTTTAAGCATTCATCTCTAATTTAAAAAAATGAGTCATCTAGGATCTGGTCCTTCCTCCATGGATTTTGATCATATAAAAGTATGTATAAGTCTTATTGAATTGTTTTACTTCTCTCTTTAAGAGAAAGGTTTTACTTAATGTATGATAAATAATAGCAAATTGTTTTCTTTAGTATAGGTTTATTCACTTGCTAAATCAATGATTTATTTTAAATTTTTCTTTTTTTTTAGACAGCTGATTTTGATATTTCACCTCAAACATTGATGAGTGAGAATGAATCAGAGTCTTACTCTTCCAACTATCCTTGTGAGGAGGTTGCCACTTTCAATAAACTTGAGGAGTCTGGTACTTCCATTCAACATGGTAATGATGTGATAGATGCATCTCCTGGCATGAGTATGCATAACCAACACTTGGTAAGTGCACTTTTACTTACTTCGGTATCTTTCATGTAGGTGTTAGTGTAACGACTAATTTCAATTATTTTTACAGGTTTGTCCTATATGTTCAAAAATTTTCGCATGGAAAAACTCTCTTATTAAACATTTGAAAATTCATAGTGGAGAAAAATCGTTTGTCTGTGAAATTTGTGCTAGACCTTTTACCCGAAATGATACCTTAAACAGACATAAGAGAATACATTCTCAAGAAAAATACTTTAAATGTGAAATTTGTGATAGATCCTTCCAAAGAAAATATTATGATAAGCATATGCTAACACATCAGAAGAAAAAATTCATTTGTGAAATTTGCAACAAAACATTCTCCCGAAATGAGACCTTAAAAAGACATAAGAGAACACATTCTCAAGAAAAATACTTTAAATGCGAAATTTGTGATAGATCCTTCCAAAGACATCAATACTACACTATGCATATGTCTAAACATAATAGTGGGAAGTTTAATTGTGAATTGTGTGATCGTTCCTTTGCCTCTGTTAAATCAAAGCAACAACATGTAAGGGAGAGTCACTCTGCAAGTGCTTTGACCAAAGTGCTAGGAGTATTACCCACTGCAACGGAGAGTTCAAAACGAGTGAAAAGGGAAGAAAGAGCCCTGAATACATTTACTAATTTTTATTTTGAGCCTTTGGAAGAAATGAAAGGGGATTTCATCCGCTTCTTTGAAGAAGTAGCCCCACACCTACAGTCAAAATTAAATAAAGAACTGTATGCAATGCGTGCAATTAAATGGTATGGGGTTGTAAAAGCTACTCTTGTACGCTTTAGTGAGAATGGAGAGGAAGAGTCTGCAACACCTTACTTTAGAAGTGACGTTCTGTTGGAATTAGTGAGTGATACTATAGAGAGTCACATTCAAGAAGCTTTTGCTAAAATCAGAAAGGCATTTGATGAATTTGTTCAGCGTGGTTCAGGGTGGACTCTTGAAAAAATTGAGCACTTTGAGTTGTGTATAGCCAGTTATCGACCATTAAGAGGAAACGAGTAGCTTTGTAGATCTGTTTAAGATTTAAGGATGCCTTGTGGTGGTCTCAAATCTGTAAGGAACATTATTTATTCAAAAAAAATAATAAAAATGTTTTAAAATGAAAAATTTGTCTTGTTTCTGTCGTTTTCATAGAAGAAAATTTCATACTTTGTCATGAAAAAATTTAAGTTAAGATAAAATTCTTTTAAAAAGAATAAAAATTTGAGTTAATATGAAAAAAAATTCAAATGGGAACATCTTTGCAAATAAAAAATTATAGAACATAATTAATAAAAAAAACTGAATGCATGTAGTGTACAAGTTAACCTTAAAGAAAATAATAAAGATAGAAATTTCTTCAACTGTTGGGGAAATCGTATATACTTTACAATTTTGTTATAAAAGTTCTCTCATTCACACAATGCTTTCAGAAAAAAAGTGCATTAGGATAGTTTTTTTAGGTGATTAATCATATATTCTCATGTTTAAAACTAGAAAAAAGCGTCTTTGCGTCATTTCAAAAGATAAGTGTTTCAAAGAATATTGTTTTGTTAGAAAAAGGGAAAGATCGTGTCAAGCGAGTTTTCTCAAGCTAATGGAAAAATTTGGATGTTAGTAACTTTTAGGTGTCAACTGGAAATTTAGCATTTTTTTTTTGCTAAAATCTTTTTTATCCGCTTTCGCTTTTCCAATAAAGAATTTTTTTCTTTAGCTTTTGTTCGAAGACACGGAAAAAATTACAAGGACAAAAACATGGTTCACTCCCCATGTTTGAGAAAAATTTATATAAAAAGTTAAACTATAAAAACATGGTTTCATATGTATATGTTCCAAAAGTGGTTAACTCAAAAATATTAGCTCCAACTATTGAATTTCCGAAAAAAAAGTACAAGTCCCATGTTAAATCACATGTAATTCCATTTTAGGATGATTAAATAAGCAATAAGTAATTTGGTAATTAAGGACAATTAATCATAATTGATTAGAGTTAATTTAAATAATAGAGTAATTAAATAATTGCACCACCATGCAGCGTCACATGCGTTTTATTTCCTTTGATTTTACATACAACTAGATGGCGACAACTCTAATAATTAGTTTTATATTCACTCACTAGATGGCGACTCTATTTTCTGTGAACAGAAAAAAGTTAGCGAGTCTGAGTTAAAAAAAATATGAGGTCAACATACTTGTTTACTTCAAAAGATGTTTTTGCATACCTTCCGAGGTCAATACTTACGTCACAAGTCTGAACATCTGCTGTTTACTTAGATCTTCATTAATTAAAATTAATACTTTAATTAAAAATTATCTAACGATTGAGTAAAACAACTTCATTTCGCTCCAGTACCCAAAGGGTTAAGAAAAAGTTCGAAAAAGTACAAATCCTGAATTTAGTGTTCAAAGGGTTAACGAAAAACCTCGAAAAAAGCACAAGTACCCATTTTAGTATTCAAAGGGTTAGGGTAAATAAGGGTAATAAATCAATTTTAATTAAGTGTAATTAACTAATTAATTATAATAATGATGTTTATGTAATTAAAATAATTTATTAAATTAATAGAGTATTTAATTATATCTCAACTCCGATAAATCGAAACTAAAAATCAGTAGCAGCATGTAAACAACTCAACTCTAGCAGACATGAGCTCGAAAAAATGGACATGTTTAGATAAAAAGCTAATGAAATGGTAGGTGGTGATAGCCCAGTGGGTAAATCGAAGGATTTATAACCATTACGTTGCGAGTTCGAATCCACCTAAAAACTATATTTCTGGAAAATACTAATCAATAATTGGTTAAATATTCGTTTACTAGATGGCGACACTATTTTCTGTAAAAAAATTACAACTCTAACACTTAGTTTCATAATCACTCACTAGATGGCGACTCTATTTTCTGTGAATAGAAAAAGTTTACGTCCGAAATGTAAACAAAACTACCGTTGCCATTCCATAAAAAGCAAACTTTAAAAACAACTCAACTTCGCTGAAACGAAACTAAAATCAGCTGCAGGTAAACAACTCAACCATGACGTCATATACCACACCCACTTAATTAGGGTTCTAAATCATCCAATTAGGGGTAATTAGCTAATTGGGGTTAATTAGTGTAAGTAAGTAATTAGGGGTAATTAAGTTAATTAAGACAATATATGACCACGCCCCCTTCCGGTGACGTCACTAGCCACGCCCTCTGATGTCACGAGGCCACGCCCACAGAGCCCCTGCGCACCTTCGCAATGTCGTAGAACTCTCATTTTCACACTACTAGTATATTACCGCACAATAGTGTAACTGGCTCAAATGGAATTGATTTTTTCACATTAAAAGCAATCGACATTTTGTTACTACATAAGTTGGAAGCTCCCTAGTGATCGTATTTTAGGAATTTTAAGACATTACTTTGAAGATGTCAGGACAACAAAAAACTCTACCTGTTTGCCCTAGCATTGAATAATTGATAATCACATTCTTTTATATAGAACAGGGGTTCCCAATAGGTGGTCCGCAGACCCCGGGGGGTCCACGGGCTGTGTCCAACGGGTCCGCGAACTGTCACCGAGAAATTAAGTATTTTTTTATTTTCCTTAATTTGAAGTAACCATTATTATTCTACTCAGCAGTTCATTCGTTAGTTTTGTTAGTTAATTGTCTCTGTAGTACAAATAGAATAATGTAGTTGGCGCAGCCTCTGTTTACCACCAGAGATAATTCATGTTTTGTTTTTTGCAATTTTTTATTGACTGAAATACGATAGCTTTGGTTTTGAAATCGATTGTTGCTGAGGGCAGACTTGCTTTTTGCTTGGTTTTTGTGTTAAATTAAATGACTTTTGTTATTGCTAAATTGCCTTGATTGATTTTGCTTGGTATAAGTACAGCAATTGAAAATGGATCGTTGGTTGAAAAGTGGATCTTTTAAACGCGATGTTAGTGGAGCTGTAGTGGAAAAGTGGATTTGAATACATTAGTAATTTGTAGTAGATTCTATATAATCAGCATTTTTTTTAAAAAATTAAGCCTTTAAGTTCAAGTTGTCCTCGTCAGTAAATTAATTGTAAAGGGGGTCCTTGGCAAAATTTTATGGGGAACCCCTGATATAGAATATAGATACAGTACGAGTATGTAGAATCTCTTTCCGATGGTTGGGCCAAAGTTTCCCTACCTTTTACCTGCTGATGTTCCCAAATGGAAACATCCTTTTAAGTAATTTTTTACCACTTAAATTTTCATGCTTGAATTTGATACTTGGTAGAAAGCAACTCAAAGATATGAAGTTATTTTACATGCAAAAGTTTTTCATAATTAGCACCACGCAAAACAAGAAAACTGATGTAAATAATTATCCAGACGCTCCAAAGATTCCAAAACACATTGAAGTGTAGATTTTAGTGTCATTGATTAGTATCTTAAAGCGCGAGTTAATAACCATAAAATTTCATTAGAAAAAAATAGTATATGTTGCGTATGAAACGATAAAGTATCAAGGGAAAGTTGTTTCATCATCAGTTTATTACATCAGTTTATTTTCAATAAATGGGAAAAAAAGCCAAGGGTAAAAAGTACAAATAGTGCCGACTACACGATCTTCTCTTGTACGAGGCAGCTTTTCTTCTAGGCATACTTTTATACCCGTGTTTAGGTAAAGAAATATAGGCCAAGTTAGGAAGGCACAGAAACCGCATTTCCAGTAATAAAGTATGTTTTTTAACACACTGTTTCAAATTTGAAAACTATTTGCGAAAACATAAAAAAGGGGAGAAAATTATTCAAAGTTGTTCCTATTTTTGTCGTTTTCCGATTTCTCTTTTATTGCTAAAAATTTTATCTCTTTACGATAAACGCGATGTTTTTGCCAATTATCGTAGCTATCCTCCTTCTTTTTTTATTCTGAAGATCAGATATAATCTGGGTAATTCTTGGACCCTGAAACGCGAGTACAATGCTTCCTCATTTAGCGTGTGAGTGACGCAATATTCTCTTTCATCTCTCAAAACTTACACAATTCGTTTTCATGTGAGATATTTCAAGAGTAACGAAAAGTTCACAGCGGCATTGTGGGATGAGAGCATCTTTAAGTAAGTAAGGAAAAGTTTTTCTCGTTTCTTAAAGGTTTCTGTATTAGTCTTTTATGCAAAGTTTGATAACTTTGTGACACTTTTATCGTAGTTCTTCTCTTCATTTAGAAAGAAATGTAATCAAACACTTTTTGACTGTAATTAGGACTAAACTTGCTTAAGAGCTGATGTTACATAGTGAAATTTACAGGTATAAGTCTTTTATGTAAATATGCTTTAAATCAATTTCATCAAAATTCTGCGTTTAGAAAGGGAAACAGATTAGTTTTATGAGTCTGAATTCTTTCGATTTCGACGGTTCACAAGATACACACTTGCATATTAATATTATAAATTTAAAAGTTTCTTAATATCATGTTTTTTCTTTAAGATGGTTCACGATAATTAGTAGAATTGCTGGATTTGTTCAAATACTATTGATAAGCTAAAATGGAATATTTCCGAAACAGTTTTATTTTGATGTCTTCGGGGGAAGGATTTTAATTAAATTATTTATAAGCTAGAGATATTAGTAGTTTCGGTATCAAAGGAGCATTTAGTGCTAAGCCGACGAGCCTGGGTTGTACTGGACTGTTGAGATAAAACAAGCGAGTTCAGCTTGCTAAAATCGCGGATCTATCTGAAAAGAACAGCGAAGCAGTTCCGTTGGTTGGTGAGCGATAGCGAGCAGGGGGCAGAGCCCCCTAGTCTAATAAAATCAGGACTAAACGGGTTAAAGAGCTCGATACTACATAATAATATTTTTTATATGACAATATAATATTTTTGTATGCAAAGTATAACTTTGTATCAATTTTATCATAGCTCTTCATTTAGAAAGAAATATAATCAAAAATATTTTTAACTCTAATGAGGACTATATCCTGGTTTTTAAATTCGTATATTTGGAAACAAAAATAGTTTTCAAATTTTTCTAAAATTTACTTAACATTGTTTTCCCCTGTATTCTTAAAATAGTCCTTTATTGGAAATTCAGGACGCTATTTAGTCTTGATTCTAGACCCTAAATTAATCATTTAAAAGTAAATGTGTATTAAAAAAATTTTACTTTAATATAAAACTTGATGCACTGGTTCCCTTTTCAGCCTTTAGTAATTTCAGCTAAGAAAAAAAATTCTTGAAAACAATTTTTAATCGACAATTAAATTGTATTTCTGTTCGCCGTGCAAAAGGGTAATGTAGAAATCCCATAAGACGAATAAAAAAATATGTTATGAAACTGAGTCATTAAGACAGTGTCGATGGAGTAAAACAAACACCCGGGAAGAAAAAAATATCTCTATTCTAATAAAAAGTTTTGGTGAATGGTTTCCAGAGAAAGGCCTTTTAACTACGCATCCGTATAGCAAGTTTTTGGTATCAAACTGTTCGGATTCTTTTGAGGATATGCAATAAGCTTTTTAGTGTGGCGGCAAGAGGTAAGAAAATGGGGTTCCGTTCGGATTTTGTGATACAATTATGAGCCTTAGTTTTTCTGAAAGGTCTTAACACAACGAGTGCGAATCCGGTTGATGGCAAGCCAAATTCTGCTGCAGAGGCGCGTGGCGGGGGGTTCAAAATGGCGGATCGCGTTTCAAAAAACTTCAATATCTCTAATATTTATCACCAAATAAAGAATTTTTAAGCTTAAATGTTAATTTATTACATATCTGAATATATTATGGGCAGTGATACTTTCTAGAATGGCGGATAATATCGAAAATCGGGCAATTCCAAGTTCATTCGTTTTGGGGGGTTTCCCGTACTATTTATCGGGATACAATGATGGGAGTTAGTTTTTATGAAAGGTATTAAAGTAAGAAACACACATTTAAATGTTGCCACCACCAAAAACTGTGCAGGGGGGAAGGAATTCAAAATAACCGATACTTCGTTTCACGGAAACTGCTATCTATTCTTCCTTTAATGCAACAAAACGACCTTTTAAAGCTTAAATACTTTTTATATTGTTTCTATAACTGTTTGGGTGTACAGGGATAACAGGAAACACCGGTTAACAGCAAATAGTACCTAATTACAGAAACATCCCTCCTATCTTATTTTCCCGGAAATTTTACGCGTGCTAAAATTATTAGGTTGTGTTTTACTAAAAGATACAATCCTAAAAAACATATTCATGTGTAACCATCATCATTAAAAATGTTGCAGGGCAAGGTAATTAAAAATAGCCGACCAACCAATGTATGAGGAACAACACACTATTCATAAATTATAGATGCCGAGAAAAACTTTAAAAGCTCGAAATACTTTTGACAGTCTAGGTTTTACAATGCATCAACTATTGCAAATTACTAAACCTTATGCTGATTAGAAAGTTGTAATATTAAATATATTTGTTGACTGTCTTATTATGGATGGTTTCTCCATAGTTTTTGGTCTACTAGTCAGCGCTAATATAAGAATAAAAAATATTAAAAAAATTGTCCCGAATAGATTTTTCTTATAGTTTATTTACCCATTTTTACTTAATTTTAGATATTTTATTGCGAAATGGTTTAGTATTTGTTGTTTTTTAAGCTTGTTACCAAAAACTCCATAAAATTGAATAGTGATGGCCACTAAAGAGAACGCGTACACCGCTGTTTCATGTAAATACTGTAGAGGTCAAGTGTCCGTCCCCATTTGGCTTTTCCTATTTTTTAGGGTCCCAATAGATAGTGTATAAAGTTTCAGCCCCCTAAGTTAATTTTAAGGGGTACCTATAGGGCGCTAAAGTTGAAAAAAAGTCAAAAAATTGGTCTTTTTTTCAGAATTTTTTAAAAAATATTTCTGAGTTTTCTAATTTGATAAAACTGCCCAATATATGTTTTTTAGAACTTATTTAGACCGCTAAAAATATTTTTACTTTAAAACTGCACCTCTTTAGAGCGATTTTTTAGTTTTAAGGCGAGAATTAGGGCCATTTCGTTCAAAAACGCTTGGTACCAATAATGGCGTTTTAAACGAATAAGTTTCAAATTTTTCAGAAGTAAGTCATCAAAAAAGATGTCCTTTGATGTAAAACTGAAATTTCATATGATACGGATCAGTGAAAATATGCATTTTTTCAAATTTTAGGGCTTGAAAGCTCGAGAGGAGCTTTTACTGTTTTACTGATCTTTATCATGTGAAATTCAGTTTTACATCAAAGGACATCTTTTTTGATGACTTACTTCTGAAAAATTCGAAATTCATTCGTTTCAACCACCATTATTGGAACCAACCGTTTTTGAGCGAAATGGCCCTAATTCTCGCCTTAAAACTAAAAAATCGCTCTAAAGAGGTGCAGTTTTAAAGTAAAAATATTTTTAGCGGTCTAAATGAGTTCTAAAAAACATATATTAGCCAGTTTTATCAAATTAGAAAACTCAAAAATATTTTTTTAAAAATTCTGAAAAAAAGACCAATTTTTCGACTTTTTTTCAACTTTAGCGCCCTATAGGTACCCCTTAAAATTAACTTAGGGAGCTGAAACTTTATACACTATCTATTGGGACCCTAAGGAATAGGAAAAGCCTTGGGTAGTTAGGTTTTTTACTTTTAAGTCATTTTTATAGCACCATATTGTATAAAAGGTAGGTCAAAAGTAAAAAAACTTAATTTTCGAATGTCTGAAAAACTAGAGCTGATGAGCAAAAATGGATGCCATATTCGGAATCAGGAGGTCAAATATATACAAAAACAGCTTTAATATTCCCGCCATCAAAATGAGTGTTGACCAGTGTAATTAATGTATAGAGTGTTGTTTCCTTATACGTTGGTTGGGCGGCTATTTTTAATTACCGCCTCCTGCAACATTTTTAGAGATGATGGTTACACAGGAATATGTTTTTTGTATAATTGTATCTTTTAGTAAAACTAAACCTAATAATTTTAACACGCGGAAAATTTTAGGAGGGATATTTGTGTAATTAGGCACCGTTTGCTGCTAACCGGTGTTCCATGTTATCCTAGTACACCCGAATTGTTGTAGAAACAGTATAAAAAGTATTTAAGCTTTAAAAGGTCGTTTTGTGGCATTAAAGGAAGAAGATATAGCCGTTTCCGTGAAACAAAGTTTCGATTATTTTGAATATCCTCCCTCCTGCACAGTTTTTGGGGATGGCAACATTTAAATATGTATTTCTTACGTTAATACCTTTCAGAAAAATCAACCCTTATCATTGTATCCCGATAAATAGTACGGGAAACCCCCCAAAACGAATGAACTTGGAATTGCCCGATTTGCGATATTATCCGCCATTCTAGAAAGTATCACTGCCCATAATATATTCAGATATGTAATAAATTAACATTTAAGCTTAAAAAATTCTTTATTTGGGGATAAATATTAGAGATATTGAAGTTTTTTGAAACGCGATCCGCCATTTTGAACCCCCCGCCACGCGCCTCTGCAGCAGAATTTGGCTTGCCATCAACCGGATTCGCACTCGTTGTGTTAAGACCTTTCAGAAAAACCAAGCCTCATAATTGTATCACAAAATCCGAACGGAAAACCTCTTGCCACCACACTATTTAGAATTCCTAAAAAAATTCTCAATTCTAAAATATTTCCATTTTTCTGGATTACAGATAAGGTTGCAGTTAATAGCAAGAAACTGTCTTACAATTTATTATCCCTCCAAATCCAATCAAAAGGACCAATCGACGCCATATTTTATAATGAAAATAATTCCGTTCACAATTTAAAAATGCGGTTCAAAATATTTTACAAACCAAGTATCTTTAAAACAGGGGTGGCCAACCTTTTTTGGAAGAGTGCCACTATTTGAGGGGGAAAGTTTAGGCGTGCCACTCACTATTTTTCTACCACACCAAAAAATATAAAAATTTGAAAACAAAAATTCATAGGCTGATTATAGGATTTTTTATTAGCTTTCACCATAGTTTCCTTTTCATCACTTTTATCTTCTGGAATAAGGATTGTTGCCCGGCTAAAAATTTCTTTTTTATGGATAAATTCTCGTTCGCAAATGGGATCCGACAGGATATTTTCTATTAAAATCACCATGAAGTTTTCGGCACTGCTACACACATTCCACAGATGAATTATGATTTGTAAACAAAAACTGTTCTTCCCAGGCAGTTTTAAAATCACGAATTGCGATATCCTTTTCATATTTTCTCTTCGATGTCTAAAAGTAATTCCAGATTCGACAAAAACAAATGAGTAGTAAGCCCCCCATTATAGCCGACGGAAGTGACGTCATACCACGTGACCGGAAGTGGGCGTGGCCTGTGACGTCAGAGGGGGCGTGGCTTGTGACGTAGGCGGAAGGGGCGTGGTCGAGTGGAGTTGAGTTGTTTACCTCCTGCTGCTGGTTTAGCGGAGTTGAGTTGTTTTTTGCTGCTAGTTTCGTTTTAGCGGAAATTTTAAAGTTTAGTTTTTCGGGTATGGCAACAGTATTTTTTCACGTGTTTGACCCGACATTTTTTTTTTGGCGTTCGTACAGCCATCTAGCGGTAACAGAAAGATTTATTTGTAAGATATTTTAATTAAATATTTAAAGGTTTAGAGTACCCGTGCTGCCATCTATCTGGTGAATTTAAAGTTCTTGTTAAATTTAAATATTTTTTAAAGTGAATAAAATAATATATTTTTTGGATTCGAACCCGCAAAAAAGGTACTTGACCTTACGGATCTCCGACGCTATGCACTCCCCGTTAGGCCATCAGTACCCGATACATAAGGGTATAATATAAGTTCTTAAGAAAAACTCTCGAATTAATTAGTTTGTTTGCAATTTGAAACTAAAATTTTACTGAAGTAGTCAGAGGGACGTGGCTCAGTATGGTAGGTATCAGACTTATTACTGAGCTTCGTCTCTCTTTTGCTAGGTCGCAGGTTCAAATCCCAGTGAGATATCTGTAAAATTATTTTTAAAAATAAAATTATTTTTGTAAAATTTATATTATTAAATTATTATTAAAGAAATAAGATTTATATTATTAAATAAATTATATTTTATAATATTAAATTATTATTAATGAAACTATTTGTTTTTAGAATTGAGCCCACCAACCACCCGGCAAGATTAACTTACCGCCTCAATTCTTTTTTATCCGTTTTATTTAACAATTTTTCTAAAAGTTAAACTTATTCTTGGACAGTTTACATTCTTTTGCCTTGGAATGGAATGGTACCAAAACGAATTTGTTGGAGGGCGCATAATTAAAAGGCTTCCATTTTCAAGAAACAAATTTTTAGACTCAAACTTTTTTCTCGAAAACGTAAATTTTCTTTTCTGCCCAAAAGAAACGCATGCAATAGGTGCATTCCTGTCCAGGTCCTTCTCGTCGTCCCTATGAGCACCTATACAGTTTGTGCCGTCTTTGTATCGATTTACCAACACGTAATTAAAATGAGCTTTGCATTTAAGCTCTACCATTTGTTTAATTTCTTTCAATAATGGTATCCAAGGCTTCGCGAACATGGTTGTTCCACTAAACTTGTACGTTATTCCGTGGTCACCGTAGGCTACTACTTGACGAGGAACAAAATACTTCTTACCATATATTTCTATCATTGCCTCTTCTTTTTTCAAATAAGTTAATTCCTTTTCCAAAACACGAAAATATTCCCAAGCTTTACGATCCGAGAACATTTTCCCATATTCATACGATAAGGAATCCTTTGAATACTTGATAACATTCAGTTCAGGATATCCTTCTTCAGAACTTAATTGACGATTCATTTTGCTATTCAAATAAACGGAGTTCCTTAGTAACAGGATCTTACCAAGCTGCAATTGATCTGGTGATAAAATGTGTAAATTCAATAAAAGTACGAATGCAATCAGTATCCTGCTTCAGACTTGAATGAACACGAGTGAGTCAAAGGGGTTCGAGACCACCGTGTATGGACGATAAGAAGTGAATCATCAGTGTACCAACATGCTTGAACGAAATGTGATTAGAACTACCCGGATTTGTTACCACATTGCAATGCTAATGAGTCATAGGCCCCTTATCACCCCGTTACTACTTGTTGGATGCTGTTAATCAAGGGGGAGGGAAACCCATGTTGACTTTAACCAATCAGGGGTCAATCTTTATCTCTTTGGTTCGCTCTTGACCAATCAGGAAGAGGTAGGTTGCATAAAACTGCGAGACCCACCTTGTTGCATTCAGTTTTTGCATTCTTGTGCTCTTAAAACGCGACCTTTGGATTCCACTTAGTTTTTATTCGTTTGTGTCGATATTCAGTGCCTTTTGGATTACCTGGTGTAAAATGGAATCTACTAACGATCATGTAAGTACAAGTATTTTGTTATTTGAATTTTATTTTTAGAGTACATTTAAAACTATAGTATTGCTGTAAATTATTAATATTAAGGGTTTATCAAATAGTTAGCATGTTTAGACGCATTTATTTTTATTAACTTAAGCGTTTTGATTTTTTAAATGCTGTGTTGAATTAGCTAACTTACGCGCTGATAAAACATTTTAGTTGTTAAAATATTTTACAATTCGCGTATTGAAAAAATGTTACTGTAAATAACTTATTTTAACTTTTGGGTTTTATTTTAATTTGCGTGTTGAAACATTTTGTTTTTAGTTGTGAATTATTGTTATTTTAGTTGAATAACTTTAAATTATTTTTATAAATTTGATATTTTAAAAATGGTTTACGTGATGAAATTTACTGACCATTTATTATTTTTTCATAGCATTTTAAAATAGTTATTGAATAATATTTAGTTCATTTTTAGTGTTAAATATTTGTTTCAACGTGTGCTCTGAAGTTATTTGTTAATTTTCATTTAAAATAAGGAGGGGTGAATATTTTTCTATTGAATTGCACAATTTTTGTTGTTCAAAATGTTATACTTTGTAAGAACATATTGATAAACGTATTTTTAATTAACATTAGGTGTTGTTGGAAGACAATGATGATGATAGTTCGATGATGATGAATGAAGACGACGAACAGGTAAATAGTTTTTATGATTAGTTTTTATTTACTTGTTTTTTATGTGTTCTGTTTTTCACATTGCTGTTGCTTTTTTAGTTAATGAGAGACCTGTCGCAAAGACATTTGGAAAATGATGTTAATGAGGTAATGTTTTTTAACTTGTGTGATTATTTTTCTCCTTACAATAGTTTAATAATGCATTTAGTTATATTTGTTAAATGTATTTTTATTTACCTTAGTCTGTTCATGAAAGACCGATTATCCCAATGAATGGCAATGATGCTAGTTCGATGGGTGAAGAAGATGATTACCAGGTAAAAATACATTAATGATTTTTATTTTTATTTGCTTGTTTTTTCTCTGGGCATTGTTTTTGATTTTGCTTTGGTTTATAGTGGATGGGAGAGATAGAGTCCCCTGAGAAAAACATGTCGCCAAGACACCAGGAAAATGACCCGGTAATATATTTCGCACACTTGTGATTATTTTTCCATTTACAGTAGTTTTGAATTATCTATGAGTGAATTAATTTAAATCTGTTTCCAGAATCTTCCTGGTCCCTCCACAGTTCTTCCCCGAAAGCGTCCTTCGCTCTATGAGCAAATTGGATCTGGATTCGAGGTGTGTATTTATTTGATAAGGGGAATTGTTCCTTTTGGTATTGTTTACTAGGGGGGGTTGTTGTTTTCTTTGCATTATACTAATCTCTTTTTTTTTATTTTCAGAATCGTGCTGGTCCCTCCAATGCTTTGGATGAAGTAGATGAAGAGGAGGAGGAAAATAATGCGGATGATGTAAGATATATTTTCTTAAAATTTTCGAAGTATTTTAGTGTTTTTAAAAGACTAATTAATGTTTTTATTTTTAGGTGTCTAATGCCATTATCTTGGAGGAGAGATCACGCCGGAAAAATGAGCGGTATAACGCCGAGCAGATTACACTTCGCGCTCGGGTTGAACCCGAACTCCTGCCTGCCCGTGTCCGACATACACCATTAGCTACTGTAGTGGATGTTGTAAGGCTACTTTTTATGTGGATTATTCAACAAGTAACGGCTGGGTTGAGGGCTACCGACCTGGTCCGCTTGATCATACTCGCGGACGGGTTGGATAACCCCATTTCCACCAGACTTATGCCCGTAGTTGATATGACCGTGGAAGCAGTGTTTGCCGTAGTGATGAAAGTCCTTCAGTCCAAGGACAATATCGTATTGGACGAAGGCTTTACCGTGGACGCTCTAACCATACGCCGGGAAATCGGAGCAGGCAGGAATAAGGTTATCAACGCTGAGGTGGACCGCCTAGGGAAAAGGTCTATCGTTAGTATTCCCTATGACGACGAGGGACTTTGCTGCGCCAAGGCAATCTTAATGGCCTTGGCACATTTGGAGAAAGACAAGTCTGCCATTAAAGCCCTTCAACGAAGAGACAGTCCTGCCCTGATGAACAGGGCCCGTGCCCTCCACGAAGCCGCCGGAGTTCCCCTGGGTCCCTGCACGTACGCTGAAGTGGCCATATTTGAGGCCCACTGTAATGTACAGATTGTGGTCTTCTCAACCGAGAACCTAAACATGGTACGTTAAAATTTCTTATAATAGAAAAAAAGTGTGGATATTTGTTTACCTCGTGCTTCTAGAAAACTAATTTTGATTTTATTTTACAGGTTTCTTACAAGGGGGAAAATAGAGATAGGCGGATTAACCTCTGGTTACACGACGGACATTTTGAAGTCATTAAGAACCCCAAAGGTTTTTTCGCCTCTCACTTCTACTGTGAGGTTTGTGAAACTCCTTACGAGAAGGTTGAGGAGCATCGTTGCCCCGGGGCATGCTTCATTTGTCGGCGCATTGATTGTACCCCAGGACAACCACAAAGGTGCCGTGATTGCGATCGGCAGTGCCAATCAGATGCTTGTTTTGCAACACACAAAGAAAACGGAATCTGTGATAGGGTAAGTATCTATAAATCACCCTGTTTTAGGAGTTTTATTTATAGAAGGAAATTGTTATTTATTAACTCTTTTATTTATAGGTCTACCAGTGCCGAAAATGTAGGAAGGTAATCAGAAGACGCGACTGTGCCCCTCCGAACCACATATGCTACACCGTGAAATGCCCTTCCTGTGACAAATTTGTGGAGGCGGAGAAACACCGGTGTTTCTTGAAGAAGGTCAAGTCGAAGAAGCCGTGTGAAGATGTAATTTTCTTCGACTTCGAGACTGACCAATCTTCTGGGGAGCATTTGGTTAACTTCGCCGTTGCACAATACTTGACCGGGGAGGAGAAGGTTTTCAGCGGAGCCACTGCCTGCCAAGCCTTCTGCGCCTGGTTGTTTTCCCCAAAACATAAAGGCTTCACCGCTATAGCGCATAACATGCAGGGGTAAGTTCTTTTTTAAAATATTGTAATGATATTTTTTCGTGTAAAGTTTATTGCATGAATAATTTAATTTCCTCTTATCTTTTTTAGATTTGATGGCCAGTTCATTATGCACTGGCTTTTGAGTCAGGGAGTTGCCCCAGACATCATCCCAAACGGCTCAAAGCTCATGGCAATCACTCACAAGGGTTTGAATTTGAGAGTGATAGACTCACTTAACTTTCTGCCCATGCCCCTAGCCAAACTCCCTGCATGTTTTGGATTGAATGAGCTAAAGAAGGGATACTTTCCACATCTATTCAACACGCCTGAGAATCAGCAGTATGAGGGACCCATGCCTGAATCTCGCTTCTACTCACCCAACTCAATGTCTTCTTCTGCTCGCCGAGCCTTTTTGGCATGGTACGAGCAGAATAAAGACAAAACGTTCAATTTCCAACAAGAAATGTTGGAGTATTGCAGGTAAGCAAAATTTTTAAAATACATTTTTAAAACATAAATACATGACACATTTTTAAATAATTTATGAAATTTTTTTCCAGATCGGATGTGGACATATTGAGGAGGTGCTGTATGGAGTACAGATCGGAATTCCTAGAAGGTGGCAAAGTGGACTCTTTCAGGTTAGATTAAAAAACAATGTGTACATATCTCTCTCTCTCTTTTTGAAAAGTGTAACCATTTTTTTCTTCTTTTTTAGGTATGTCACAATTGCCTCTTCCTGTATGGCTGTGTTCCGTAGCCAGCACATTCAACCATACACTATAGCTATGGTACCCGTGAGTGGCTACTGGAACAAGTCTAACTACAGCCCCGACAGCCTAAGGTGGATGGAATTTGTGATGCACCAAGAGGACATTTCTATACAGCATGCCGGAAGTTGCGAGGGGGAGAAGAAAATTGGAGGAGTGTTAGTGGACGGTTTCTCCAGTGAAACTAATACAGTGTACCAGTACCACGTAAGTTTTATTTCCACTTCAGTAATGAAATTTTAGCCGCCCCCTTAATTTCTATTATTGTTACTTGAGCACTTTTGTTTTATATTTTACAGGGTTGTTTCTGGCATGGTTGTGGGAAATGTTTCAAGAGCGATGTTTTTCACCCCCTTAAACGTGTGACCATGGGTGCACTCCTGGAGAAAACCAACAAGATGACCAACCGATTAAAGGCCCAGGGATTCCATGTTGTTGAAATGTGGGAGCACGAGTTCCTGGAAATGAAGAAGAAAGATGAAGTTTTGCAGGCCTTCTTGAAGGATCAATCCATTGAAATTGTAGATCGTCTGAACCCTAGGGATTCTTTCTTTGGGGGAAGGACCAATGCTATTAAATTATTTCATGAGGGTCCTGCAAAATATGTAGATTTCACCTCACTGTATCCTTGGGTAAGTATAACTTTTTTGTATTAAATTAATGCGTATTTTTTTAAATTGCTGTTACATATTGTTTATATTTTTCAGGTCAACAAATACTGCACATACCCCGTGGGGCACCCGGAGATCATCACCGAGGGGTTTGGTGATGTTGAAAATTATTTTGGCATCATTAAATGCACAGTTGTGCCTCCTCGGGGGTTGTATCTACCGGTGCTGCCTTACAGAGCCAATGGGAAACTCATGTTTCCATTATGCCGAACCTGCGTGGAGACCATGCAGAAGGATAAATGCACACATACAGCGGAACAGAGAGCTCTGACCGGCACCTGGGTGACCGAAGAGGTGAAATTGGCTGTAAAGAAAGAATATAAGGTTGAAGTTGTAAGTATATTTTTTAATTATTAATTTTGTAATGACTTTTTTAATATAAATATTAATATAATCTTTTCTTTTTTTCAGATACATGAGGTGTATCACTTTGCACAAACCTCGGTTTCACTCTTCAGGTCATACATTGATCTCTTCCTGAAAATCAAGCAGGAGAGTAGTGGATGGCCTGTTGAGTGCAAAACCGAGGAGGAAAAAGCGGAGTATATTAGGCAATACAAGGAGAAGGAGGGGATAACCCTGGACCCCTCCAAAATCTCCAAAAACCCTGGACGTCGGCAGGTGGCAAAGTTAGCCCTAAACAGTTTTTGGGGGCGGTGAGTTTTTTTCCTATTTGTTTTTCTATACATTTTTTTTTTATTATTATGAAAGGGCTAATAATAATATATTTTATTTTAGATGGGGAATGAACCTCAACAAAGGGCAGATGACCTATGTTACGAAGTTGGAGGATTTTAACAAAATTTTGTATGACTCCACGAAGGACGTAAGTATTTTTCTTATTAATTTATTTTAGAATGTGTATATTTTAATAAAACATTAACAAATGTTTTCTTTCAGGTTACGAATGCTTACATTGCCAGTAAGGTAGTGGCGTGTCTGAACTGGAAGGCACCCAAGGACTTTGTGGAGCAGGATACCTCCACCAACATATTTATTGCGACATTTACAACAGCATGGGCCCGCCTCAAGCTTTATTCAGAAATGGATAAGCTTGGGGAGGCCGTGCTGTACCACGACACGGACTCCATAGTGTATGCCACCAATGGGACCAATGACCCACCTCTCGGTAACTTTCTGGGGGAGTTGACCGATGAGCTGGACGGTGAAACAATCACCCAGTTCGTGTCTGGTAAGTAAATTAACTTATTTTTTAAATTATCATTTGTTTTATCTTATCAAAAGTACTAACGTTATTTTTTTTTCAGGTGGCCCCAAGAACTACGCTTATCTGACTGACAAAGAAAAAACGTGCTGCAAGGTGAGAGGGATCACCCTCAATTTCATGAACTCTGAAAAGATAAATTTCTATAGCCTTAAGGCTATGGTTCGAAACATGGACCAGGGGCCAATTTATGTGCTCAACCCTGCCAAGATCACCCGGGACGGCAAGCGACGACGGGTCACCAACAAGCCTGAGAAAAAGATTTACCAGCTGGTATACGACAAGAGAGTGATCCAGGAGGATATGACGACCCTGCCCTATGGTTATTAGGTGAAAGAGAACCAACGGACAAATAGTGCCTATAGGGGAATCCCCCACCGTTGTAAAATAAGGGGGATAACGCGCCACAAGCTGTACTCCATTCGAGTGGTGGGGAAATCAGCTTATTTTTTGCATGTTAAATTCATTTTAATGCATGTTTAAATCATTTTATTGCATGTTTAATTTATAAGACATGACTCAAATATAGTTAAACAAAATTTTTTATTATCTGTAAAAGTTACATTTTTAACCAATTTATGGCTTTCTTTCCTACAGCTCTTTTAGGTTTAGCATACATATTTTTCACAGATTCTTGTTTCTTTTCTCTTTTAGGATAAGTTTTCATATTTTTTAAATAAGTGTTTTTCACAAATTCTTCAGGAAAATTATTTTCCTTTAAAACATTTTTAAACTTTTCAAAAGCTTCCGGTCTTCTTGTTCTATTCCTCAGTAAAAAGTTTATCAGCTGTACGATATCAGATCCTGGAATGACTTGTTCATTGATAACAAGCTCCTTATCCGGATTCCAAGTGATGTTGCGTTGCTGAAGAAATTCAGTTATTTTCTTTGCAGTTGTTTTATGTTTCACAGGAACGGTTTTCAGTAGATCCAACGCATATTCCGGCTTTGCAGTTTCTTCTTCTTCCGGTTCCAGGTCCATCTTAGGCTTGATATCATTCACATTTGGAAAGGTAACATATTTTTGTAAAACTTGGTTATATAGTTTTACTTTTTCATCATCACTCACTTTCTTCTTAAAAATTTCTTTTATTTTTGTATCGAGTTCCGTTATGTGGTCATCCTCAAACTCATGCATGCGGTCTAATGGGACCAGGGCATACTTTTTGCTATGCTCCATGGATGAGATTAGATAAAACAGTCAGGGCAGTGGGAATGAGAAAAGATAAAAACCCGTCTCCTTTTTGAACTAATAGCCGCCTTTTCGTGTACAAAGGAATTCGTTTCTGAGCAAGAGTTCTCAATGTTTTCTTAAATGGGGATAATTTATTTTTAGACCGTTTACTGATAGGAAGATTTCCCTTAAGTAAATTTAACACGCATTCGCAAATAGATTTAATCATACAATTTGAGCAATTTTTCAAAATTTTAGATTTTTTTCTACTTTTCTTTAGCAGCTTTAAATATTCTACATCCTTCTCTGAAGGCATTCTGCATTGAAATGATTTCTTTTTCCTGTGCACTTTGTTTTATATAGGCAGCGTAAGCACTCGCTTTGACCAACGAACAGTGCTCAAATCCTATTGGATGATGACAACAATGAAGTGAAGATTTGGGTAAGTGTTGAACCTTTGGGCAATCTAATCTTTGAATTCTCCCCATTAAATTTTCTAAAAATTCTATCTTTCCTGGTCCTTTAACGTAGATAGTAGAATAAGATGACGAAATGTATTGCAAAATATTACGCAATGCACTGTAGGGTAATTCTCCACTGTTCCAGTCTAGCCGATGTTTGTTTCTTATCACCCAAGCAAAACTCGTTTTATAGAAACAAGATAATGATTCCCAAGGTATGGGGGGCTGAAATGACCAACAAGCGTGATAACCTTCGTTGATAGAGTAGATCGCCAATTCTTTGATAACGAAACAGTCAGATTTCATTTGAAACCCCTCAAAATCTAAAACAACCTCCATCTTATCTGTCTGGGAGAGAAATGACTCATCGAGGCTCATACACATAATGGGTATCCCCCGGAAATATTCCTGTTCGTAACCGTAACCTTTCACTGGTTTCTGGTCTCAAATCAATTAGCAAATAACTGAAGGGGGTAGAAGTTGCATCATCGAAAATTTCTTGAAACGCCTTAACTTTTCTTGGATACATTTGGCGCGCTAAATTAGACACCTGGCTCTTATCTCTGGGGCTTTTGTATAAAATTACATAGTGAGAATTCAAATGAACGCTTCTCATTTCTTTGCCTTGGTGAAATAAATTTTGGGTAATAAAAATAATGGAAAGGTTTCGGTGGTGGCTGCCTTTAGTAAATAAATTGCTTAGTCGGGTATCACTGGCTAATTCTACCATTAAATCATCAATAATAATTAATGCATTTCGAATAGAATTTAAGTTTGAGGGTAATCCTTCTTCAAAATGAACATTTGTCATAGATTTAAAAATAGGCTGGTAACTTCCATAACAGTAAATTATACTTGAAGGCATGGGATTAAACATTTTATAATCAATAATTTTTTTAACAAAAACTGTTTTGCCAGATCCAGTAGGGCCGCTAAGGAGACAGGTGGAAGGGTGAACTAATCTCGGAAGCTCCATGTTTGCAAATGAAGTATTTTTAATTAAGCATCTACTTTTATAGGGACAAAATAAATACACAGATATATTTTTTTTAATTCATTTTTTATTTTTTAAAAACCATGGTTACACCGTATCTCTTTTTCACAAATTGAAATATTCGAAAATCGTTCTTCTTTTGTTCTTGAAGTCGACAAATGATAGATATCATACACAATCCTTGACATCGCTTTACAATAAAATAAATACAATAGTGTCCGCATACATTAGAGGTAAAACTTTGAAATGGAGTCTTGTTCCACATTACTCGATCATACATCCGGATAAATCTGTAAATATCTTGTCCAAAAGCTTCAGGTGGTAATCCGTAGGAATCGAAGAAATCAATTGAGTTCTTATCTTGAACGAATACCGCTAACCAATGCGTTCCTTTTTCATAATGCTTATCAGTATTCAGCACTAATGCTGAGGGGTATCTTCCAATGGCTGGTATTTTATCAGAAGGAAAAACTCCTCTATAGTATCTTGCCGTTGTAGGATCTCGAGATAAAATCTTATCTATTTCTGCGGAATTCATCTTAGTTTCCAAAATCGTAGATAATGTTGCGCGCCTTGTTGATTTCTATCAGGTTTTCGAATTCAGCATACACTAATAAGGACACCGTTTGTTGCAAACTAGTTGCAAATTTAATTTCCAATCTCAAATTACTGTGTCGAATGAGATTTAAATGTGAGCCGTCACACAAATCAGGGGTCAAATCAAAGCAAAACAAAGAATAACCTTCAGAAAATTCTGACCGTGAAAGATACAAGCCTTTATTTTCCGAACTCGTAAATAAGTTTTGATAAGCTCTGATAAAGTGATTTTTCTGAAAATTGGGTTGTAGAGGGTTATGAGGAACAGGCTGCCCATCCACATACACACCAATAAAATTCATATTGTAATGTTTGAATTCAAAAGGCGACTTTTTATACTCTCCGTTGAATGCATCGTTATCAACACAGGCTATTACAATGCGATTCGGCATCTGCCCTGTAAAAATATTATCTTGCACAAAACTCATATTGCCAGTAGGTATGGAGTAAGCTTTACACAGCACTCTATTAATTGGATATTTGGCTGAATTTTTTTCCAAACACTTGGCGTGTCCTAATGCAACTCCAGGGCTAACTCTAACTTTTCGAACAAACAGGGAAGCATGTTCTAGGGATACCTTAAAATCTCCTTCTCCTAGTAAACAAAATTCCGGCTTGCTGCGTATGAGCTTAATTTTCACATCCACCATGTTTAAAAGTAATCTTTCTTGGTGAAACATGTCCAAGTGTAACCGGCCAATCATGTCAACGGAATCACCAAGTTTAAACAAATTTGCTCTTTGGGTAAACCCCTCATTGGCCTCATTGGGTGTTGTAGGAGCGAAAACATTCATTCGGCCAGCCGTATCTTTAAAAAAGAGTTCTGAGGAAAGTTGGGAGGTTTTTACATCGAAACCGTGATTTAGTAATTTTTCTATCATGGCTCGGTAGGGGTACGTGTTGTTACTTGACGAAACAAGTCGCTCATTTAAACTGATATCTACTTGGGAGAACATGGAGTGCAAAAAGAGATTCACAGGACCTACTTTGCTCTCAGCCGCAATGGGCTTGCCATCGTTTTTTAGTATTTTCACTTTTACATATAGTTGCGTTTGGGAGAGATCAAGATATTCGTCTCCACTTCCGGAAACATTAAATTCAACAGGGCTTCCGTCAGAGACATTGGCAAGGGGGTGAAATTCTATCCATTGTCCTCTTTCTATAACAGTTTGAGTGGGAGGAAGGGTAAATATTTCTAATTCGGATTTAGCACATTCGGGGGAATCTTTGAGTAAAAATGCCATGGTATCAGGAGCCGAAAATATCACGTACTACAACCTTCCTGGTTTTTGATGAAATGACTCGGTTAGACTGTTTGCGCTTCCTTTTAAGCTTTCCTCGACCAATCATCTCGTCCGCTTTCCGAACTGCTTTTCTAGCCAAATTTTTGCCACCTTCTTTTGCTCTTGTTTTAATAGCCGATTCCAAATTCTCTCCCGCCAATACATCGTTAGCCACCATAGTTCCAGTCCTTAAGGCCTCTTTTCCTACAGATTTTGCACCCCTCACTAAAAAGGGTAAAGCTCTGCGAAAAAGCTTGGCGAAAAATCCCCCTATCCCATATCCTTTTTGATAACCTACCCCCTTATAATAAGGCATTCCCTCTCCATTTTGATTAGCATAGTAATCTTCAAACTTTTTTGTACAACACTCGTAAGGAACCAACATTGTTCTTTCTTTAAGCACAAATTAAGAAATGAAGTTAACCCTTGAATGTAGGGCTCTTTTATAGTATTTGCTGGAGCCGAAAATGCAGCGTTAAAAACACTTTGCCTCTTTCAAAAGGAACTAAGTTCCCAGAATGCAACCTGATATCGATTTGTATAGTTTGAAAATGGTGCCTAATAACTGGTACATAAAAAGGTCTAGGATAATGAGCATTTATAATTTCCCCGTCTTGCCCCTCCACCTTTACAATTTTTAGCAAAGGAGCTTGCACGTCTCCTACAATTTGAGGCTCAACAAGATCGCAATACACATACATAACAGGAAATGATGATTTTGGATCGGCTACGAAAGGACTTTGATGAGTACCCGAATATTCTCCTGGTTCAAAGCCTAGTAATTCAGCCAGGCCTTCGTGTAGAATCAATTTACAATTTTCAGCCGTTCTGATTTCAACCTTTTTGGTAACAGCGTGATAATACAGCTCTATCTTGTTTCTATGCGATTCCAGTAACATTCCTTTGATAAGATCCGGTATTGACTCATAGCATCCGGGTGGAACTCTTCTACCTTCAAGTTTTCCGTCCCCCAAATCGAATCCAAACAGGTTACTCCCCCTTTGAACATTGTACCAGGTATGAGGGTAAATAAAATCTACAAGTGCCATTTCCCATTCTCCCTTTAAATTTATAGAACTAGGCAGCTGGGTAGTGAATTGAGAAATTTTGTTGCTCGGGAAAAATCCCATAGAGCTATCACTGATTAACGTGATGTAGAACGACATTGTTCACCGAATGAAAGGAAATTGCAATGAACGCGATATTTATATCATCCTAACATCCTCAACCCAATCATTAAATTTTTCGGGGTAACCCAGGAATTTAACAAAGTACTCGAGTTTCCCCTTACGCTTCCTTTTCTTTAAAACTTTTTCAACAGGGTAATATCCGGAATCCGTTACCTTTTGCAGTTCCTCTTTGTAAAAACTGCCCTTAATCTCTTCTCCAGATAAATCTTTTAATTTATAAACGATAGGAACTCTATTTATAATTTTACTGATTGTAAATATTTCTCGAGTCCAGTTTTGTTCATACCCCTTTTCAAATATCATCTTGTCTCTACTTATGCGAACTGTATCCCCTATCTTTAAATATGATCTATTTAATTTAACATTAGGAGTGTTATCGTAAAGTGTATGCCAAATGTTCTTTTCATTTTCCTTAGTCACTGATACTGGCTCTGTCTTTATACTACGATGCCACGTATGATTATAGCTATGCATCAGTTTATCTATTACATCTATGTATTTCTTAGTATTCATTTCAGTAAAGTACTTCCACATTTTAGTTTTAAGAGTGCGATTAAAACGCTCAACTACCGAAGCTTTTGTTTCATTATTAGTTGTAAAGAAATGAACATTATTCTTTTTCAGGAAAGTCTGAACCTGATTGTTTATAAATTCCTTTCCAGCATCTGTTTGCAAAGATTTAGGAACACGCTCAGAAAATATTTTTTCAAAGGCTGAAACGATGGTAGCAGATTTCTTATCTTTTAGGGGAATGGCCCATGCGTACTTGGATAAGATGTCAATACAAGTAAGTAAATATTTAAAACCCTCATTTTCAGCTGAAAGTGCCTGCATATCTACCAAGTCTGCTTGGAATTGTTCATTCAGACCTCCTACTATCACCCTATTTCTTTGAAAATTGTGCCTTAGGGGCTTATGCAAAGTATAAGATTCCTTAGATTGCAACCATTTCCTTATCTCTCTTGTCTTAACACGTCCTTTCAAAACTCTCTGTAAACTATTAATGCCTCCAAAACTACCTGGCAGAGCTGGATCTTTATAAGTTTCTTCCATGGTGGTCAACTGTTA
Organism: Tetragnatha versicolor; assembly: GCA_024610705.1. Classification (NCBI taxonomy): domain Eukaryota; kingdom Metazoa; phylum Arthropoda; class Arachnida; order Araneae; family Tetragnathidae; genus Tetragnatha; species Tetragnatha versicolor. Next base: position 10,433,269 of record JANDEH010000017.1, on the reverse strand, counting down.
AAATGATAAAAATTTAAAGAGAAAACCTATTTATATTAAAATTATCCCTGAAAAGAAAATCTGCAAAAAAGATATCACTGAAAAATAAACACAAATAAGAAAACCAAGTTCAAAATTTAAACAACATATTTATTTATATTTTCAAAATTTTTGTTTGTACAAATCCATATATTTACAAGTTAGCAAATTTTCGGTGGTTTCTGACAGTTGCTCGTGTAAAAAGTCAAAATTTTGGCAGATACAATCAATTTCCGCCGCAGTTAGCACTAGAGAAACGCATTTAAGGCCATAATCACCCGTTTTGAAGCAGTAGAGGTTCTGGAGAAACACCTGCTCCTGCGAATTAACACAGGCCAGCACTTCGTTGTTGGCCACAAACCCGCTCTCCGTTTTGGAAACGTCCAGCTGGGAAAACTTTTGGGTGAATTCCGGCCATGTCCTGTAAGTCATGGTAACTCCCCTGTTGGTAGCGATGTTACCGTCGAAGCGTCGAAGGTGTATCTTGAATTCTTCCTCCTCCCCGCGAACCACAACAGTCACACACAGTTCTTCGGTGATTTTCCACTTTTTTAAAGTTTCAAATCGAGGGTCTTTAGCTGGGGGTCCTCTGGTTCCGGGAGTCTGAAAGGGCTGAGGTCCCTTTGGTCCGGAAGGATCGCTGGCGAATCGGCGTCTTGGCTGGTACATTTTGTTACTAAAGGTATAAGGCAACTCCTCCTCACTCAGATGACGTTTCAGGCTCATTTTTTTTTTTACTAACAGTAACTGTAGAAGAATGACTATCAAACTGATTGCGCTCCGCTTTATAACTCCGAATCTTATCACGCATAGGGTTTGATAACGATATCTGGGTGGCTCTCATTGGTTGAAACAAGGTGACGTAATTTTCCTGCAATCCTATTGGTCGATAACAATGTATTCCTCCGCGAACAGCACGTTGCCAATCCGAAAATACTAAATTTAAAATATACAGTAGCGCCCTCTACCGAAAAAAAACAACTTTAACTTCAAAGAAAAATTTAAAAAAAAATGTCGGTCAAAGTTGCACGCGAAAATACTGTTGCCATATCCGAAAAACTAAACTTTTAAAATTTCCGCTAAAACGAAACTAGCAGCAAAAAAAAACAACTCAACTCCGCAAAACCAGCAGTAGGAGGTAAACAACTCAACTCAAGTTCCGACACGCCTCCTTCAACGCCATTGGCTATGACGTCATAAGCCACGCCCATGACGTCACTAGCTCCACCCCTTTTGATGACGTCACTTCCGTCGGCTATAATGGGGGGCTTACTACTCAAATGGTTCAACTTAGAAATATATAGCATGATCAGATCCAAACAAGCACTATACAAAAAAACCTTACGGTACCCAGGTGATAATTTCTTCAAAATTGCCTATAAAACAACAGTTAAAGTATTAAAACAAAAAATCAGATCTGCCAAAAAGTTATTTTACGAAAGTAAATTTAATGATTGCAACTCAACCCGTAAACAATGGAAATTAATTAATAACATTCTAGGTAATAGCATTAAAAATCAAACCCTGCCTGATCATACAGATGAACTTGATTTAGCAAACGATTTGAACTTATACTTTTCCTCAATCAACAATATCTCAAATTCCAATGAAAATTTTAAAGAACACTTAAAGACAAATCTAAATTCATTTGTGTGGCTAGAGATAGATGATGCAGAAGTTTTAAATTGTATTCGTAATCTAAATCCCAAGAAAAGCCCAGGATCAGACGGAATAGATGCGAAAATTCTCAAAACTCTGTCATTTTCTCATATAAATATTCTCACTAGTTTATTTAATAGTTTAGTAAATGAAAGTATTTTCCCAAAGTCATTAAAGACCTCAATAATAACACCCATTTTTAAAAAGGGAAACAGAAATGATTTTTCAAATTATAGACCTATCTCTGTCCTGCCTCTTATTTCTAAAATATTTGAACAATTAATTAAGGATAGATTAATTTCGTTCTTGAAAAATTCAAACTTTTTCTCAAAAAATCAATACGGTTTCTACCTAAATCAAATACTGAAAAAGCTCTACTGGAGTTTACAGATTTTATTCATTGTAGTATAAATTCTAGTAAAATAACTGCTGCTCTTTATTTAGATAATATATCCAAGGCGTTTGACTCAGTGAATCATGGTATTTTATTACATAAACTATCATCAACGGGGATCAGAGGGCACTTCTACAATTTTTTAAAATCCTATTTATCAAATCGTATACAAATTGTTAAAGTTAAGAACACCTTAAGTAAATGCCTTCCAATTAATTATGGAGTTTTCCAAGGTTCAACTTTAGGTCCGTTGCTATTTTTGATATTTATAAATGATTTATGTAACCTTAATTTACACGGTAAAATCATAAGTTTTGCCGATGATACAGCTCTTTTATATTCAGTCGATTCCGCTGAAGATTTGAACCAAAAGATGAATTCGGATTTAGTTAAAATTAGCAAATGGTTTTTTGATAACTGTCTGAGATTAAACGTCGATAAAACAAAATACATGATCTTTAGCCTAAGACAAAATAGTCCAATTCAGCTTTCCATTAAATATCATGTTTATCACTGTAACAATTATAATGATTGTAATTGTAAATCAATTGATATAGTGTCTACAATTAAATATCTTGGACTTCATATTGACTGCAACTTAAAGTGGAAGTCCCATACCAAGTATATTGCTGATAAATTAAGACTAATAATGCTAAATTTTTATCATCTAAGGCCAAAAGTAAGCAGAAAATTCCTATTAACTCTGTATCACTCTTGGGTTCAATCTCGAATTAACTACGGTTTAATAATATGGGGTGGAGATTATCAGATAAATTTAAAAAGAATATGTAAACTCCAAGAAAGATTTATAAGATTGTTATCACCTCAAGCACATTCCATTAATATTGATAACTTTAAACTATTGAATATTTTACCTATTCGCTACCTCTTCTACTTTAAAACAAGTCTCTATCTCTACTTAAACTCCGATATCTGCAGAAAGCGAAACATGATAAATCCCCGAAGACCTAATGTGTTATATACTGTACCTAAACCTGAAAAAACTATTTTTTGCAAAAATTTCTTTTATTTAGCCCCTAAGTTCTTTAATTTATTACCTTTGGAAATTCAAAATAGTCAAACCAAACATGCATTTAAAAAGAAATTAAAAGACTTTTTGTTTTCTATTGGGGACATTGAAAACTTTTTTGTTTGATCTTGCATTATTAGAGTAATTTTAATCAATTCTTATTTTTTTTTTGCACTACTACTTACCTTACGACAGATAGTAAACCCAAATTTTCGACACCCTGTTTGCCACTACTAATTTCCTGATAGATATTATACTTATATTTTTTTCTTGTTTGCATGTAATGTATACTTTTATTTACAACCATGTCTAAATTTTTTATTGTAATTTCATGTGCAACTAATTGTAACCAACTGTTTATTGTTCACCTACATGGATCGTTCAACGATCCCAGGTGATGTAATACTTTATTTACTTTGTTTAAAAAAAATAATAAATAAATAAATAATAAAAAAAAATCTAAAAATAAAAAAAAAAGATTTACTCAAGGACATATTTAAATTTTTAAAACACTGGAGAATAAAACTCTAAAAGCTGAACATTTTCTTGGAAGATAAAAGTTAACTGAGCAAGACAGGAAGTACAGAGAGCAAGAAAAAATATTTTTTATCCATAACTAAAATGTCTTTTTTTCAGCTGGACGCTTTTTCTCGAAAGAGTAAAACCAAAGCCAAGACATGATGGCAAACTGCCCTCAATCCATCTGTTATTGACAATGGTTATTGATGACGCCTGAAAACATTTTTTCCCAAATTTTTTCCAATACCTGCGCGTGCCACCTTGTGGCACGCGTGCCGCGGGTTGGCCATCCCTGCTTTAAAAGATTGATAAGAGTTTTCCAGAAACTTACAGATATACTATTTAAATAAAGAATTTCACACAAAAATAAATTGTTTGTAAACATTGAGTGTAATATTGGTTTTGTCTCTTATTGTTTTCTATAGCTTAAAAAGTATTGTTTAAAAAGTATCTGTTTAAACAAAAATATGAATGATAAAACACTACTTGCTTTGACGATATACTATGTAGCATATTAAATTTAACAGATTTATTGGTGAATTTTTTATTGAAAGATTTTAGTTTCGTTTTTCAAAAAATTTGAATTAGTTTTAGAATTATTAATATACCAGGTTTCTATTTTTCCTTCTCTTTCTGGCCGTTCACTAGAGAAACAGGCGATGATTTTTATGGGTCTGATTTCTTTTATTCCCGACGATTCACTAAATACACACTTGCATTTTATAAATTTAAAAGTTTTTAATGTCATGGTTTTTTTTTCTTTAAGATGGTTGATGATAATTAGTAGACTTGCTGGATATTTTTTTTAAACATTTCGATTAAATTTTTGATAAGTTAAAACAAGGATGTTTCAGTAACAGTTTTATTTGTATGTTTTAAAATTAGTCATCCGAATTGAATTATTGATGAGCTAGAGATATAGGTAGTTTCGGTATTAAAGGAGCATTAACCAAGCCGACGAGCCCGGGGTGAGCTGGACTCTTGAGATGAAATAAGCGAGCTCTACTCGCTAAGATCGCGAAGCGATCTGAAAAGAACTTAAAAGCAGTTCCAGGGGTTGGTGAGTGATAGCGAGCAGGGGGAAGAGCCCCCTAGTGTTTTAAGAAAAATTTTTAGTCTGTACAATGGTGCTGTGTTGTGAGCGGACATCTAAAATTCGTGTTGTGAGAGGACATTGATAAAAAAAATCGAGATCAAATAGGTTAGAGATTTTATATGATACTAGCTGATATACCCGGCCTTGCACAGGTGGAGAGTATATAAATTTTTTATTTTTAAGTTTTCCCAAATACATTTCTAATTTTGGATAATCAGCATTTACCAACTATACTTAAACTTTTAAATTTCATGGAAATAGATTTTTAAATTAGTAATATAATTTTTAAATAGACTTGTACCTAGTGTTTCTATTAAAAACTTGTTGTTCGAATCATGGTAATGGGTTATGTGTAGTGCGGCTTCTTTTTGTTCTTGGCCAAAGGCGCAAAGACATGGGCACCCAAAAGCACCAAAGGCAGCAAAAGGGAGAGGTCCGACTTTGCCCACCCGGATATACCCCCGGGCACTGGGTACGGTACCCATTTTAGTCGCCTCTTACGACATGCATGGGCTACAGTGGGACTATTCTAACCCGGTCCCACACGGGGAGAACTGCCCGAACTCTGAGAAACACCTACATTACTCTCATCAGACCTATTCTTGAGTATGGAGTATAGGTATATCAGGTCGCCTCAGCCAGCAATCTAGACAAATTGGAGAGAGTTCAGCTCTCTGCGGCAAAGAGCCATCACTGGTCTTCGTAATAGCTGCCCGAGAGACATAGTTCTGTATGAAGCTGACCTTCAACCCCTGAGATTGAGGAGTAGATTTCTCCTGGCTAAATATTATGCAAAGCTTATCAGGGAGATCAGCACAGAACCTCTTCTTATGTGGGAAACGTAAAAAATAATCGACGTCTCAAAAGGGAAAGCCCGCTTAGCCGTGCTGAAAGTGAGGGCTGGTTACAAGAGCATGTTGAATTTGTGTATCTCTGGCTTGCCGCAGTGAAATTGCTACTCCGCTCCGTGGTTGGGTCTTACGGCCATATTCACCGGTAACCTGACCGGCGGTCAGGTCAGGAAATCATGGTTACAGCTTCTGATTGGTGGAAAAATAATTCAATATCTTCCTTCCACCAATCAGAGTCTGTAACCATGGTTTCCTGACCTGACCGCCGGTCAGGTTACCGGTGAATACGGCCGTTATTTAGGACCGAACTGTGTTCCTATTCCAATAAAGGCCTTCAGCACTCGGACTATCTTAAACAGCTTGCTTTGGAAACCATATATGATATTCCTGACGGGGCTTTACAAATTTATACTGATGGCAGTAGGGGTGATGGAGCTGTCTCAGGCAGCGGAGTTTACATCTGACAGGGGAGCGGTATTAGGATTTGTAAGAGGAACCCTGACTACTGCTCAGTTTTTCGTGCAGAGCTCATGGCTATTGAGGAGGCTTTAACTTACTGTGTAAATGATGGAGTTGATTCCGACATATGGATTCTGAGCGATAGCCGTAGCTCCATTCAGCATCTGGCTGAATGGTGGAAACACGGTGATAGGGCAACTGTTAATATCGTAGGGATCTTGTCGACGATGGTTGTCTCTCTTACTCAGAACTTGCCTCAAGAGTGAAAGTAGAGGCCAACTCCTCTTGGAGAAGAGCCCCTTTACATGATTGGTATGCTGGGAACCGGCGGCATTGCACGAAGCTGAAAGTAGATCCGAGCAGACGACTATTGCTAGGCTGCGGTCCGGTCACCTCCGTGCCCAACGTCATGTGGCGGGCCAAAAAGTTTATCCTCTCTGTTCAAAGTGCCAAACAACACAGGCTACTCCTGCGCATATTTTAATGTGTATTGACTGTTACAGGGACGGGTTGTACTCCAGTCCAGGCGCAGTTTTTGAATTGTTAAAAAATTTCGGCTTCATGGACTTGGTGTGATGTTGCTGTCTACCAAGTGGGATAAGTCACACACACTTGTTGTTTAGCATTAAGTTTTCTTTGTAACAATATGGAGTAAGCAGATCTCTTCTTGAGGAGAAATAAAGCTATTTCAGCAAAATGACCATAAAAAGGGTCAAAAGAGGGTCAAGGGGTCATTAAAAGTTTTCGAAACATAGCCTATGTTTTTTCTTGAGTTTTTTACGTAGGTATACCAAGTTTGGTGCAGATCGGAAGAGAACTGTGAATTTGTATAAAAGACAACCATATACAGGGTGTCCCATAAATAATGGGTCACACTTCTAGGGGGGATAGAAGACACCTAGACGAGTCAGAATCACATAAGATTCGGGGGTCACAGACCAAATCTCAGGGAGTTAAAAATGGAGCGACACCCCAAAAAAATTTATTGAAAAATTCAATTTGTAGAAGAACTGCTATTGGTAGAAATTTAATTATGGTCTAAAAAATTGTGGTTTAACATGATCTTTAAAATTATCTCAAAAGTCTTCACCTTAAAATTTTTTTTTATTATTAAACAAGTTAAAAACCCACTAAAAAATAAGAAAATTCTGCCCAAACCTCATTTTGTATTTCGAAATCCTCTCTTTTGATTTTATAATCTGAAAGATCATAGTTGTAAACCCTAAAGTCCAAAGTTTCACGTAAAAATCATCAATATTAAACGCTTGAGATCATGTTAAGTTCGTTTTTTGCGTGCGAAAACTGGTTTCCTATAGCCGTTTCCAAAACGACAGTCTGCAGACGAAAAAAACGGACTTATACCGTGCTTTAACAGGATCTCAAGCATTGAATATTGCTGGTTTTTACGTGACACTTTGGACTTAAGGGTTTACAACTATGATCTTTCAGATTATAAAATCAAAAGAAAGGATTTCGAAATACAAAATGAGGTTTGGGAAGAATTTTCACATTTTTTTGTGGTTTTTTAACTTTTTTCATAATAAAAAAAATTTTAAGGTGAAGACTTTTGAGATAATTTTAAAGATCATATTAAATCACAATTTTTGAGACCATAATTCAATTTTTACCAATAGCAGTTCTTCTACAAATTGAATTTTTCAATAATTTTTTGGGGTGTGGCTCCATTTTTAACTCCCTGGGATTTGGTCTGGGACCCCCAATTCCTATGTGATTCTGACTCGTCTAGGTGTCTACTATCCCCCCTAGAAGTGTGACCCACTATTTATGGGACACCCTGTATATATACCCACATTCAATTTTATTATATTAGATTTCCAACACCAAAAGAACTTAACCATTCGTTTTTGGTGTAATCAGCAACAGTGACGATTCAGAAAAAAGGGGGCTCGGTACTCTTTAATGTCACACAAAACACGCAAATCACACAAAAAGAACATTATAGTCAATATGAATACAAATGCACTTGCTAGAAGTTTTTGACTTCCCATGCCTTTTTTATAATTTTCTATGAAAGATTTATTATTTCCTTTGTGAGAAAAGAAACATACATAGATCATTTTAGTGAACTATGCTCCAAAGATTATTTTTCCGGTAAAAAAGCTTAGCAGTCAAAATGACTGCATCCGGCGGTTCTAGGTATGCGGTACTTGCCGGCGGTTCTAGTGTTATTAATATTTTCAAACGCTACAGATCTGCTTATAAGCCGACACCCCCACTTTTGAATCGGAATGTTTTCCGATTGTTAGTCTCGGCTAAACGCGGTAATATACGAGGTACAATACTGGCAAAAAAAATCGACTCAGACCCTATATCTCCGGAACGGCTTGTGATATAAAGACAAATAAGGTATCATTTTTCATGATTTGAAGTATTCTATATACAGAAAATTTTTCAAGTTCTTAGGGGGTCGTCTTCATATTAAGCGAAGCACCAACTTTCGTTTTTCCTATAGAAACCATCAAAGATTATTCCAGATTCTGAAAGAGCACCCTCTAAAACCCCCCAAAACCAGTTTTCATGCCATTTGGTCCCCAAATGAAGCCAGGAGTGGGGGTTGAAGTTCGTCGAATTTACGTTGAAATCTCGTTTTTTATGTTGAATTCTCGATTTTGATCCTGTGGGGTTGATGGTTGAAAGGATCAAAATCGAGAATTCAACGTAAAAAACGAGATTTCAACGTAAATTCGACGAACTTCAACCCCCACTCCTGGCTTCATTTGGGGACCAAATGGCATGAAAACTGGTTTTGGGGGGTTTTAGAGGGTGCTCTTTCAGAATCTGGAATAATCTTTGATGGTTTCCATAGGAAAAACGAAAGTTGGTGCTTCGTTTAATATGAAGACGACCCCCTAAGAACTTAAAATTTTCTGTATATAGAATACTTCAAATCATGAAAAATGATACCTTATTTGTCTTCATATCACAAGCCGTTCCGGAGATATAGGGTCTGAGTCGATTTTTTTTGCCAGTATTGTACATTTGCGGAACGTAGTCTCTGGGAGAAATGAGAGAAAAAATGTTTTATGGTACCTCACAAAAGAACAGCGTTGAAGAACGTGAACGTAACAAGGCTTTCCTAATTATCCAGGAGTGTGTTATTATTTAGTAAGTCAAAGTACGCCAAATCGTTCGGAACCAGTTTAGAGTCACGTGGTTAACCCAGAATAATAAGGGAATCATCTGTTTTCCTTCTCCATACCCATTCATGAAGTGCTGAGAACGATGACATCCTTTTTAGCACTGGAGGATATGTATCGACCCTTGTTTTTATTTTGAGTGTAAAAAGTAACCTCAGATAGTTTTAAGAGTAGAATTTCTTGTTTTGATAAGATACGAAAGTAATGATAAGATACGAAAGTTTTGATAGCATACGAAAAGTTACCCGAATTTCTGAGTAACAGTTAAAAGTGTGAACTTCTCTTATAGCTGTCTGAGGACCCCTACAATCTTTATGTTCAGGTAAGTGATTTTCCTAACCTTAAATGTCCTGAGAGCGGAAAGCTAAGCTTAACTAAGGCCCATTTTAACCCAACTACAAAAAGTAGATTGTATATTTAACATTTTTTTTTACTTTCTATAACTATTTAAAAAAAAAAGTTGGCAAATTTGCAAGTTTTTCTTTTTTTGAGGTCCGAGAAAGTGCTATTTTCACATGCTAATATCTCCGCGAATATTCAAGTTATTTTCATGAAACTTTTTTCTATGAGTTCTTCATACGTTAGCAACAATACTTTTACTGAGGTTTTTGCTCTTTTCCTATAGTTTTTAAAGTAGTTTTTCTAACTATTTTATTTCGCCGCTAGGGGCGCTGTAAGTCATCCCAATGGATTCTTCAGGGTCACTTACCTAGGGGTAGACCTTACTTTTGTGACCCTAGGACAAGATGGTTCCAAATAAAAGCTGCGAAACCGACTTTTGTAACACCCTGTATAAGTAGTGTTAAATAAGATACACTGCTCAAAACCATTAAAGGATATTGGTGGTTTTGGTACATATTGGCAAGCAAATAAAAAATTTGCAGTAGTTCAAGCATTTTTCATAAACTTAGGGTCATTTCAAAGCTAAATCCATGCAATTATCAAAATAAAAATTTTATTTTTACTTTTTTTGATCAAAATTGGAAAATGCACATTTTGTGTAGTTTTCGAATCGAATTTGTGTGGCCTTTTTTCATATATTGTGAAATAACCAAACGATGATATTTTTGAATAAACATCTATTTCAATGTTTTGTTACTGAATAAATTGCTTACATTTTAAGCCAAAGTTTATTTGTGTATCTCAATTAGTTGTTAAGGTATTTAACTTCAAAATTCTTGAATTTTTCAACTTTTTCTCTTTGTCCAAAAATGAAATTTCCTCAAAACGCATGGTTGTAACCGAAAAAACTGGAATTTTAAAGTAGAATATTCCAAAAACTACTAAACCGATCTAAGTAAACTTGGGCTTTAAATGTAGGTCATCTATTCAATAAAAACATGCAAATAAATGTATGATTGAATATTTTACCGGTAATTAAAAGAACCTCTTTTAATGTCTTAAGGTGACATGACAAGGTTCTCCACACCCGTTTTTTCAAAGGTACCCCAATTGACGTATTGAATATTAAACTTGCCTACAAACAACTGGTTTCAACAAAAGAAATTTCTCTCTTTTCTAAAATATTAGTGGATGCACGTATTTTTATCGCAAAATAATTAAAATAACACATTATATTAAAAAAGACTTTTGAAACTACAGGTGATTGTAACTTTGCACCACGCAAAACAAGAAAACTGACGTAAGTAATTATCCAGACGCACCAAAGATTCCAAAACGCTTTGAAGAGTAGATTTTAGTGTCATTTATTAGTATCTTTAAGCGCGAGTTCATTACCATAAAACTTTGTTAAAAAATAGTATATGTAGCGTTTGAAAAGATAAAGCATCGAGGGAAAGGTTTTACAACTGTTTATTTTCAATAAAGGGGAAAAAACCCAAGGTTAAAAAGTACAAATAGTGCCAACTACAGGATCTTCTCTTATACGAGGCAGCTTTTCTTAGGCATACTTTTATACCCATGTTTAGGTAAAGAAATGTAGGCCAAGTTAGGAAGGCACAGAAACCGCATTTCTAGCAATAAAGTATGTTTTTACAACACTGTTGCAAACTTGAAAACTATTTGAAAAAGGGAGAAAATTATTCAAAGTTGTTCCTATTTATGTCGTTTTCGGATTTCTCTTTTATTGCTAAAATGTTATCTCTTGATGATAAACGCGATGTTTTTGCCAATTATCGTAGCTATTCTCCTTTTTTTATTCTGAAGATCAGATATAATCTGGGTAATTCTTGGACCCTGAAACGCGAGTACAATGCTTCCTCATTTAGCGTGTGAGTGACGCAAAAATGTCTCTTTCATCCCTCAAAACTTACACAATTTGTTTTCATGTGAGATATTTCAAGAGTAACGAAAAGTTCACAGCGGCATTGTGGGATGAGAGCATTTTAAGTAAGAGAGGAAATATTTTTCTCGTTTCTTAAAGGTTTCTGTATTAGTCTTTTATGCAAAGTTTGATAACTTTGTGACACTTTTATCGTAGTTCTTCATTTAGAGAGAAATGTAATCAAAAACTTTTTGACTGTAATTAGGACTAAACTTGCTTAAGAGCTGATGTTAGTAGTATAACTTGTTGACTTCTGGCATAATTGGTTTACCGTAAATTAACATGTTGACTTTTGGAATAAAGTTATTTCCTCTAATGACCGTTACATGTATGCTAGCAGTCAAAAAGTGAAGAATACTTAAAATACTATCAATTCATGACAAGTTATATGAAAATCTCAAAATAAATCCATTTCAAGAGTATATCCATATCAGTAAACGTTCATGTAATTCTTCTAATATGCTTGACTTAGAATTGGCTTTGAATGTTTCAGCTTACCTATTTAAATTTTGAAAAACGAAAATATCCCTGATTATTAGTAGTAACTATAAGATTAAATGTATTGTAGAGAGCATATTACTTTTAGACTTCTTGAATGTTCTTTCGTCTTTAAACCTTGATTTCCATCAGTACTTTCCATCAGAGAAGCAAGTTATAGCCTGGAAGATATTCACACAGTGAATATTTTTATCATACACATATTCACTGCTTGAATATCCTACAGGCCTTTTAAGATTTTCATCTTCTTCATTCTGTAAGTTTTCTAATTTTCAACATAAAGGTGGGGATAATGTTTAATCAACGTTCGTAATTTAAATTGATGACTAATGTATCTTTCTGAAATTAACTGTCATTATCATGTTCAGCTAGAAAACATATGATCTTAAATAATGATAGGGAAAAAAAACAGACACAATTTTCTTTTTAAATACAAGAATTTATTTCAACAAATTTTGATAGAATTCTTGATAACAATTATAAATTCAAACAGGATAATTGGTTATATAATATCACCTTATGGAAAAATGCCCAAAAGCTAAGCATTTTATATTATTACACAAGTACATTTTATCGTAATAACACGATAAGCTTGTTTTATTTTGAGTAATAGTAGAGATGACATGTTTCTTTGAAATAATATTATTTTGTTTATGTCTGAGACGTTTGTTCTGTTTTAACACTTGCAAATAGAGTTTATGTTTCAAACTTGACTTTACAACACTTTTTTTATCCCCTTTGCAGTCCGTTTATTCTCATTTCCAAAATTATAAGAATACATTTTAGGACGCAAAGCTATAAATTCTTTTATAGGTACACCTCTAGTCTCATCTTTTAGATAGCCCAACTTTCCTTTGTTTTCTGTCGAAAACAAAAAATGGTCTTTATCATAGTTTGAAAAGTCTAAAATACCTTCAAATTTTTTACTGAAATCTACATAAACATCATCAGTAAAAATTTGAAGGCATAGAGAATCCGTGTCAGTATAAATTAAACTAATATTATCTTTATATACAGGTTTAAGAACATTATAATAGAGATGAAACATGTGTAACTTACTTAATTCTAAAACTGTAAAACCGACATAGATTGGCTGATTCAAGTATAAATTAGATTTCAAGGTTTTAAACATAACACTGTTTTTATTAATTACTAGCGGATATGCCCGGCCTTGCACGGGTGGAGTGTATAATTTTTTTTAAATTAAATTTTCTCAAAATATATTTATAATTTTTAAATCAGCAATTACCAATCATCCCGGTATCCCAGACGCCTTTTTCCTATCTGTGTTCCCGGTAATTTTCCTATCCCGATGTTCCCGGTACTTTTCCCATCCCGATGTTACCGGTACTTTTCCTATCCCGATGTTCCCGATAATTTTCCTATCCCGCTGATCGAGGTAATTTTTATGTCCCGGTAATCCTGGTACTTTTTTTTCCTATCCCGATGTTCCCGGTAATTTTCCTTTTCCCGGTGTTCTCGGCAATGTTTCCTAGTAAATTAATGAGTCTAGTGAACAAAAATAACAAATTTGAAACAATAATAAAAGATCTAGTAAATTGAAAAGTCTAGTGAACCGCTTCATTTGAAACAATGTTTTATTTTTAAGTCGTTTTCCATGAAGAAAATTTACACTTTTCCATAAATATTTAAATTTTAAAGGAAAATATCTTAAAATAGGGGAAACTAACGTTTCAAAATTAATTATTTGAATTTATTTTGGTGTTTTTACAACTGATATAGTTTTTAAATGGACAATTATCGAGTTTTTCCTGTTAAAATATTTGATATTTGAAGGTTTTCATCTCGTTAACAATAGTGAGTCGAGCAGATCTGCTCTGGTAGAGAAATGGAGAAATAAGCGTTTTCTGCTATAAATTCGTTAATTTCTGGTAATTATTCGATTTTCGAGCTTGGAAAACTATCCCAAGTTACTCCCCGACTCGGAATATGTCTATACGTCGAATTTGGTTTCGGTCCGCGGCCTATTTCAAGAGATTACCCCGGACATACATACATACATACACACACACATCGCCCGTTAGCCTTTTATTTATACAGAGACTAGCGGATATGCCCGGCCTTGCACGGGTGGAGTGTATATATATTTTTTTTAAATTAAATTTTTTAAAAATATATTTATAATTTTTAAATCAGCAATTACCAATTATCCCGGTATCCCAGACGTCTTTTTCCTATCCATGTTCCCGGTAATTTTCCTATCCCGATGTTCCCGGTACTTTTCCTATCCCGATGTTCCCGATAATTTTCCTATCCCGCTGATCGAGGTAATTTTTATGTCCCGGTAATCCTGGTACTTTTTTTTCCTATCCCGATGTTCCCGGTAATTTTCCTTTTCCCGGTGTTCTCGGCAATGTTTCCTAGTAAATTAATGAGTCTAGTGAACAAAAATAACATATTTGAAACAATAATAAAAGATCTATTAAATTGAAAAGTCTAGTGAACCGCTTCATTTGAAACAATGTTTTACTTTTAAGTCGTTTTCCATGAAGAAAATTTACACTTTTCCATAAATATTTAAATTTTAAAGAAAATATCTTAAAATAGGGGAAACTAACGTTTCAAAATTAATTATTTGAATTTATTTTGGTGTTTTTACAACTGATATAGTTTTTAAATGGACAATTATCGAGTTTTTCCTGTTAAAATATTTATTTTTCATGGTTTTTATAATCTCGTTAACAATAGTGAGTCGAGCAGATCTGCTCTAGTAGAGAGATGGAGAAATAAGCGTTTTCGGCTATAAATTCGCTAATTACTCGTAATTATTCGATTTTCGAGCTTGGAAAACTATCCCAAGTTACTCCCCGACTCGGAATACGTCTATACGTCGAGTTTGGTTTCGGTCCGTGGCCTATTTCAAGAGATTACCCCGGACATACATACACACATACATACATACATACATACATCGCCCGTTAGCCTTTTATTTATACAGAGATTGAAAATTTTTCAAGACCTGAATCAGCCAAGTACTTCTTACATTGATTTTCATTAAGTGCGATTTTAACATTTACATGTTTTCTAGTGTTCATACATGTCCTTCCAAAGAAGGCATTGTTTAAAAGCTTGAAAAAATCCTTATCAAATGAATTTTTTGCCTCCTTTCTATGTTCATTGTTAAAATTTATATAGGGTTTTAGCCAAAATGATTGGCTAAACTGTAAAATTCTATGTATTTTTTCAAGCTTCAAACCATGTTCGATATAAAACTTTAAATTTAAGTAATGAACGACATACTTCTTTTTCTCATGAAAGGTATTTAAAAGTTTCATGTTCTTGTCATTATGTTTTATGTTCAGATACTTTAAAATTTCTTTTTGAAAAGGAGACAGCATTTCATACTTGATTGACTCATGATTTGGAGCTAGAGGAAATGCATTATGACAATTATGCAATTCATCTGGATAATACAAATCCACCTCTAAAATAAAGCCTAAATCAGAATCAGAATCAATTTTGCTTAAATCAAATTGCTTTATTTCTTCTGAATTCAACCATCTGAAATCTGAGACTGGTAATTTATTTAAACTCATACTGTGACCGTAGAGGTTATTAACATCCACGGATACTATATAATTAGATGGCTTAGAGGGGTTAAAGTTTTTTAGGTACTTGTTGTTAGCCCTTACAAATCTTTTGGATACTAATACCATCCCCCCTCGTATTCCTGACTCTAACATTAAATACATGTCAATATCCGACAATAGTTCTAAAGTAACCTTAGTATACTTAAGACCTGCGGCCCAAGTCAAACTAGGTGTTGTATAAAAATGAATAGGATCCAAATTATAGTATTTCATACTCAGTTCTCTGAAGTTTTCAAATACATCCGCAAGTAAAACTACATCAGAGTTAAGATATAAACTTAAATAGTCTTTAAAGGTCACACAGTTAAATTTTTTGAAGATTTTATTTGCAAGGTTAAAATCTTCATAAGAAATATGTGTATTACTAATGTTATTAAAAAAACAAGATTTATCTGGTAGATATTTATCTTTTAGTACCTCAAAGGAGTTGAAATAATTGTAGGGGAAAACACCTTTTCTTAATAACAAACTCTTATGTCTAGAAGCAAAGAATGAGTTAAAAACAGGGAAACCATATTTACTATTTTTAAGATTTTCTACTAAATCATCTAACTTAGAGTTTAAAAAAGAAAAACTATCAACGAATCTGATATTATCTAAGCTAAAGGAAATGCACTTTTCTGTATTGAGTGGAATAAGTTTTATATTTTTAGCTAATTTACTTGAAATTTTTTTAAGTACAAGGTGGGAATCATACCCCCGTAGATTATGAATCACTACGGGGAGGAAAGGTGAAAACTTATAATTTAAATTGCAACCTACACAGGCTTTGCCTATTATTTCCCCCGTTAAGTGATCATGATTAAAGACGGGTACATCAGTTCTACTGAACTGTTTTCCACAAAGATGACAACAATTTTTTAAATTAGAGTCTTCACATTTAGCCATAGATATATTAGTTTTCATGTACTTAAAAACACACTCTTTTACACTGGTTAAACTAGAAATGAAATTTTCCACACAGTCTTTTCCAAAATAAGTTTTGCTGAACACAATATTTTTTTTATGGTCTAAAAGTACGAAGCTATAACAAGCTGCTTCATGTCTTTGAGTCTTTAGGGTGAAAGTTTCACTATTATTTGGTTCAGGACCAAACACTGGCTGAATGATAGACTCAAAGTCAGCGTAGGCGATAAAAGGATGGAAGAACGTTTTCTCCCATTATTGAAATTTCAAAAACTTATTTTTTCCACTAGGTAAGATCGTTTTTCGGGGGGCATTGTTCAAACACATTTCTTCGTGATCCTTTAAGGTTGAATGACGGGCAAATCCAACTAAACAATTTTTACAGTGGTAATGGATACCATGTTTTTCTTTCATTAATCTGTTAAAATTTCTAATTAGAAAATAATGGTTTTTAAACAGTAACAAATCCAATTCTTTGGAAGCTGTTATTTTACTCTTATATATAGGATAGACAGCTTCTTGAAAACCATAAACGTTAATTTTCAATTTATTTTTTAACTCAAATTTTGTTATGTCACTTATTCTGACAGGAAATTTCAACCATTTATAGGATAAATATTTTTTATACTTTCTATAGGAAGACTTTAAATTCTTATTAGCTTTTTGAGGGAATAAGCCAGCTAGCACAGAATAAATGAAACATTTATCGTTAGTGCATTTAATAGATAAAATACACTTTTTATTCTTTAAAATTGTGGGTAAGCAGACTACCTGGCATCCTCCTCTAAGAGAATAATATTTCCCTATGTTCAATTCTATATAATCAACACTTTTCACTGCCCAGCCAGAACCATGGTTCAAGAATTCTTCAACCCCGTTTAGCACTTTATCAAATGCAGATTTAATTTTGTTTTTGATTTCAAATTTTGATAAAATTCTTTCAGTTTTGGAAGAAAAGTAAAACTTATTAAGTTCTATTTCATTATCTCGAAGTCTTTCAAAGGTTATACAAACTGATAAAACAAATCGAAACCTTGAATTTTGTTTCTTTAATATCGTATGGATTTCCCTTTTAGCATTTGTGAGAGCTATTATGGGGTCTATATTCTTAAACAAAGGACATTTATGTGTTTGAACAAAGCCTCTAAAAGCCTTAGCTTTTAAAAAGAACATCTTACCTAGTATCCTGATTTATGAACGTGATGATCAAGGAGATCCAAGGCCTTTCGAAAATTATCCAGTTGATCCAAGGGAAGGTTTATTCTGTTTTTTATGATGCCTTCTACTATGCGGAAGTAACTTATATAATTGTTTTTTCTGAAAGGTTTAACTTCTATTCCTGTTCCGGAACCAATATAGATAGAAAGCGGAGCAACTTCTTTTCTTGGAGTCCAAATCTCGTTTGATATCATCACGTCGAAGATCGGAGGGGTGGGGTTGGAGTGCGACGTACTACATGGTGATGGAGAATCTTAAAGAGAAGGAAAAAATTAGATCTGTTTAAAGGGGAAGAAATATTGTTTTATTTAGGATATATGTATTCAGTTTCACCTGCTCTTTCATGACGTCTTTTGGAGTGAGTTGAGGATTCCTGTCTTTTCAAGATCTTGGGCGTCATTTCTACATCAGAAGAATCTTAAAGAGAAGGAAAAATTAGGACTGTTTTAAGGGGGGAGAATTATTAAGTTTATTTAGGAGATATATATTTAGTTTCACCTGCTCTTTCATGACGTCTTTTGGAGTGAGATGGGGAATCCTGTCTTTTTAAGTCCTTTGGGGTCATTTCTACATCAGAAGAATCTTAAAGAGAATGAAAAATTAGGACTGTTTTAAGGGGGAGAATTATTAAGTTTATTTAGGAGATATATATTTAGTTTTACCTTCTCTTTCATGTCGTCTCTTTTTTGTAGTATGTTTCCTAGATGAAACGTCCACCTCATCCTCACTCATTGATAATTCTAATATAGAAACGTTTTATGAGAACATTATTCTAATTTAAAGGGGTAAGTAATTCATTACAAGAAAGACGTAAGAATTTATATTTACCACTCCCACTTTCTTTTCTTTTAGTAATTAGACATTTCAAATTCTTCTTTGTATTCTTATTTTTCTTTTTAGAAAATGACCCAGAGTCAAGCACTATAAAAGATATTAAACTTCCATCATTATTTATGTTAAATGTTTGAAAATTCCTGTTATAAAATATCGTAAATTAAAAACATAACTCACTGGACTTAGACATTTTACTATCAGTTGACAGGGAATATTCTTAAGCTCTAAAATTGAAATATAATAAACTCACTTAGAAAGAAATTGTAAATATAAAAGCATGAACAAAATGTATAAAGAATACATTTACTTTAAAATCTTTATAGTGAGTTTTTCAGTAATGTAAGACTTAAATGGGGTGATCTGTGTTAATAATTTTACTACGATAAATGGGTTTATGCATTAATTCACACTTAAGGATTTTAGTTTTACTGTGTATGAATGACAGTAAGAAAGCCGTGTAATACAGTAAAATTAACTTACCAGATAGTTGAGACCGTACTGCTTCAACACTACTCTTCAAATTCGGGTCTGAAGCTTGACTAAACGGTGGAGGGTTTTATACGTTTTCTTATCAAGATATACTAAGAAATACTTTGATTCCTAAAATTAATCTCCTGGAATAGTTTGATAGAACACGATTTCGAAGTTAATTTGAGTGAGGACGTGTCACATCCTACGGATATCTAATTCCTGTTACGTAATTTCCCCACCCTGAAAGAAGGCTTTGACTAAAATAGACTGCTTATCGATGGGGCTTTTAATGATTAAATGGTGGATAACACTATTTTGTGATTAAAAATACTTTGATTTAAATTGGAAAATTATTTAAATTTAAAATAATTTAATTCAAGTCAAAAAACACCCATTTACTGCATTCAAATATTTTTATTATCAGTTTGAAATACCACATACATTGAAATCAGAAAATTTCAGTTTTAATAAATCTTATTCAAACAGTCTTCTTTGCAGTACAGTAGATCAGAAGAGTATTACAAATACCTCTCCAAAATTACCAACACATATTTTACAAATCAAACATGCATTTCTTTTACTATTTCATGGTTATTTAACACTTTAAAATAAGCTATCTTAAGACAATATCCAGATGTATCAGATCCATCAGAACTAGAAAAATTTATTTGCTTTGCTTCTTGAACACAATCAATTATAGTTCCAAAGAGTTTTTCACCATAACTATGAATGGTGAAAGAGTCATCTTTATAATGTTTCTTTAAATACACATAACCATATTTTTCCATCTTCATTGTTCAGACCAATATTTCGGTAAAGCGTGTTTCAATCAAAACATGAAAGTTAGGAGAATCACTCGGTGCTTGAAAATTTCGTTCTATACCATGTGTTCAGTGCTGCAATCCTTGACTCTTGAGTAGGCGGGCCGAGCGGCGCCGCATGCCTCATAAACCTATCACTAATGTTTAATGTTTAACCAATGCTTTTATATATGTAATTATGCTTTCGTCTGTGCTTGTTACTACGCATCTCGTTCACTTTGAAATTAGATTTTGATTGTATCGCACGCGCTTCTAATCTCTTATTAAATTTATTGTTAATTTTAAACTGTGTAGTCATTCTTTGAAATTGAAATTTTGTCTTTTGGACACCACTGAACCACCAATGAACATTTTGGTGCATCGGCCGGGAAATTATTGATTTTATTCGTGTAATGAAGAATTTGAATGAATAATCTTCGAAGGAATGTCGACGATGCTGTTTCGAAACAAAGGCCGTGAAGCTTTGCGATTCGGATTGGACTTCGATTCCCTTACAAGGTAAGGAGAACATTATATTAGATGCTCCAACAAATAGTTATATTTATAACTTTGAAGAATGTTATTGAAGATTAGAAAATTTGTTGATTAGTTGATTTGTTGATATAATTGAAGAACTTTGCTTAATTTTGAATATAGAATTTCTAACTTTAGAGAAGTGTGTTGAATGTGTATGGATATAGATATAGAGATATAGTAGAATTTAGATTCATAGAGTTGAACTTAGATTTATTGATTATTGTTGGAGCATCACTAAACTTGAGAGATGGATGAATTGTCGAAACAAAAAAAGATTAGAGGCGTTATTCGTGCTTCAGTAACTAGATTTTTGGGCCAACTTGAAAGCGAATTTGATCAGTTAAATACTGAAGCCCAATTAGAACAAAATATAACACATCTTTTGGATTTATCCAAACAAATTAAAGAATTGGATAATTTGATTCAGTCTCTTATAAAAGTCGAAGGAGAATTCGATTCAGAGATTAATTCTGCTTTTGAATATAATAACAAAATAACATTTTGGAATGCCAAGCTTTCCGCACATTTGAAAATTATTCGTCGTAATGTCGTTCTCAATACTTCACATGAAGATAGTGTTAGATCTGAAGAAAACAATACTAGTAGTAGATCTCACGAAAATATCACTCAAGTTTCATCAATCTCTCAAAATCATTTGAAAACTGTTAAATTACCCAAGTTGAAT
Source organism: Tetragnatha versicolor (assembly GCA_024610705.1). Classification (NCBI taxonomy): domain Eukaryota; kingdom Metazoa; phylum Arthropoda; class Arachnida; order Araneae; family Tetragnathidae; genus Tetragnatha; species Tetragnatha versicolor. The sequence goes on along the minus strand of JANDEH010000017.1, from coordinate 10,412,241 downwards.
ATTGATAAATATTTTGGAGATCCATGCAATTGGTTGGAGTTCTGGAATAAATTTCAGAACGCTATAGATAAAAATGAAAGTTTATCTCTCATCGATAAGTTTAGTTATTTGAAGTCTTTGTTAGGCGGTGTAGCTGCTAATGTAGTCAATGGATTTGCACTAACTGAAGCGAATTATAAAGAAGCGCTCCGTTTGTTACAAGAAAGGTTCGGTAGAAATGATCTTGTCATAAATGCTCATATGAATAAGTTGCTCAATTTGTATCCTATTAAAGATTCTAATAATATAACTGGATTACGTAAACTTTATGACACCTGTGAGGTGCAAATTAGAAGTTTGGATTCCCTCAATGTAACCTCTGGAATGTATGGTCATTTATTATATCCTATATTAATAAAATTGATTCCAGAAAATTTATCCTTAGACTTTAATAGAAAACGTTTGGATAAACAAATAGACCAATTTGATGTTTCGGAATTATTAAAATTTCTCAAAATTGAAATAGAATGTAGGGAATCATCTATATTATTTCAAAATTCAAAAAGTGAAAGGAAAAAACCCAACTATCAACATTCGAGTCCTAAATATCAGCCTAATAATAATTACGGTTCCCGTGACGCATCACGGAATCAAGGACGTCCTTTCATTCCATCAGGCAGAACTGTAGAGTACTTATGTCCGATATCGGAAACGGCATGTATCTACTGTGAAGCGAAAGATCACAATTCCGAACACTGCAATAAATTGACTGTTGATGAAAAGAGAGAACTTTTGAAAAAACAAGCGCGTTGCTTTATGTGCTTACAACCAAAACACAGAATAAAAGATTGCAGGAGAAGGGAAATGTGTAATATTTGTAATCATAAGCATAATAGATCAATTTGTTTTCAATTTGACAAACCAATTGACGAGAAAGTCGTTACTGCTGTTTCGCACTGTCAAAATAATATTAAAAATAATTCGGCATCGAAAACTTCGTCTGGAGTTTTGTTACAAACCTGCACTGCGGTGATAAAGTCCCCCGCAAATGATAAGAAAGAAAACATTAGAATTCTCTTAGATAACGGATCAATGAGAAGCTTTATTAATCGTACTGTTTCTCAAAAATTAAAACTTCCAGTAATAAGAACCGAAAAGCTTTCTGTTTATGCATTTGGGGCCAGGGAAGCTACGCAAAAAATGTATGATGTTGTAAAAGTTCATTTAGAAAATAGAGATGAACCTTCTTTGAACATTGAAATTGAAGCACTAGTTACCGACCAAATTTCGTCCGCTAACATACCCACCCCTGACCCAAACGTATCTAAAAGATATAAACACTTAAAAAATCTACAGTTGGCTGATTCTTATAATTATAGAGATAACGAAATAGTTGTTTTGGTTGGATCAGATTTCTACTTTGACATAGTTAGTGGTCGAATCAAACGATTAGATGGGAAACTTGTAGCCTCAGAAACACTATTCGGTTGGTGTATAATGGGAAGAGGAGATGTTAACCAAGAGTTGGTTAGTTTGAAAGTTGCAGTAGAAGAGAAGACCATTTGCGATCAGTTGAAAGAGTTTTTTGAACTCGAAAGCCTTGGAATCAGTGCAGAAGCTGATGCCAAGGATGAATTTGAAGAAGAAATAATGAAAAGTTTTAATGAAAGTAAGGTAAATGTGGGTATAGTGGACACTGTACCAATAGTGGCCACATAGCTGATTAATTTTAAATAAAACGAGTTAGAGGCATCGAACAGCGTCAAAATTCATAGGCATAGTAGATTGTGCTATCAGGTAAGCTGATAAATTACCACCGATACCACAGATCAGCATGGGAAGGATATTTAAATATTTGAAAATAACAACATCGGCCGAGTGACTGAAATTTGATTTTGCTTATTGAATCGCGTAAGGAAACGAGTAAGTCGGAATTGATTTTTTCGTATTTATTACCGCTTGATTGACTTTTAAATTTATATCAAGATAAATAAGAGTGTATAAAATAATACTGAATAAAATTTATTTGAAAATGCTGACTTTACGAGGATTTATGGGGGTGTCCACTTTACCAACACATAATCTTAGATTTTCCAATAGTGGCCACCGCAATGGCGTCTAATAAAAACATAAATAATACCTAATTTGAATCAGTTTTTCTTCATAAACTGTTGACTGTGCTTTAAAATGAGTGTTAAATAAATTTGGTTTCATTCTGGCTTCGGGAACCAATGTTTCTAAAACATTGAATTACATGCTAAATTCCTCTCAAATCAGCTACAGCGTAGACTTTGGGCCGAAAACTATCAATATTTTTTTAATAAAGCTAATTTGATTGAATCTAAAATACATTTCGTTGGGAAGGAAGATTTAATTAGAAATAAACGACTATACCAAGAAAAACCCCTCAATTCCATGCATAAACCCCTCATATAGGCAGAAAAAGACAGGTGTCCACTATTGATGCAAGAGGTGTCCACCATAGAAGCAACAGCTTCATCTATGTGGCCACTATAGATGCAATTTGGAGTACTTTTAAAAAATTAATTAAATATACTTTGCCCAATCTAATTAAAGTTTTTAATAGTAAAATCGAAAGAAGAAGATCCAATTAACCTAAAAATAGGATGATAACCGTTTCGAAGCAAATTGATTGGTATTTATTAAGAATTTAAGCAAAAATTTTCCTTAAAGTGTCCACTATACCCACATTTACCTTATGTTGGATTAAATCCAAATATTCATAGTCATTACATTATTTATAAGACCACTTCTGATTGGACAGCTGTAACTCATGTGAAGAACATCGAAGTAAATGTTTCAAATGTTAAAGGTCATTGATCATCTTGACTATGCTACATCCATGAATATAATTATCTGGTGGCTCAAAATGTTTTTCTTGAAAATATTTATTGCATTGTTTTTACTAATTTTAATTATTATGAGACATCACTAAGCTTACTTGAAGCAGTTATGATGATGTTTTTTTGTAATGTATTACAACTTTGATCCTTCAAAGCTGGAGGGTCCACTATAAAGCTTTGCATTAAGGAAGTTTCATTTTTAACTTTTATCCAGGTTCACAAATGTATTATCTTTATTTAAAAACCTTATAGTTTTCAAAGTTGCAGTGTAAGTTTTATATAAACATGATATTTTGATGCAGTATTGAATACTTAAATTGATGTACTTCTTTCAAATAAATTTGCATTATTTTCTTAATCCAGAAAACTTGAAATTGTTTGTGATTCTTTTTAACTTATATCAAATTAATTACAACTTCTTAAATAAATTTAGCTTTATTGCATTTCAATAAAAATTATTTATATTCACTACATTATTATAAAAAATTGTAAGTACATTGATAATTAAAACATATTTAATTTTTTAAATTTAATCTTTTTCAATGTGATTTTTTGCTAAAATTTCATTGTACAGCTGTCTGGCTAATTCATCCTCAACTTCATTACACAAACAATTAAAATATTTATTCATGTTATTGAACCAAGGAATATGAGTAAGTGATAAAATTAAGAAAAACTGAATGATAGAAAAAAATTTATGTTGGTGAAGGGAATATATTAGGACATATTGAATTTTTTTGCGACTGTGCAGTTCTAGATTTTAATCAAAATCTAGAACTGCACACAGTCGCAAAAAAATTCAATATGTCCTAATATATTCCCTTCACCAACATAAATTTTTTTCTATCATTCAGTTTTATCACATAAAAGAAAAAGCCACTGACAAATAGACATTTTCTATGATACATGTTTAGACAAAACCAAAACTACCTAAACTGAATTTGATTTAAATTTTTCCCAGGATTCAAACGTAAAACCCCTTATCGGTCATCATTTGCGAAGGAGTGAACAGAACATTCCCTCAAAGAACATAGCTCTTTTCTTGAAAGAAGAATGATTCCTGATTTTTGTGTTAGAGCTTATAGTATTAAAATATAAAATTAAATTATAATGATTAGATTAGTTATGCTGATATAAAAAATAATTTGTTTAGTTGATAAAAAATGCTTAACATAATTTGCAATAAAAACTTGGCGACTGAATTTTCTTTTGCATAAGAACCTGTATTTCTGCAGGAAATTACTGAAAAATAATTCATTTCATTGATTATCAATGGCATAAAAAGGAAGATAAAATTGTGTAAAAAGTTTTTAAAATAGTGTTTCCTAATTATCTAAATAGAAACGACGTTTTTACCAAAAATGTGGGGCATATTCTAGATTTTCCACTTCAAGGATGAATTTTGCCTGACTTTCAGCGAGCCCTAGCGACCAAAATATTAGTCTGACAAAAAAGTTTTGTAGCTTGGTTCTTCATTTTAATTTTTTGTATTTAACTTTTTCACGAGAAAGCCATGCTTTCCGTTCTATAAGTAAAAAGCCGAAAAATTAGGCAAAATTTTAGCGTTTTTTCGAATTTTCACAATAATACCATTCGAAATTTCGTATGAGAAGTTCAGATTCGGGTTCAGCACTATCGAAAACATTTAAAAACCGTTGAGAAAAGAAAAGCTTCTGATTTTTTTCCTTAAAATTGCCCTTTTTCGACACCTGGTTATTGGACTATCAGGTCTGTTTATTTTTAAATTAAATATCGCATTGTCTTTTTGCAATCAATAATGGATCTGTTCTTATTGAAAATGGAAGTCAACACTTCCATCTCAAACCCTGTAAAGTTTGCTGTTATCTTCGTCATTTTTTTTCAATTAAAAAGAATTGATCCCGAATTAAAAGTTAAAATAATCGGAACAACAACAAGACATTTTTTGATGTTTTCGAGCCCTATTTCCTTCTTTACATGCTTTTAGTCACGTGGGTACTGCTGTCCAATCAGAAGTGGCCTTATAAATACAGTTCTCCTTAACTCTGGAGTATCTTAATTCGATGTTGGTCGATAAGCTTAACATTTATCACTAGAGTTAGCTTAACTCTAGAGACATCCTACTCTAGAGTTAGCTTGGATTTGACTCGAGATGGTCGATACGGCTGTTAGGGGGATAAAACTTCACACACTATCTTTTGGGACCAAAAGGAATGGGAAAAGCCCTGGGGAGTGAGGTTTTTCGAAAAAAGGCTTTTTTTGAGACACCCTAATGTAACGGTCATTAGAGGAAATAACTTTATTCCAAAAGTCAACATGTTAATTTACGGTAAACCAATTATGCCAGAAGTCAACAAGTTATACTACTGATGTTACATAGTAAAATTTATAGGTATTTGTCTTTTATGTAAATATGCTAACTTTGTATCAATTTCATCAAAATTCTGCGTTAAGAAAGGGAAACAAATGAGTTTTTTGAGTCTGAATTCTTTCGATTTCGACGGTTCACAAGATACACACGTGCATAATAATATTATAAATTTAAAAATATCTTAATATCATGTTTTTTTTCTGTAAGATGGTAGACGATAATTAGAAGATTTGCTGGATGTTTTTAAACATTTCGTTTAAATTATTGATAAGCTAAAATGGAATATTTCAGAAACAGTTTTATTTTGATATCTTCGGGGGTATGATTTGAATTAAATTACTTATAAGCTAGAGATATTAGTAGTTTCGGTATCAAAGGAGCATTTAGTGCTTAGTCGACGAGCCTGGGTTGTGCTGGATTGTTGAGATGAAACAAGCGAGCTCAGCTTGCTAATCGTGATCGTGAAGCTATCTGAAAAGAACAGCGAAGCAGTTCCGGGGGTTGGTGAGCGATAGCGAGCAGGGGGCAGAGCCCCCTATTCTAATAAAAATATATTTATCTCTAATCAATACTAAACGGGTTAAAGAGCTCGATACTACATAATAATATTTTTTATATATTCGTTTTTTATGCAAAGTCTGATAACTTTGTATCAATTTCATCATAGCTCTTCATTTAGAAAGAAATATAATCAACTTATAGCTTTATAAATTAAAAACAACTATTATAACTTTTACAGGATTTTCTTTCCCAACACACACTGAAATAATGATTTTAAAATTCTGAAATGACCTTGGTAATTATATAAGAATCCCGATAGGCAAGGTCAGGTGAAAAAGTAGAATGATTAAATTCTGAAACGTGATATTTGGCCAGAAACTTGACAGTCACTACAAAATAACATTTGCGAAGTCAATTCCATAACATGCGAGTTAGAATTGCTATGTAAAATTTGTTTTTCACATTATTTATCAATTCAAACAGTTTCAGCAATTGCAAAAATTCATTAAATCGAATTAAATTACCAACTTTTTCTGTTATTCTAGCTGGTTTTTCGACTAGAAAGGGTGTTGCTTACAAGTGTAAATGATTTTCTATATCTAATCAAACCATCTTAAAAACACCTAAACCCTTCAAAACAAATATTTATCACCACTAGGAAGCTACCGCCCCCTGCTCGCTATCGCTCACCAACCCCCGTAAACTGCTGCACTGTAAAAATAATCCTGCAAAAAAAACAGAAAATTTCTGGCAGCAAAAGTTGCCAGAAAATTTCTGTAGGCCGAAAAATCCTGTAAACAGAAAAAAGCTGTTACCTAAAGGTAAATGCTGTAAAAAGAAACTTTCTGTCAAGTGAGCTACAGATTTTTCTGTTGCCTCTCAGTAATTTTCTGCTTGTGCGCATGCACTTATTTTAGTAGAGTTTTTTTTTAATTTTACTAGGGGGCTTTGCCCCCTGCTCGCTATCGCTCACCAACCCCCGGAACTGCTTCGCAGTTCTTTGAAGATCGCTTCGCGATCTTAGCGAGCAGAGCTCTCTTGTTTCATCTCAACTATCCAGTAAAACCTGGAACTTGTCTGCTTAGTAAATGATCATTTAAAATCGAAACTTTTTATCTCTCTAACTTATCAATAACTTAATGCGGACCATTACTACAAAAATATCAAAATAAAACTGTTACTAAAGTATTCCTTTCCAATAATTTAACCGAAATGTTTTCAAAAATATCCAGCAAGTCTACTAATTATCATCAACCATCTTATAGAAAAAAAATGCCATTAAAAAACTTTTAAATTTATAAAATGCACGTGTGTATCTAGTGAATCATCAGGAATAAGAAATCAGGTTCATAAAAATAATCGCCTGTTTCTCTAGTGAACGACCAGAAAGAGAAGAAAAAATTGAAACTTGGCATCTTAATAATTCTAAAACTAATTCGAATTTTTTGAAAAACGAAATGCCAATCTTTCTATAAAAAATAATTGTATGCGTGTTTAAAATATCATTGTTCTACTGTGATTAGTTTTTCTATTATAACGAAAAAACCGAAAACGGGTAAAAAATTTCGAAACTGTAGAATTTAATAACTCCAAAAATAATTCGAAATTCGAAAAAAGGGTGACGAGGTGCAAAACTTCATACCTAAGAGTATGCGTCTGCAAAAAATCATGTTTCTGCTGTAAATAGATTTTGCTGGGGGCGAACTCGCAGCCGAAAAAAATAATTTTCGACTTTGACATTAAATATCTCCAGAACTAATTATCTAATTAATTAGGTTTGGAAACTGAAATTACCCTCATACATTTGTCTACCAATGGTCAAAATTTCATAACATTCCTTCTAATAGTTTTTGCGTAGTGGTAGTTCAAAGTGTTCAAAAATAAAATTTTCAAAATCAGCGGTGACGGCGGTCACTGTTACTTTTTTTAATATAGAGAGAAATAATTAATATCCGGGGATAGAACCCAGGACCTACCGCATGCTAAGCACGCACGCTACCACTGAACCAACGAAGATTCAGTATAATGTTGCCAATAGCTGAATTTGTTTTCGATGCAGTAAGTTTCTGTTTAAGTACAGATAAGCTAAAAAACTAGATAAAAGCTGTTATTTTACATAAAATAAATAGAAGTGCGGTGGGAATGTTACATGACAGAATATCTCTGTAAACATAAAGTCATTGTTTTTAAAAATTTCTGTTTTTCTACAGTTTTTTTTACAGTGTGACCCAGGACCTTTTGGAATTGCTCCGCAATTCCCACCAATTCCAACTCGCTAAACTTAATCTATATCTATAAAATCCAAATACCATTCACTCATTCATTCATTCATTCATTCATTCACTGATACACACTCATCACGAAATCTCCAAAACTGCCGGACCGATAGGCTTGAAATTTGACAGAGACCTTCCTTTCAGCCATTAGACGCGCACTAAGAAACGATTTTAAAATCGGACGACTCCTTCCTTGTTTTTCAGCGCTTTTTCGACTCCGTTTTACCCATTGATATAACATTATGCATTGTTGAAATGCAAAAATTGCAGTGTTAACTTCTCTATCTTGAGGCGTCGTCTTGCCTCCCTTGAATAAATATTTCTTCAAAACATTTAATAATTTACAATTAAATTTAAGAAAAACAGTGTGAATATCTGTATTTAAATATTATAACAGCTATCAGAAAACCGAAATATATTAAAATAGTTAATTACTTTCTTTAAAATTTTAATTTTCTTAAATTTATGGAGCAAAAATTGAAAAGTTTCCATGAAAACAGAGCTAAAATTTCAGTGTTTCACAAAGCATGGTTTATTAGACTATAATCATTAGATTTTTTTATTATAACTAGCAATCTGTTTTTACTTTTTAAGTAGCTTCTAAAGAAGTTGGTTATTTTAAGAAGGTAGGATTTTAATAGTTTTTTACTTGATAAATTTTTATCCAGGAATTTTTGAAATTTATTTTATTTTGAAATTGAATTTTTGAGGAATTTTGAAAGGGCAGCGGGAATACTTCATGAAAATTCTGTTTAAGACTTTAAACACTAGATTTCAAATGGCTGAGATGATTTCAATTAGATTGTTTTTATCACATAGAAAGGATAAATGTTTAAAAGGCAAAAAATCGGGATGGAATGAGTTATCACATTTAGAACTGGGATGCAAAAAAGGCACCGGGGATACCGAGATGAAAATTTTTGGGAACACCAGGATATGAAAATTATCGGGAAAACGCAGGGATATGAAAATTATCGGGAAAACTGTGATATGAAAATTATCGGGAACACCGGGTCATGAAAAAGTACCGGGAACACCGGGTCTTGGAAAGTACAATATAGGAACACCGGAATATGAAAATTATCGGGAAAACCGGGATATAAAAATTATCGTGAAAACCGGGATACCAAAAGGTACCGGAAACACCAGGATATGAAAAAGTACCGGGAACTCTGGGATATGAAAAAGTACCGGGGACACCGGGATATGAAAAGGTGCCGGGAAAACAGGGATATGAATATTACCAGGAACACGGGGATATGAAAAGAGTACAGGGGACACCGGGGTGATTGGTGTTACGAAAAATCGGACATAAACTTGGGAGAACTTAAAAAAAGGAATAAATACACTCAACCCGTGCAAGGCCGGGCAAATCAGCTAGTACACTTTATAAAACAATTAAACAATTTACAGAAAAAACGTCAACCAACTTTCCAAAAATACGTCACCAAATCCCCTCCATGAATAAATCTCCCTTAAAAGTTTGAATATATATTAACTCGAACTTGTAAAAAATTGAAACGAAATGTTTTTAAAAATATTCATCTTAATTATTTTTAATCTATGATTATAAAAATAAGTTATTCCAATTGTTTATCAATATTCGAACCAAACAAAAACCATTATTTTAAAGTAACTCGTTAGTATAATATGCCTAGTGTTTATCATTCATATTTTTATTTAAACCCAGACTTGTTAAATAATACCGTTTAAGCAATTGAAAATAATAAGAGACAAAACATCACTCTATGTTTACACTTCTAGGGGGGATAGAAGACACCTAGAAGAGTCAGAATCACATAGGATTCGGGGGTCCCAGACCAAATCCCAGGGAGTTAAAAATGGAGCTACACCCATAAAAAATATTGAAAAATTCAATTTGTAGTAGAACTGCTATTGGTAGAAATTTTATTATGGTCTCAAAAATTGTGGTTTAATATGATCTTTAAAATTATCTCAAAAGTCTTCACCTTAAAATTTTTTTTATTATTAAAAAAGTTAAAAAACCACAAAAAAATGTGAAAATTCTGCCCAAACCTCATTTTGTATTTCGAAATCATCTCTTTTGATTTTATAATCTGAAAGATCATAGTTGTAAACCCTTAAGTCCAAAGTTTCACGTAAAAATCATCAATATTAAACGCTTGAGATCCTGTTAAAGTTCATTTTTTGCGTGCGAAAACTGGTTTCCTTTTCAGAAAGAATGGGGAAAAGTCCTTACATTTGAAACATTTAATCATTTTACGAACTCAGTGATGCATTTCTTTGAAAAGTAGTAAATTCACAGGTGTTTTTTAGTAACTTTCAATTGAATCGTCAGTTTGAAGAAAATTTTTTTGAAATCTGATCAGTTTGATTTTTGAAATTTGATCAGTTTGAAAAAAAATCTCAAAACACAAGTTTTGAGAAAATCGAAAAAAAAGTAATGGAATTTTCATTTTATGGACATCGATTTTACAACTTCAAGGGGCGATATCTTCCTATAGGGGTTAGTTATTTTCCCCCTCTTTTCACCCATGTGTAGGGAAAAGCTTGGAGATTGTTTTGAGCACAAAAAGTCAATTTGTCATTTTTTGGTCTTATTCCCTTCTTCAAACTGACGATTCAATTATTCTAAAGCGGCTTGTTGTACTTGTACTACAGTTCCTTAGAAATTGATAATTATGGAGACGGGGGAAAAACTTAAAATCGTTTCAAATTTTTTACTCGCCACGTTAAAAACACAGAGTATAGTTAACAGAGTGTTTATCTCTATTGACGCTAATGGCAACTTTTTTTAACAACTCTTAGACAAACTTCAAGCCAAATTATCCGCCTCCTTTAATACCACGTCATTCCTGCTAATTTTGCCATTCGCCCACTGAAGCTGTAACTCAAATCCAAATCGGAACTGGAGGGGAAAAAACAACACCCATGAAATTTAAATGCCGCTTAATAGAAGTTCCATATCCAATCAGAAATCACTTTCGCATTTCACCTTCTCTGATAGGCTGCTAGTGAAATTAATTATAATCTGGGAGAAGGAATTAAATTAAGTACCTGAAGAGGAAAATCGGAATCTCTGTAAGCTCTATATACTCTGTGCTTAAGAAATAGGACCTCATTTTCAATCAAAAATGGATCATCGTTTGGTGATCCGAAAAGGAAAAACACGCTTCATCTTCACTGCCGATTGCAAAATATTTATTTTGACACGAATGAAAGATCACCAAATCGCTAACCCCGATATTATGAAAAATGTCGTAGAAAACGCCTGTTCTCGAAAAATTAGATTGACAGTTTTGGCAAGGTCTAAACAATATTTCACGGTTTTAATTTAACGATCACATTGGATAGGGTGGGTTGGGGTAAAATGGGTCACTTTTAAGGTACTACTTTTACATTCTAAGTTTTATTTCATCAAAACTTTTACTGTTTAATGATTTCTTTCACTTGGATCTTGACATTACAATCCTTCAGAACATTTTCATCTAATTTTATCAAATATTTTTCAGTTTTAAGTTGGTTAAACTTAGCATCAAAATAATGACCTGGGTCTCATTGCAAAAAGTTGTCAAAAATATATTTATTACTAAATATACATCAAAATAAGAAAAAAGGCAATCGGCTAAGCCGTTTTTATCTGAAAAAATTTGTTTTAAGTTGTACTTTAGTGAAATTATTAAAGTCAGAAGTTAATGAACATTGTTCAAATGTAGCAATTAAAATACTTCATTTGGAGAAAAAAATAAACTTGTTTGAGTTCAATGTATATTTGAAGGAAATAAGTTAAAAATATTGTTTTTACTTAATACAGAAGGCCTCCTAACTATGACCCATTTTACCCCAAGTACAAAATATTGTTATAAAAGATAAAATATTATATATTTTTCTAAGCCGATTGGCTTGAAATGTCTCTCAGACTTTCTTTTATGGAAAAATATTACAAAAATCTGCTGTAATTTATTACAATATGTAGATATTTGGGAAGTTGGTGAACACTGTTTCTTCGACAACACCATTTACCTGTGCTCGCTACACTCTCTCGCCATACGCTGGTACAGCCTAGCTGAGATTCATTACAAACTAAATTTATTGGTGAAAATAGAGTTTTATAAATAGTAATATACAGCAGGGAAACATTAAATACAGAGTATGTATACAGTGCTTATAAAATTCATGGGTACTGTTGCATTAGCCAAGAAAAACCACCATAAGCAGTATAATATATCAGCTAAGTACTATTAACATGTATATGTTATACTTAAAAGTTGATATAGGTGCTTTTACTTCCCCATCACTCCCCCATTTCTAAAACTTCTTTAATTGTAAATACTCCTGCTTGGAGCTACAACCGTCACAGTTTCTAGCTCTACTTAAATCCATCTTTAGATTGCTTTTGAATTTACGAAACGTAAACAAAACAAACCAACCGTTGCCAACGGGAGAAAACAAATACCGCCAAATTTCAGCGTCACATAAGAGAATTATATATATATATATATATATATATATATATATATATATATATATATATATATATATATATATATATATATATATATATATAATATACAGGGTGTTTCAAAATTGCGTTGCACGGCTTTTATTCGGAACCAACGCCTCCTAGGGTCATGAAAGTAAGGTCTACCCCTAGGTAAGTGACCCTGTAGAATCCTTTGAGATGACTTACAGCGCCCCTAGCGGCGAAATTAAAAAGTTAAAAAAATTAATTTAAAAACTAAAGGAGATAGAGCAAAAACCTCAGTGAGAGTATTGTTGCCATTGTCAAGAAGAACTCATTGAAAAAAATTTGATCAAAATATCTTGAATATTCGCGGAGATATTAGCATGTGAAAATAGCACTTTTTCAGGGGTCAAAAAGTAAAAAGTTCGCATATTTGCAAATTTTTTTGATTTTTTGATTAAATTTTGTGTTTTTTCAACTAAAAAAACACAAAACTACACAATTTCACTGAAAAATTTGCATATATGCGAACTTTTTACTTTTTGACCCCTGAAAAAGTGCTATTTTCACATGCTAATATCTCCGCGAATATTCAAGATATTTTGATCAAATTTTTTTCAATGAGTTCTTCTTGACAATGGCAACAATACTCTTCTTGAGGTTTTTGCTCTATCTCCTTCAGATTTTAAATTAATTTTTTTAACTTTATAATTTCGCCGCTAGGGGCGCTGTAAGTCCTCTCAATGGATTCTCCAGGGTCACTTACCTAGGAGTAGACCTTACTTCCATGACCCTAGGAGGGGCTGGTGCCGAATAAAAGCCGTGCAACGCAATTTTGAAACACCCTGTATATAGGGGAGAGTGTTGTACCTCTGGACAAAAATCACGTTTGGATTTTTCTAAGACAGGTAAAATCAAATTTTGACCATTTAAAGTGCCCAACCTATGGTCCTAACCTTTGTGAGTACAGAGATATTTTTTACTAGCCAAAATCTTGAAAATTGGATTTTTAATCATTTATAATAACATGGAAAAATTTGTGTCCAAAGGTACAACAACCTGTTGTACCTATGGACAGACCCAGTTGTACCTGTGGACACCCTTAAAAAGGGAAATTTTAGTTGAAAAAAGCTAAGAATTAATATTTTTATTGATGCATTACCTTTTAATAACCTATTTCAAGCCTTTTTAAAATTGAAAATAGATTTTGAGTGTTGTACCTCTGGACAAAAATCACGTTTGGATTTTTCTAAGACAGGTAAAATCACATTTTGACCATTTAAAGTGCCCAACCTATGGTCCTAACCTTTGTGAGTACAGAGATATTTTTTACTAGCCAAAATCTTGAAAATTGGATTTTTAATCATTTATAATAACGTGGAAAAATTTGTGTCCAAAGGTACAACAACCTGTTGTACCTATGGACAGACCCAGTTGTACCTGTGGACACCCTTAAAAAGGGAAATTTTAGTTGAAGAAAGCTAAGAATTAATATTTTTATTGATGCATTACCTTTTAATAACCTATTTCAAGCCTTTTTAAAATTGAAAATAGATTTTTTAAAGTAATGTAGTTTTAGATCGTAAATGATCATTAAAACGAAGTTGAATGATAAAAGTCTTGATTTTTTACCAAAAACACAAAAATCACATGGTATTTTCAGATCAGAATTTAAGATAATAGTTTCATCAATCATGGTGATTGATCTGACAACTCCACTGTTCCCCCCCAAAAAAAAAACAATTCGATCAACACTTAGTTGTGCAAGCATTTGGTGGTAATAACAATAATAATTTGGTGGTAAATCTTCTTCAGTGGAAATTTAAGTTTTTTTAATCATCATACTTAAATGCGATAGGGTGCTTAGGGTTTTACACCATATTTTACATTAAATTCCAAGTAGAATCATCAATTTAAAAAAGTAGTTAAGATCACAAAATATTTGATTTTTCATCTAAAATTCACTTGAAAATAATCGCTGACAAATAGATTACCATTTAGAATTAATTGAACATTTATTAAAATGTTTTCAGTTAAATGAAACCTGATTCTAAAACGCCGATTAGCTACAGACACCCACAAGAACGTGTCCGTAGGTACAACACTTATGGTGTCCGAAGGTACAACATGAGGTGTTTTTGCATTCAAAGTTCTATAAAAGATAAAAGTATTGAGATCTGACGATTTCTAATATCAAAAATAAAAGTTAAAATCTCGGGGATTCCCCCCATGTATCCCATTTTATCATGTCATAATTAAAGGGGAAGAAAAGAGTTAATGTAGTGATGCACCAAAAAAAACTTTGAGCACCTAAAAACAGTAATTTTATTATATAAAATTTAAATAATATTTTAAAGAGCTGATTTCACGTTAGCAACTAGATAGCATCTGTTTACATTCAAAATCGACTACAAATTCAAATTTACATTTTTTTCCGAATTTTAAAATGAGGTGGCTGAAGGTACAACCGTCCGTAGGTACAACACTCTCCCCTATATATATATATATATATAGATGAGCGAGAATCACATAGGATTTGGGGGTCCCAGACCAAATCCCAGGGAGTTAAAAATGGAGCGACACCCCAAAAAATCATTGAAAAATTCAATTTGTAGAAGAACTACTATTAGTAATAACTTAATTATGGTCTCAAAAATTGTGGTTTAATATGATCTTTAAAATAACCTCAAAAGTCTTCACTTTAAAAATTTTTTTATTATAAAAAAGTTAAAAAACACAAAAAAAATGTGAAAACTCAGCAAAAACCTTATTTTGTATTTCGAAATCATTTCTTTTGATTTGATAATCTGAAAGATCATAGTTGAAAACCCTTAAGTCCAAAGTTTCACGTAAATACAATCAATATTAAACGCTTGAGATCCTGTTAAAGTTTGTTTTTTGCGTGCGCTGACAGCTGTTCTGGAAACAGCTCTAAAAAACTGCTTGCGCACCCAAAAAACAAACTTTAAAAGGATCTCACGCGTTTAATATTGATTGTATTTACGTGAAACTTTGGACTTAAGGGTTTTCAACTATGATCTTTCAGATTATCAAATAAATCAAAAGAAAGGATTTCGAAATACAAAATAAGGTTTTGGCTGAGTTTTCACATTTTTTGTGTTTTTAACTTTTTTCATAATAAAACAAATTTTAAAGTTAAGACTTTTGAGGTTATTTTAAAGATCATATTAAACCACAATTTTTGAAACCATAATTAAGTTTTTACCAATAGTATTTGTTCTACAAATTGAATTTTTCAATGATTTTTTGGGGTGTCGCTCCATTTTTAACTCCCTGGGATTTGGTCTGGGACCCCCTTTCTATAACGATTCTTGTTCGTCTTGATGAGTACTATCATCCCTGAAAGTTTGTTGCACCATTTCAGATACACTCTGTATATATACAGGGTGTCCCATAAATAGTGGGTCACACTTCTAGGGGGGATAGTAGACACCTAGACGAGTCAGAATCACATAGGAATCGGGGGTCCCAGACCAAATCCCAGGGAGTTAAAAATGGAGCGACACCCCAAAAAAAATATTGAAAAATTCAATTTGTAGAAGAACTGCTATTGGTAGAAATTTTATTATGGTCTCAAAAATTGTGGTTTAATATGATCTTTAAAATTATCTCAAAAGACTTCACCTTAAAATTTTTTTTATTATTAAAAAAGTTAAAAAACCACAAAAAAATGCGAAAATTCTGCCCAAACCTCATTTTGTATTTCGAAATCCTTTCTTTTTATTTAATAATCTGAAAGATCATAGTCGAAAACCCTTAAGTCCAAAGTTTCACGTAAAAACCATCAGTATTAAATGCTTGAAAGCCTGTTAAAGCATGGTTTAAGTCCGTTTTTTTCGTCCGCAGACTGTCGTTTTGGAAACGGCTATAGAGGTGAAGGGTTTCAATGAGGAAGTTGCATGATTTTTTTTATTTTTTTAATCGATTCTTCTTGCAAAAATAAGCAACTACCCAAAATTTGAGGCCGATCGAGAAATTTTTTGATAGCAAAAAAAATTAACAAAAATCCCGTTTTTAAAAGCGCGCGAAAACGCCAAGAGTTTGAATGTGACGTCATCTTATACTAGGCATTGTTGAAAAGCAATGGAGTTGATAGTATTATTGTTGACGTCATCTTATAGTTTAAACAATAAACATTTTCAGTCACGTATTTTTTTCTCGACTTTTAAATTAAAATATTTAATTACCTGTACATTTTTTTGAAAAACTGACTAGATATTTCATTTTACCATACAAAAAACCATTCAGAAAACTTGTTTGTTTTTGAAAATCTGACACATGCAACTTCCTTATTATATCACTGCTTTTTATGCTGTTTTCCATGGCAAAATACGAAACCTTCGCAAAAAAGGAACGTCAATTGTGTGTCAACTGTGATAAACGATAGACACTGGGTTTATTAACAGTTCAGGAAGTACGTTTCACAACTTTGTTTTTTAGGCAAAGCCTCGTGGATCCTTTAAAAGTAAGGTGCAAAGTGTTCACTCTTATTAGATTGCTTTCAGTGCTCCTAGCTGTTAAATAAGATATTTATAAAAAAACAAAACGAAAGGGAATAAAAAAGAACTTCAGTTAGAAAGTAAGTACTATTAAATGCTGAAAAATTCTTTATTCATTTTAAAGAACAGTTACGACAAGTTTTTTTGTTTTGTTTTTGGATTAAATGTTGCCTTTATTCAACCAAAAAAACACAAAACTACACAATAACTCTGAAAAAATTGCAAATTTGCTATTCTTTTCTTTTTTGAGGTAAAAAATTGCTATTTTCACATGCTAGTACTATCTCCACGAATATTCTAGATATTTTCATGAAACTTTTTTATGTGAGTTCTTCATAATGTTAGGTTTTTGCTTTATATCCTTTAGTTTTTAAATCAATTTTTGTAACTTTTTTATTTCGCCGCTAGGGGCGCTGTAAGTCATCTCAATGGATTCTCTAGAGTCTAGGGTCATTTACCTAGGGGGTAGACCTTACTTCGTAGGACATGTTGGTTTCAAATAAAAGCAGCAAAACGGACTTTTGAAACACCTTGTATAAGTGTCCGGGGCGTCCTCGTGGGTTAAAGTAAAATTCTGATCAATAAAGCGAATATTACAATCCAGAATTTTAAATTTTTATCTCCATTTTTGGAATTCTTTCATTTTGGAGTGAATCACATAACGTGATCAGAACAGTGAAAGTGAAACATCATGAATGTTCTGTATCTTATGTACAGAAAATCTATCTCACATTTCGATCAGGCATTCATTTGTCCACCTAGTATTTCGAAATCTTCATGATTTGCTTCAAAACACACTCTTTTCATTCGAGTTATGTTCAAGTCTTCTAAAGAAAGGCCACTTTTTGAGAACACAGCTAATTTCAAGCTTCGCGTTGCGTAAAAACATAATAGTAAAAAGAATTGTAGAAGGTCATTCATTCTTAAATACATGTGTAAACACAGCATGTTCTTTTTGTATGATAGATTAGTTAATTTAATAGCTTTTTATAAATTTTATACGCGAGTTATATTATTTAACCGTTAATATTCTATAGGAGGTTCTAAATGATTAGAATAATTACCAATGCCGAAAATTAATTTTTTGGCATGAGGTAATATTGGATCAGAATTGATATTGAGTCTATGTTTTAAAAGTGAATTAAGAGATGGATGTTGCTTTCATAGCTTCGGTATAAAGTTAAATTAAGTAGCTTTACTTAGTTGTAGAGTAAAAAAATTATTTTCACATTTTCCCAGGGGCACAGCGACAAAAGGGTGCCAAATGATCTCAAACTGACATGTGTAAAATATTATTCGATTATAATAACTTTTTTTGCCTCCGGATTGGCCTCAAAGTTTCGATTAATATATTAATTTCATGTAAAAATGGACAAACGAAAATCAAGCTTTTACCTCGATTTCACGAATCCGTCATGAATGTAAATGTGTACAATGGTATAAAAATCATCATTGAAGACTATAAAATAATTATAAATGAAACTAGAGTTGAAATACTTGAGTTGTAATACAACATATTTTGCAATATCTCAATGGTTAGAACTGGCAATCAAAAATTTCTTGCTGGAATCATAAAAATGTGCGAAACTCTTATTGCCGGTTGAGTAGGATGTTAAAAACATTAAATTTTTAATAAAAATGGATATGTCAGAAGGTGGGTACCTTTTTTGAGTTATAGGTTTTAACCCCAAGGAAAACATTTGGATAATAGTTTAAAAGTTGGGGTTTTCCTTGAAATTTCACTGGCATATTAGGAATAGTCCGTCCCAATTGTCCCCTTATGAGTCCCTAATGTCCAAAAATAAATTAAAACCCCATTTTAAGAGTCATATTTTGAAACATTTTCTTAAGAAGAGCGGTAGATCCCCGTTTTCAGCATAAAGCTCAGTATTATCCCCTGAGTTTTTAAATAAGTTACATTACTTACTTGTAATTATCTTAAACAGTTAAATTTGCTATATTTTAACTTTTATGAACGCATAAGGGAATGCTAAGGAGCTATTTTAAGTCAATCCTCCCTCCAAAGAAGTATAATTTAATGGGCCTGGGGTTTTCAGTCTATTGTTATAGAAAAAAATAGGTAAATCATGACTGAGGCGAAACATAACAGATATATTGCCTAATGAACGAACTATCCATTCGACAGTTGTTTCAACAAATTTTTGCGATCATATTTGGATCCCAAGACCAGCCAGAGAAATAACTGCCTGCTGAATTTTGAAAACGCAGCATATTTATAAAAAATATATAACTATTTCTACTTTTGAAAATTAAAAATACCGTTTTGTACTGACCAAACTTGAGGGAAAATGCATCTGAACTACCAATATTTAAAATATGTATACCACTGACAATCCATTGTTTGTTGGCAAAAAAGATCCTCCTATTATACGGCTATTTACATAATATGACAGCATATTACATTGCCACTTTGGCAGTTGTTTTTGTATTGATAATGTATAATGGTGACTAATGTGATTAAAATTGCTTTTAAAGACCCTTATTTGTGTGAGCTTTAAAAAGTTATCGACAAAAAAATTTAATTTACGTTATTTTAAAAAAAAATATGAAAAATTACATATTTTTCTTCTATTTGAGGCCAATCCGGAGGCAAAACGAGTTTTTATAATGGAATAATATTTTACACATGTTAGTTTGAGACCATTTGGCACCCTTTTCTTGCTGTGCCCGATAGAATTTGTAAAAAAATTTTTTCACCATTCGAAAATCACCCACCCTATTTAGTAGTGTAATTTTTTTATACATTTTTAATGTTTTTCAATAGTATAATGAAAAAGAAGAATTTCAGTAAATTTTTTTATTTGTAAATTTTGTAATTTTTTGTGATCTCAATAGATTCAAGCATCATCTAAATCCTACATTGCATATAGTTTCAAAATGACAGCTTCACTGTATGAAGAGAAACCTAATTCAGTATCAGAAAAAAGTGCTAAAAATGGAACATCAAATATTTCTTTAAAGGTAAGTAATTTCTTTCATAAGTCATTCCTGAGGCGTAATAATGATTTTTAAATAAATATCTCTCTATATTAAAAAAAGTAACAGTGACCGCCGTCACCGTCACCGCCGCTGATTTTGAAAATTTTATTTTTGAACACTTTGAACTATTACTACGCATAAATTATGTGGAGGAATATTATGAAATTTTGACCCTTGGTAGACAAATGCATGATAATCATTTTCGTTCCAAAACCAAATTAATTAGATAATTAGTTCTGGATTTATTTAATGTCAAAGTCGAAAATTATTTTT
Source organism: Tetragnatha versicolor (assembly GCA_024610705.1). NCBI lineage: Eukaryota > Metazoa > Arthropoda > Arachnida > Araneae > Tetragnathidae > Tetragnatha > Tetragnatha versicolor. The sequence continues at coordinate 10,392,031 of JANDEH010000017.1, read as the reverse complement.
TTCTGCTGCGAGTTCGCCCCCAGCAAAATCTATTTACAGCAGAAACATGATTTTTTGCAGACACATACTCTTAGGTAAGAAGTTTTGCACCTCGTCACCCTTTTTTCAAATTTCGAATTATTTTTGGAGCAATTAAATTCTAAAGTTTCAAAATTTTTTACCCTTTTTCAGTTTTTTCGTTATAATAGAAAAACTAATCACAGTAGAACTATGATATTTTAAACACGCATACAATTATTTTTTAATTATTTCTTCTCTTTTGGAATATAATAAATTTACTGTTTTTTCTTGAAAATTCTGTAATGTAGTATATAAGGACTGATCCTCATATGATCTATTGTAGAAGTTCTAAAAAATGAATAACATTTCCAAAATTTTTCTCATATTTTTCCTTGAAAAGTCTGTCATTCAAATAATTATTTAAGTGACAGAATTTTATATTTATATTATTTATTTAGAATTTTATATTATAGACAGAATTTGTATATAAGAGCACCGCTCATTATAATGGAGCGGTGCTCTTATGGTGCAATCCAAAAAGGCCTAAAAATGAGCTAAAATGCTATTTTGAAGGGAAAAAAATTCGGGAGGAGAACCCCCAGACCTTCCAATTTTTATTGGAATTCATATTGTTTACAAAATTTTGAACTTAAGTTCACTAAAAGGAAATTATAATGTGTAAGTAAATGGCAAGTAATCTAAATCTTGATGAAAAAAAGTACCTGAAAGGAAGTACCTCAGAAAAAAAGGTTGGGTCAACCTCTCCAACTAAAATCCCCCTTTCAATCTAAAATCAAATATATAAGCAAATACTATAAAATTGAAACAAAAGAATCTGTGGCTCTTTAAAAACTGGGAAACTTTGTAAGTTCTAACTTTTGGCTCTTCCGTTTCAAAAGGTTGCCGACCCCTGCCCTAGTGGTATATAACGCGGTCTATTGAAGAAAGGCTAAATCCTGTTATTAGTACTTATTGTATAACTGTAGGTACTATTAGTATTTATAACGGGTTAGCTTTTATCACTAATGCTGTCACAGCACTTCTCTTATTTATTACTTTTTAAAGTTTTTGCAATTATGTAAGTGTTTTTTTTGCTAAAGAACTTATCTCTGTCCTCTAACTTGAAAACTTCTCCCTAGAAATCGGATGAATTTGTGATAGGAGTTTTCCGAAATCGTAAGATTTCAATATGCAAGTCTTTGATTCCACTAAAATTGACATTGTTTTTATATTATGGTGGTAAGTATACTTGCCACTATTATTTTATTCGTAAGATTTGTTAGTAGATACATTTGATATTAATTTTTATTTATACATTTATTTATGAATGTGGGGCCTCCATATATGGAGAGATCCCTCCGTAGTGGAACCTCCTACCTCGGAACCTTCCTTCAAGTCTAAATGGAGGGTCCCTTCTTATCGCGGTGTAACATATCTCCATGTATGGAGGCAATTTCACCCCACCACTTCTGGTGTAAAGTGACGTATTTTTTACATTGAGATTTTCAATAATCTCAAATAGGACATTGCATTGCCGCTTTTTTCTTGTTCTTCACTAAATCGCTAAGTTAAGTATAAATGCTAATTATAAAACAGCTGTTTCACTTTGTTTGGCTAATTTTAATAGTTTATATCCTTAACATATACAGGGTGTCCCACGAGAAGTGGCCCACCCCTTTAACTTATGAACCCCTACAGATATAGTCATAAGAGTGGGGTCTAGGTAAAGTAAAGTGACCATGCTCCATCCGATGAGATAAGTTTCAACGCCTTCTAGCGGAAACTTTAGGAGTTATAATTTTTATTTTGAAAACTATGTGAGATATGCGAAAAAAGTCAATGACTAAGTTGTAGAGCAGCATCGATTCAGTAGGAAAAGACACCTTAAGCAGAAAAATATCTTGAATAAAACCCCTTAAACGCACGCTCAATTAGCTTGAATTTACGTAGATTTTACGTTTTAAAACGCTCCTCACGAGGCAAAAATGAGAAATTTTCAATTTAATGAATTAATAATACTTTTAGTCATTGACTTAAGTCATAAAAATAAAAATTTCTCATTTTCGCCTTGTGAGGAGCGTTTTAAGAAGTAAAATCTACGTAATTTCAACCTAATTGAGCGTGCGTTTAAGGGGTTTAATCAAGATATTTTTCTACTTAAGGTGTCTTTTCCTATTAAATTAATGCTGCTCTACAACTTAGTCATTGACTTTTTTCACATACCTCACATAGTTTTTAAAATAAAAATTATAACTCCTAAATTCTCCGCTAGAGGGCGTTGAAAGTTATCTCATCGGATAGAGCATTGCCACTCTACTATACCTAGACCCCACTTTCATGACTATATCTGTAGGGGTTCAAAAGTTAAAGGGGTTGGGCCACTTCTCGTGGGACACCCTGTATTAATCTCTTGTCGAATTCACCATGCACTCTCAAAACGAAAGTCTCAAAAATGAGTAAAAAAGTTTACTCAAACTGGCTCCGATCGAAATGTACTCAAATTTGAAAAAATGAATATACTCATTTTTAAAAATGTGTATACTCAAAAATGAAACATCAGGAGCTCATTTTTGAGTTCAAGCTCAAGATGTTTCATCTTTGAGTATGCACATTTTCAGAAATGAGTATATTCAAGTTTTCAAATTTGAGTACATTTCCATCGGAGCCAGTTTGAGTACTTTTTTACTTAGTTTTGAGACTGTCGTTTTAAAAGTGTTTAATTGTAAGAGAGCAGAATTTTTTTTACTGCAATTCATGATATTACAACTGAAAATTATTTCTTTCGTGCAGCGGGATCTTTCACTTCATCCTTCCTCGTCGTCTTATACAAACAGAGAGGAGTATCCCTGTCAAACCTATCGACGATGACGATGGTATCCCCCATCATCCAATTCCTCGGAACTGCGATATCCGGAATAGCATCGGACAAACTGGGCAGAGCCAAACCAGTTTTCGTCGTCAACTTGTTAATAGTGATGACCGCCGTGATCTGCATCATTGCAATGCCGAAAGTGTCCACGAACAGCATAAAAGCTCACACCAACATGACATGTAAAGAGACTGGTGGAGTGAAAGCTCTTCTTCCATGTGAAATGAACGGGGAAACCATGGAAGTCGAATCTTGTCTCGCACACTGTTCGAATGAAGGGTGCTTACATATAAACGACAGCTGTCCGGACCTGGACCATGACTTTAACTCGACTGTTTCCCTCCGTTTTAATGACACGGTTATAGGACGCCACGAAGAAGGGTGCTTATTCAACGTCGAATCGTTTGCCATCAACGGTACGTCCTTTTCTTGGTGTTCGAAGGAGGGTCACGAACATTGCGTGGTGACTTGCTCCCTGCAGGCTATATCCGATCCACCAGACGATAACGTAGTTCTGATAGGTTACGCAGCCCTCTTCGTGGTTTTCTTAACGACCTATTCCAACTGCTACCGCTGTCTGGACATAACCACCATGTTTTTGGTGAGGGAACACGGTTCCAGTTTCGGTCACGAGAGGTGTTTCGCCATGTTCGGCAACGTCCTGATGTCCCCGTTGGCCGGTTTGATCGCGGACGCGACGACCCCTGTCGGCGGTGAACGCAACTACCAATCCCCTCTGTACATCTCCCTCGGGATAAACGTTCTCGTGTTGTGCATCCTGTACAAGCTACAGGTAAGGGCCAAGCCACCGGCAGAGAACATGTGGCGGAAGACACTAGGGTTTTTGACCAAGCCCGAAGCCCTGTCGTTTTTCTTCGTCATCTTTGTTCTCGGTACCTTGTGGAACTTCACCAAATTCTTCCTCTTTTGGTACTTGGAAGGGCTAAAAGCGAGCAGCCTGCTCATTGGACTGGTCGTTTCGGTGAGCGCGTTGTATGGCATTCCGTTCTTGCTGTCGTCGCATTGGTGGGTGGAAAAGATTGGCAAAATTCCGATCCTCCTATTGGCCTTCCTCGGATACGCCATCAACACTACCTTGTATTCCATGTTGGAAAATCCGTGGTACTCTTTGCTCTTGGAGAGCACTGGAATAATCTCTTATTACTTGATGTGGGTGGCTGCTATGGAACATGCCCATGACATTGCCCCTGAAGGATTGGTATCCACCATTATAGCCCTTACGGGTGCTTTGCACTTCAGTGTAGGTGAGTTGGTCGTGAGAGGATTTTTTTTTCTTATTTATTGAAAACCTGATGTTAATTACGTTATGCTTCTTAAATCATTACGATCATCGAAATCGGTTAGTAAAAGAGCTCAAAAAGATTTACGACAGCAATCTAACACAAACTAATAATCATAATTTATTATTCCGACATACTTATAGTACTGTAGTAAGCGGTAAAAAAGTTAAAATAAACATTATATTGCTCACTAAAGGGCCTTGGCTCTTCCGAGTGAACCGAAATTTTACTTGATTGAATGCATGAGATAAATAAAATTAAACGCGCGCGCGACAAAAGAATGAATACTACAAAAAATAATATTCATAACTTCTCTCCTCTTGTGTGTGTGGTTTTGTTTTTCAAAACTTACACTAAATTTAGAAATATTTCATCATATAACCCAAAAGAAACCAGTAATATTCTACAGTTACTTTTTGATTATAAACAAATCCACTGCTATACTTTCTTCTTTTAAAACTGTTCTATATGTCTGGCCCCGATATAGGAAAAAACCGTTCAATGCAAAAACCGTTCAATAAAAAACAAATAAATTTATTACATGTGTAAAGCTATGAGTTTTTTTGTTTTTTGAATGGTTTTTGTCTGAACGGTTTTTGCATTGAACGGTTTTTTCGCGACACCGTCTGGCCCTTATATACTTTTTTCTACTGATTTGATTTCTATCCCGATTTTTCACTTAGCACAAGATTTAATTTATCGACACTAAAAAAAGTTATGTCAAAGGTATGAAAGAATAGATAAATATGTTGATCGAAATTATGAATGTTGTGAGTTGGCAACTTCAAAGAAATGTATTAAACATGCGAATATAATATCTTATTAACATTTTTCATTTATTTTAGGAAAACTTTCTTCAGGCCTCATAGCAAAGTTCATCATGGATAGCTTCGGTGGAAAAGTTGCTTTCAGATTTTCTGCAGTTTTGAGCATTAGTGTTGCTTTCTTGTACGGATGCTACTTGTTGATCTGGAACAGATGTACGAATGGAAAGAGCAAGTTTGATCAAAAAGGTTAGCGAAGAAATACTAAGTATACATTTTATATTAACAAATTTTAAATATATATATATATATATATATATATATATATATATATATATATATATATATATATATATATATATATATATATATATATATATATATATATATATATATATATATATATATATATATATATATATATATATATATATATATATATATATATATAAATATATATATATATATATATATATAAATATATATATATATATATATATATATATATATATATATATATATATATATATATATATATATATATAGTAAATATATTTTAATTACAAACAGTTAATATATTTTCCAATACATTTCTCAGTATCGGATAAATTATATTAAAAGGTATTTCACTACTTAGGATACAGGAAAATATGTTCAAAACGACACTGTCTATGGTTATATATATGTAAGTCAGTTATTATATTATAAGTCAGTTTTCTCCTGCTGAGATTAAATCCAACAATGGCAAACTTTCGATTATTTATCTTAAATTTTTTCTAGATCTGTACAGTATCATTGATCATTACTATATTTATTTAAAGACACTAAAATAAATATAAATGGTGTCATATACAGAGCAGTGCAATAAAAACCCGTTAGTTTATTTTATAAACATCTTTAATGAATTTTTTCAAAAGAAAAAACCTTTTCCAATCTTTTTATACACTAGGGAGCTCTGCCCCCTGCTCGCTATCGCTCATCAACCCCCGGAACTGCTTCGCAGTTCTATGAAGATCGCTTCGCGATCTTAGCGAGCAGAGCTCCCTTGTTTCATCTCAACTATCCAGTAAAACCTGGAACTTGTCTGCTTAGTTAATGATCATTTAAAATCGAAACCTATTATCTCTCTAACTTACCAAGAACTTAATGCGGACCATTACTAAAAAAACATCAAAATAAAACTGTTACTAAAATATTCCTTTTTAGTTAACCAATAATTTAATCGAAATGTTTTAAAAAAATATCCAGCAAGTCTACTAATTATCATCAACCATCTTAGAGAAAAAAAATGCCATTAAAAAACTCTTAAATTTATAAAATGCACGTGTGTATCTAGTGAATCATCGGGAATAAGAAATCAGAATCATGCTTCTGCCGTAAATAGTTTTGGCTGGGGGCGAACTCGCAGCAGAAAAAAATAATTTTCGACTTTGACCTTAAATAAATCCAGAACTAATTATCTAATTAATTTGGTTTTGAAACGAAAATTATTATCATGCATTTGTCTACCAATGGTCAAAATTTCATAATATTCCTTCAAATAGTTTCTGCGTAGTGATAGTTCAAAGTGTTCAAAAATAACATTTTCTGAAACAGCGGCGGCGGCGGCGACTGTTACTTTTTTTTAATATAGAGAGAAACCACAATCTCGTGCATAAAAGAAAAGGACAGAAGAAAATACTAATCTCGTACTCTCTTAAATTAAATAAAGTAACTAGTCACAAATGTTGTGAACATTAGTACTTCACAACAAATGGGATTGATTGAAAGCACCATAAATAAAGCATTATTTGTAAATGAATAGTAATAAGAAGAAAACTAGCTGTTACAACCCGGCAAAGCTGGGTCTTACAGCTAGCCTTCTGTGGCGCTGATGCGAGATTCACTCGTTACTACCTGCTCGTATTTATTTACACATTCCCTAACATTAAATATGCAGTTTTAATTCATTATCTACGAAAGGCGTTTTATCCCAGATTTCACATTGAATTATCACAAATTTATCACATTGAAGTAATTGTCATTTAAATTCGACAGGTCGTCAGCCCATTCCACCTAACCGGATTTGTATAAACTTGTTTTTAAATAAAATCTTTCTACCCCTAAATGGACCCAGTTTATTTGGTATTCTCCCAAAAACTTCCATTCTTAAATTATAAGAAACTAGCTGGTATGCCCGGCCTTGCACGGGTGAAGAGTATAAATTTATTATTTATGGCGTTTGCTATCAAAACCAGTTCATTCCATATTTTTCTGAAATCCACTTTTTTGCATATTTTGAAAGTTTAGAGGGTCCTTCATAACCTGGCGAAGGGATATAGCTCAAATCCAGCTCATTCCAACCCAAAAATTAGATTAAAGGGTGAAAACTATGATCTCAACTTGAAATTTGAGATCATTTGAAAAAGTTAAGTGAATGTCATTTATTTAAACTCGTAAAGACACAAATGAACTGGTTTACTGAAAAAAACCAATTTCACACAACTTTATTGAACAAAAAACTGAAAAAAGCATGATAAATCGTGTTTTTGCATCAAAACAGCTCATTCCAACCTAATTAGTGTAATTACGCCCAAGGTAATGCAACTGGAATGAAAATAAAAAACTAATCAAATTCTAGGTGGTTGTACCTACAATTAAAAATTTAAAAAACAAATTTAGCTTTAGAACTGTGGACGTGAGAAGTTATTTTGTCTCTCCTGTAAAATTTCCAAAAATGGAGTAAGCTGGTTTTGATAGCAAACGCCTCATTTTTAAGTTTTCCCAAATACATTTCTAATTTTATATAATCAGCATTTACCAATCATCCCGGTATCCCAGGCGTCTTTTTCATATTCCGGTGTTCCCGGTAACTTTTCCTATCCCGGTGTTCCTAGTAATTTTTCTTATCCCGGTGTTCCCGGATGGACTAAAATTCCTTCAGTACTCAAGCGCAATACAGTAGAACCCCGATTATCCGCGAGTGCCAGGAAAAAAGTTTTTAATGATGAGAGCAAATTTTAGATGAGATTAGAGACATTTTAGATGTAGAGCAAAGGTTTCTGCTGTACTGCACCTACTTTAAAAGTTTTACATATCATGTTTAAGTACAATAAAACATAGTTTTTATGCTGAAATATTTTTTTCGTGTTTTCACATCATTTTTAGTCTTTTTTCGGGTTATCCGCGGTACCCTCGCCACCCAATTGCGCGGATAATCGGGGCTCTAATGTATAACTTTTGAATGATTTCCACATTCACAACATGGAAAAAATATTCAAAAAAATTTTTTTTTAATTTCTCAGATTCCTTAATTAATCATTTCTTTAAGAATAAACGTTTTCGGTGAAATTATTCAATAATTAAAGCTTATTCCGTTTTCAAATTTAAGAAAAAAAAATCAATATTTTCTAGTTGAAAGGGAGTTTTAATGGTTTTTGGTTTGTTAACCAGCTTTCTTAAAAGTTAAAATATTATCACTTTTTGATTTTACATCCTCGTTTCCATGGACACTATTTTAACAACAATGATATTCCATAAAGCTTTTAAAATATTAAAATTAGATAAACTGTCAAATGAAATAATGTTTAACTATACATAACTTTTAAATTTCATTGAAATAGATTTTTAAAATATTAATATAATTTTTAAATAGATTTGTACCTAGTGTTTCTATTAAAAAATTGTTGTTTAGCATTAAATTTTCATTGTAACAATGGAGTAAGCAGATCTCTTCTTGAGGGGAAATGAAGCTATTTCAGCAAAATGACCATAAAAAGGGTCAAAAGAGGGTCAAGGGGCCATTTAAAGTTTTCGAAACATAGCCTATGTTTTTTCTGGAGTTTTTTTACGTAGGTATACCAAGTTTGGTGCAGATCGGAAGAAAATTGTGGATTTGTATAAAAGACAAACACATATACCCACACTTACTTTTATTATATTAGATACTTCAATCAAATCTGTAGCAGTAAAATTTTTGAATAAAATGTGCCTAGTATTCCATTGGGATAAATCTAGTGAAAACTTTGAAATTTAATTTCAATGCATGTTTTCTTCACGCTCTTTCAAGGACGTTTTGCCTGTGTTGGTAAAAATATTAATTGAAAACAATGGGACAAATTGAAATCAATTTATAATTAAGAAATGGAATGCTTTGGAGGAATGACACCTAAAACTGGCTCATCTAGGGGTGGAAAGCTTTCTTTCAAGACCGAGTTTGTCCAAATCGAGTTGGGCTGGCGGCCGGCGGAAAGCAACCTCTCCATAGAGTTAACATTAGAGAAAAGTTAAAATAGTGCATAATTTAAAAATGGAATGCTTTGGAGGAACGCGACCCAAAACTGGCTCATCTAGGAGTGGAAAGCTTTCGTTGAAGGCCGAGTTTGTCCAAGCAAAACGAAAAGAAAGCATAATTTTAAAATGGAAGGTTTTGGAGAAATTACACCTAAATATGGCTCATCTAGGGGCGGAAAGCTTTCGTTTAAGACCGAGTTTGTCTAAATCGGTTCGGTGGTTCGGGCTGGGGGCCGGCGGAAAGCTCCCTCATAGAGTTAACATTAGAGAAAAGTGAAAAGAACGCATAATTTTAAAATGGAATGGTTTGGAGAAACGCGACCTAAAATGGTCTCATCTATAGGGGGGGAAGCTTTCGATTAAGGCGGAGTTTGTCCAAATCGGTACAGGGGTTCGGCCTGGCGGCCGGCGGAACGGAACCTCTCCATAGAGTTAACATACAGAAAAGTGAAAAGAACGTATAATTTTAAAATGGAAGGTTTTGGAGGAACGCAACCTAAAATGGGCTCATCTAGGGGTGGAAAGCTTTCGATAGAGACCGAGTTTGTCGAAATCGGTCCGGGGGGTTCGGCCTGGCGGCCGGCGGAACGGAACCTCTCCATAGACTTAACATATGGGCAAAAGGAAAAGAACGCATAATTTTAAAATGGAAAGTTTTGTAGGAACGCGACCTAAAATGGGCTCATCTAGGGGTGGAAAGCTTTTGATCGAGACCGAGTTTTTCGAAATCGGTTGGGGGGTTCGGCCTGGCGGCCGGCGGAAAGAAAATCCCAATTATTTTAATATATAAGATAAGTTGAAGTATTGCATATATTTAATTACAACTGTATTTGTGGTACATGACATGACTGATTTGTGTTTTTTTATTTCAGAAAACCAACCAGACTTGAAAAGTATAGAAGTATACACACTGAAAATTAAAGACTAAGGACGAAATTGAATCACTATGCCTTGAAATTTCAAAAGACGAATTCGTGCATTTGAGAAACTTTTCTCACTCATAGAAGCGTTTTGAAGAAAATAAATATCTCCAAGAGGTTTCAAACTTTTAGTGCACTTTTCATTCACTGTAGCTTGGATATTTATGTACAAAGCACCATTGTGAAAATTGAGTTTTTAAAATTTAAGTACTATTACCCTACAATGGGGTAACTGGCTCAAATGGAGTGATTTTTTCACATTAAGAGCAATCGAAATTTTATTACTACGTAAGTTGGAGGCTCCCTAGTGATCGTATTTTAGGAATTTTTAGACATTACTTTGAAGATGTCAGGACAACAAAAAATTCTACCTGTTTGCCCTAGCATTGAATAATTGATAATAACATTCTTTTATATAGAATATTGTACGTGGAATCTCTTTCCGATGGTTGGGCTAAAGTTTCCCTTTATTAAGGGTCAAAATTACCCCATATTACGGTACTCATTTTAGATGTGTTGTACATAACAGTATAAACTCATAAACATTTTTGTATATTTTGATAATCATCAAGTCCAGTTGTTCCACAATTGTATGGATGGTTTCTTTCTCCAAGAAGAGTTCTTTACCACTAATTAAGTCCACCACTAATTAAGTCTAATTTGAGTCCACCCTCAAACATATTTCTGGATTATTTTTTAAAGAAAAATAATTGCTCTGAAAGAGGTTCTGTTGCATATTTTGAATCGTCTAGTTTCAAAACCAGATGGATCCATTTTGGCACAGCTTCGGTAAGAGTCGACACGGTCGCCAAATGGAAGACATACTGGCGCTTTATCACTGCCAGTCGCCCGTTCGGCCGCCATGTTTTACCACGGCTCAAATGATAACACTTAGTGCGTTACGAAATATAATTTTCTTCTTATTTAAATTAAATAATTACCGGGGATCAAAATACGTATCTCCCGCATGCAGAGCGTGCACCCTACCCCAGACCCAGCGGGATATACTGAAATCGTAATAACTTATTTTAAATTCCTTTTTCTTGGGCATTTGAGTCGTGGTAAAACATAGCGGCCGGAACGGCGACCGGCCGTGTTATAGCACCAACTAGTCTGGTCGACTCTTTTATCAAAGCTGTATCAAAATGAATCCTATCTGGTTGACGACTCTTGATCTATCTGGTCGAAACTAGACGACTCTTTTATGCTTTTATGTGGGTAAAATCTTCTATCTTACCTAATTTTCAAAGAACATAATGTGGAATAGTAACTAACACCACTCGTATTTACCAAAACATTTAATTAAAAATACTTGCATGCTTAAACTCGAATGCAACTTCAGTTGAGCCTCACGTCATGGCCACACTGAAGAAAATCTGAGTAAACAGAAAGCCTGTTGGGTTGCTAGAAGCTCTTATTATCTGGCTAGTTTGAGAGCGAGTCGTACTACTACTAATCAATAATAATAATGAACTTTTTATGCATATCGGGATGAAAAGATGCTTAATATACGTGGATTTAAGAAACTAATCATTATTCAAAATTGAAGCTCTAAATTTCAGTCAAAATCACACCTCGCGGGAAACTACTTTCTCTGGTTGCTCTCAGCATATCTCTACAGGCTCAAGTTAAGTTGCAACTGAGAACTAGGTTTTATGTTGCACATTGTTTTTTTTTTAAAAACCATGCTATGTTTTTATGTTTTCACCCAAACATGCCATACTCATTTTTTACTTTTACTGTCGAGAAATATTGTATACATAATGTTGTTGTTTTATATCGTGAAGAAATAAAAGTAAACAAAGATTATTTATTACACCGCGCTCCTTTTTTTACTTTGATAACGCACGAGACTCTGTCATCAAATCATTATGTCAAACTCTCTGCTCCACTTTTGGAACGTAGAACTTTACCAGGTATCACAGTAACGAAATAAGATTTATGAGATAATTTTAGGTCGGATGCGACAACTGATAAATGAAAAACACGCTAGTTTTAAGATAGAAGTAATATACAGGGTGTTTCAAAATTGCGTTGCACGGCTTTTATTCGGAACCAGCGCCTTCTAAAGTCATGGAAGTAAGGTCTACCCCTAGGAAAGTGACCCTGGAGAATCCATTTAGATGACTTACAGCACCCCTAGTGGCGAAATTAAAAAGTTAAAAAAAATAATTTAAAAACTAAAGGAGATAGAGCAAAAACCCCAGTGAGATTATTGTTGTCAACGTCAAGAAGAACTCACAGAAAAAAAGTTGATCAAAATATCTTGAATATTCGCGGAGATATTAGCATGTGAAAACAGCACTTTTTCAGGGGTCAAAAAGTAAAAAGTTCGCATATTTGCAAATTTTTTTGATTTTTTGATTAAATTTTATGTTCTTTCAACTAAAAAAACACAAAACTACACAATATCACTGAAAAATTGGCAAATATGCGACCTTTTTACTTTTTGACCCCTGAAAAAGTGCTATTTTCACATGCTAATATCTCTGCGAATATTCAAGATATTTTGATCAATTTTTTTTCAGTGAGTTCTTCTTGACGTTGGCAACAATACTCTTATGGGGTTTTTGCTCTATCCCCTTTAGTTTTTAAATTAATTTTTTTAACTTTTTATTTTCGCCACTAGGGGCCCTGTAAGTCATCTCAATGGATTCTCCAGGGTCACTTACCTAGGGGTAGACCTTACTTCCATGACCCTAGGAGGCGCTGGTTCCGAATAAAAGCCGTGCAACGCAATTTTGAAACACCCAAACGACTCAGTCTCCGTATCTCCGGAACGGCTCGTGATACAAAGACAAATAAGGTATCATTTTTCATGATTTTAAGTATTCTTTTACTAAAAAAAATTTTCAAGTTCTTGGGGGGTCATCTTCATATTAAACGAAGCACCAACTTTCGTTTTTCCTATGGGAGACATCAAATATTATAATTTATTCTGAAAGAGAACCCCCCATAACCCCTAAATACGAAGTTTCATATGTCTGCGTCCACAAGTAGACCCCCCAAAAATTTTTAAAATTTGTAGCATCCTATGTTAAATTTCCTATTTCAAACTTTCATCGAGCCTTCTCTACGAGTACTAGGCCAGGATATTTCTGTGCGCTCTGTAGGAAAGCGCAATACCTAAAAATGGTCGCCAACCATCGAGCCAAACTCATATCACTAGTGAAAGTTATCCAAGAAAGAAATATCAAGACATATAAAATACATTTGTTTCCCTAGTGAACGGCAAGAACTTCGAATGTCAATAATTCCAAAACTAATCGGAATTTAAAAAAAAACGAAATGTCAATCTTTTTATAAAAAATAATCGTATGTTTGTTTAAAATATCATAGTTCTACCATGATTAGTTTTTCTTTTATAAAGAAAAAGTTTTAAAAGTTAAAAAGTTTTTCCGACGATTTCATTATTGGCTGAAATTCATCATAATACTGGCATTTTTTGGAATTTATACATAACTAAATAAATAATTTTTCAGTTTGACATCTGATTTATAAAAACATGCTTAGTTCTCTATTTTTTAAGCTGTAAGAAACGGTGTTAAATATTCTTATATTTTTCTAACATCATATTTTAAAAAAAGGTTGTGATTGTAAGAAATAGTAATTCTTGCATTGTGTAATACTTTATTATTCTAATATTCCCTAATATTCTATTTTATCCTGCTACCCTCCATGAAACACTTTTTAATATGGGTCTCGCATTCATGTCTGATGAATTTTCTCATTTTGTGGATATTTAATCTTAAATACTTAATACGACTAATCTTAATACGACTAAAATAAAATGTATCAAAATTTTTCTGCGTCGACCACCTACCCTTATCTCGGTCCCCAAATTCCATTGTCGGGTGACCCATTCTAGAAAGTTGGAGAGAGAAATTGACTTGTTTGATATAACTCTTTCAAGAAATTTCACGCTATCTGTCAAAAAATAGAATTTGTATTCTATTTCATCCTTTCAACCCCCCAAAGCTGAGTTATTCTTTTCAAGATAGGCCACCCTGAGTGTCCCCAATCAAATTTTTCAGTCCTGAAAACCTTATAAACTGGATAGTTACTCTTTTTCTCAGTAAAATATAATTAAACTTTTTTCTGCCCCAATCAATATCCCCGCACGGTTAAGAATGAAAGTTCCTTATTATATCGCATTACCAGTTCTTCAGAGTCTTATAGATTTCTACGTTATTACACTAAAATGGACCCTATTTTCTCATGAAACATTATAAATAACTCCTAATATTCCATTTAACGCTTCCATCCCACCTTACAATGTGAGGAAAGCTTTTCTAAAGGGGTGTTCTACAAGTCAAGCATCAGTCTTCTTTATTTGCACCACTTATGACTCTACTAAAAGTAGAAATTTTTGAATTTTACTCCCACGAAGAGTATCAAAACTGGAATATTTTTTTCTGCCCTTCTCCCCCTACCTAATCTCAGGTCCCAAATATCTACCATGGTATTTCGTATTGTAAAGTATCTAAAGGGAAAAACTAGCCTGAAATGTTTGCTTCTTCATGGTGAAAAATAAGAATTTGAACGATTCAAACTTTAAGAATTTCGTGTTCTTTTTGCCTTAGACTTTCAGCCCCTATTTTATGTAGGCACACCGTTCGAAAACCGATTTTTTGCCATTTTCCCCCATTTAAGTATCCTTTTACAAAACATTTAACCTTTTTTGGTGCCGATTTTTTTTTTATATTTTCGTGTTTTTTTTCTGCCCTTCTCCCTATCCCTAGAGAGCTTTGACAGATTTCTATTACCTCAATTCTTCTTCGCTTGAGAGTAGAATGGCACCTTTCATTACGTTAATTTATGGCTATAAACATGAACCTCGGAGAAAACGGGCATAAAAATTTTTACATTCGGCTGTCCACCATTGCGATTCGAAAACTACAGATTCTAAGGAACAAAATGGCTATTTTCACTAAGCATCTTCCCGAAAAAGCGCACAAAATGTAGTTAGGAAACCCGCTATTACCAGAACCAGTCCTGACTTAAAAGCACAAGTATTTGAAAAAAAATGCGCCAAATTATAGATAAGTCGCCAAATGTATTTAAGCCGATTTCTGTTTTGAGCTCTGACCGATACCAATTTTTGCTATCAGGAGATAACTTATCGGATTTTTCTAATTTTTAAAAATTTTTCGGGGGTCTACTTGTGGACGCAGACATATGAAACTTCGTATTTAGGGATTATGGGGGGTTCTCTTTCAGAATAAATTATAATATTTGATGTCTCCCATAGGAAAAACGAAAGTTGGTGCTTCGTTTAATATGAAGATGACCCCCAAGAACTTGAAAATTTTTTTGGTAAAAGAATACTTAAAATCATGAAAAATGATACCTTATTTGTCTTTGTATCACGAGCCGTTCCGGAGATACGAAGACTGAGTCGTTTTTTGTTTGCAGTACTGTACCATCATTTACTTCTTTAATAAGGAAGTTGCAAGTGTCAGATTTTCATAAACATTCAAGTGTTCCTTCCGTATGGTTTTTTGTATGGTAAAATGAAATATAATCAAGTTTTCAAAAAATTGTACAAGTTATTAAATATTTTAATTTAAAAGTCGAGAAAAAACACGTGACTGAAAACGTAAAGTGAAAACACCGTACGATGAAGTCAACAATCATACCATAAACCCGCTGCTTTCCAACAATGGTCACCGTACGATGACGTCCCATCCCAAACTCTAAGCGTTTTCATGCGCCACTTTGAAAAAATAGATTCTTGTTCAATTTTTTTTACAATCAAAACATTTCTCGATCGGCCTCAAATTTTGGGTAGTTATTCTTGCATGAAAAATCGATTAAAATTTAAAAAAAAAATCATGCAATTTCCTCATTGTATACAGAATCAAGTGTTTCAGAATTTTTCTAGAATACAGTAAAATAGTAGGAACCGAATAGAAATGAATATTTAAAAACAAATAATAAACCACATAGAAACCAGGGACATAAAATCCAAAGTTGTGCTAAAGCTGCAAACCAATAGAGATGATGCAAATAGAAATGAGCAAAAACAGAAGCAAAGAAATATAACACTCTACTCAAGCCTCTTCGTCAGTGAGACAGGACTTGAGTAGAAGTAGTTGATTGTTGATTTGGCTACATTTATTTTTCAGTTTGTATGCTTGATCTCAATGATCCGCTTATAAACCTTGCAGAAGAAGTGTTTCTGATTATAGAGATTATGAATGTTCTTTACAATCAGAAACTTTTCCTTTCTGTATTTCTCTGTTTTGTTTGCTGGGTGTTGGGGAGGGTTGTAGTTTTGAACATTTATGTTCTCTACAGTCACAGAAACACACCCTTTGCTCAAGTCCTGTACCCGTGACGAAGAGGCTTGAGTAGAGTGTTATATTTCTTTGTTTCTCTTTTTGCTTATTTCTATTGTAAAATAGTAGGTATTCACTATTGTAATCCATATATATGTTACAGGCAATGTGATAAATCGGGCATTATTAATAATGCATTATAGATTAATAATGCAATATGCTGAGCATTATTAATAATGCCCGATTAATCACTTTGCCCGTAACATATATAATTCTCTTACATGACGCTGAAATTTGGTGGTATTTGTTTTCTCCGTTGGCAACGGTTGGTTTGTTTTGTTTACGTTTCGTCAATTCAAAAGCTGTCTAAGGATGGATTTAAGTAGAGCTAGAAAGTATTATTCCTATCTGTGACGGTTGTAGTTCCTAGACGGAGTATTTACAATTTTGTTTTTCTAAAGAAGTTTTAGAGGAGTAATGAAATAATTCCTGACTTGGTTTTGGAGTGTTTAAAAATGAACTATATCATAGATCTGGTCTGATCCAGACTAGAGGGATAAGGAAGAAGAAGAAGATGATGAAATAATGGGGTAAGTAAAGGCACCTATATGAACTTTTAAGTATAATAGTATATGATATGTTAATAGTACTTATCTGATATATAATAACTGCTTATGTTGGTTTTTCTTGGCTAATGCAACATTACCCATGAAATTTCTAAGCACTGTATACATATTTTTCATACACTGTATTTAATGTTTACCTGCTGTATATTACTATTTATAAAACTCTATTTTCACCAATAATTTTAGTTGGTAATGAATCTCAGCTGGGTTGTACCAGCCCGGGGGTTGGTGAGCGATGGAAGCCCCCTAGTTTATTATACTAATAAAGTTTGTCCAATGCTACGGTTTTTAATTTTGTAATGGCGAATTTGTAAAGAGGCGAATTTTTTAAGCGTACAACCAAGCAGTCATTTTAAAAACAGGAGGTCTTGCATTATAAGAATGTTGTATTTTTATTTTTCCCCCAATCGACACAAAAACAATTTACAGAGAGTAAACTGTATTGAGAAGAGAGAGACTTGACTCTCAGGGTGGTTTTTAAAGTATCTTAATTTTGAAGGTATAGGGGAGAGTGATGTACCTATGGACAAAAATCACGTTTGGATTTTTCTAAGACAGGTAAAATCACATTTTGACCATTTAAAGTGCCCAACCTATAGTCCTAACCTTTGTGAGTAGAGAGATATTTTTTATTAGTCAAAATCTTGAAAATTGGATTTTTAATCATTTATAATAACTTGGAAAAATTTGTGTCCAAAGGTACAACAACCTGTTGTACCTATGGACAGGCCCAGTCGTACCAGTGGACACCCTTAAAAAGGGAAGTTTTAGTTGATAAAAGCTAAGAATGAACATTTTCATTGATGAATTACCTTTTAATAAGCTATTTGTAGCCTTTTTGAAATTGGAAATAGATTTTTTAAAGTAATGTAGTTTTTGATCGTAAATGATCATTAAAACGAAGTTGAATGATAAAGTCTTGATTTTTTACCAAAAACACAAAAATCACATGGTATTTTTAGATCAGAATTTAAGGTAATAGTTTCATCAATCATGCTGATTGATCTGACAACTTCACTGATCCAAAAAAAAAACAATTCGATCGACACTTAGTTGTGCAAGCATTTGGTGGTAATAACAATAATAATTTGGTGGTAAATCTTCTTCAGTGAAAATTTAAGTTTTTTTAATCATCATACTTAAATGCGATAGGGTGCTTAGGGTTTTACACCATATTTTACATTAAATTCCAAGTAGAATCATAAATTTAAAAAACTAGTTTATATCACAAAATATTAGATTTTTTATCTAAAATTCACTTGAAAATAATCGCTGACAAATAGATTACCATTTAGAATTAGTTTAACATTTATTAAAATGTATTCAGTTAAATGAAACCTGATTCTAAAACGCCGATTAGCTACAGACACCCAAAAGAACGTGTCCGTAGGTACAACACTCATGGTGTCCGAAGGTACAGCATCAGGTGTTTTTGCATTCAAAGTTCTATAAAAGATAAAAGAATTGAGATCTGACGATTTCTAATATCAAAACTAAAAAGTCAAAATCTCGGGGATTCCCCCCATATATCCCATTTTATCATATCATAATCATAGAGGAAGAAAATAATTAATGTAGTGATGCACTAAAAAAAACTTTGAGCACCTAAAAACAGTATTTTTATTATAGAAAATTTAAATAATATTTTAAACAGCTGATTTCACGTTAGCAACTAGATAGCATCTGTTTACATTCAAAATCGACCACAAATTCAAATTTACATTTTTCCCGAGTTTTAAAATGAGGTGGCTGAAGGTACAACCGTCCGTAGGTACAGTTGGGGAAATAAAAAACGACTCAGTTGCGATTTCTGGCGAACCAATTGGGTTAGGAAGACGAATGAGGTGTCATTTTTCATTGTTTAAAGTATTCTTTAACCAAAAAATTTTTCGGGTCCTTAGGGGGTCGTCTTCATA
The DNA here is from genome assembly GCA_024610705.1 of Tetragnatha versicolor. Classification (NCBI taxonomy): domain Eukaryota; kingdom Metazoa; phylum Arthropoda; class Arachnida; order Araneae; family Tetragnathidae; genus Tetragnatha; species Tetragnatha versicolor. The sequence goes on along the minus strand of JANDEH010000017.1, from coordinate 10,373,082 downwards.
TTAAACGAAACACTAACTTTTTTTTTCCAATAGGGACCCCCAATTAATATTAGTTTTTCTGAAAGGCCACCCCCCCAAACCCTTAAATACCAAGTTTCATCCAGATTGATTAAAAAAAATTTATTTTTCAAAAATAAAAAATTTTTTAAATCGTGAAATTTTTTTATGATTATCGATTCTTCAAGTAATTTTATGTAGGAAACCAAAATTTCAATCGATTTTATCCAATAGTTTTTGATAAAACGAACTATAGAAAGAGCATTTGCGGTATGCATTCGGCAACGGTATACGGCCCCTTAAGATATTAGGTCGTTTTTATCAAAAACTATTGGATAAAATCGATTGAAATTTTGGTTTCCTACATAAAATTACTTAAAGAATCGATTATCATAAAAAAATTTCACGATTTAAAAAATTTTTTATTTTTGAAAAATAAATTTTTTTTAATCAATCTGGATGAAACTTGGTATTTAAGGGTTTGGGGGGTGGCCTTTCAGAAAAACTAATAATAATTGGGGGTCCCCATTGGAAAAAAAAAGTTAGTGTTTCGTTTAATATGAAGACGACCCCCTAAGGACCCGAAAATTTTTTTGGTTAAAGAATACTTTAAACAATGAAAGATGACACCTCATTCGTCTTCCTAACCCAATTGGTTCGCCGAAATCGCAACTGAGTCGTTTTTTATTTCCCCATCTGTACAACACTCTCCCCTATAATATACCTAAGCCCAAAAATGATAGTTTTCCTCTTATTACATTTATTTTTACAATGATACATCAACTTTCAACCTTCCTAAGGTGATGAAAAGAGGAAGTATTTGTTATCAACCGTGTTCTTCTGAAAACAATAGCTAAAACTACCCTTCGTGCAATAGTTTTAAGGAAGAACCTTTAGGGATGTCCTCAAAGAAAAGTCAATAGTTGCACGAAAGTTTTCTTTACAAACGTGAGTCATGGAATCAAAGCGCATTCAAAGGTTTTTCAAAATAAACCGTTCTTTTAAATGGAAAGCTCTGTAAGGTTATTACGTTATATTTGAACGGCTCCTAATTAGGAGCCGTTCAAATATAACGTAAGCACCTAAGCGGGGAGGGGGTTTTTGTTCTTTGCTTACTTTTCCTGACAAGGGGGAGGGGGATATGAGTGATGCTTACGTAAGATACTGCATTTTCGAAAATCTTTTGTTTCTTAGATAAATAATTTCAAAACTCATCCAAAAATAAATTTAACAAAAATTGAATTAGGAAATCGGACTGAAGCATTTTTTTCTGGGGATGGACCCCCCAAACGTTTTGAGATTTCATCCCCGAAAAGTAGTGTTTTGACTCATTTTTGAACTTTTAGGGCAACGTCCTAAAAAGACAGCTCCTTGTTAAGTCACCTAATTTTCAAGGAGAAAAAAAACAGTACCTACTAAGAGGGATGTAAAAATTTCTGGGGGGGGCGGCAGTTTCTTAAGTAATTATGGTGCTGGGGGGTGCTGAGGTGGTTTGCTTATCTTTGCTGACAAAGGAGGTGTTGGGTGAGTTATCCCACTAGCGAGGGCGCTGCTGTCACTCCCTCCTTGCCGTTCTGACTGAGGAGTCTGTGTATTAAAAAAACCCTGTTTTGTGTTCTGTTCTGTTCTGTATCAGAATGTGAGAGTTTTCTGAGGAATAAAGATGTTGATTTGAAAATGGTCCGTCGTCATGATTTTGTGTTTGGGGTTTTTATTGAGAAATATTAAAAGACTGAGCTATCGACGCCCCATGTCTGACGGACCAGTGAGTGTGTGTTTTTTGAGCCGTCAGAATTGATGGACTGGTGAGAGAAGTGCTGCTTCGTCTTGTGAGGTATGTGCGGTTTGTGTGCTTTGTTCTTATAGAGTGTGTTGCAGTCTATCTTCGGTCGCGTTGTTTCTAAATCTTAAAAAATGTTTAAAGGTGCGCGTAAATTAGATCTTAAAGTGATTTGCTCTGAAATAGGGTTAATCTTTAAAGAGTCTGATACAATGGCAGAGCTATTGGATTTAATTAAGAACAGCGACAGATATAAGACTGATCCAGAACTAGTTTTGGAAATAGGTAATTCAATAATTGAAGAGAGAAAAAATGAGGAATCGCAAATTATTCAAATTGAAAAACTTAAGTTGGAAAGAATCCAAGCTGAATTAAAATTAGAGGAAGCGAGAAAGAATTCAGGAGCCAGGGTCGACGAGACCAAAAATGAGAATTTAGACTCGTTAGATTCCTATGTAAAAAGTGTAAGAGTGCTAACAGTAAGGGTCCCATTAAAAGCAGAAGGGTGGGGACATTTTTTTGTATCGTTAGAAAGAGCATTTGAGGCTAAAAGTGTACCGGAAGGGTTCCAAGCAGAAATTTTGCTTATTTTGTTGGGGGAACGCGCTAGTAACATATTGACATATGTTCAGGATGACGAAATTTCCGATTATGAAAAGTTAAAGGCTATCGTTCTAAGGCAGTATGAGCCTTCAGCTCAAATATGTTTAGATAATTTTAGAAAGGCATTTAGGCAACCAAATGAGTCACATGCTCAATTTACTGCTAGGTTAACGACATCCTGGGAATACTATGTAAAAAAGAGAAAGGTTACGACGCTTGAGGGATTAAATCAGCTGATTATATCAGATAAGCTTTTCGCAACATTAGATCGGGAAACCTCTACCCATATAAGTATAAAGCAAGGGGAGGGATGGATGTTACCTATTGAAATGGCCCAAAATTGTGATGTGTTTTTTCAATCAAAAAATAAATCGTTAGTTGAAGTGCCAAATAGTGCAAAAAGTTTTCGGCCAAATCAAAGAGGGGCTAATCTCAGGGCTTTTCACTCTTCGGTTAAAACAACTGAGATAAGGGAGTTAAAATGCGTTTTATGTAAGAGTGAGGGACATAGCTTGTACCGATGTCCAAACTACGAGAAAAAGTCAATTTCAGAAAGAGTTGATTTTGTAAAGTTTAATAATTTGTGCTTCAACTGCTTAGGGAAACACAGTGTTAGAATGTGCAAGTCGAGGTTTTCGTGTCAAGAATGTGGTAAAAGACACCATAATTCACTTCATTTTCATAGAGAAGCAATGGGTGGTGGGGAGATCGAAAATAAGAGTTTGAGATATTCCGAGAACCAAAACAACCATTTCCCTGCAGCAAATGGGGGTTTAGATGTAAACGCGAGAGTTTTCACATCGGAACGTGGAACCCCCCCTCCGAGCAGTAAGCCAGAAGTCATAAATTGCGCGGCTAGTGTTGAAAACCGTTCGCAGATGGTCCTTTTGAGTACCGCGCAAGGGCTTATCAAATGTAGGTCAAATAGCTTTGTAGAAGTGAGGATTCTCTTAGACAACGGCTCTATGAGTCATTTCGTGACTAGAAAATGTGTAGAAGCGTTAGGATTAGAAAAGAGGAAAACTAATTTAACAGTTTCTTGTTTAGGAAGTGTTTCCTTGCCATTGCAAGGGTTTGTAAATGCAACAATTGCAAATAGAGAGGGAACCTATATTCGGGACCTAGAATTCTTAGTTGTAGAGTGTATAACTGATAGGATCCCTTCGTGTCCTATAAATATTCAGATGGAGGGTATGGCAAAAATCCAACTAGCAGATACTTCTTTTAATAAGCCTGGGGAAATTGATTTGCTATTGGGTGCTTCAGTATTCTATGAGTTGTTAAGACCAGGACAACTGTACCCGTCAGGGTCAGGATTAATGTTGCAAAATAGCGTCTTTGGGTACATTGCCTGTGGGAAAGTAAACATGCCAATTCAGACCAATGTACATTGCGGGTTGGTTCGAGAAGATAAATTAAACACAGCATTACGTAAGTTCTGGGAATTAGAAGAGGTAGAGTCTGAGGAGAATAATCTAAAAAATAAAGAAAATCAAATTTGTGAGGAGCATTTCCAAACAACCCATTCGAGAAAGGAGGATGGCAGATATGTAGTCCAAATTCCCTTTAAAGAGAATCCGAGGGTTTTGGGGGACTCTAAAGCTATTGCCATTAAAAGGTTAAACTCCTTGTGGAACCGGTTGGGAAGGGATGAGAAGTATTTAGGATTGTATAAGGATTTTCTAGAGGAATACAGAAGGTTAGGTCATATGAGTGAGGTGGCATCAGATGAAAGACATGATGTGACATACTTCATGCCACATCATGGGGTTTATAGGCCGGAAAAAATAACTACGAAATTGAGAGTGGTTTTCAACGCGTCAACAGAGACGTCAGAGGGTAATTCCTTAAATTCGATTCAGTACAATGGAGGTACAATACAAAAAGATCTGTATGATCAGATGTTAAACTTTCGTAGATACAGATATGCGTTTACAGCCGATATACAAAAAATGTATCGTATGATCGAAATTGACAAAAGCCAACGACGACTGCAACGCATTCTATGGAGGGAAGGCGCAAACCAGCCAGTGAAAATCTACGAGCTAAACACCATAACCTACGGCACTGTAAGTGCTCCGTTTCTTGCAATGAGAGTTTTGAAACAAATTGCGGACGATGAAGGTCCTAATTTTCCTCAAGCAGAAACGATACTACGAGAGAACTTTTATATGGATGATGTTTTGGCTGGTGCTGAAACACTGAGTGAGATTCAAGAAGTCACTCATCAGCTCACGAGTGCGTTACGTGCTGCTGGAATGGAGCTGCACAAATGGTGTTGCAGCTGCCCATCGTTTCGAATGGAAAGCGAATCAGGTTATATTTTTTCGGATAGTAAAGAAGTCAAGGCGTTAGGTGTTCTATGGAACAGCCATAGAGACAATTTCGTCTTTCAGACTGACCCTCCAAGTGGTGATTTTACGAAACGCCAAGTACTGTCCACAATCGCTCGAATTTTCGATCCACTTGGACTAGTTGGACCGATTATTGCGAAGGCAAAAATATTCATGCAGAGCTTGTGGCTGCTAAAAATAGACTGGGGAGACTCACTTCCGGCTATGGAAGCGCGAGAGTGGACTAAGTTCCTTACTTCTCTAAGGACATTAACGGTTGAGATTCCGCGACCCATCTTTGTACCGGAGGCTGTCTGCATTGAACTGCACGGTTTTGCAGATGCGAGTTCTAAATGCTACGGAGCAGTCATTTCTGCGAAATCCAAAAGTTCATCCGCAGAAACTTGGGTACGATTGGTCACTAGCAAATCCAGGTGTGCACCTGTAAAGACCATCACCATCCCCAGACTCGAACTGTGCGCGGCCGTGCTTTTGGCCAAACTGATGAAAAGAGTTCAAACAACGTTGAACTTGTGTGACCGCACTGTCTACCTGTGGTCAGACTCAATGATAGTCCTTTCATGGATTATCAAGGAATCTTCGCAACTAAAGACTTTTGTGGCTAATAGAGTCGCAACCATCCAGAGCTTGACCTCAACCCAGCAGTGGGGCCATGTTCGCACTGAACAAAATCCTGCTGACTTAGTGTCCAGGGGGCTTGATCCAGACAAGCTCTCCCAGAACAGCATCTGGTTTGAGGGTCCCGAGTTCCTCAAGAGTGATAAGTATCCATCAACCTTGATAGAACCTCCAATTAAGAAAGAGGATTTGAATAACTTTGAGAGTGAATTTAAAAATCTTGACTGTAAATTAGATTGTTTTAACGTAACAATTAATTCCTTTTTTGAAGATTTCATTAAGTGTAGTAATGCATATAGTAAGATATTATCTGTTTTAGCTTATGTTCTCAGGTTTATTCATAACTGTCAATCTAAGGTAAAACGTTGTGGTGCATTGCATTTCTCAGAGATTAATGATGCTGAAATTGCTATTATTCGTATTGTTCAAAAATTGGAGTTTGCTAAAGAATTAGAGAGTTTGAAAAACAGAAATAATGTGAATCTTAGTAGCAAGATAAGAGATCTGCATCCCTTTTTGGATGAAAAAGGTTTAATTAGAGTTGGAGGTAGATTAAGTAATTCTAAATTGTGTTTTGATAGTAAGTTTCCTATATTGTTACCTCCTAAATGTAAAATAACTAAGATAATAATGGAATACTATCACAAAAAGTATTTTCATGTAGGGCCTCAGTCTTTGTTGTACCAATTAAGACAAAAGTATTGGATTCCTAATGGACGGTCAATGTGTAGACAAATAGTGCATAATTGTGTAAAGTGTTTTCGTACTAAGCCTATCACACAAGATCAGTTAATGGGTGACCTTCCTAAAGATCGTGTCAGGCCTAATTTCCCTTTTAATTGCTCGGGAGTTGATTTCTGTGGTCCTTTTCTCATAAAGTACAAAAATCAGAGAAAGGGTATTTTCCACAGGGTCTATGTGTGCCTCTTTGTTTGTTTCTCAACCAAGGCTGTACACTTGGACATTGTCACAGATTTAACCTCTCAGGCATTCCTGGCATGTCTTAAAAGATTCATAGCAAGGCGTGGCATACCTAAGGTTTTGTATTCAGATAATGGAAAGAATTTTGTTGGGGCCAATTCTGAAATTAAAAAATTAAAAAACCTTGCTACATACCCGGAAACCCATTTGTCTAAATTTCTAAATGAGGAAGGCATTGAGTGGAGATTTCTTCCTCCCAGGGCTCCTAATTTTGGAGGCCTTTGGGAAGCGGGAGTCAAGTCCTTCAAGTATCATTTAAAGAGAGTTGTGGGGGATGCGAAATTAAATTACGAAGAATTTTTAACGGTTATCTCACAAATTGAGGCAATATTGAATTCTAGACCGTTGGTTCCTCTCTCTTCGGATATTGAGGACTTGAATGTCTTGACTCCTGGTCATTTCTTGGTCGGTAGGCCTTTAACTGCACTGGTTGAACCAGATTTAACTGAGTTTGAAGGTAACGTGCTGAGTTCATGGCAGAGAATTTCAAGAATGGTACAGCTATTATGGAATAAGTGGAGTAAAGACTACTTAAGCACTCTTCAACAACGTTCCGAATGGTGTTTAGAAAAAGAAAATATTTCGATTGGAGACTTGGTAGTCTTAAAAGAAGACAATCTGCCTGTTAATTGTTGGCCTCTAGGGAGAATTCTAGAATGTTTCCCTGGAAAGGACAAAAAAGTAAGAGTAGTCTCTGTCAGAACTCAGGATGGTACATACAAAAGACCTATTTCAAAGGTGTGTCTCATGCCCATACCAAAGTAGTTAAGAGTGTAATTTAGATTTTCTATTGTGCTTTAGTTAAGTGGTATGTGTTTAATATAGGTTAACTGTGTGTGTTAGTATTGTGTTTTTTTACAAAGTGTTTAAGTAATTTTCGTATCTTTTTTGAAACCCCTACCGTGGTTTCAAGGTGGGCGGCATGTTGGGTGAGTTATCCCACTAGCGAGGGCGCTGCTGTCACTCCCTCCTTGCCGTTCTGACTGAGGAGTCTGTGTATTAAAAAAACCCTGTTTTGTGTTCTGTTCTGTTCTGTATCAGAATGTGAGAGTTTTCTGAGGAATAAAGATGTTGATTTGAAAATGGTCCGTCGTCATGATTTTGTGTTTGGGGTTTTTATTGAGAAATATTAAAAGACTGAGCTATCGACGCCCCAGGAGGAGAGGGGTTAAAAATGAAACGTTGAAAAATCCTCGGCCACTCGGAAGAGACCGTTTCGAGAGCTCGAACGTTCATGCTGCCAACTGTCGAAAAACGTCACAAGTAATTATACATTGATAATACAAATTTTTACAAGCACTAGATGTCCATTACTTTCGTAATATATTAATGTCTGAGGACTTATTTTGGCAGTTAATAGCTGTTTTATATTTTTGGAGCTATTAAATGGACCACAAAAAGTGTAAAAGCAATCGGAATGCGCTTCAAATCTCAGAACAATATGGCGGTTTAAAATCTCTCGTTTACGACCCGTTCTCGTTCCCCCTCGTGTTTTTCCCATCAAAAGTTTCTGAATACGGCCATACAATAGTTTTTTAAATTTGCTAGTTTTATTACTTAAAAAAAAGATTATAGGGGAGAGTGTTGTACCTAAGGACGCGCGGTTGTACCTTCAGCCACCGCGTTTTAAAATTCAGGAAATAACAGAAATTTGAATTTGTGGTTGAATTTTTAATGTAAACAGATGCTATTTTGTTGATAACGTGAAATCAGCTCTTTAAAATAATATTTAAATTTAATATAAAAAATTTACTGTTTTTAGGTGCTCAAAGTTTTTTTTAGTGCATCACTACATTAATATTTTTCTTCCCCTTTAGTTATGACATGATAAAATGGTATATATACAGGGTGTATCTGAAATGGTGCAACAAACTTTCAGGGATGATAGTACTCATCAAGACGAACAAGAATCGGTATAGAAAGGGGGGTCACAGACCAAATCCCAGGGAGTTAAAAATGGAGCGACACACCAAAAAATCATTGAAAAATTCAATTTGTGGAACTACTATTGGTAAAAACTTAATTATGGTCTCAAAAATTGTGGTTTAATATGATCTTTAAAATAACCTCAAAAGTCTTCACTTTGAAATTTTTTTTCTTGTGAAAAAAGTTAAAAAACACAAAAAAATGTGAAAACTCTACCAAAACCTTATTTTGTGTTTCGAAATCCTTTCTTTTGATTTGATAATCTGAAAGATCATAGTTGAAAACCCTTAATTCCAAAGTTTCACGTAAATACAATCAATATTAAACGCTTGAGATCCTGTTAAAGTTTGTTTTTTGGGTGCGCAAACAGCTGTTCTGGAAACAGCTCTAAAAAAACTGCTTGTTTTTTCTTGCTTGGAATATATTTCTGTTAATTTAGGGGGTTGTAGTAACTATTTTTTTAATATAAAGATGGAACATCAAAGTTTTCAGAAATAAAGTTTTAATTTCATAACCAAGCATTATGGTGTCATAAACTGTTTTGGATATCAAAGGGTATAGCCGGGTTAGTATGGGTTTCGTTGGTTTTTCCAATAGCTCAAAATGCTCGTTCTGTTGCCAGTATTGGCAAATTTAAGGTTTGCGACGAATCTTTTTGATAAATATCTCCTCATCATTTATCAAACGAAAACACAATCTGCTTGATTCGATCACAGTGGCGGATCTACGGGGGGGGCTTTCTGGCTGAAGCCCTCCCCAAAAGGTCTAATATTTTACTAAGTTTGTCAAAACGCAAAAAATATGTATCCGAAAATTGGACGAGGCGTACCAAAACGAGTTGGAAAAGTGGGTTTTTTTACTTAAATTTCAAAAAATGCTTTGAAAAATGGACCCCCAGAACCCCCTTTTAGAGGTTTGAGTAGGATAATTCACTACCTTCCCTTATTACAATTAACAAGAAGATTCAATAGGATTATGAAAATTCTTAGCCCCCCCCCAAAAAACCAAATCCTGGATCCGCCACTGTTCGATGACACGCCGTGTAGAGGCTCTCATTGCATTGGTATCTTAATAAATATTTTGTAGGAAGAAACCTTTCAAGAACCTTTTGTAAATGGTTTGAGGTGTGATGTCTTTGGAGAGAAGTTTGTGTTTCGATTTATTTCACTTTATAAAAACCATATACAGGGTGTCCCACGAGAAGTGGCCCAACCCCTTTAACTTTTGAACCCCTACAGATATAGTCATGAAAGGGGGGTCTAGGTATAGTAAAGTGACCATGCTCTATCCGATGAGATAACTTTCAACGCCCTCTAGCGGAAACTTTAGGAGTTATAATTTTTATTTTAAAAACTATTTGAGGTATGTGAAAAAAGTCAACGACTAAGTTGTAGAGCAGCATCGATTCAGTAGGAAAAGACACCTTAAGCAGAAAAATATCTTGAATAAAACCCCTAAAACGCACGCTCAATTAGGTTGAATTTACGTAGTTTTTACGTCTTAAGACGCTCTTCACGAGGCGAAAATGAGAAATTTTTATTTTTATTATTTAAGTAAATGACTAAAAGTATTCTTAGTTCATTAAATTGAAAATTTCTCATTTTCGCCTCGTGAGGAGCGTCTTAAGACGTAAAAACTACGTAAATTCAACCTAATTGAGCGTGCGTTTTATGGGTTTTATTCAAGATATTTTTCGGCTTAAGGTGTCTTTTCCTACTGAATCGATGCTGCTCTACAACTTAGTTATTGACTTTTTTCACATACCTCAAATAGTTTTTAAAATAAAAATTATAACTCCTAAAGTTTCCACTAGAGGGCTTTGAAAGTTATCTCATCGGATAGAGCATGGTCACTTTACTATACCTAGACCCCCCTTTCATGACTATATCTGTAGGGGTTCAAAAGTTAAAGGGGTTGAGCCACTTCTCGTGGGACACCCTGTATAACCTTATACAGTAGAACCCCGATTACCCGCGAGTGCCAAGAAAAATTTTTTTAATGATGAGAGCAAATTTTAGATGAGAAAAGAGGGATTTTAGATGTAGAGCAAAGGTTTCTGATGCACTGTACATATTTTAAAAGTTTTACATATCATGTCTTTTGTACAATCGAACAAAGTTTTTATGCTGAAATATTTTTTTCGTGTTTCCACCTCATTTTCAATCTTTTTTCGGGTTATCCACGAATTTCACTATCCGCGGTACCCTTGCCACCCAATTCCGCGGATAATCGGGGATCTACTGTACTTATAAAACCAAAAACCATATGCGATATTTCGTATGGTGAAATCGATTAATTAATAAAAACATGTTATTATTGAAAAATTGCTGTTCGCCCCGATTCCCTCCTCTATACTAATAAGAATAAGCATATACTAGTTTTTTATTATTCGTGAATGTTGAGTTTGTATTGCGAAAATATACTGAACAGTTGACTTTCTTTAAATTTTTTTTCTTTCTTCTTTTGTATCAATGGATTGTATAGTTTTATTTTGTTATAAATTTATATTTGTACGAATATGTTACCGAGAGTGAATGCCCATCACGAAAGATGTTGTAAAACACGTTTTCAAGTGTTCTTCGTCACGAAAGAGCTTTTTTTATTGCAAACTACACTCTTAACAGAGCCAGTCATGCGTATTGTGTACATTAGATTCATTAGAAGATTCTTGGGTACGGATTATGGGGTTGAATGCGTAGTAAAACAATCTACGACAGCTTTCACGGGATTATCCAAAGTATGGAAAGATAGATTTCAGATGACTTATCAGGAAAGGTTATTATTATGCCATGTTAAATCAACAAATACTAATTTTGTTGGTATCATTAATATTTTTAGGGCTTTCCAAACATTATGAAAACGAAAAATAAAAGGAGTAGTATTTCCCCATTATTTTTGGGTAGCGGACAATAGGTGTAAACTCACAACTCAGATGCCGTGCTGATGAGTCCTTACAAAGATGAAACCGGTCCATGGCTGGAGGCGACACTTGAGAGTTGTGAGTTTACACTTCCCCTGAGTTTTAACATGTTTATATTAATATTCTCAATATCTTTAAGTTAGAGGAGTGGAGGGTAATATGGAATACCATTTATATCTTTAAGAATAACTCTACTGGTTTTAACTAAAAACCCACAAAATCATTTTAAGCACACACTATAACTAATTGTTATAAAGTGTCAATGGTGGAATAAAACATGATTTATTTTGTTGTTAGGAAAAAAGGTACTTAAAAAAGTTACAAGTGGAGCGAAATATGGAATAGTCGGTAATATGGAATACTTGTTTACAACTATTGAAGAACTGATTAGACTTAAGAGAGCATAGTTACTTTTAACTATGAAAAAATATTTAGAAAATTAGGTTTAAATAGTTATGTTTGTGAGCCTATTTCTTATATTTATGATTTTGAGTCTTAGAAGCCCATAGAGCGCAGCTATAATGCATTGAATCGAAATTTCTCCTTGTTGATCTTTGGAGAATTTTCCGTTACAAAATATCTTTGTTTAAGATGATTCAGCATCTTTGTTTTCCGGTCCTTTAGTTGATGGCATGAAGTAAATTTCAGATGATACATCAGAATGGACCTAGTATTCCAAAATACTCGACATACCACTTGGAATAATGAACCATTTTATTTGCGGATAAAACATTGATAGCTAAAAAACGACTAAAGCATAAGAAACTATTATTATTTTAGTGTACAGGATGCTTAGCAACAAATTTAAAGTCTCATAATGAGGTATTCTCACGTTTTGAGATTATATTTTATTAAAATAGTAGATAAAAAACCATGAAGAATGACGTTTACATCAAGTATTTCCGTAGCCTATAGTTTCTGAGATATAAATTTTTGAAATTTCGTTTTTTGTTTGGGCGCGAAAACACTTTCGAATCACAAATCATGCGCTGTGAGGTCACATCCAAGAAGCCCGTTTTCTGATCACGTGACTTTTCTGACGCTTTGGCAAAAATAAAATTGAATTTTAAATGATTTAAAACACATTTTTGAACTTAAAAATCAGAAACTTGGGAGTTATAGACCATATGTATCAAAAAAGTATAAAATCAAGCAAATTCCTCACTCATGCAAATACCTCATTACTAGTAGGTAATAATTTTTGAACATATACTGGCAAAAACTTTCAGAAATCCCAAAACACATTTTGTTTTGCAGCGACTGTAACGACAACAACTAGAAGTTAACTCTTTGTGCACTGCATCATGGGAGTATTCCCATGTGATGACAGCTGACGGCCCAGGCGCGGATCCAGCCCGGCTCCAAGGGGGGGGCACTTTTCCAGACAAGATCCCCTTGTAGTACCATTGAGGTATGGGGGTCCTCCCCCAGAAAAAAATTTAAATTTGACGTGTAAAAGTAGGGTTTTAACTCATTTTTAGAAACGTTTTGAGTCTAAGGGGGGCACTTTTCAACACTATTTTATTCAACACTATTATGAATATTTATTTTAATTGAAATTTTAAAACTATTCTTATTTTATAAAATTGATATACAAAATATAAATGCTGAGACAATTTTATGTCAATCCCGTTTTCATGAAAGTAAACGGATTTCTACCAACGAAAATTAGATTTCCTTAATTTTATCTCATTACAACAGGGTAGTTCCCAAAGTAGGCGGTACCACTCAGGTCAGGCGGGTTGTGGAAGAATTCTAGGGGGGGGGCGGTGATGAGTTGAAAAGACATTGTGAGGCGTAGACTACTTTTAAACTATCGGCTCAACACATTTAAAAAAATCTAGGTAAAAATAGCTTGAAATCCCTTTTTAACATAATAAACTTCAAAAAAATTCCTGGAGAAGGACCCAACTGTCCCTACTGACTGACAATAGTAATTCAGAATAATTGAATGAAAATGATTCAATTCACTAAATTATAATTAAGTTATAACGACTCGATATTTTATTATTCTTATTTTACGAAATGAAATCAATATCAAATAAGATATAGTATATATCTATATAGTAAAAATAAATATCCAAATGATATTTTCACAATATGTGGGTTATTATCTGATTAAAATTTAAAACGATCCTTTCATTCAATTGTTTTGATTTATTTCTTTCATTTGAATTATTTCTAAGCATTTTCATTCAATTGTTTTGAAAAATAATATTAATAAGATTTCGAGTATGTTAAATTAATTTATGAAATAATTTTAATTCAATTTCACTATTTCTTTAAATCTGTAGCGGTAAAACAGCTCAACTCTAGAGAGGTGGAAAAAAAAGAACTGACACTTCTGCGAGAACTCTTATCATGTTTTGTTTACATTATTCAAGAACGTGTCGTGATCGAAAAGACCGCATGTAGCAAAATCTAATCTATTATAATCTGGAAATAAATTTGCTAGGTTAATCTTAACTAAGTTATCGTCGCTATCCTTATTTCTCTCTCGTCGGATCTATCAATAAGAAGATCCCGACAAATCAAATATCTCCTTATTTATGCAAACAAAAAACACAAGGGTTTAAAAATATAATTTTTGTGGTGCCATCTACCTTAAATCAAGCTAACTAAAACTGGTAGATTGCATAGGGCAAGAAGGAACCCCTTCACTCTATCCTAATCCTACATGGCCATGAAATTCCATCCGCCCTTATCAGCAAAAATATGAAAATAACAAACCCTCCACCCCTTTAGTTGAATAATTAAACTGCCCCTAATCTTAGCACAATCCCTTTATAAAACCGATCCCACCGTATAGTCCACTGAAAATAGAGTTGAACCTCGAACAAATTGCAATAAAAGGTTTCTCAACGGTTTTCACTTAGGAATGACCTCAATAATAACATACTAAAGATCGGCCAAAATCGGACGGACGGAAATTTAATTTTTTTTTTAATTTTTTAAAAAATGGCCGAAAAAAATTTTCAAAAATCAAATTATAAAAATAGAGACTTATGATACATGTTTATAGGCTATTTTTCAGTGCTGAATACGAATATACCATTTAAATTTTAAATTAATTAAAATTTCAATTTTTAAAAATTAATTCAAAATTTGGAAAGTCGAAAAAATTAAAACATCGCTCAAAACCACAAAATAATTGCAAAAGAAATAATTTAAACGGTTTTCAATTACAAATGACTTAAATAATAACATACTAAAAATGGAAGAAAATCGGACAGTAAAAAGTTTAATTTTTTCCAAATTTTAAATTTTTTTGGCCTCAAAAATCGACCTTTTAAAAAATTCTTGTTAAAAACGTTTGAGGCATTTACCAAGGTCATTTTTCCATGGATGTTGTAGGTAAATACCTGTATAACCTAAAAGAACCACAATTGGAGATTAAATCATTAGTTAATTAATTAATTTATAAAAATTAACGTTGAAAATACGGGTAAAATCTTTCAATCAAGAAATAAGGAAGATTTTTAGACAATATTTGGTAAAAAATCATTTTAAAAATGATTAAATTGAAAAAAGACGAAATATAATTCAAAAAATTTAAATTTTAAATTAATTTAAAAATTTTAAATTTTTTAAAAGTTTTCAATTTTGTAGTATATGCATGTGATACATGTCTCTAGGCTATATTTTAGTGCTGTTCACGAATATCAAGCCAACTTTTCAATAAAATTTAAATTAACTGTGGAAAAATTGAAGCATAAAAACAAAATTATTGAGAAAAATGCTTCAATTTTTCCACACTTATACTAAATGTTTTTGAAAAGTTGGTGTGATATTCGTAAACAGCACTAAAATATAGCCTAGAGACATGTATCAAATGCATATACTACAGAATTTAAAAAATTTTTAAAAATTTAAATTTTTTAAATTAATTTATTTGAAATATATTTTGTCTTTTTTCAATTTAATTATTTTTTAAATGATTTATTACCAAGTATTGACTAAATATCTTCCTTATTACTTGATTGAAAGATTTTACCTGTATTTTCAACGTTAATTTTTATAAATTAATTAATTAACTAATAATTTAATCACCAATTGTGGTTTTTTTAGGTTACAGAATAATATACCTACCTAATAATATACCTAATTTAAATTTAAAAAAAATTAACTTCCGCCCGTCCTATTTTGGCCGATTTTTAGTATGTTTTTATTGAGGTCATTCCTAAGTGAAAACCGTTGAGAAACCTTTTATTGCAATTTGTTCGAGTTTCGGCCCTTTTTTTTTTCGCTATTTTCAGTGGACTAGTAGATTCCAATACAATGATCCCACTGCAGCGAAACCAAGAGAACGAGCGCCAGGTTTAGCAGTTAATCGCTCTTTTGGCGCTCCGAGATTTCGCCACGCGCCCTGAACATCGGAAGCCTTTTGGGTAATCCAGAGAGCAACCGTTCGCCAAACTCAAATCGCCAACTTTCTTCTCTCGACATCGGTCAATAAAATGACGAATTCTCGCCTAAATATTGGTCAAAATGAATCGGAAATGGCTCAAACCGAAGTAAAAGGGTTCATACTAGATCAGTGGCGGCTCGTCCATAGGGGCTGCGGGGCTGCAACACCCCCAACCAAAATTTCCCGAAATTCCAATTTTTATTTGCTTTACAATATTTAAAGAATTATCTATTTCCCCCTTTAATCTTTGTCCTTTATAATCCTTTTTCAATTAATAATTATCTGCTATGCCGTCTCGCCAACAGATTTCTTTCCGGGTCGATCAGCCCCCGCAGATATACCAATCGTGGTATAAAACACTAGCTCTATCATAATGAAATCAAAATATCTAGAATTTAGCATGCGAATCTGTTAGGAGAAAACGGGCTGCTTTTCAGCAGCCCCGACCAAAAGAATGATAGCTTTTTCTCTTGAGAGAGCCTTGAAAAAAAACTAAGGGAAGAAGAAAAATAAACGATTTCTACTAAATAAATCAAATTGGCTTTTAAGCGTTTCTCACTCCAACGCTGTTTTAATTTTTTATTTATAGCTTCTTTTTTTCTCTTCAACAGAGAGAGAAAAAAATCTTTTCTGATGTTTTGGCGAGTCAATAAAGATTTATGTTTAATTTAATTTTTTGTCGCCAAGTTTTTATTTCTTTTTATAATGAACAAGTCATAGAACAAATTGTATTCGAAATGTTGATTTTAGTTCCATTTGCTTTTGAGATACTAAATGAAATAGACTTCATCTTTGATTCTGCATATTCTTAATAATCAGCTAAATATAGGTAAGTGACAGTTTTTGAATGCTTATTAAGTGTGAAATCGAAATTTTATATTGTTCCTATCTTTTCACGTTTTTGTGAAATATTATTTGGCATTATATAGCTTAAAATACGTTGCCAACTTGGTACCGCCGGAGCAGCACCCTTTATAATTTTACCATAGAGCCGCCACTGTACTAGATAGTGCAAAGTGTTTTTTCTAGAAATTTTTCCGATAACGGTACGAAATTCCAGTTTAAAGTCGTTCCTGCCCGAACCGAGCTGATTCAAGATCAACTACTTCCCCTCGCAAAGGGCGCTTTCCGATTCGCCGATCCCGGCTGTCAGTCACAAGAACACGCCCTAATAAACAGGCGGAGTCTAAACTCGGTTTTATGACAATGGTGGAAAGCTCGACGAATGAAGATTTGGGGCGAATGAGACGAGGCGGAGGCGCGTTCTGTTGTTAGGTCTCCAATTAATTATTTTGAATGAATTAATTATCAATTATTTAGCCTTTTTCTTTCTTTTCGTGCTTTGTTGTAGGATAAAAGCTGGTGTCTGAGATTAATCTAACGCATGTAAAACATAGAACGTATTATACGTAGAGATATATTTGGTATTTTTTTATGAAATAGTTGTTTTAATATTGGTTTTAGGTATTAGGTTCGTATTGGTAATATTTACTGTATTTTGAGATCAGCAGTTTCAACTTCATTACAGGCAGCGGTCGGAGTAAATGTTAAGAAAGTTAAGTAGGGGTTAATATTCTAAAAATTTTCTTTGGGAGGACCCCCAAACCCCCTTCGAAATTTTAATATCTACTGTGTACCGTTTTACCTTAAAATGTTTCTATTTTGAAGAAATGCTTCTCTTATAGTAAACTTATAGATCTCATCATGAGTTAATACACTACTTTTAGGGGCGAATATCCATTTTTTTAAAAGGGGGTAATAACATAAATATGTTAATTCACAGCACCAAATGATAAGGAAATCTGGGCGACCTTTACTGATTATATTTTGACACAGGAAATAATATACTTATTGCATTACATTTTCACATAATTTTTTCATAATAAAATATCAATTTATGGCACAATACCTCCCAGTTTTTGGGTACTTTAAAATACCTAATAATGGTGATATCCTGCTCTGCTTTTAAGCTCTATAAGACACCATTTTTTGGTTCAACCTCTTTCTGATTTTTGGTGCTTTAAAAACACCATATTATGGTGCAATACCTCTCTAATTGTAAGTGCCTTAAAACATCATACTATGGTGGAACCGCTCTCCAATTGTGAGTGCCTTAAAACACCATAAATATGGTGCAACCTCTTTCTGATTTTTAGTGTTTGTGATAGCACAATTTTATGGTGAAATTTTGAGCCATTTTTTGTAGCCAGCAAATAAACACCATATTATTGTGCATCACAGCCCAAAATTTTTTACAGTGTAGTTTTTAAATTATTTTATTTCGCCACTAGAGACTCTGTAAGTCATATCTCAATGGATTCTCCAGGGTAACTTAAATAGTGGTAGTACTTCCGTGTCTCTAGGACACGTTGGTTCCAAATAAAAGCCGCGAAATGGACTTTTGAAACACCCTTGTATTTTTTTTTCATAAGTCTGCGGTTTACATCAAGGTCTCAAAATAAGTGATATACTTGATTACTTTTAGAGGCAAATTTTCAAAATTTTTACAAGGGCGATCATTTTTGACTTTTTTTTATTTCAATTTTAAAAACCGGTTATTAAGACTTTAATTCCAAAACTTTTTTTAAGGTTTTTCTTTATATCTCAAGAAAGTTTTTTTTTTCGCTTTGAATTTTATGGAGGGGGAAGCGGGATGGAGGAGGGAGAAGATATCAAGTCAATAGAAATCACTGTTCTATAACAGACCTTTACCTTTATTTTCAAGCAAAGGTGGAAGAATTTGCCACAACTTAGCATTACCAATTACAGAAATGGATGGTGTGAACAAAGGATATTGAGCAGAACAAAGATATAACACCTTGAAATAAAGGGGTTAAGGGGGTCTCTCCAACTTTTTTTCTAATTTGAAAATACTCTTAAATATGAGGATTTCACACATTAATCTAAACAGGTAGTGTTTTTAAAGTTTTCCTTATACCTTAAGGAAGTATAGCATCAAAGAAGAATCCTAGCGGGAAGGCAGTAGTTGACCATATTACCCCTAAATTACGCTCTGTAAAGGAATAGAGGGAAGAAAATAATTATTATTTATTATACAAGAATCAGTGTAAAATCCTTTTTTCCCGAGCAACGGCCGGTTATTTAAAAAAAATTAATTGTGCAAAATCTGAGGGTGATAGAAAAATTCTGAAGGCAGATTTGAAATCTGGGTAAAAAAGTATACTCCAGAAACAACTTAAAGAAAGGGGTTGGCAAGTAATTTACGCGGTTCGGATGCGGACCGCGGTCCGCCATTTGCCAACCCCTGCCATAAAAGTATCTTGAGCCGAAAACCTTGTTTATCAGTGTTATTAGTTATCAAAATACTAATTAATTAGAGAAAAAATCGTTAATAATTTTCTGTATTAATTAAAAAACTACGTACGATTCCTTAGATTCGATTCCTGATGGAATCGATTCATCCGAGGGCTCGATTCCGGAATCGATTCTTTCAGAAAAATTTAGAGCCCTGATCTTAAGGCCAAGTTTGATTGACTAACCTTTCGCTTGTTTTAACTGCAACACACCAGTTGCCTGTAGAACCCGTTTTTCCTTAAGAATACATACTATGCGAAAAAAACAACTTTACAGAATATTATTGCCGATTTGAGCGATTTACCCCCCAAGCAGAGAACAAGCAATTATTCATCCTTTTTTATCCTAGCTCCATATTCCCGAATATTTATAAGCTTAATTTATTAATACTTGTGGGAAAAAATACAGAAGTCATAATACGGTCAATGTGGGGAAGCGTGAAAAAAGGGGCACATGTAAACAAAACAAAACACTCTTCTTATGAACCATAAAAATTAATTTTTTTTCAACATTTCGGATTTTTTAAAAGAAATTAATAGCATATAAAATGATGTTAGGTTTTTTCAAATACCGTAAAACGGGCTAAATCGGATCAGTTTTGAAAAAGTTTTTAAACCATGATAGCTCCGGTTGTGTTAAGAGTTGTAGAATCAGGACAAATTCCGACTTATTCTACACATTGTTTAGAAGTTGTTTCAGCTATCAAAAATTATTTTGCAATACTATCTTAGGTCTACCACGGCTTTGAAGTTGAATACAAAAAAGTCACAAAAACTTGGCTGTCAAAACTTTGCTTATTATAGGGAGGGTGGGGACGATTCTAACTCGTGGCAATTGAAACATTTTGATTTATCTTATCAATTATTTATCTTATCAATATTTTATTTGATTTATCTTATAAAAAGTTCTTTAACTTATCAATAACCAATAACTTAATTCGGATCATTACCACAAAAATATCCAAATAAAACTCTTACTGAAATATTCCTTTCAAGCTTATGAATAATTTAATAGATAAGGGGATATATCGCTCACCAACCCAGTAACTTATACGCAGCTTATTACCGATCACTTCGCGATTTGAGCGAGCAAAGCTTGCTAGTTCCATTTTACCAACTACGATTACAACCATCATCTGCATAAATAACGCTTTTCTAAAACCTTATATTTTTTTTCTCTTGTCACTAATTTATTTTAGAAATATTTTATAAAAACAGAAAATTTTTGGGAATTTTTACCCTTATAAGTATTCTCACTCATTTTCAGACCTTTTGGGTTACACCACCCGTAGACGAGAGCTTCTTGAGACACATAATTTTCATGGAAAATAACAGTATAAAAATTGATGTCATAATTTCAGGGTGGGTTTAACCTCCAACCCCCCTGGGATACGGCCCAGTAAAATGCTCAAATTACGTTTTAAATAAGACTTATTTTACAGTTAATTAGGTGTTTTATTAAATTCTATTGTTTACTTTCTTGTTACATTTTTCCATTCCCTTTTGCTGTACTTGATAAGGTAGAAAATGTTTTTGAGGCATTAAAACAGTTTTCTACAATGGAAAGCTACTGTAGAAAAAAAACACGGGGGCGTTCGTGCCTAGCGTCCCTTTTTAGGGACGTTTTTAAATTTTTGTGTAAAAATATAAATTTTAACAAGGGATTTTTTTTCACTATTTTTCCAGTTGCTTTGGGGCTATTTACCATGTTTGAATTAAATATTTTATAAAAATAAAAAGTTGGCCATTAATGGGGGTTAAATACTACACCTAAAATAAATAGCGAAACAAATCAGAGATGGCAGCACGTTAAAAAGAACTGAAATTATATTTGGAAAATATATTTTAGAACGAACTAGCTTCATTAGATGGCGCCACTGTTCATCTTTACTGATCTCAAATGGAGTGAAATCGTGATGTTCAGTTCAGACACTTAAAATAAAAGTAGATAAGGTAAATGTGGGTATAGTGGACACTTTAAGGAAAATGTTTGCTTAAATTCTTAATAAATACCAATCAATTTGCTTCGAAACGGTTATTATCCTATTTTTTGGTTAATTGGATCTTCTTCTTTCGATTTTACTATTAAAAACTTTAATTAGATTGGGCAAAGTATTTTTAATTAATTTTTTAAAAGTACTCCAAATTGCATCTATAGTGGCCACATAGATGAAGCTGTTGCTTCTATGGTGGACACCTCTTGCATCCATAGTGGACACCTGTCTTTTTCTGCCTATATGAGGGGTTTATGCATGAAATTGAGGGTTTTTTGTTGGTATAGTCATCTAGTTCTAATTAAATCTTCCTTCCCAACGAAATGTATTTTAGATTCAATCAAATTAGCTTTATTTTTAAAAAAATTGATAGTTTTCGGCCCAAAGTCTACGCTGTAGCTGATTTGAGAGGATTTTAGCATGTAATTCAATGTTTTAAAAACATTGGTTCCCGAAGCCAGAATGAAACCAAATTTATTTACACTCATTTTAAAGCTCAGTCAACAGTTTATGAAGAAAAACTGATTCAAATTAAGTATTATTTATGTTTCTATTAGACGCCATTGGCGGTGGCCACTATTGGAAAATCTAAGATTATGTATTGGTAAAGTGGACACCCCCATAAATCCTCCTAAAGTCAGCATTTTCAAATAAATTTTATTCAGTATTATTTTACACACTCTTATTTATCTTGATATAAATTTAAAAGTCAATCAAGCGGTAATAAATACGAAAAAATCAGTTTCGACTTACCCGTTTCCTTACGCGATTCAATAAGCAAAATCAAATTTCAGTCACTCGGCCGATGTTGTTATTTTCAAATATTTAAATATCCTTCCCATGCTGATCTGGTGGTATCGGTGGTAATTTATCAGCTTACCTGATTGCACAATCTACTATGTCTATGAATTTTGACGCTGTTCGATGCCTCTAACTCGTTTTATTTAAAATTAATAAGCTATGTGGCCACTATTGGTACAGTGTCCACTATACCCACATTTACCTTAATACTAGAATTCAGATTAAGAATACTATGGAATTTAATATCTTAGGGTTTTTATTTCATTTTCACATTACATAAAAATTTTATTTGTAACTTTTTTTATTTTATAAAGAAATTATTGAAATACAAAACCAAATTACCAAATTCAATTCAACGTTATTACAATAGGTTTACATTTGCATCACCAAGGAGGTGAGATCAGGCCTGACGAGAGGGGAGGGGGTATGATTCCCCCGGGCCTGTAGGGGGCCCGGGACCCAAAGATTTTCACATTGAGTTTTAGAGGAATATATTTTTGAATATTTTGGAAATTAGTTTTTCCACATAAAGGTCCAAAAATGAATAAATTCCCAGTTTTCTAGGGACATAATTTCAAAATTTTTCTGGGGAGACCCCCAGCCCCCTTCACTGCTTGTTACTCATCGTATAATCAAAAGAAAACGATATTTTAAGGTTGAGTGAAATTCAGATCTTGTCTAGAAATATACTAAAAATTACATTAAGCCTATGAATGCATGGGTGGGGGTACTTCAGAAAATTTTTGCCCCCTACCTTAAAATGAGAAGTATATGTATCCCACTGGGGACCCGCTTCCCAACCTTGTCCCCGGGGCCCGACTTGGCTCTCGGCGGCCCTGGGTGAGATCACCTCATACAGGTGAAATATCCTACTACTATTATAATTGTGAATGTTTGTCCGGATGTTTGTTACTCTTTCACGCAAAAACTACTGAATGGATTTTAATGAAGTTTTACCATAATGTAGCTTATACATCAGAATAACACATAGGCTATAATTTATAAAGAGAAAATCGGTCCTTCATTCTTTTTTTCCCATTTTTCCTTCTTTTTTTCACTTATTTTTCCGTGTTTGAAAACCTGCTTTACCAGTAATGCAAGACAATAATAGGAAACTTTAGTAGTACCAGTGTTGTAGTTACTAGACAATTTTATTAATCTTTATATAAATAAAAACGTTTGTGGCTGTGTGTGTATGTATGTGTGTTCCGCATCTCCTTTTAGACCACATCGAAGGCGTGGACATTTCCTCCATTTAAAGATTTTTTTCCTTTGAAATAAATATATTTACTGAAAAATTCAATTTTTTTCATGGAAAACGAGTTAAAAATAAAACATTGTTTCAAATGAGACAGATCACTAGACTTTTTCATTTACTAGACTTTTTATTATAGTTTCAAATTTGTTATTTTATAAAGTCAGGAACATCGGGATTATAAAAAGTGACAAGAACACCGGGATTTGAAAATTAGCGGGAACATCGGAATAGGAAAAATTACCGGGTTATAAAAATTACCGCGAGAACACCGGGATAGGAAATTTACCATAAAGACACCGGACCGGAATATAAAAATTACCGGAAACACCGAGATAGGAAAATTACCAGGAACGCCGGGATTAGAAAAATTACCGGGACCACCGGGATAATAAAAATTACCGAGAACACAGGGATTAAAAAATTACCGAGAACACCGGGATTAGAAAATTACCGGGAACACCGGGATAGGAAAGAGGCGCCTGGGATACCGGGATGATTTGTAATATTGCTAATTTACAAAATTATGAATGTATTTTAAGAAAACTTTAAAAAAATAATTTTATACACCCCACCCGTGCAAGGCCGGGTATAACAGCTAGTATTTAATATAAAATGAAAATACAAAAACACAATGTACAACAAAAAATTACTATAAAAATAAAATACAAGAACAAAAAAATACACATGTATAGATGAAAAAAATACTGAAAAATATGGCAAGTGAAAATGTTGTTGGGTGAGCTTCAGGGATATAATGCGCGAGAAAAATAATTAAAAATAATCCTCGATATTCTCTATGGAGTATATAAACGATTTTAATATTTTTTTAATTTTATGAGGAGATTTTTCTGTTTTAATATGACTTGGTAGGCTATTGTAAAATTTTGGGGATAAATAAGCATAGTTTTTGTGAAAAATTTCTTTCCATGTTTTGGGTATTATGTAATTAATTTTTGAACGTATTAAACAACTGTTTGATTAAAAAAATAAATGACGTTTCCGTAAGTTTGATTGACGAAGAAGAATACTATTGTATATATCCGGAAACCAAGCAATTGGCAATGAAAAACTGGGTTTTATCCCACACTATCATTGTATTTCCCAAAAACAACAAAAATCAAGTCCAAACACATGCAAGGGCACCGGCGACACGATGATTAATCTGAAGAGATATTCCTTCGTTTTGGCATGACCATCAGGTAAAATCTCTGTTAGCATAAAAGTATGATGAAGTAAACAGCAAAAAATTTCGGACGTGTCTTCCAAACATTTTCAATAAAAAAAAGTTTGCCCTGATCACAGAATCGACCACTTTAATGACGAACCGACCTCTGAAAAAGAAAATTTTGATTTGATTCGAAAAACCTCCGCAATCATCATTATCTGTGCATGACCCTCGATTCATCATCCGGTAACGACATCGCCGCATCACAGAATCGCCGTTTGACCTCGGATTATTAGCATCCGTAATTTGCACCGACCCGTAATGATTACCATGTATAAGGGGACCACCCACACATTGAAGACCTTTGGGGTAGATCTCCTCTTTCAAACCAAAATAATTCGTAGTTCGCAGTTACTACAGGGTGTTTCAGATCTAGGAGGGTGTTTCAGATCAGACTTCTAGGGCCTAGAAGTTATGAAACATCACTCTTAAAACGATTGTATCAAAATTGAGTAAAAAAGTACTCAAAAAGGCTCCGATCCAAAAATACTCTAATTTGAATACATGAATATACTCATTTCTGAAAA
Organism: Tetragnatha versicolor; assembly: GCA_024610705.1. Classification (NCBI taxonomy): domain Eukaryota; kingdom Metazoa; phylum Arthropoda; class Arachnida; order Araneae; family Tetragnathidae; genus Tetragnatha; species Tetragnatha versicolor. Next base: position 10,348,376 of record JANDEH010000017.1, on the reverse strand, counting down.
TGTGCATACTCAAAAATGAAACATCTTAAGCTTGAACTCAAAAATGAGCTCATAATGTTTCATTTTTGAGTATGCACATTTTCAGAAATGAGTATATTCATGTATTCAAATTAGAGTATTTTTGGATCGGAGCCTTTTTGAGCACTTTTTTACTCAGTTTTGATACAATCGTTTTAAGAGTGATGTATATCTGAAGCACCCTGTATTTGCCAATGTCTCTGGGCCGTATCCGAAGGGGGTTGGGTGTTCAACCCCGAGCCCCCCCCCCGAAATTATGATATCAATTTTTATAATGTTATTTTCCATGAAAATTATGTGTCACACAATAAGGCTAGGTACGCAGTCGAGTGCTCTCGAATGACAGTTATGTTTAATAGGCTGCTCGCTACTAGTCATTTCCCATCGCATTTCTATTGCGTTGCCATTGTGACGATGACGAGCCGCCTATTTTAATTACACAGACTGACTACAGCCTAAAGCGATCCTCTTCGAATGTAACCCAAAGGGTCTCAAAATTAGTCAGAATCCTACTTTTAAGGGTAAAAATTCCAAAATTTTTCCCAACCCCCTCGAAATTTTGAAATCCAATAAGTAGGGTTTTTCTTTGAAACTAAAGGGATTTACAAGGGGTGGTCCTCTTTGATGTAACCTGGAATCTCAAAATGAATAAAAATGCCAATTTTAGGTGCAAAATTCAAAAATTTTTCCGGAGGAGGAACCCCAAAACCACCTTAAAATTCTGCCATTCATCATACTTTTAACTTTTATGTACTTTTTCCTTGAAATTTCTGCCGCTTACAATGAACGGTGCTCTTTGGGTGCAATCTAAAGGGTTTCAAAATGAGCTAAAACACTATTTTGACTTTGAGGGGCAATTTTCCAAAATTTTTCTGGGGGAGAACCACCCGAGCCACACCCCCCTTTTACTTGGGATTCACATTTGAACACAATTTTGAATTTTAGCACCCCAAAAATTAAAATCTTACGTCCTATGAAGTCATCTCACTTAAACCTTAAACTTAGTATTCCTAAGGAGAAACTTCAGAAAAATGTCGAGTAAACAAACCCCAAACAAAAGTCTGGTTACGGCCCTGCAATGTCGTGATACACTTTCATCCATTGTTGCCTTAAAATACAAATATTTATTCATTGCCATATCTGGGTTCTTAAACTGCAATACTTTTTTTAATATCGCCAAGAATTCCCAAATAAGGGCTTCCGCACAGTCATTCTGAATTTGGCTGAAACTGGAAAAATATAAATCACTGAACCCCGGCACGCTTTCCCCCGCTAGCCTCTCCAGCGCAAGGATTGGGGGGTGAGATAGTGCTTGACAGCGAGTAAACAGAATGGATTGTCCCGAGTACTTTTGTTAACCGCTCTTCCAACTATTATTAGTTGAACCACGGCTAAACTTGATCGCGACCGTAGGTTATACGGCTTATCCACTTTCCAAAAGATCAAAAGAGCCGACGCACGGCCGACGGCGCCGGAAGTTTCCAGTTTTTACCGCTTGAGGGGGTACCGCGCGTAATGGCTCGTTAGGGTTGGTTGGTTGGTTTGCTTCGGCTCTTCAAAATACGCAGTACACAGAAAAATCCTAACACAGGTTCCAAAACGATATTTTCAAATTCTGGAAGGATTGGAGGGCGTATTATTTTTTTTATAATATATAATTATATTATATATATTTTTTGTCGTATAATTTTTGTTTTTACGTTCTAAGAACACTTTTAGTCATTTACCTAAGTCATAAAAATACAAATTTATGATTTTTCATGATTGTGATTCATTATCGTGATCATGAAATTTATGATTTTTTTTATTCTTCACCATACTACCAACCCTGTGAACAAGCCACGAAAAATAATCAACCCGGTTGATGACCAAGTTGCTCGTCTGTGACTCCTTTTAAGCATATTTATCTTTGAATCGTATGAAATCAACCAACCAATAATTATTTTCCAGTGGAATACCATGAATGACAGATAGATGGCGCTAACATCGTACATCCCAGTTTCTTGAACCTACCTTTTCGCGTAATTGCGCAAGCCGTATATAAACACAGTTAATCCAGTCTAGCCGTGGTTGAACTGAACGACAATAGATAGCAGCACAAGTTAGTCTTTTGCCATCGATAGGACTGCGGCCCATCTAGGGTCAAGCAGGGGGTTACAAAAGAAGAAACAAATTAAAGACAATTTCATATAAGTACATACAGGAACTAAGGTTAATATGCACACTAAAATAGCAAAAAAAAACTATAAACTGAAAATATTGTTTCAGTTGGGAAACAAAAGAACCCACAGATTCGGAAAATACAATTTTACAAAAATATGGCTTATTTATGAAATCAAACCGTTGTATTTATAGCTTTTGATGGGTTTTTTTTAGGTTTTGAGTGAGGGGTTATATTTTTTCATACAAGTTAAGTAATTAATTCAAATTAATTTTAAAAAATTGAAATTTCAATTTTTTCCAGCTATAGGCAATAATCGGTTTTAGCACTCAAAAATAACCTATAACATGCATTATGTACAATACTATTGGGTTTTTTAAGGGGTGCTAAATTTTTTTTTCTACTGTATTTTAAAAATTAAAAAAACTAAATTTTCCATGGTCAGATTTTGTTCGAATTTTAGCCATTACATTAATATCGAGGTCACTCTTGAGGGAAAATCGGTGAGAATCCATTTATTGCGATTTGTTCAGCTCTTTTTTTCTTCGCTACTTTCTGTGACCTTTACAAGGTTCACTACTTTTTCATGTAACATTAGCTTCATGAAACACCGCCAGATGGCAGCACAAGCGCCTTTTTCTCCAAGGGAATAGAGACCGAGCGGCGGTGTCTTTATTACAGGGCCCGCGCCGCGACTGATGACTGGGAATGGAAACAGCAATTTTCACACCCAGGGCGAGAGCTGATAGCTACCGGCTCTCTCGATCGACCGCAATTAAGGAGAGCCATCACACGCCCCCAGCAGTTTTTTTTACACAGGGACCGTTCACAAATCTGCAATGAATTGGCATTACCAGCAATTTTTTTTTAAAACAGAAAAATGCATTTTTGCATGCAGTAAACGATATCCAAAAATTGGCGCAAGTTCAGACTTGCGTATGCGCCAAGTTTTTAGCGTTAAAGATGACTAATATGGTAACCCTAACTCATGTTAAAAGTGTCATTTGGCTTCTAAATGTGCCGCTAAACAGCCAAAAATCGCCAAGCATACGCAACTCTGAACTTGCGCCCAAAAATTGGCATGAAAAGTTTAAAAAAAATTAATTACTTGAATTTTTAAAAATTTCTTTGTTTGGGATTGAAGTGCGTCACAACTGATTCGGCCTTACTTTAAAAGTGAAATCCAACGATGACTTTGAATTGTTTAAACAAGCGGTTCATAAGCTTTCGATCGCCGCGGCCCCCCTATTTATATAAAAGTAAGGCATCGCGGGTACGGACCCCCAAGATTTCGAACACCCAGAGCAGTAAACCAGACTTGTTGTTGTCGTGTGCCACTTGGAATACCCAAGCTCCACAAGGAGCAAAGGGGCTCCTGAGAAAGTGAGGCCCATAAATGGCAGGAGTCGGACTTCTGCCTCATGAGATGATAGATACTGCCACTATCTATACCAGACTTGTTTCAGAGGGGGTGTTGACTTAACGTTATTCCTATAAGGGTATCCCCTAATGTTCCACATTGTGGTAAAATTTTACAATTACTTCAAGTAATAATGGGGATCTCCCCCAGAAATTTTTTGAAAATTTTCTTCAAAAAGTAGTGTTTTAGTTCATTTAGTTTTAGTTAAATTTATGCACTTTTAAACGCTCTTTATTTAAATTCATAATTGAAATTGAAAATTTAGATGTTTTTTTTCTCGATTTCTTAAAAGAGAAGCAAAGTTTTTATTTATGTACTCGCTGTGCCATTTCATTTTATTTTATGTTCTTCAAATATGGATAATTCTATTTATTTGTTTGAAAATGCCTAGGCTTTTGTTGTTGTTTTTTGTGTTCATTATATTTAATTTCAATTTATTTTGTAACATATCTTTCGCCTGTACGGGTTCTTTCCCCTTGGCGATTAATATATTTTTTGATTGTGTTTTATGTCCTATTGTGTGTGTTAATAAAGATTATTATTATTATTTTGGAAAAATTTTTTTTGAAAAAATTTTGAAATTTGTCCCTTTAAACTAGGGTTTTATCTAATTTGGAAAATATTTGATTGAGAAACATTTAAAGGTGACTTGTGTTCCCCAAGGTAACTCGCGGACCCCTTAGGTAGGCGCTGCGGACCCCCGGGGGTCCGCGGACAACAGTTTAAGAACCTCTGGTTTAAACAATTGAAGCATTTATTTCATTTTCCGGGATGGATGGCTGTGTTGGTTGAAATTTAACTCCAGACGCTTCACCCTCTTCTTCCGAGAGCACGGAGACCAACACGGTCATCCTCCCGGAAAATGTAATAAATAACACTGGTCATGGAAGTTAAATGTTGGTGGCCATTTTTGATACGAGGAGCAAACAATCAAACCGTGTTTTCTCCAAAAAAAATAATAATGAGTTACTGCTATTTTCATGATCTCCACATTAAACTGCACAAAACAATGCTATTATCTTCAACTAAAACAAGTTTTAGCCTATTCTAAAACTACTTAGAAAATTGATGTTTCAATCAAAAAGTGTTTCCTCCAGAGCCTGTTTTCAGTCAAACAGTGATTCCTCCAGTCACATCCAATCATAGCTTTTCCTACTCGTCACGTGACCCACTCATTTGTCAGCTTAAAGTTGGTGATGTAAAAATATTGGTGGGGACTTTTTGATACGAAATTACCTAATGTTTATTTTAAAAATTTACATTGTAAATCAGAAATAAAAGGAATAGTTTTTGAGAAGAGTAGGATTAATTTTTAACATTAAAAAAGTGTTTTGTCCATGTTGGAAACATTCAAACCATGTTTCTTCCTATGTGTTCGATCAAAACGTGATTTCTCCAAATTTCAAATGCATTTTTCAATAATTAATTTTAAGTTTTTAGGTAAATTATGACTACAAATCTTCTCAGTTACTCGTTATAGAACTAAACAAACGATAATTAGGTTTTTAAATCAGTTATTTTTTAAGTTATTAGTTTTTTGTGTTTCCTGAAAATTTGTATTTGATGGAGAAAGCATGGTTTGATTGTTTGCTCCTCATACATGAATTGATGTTCTTGAGAGAGAGATATTTTATAGTATTATTCTCTAATAAAAAAACTCTCTACAGTTGCCAAAAGTAATAATATTATTAAAGCTGCTTACAAAATAATCATTAAAAATGGGACTGGTATTGAGAATTTATACAGGGTGTTTCAGATAAGTGTTTCATAACTTTTAGGGAAGGTAGGATACATCAAGACGAACAAGAATTGGTATGGGTTAGGGGGTCGCAAATGGGATTCAAGGGATGAAATTAGCAAAAACCCCTCGCATATCTGGGCAGAAAGCGATGCAATTGTTCGATTCCGGCATTTGTTACATTCAACCAATTCAAAAGCTTCATGTAAAAATCAGATGCAAGCGTTTATACCGATCAAAAATATAATACCTATAAATGAAACAGGCATGCGTTGTAGGTAGATGTACTGTTGAACCCCACTTGCGACCCCCTAGCCTAAACCAATTCTTGTTCGTCTTGATGAACCCTACCTCCCCTATACTCATTTTGAACTGGCGCTTGAAAATATTTCCTTCCCCCAATACCGATCGGTAACCATAGCAACTATCCTCGTCAAAGTGACGAAGAAGGCTTACTATATTGGCTGCGAGAAGAGCGTAACTATGGTTACGTTTCTAGCGTGGGGGAAAGCACTATTTCTCAAGCGTCAATTCTAAATGAATAGAGTAATATAGTAAAGGTTATGAAACACTTATCTTAAACACCCTGTATAAAACAAACTTAACTACGAAATTGAATCGTCCGCTCAAACGAGTTGGTCGCCAATCAAGCCGTCATTTGCACGAGATGGATGACGTCCTCGTCCAAGATCGATCGTCTGGTAGGTGCTCTTCTCGGCGGTAATTGGTAAGTTCCAGAGATTTATGGTAGGCTAACTTCTTTCCGAATTTTAATAGTGAACAAAGGGTCAGATAGACCATCAAATCTGTGGGGTGGCAGACGTAATAATATCCCATACGTAGCCTAAATCTACAGGGTGGTTGTAAAATGAGTCACCCTTCGATTGATCCTTCATATCCGTATGGAATGTTGTAAAGGGGGTCCCAAAATTAGCACAAGGTTTGAATTAAATAGAAAACACGGTTTTTAGTCTTTAGATTGTTATATTTTCATTGAATCATGAAGTATACATGGTATAGGGTTATTTAAGGAATAACACAATGGGAAAATTACATCCACGGCTTTGCCTCCACATATCGCACCCTTGCTACAAAAGTTGACCGCCATTAGGCGTAGTTTTCACATCTCTACCAATCTTCAAAAGAACCAGAAGTTGCATTGAAAAATCAGCCGCCAGATGGAAGTTATGGCGTTTTGTTGTTATCAAGATGTCTATGATTCCTTCCACTGAAATGCCACATTTTGAGTTGTCGTCCAGCCGTCGTTGAGTAACGTGCGTGTCGAACAATGGCTAATGATCATACACTGTTAAAAAAATTAGTTCAACCTTTCACCATAAACTGGTTCAAATTTAGCTGCAACCAAGGTTTGGTAACAGGTTTTACCAAGTTTTCTGTTTTTCACTAGTGCAAGCACCAATTTTTGGTATTTTAACTAGTAAAACTTGGTGAAACCTGTTACCAAACCTTGGTTGCAGCTAAATTTGAACCAGTTTATGGTGAAAGGTTGAAAGTTTTTGGTGAAAGGTTGAACTACTTTTTTTAACAGTGTAGTTTGAGATGTATCGTTCTTCGTATTGACAAATTCAAAAATACTAAAAAGCCCGGGAACAGTTTTTTGCAATTCCTGGAAAACATAGTTTTTGAGTTGTGGCACTTTTGTAGCAAGGGTGCGATATGCACTCTTCTGTCGAAATTTTTCAAAATTCAAATCTTGCGTTAATTTTGAGACACCCTTTACTGTTGACAGATGTTGATAAAACTTTTAATGTATGTAGTAATATTGGATATAGAAATACTTAAATCGGATTAACTATTAGGGTGGGTCAAAAACATTTTTTTCACATTTTCCCAGGGGCACAGCGACAAAAGGGTGCCAAATGGTCTCAAACTAACATGTGTAAAATATTATTCCATTATAATAACTCTTTTTGCCTCCGGATTGGCCTCAAAGTTTCGATTAATATAGTAATTTCATGTAAAAATGGACGAACGAAAATCAAGCTTTTACCTCGATTGCACAAATCCGTCATGAATATAAATGTACACAATGGTATAAAAATCATCATTGAAGACTATAAAATAATTATAAATGAAACCAGAGTTGAAATAATTGAGTTATAATACAACATATTTTCAAATATCTCAATGGTTAGAACTGACAATCAAAAATTTCTCGCCGGAATCATAAAAATGTGCGAAACCTTTACTGTCGGTTGAGTAGGATGGTAAAAACATTAAATTTTTAATAAAAATGGATAGGGTGGGTTGGGGTAAAATGGGTCAATTTTAAGGTACCTTCACATTCAAAGTTTTATTTCATCAAAACTATTACTTTTTAATGATTTCTTTCAATTGGATCTTGACACTACAATCCTTGAGAACATTTTCATCTAATTTTATCAAATATTTTTTTGTTATAAGTTGCTTAAACTTAGCATCAAAAGTAATGACCTATTTTACCCCAATGTGGGGTAAAATGGGTCTCATTGCAAAAAGATGTCAAAAATATATTTATTACTAAATATACATGAAAGTAAGAAAAAAGGCAATCGGCTAAGCCGTTTTTATCTGAAAAAATTTGTTTTAAGTTGCACTTTAATGAAATTGTAAAAGTTCGAAGTTAATGAACATTGTTCAAATTTAGCAATTAAAATACTTCGTTTGGATAAAAAAATAAACTTGTATGACAGTTCAATGTATATTTGAAGGAAATAAGTTAAAAACATTGTTTGAATTAATACAGAAGGCCTCCGAACTATGACCCATTTTACCCCAAGTACAAAATATTGTTATAAAAGATAAAATATTTTATATTTTTCTAAGCTGATTGGCTTGAAATGTCTCTCAGACTTTCTTTTATGGAAAAATATTACAAAAGTCTGCTGTTATTTATTACAATATATAGATATTTTGGAAGTTAGTAAACCCTGTTTTTTCGATGACATCATTTACGGTTCAAATTAAATATTTTTTCAGTCCTCAAAATCATAAATATTAATTTTTGACAGTCGAAAAATATTGCCAACAGATAAAAGATTATAATACAAAAAAATGAGCGAAAATTATTCAATTTAAATTTGATTTATATCGAGTTAATTAAAACTGACCCATTTTACCCCAAGACCCACTTTACCCCAACCCACCCTATGTCAGAAGGTGGGTACCTTTTTTGGGTTATAGGTTTCAACCCCAAGGAAAACATTTGGATAATAGTTTAAAAAATGGGGTTTCCTTGAAACTTCTTGGCATATTAGGAATAGTTCATCCCAAGTGTCCCCATATGATTCCCTAATGTCCAAAAATAAATTAAAACCACATTTTAAGAGTCAAATTTTGAAATATTTTCTTAAAAGCGGTAGATCCCCGTTTTCAGCATAAAGCTCAGTATTATCTCCTAGGTTTTTAAATAAGCTACATTACTTTTCAAAACGTACTTGTAATTATCCTTAACAGTTAAATTTGCTATATTTTAACTTTTATGAACGCATAAGGGAATGCTAAGAAGCTATTTTGAGTCAGTCCTCAAAGAAGTATGATTTCATGGGCCTGGGTTTCAGTCAATTGTTATAGCAAAAATTTAGGTAAATCATGACTGAGCGAATCATAACTGATACTGCCTATGAACGAACTATCCATTCGACAATTCTTTCAACATATTTTTACGATCATATTTGGATCCCAAGACCAGCCAGTGAAATAACTGTCCGCTGAATTTCGAAAGCGCGGTATATTTATGAAAAGTACAACTGTTTCTATTTTGAAAAATTAAAAATACCGTTTTTTACTGACCAAACTTGAAGGAGAATGTATATGAACTACCAATATTTAAAATCTGCACCACTGACAATCCACTGTTTGTTGGCAAAAAAGAGATTCATATTCTACGGCTCTTGTTAATATGATAGCATATTATATTGCCACTTTGGCAGTTGTTTTTGTATTAATAATGCATGAAGGTGACTAATGTGATTAAAAATGCTTTTAAATACCTTTATTTGTGAACTTTAAAGAGTTATTGACAAAAAAATTTAATTTATAAAATTTTTAAAAAATATGAAAAATTACATATTTTTGTTCTATTTGAGGCCAATCCGGAGGCAAAAAGAGTTATTATAATGGAATAATATTTTACACATGTTAGTTTGAGACCATTTGGCACCCTTTTCTTGCTGTGCCCGATAGAATTTGCAAAATTTTTTTTTCGCCATAGGAAAATGACCCACCCTATTAACTATACTGGAAAATATTTAAATTCTTCATTTAAGCAGACTTGTTTTTAAAGATCTTTATGGCTGATCTGATCATGAAATTATTTTAGCGGTTCTTATATAGAGTTATAGCAGATCTTTTAGATCATTATAATTATGTTGGAATTGATTTTGTAGTTTAATTATTACCGTTTCATAGACTTTTAAACTAATTAGACTAGGAACAAAGTCGCTATTTAAGGTATAACTTTTTTCACATTTGAGGCCCCCTAGTGCAAAAAACTCTACTTTGACTCCACTCTCAAAAGTATTGATATTTAAACTTAGGGCACCCAAACAACTTTTAGAAAACAACTTTAGTTCATTTCCAACAAACTTTTAGCCCAAGCAATTTCAACGTGCTTAACTAAGAGCTTAGGCGCCTAGAAAATTAACTATTTTGCCTTGTTATGTTATTCCATGGTTAGCCTTTAATTAAAAGTGTCCTAAAATTATTTAAGAATTTTGATGTTAAGGTAAAATAAAGGGGTTTTAAAGAACTCCCTAGATGTCCTCTCGTTTCAGCCTGATGAACTAATCTTAATTGTAAAATCGTTTTGGTTAAAGTTTCGTGGAAAAGGATCCCCCCCAAAAAACATTGAGATATATTTGAATCAAATGTAAGAAAAGAGTCTCTTCAAAAGGGCGTCCCTTGCACTCGTCCCCTGTCCCCCCTGGCCAGCACGGGCCTGACTATACCCCCATTTACCTTACGCGAATGAATTCAACGAGAACCAGAAAATTCTTTCTGCCTCGACATTCCTCGAAAATTCGAAACACGACCAAAAGATGATCCTCTCAAAAACACATTAGTTATGCGAATTTCCTGTTTAAACATCTTAACATAATGAAACTTTAATTAGTAACTCTCGACAAAAACGCACGATAGCTACTACAAAGAAATCCATAAGTCTAACCCTAATCACAGTAATTAGACACCATTCTGCTTCTTTTAATGATGCATTTTTTCGGATGATGAGTCATTTAATAGCTTTTCTGCACATAATGCGTCTTTTCGCATCCTCCGTAGGCGTTGTTAGAAGGAGGCTCCATTTGTCTAGCCTGGCTTCTATCAGTTTTAATGATGCTCGCTAGTAAAACGCAGATACATACGTAAGTGATCTCATTACTTATTCTAAAAACAGTTCCTGAAAAAAATTTTTAATGACACTGTTAGGCTGAATCTTAACTTTCAATATATTATTCACCATAAAGTGTTTTTACACAAATATGTAACGCTTTTAAGGGATTGATGTATGTAGGGTAGACATTTGATGCTAATCTCTCTATTCTAAAAAAAAGTTTTTGGTGAATGGTTTCCAGAGAAAGGCTTTTTAATTACTGAACCAAATGACACATATATGGTATCAAAATGTCCGGATTCTTTCCGGATTTCCGAGCAAGCCCTTCAATTTTTCAAAACAATTCTCAATTTTAAACTATTTCCATTTTTTTAGATAACGGATAAGGTCGCAGTTACAAAGCAAGTACTGTCAATCAAATTATTATGCATCCAATCATAACGACCGATTGACGCTAAATTTCAAGATGAAACATGTTTTTTCACCTTTCAAAAAAGTACTTTTTCTTGATGAAATATCACGCAAAGACTGATAAAAACATATTCTAAAAACTTACATGTACGCCATTTTATACTAAAATTTCACACTTATCGAAATCAATTGTAAACATTGAGTGGTGTTTTGTCTCTTGTTATTTTCAATTGCATAAACGGTATTGTTTAACAAGTCTGGGTTTTAAAAAAAAATATGAATGATAAACACTAGGCATATTATACTAACGAGCTTATTCAAACTTTTAAGGGAGATTTATTCATTGAGGACGCATTTTTGGAAAGTTGGTTGACGTTTTTTCTGTAAATTGTTTAATTGTTTATAAAGTGTATTAAGTTTAGCAAGTTGGAATTTGTGGGAATTGTGAAGTAATTTCAAAAGGTCCTGCGTCAGCAGTTTACGGGGGTTGGTGAGCGATAGCGAGCAAGGGGCGGTAGCTCCCTAGTTTTATAAATAAACCTAATACGAGCGGTTAAAATGTATGGAAATTGTTTTATTTGGAATTTAAAATGTCTAGAATGGGGCAACGATTTTCAAATTTAATTTATTTCAATAGAGCTTCTTTAAAACAAATTTTGGAAATGTGATCATAAGTAAATTTTAAAAAAAATTAAAAACTACAATGCGCAGAAGTGTTCGGGGTTTGGCGCATGACGTCACTTCTGTCTTCGGTACGACACCCTTGTACGAAAGAGTATTCGATAAGGGGACATCCATAAATTACGTGAGGTCAAAAAGGGGGGAGGGGTTTGGAAAAATCTCACCGGGGGGGTCGATTAAAATCTCTTGTCAACTTTTTCAGTTAAATTTAATTAAAGGATTTTTTTAAGTATGAGAAAGGAATAATACCCACAGACAGTGGCGGCTCGTCCATAGGACACAGGAGCACGTGAACACCCAGTGAAAAAGTAGAAATAAACCCAAATTTAAAGATACACAATAGGGTGGGCCGAAAAAAACTTTTTATTTTATTTTGAAACGCTATACCGCGGAAAACTTGCCCCTGGGGTAGAGAAGTAAAATGCAACAAACATTTTTAAAATCGGTTAAAAATTGCAATAGCGCATTGCACCTAAAGTTTGAAAAAAATAGGCTATTTTCATTACTTTTCAAAAAAATCAAATTAAATCAAATAACATTTATAAAAAGTATCTAAAGGCATATAATAGAATAAAAATGTGGAGAAAACTTATTTAATTGAAAAAGGTGGTATTTTACAATTAATTGGTAGTATAATAACATCTAAAAATACACGTTTTTACCAGAAATTCACATATTTCGTATGAAACAAAAAAAATTATGAAAATCAATTTTTCATAACTATACTACCTTTCTAGCTATCACTCAGTACACCCCTTAACAGTTAAAGCATTTTTTACAGTTCGCTTCGCGATCGGAGCTCGTTCGTTGCACAACAAACCGCATCACTATCTTTTGTCGAAATAAAAACTTATTTTATATTTTGAAACGCTATACCACGGAAAACTTGCATCTTGAGTGTAGAAGTAAAATGCAACAAAAATTTTTAAAATCGGCTAAAAATTGCCTTTGTACATTGGTCCTAAAATTTGAAAAAAATATGCTATTTTAATAACTCTTAAAAAATCAAATAACTTCTATAAAAAGTATCTGAAGGCATAAATTAGAAGAAAAATGTTAAGAAAAATATATTTAATGGAAAGAAAGATGGTATTTTACAATATAAGGTTGCACTATAAGGTTACACTTGGCATTTCGCCTTTTTTTCTTCAAAAATCGCATTTTTCGATTGAATTAAAAAAAAATTTCCTGATGGTGCATAGTTTGATTTGTAACAAAATGTAGTCCTTGACTGGTTACTAACTTCTTTTGGTATTTTGAAAGAATCTTATGTTTATCTGTCGGATTATTTAATTATTAGATTATTAACATAAACTGTATTTTAGTACTGATAATCCAACAGATGAACAGAAGGTTTTAGTTTCTTTTATATTAAAATCAAATTATATCAAATTAATTTGTCTGTATGATTCTTTATTTAGAAAAAGTAAATGGTTTTAAATTTGACCTGGACACGTGTGATAGAAACATCTAGATTTTTGCCAGAAGAGTTATTAGAAATCATTGATCCAATGATTAAACAAAATGCATTTTTTGCTCATTCTGAAAACTTGCTTTTGGGCATGATCATAGATAAAAAGGGATCATATATGAGGGACTTTGGTTTAGAAGAACAATTAAGGCTAGAAACTCAGCTTCTAAAAGAAAGTCTGTTAGGAGTTCCCATCCCCCCAAACATAATTTTCAAGCTACTGACCATATATAGAACATACGTAGACAGTAGACTATGTATAGATTAGCTGAAATACTGCTTCTCTTTCTCCCCACCTATACACCTATACTACGAAGATTTACCGATCAAGAGACATAGTCTATGATAATGACTGGAACTTTGACAGATTCCCATGTCACACACAAACAGTCGAACGTTGTGTAAAATTAGTAACACAGAGGGCATCACTAAAAGTCATCGGTATGAATGCCAGGAGATGGGGTTTATAAGAACTATTAATCTTTCAAGATCTTCAATGCCAAATTTTTCAATCAAGTCTTCTTTCGAAATACCAAAAGAAGTTAATAACCAGTAAAGGACTACATTTTATTACAAATCATACTATGCACCATCCGGAATAATAACTTTTTAATCAATCGAAAAATGCGATTTTTGAAGAAAAAAAAGGCGAAATGCAAAGTGTGACCTTATAGTGCAACCTTATATTATAAAATAAGACCTTTCTTTCCATTAAATATATTTTTTCTTAACATTTTTCTTCTAATTTATCCCTTTAGATACTTTTTATAGAAGTGATTTGATATTTTAAGAGTTATGAAAATAGCATATTTTTTCAAATTTTAGGACCAATGTACAATACTGGCAAAAAAATCGACTCAGACCCTATATCTCCGGAACGGCTTGTGATATAAAGACAAATAAGGTATCATTTTTCATGATTTGAAGTATTCTATATACAGAAAATTTTTCAAGTTCTTAGGGGGTCGTCTTCATATTAAACGAAGCACCAACTTTCGTTTTTCCTATGGAAACCATCAAAGATTATTCCAGATTCTGAAAGAGCACCCTCTAAAACCCCCAAAACCAGTTTTCGTGCTATTTGGTCCCCAAATGAAGCCAGGAGTGGGGGGTTGAAGTCCGTCGAATTTACGTTGAAATCTCGTTTTTTACATTGAATTCTCGATTTTGATCCTTTCAACCATCAACCCCGCAGGATCAAAATCGAGAATTCAACTTAAAAAACGAGATTTCAACGTAAATTCGACGAACTTCAACCCCCACTCCTGGCTTTATTTGGGGACCAAATGGCATGAAAACTGGTTTTGGGGGGTTTTAGAGGGTGCTCTTAAAGAATCTGGAATAATCTCTGATGGTTTCCATAGGAAAAACGAAAGTTGGTGCTTCGTTTAATATGAAGACGACCCCCTAAGAACTGAAAAATTTTCTGTATATAGAATACTTCAAATCATGAAAAATGATACCTTATTTGTCTTTATATCACAAGCCGTTCCGGAGATATAGGGTCTGAGTCGATTTTTTTTGCCAGTATTGTACAAAGGCAATTTTTAACCGATTTTAAAAATTTTTGTTGCATTTCACTTCTATACTCAAGAGGCAAGTTTTCCGTGGTATAGCGTTTCAAAATATAAAATAAGTTTTTATTTTGGCGAGAGATAGTGATGCGGTTTGTTGTGCAATGAGCGAGCTCTGATCGCGAAGCGAACTGTAAAAAATGTTTTAACTGTTAAGGGGGTTACTGAGTTATATCTAGAAAGGTAGTATAGTAATGAAAAATTGTTTTTAATAAGTTTTTTTGTTTCATACGAAATATGTGGATTTCTGGTAAAAACGTGTATTTTTAGATGTTATTATACTACCAATTAATTGTAAAATACCACCTTTTTTCAATTAAATAAGTTTTCTCCACATTTATATTCTATTATATGCCTTTAGATACTTTTTATAAATGTTATTTGATTTAATTTGATTTTTTTGAAAAGTAATGAAAATAACCTATTTTTTTCAAACTTTAGGTGCAATGCGCTATTGCAATTTTTAACCGATTTTAAAAATTTTTGTTGCATTTTACTGCTCTACCCCAGAGGCAAGTTTTCCGCGGTATAGCGTTTCAAAATAAAATAAAAAGTTTTTTTCGGCCCACCCTAATACACAAATATCAAAAGAAAACAATACATAAATCCTTCTCAATTTCTTTTTCATACTCAGAATCAAGTTTCTACCCCCCCCCCTTCACCTGTCAGCAAAAAAATTATTGCCGGAAACGCAAAAGTTTTGTGTTTATCAAATAAAGAGAATAGTACTACACTGTTATTTTTCTTTCCTTATTCGCACGTGTGAGCGAAGAAACCGAATGAGTCGGAAGAAACCTCGACTTCTCGCCGGAGAACATTTGGGCTTACGGCAACACATTTGAAATCCCCGTCCGCACAGATTTTGTGTGCCGAGGCTTACGGTTTTGAGGTTAAGCTTGCTGTTTTGTGGTCTGGATTTTTTTTCCGGATTGGAAAACGAGATAAGAACCTTTTGAAAGTATTGTTAAACTTTTCAAGTCAGCTAATTTGTAATAATTAGTTCTTTTGTTATTGGTTATTTTTTTAAAGTGGCGTTGGAGTAAAATTACAGATCTCGAAAATTACTCAACACCTGTATTTTTCACAATCAATTGTTCGATTAAGCATATATAACAAGCAATAAGAGTAGACAGACCCAGTGCTCTTGTCATGCTCCTAATTAAAAAAATTATGATTAGGTATTATGCCTGATTTTAATGAAAGTGTCAAAAATTTGTTTGCTTCAAAAAAGATTAGACGAGTGGACATCATGCATAAAAGTTGTTTTTGAGGTATTATGTTATAGGCTAGGGGTATTATAAAAAATAAAGGCCTTCTTTATCAAAAGTTTTGCTTATTTCCATTAAACGCATATTTAAAAAAATGCATGCAGTGAAAAATTTAGAAAACTTAAAATAACTCCCCTGAAATAAATAAATTTGTTCTAAAACAAGTTTTCTTTATGTATTCGTCCAACATCCTTTCTCTTTCTTGCTCTTGTGTAAATTTTAATTAATAATGGAAAATTAATAATTAATAATTTTAATTAATAATTTTCATTAATAATGGAAAAGTTTTAGGTGCTGTGAAGCACAAAATGCAAACGAATAGGATAGAAAATTATTTTAAAAGGTTGTAGGTAAATCTCACCTGGGAGGGAGGGGGGTCCAGCAAAATCTCACTAAATCTCACCAAGGGGGGAGGGGGAGTCCAGATTTTGGAAAAAAACACCTCACGTAATTTATGGATGTCCCCTAAGGGTTAAATCCTTTCCTTTTAAAGTATTGATTAGTTGAAGATTCGGCGTCACTAAAGACGTCACGTAGACCACGCCTCCAATTCTAACGAGCGTAATTTTTGAAAATTATTAAAAAAATAATGATACAAAAATCTAAAAATTTGATGATATGCGTTTTATAACCCCGTCCAGTGGCGGATCCAGGATTTGGTTTTGAGGGGGGGGCTAAGAATTTTCCTTATCCAATTGAATATTCTTGTTAATGTTAATACGGGAAAGGAAGTGAAATATCTTGCTCCAACTTACAAAAGGGGGGTCTGGGGGTCCTCCCCAGAAAATGTTTTGAAATTGAAGTCAAAAACCCCACTTTTTAACTCCTTTTGGTACGCTTCATCCGAATTTCGGGTATAGATTTTTTGCGTTTTGACACAAACTTAGTAAAATGTAGTTGTAATGACAGAGTTACAAGGGGGTCTGGGGGTCTCCCCCCAAAAAATTTTTTAAAATTTGACCTTAAAATAACAGGGTTTTAACTCATTTTGGTGCATAAAATATCATATTACAGAGTAAAACTTTTCATTTTGGGGGGGGGGGCTTGAGCCCCCTAGCCCCCCCTGGATCCGCTAGTGACCCCGTCAATGATTTCCAACAGTCGAAATCTTGAAAGTTGAGTACGTGTATTCCACAAGTGTTATATTTCTTATGGATTGTTTCTCAAAGGATTTTTTCTCTTATAAATGTTAGTTCTTAACATAAAATCATCGGCAGCTTTTTATTGAAATTTTTTTGTTAATATTTCAGAGGGTTGGACCCCCTCTTTAAATTATCGTAATACAGCAGGGTGTTTCAAAAGTACATTCCACGACTTTTGAATTATACTTATGCGATTATTTTGATGTTTCGCCAAAATCTGTCGTCAAAATCTGATTCCTTGGGTCCGAAAAAGTAGAAACGAAAAAAAAAATTTCCAAATTTAAACTGTTTATTTTTTATAACTTTATTGACATGACATTAATAATTATAAAAAATCTTCGAAGAAAAACATAATCATCACCAAGGGGACTATGCCCGTTCAGGTGACTGATAAATTTAGTTGAATAAACACAATAAATGAAATTTAACAAAAAAAACAACCCATTTGGCATCTATCTTCGAAGGCTACTACCACTACAGGATTTTATACAGTTATTCACAAATCGAAGATAATCATTAATTTATTATTAATTTAATTATAAATTAAAAAAATAATTATTTATAACAATACTAATTATTTAGTGTTAATAATTGTTAATAACTATCTGCATTTATATCGAAAATTAAGTATGATTCCTAAGATTCGATCCCTTTGGGGGTTTGATTCCTTAGTATCGATTCCAAAGCACTCGATTCCGATTCGATTCTGGAATCTATTCTTTCAGAAATACAGGGTGATTCTGAAATGGTCCTCCAAACTTTGAGGGGTGATAGTACTCATCAAGACGAACAAGAATTGATGCGGAAAGGGGGGTCGCAGTTACACCGTTAAAGAGCTAGGTCCTAATGTAGTGCGAGAGCTTTACAAAAGGACGTTTTGCCAAGGCCCGTTTAACGAAAAAAAACATAATGAAATGAAAAAAATTATTGCATGAGGTACAGCAGTATCCGTACTACTAACATCATAAATTTGATAGAAATTGGACCACCTGCTAAACCGTGGGGTGAGTTTTAAAACGCGCAGTATTAATCTTCTAGCCAAAGAATGGAGTTCCATTAATGGTATTTAGAAAAATCATGATCGGAGAAGGAATTTTCAATGATCGTAACATGGATCATTGAAACTGTATGATCATTGAAAATTCCTTCCCCGATCATCATTTTTCTAAATAGCATTACACTAATGTAAAGGAACTCCATTCTTCGGCTAAAAGATTAATATTGCATGTTTTAAAACTCACTCTACGGTTTAGTAAGTGGTCCAATTTCTATCAAATTTATGATGTAAGTAGTACGGATACTGCTGTACCTCATGCAATAAATTTTTTCATTTCATTTTGTTTTTTTCGTTAAACGGGCCTATGGTGAAAATGAAATTGTATATATGGATGGTCCGTAAGTAAGATGGTAATATCTCGAAGAGCAGTTTGGCAAGTTCAGTTGTTGATAACCCAGGTTCGACGAAGACTCTTCTGATTGTGAGTGAAATAGTAAGTTAGACTGGAGAAAGGTAGAGAAACGGTCATACCTTTTTTTAGATGTTGGAAATGCAGTCAATGAAGGCTTCTAGAAATAGTGTCTTGGCAAGATGTTAAAAACAATCCAAGTTCATTAAACTAATCATTCATTTATTTTTTTTCAGCACAAACGCATGGAAATTGAAACTGTTCAAATAATTCAAAATAAATTGGACACATTTTTGTGGATGCAAGTTTTTCACAATAGTCACACAAGGTTGCGGACTGGCACATTTTTGAAACACTTTCGGTCCATCCAAAAAAATTAACTATTTGTCACTTTGCTAACACGAAACAAAAATTTTACGGGCAACTATGGGCATAAAATCAAAACGCACTTGAGAGCATATTTAAAAATTTAACTAAGAATAATAATTCAATATTAAAATACCATAATATGCAATACACTATGGAAAACTATTTACATTGAAAGTAGGATTAAAATATATTCATAAATACTTGAAGGAAAAGGATGACGATGAGCACAATCAGAAGAACTGGTCATGATGCACCATAAATATGGTGAAAATTTAATTTTGTTGTTTGTATGGTATGGATGAAAGATGTAGGGGTATCGAAGAGGAGTTTCTAAAGTTCAGTTGTTGATAACCCAGGTTCGACGAAGACTCTTCTGATTGTGAGTGAAATAGTAAGTTAGACTGGATAAAGGTAGAGAAACGGTCATACCTTTTTTTAGATGTTGGAAATGCAGTCAATGAAGGCTTCTAGAAATAGTGTCTTGGCAAGATGTTAAAAACAATCCAAGTTCATTAAACTAATCATTCATTTATTTTTTTTCAGCACAAACGCATGGAAATTGAAACTGTTCAAATAATTCAAAATAAATTGGACACATTTTTGTGGATGCAAGTTTTTCACAATAGTCACACAAGGTTGCGGACTGGCACATTTTTGAAACACTTTCGGTCCATCCAAAAAAATTAACTATTTGTCACTTTGCTAACACGAAACAAAAATTTTACGGGCAACTATGGGCATAAAATCAAAACGCACTTGAGAGCATATTTAAAAATTTAACTAAGAATAATAATTCAATATTAAAATACCATAATATGCAATACACTATGGAAAACTATTTACATTGAAAGTAGGATTAAAATATATTCATAAATACTTGAAGGAAAAGGATGACGATGAGCACAATCAGAAGAACTGGTCATGATGCACCATAAATATGGTGAAAATTTAATTTTGTTGTTTGTATGGTATGGATGAAAGATGTAGGGGTATCGAAGAGGAGTTTCTAAAGTTCAGTTGTTGATAACCCAGGTTCGACGAAGACTCTTCTGATTGTGAGTGAAATAGTAAGTTAGACTGGATAAAGGTAGAGAAACGGTCATACCTTTTTTTAGATGTTGGAAATGCAGTCAATGAAGGCTTCTAGAAATAGTGTCTTGGCAAGATGTTAAAAACAATCCAAGTTCATTAAACTAATCATTCATTTATTTTTTTTCAGCACAAACGCATGGAAATTGAAACTGTTCAAATAATTCAAAATAAATTGGACACATTTTTGTGGATGCAAGTTTTTCACAATAGTCACACAAGGTTGCGGACTGGCACATTTTTGAAACACTTTCGGTCACTGTTTAAACCATAACAGGAAACATTGGTACACATCAGTTTGTCATATTTCGGTGTGGGTCTCAAAATCGGGAAGTTTGGTTCGGAGAATGAATTAGCGATATGATGAATGATGATTCTAGCATAGTATGATGACTGAGGCCGCGGACTGGACCGCACGAGCACCTCGCATAGGACGCCTCGGCAGACCCGCCTGGGTCTCCGAGAAATATCTGCCTGCAGCTACATTATGGGGACCGGAGCAGCATAGGTTCGAGAGAAATTGAAGAGAGCGGAGAGGGGTGTGGAAAAATCGTGTGCATCGGGTTAAGTACTGCTATTACAAACCTATGATGGCGAGCGCCATAAAAACCACAATTGGCCAAAGGTTAATTAAAGAAAAGCCAGGAGAGGTTACCGAATGGTGAAATTATCTCCAGAATTAATTTTGAATATTGGCGATAGTAAGATTACGTTGGGATGGAAAAGTTATGTCTCGGCCGGCGACAGAGAGGAGGAAAGCATGGGAGTGTTGATAGAATAATTAACTAACGGCAGAAGAAACGGTGTAATTTCGATTGATAATAATTTATGAGATGCGCGTGATGCATAAAACCGACGGTTACCATGGGAAATAAGAAAGGAGGGTTATTAAGGCCTAAAATAACTAGCGGAAATTTTGCAATTAAAATGTAAAAAGTACACAAAAATATGGGGTGGTGTGAAACATCACCACAGGGCCTTGGCAAAACGTCCTTTTGACGCTCTCGCACTACATTAGGACCTAGCTCTTTAACGGTGTAACTGCGACCCCCCCCCCTTTCTATACCAATTCTTGTTCGTCTTGATGAGTACTATCACCCCTCAAAGTTTGGCGGACCATTTCAGAATCACCCTGTATATAGAACCTTACTTCCTGCTCGCCTAAACGGATGGATCTTGGATACTTCAAGTGGAATATACAACGAAACAAAAGCCTTGACTATACGTTCGAAAGTCTCTCCCAAACGAGCCGCAATCAGCCACTTATGGATCTGTAGACACAAAATAATTAGAGCTCCTCCAGGTGTCAAGAACAAGAGTCCAGGTGTCCGTTTCCGCTCATGGATTCGAATACTAAACCGTCATTTGCTCAATAAATTGCGGTTTAAATGCCGGTAATGCGAGCGCCGCGTCCCACCTTAGACACAAACTGGAGCGTCATTTTTCACGCGGATTCTTTGTCATTACAGGGCTTATTAATGATTCCCTAGTCCAGATTACGTTGTGAATCCGTCGCATTTTTCCGTACAGGCATAAGAATTATAGAGTGTTTTGGCAAGTCAACCCTGCGTGCCCACTTCGGAATGATATACTTCACAGCAGCCACGTTTCCTGAAGGAGAAAGTGAGTAAACACGATGGGTGTTGGGTTGATAGGAGGAATTTCGATACGTGAATTGAGATAAAAAGACACTGCTTATACATGGGTTCAACGAAATAATCATATTTTAAAATTGACGTTCTTTGTTTCACTCGAAATTCAGACACCACGATGGGTACTTCTTTGTTTGTTAGTGACTTAACTTGCTGTCTAGTATAGTTTAGGGGTGGTAAAAGATATCTCCAACATTGGAAGTCCCATAGATAAGTTTATTTACATTTAGTAGAACATGTACCCCTTGTCTGAAATTCCCAGCCCCCCCGTGCATGGAATTTGAGATTCCATGACGGGCAGTCTCCCTTGATTTATTAACTACCTAAAACATATCCAATTTTTTGTGGTTCCTCTACAATGCTGAAGTGTTCGTAACCTTTAAAATAACTTTTTACAAATGTTTTTTCGGATTTTCTTATATTATTGAAAAGAGGGATTTGGGTGTTATCCTCCCGAACCCGAAGATCTTTTACAAGTTCAAGTGTTAAAACAGGGTCAAACTCATTTTTGGTGACTTTGGAATACTCTTTATGATTCGTTGTAATTAAATATTATGCTTCAACCAGTGGTGTAGTTCGAGAATCGGTCTTTTGTTTGGGCAGTGGCGGATCCAGAGGGGTGGCACTCCGGAAAGTGCCCCCTTGGTGACCCAAAAAGGTTCTCAAATGAGCAAAAACCCAATTTTTCAGTTCTAATTTCAAAATTTTTTCTGGTGTAGGACCCCCATACCCCCCATTAGTACCAAAAGGGGGTATTCAGTGTTTATTTTTAGGAAATCCGCAACATTTTGTGTCAAAAAGTGAAGGTAATAGTGTTGAAAAGTGCCCCCCTTAGACTCAAAACGTTCCTAAAAATGAGTTAAAACCCTACTTTTACTTATCAAATTTAAATTTTTTTCTGGAAGAAGACCCCCCATACCCCCAATGGTAGCACAAGGGGATTTTGTTTGGAAAAGTGCCCCCCCCTTGGAGCCGTGCTGGATCTGCACCTGTGTTTGGGGGGACGTTTATTTCAGGGGCATATTCCAATTGTTTACTTATAGTCCAGTCAAATTATCCTAAAATAAGGCCATTTTGGGAAAATTTTGGGGTAGAAGATATTAAAAGGTAGAAGATATCTGTATGTTTTTTGGGGTGCTGAATCCGAATCTGAGGTTTGCCAACAAAATTTCGTGACGGAACATTGTGAAAATTCGAAAAAATGGCAAAAATTCGCCCCTTTTTTTGTTTTCGGCCCCTAGAACATTACCTTTGCGCTTCTGAGCTAAACAGTCAACCTAAAAAATAAAGAACACTAACCAAGCTACAAAAAAGTCAATTACAACTTTTCTCTCAGACGCATAGTTTCGCCGATAGAGCACGTTGAAAAAGGGGCTATTTTCATTCCATTGGTAAGAAATCCAAAAAATTTCATTAGTATCTCCAAAAAACCGCATTTTTGGAACAGGATACTATAAAAACTGCCTAAATAATATTTCACATGAAATTAGCCATCTAAAAACTCCAATAATGATAACTAAATGCATTTTTGTTTGGTGATTTCTCTTAAGAACGAAAGTTCAACAGGAGATAATAGTATTTCTATAACTAAGTTGCTTCTTCGAAATTACATGCAAAATTTTTCTATTGACTGCTCTATATGTTTTTGAGGGTGCTGAATCCGAATTTGAGGTTTGCTAACAAAATTTCATGACGGAACATTGAGAAAATTCGAAAAAATGCCAAAAATTCACCACTTTTGTTCGTTTTCTGCCCTTAGAACATACACTTTGCATTTCTGAGCAAAACAGTCAACACCAAAATAAAGAAGAGAAAACAAGCTCCAAAAAAGTCAATTACAACTATTCTCTCAGATTAAGGGTTTGGACGCTAGAGAACGCTGAATATTGGGAAGTTTTTGTACCATTGGTGGAAAATTCATAAAATGTCACTCGTATCACCGAAGAAAGGCCTGTTTTGGAACAGGATACTATAAAAACGGCTTCAATTATATGTTGCGCCCATGAAATCAACGTTCTGTATACTCAAATGTTAATTGATAAATAATTAAACATAACAATAAAATACGACCATTAGGAACATTTTGGGATTACTGTAACATTGCTCATTGTTAAAGGCTTTAATCAAAGTAATATATAGAAAAATAGGTACTACATGAAATAAATCGTGCATTTAGTTAGTTAATGTACGATTAAAGCCTTTAACAATGAATAATATTACAGTAATCCCAAAATGTTCCTAATGGTCGTATTTTATTGTTATGTTTAATTATTTATCAATTAACATTTGAGTATGCAGAACGTTGATTTCATGGGCGTAACACATAATTGAAGCCTTTCTTATAGTATCCTGTTCCAAAACAGGCCGTTTTTCGGTGATACGAGTGACATTTTATGAATTTTCCACCAATGGAACAAAAACTTCCCAATATTCAGCGTTCTCTAGCGTCCAAACCCTTTATCTGAGAGAATAGTCGAAATTGACTTTTTTGTAACTTGTTCTCTCTTCTTCATTTTGGTGTTAATTGTTTTGCTCAGAAATGCAAAGTGTATGTTCTAAGGGCAGAAAACGAACAAAAGTGGAGAATTTTTGGCATTTTTTCAAATTTTCTCAATGTTCCGTCATGAAATTTTGTTGGCAAACCTCAAATTCGGATTCAGCACCCTCATAAACATATAGAGCAGTCAATAGAAAAATTTTGCATGTTATTTCGAAGAAGCAACTTAGTTATAGAAATACAGTAAAGCACCGTTTATACGTCTTTCAAGGGACCGACGTAAAGCGGCGTATAAATGAAAAGACGTATAATTGAAAACAATTTTGATTATTTGAATGAATTGGGAAAGCGAAAAAGACGTATAAATGTAAAAGACGTATAAATGTAAAAGACGTATAAATGAGAGACGTATAAACGGTGCTTTACTGTACTATTATCTCCTGTTGAACTTTCGTTCTTAAGAGAAATCACCAAACAAAAATGCATTTAGTTATCATTATTGGAGTTTTTAGATGGCTAATTTCATGTGAAATATTATTTAGGCAGTTTTTATAGTATCCTGTTCCAAAAATGCGGTTTTTTGGAGATACTAGTGAAATTTTTTGGATTTCTTACCAATCGAACGAAAATAGCCCCTTTTTCAACGTGCTCTATCGGCGAAACTATGCGTCTGAGAGAAAAGTTGTAATTGACTTTTTTGGAGCTTGGTTAGTGTTCTTTATTTTTTGGATTGACTGTTTAGCTCAGAAGCGCAAAGGTAATGTTCTAGGGGCCGAAAACAAAAAAAAAGGGGGCGAATTTTTGCCATTTTTTGGAATTTTCACAATGTTCCGTCACGAAATTTTGTTGGCAAACCTCAGATTCGGATTCAGCACCCCAAAAAACATACAGATAGTGAAAAATAAATACTATTTGACTGGACTATTAATCGTAGAAATGTTTTCTATCAATTGCATTGGAAAATTCATTGATTCCTTCCCCTACTATTTATTAAATATTGAAGATGGAGAGACGTTGACATTTAAAATGAAGAAAATCCAAACCTTCTTACTTAAGTATTTGCTGATTCAACAGGGATGGGTTTCCGACCCTCCCCCACAACTATAACTACTGATTCTGAGTCGTCTACTTATGTCCTACCCCTCCTAGAAGTTATGAAACACTTTTCTGAAGCACCCTGTAGAAAGGGAATAGGTGTTCGAAGATCTCCCTATTCCATACCGACTCTACGTCGTCGCTTTCTCCATCAGACATCAAAAGCGATCGCGAAATGCTCCTTAATAAGGGGTAAACGGCGTTCGAAACGTTGATAAATTAGGGCGTCCATCCGACTGTCATTAAGTTTGATGGAGCGTTCCATTTCGGATTCGTTTCTTCTGCGAGTGTTGTCCAGATGCATCGGAAAAAGGTCCCCTCCAGCCCTATTAGAGGCGTTATTTATGGGACGAATTAATGCGACAGTTTTACGAATTCAATAAGGAGTCCATTAAGGGGGTTTTTCGGTCCCCGATCGTTTATCATTGGGTAAAAACGGACGCGTTGTCACAATTGGAAGAATTAATTGACGTTTCGATCATTAAAAGTATTTTGATAGTTGACGAACGAAATGAAGAAGTTAGTAAAGAAGAGAATTGTTGTTTATCACTTCAACATTAAATTGTATCTAATCCAGGCACGAGCGCCGATCCCGAGGGGGGCAGGGGGGGAGCGTCCCCCCCAATAATTAGGAACGTCATTTATATTTACTTTATTTTATATAAACATATTTTATATAGTTTGTAAAAAAACTATTTTTTACTTCTAAGGTAGACCGAATATTCGATGAATATTTTTGCAACCTTTAATAATAAAGGATTCTCTGCCAATTTACCAATGCCCAGGTTAAAATTAATGCTAGTATTTGTTTGCTTGTCTAGCATGTACTGCTAGATAGTACTAGCAAAAACTAGCAAAATTGTTGCTAGTATACCAAAGCCACTAGCAACCCAAGGTGTGTATTGACCCTGTAACGTCTTAAGCAAAAAACAGTTAAAAAATAGTATCTTAATTCAAAACAACTTTCACACTAAATTAAAAATGGTACAATCTTTTTTCTTTTTCTTTTCAGAACAAGTCGAAGTCATTTCTTTTCATCTACTAGTCTAGTTTAATTTTCCTTTCATTGTTTAGTTTTTTATTTCTTGTGCTACTAGTTCTACTTCTTTACAACCCATTCTTTTTGGTTGGGTGCCAAAGAAAAACTAGCATGTGTCGCTAAATCATACTGGTAGGTCAGCAAAACCCTACTTTTACACGTCATCAAATTTCAAATTTTTTCTGGGGGAGGACCCCCATACTCTCAATGATACCACAAGGGGATCTTGTCTAGAAAAGTGCCCCCCTCGGAGAGCCGTGCTGGATCCGTGCCTGTTTGGATGTGAGGGATACTCAAGGTTAATAGAGTACTACAGGTTGGCTCATAAAATGTAAACAAAGCGAGGTCGTTACGTCACAACATACCGGAAGTTGATCTCCCAATGTTAATCCTATGAGAAACTGTGCATAAAAACCGACGAAAATAACTAACTTCTACTAATTTAATTTGTCTTTTGGCGCTTGTTACTGATAGATGATAGTTCAAAATAATTTTTAAAAATGAAATAATAGATATTAGGGTGTATCGAAAAAAACTTTTTTTCGATTTTGATGATGCCTTAGTGCGGAAAAGTTGTCTAAGGTGACAGAGAGTACCTGTGAATTTTTTCAGAATTTTCGGATAATATCTTTAGGTGCCGCCAAGGCCCTGAAGGTCCCCATGTTAATCCAATGGAGCGCGCAAGCCAAGAAGGCCGAAAATTGGTTTTTCGCCCCTCATTTCTACCCTAATCACACGACGATTGTCTTCACTCGAGTTATGGACCCTATTTATGATCTAGGCTATCCGACAAAACTTGAATAATAGCCTAAATCTCTATATTACGTTTCTTTGTATGCTCCAATTTCGTCGAAAATCGCTTATTTCCTCGTTCAAATCAGAGCCCACAATCAACATAATATTGAGATTTAGGCTATTATTCAAGTTTTGTCGGATAGCCTAGATCATATAGGGTCCATAACTCGAGTGAAGACATTCGTCGTGTGATTAGGGTAGAAATGAGGGGCGAAAAACCAATTTTCGGCCTTCTTGGCTTGCGCGCTCCATTAGATTAACATGGGGACCTTCAGGGCCTTGGCGGCACCTAAAGATATTATCCGAAAATTCTGAAAAAATTCACAGGTACTCTCTGCCACCTTAGACAACTTTTCCGCACTAAGGCATCATCAAAATCGAAAAAAAGTTTTTTTCGATACACCCTAATACAGTGGTGCCCAACCTACGGCCCGCGGGCCAAATGTGGCCCGCGAGGCTGATCCATGGGGCCCGCGGACTCATTAAATGTTAAAAACAAAAACCACGTTCAAAAATCCTCCAAAAAAACCACGAAATCGTGCGAGACATTTTGGCACTTCCATTAAAAAAAGATGATAAAAAAAGGAATTCTTCAACATCCAGTAAACATTTTTTTCTTTACTTCTTTGTTTTTTCTAGTTACGGGGAATTCATCATTGGATAAATATTTTTTAGTATCAGTTAGCGTTAGCCATTTGAATTCAGTTTATAAGGATCTTTTTAGAACCAAACTTCATAAAAAGTTGAAGATTCAATCAGATTCAAATTCATATTTCTTTATTCAGCGAGAAAATAAACCATTGTGTCTTATATGTAAGGAGACTGTGGACAAACTGTGTGTTTTGGAACAAACATTATCTGTTCTGAAAAGAACAAAAACTAGTGTTTGATCTCGACTTACAGATAATCACCTTAATTCAGTTTTAAGGATGTGTTACAAATTTGGAGCCGAATTTACAAGAACCAGTATCCTCCAAACCGATGCAATTTTATTGAAAACTGGTAATTTTTTTTATGTTTAGAAAAATTCTTAAAAGTGTTTTTTATGTGGCCCGCGAGATAAATTTTCATAAGCAAATTGGCCCTCTTGAAAAAAAAGGTTGGGCACCACTGCCCTAATAGATATAACTAGATTAATTTAGTTTTTATAGGGTTTTAATTTTTACTAATATCCATTTATTCACAGTGGGAAAATCTCATTCACGGCTGTTATCTAAGCATTGTTGAAATAACTATTGACTGTTTGAATTAGTTAAGATTATAAATTTTAAAATTTATCATTTCTGTCACATTTTTCATGCATAATATCATATTATTTTACCTTTAATAAATAGATTGGTTTAGTCTAAATTTCTACTTAATTCAATTTTCTTACATTATATTTTAGTTTCATATCGAGCTATCATTTCAAGTTCAGTATTCATATGATAGATAGAATATTAAAAAATTTTTAATATCACATTTCTATTAGAAAATCAAAATAGTATAAATAAGAAGTTTACTATCCATCATTTTTTTTAATTATTTGTATAACATATTTTTTCATGACTTTATCAACTTGAGTATACATCTTCACTTATAACATTTTCTTTTTATAGTTTATATCTTTAATTATCTAGATTTCCAAAGAAGAAATATTGCATATATGGAAAAAACACAATGTTATAAACATATTGGAACTATACATTCATTATTTTTAATACAGATAAAATGCCATTTAGACAATTTAAAGTGCCTTACTAACCTTAATAAGTAGGGGGATATTTTTTATTAGCTCAAATCTTAAAAATTTGATTTTTAATTGCTTTTTATAACTTGATGAAATTTGGGTCTATAGGTACAACCTGAGACCGCACACCAAGATCCGTTACCTTTTGGCATTTTTAAATAATTTGTTTTACAATTAATAAAGCATTTTAAGAAAACAATATGAAATGAAAAAATAACTATTAATTTGTTTAGAAAATTTGCAAACGATTATTGTGAAATTCACGATATTCCAAAGATGAAACTTAAGGTAATTTAGACTAAACCAATCTATTTATTAAAGGTAAAATAATATGATATTATGAATGAAAAATGTGACAGAAATGATAAATTTTAAAATTTATAATCTTAACTAATTCAAACAGTTAATAGTTATTTCAACAATGCTTAGATAACAGCCGTGAATGAGATTTTCCCACTGTGAATAAATGGATATTAGTAAAAATTAAAACCCTATAAAAACTAAATTAATCTAGTTATATCTATTATTTCATTTTTAAAAATTATTTTGAACTATCATCTATCAGTAACAAGCGCCAAAAGACAAATTAAATTAGTAGAAGTTAGTTATTTTCGTCGGTTTTTATGCACAGTTTCTCATAGGATTAACATTGGGAGACCAACTTCCGGTATGTTGTGACGTAGCGATATTTTATGAGCCAACCTTTAGTACTCTAATAACCTTGAGGGATACTAGATGCATATAAGCTGTGATTAAATCTCAGCTTTGAGAGAAGAGTATAATAGACTGAAAACCACATTTACTAAACATTTAACGAAATCTGGAGTTCAATCTGGAAAATCTGGAAATCTCAAATCGTTCTTATTTCATTTCTAAAAAGTGCGAATAAAGCTTCCTGTAGAGGGGGTTATATTTTCTTCCAAAATATGAAGCAGTGATGGCTGAAAAGCACCGGTAATGTGAGACGGTACAAAGAAGTGGGATACCCCTCGAGAAAATGACTCTCATCATTAATTCGAAATGATCATAATATGATGATAATTTAAGAAAACCGAGCCCCTCCCCCTTCGCTTTTCTGAGTTAAAGTAATAGGTCTCACCCCCGAAGCATCCTGATTCCTTTATCATTGTTGAAAAAAAAATTTTTTGTAAAGGCTTTATTGGTATATTTCATCAACACGTGGCCTTTCTGCCGCTCGGTGTGAACACAAAGGAAGAAATTACACATTTGTTCGAAACCTCTTCTGCACCTTCTACACATATTTGTACACATCAGGGAGAAGGTAGCCTGATCCGTATCATTTGAGAGATTTAGTTCGCGATGACCCGTAGAGGTGTTATTTTACAGTGATCGCATTGAGAATTTGCTCCCATTCTAGCTATGGTGGCCCTTTTTGCTTTACTGTGAAAAAAAATATGGCATTTTGCACAAAAATGTGGTGGAAAGGAATATCTACCATATTATTGAGGGAGGTTTACACCACGATAAAGAGGGACCTCCCAACCTGAATGCAGGAATGCAGGACCTGAATGCAACCTGAATGCAGGTAACCCTGAATGCAGGATATCATCGATCTCTTTGTGTGGTTAGGTGAGGTCAATTAGCGAACAAAATAGTGGGGTAGGTATCCACAGCCCGATAAGACCCGCCTGTTGATACGCCTGATTCTGCACTCGTGGTGACCGTGGCCCACTCGGTGGTGGAGGTCCCCCTCAGGTTGGAGACCACTTCTTATCGTGGTATAAACCTCCCTCAATGATATGGAGGCAATTTCTTTTCATTGCATTTTTGTGCGAAGCGCCATTTTTTTACAGTGTTCTTTGGATATCTCGAGAGAAGGGGTTTGAGGGTCTGCCTCCTTCGTTTATCCATTCAGAAAACCAAATTCGCCCACACAAACTTCTTTTTATATCACTTCGATAACGAAGTCTCGACGCTGTTTTCTTCGGTGAATCCTGGTTTAAATACGTTTTTATTAGAAATGGTTGAATGAAATTAATAGCGAGTCTAAAATTTTTACCTCGAAGGGGTTGAAAATCAAAAACTTTTGATCACTGACTCATTATAATAGGAACAATTTACCTAAGTTGTTTTCTTGAATTAAAAAAAACATAAATTCAATATTATAACCTTTCTTTACCTAAAAAATAAGAATATTAAACAAGACCATATGTAATTGTGAATCCTTATTATGTACCCTACCTAGGGTTTTAAATATCGATTCCGGAATCGAATCAGAATCGAATACCTTGGAATCGATACCAAGGAATCAAACCATTGAAAGAATCGATTCCAACAGGAATCGCACTTAATTTTCTAATTAATACTGATAATTATTAACAATATTGCTCACTAATTAATTAATATTTGCAGCAGGAATCAAATCTTAGGAACTTATTAATTTTCTAATTAATACAGAAAATTAACAATATTCCTCACTAATTAATTCGTAATTTGATAATTAGAATATTTTGCTGAGTATATGAATTAAATTAGTAATATAATTCCTTATTATCTTTTATTTTTGATTGAAATAGATAAGTTCGATTCAACTTTTTCGATACTGGGCATAATGAATCGATTCCAGGTCAGAATCGAACCTCAGGAATCGAATCCAAGAATCGATTCCGGAATCGAATCGAAAGATTTTTTTGGATCCCTAACCCTACCTCCCCTAGAAGTTTGTCCCATTCATTTTGATTTGATACACCCTATTCTGTCAAGCTGAATCGCGCCTAAAAAATCGCCTTTGCCAATCGGCCTGTTGGGTCACCCTTCAAAAGGCCTCCCTACACACATAGTGCCTCTACGCGAGGGGAATCGAAGGGGCGTTGCAAAGGCATAAACCGACACCTTTCGGCGGAGGCGAGATTACAGGTCGCTTTAAATCATTAGAAGGAGCGCACTTATGTTCTGGAATGATATCGAAAAATATGTGGATAAAACTCGCAACGAGATGCTATCTGCCGCATACGAGGGGAGGTTCACTTCTGGTATATAGGAAAAGAAGTCATCATCAGGAAACTGCGTTTCGAAAGTTCACCTCCTCATAGAAATGCTCTCGCTTACTTTCTTCATACTGTTCAAATAGAATGAGATAATAATTGTGTCTTTCCTTCTTACAGGTTGCCGCTTCACATCTTATGGTTATGCAGTTGGGCCCCTGGTGTGCATGTCCTCTAATAATGATGGTTCGGCCGAGAGAAATGTTTTTCGTGAGTACATATTTCATTCTCTGTTTATATTTTATAGATATTGTAGGTTTATTTCTGTTCAGTGTTCAGTAACCTGAAGAAAAAAAGTTACAGTGGACCTGGACAAAGTTTGTGAACGGCTGCTGGGGTGAGAAGGTTAATTAAACACCAAGAACACAGGGGTATAGCTGGAAACCTTAGGGGTATTCTGTCCCAGATATCTTTGAAAACATCATCTATCGCAGAAGAATTGGGAAAAAAATTATGGCATTGCCTCACATTTATGAACCCTGTAACCCAGTGTTTCCCTACCTTTTCCGGTCCATGCCCCACCAAATCCTTTCTAAATTTTCCATGCCCCCCAGGTCTCAATAGCACATATGGAAATATATTTTGAGAATCACTCAAAACCTTTTTCAAAACTCCTCTCAGCCCCCCATGTATATTTAATAAGTCAAACGAAGCTTTTCAGAATATTTTTAGGTAGGATTTGCATGCTAAAGATCCTAATATAAAAAAAGCATGAATAATTAAGTTCTAACCAACTAAAGGGGGGGGTCTGGGGGTCAACCCCCAGCAAATTTTTGGAAATTTGACTCTAGAAAACAGGTTTTTAGCTAGTTTGGTACCCCTAGTTAGAATTTTGGATATAAATTATTAGGTGAGAGGGGCTGTTCAAATATTACGTAAGCACCTAAGGGGGGAGGGGGGGTTTGCTCTTTGCTTATTTTTGCTGACAAGGGGGGAGGGGGATGTGAGTGATGCTTACGTAAGATGGTGCATTTTCGAAAATCTCTTGTTTCTTGCATAAATAATTTCAAAATTCAACCAAAAATAACTGCAACAAAAAATTGAATTAGGAAATCTGATGTAAGCACTTTTTTCTGGAGATGGACCACCCTAACATTTTGAAATTGTTACCCCGAAAAGTAGTGTTTCGACTCATTTTTGAACCTTTAGGGGTACACCCTAAAAGAACATTTCCTTGTACGAGTCCCCTAATTTTCAAGGAAAAAAAACAGAGTACTTACTAATAGGGATGTCAAAATTTCGGGGGGGGGTCCGGCAATTTCTTACGTAATTATGGTGGGGGGTTTGAGGTTTGCTTATTTTTGCTGACAAGGGGGGAGGGGGGTTAAAAATGAACAAAAAAGTGCTTACGTAATATTTGAACGGCCCCAGATTTGCATTTTAATGAACTTAATGGAAAAAAGTTGCAAATAAAAGCGTTCTAAACACAAAGGGGATCAGGGGTCATCCCCCTTAAAAGTTTTGGAAATTTGATACACTTGTCCAAATTTCAGACATACATTCTCAGGTAGGGTTTTTTCTGGTGTTTTATTAAAAAACACTAAACTGAACTTTTGATCTTCCTGAGGATCTCAAAGCGTCGTGATATTTTTTTTTTGTGTGGAAGGGGGGATTCAGCGTCTGGTGCACAAAAAACAGTTCAAGCAGACATGATGAAGACGATTCAATGGCGTGCGCGGGAACCTCAATTCAAGACCCCGAAATTACACTTTGCATATTTTAAAATTCGTGATGACGCGCAATTCGCGACCGAAAGTTACAATGAAGTTGTCTTACGCGTTGACAAACTCACGTCAAAGTGTCACTAATCCAATAATAACGCATCAAAAGAGGGAAAATTCGCGTGGCTTACTTCATTAATATCCACATCAGGAGGATGTGAAAAATTATAATCACGGAGTTACCTGCACCACCGGCTCCGGTGAATGCTGTCTGGTGATGGGCATGATAGTCAGAAGAGTTGTTACATTGTAACACCTCTTAATGATTGCCATGGTCAAGGTTAATGCACACTCGAGTGCAGATTCAGCGAGGCTCCAGACGAATGACACCTTTTGAAAATCACCTCTACCATTGGACGCAAATAGACAAAATTTTAATTTATTTCAGCGGTTAGGGTGCATCTAGCGATTTTCCCCCGTCGATTGTCAAAAGCGAAAGATTTATGAGGAGGGTAGCATCTTTTGTCCTATTAGACAAATCCTGGAAAAGACCAAGGAATACGGAATTGATACTTACCATCTGTTTATTGACTTTAAGGCAGCCTACGATTGTATAAACAGGAATAAACTGTTTGAAGCGATGTATGAATTTGGAATCCCGCCTAAGCTCACCAATCTTGTCAAAATGACATTACAAAGTGTAAAATGTAGAATTAAGCTCATGTATGAGGTATCTGAGGTTTTCTATACAGAGAGAGGTCTTAGACAGGGAGACTCTCTGTCTTGCATTTTATTTAATATAGCCCTTGAAAAAGTTATAAGAGATTCAGGTATCAACACTAGAAACACAATCCTGCAGAGATGTATACAAGTTTTGGCATAGGCAGATGATATCGATATTGTTGGGCGAAGAAAACAGGATGTGGTTGAGGCATTTATTGCCCTTGAGAGTGCTGCCAAGGATATGGGATTGGCAGTAAACGAGGAAAAAACAAAATTTTTGGTGGTAAGCACTAGAATAAATGATGTACAGTCGCTTAATATTAGAAACTACACTTTTGAAGGAGTCACCCAGTTTAAATACTTGGGCACGCTTATTACCAGTAGAAATGAGATAAGGGTTGAAATTAGAAATCGAATTTTGATGGCAAATAGATGTTATTTTGGTTTGAAGAGTCAATTAAAATCTAAACTCCTCTCCATTAATACAAAAATAAATCTATACAAAACCCTTATAAGGCCGATCATTTTATATGGTAGTGAGACATGGGCAATTAACAAAACTGAGGAAAACAGGCTACTCATTTTTGAAAGAAAGATTCTTCGGTCAATTTTTGGTGCAGTGAAGGAAAACGATACATGGAGAAGTTTATATAACCATGAAATATATACTAAATACAGACAACCTAACATAATGAGAGTTATTAAATCCAACAGAATAAGATGGCTGGGGCACGTTTTTCGACGTGCAGATTTGGACCCTATTAAAAAACTAACTTTTTCAAAGATTGAGGGTTAGGGTGGAACGAAAAAGGGCCAAA
The DNA here is from genome assembly GCA_024610705.1 of Tetragnatha versicolor. Lineage (NCBI taxonomy): Eukaryota > Metazoa > Arthropoda > Arachnida > Araneae > Tetragnathidae > Tetragnatha > Tetragnatha versicolor. Next base: position 10,313,282 of record JANDEH010000017.1, on the reverse strand, counting down.
AAAACTTTTTTCGAATATTCAATTAGTGATAGTGCGGAAAAGTTGCCTTAATATATCAGTGTCAATATGTGAAAATCTGAAATTGATCAAAAAATATCTTGAGGTGCCTCAAGAGCCTTGAAGTTTCAAAAAATTGTCACTTTTTCTACAAAACAACAAAAAAACCAAAGATTAAACACTTAAATTTTTTTCCTGATTTTTTTACGTGAAATTACTACTATCAGAGATATAATGGCACAAGGTTCGTTTTTTTATCGCCCTTCATTCGGGAGAAATATTTTTTTTAGAGTTACGGAAATATTGTAAAGTTGTTTTTCTTGCATTACTAGGAGACATAACTCTGGAACTATTCAGTTTAAAAACAAGAAATGGAGCCATAATTAGTTCATAATTTTATTCTCTTTGTTTCCTTTCTTCTTGTTACCTTTCTTCAATTTTTTTTTCACAATTTCCAAAAAAATATTTAAAAAAGTTTTAACCGAAAAAAGTTATTAACCTGTAAAAATTTAATACCAATCAAGAAATGCTTTGAGACTAAAATACTGCTTTGATGCACAAATTACTAAAAAATTGTATAATTTTAGTTAATTTCAGCTATAAGTGCTTCATTAATAAACATTTTCAGTTAAAAGTTTTCTTTTAAAAGCATTAAATACTTTCTCTAAATACTGATCAAAATTACTTATAGATTGTAGTTTAAGTTAAGTGATTCTCAGGGGTTTGCCAACTATTACTAAATATGAATTCTTAACAATTACGGTAAAGCTTTTACTGTTTTTGTCTTGTTATACCTTAGGAATTTTATACGTAGTTATGGTTCTGCTACAATAATTCAACCAATAATTGTTGACCTTCAAAATTTTTTCCTTGATGAAAATAGTCAGTTCTTATAGATTTTCGGTCGCTGAATACTAAAATTACCATTAAAATTCTCAATTGACTCACGATTTTGGGGTCAGCCCCTCCCCCTTTTTACGTTTTTTGACGACTTTATAACTTTAAACTCGATTTTCAGGGTCAAAAAGCATTGTTTTAGTCTTCAAATTGCTCCCCAGGTAACAAGAAATGTTCAAATTAATGAAATATGATAAATTTATAACAAATGGATAGGTTTAAGGGGTAGCTACCCCCCTAAAAATACCAAAAATAGCTAAAAATTATAGAGGTTCCTATACGCTGTTTTTTTCGTCTTATTTTTTACGCAATTCCCATTTGAAGGATCCTAACCCTTCCCCAAGGACCCAAATTAGATGACAATATGCAGCAATAATTTTTACTAAAAGTGGCTGAGGTGTTAGCCTCCCAGAAGCCCCCGCGGAAGAGTTCGGAGGACTTCCAGAATCGTGAAGGCGCTCGCGAGCTCAGGAATTAATATTGATGATTTTGAAAAGATTACAAATGGACGTTTTCCTTATATTTTGGGTCTATCCTAAGTAGAAACTCTTCAGTTCTTTAAAAACTGACCGGTTTTAGGGAGTGAGGATTCCATGTTTCAACATGTTAATAGATGCACGGCTGTGGATAACAATTAGGGGGCATCCCTTTAAAAACTGAGGGTGATGGAGGAAAATGGGTGTCATATTTGAATTCAGCAGATCATTTTACACAAGAATAAGCTGAAATTCAGTTAGTGGCTTCACATTTTTTTGTACAGCACAGTTTAACTCCAAGTGCGGCATTGAATCCTTCCATGGGTGCTTTGGGGGCGCTCTCATCTCAACCGCTTTTAGTAAAAATCATTGGTGCATATTGCCATCAAATTTAGGTCTTTGGGGAAGGGTTAGGACCCTTCAAACTTGAATTGCGTAAAAATAAGATGGAAAAAATAGCGTATAAAAACCTCTAATTTTTTAGCTAATTTTTTGCATTTTCAGGGGGTAATTACCCCTTAAACCTATCCATTTGTTATAAATTTATCATATTTTATCAATTTGCACCTATCTTGTCCCCTGGGGGGCAATTTGAAGACTAAATCAATTCTTTTTAACCCTCAAAATCGAATTTTAAGTTATAAAGTCGTCGAAAACGTAAAAAGGGGGAGGGGCTGTTCCCCGAAAATCCTGAGTCAATTGAGAATTTTAATGGTGATTTTCGTATTCAGCAACCCAAAATCTATAAGAAATGACTATTTTCATCAAGGAAATTTTTTCATATGGAAGTGTAATCGTTCTTTTTCTGTTTTTTGATAAGGGGTGTTAAAAACCTACTAAAATTTCGATTAATTGTATTTTTTCTGCACGATTAAATTAGATTTTTAACTTGAAACTTGGTAGAAATGTTTATCATAGATAAATAAAAATATAAAACTATAAAAATAATAATAAAAATTAAAAATAAAAAAATTTAATTTTTTTTTACATTTTATTTTAAATTCAATTTTTTTTGCGAGGGGATTGTCAATGATGCATACCACTGAAAAAATATCGGACAAAAGGAATCCAATTTAACGTTTTTAGGTTTGATAGTTCTAGAGTTATTGATGTTTCAATAATGCAGGAAAAACAACTTTACAAAATTTATTTGACGTTAAAAAAATATTACTACCAATAAAAGGGGTGATAAAAAATGAAACCTGGAATATTATATTGAGAATAATAGTAGTTCCTCACAAAAAAATAATGAACAAATTGTATTGATATTATCATTGGATTTTTTGTTATTTTGTAAAAAAAACAGCATTTTTTCGAAACTTTAAGGGCTTTGAGGCACCTCAAGATATTTTTTGATCATTTTAAAATTTTTAACTATTGATACTGATGGCTTAAGGCAAATTTTGCGCCCTATCACTAAACGATTTGACAAAATTCGTTTTTTCGTTCCACCCTATTGAGGGTACAAGAAGGAGAGGTAGACCAGCAACAAGGTGGTTGGACTGTGTGGAGAGAGATTTGAAGATCTTGGGAATTAATAGGTGGAGAAACATAGCAAAAAGTCGTGCCGCCTGGAGGATGCAGACGGAGAAAGCCTTGGCCTGCACCAGGCTGTAGTGCTGCTGAAGAAGAAGAAGCATCTTTTGTCAGCTAATTGTCCTCAGCTAACCTTTGCTTTTTACGATTCGAGTACTTTTGGTATCGGACTTTCTATCCGATACTTTTTTCGATACCAATACTTTTGGCATTGAAAAAAACTTTTGACCTCCTATGCGGGGTCTCAGAGTGAAAAGACAAGACAAGAAACTTTATTGTAATGGGGCAAAAAGTAGCAGTTGGTGACTATATAAAACAAAGTTAATACAAATAAACACATTTTTTAAACATACACACAAAACATTTTTTGTAAGGGGTCTCAGAGTGCGTTTTTAAAAATTTTATTAGCCTTGGGTTTTTTGTATTTTTAAATTCCCCCCTTCAATAATATTTAGTTTTTTTATAGATTACCCCTAGCACAAGGGTGGTTCATGTATACCCTTTGAGAATTGCACTTTCAGTTCTCAAGTAAAACTATAGAATTCTTTAAAACATACTTGTTACATAATTTCAAAAAAGTGCTAAAAGGTATTCGACACCTGAAAACATTCGATACCTAAAAATATCGATTTTGCCCAACACTACCCATTACAACGATTGCACGCCGAATACTTCTATTTCCACGATCGGAAAATCAGCTGCATAGCACCCAATCGCGCCAAATAGCCTTTTCACCATAAATATAATAACTCCGAGATCCACTTGAGAGAGAAAATTGCCCCATTGTGGAGACGCTTCCTATAATTGCCAGAAAACAATCGAGTGGTGGTCGCATCATCACAGATCCATCAGCAGCTGCCCACAATTACGCAATAGAGCCATCACCATTCCGTTGTTACACCTGACCCCCTCCCCTCATATAATTCGATCCTTGGGGAGGTCCCTGCTCCACCAATTAGTGAGCTTTTTTATTCGAGTAACGAGCACCTGGTATATAGAGTTGCGTTCCTTTCTGTGTGTAGTATTGCATAATGAGGTAGGCGATGCTGTAATTATATGATCTGCCGGGCGGTACTACTCGGTTTAGTTATTCTTTCGGAACATGTTGTGGGGATTTCACCCGAAATTATTATTTTTTTCGTCGTCGTTGATATGTGAGCTGCACGGGATGAAAAAGTGGCGTAAGCCCGAAAATATAAGATTTGAGATGTGTGTGGATTTGGGTTTCCTTTAACAGGGGTTATAGTATATCTAAAGAGAAAAGGGGTTCGTTTAATGACCCTTCACAAAATTCTAATCTACAAAAAAGGGGGTACTCTTCACACACATGACCTTCCGAAACAGAAACAAGGGTTACCAGCGGTTGCATCATTATTGGCGATTCTGGAATAGTACCAAGAAGGGCCTTACTTCACAAAATTCCAATTCCCCGAAACGGACTCTTCCCAAAAGTCCAAAAAGATCAAAATTGGTTTGAAAATTGTTTTCAAAATAGTATGTTTCTATCATTTTTGAATGGAATTTGCCAGGATTTGGGCCCATTTTAAAAGTTATGAACGCTATGATTGTATTCCCATCGTTTTACAAAATTCCCATTTAATTTTTCACAAAATTTTTATTTAACTTTTCACAAAATTTCAAAAGCAGGACCCTGGCAGAAAAACCTGGATGAACCCTTTATCCAGTGCGGTATAGTCACCTAAGTCAAAAGTTCAATAAACGGTCCGTAAGAGCTTCTTCTAGTAGCAAAATGCCTTTTCCATAAGAGCAACATAGGCGCCAGTAGAGAAAATCTTCATTTTCTCAAAACAACGTTCAGTGGACTTATGTCACTTTCATTCTAACCGTATGTTAATTGGTGGTAGCGTAACAGCGGTCTGGATCTGGCACTCGGATTGGTATATTCGGACTTATTCGACTTAATTTGTTTCATTAGAGGGGAAAATTTTCGTATTATTCTGAATAGAACCACCCAACTGTATTTGCTGAATTTAAGTACTAACTGTCCGGGTTTTAAAAAATCATGCAAGTTCTTTTTTACTTTCTCAATATGTTAAAGAAAGTGTCAAGACCTGATAAGAGTATTAATAGTGAGTTGGAATGAGGTAAGAGATAAAGAATGAAGTAATGAGATGTGCAAAAGAATAATTTTCTCAAATACTCTACTACTCTGATCCCTAATATGAGTCTCAAGTCAACTTAATCTGTTGCATCAGCATTATTTCTTAGTACTTGTAAGTAGTACTTCATTTTGTAATAATTTAATAATAACCAAACTCCCCAGGACTCCTCGATTGGGATGTGCCCTAGGTACAAATATTCACTCCTCCACCCAAACTTTTCTGACTATTTGTAATATTCTTGGTGTTTTCTATACAAATCTTTGGGAAAAAAAGAAGTGGCACCCTTCAAGTGTCATTCAAAAGGTTTCAAACGTCCTAAAAAGAGTTAAAACATTACATTTAACTGTCAAATTTCAAATAAATGTATAGGGGAGGACCACCATTTTAGCTTTGAGCTTATTGTTTATCTTATTAAAATTTTATCAGAAAATGTTTAAAAATTTACATTTAACGTTCAAGAAAATGCTAGGCCATATCCAAGGGAGAACGGATATAGGTTCAACCCCGACCAAATTTTGTTTAAAATTCTGGTGGGCAAAAAAATTCAGGTCACAATCCTTCTCTTGAAATAAATCTGCTTACGACTCTCATGATAATAGGCGTGAGGGCCCTTAGGAATCATTTTCAGCCAACGCCTTTAAAGTCTAGTTACTGGCCTGAGAACCATTGCTTTGCTTCCAACTCCTAGTGGATCGTGGATCTAAAAGTGAATACACACTGAGCTATGGAAAACTGGAATTGAGAATGGTTTGGGGAGTTGTTCGGTTTGTGAAGTCAGTTGGCTTTACAACCGGGGTCGTTATGGTCCCTACCTCAAAGGGCTCGGCTAAACTTTTATAGGGTGCATCTAGAGATTTTTACCCCGACGATTGTCATCAGGGAAAGAAGAAGATTCAATTCTTGTGAAGGGAGATGGAATTCTGGTAATGCCCCCTAACCCATACAAAGAGATCGGGGATAGTTCTCTCGGTGGCCCAAAACCGCAAATGGAATCCCAACCACTGGCTCGTAAACAGCCCCTCATGATTGGAGTTACCTTATGAAGAAATATAACTTCTTCCCACAGACGTAGTGTGTTTCGATTCCTGACCCCACCCAAGACCCACCGAGTATATACGAAGTACGGGCTTGTTAAATTTGCGGGTTCGAAAGTCATGTGGTCGGGTCATGATGTCGCAGTTTACCATGGGTTTACCATAATCTCCAGAGACCTGGTTTCTGGAGATTATTTCCCTCCCCTTCAGAGACATGGCAAAACTGTGGAGGTGGCGATAGATGATGGCAGCATCGATCATTCGAAGAAAAAAACAACAACTTTGAAAGTTGTATCAATCAAAGGAAACCTAGTAGAAGCATGAGCCCATGGGTGGATTTAGATGGTGAACCCTGGGGTGTATACTGGAAAACTAGGGGGTGCAAGCTGTCCTTGATGACTTTGAAAACATGATTTTCCCCTATAAAAATGAAATTTTCTCAAAAAGTTGGGGATGCGTTGCACCCCCTTATATATCCGCCCATGCATGAGACCTTGAGTCTAAAGTGAAATCCAGTGAAATTACCCAACCAACCAACCAAAGTAGTATGTTTCTTTCTCAAGTTCTGTCCATCAACCCAAATTCAGCGAGCCTTGTTTCACATGATATTGCTTTCATCAGCCATCTCCAGCAATCTGGAGGTTGACTTCCCTCAGACAAAAGGCCCATCGATCATCGTCGGACAAAGGGCAGTAAACAGCCATAACACTTAGTTGCTGAAAAATGGCCCCAAAATGGCGGAATCGCATGCCGCGACGACCGCCTAATGGTGTCCCTGCGTTCGTTAACAAGGGCGCTCTGCTGAATGGTTGGTTTGTCGCGGAAATGCTATTGAAATTATATGACTCTCCGCTGGCGCCGCCCTCCCCCTCACGGTCGGTTGCTCTCTTCTGTGGGAAATTTACATAGGGCGAGAGTGTGTCACGTATTAGTGCTTCACTTCGTTGGGTTCAATTTTGTGCTTAAGGAGGATCTTCTTCAGAAAATCAACTCGGCTAGATGCTAAATATGGGGTTGTGGAGAACTCATTGGAGACAAAGAACTTAAAACACTAAGAGAGGCTGAGATGGTCACAGGTGCAAGCCCACTAGGTGACTCAAGTTCTTCAAGTCGTTGAGATCCTAATGAAAGTGAAAGGAGAAAAAAGGGGACTTGAGGGGAGATGGACTGGACTACCCTGTAGCGTTAGCGTAGGGAAACAACTCGCTTCCAACTGCATCTAGTACATCTCCTCTCAAGTCCCCTTTGCCTGGTGCCAGACTTTTATAATGGCCAGAGCAGCCCCACTTCAGGGAGTAGGAGGAGATATGAGAGCAATAATAGGGGACCTATGTTTTCCTATTCCTGACCTATGTTTGTGGAGGGGGTTTCTATTGTTCGCAATTGACCGCAATTGGCCCCTGAGGAGTATTTTCTCCACACTAGCCTTCCTACCCTCTTGAAAAAATAGTCACATATTCCCCTCGTGGGGTCTCTGAGGACCCCATGCGTAAAACATGCCTATGACTCTAATAAAGGTTAAAAATTCCTTAAATGGAGAAGAATTGTCATTTTTTATTTCTAGAAAGATGCTTCAGAATAATTTATCCAATTTTTTTGGTATTTTTCTCATTTTTTTCGTCTTATTACGGCTTAATTGGGTTTCTTTTGATACACGTTTTTTATAACATCTGGACCTTCAAACAAGAATTAAATTACAGAAATGAACTACATTGAAGTTGTTTTACTTAAAATATTTATAATCACACTGTTTAAAGCATACTAGTTGATATACCCGGTCTTGCACGGGTAGAATTTAGTAGTTTATTTTAAACGATTTATGGAGCTGCATATATTCTCTATTCTGCATTATCAGCTACCTGTCATCCCAGATTAATTTATTTAGTATTATGAAACATGTAAAGTTTGGATTCTTCTTTTTAAAATTGAAATAATACAAAAAAAAATGATCGGTTCAGATTTCTTAGTGAAATCAGTATCTCGCTTGCTTATGTAAATTTTAACATAAAATTGGTTTTTTTCTTGATAATTCTTCGAAATCACATTCTGGACTTCCGTAAACACTCATAAATATTTGAAAGCATTCTTATTTTTCAAAGAAGACTGAATATAAAAACCTATTTACAATCAACCATGAATTTATATTGTTTTTGTAAAGAATGTGTTCAACAGGAAGTAATGGCGACAGTTGTCTGAGTTTTTTTTGCTGCAACTGTTAGATACTCAAAAGATTTCTATAAATAGCATATTTTTCTTAGAATGTGAATAAAAAATTTAAGAAATAGCGAGTGATTCAATGTATTTAGCCGCAATCTTCTTTTTGTAAAAAAAATGACAATTTCTACGAAAATATCTTTCTAATATTTCTCCAAACGTTCTAAACAAACATGCAAACCTTTTTTTATCTATAATACAACAAAAAATAAAATACTAAACTTTATTTGATACTGTTTTACCGCCATTCATGGCTGGGGTCTCAGAAGACCCCAGAGGGGGAATATGTGACTATTTCTCCCAAGACACTTAAAAATGGAATAATAACTCTAAAATTTTTACCCATTGTAAAACTTTGCGTAATTAAGGAATAGTAGCATCGGAAATTGTCAAAACAAAAATGCATGGGAGATATCAAGCGTCAAAGTGCGTCTGGGGTCGAAAAAGACCCCAAAGGGGTAGGAAGGTTAAGGGTGCATCTAGAGATTTTTATCCGGAAGATTGTCAAGAGCGAAAGATTTATGAGGAAGGGAACATCTTTTGTTCGCTAATTGACCACAGCTAACCACAAGGAAGAGGATATTATCAATGCTCCTAATCTCCCCGAATGCATGATGGAGCCTCGTCGTTTTGTGTGGTTAGCTGAGGTCAATTAGAAAACAAAATATGTTCCCCTCCTCATAAATCTTTCGCTCTTGACAATCGTCGGGGTAAAAATCTCTAGATGCACCCTAGGAGGACCATGAAACTGAGGGTTGTAAATGTTTAGCCTCACACCCTTTCTTCCCTCCGTTTGATAAGGATCTTAACAACTTAGGACTCGGCTTAACTTTTACGATGGCTTGTTTAATGGTCCCGCTTAGAGTCGCGTCACATTGGGTGGCTTATAGTCGCTACTGCAATCAATCTCCATAAAAAAAGCATGGAGAAACCCTAGTCCCCTATCTTACCCTAGTGGGGAAACCCTAGTGGGTTGATAAAATGAGGACCAAGCTTGCTTGGGAACTAAACACTGTGGGTCTCGCGTTAGAATGACCACCTAACCGGGACACATGCCTAACAACTTGCACCCCAGGGCCCCACGGTCACGAAAACGAAGATGGGCATAGTAGGCCTTGGCCCACTAGGGCTGTTGCGCCAATGAGTTTAGTTTCGTTTAGGTTAGTCATGTGATTAGATCAGAAGAAGGAATGAATGAGGAAGGAAGATAAAAGCCATGAGAAGTACAGAGATATAATTAGAAAAGAAGGAAAAGATAGAGATAGAAAGAAAGAGATAGAGAAAGAGAGAAGAGGTAAAGAGAGATAGACAGAAAGAGATGTCCACTGTCGAAACGTGAGTTGCAAACATGGGAAGCGCTTACATAAACACATGATCCAATTGTGTTTACCTAGCATTGCATAAGTGCAGTGTGGACTTATGGGATCATATTCCTTCTAAGAGAGAGAGAGGGGAAGAAGTGGTCAGATCCGTGACCGAGGAGGCTGAATGAGATGTCCCGCCACTAACCTCTCTCTGCAAACGATGAAAAATCGGGCATCGGGATGACCTCTGCCACCTTGCGCGGCCGCCGCTCTATCATTTTCGCGCGCTTTTGTCCAAGGCAATTATTATTAGAGCGAGCGGGGTGTAGGTGGTCCTTTGCTCAGAGGTGTTGGCTCTAAAGAAGTTGGTTCTTTTTCTTATTATTTTATGGCGCTGTTGGTTTAGCACTGAGGAGAGTTTTTTTGGAGAAACGGCAAATGGAGTCAAGATAGGGGGAAGAGTGAGGCTCAAATCCATGCTTTTCTTGATTAATGGGACTGGCGTCGTTTTTGGGATTGCTTAGCACGACCCTAAGAACAAGTAGAGAATATTTGAAATCTACTAGGAATTGGATATTGTCATCAGGAGAGAAGAGAAGGAAGAGTATAAGAGAAGGAGAGTCCAATCCAATAAGGAAGTTGCATGTGTCAGATTTTCAAAAACAAACAAGTGCTCCGTATGGTTTTTTGTATGGTAAAATGAAATATCTAGTCAGTTTTTCAAAAAAATGTACAGGTAATTAAATATTTTAATTTAAAAGTCGAGAAAAAAACACGTGACTGAAAACGTTTATTGTTTAAACTATAAGATGACGTCAACAATAATACCATCAACTCCATTGCTTTACAACAATGTTTAGTATAAGATGACGTCACATCCAAACTCTTGGCGTTTTCGCGCGCTTTTAAAAAGGGGATTTTTGTTAACTTTTTTGACAGACAACAAATTTCTCGATCGGCCTCAAATTTTGGGTAGTTGCTTATTTTTGCAAGAGGAATCGATTAAAAAAATAAAAAAAAATCATGCAACTTCCTCATTGCCAGGTCATGTTAGAGAACAGGCGTGGATTCAAGAGGGGCGCACTCCGGTAAAAAATTGAAAAAGGAGGGAAAAAGAGAAAAGAGGTGCCAAAAAAAGAAAAAGAAGAAAGAAAGCAAATTTTCTCTAAAAGACTAAAAAAATTTCATCGATTCAAAGATTTACAGACACATAGGGTCAGCGCCAACTTTAATGACCGGGTCGACAACAACGCTCCTTCGGGCAGTAGCGAACAAAAGAGTTCCCCTCCAACCCCCTAACCACACAAAGAGACGGGGTAGATAATCAATGCCCGAAAACTCCTCGTCTTTGGTACCATAAAAGTTTGCGCTGGCCCTTAAACAGACATGAAGACAGCTAAGACCTACAAAAGAACAAAAAAAAAGGAAACGAGATTGCTTGAAACTTTTTAAAAAGGAGCCAAAAGCCCCATTTTTAAAATACTAGCGCCAACTTGGATACCGACTTTTGCCAAATTTAACTCTTTCAAATATAATAATGCGGCAGTTGTTTTTGTGAAGCTTCTCTGTAAATGAAAGGAGTATTTCACCAATTATTGCTGGTTAAGCGGACAATAAGTGTAAACTCACAACTCTCAAGCGTCACCTCCAACCGTGGACCGGTTTCGTCCTTGTTAGGACTCATCAGCACGGTATAGGAAGGTAACGCACGAGAGCGGAGGGCAAGTACTAGTCCAACCGACTATATTCAGCAGATGAGTGGAGGACTAATCAATGGTCACCACTTTTTCAGTTATAGTCGGCTAGACTAGTACTTGCCCTCCGCTCTCTTGCGTTACCTTCCTATACCATGCTGATGAGTCCTAACAAGGACGAAACCGGTCCACGGTTGGAGGTGACGCTTGAGAGTTGTGAGTTTACACTTAAGCTTCTCTGTATTGAGGGAACCGAAATATTTAAAACATTAGAGATTCAAAGAGAAATAAACATATCTCTCTTTACCTTCCCACTACATACACCATCAGTAATTCATCGTGAGCATCAGTATCATGCAAAATCCTATTAGTCTCTCGAGTAGATTAGCTTTTTTCTCACTTCCTCCAACAATGACAGAGTGTAGGTGAAACCGAACCCTGCTGTCATTGGGGGTCATTCTATCCCTCCATTAGGCCTGCCCCTTCCATTATGGCTCGCGTCAGGTGTGCGACCTTTTCCTTCATTAACGCCAGACAGATGCCGAATGAGAGAGCTTAGAGTCACACAGCAAACAGAGAGACCGTTGGACGGTGATTCTCTGATGATGAAACTTTTTCCCAAGCCATCCCCTCAAGTTCATTCCGGAACCTATATATAAGGGTGGGGGGCCAAGGGGGACCCACAAAAAAAATTCAGACTAGATGTTTACTAAAACGAGTTGAAACCAGTGGCGGATCCAGGGGGTGGCACTCTGGAAAGTGTCCCCCTTGGAGACCCAAAAAGGTTCTCAAGATGAGTAAAAACCCAACTTTTACAGGTCTAATTTCAAAATTTTTTCTGGGGGAGGTCCCCCACACCCACCATTAGTATTAAAAGGGGGTATTTAGTGTTTATTTGTAGGAAATCCCCAAAATTTTGACATTTTGGATCCAAAAGTAAAGGTAATAGTGTTGAAAAGTGACCCCCTTAGACTCAAAATGTTTCTAAAAATGTGTTAAAACCCTACTTCTACACGTCAAATTTCAATTTTTTTCTGGGGGAGGACCCCCGTGCCCCCAAGGGGATCTTGTCTGGAAAAGTGCTCCCCCTTGGAGCCGTGCTGGATCCGAGCCTGGTTGAAATCCTGTTTTTAAGGTAAAAATTCTAAAAACTTTCTGGGGGAGGACCCACTGATCCCCCCTTTCCGTACTTTGACCTCTATTATCCCCTGACATCTGATGCTCTGATGAAGCTTTTTTTAATTTCCAGTGCCAAGTTCATTTAAAACAAGGGTTTCCAAACTACATCGAGTGCTCGAGGGCCACAATCTACAGGGTTGATGTCTCAAAAGGTCGGTTTCAAACTTAACATGCAGATCTGTCATGCCATGACTAACAAGATCTTCCTTATACTGTTCAACAAAAGAACAGAGTTCAACCTTTCACCACAAACTGGTTCGAATTCAGCTGCAACTTAAGCTAAAGGCAGTTGGAGCTAAATTTGAACCAAGTTTGTGGTGAAGCAGCCCAACCTTTCACCACAAACTGGTGAAAGGTTTAGAACAGTGTAGGAACTCCTCAATGCTCGGTGGCCGCAAATGTTAACTGCGTCGTAATGAGGACATGCTCGCAGGCTAAGGGGGGCAACGCATAACTTAGTTTCCATGGAAACTTCAATTATTATTCTTACATATTCGTATAGAATGCCCCCGAAAATCCCTGCCAACCAAATTTCTCTAAATTCTCCCGATAAATAGCAAAGAAAATCACCTCCTCTTTTTTTTTCAGTTTAATTTCAATTTTACATTTTTACAGGCTTAAGTTGGACACCTGCCATTCATGGGCCTCACTTTCTCAAGAGCCTTAAATCCTGTACCTTAATCCTTATTACTCTTAAATCCTGTACGCTTTGCGGATGGAGCTTGAATAATTCCAAGCGGCATCGGCATAAGAAACAACAACATGATAATGTCCCTTTTCCTTCATTCTCTCTTTTCCTGGGTATCTTCATTCCTGGTATCTTTTCCTGGGTATCTTCAGTATTTCCCTTCATCTTCTCTTTTCCTTTTACTCTGTACACCAAACGTCCATATGCTGTCACGTATGGGTTGCAACCGTTACTATCTCTATTCACTGGACCCTCTTACCTCAATGGAACCGACACCTGAATTCGCCATGATGGATTGGAAACTGGCTAATTCCTTTTTCGCCTTTTCCCATTCTTTTCTCACCGCCAGGGATAATATGGCACTTCTCGATGCGAAAAAGTGACGGATTTCTGCGCTTTTCCGCACACTTCCGTCAGCTTTTTTTTTCTATTATTATTTTTTTCTTTCTCCAACAACTGGTAGGCGGGAGAGAGCTAATAATATCAATGTCAGCTTGAAAAGGGTTCGCTGGTCGTTTCTGATTAAGAGCGACTGGATTGATTCGTGATACGAGAGTTGTAATTAGCAATCGAAACAATCGTCTGAAATTAAATGTCCGAGAGGATTTCCTTTTCTCCGAGTAAGGGCCAGGACACAGAGGGCGACTAGAATCGCTCGATGCCGTTAAGAACCTTCAGTGGCGTATACAAATATTTATTTCCAGAGGAGCCCAAAATTATTCCTCAACCTCTCCCATGCATATTTAATAGGTTTAATAAAGCTTTAAAATTCATTTTAGGTAAAATTTGCGTCTTAAAGAACTTAATATAAGAAAAGTTGTAGGTAATAAAGTTTGTAGTACCAAAGGAGGGTCTGGTGGTCCTTCCAATGTAAATTTTAGAAAAATTGACTAAAAAGACTTTAAAAAGTTGCAGTTTAACTCAGTGGCGTATATAAGGGGGGGCAAGAGAGCCCTGCCCCTCCCGAAATCTGGACTTGGTGTACCAAAACAAGCAAAAACCATGTTCTTTTTGGACAAATTTCCAAAAATTTTCTGAAGGAGGAACTGAATTAATCGATTCCGGAATCGAATGCCTTGGATTCGATATCACCTTGGATGAATCGATACCCTGGGAGGAATCGAATCTTATAGGAATCGTACTTAATTTTCAAATTAATACAGATAATTAACAATTTTGTTCACAAACTAATTAGTATTTTGATAATTAATAACAATATTTTGCTGGTTTTTTAATTAAATTAATAATAACTACTAATTATCTTTGATTTGTGATTGAAATAGATAAGTACGATTCTCCTTTTTGGATACTGGCTCTAAGGAATCGATTCCAGGTTGAAATCAAACCTCAGCAGGAATCGAATCCAAGAATCGAGCCTCAGGAATCGATTCCAGAAACGAATTGAACGATTATTTAAGGATCTGAGCGATTCTAGTCGGCCAGTGGGACCAGGCCCTAACCCGGACATGTGATATGTTCTAATTGCTGATTATAGGACAAAGCCGGTGATAATGTATAGGGGGGTGTCCTGTCTTTGGAAAAGGATGTAAGGTCATTCGACAGCTGTGAAGCTTGAGAAGGTGTCTTAAACAGGTGTGATACATGGTTTGATAGCTATAATGATGCTGAATGATGAAGTTTTTCATGAATAAATTAAAATGAAAGCTCTGTTCTGTCTCAATTTGTGAAACGCGGAGAACTTGTTGGAGATTACTCTCGACCTTCATCAACGACATTAGAGAAGTCCAAAAAGATTAAGGAACAGCTGTACACATGGGCGTAGCCAGGGGGAGGCAGGGAGGGGCAGCTGCCCCCCTAAGTCCCCAGTAATTTACTTTTATTTTGCTATTAGTTAAGTTTAAACCCAGTTTTTTAAGGTCAAATTTTCAAAATTTTTCTGGGGGAGACCCCCCTTTCTTATTTAAACCTTTATTATTCACACTTTTTTTTATAATAAGTTCAATAAAATCGAAATTCTATGTAAAAATATGTCCAAATTTAGGTTTACTTAAACCAAAAACAGTTTAAAACCATGTTCTTAGGGGCAAATTTCCAAAAGTTTTCTGGGGGAGGCCCCCCCAGACCCCCCTTTGAAAATTTAACCTTTATTGCTAAAACTTGCATTTTCTTGGACGCAAATTCTACCTAGTTGACATCCATTCCAATTTTATTATGTCACAAAACTACTTCTTAGTGTCAGATTGCCAATTATTTTACCTCGAAAACAAAAACCTTCATTGTTTCCACGCTACCCACAAAGCTCTTAAATGAATTTCATTTAAAGGTCAAAAACCCGTCTTGAAACAATACTGTGGCTACGGTCCTCTCACGGGGCTTTAAAATTGTTCTATACAAACATAAAAAAAGTTGACCCTGCTTGCCCCCCCTAAGTGGAACCCTGGCTACGCCCATGGCTGTACACCTGCTTCAACTTTACTTTTATCGTGCATTTTATATACGTTGTTTCTTCATTGCATCCAGCTAAGAAAGTACAGTGTTTCATAGATGACACTGACATTATGCATGCATTATGCCGCCCTTTTGAGAAATCAATTGATTTCACCTACTGGTACGTGATTTTTTTTCATTGCATTGTCTAGGATTTTTGTTATTCGATAACACCGGAGAGAACCAGAGCTCTAACCTCTAGGGATGTTACGTATTAGTTAAAGTGTGGAACCGGTTCCACAGTTCCAGTTCCAAGGTGGGATTAGGTTCCCTTAACAGTTCCAGTTCCAAACGGTTCCAACTTTAAAACCGTTCATATAAAAAACGCAAGGGTCCCAAAGACAAAAAGGAGCAATAAAGTCAAAAAATTCAAAAATTGACCAGTGGTCAAATGGGGTTGATGAAAGGTCAGGGACGCCTAAAACAACCACGAGACAAAAAGAAAAGGTCAGAAACGTTACATATAGCGAGAAAAAATGGATTGACCACTGGTCAAGAGATCTTGACCAGTGGTCAACACCAATATGTTACCCGTCTCAAGGCGTTTGGTTTGATACCCCACATGACCTACTTCAGTGCCAAAGTAAAGAAGTTACAAAAAGTTGACCGGACTGACCAATGGTCAACCATAACCAAAGACACATGTTATAACGATAGGGATTACAAAATATCAATTAGCAACTCCTAAATTTATTTTATAATGAATTTTAGTCATCTTGGACAGTGGTCAAATGAGGTTGACCAAAGGCCAGGACCCCCAAAACAATCAAGAGACAAAAAGAGAAAGTCAGAAAAGTTACATATAGTGAGAAAAAGTGGAATGACCACTGGTCAAGAGATATTGACCAGTGGTCAACACCAAAATGTTACCCGCCTCAAGGCGTTTGGTTTGAGCCCCCATATGACCTACTTCAGTGCCAAAGCACAGAAGTTGCAAAATGAGGATCGGACTGACCAATGGTCAGTCGGAACCAAAGACACACGTTATATCAATAAGGATTACAAAAGATAAATTGGCAACTCCAACATTTAGTTTAAAGTGAATTTTAGTCATCTTGACCAGTGGTCAAGCTACAGGAAACTTAAAATGAATTTCCAGATTTAATTCTCATTCTCACAGACAGACAGTTATACCCTTCCCAACGAAGCCCAAACAGAAACAAACGCTTATACGTTCCAGTTCCAGGTTTATTGGTATTATTATCTTACCAGTTCCAAAGAGTTCCCAAGTTCTAAACCTAGTTATAAGTTCCAAAATAGCTCCAAAGTTCTTACCAGTTATAAGTTCCAAAAGAAGTTCTAATCAAGTTCCGGTTCCATTCCAGTTACGCGAATTCCTCCCAGCATAACTAATCCACTCGAAACAAGTTCCACGAGAACGTATTAGTTTCCGTAAAGAGTTCTGTCACTGGAACTTATTTCTCTCAGAACCGTTAGCGATCGCTAACAGTTCCAGGCCGACCCGGCCCATTCCGACAGCAAATCCATAGGAATTTCGGGCGGCAGTAATGAAAGCTCATAATCCGTGGAACTCAGGGTGTTCACGAAGCCGGCCCCGTTCCAACGGAAAATCCATAACAATTTCGGGCGGCAGGGATAAAAGGTATCAACTGCTTTGGAGCTTTCTGGTTGGTCCAGGCGGCTGTCAGTCATTCGTTTTTTCTTCAGCTGCTTCTCGCCCATATTCTCGCCGAAGGCCGAAGGAGGCAGATGTCTTTCTTTTTTATTTACTTTCCCTCGTTGCGTTTTTTCAGTGAGATAAGAGCATATTTGTTTTGAAAAGGGATTGATTAATTATAGATTCAGTTTTGGGCAGATGTGCTCTATGGTGCGAATAGATTGTTGCGTTTTTGCCTCGCTGCGTTTTTTTGCTATAGAATATATCTGCGGTAGCGGTTTGCGGGCATTGCTTATCTTTTCGTTTGGAAATCGCCTCTTTATTTGAGGCGTTCTTGTTCAATGTTGGATAGGATTGCAGAGAAATTTGGATTTGTTATTGATTTTTATCGGTTCCAGGGTGGAACCGTTAAGCGGTTCTTCGTGGAACCGGTTCTGACGGTTCCATGCTGGGATTAGGTTCCATGGAACTGTTCCAGTGGAACCGTAACATCCCTACTAACCTCACTGATTTGAGATTTCAGATAGAAAAAAACACCTTGATATTCAATATTCTCAGTGAGGTGATTAGGGTCCATCCATAAATGATGTCACAGATTTTGTCAACATTTTTGACTAAATATCACAAAGTGTCGCACTTCTCTATACCACCTCCATCGCCTTTGTCACACATCTCAAGTTGAAATGCGCCCTAACTTAATAAATTCGATTTTGTTGGTTTTCAATTTGAGATGTCACAATTCTTGAATCCCTCCCATTGTCACAAAGTGTCACAGATTGATGGACCCTCCCTTCCAAGCCTGGCATAATTTATGTGAAGATAGTTCTTGTGAAACTTGAGAAAAGAAGCTGTCTTAAACGCATGCGATACCCAATTTGAAAATAATGGGGTTTCATGAAGGTTTCCATGAACCGAATGAAGTTAAAATTGGGGAAAAAAAATTATGTTTAACTTAAAGCTCAGTGGTTGTAGGTTACTCCGGCGGGATTGCAGATCAGCATTTTTTATCGTCATGGGTATGTCATGATGATGGAAACAACACCAAGAAGAAAAAATCCACTTAAGAAATCATTAAATTTCATTCACAATTTCTGTTTGGAAACGACAATTACCGGTATAAAAGAGAAATCTTTAACCTTATGACTCAAATTTCCATACTTAACCACGTGTAAAAGCGATGAACTATACTAAAACTGAAAAATAATTCCTCGAATCAGGAAGAGCCTCTAGTTTGCCTATAGGGAAGATTTTCACTTATAACCGCATTTTTACTCCCAAAAGTTGTCTATATTAACCCCAAATTCTCCCAAAATACCGTATTTCCACCTATTGAAAAATCCCGCTTTTCTTCTGTATTAGATGCAGCAGGTGTTCGCCATCAAACAAGTGTGAGGCCTGGTGTAATCATCTCGCCAAATTATTTTGATAACTCAGTTTCCTTTACACATCATGACCTACATCTATGAGCTTGTTCGGAATGAGGCTGGTGTAAGTCCGACGTTGTGAAATTTTAAAGAATATAATGGGTTATAATAGTTCATTTTAAGTATTTTCATCATGGTAGTGTGGTTATTTCCTAATTCCATCCAAAAATAGAGATACGGGGTTTAACTCGCCCCCAGTTTTTATGTACAGTTTTTTTTTCTTGAAATTGACTATATACTTTCTTCACAGCAACGTTTCCTGAACCTAGTACTACGTCACTACGCGGAAGGAGAAAGTGAGTAAACACAAAGCCTGTTGGGTTGATGGGAGGAAATTCGAAACGCGAATCGTTATAAAAAGACACTATTTATACATGGGTTTAACGAAATAATCATATTTTAAAATTGACGTTTTTTGTTTCACTCGAAATTCAGAACTACTTTGTTTGCTAGTGACGTAGTAGATTCAACTTAAGTTGCTGTCTGGTATTGTACTATTTTTTCTTTGGCTTACAAGGAGTGGTCTGCGGATCCAGGTTTCAATACTGAGGGACAGCAGGATTTTTCGCACTCTTTTTTAAAATCAAACAGCAGCAATGATTTTTACTATAAAAGCTGTTGAAGTGTTATCATCCCCAAAGATCCCGCAAAGAGTTCGGAAGACTCTCTGGCGTTTCGGGGACGCTAACACCTCAACCACTTTTATTAAAAATAATTGCTGCCTATATTTATTAAATTTGGGTCCTTGGGGGGAAGGGTTAAGACCTTTTGAAGAGGAATTGCGTAAAAAAATAAGAGAAAAAATAGCGTAAATAAACTCTATAATTTTTTAGGGTGTTTTTTGCATTTTAGGGGGGTAATTACCCTATAAACTTATCCATTTGCTACAAATTTTCGTATTTTAAAAACTTTAACATTTCTTGTCCTTAGGTTTACACCTAATGTAAATGTTTAAAGACTAAAGTAATGGTTTTTGACCCTGAAAATCGAATTCAAAGTCATTTATTTTGCTATTTATGCACAATTTGGGATACCCTGTATCTTAACGTGGTTGAAGAAAACTAACAACAGTTTTGTAATCATTGTGCCCATTGAACTCTAAAACAGCAAAAACAATCGAACTCACAAGAAACTATGTTAAAAGTTGCTCCCCAGTGTAATCCTTCAATTTCTCCGAAATAAGTTAGATCAGTGTTTCCCAACCTTTTTCGGTCCATGCCCCACCAAAGCCTTTCAAAATTTCCCATGCCCCCCACCCCCGGTCTCAGTGTCATATATAGAAATATATTTTGAGAGGGAGCTAAAATTATTTCTTATCCCCTCCCTCCTATATGTATATTTAATAAGTCTAATGAAGCTTTTCAGAACATTTTTAGGTAGAGTTTGCATGCCAAAGAACTAAATCAAGTTATGAGTAATTAAGTTCTAAGTACAAAGGGGGGTTTGGGGGTCCCCCCAGCAAATTTTCGGAAATTTGACTCTAGGAAGCAGGTTTTTAACTAGTTTGGTACCCCTAGTTGGGAAATTTGGGATAAAAATTTTTAGGTAAGATTTGTATTTTGATGAACCTAGTGTAAAAAAGTTTCAAATATAAACGTTCTAAAAACAAAGATATCTTGAGTCATCCCCCAGAAAAGGTTTGGAAGTTAGACTCTAAAAACTGGGTTTCAACTTGGGTTTGATATATACTAGTCTAGATTTCAGGCATACATTCTCAGATAGGATAATAGGATCAGATTTTGAAAAACTTCCTTTTAAAAAGTTTTTTTAAATTTTCCACCTGGATTGGCTCCACCTGGGGGCAATAGGGTTGAAAATTTTCAAATTACCCCCCTAGGAAATGATATTGCCCCCCGGTGGGGCGTGCGCCCCACGTTGGGAAACACTGAGTTAGATTGAGACTTAAACCACTGTAACCCTCTATAAACATTCGACATCTTTTGACCCTGCGGAAGATGATAGCTTGGGCGTTCGTCCAAAGGAGAAAAAATCCCGCGGCCAAAGAGACGGGGTAAACAATCTGTCAAAGAACAACAACCGAAGAGCAACCACCCTTCTCCTAACCAATTTAATTCCATTGTGCGCCACCGCTTGAATAACCGCCTCGAATTAATCTCCGCTTTGAATGTGAACGGGTGTTAACGGCGGAGAGCGTTTTAATTTCAAAAATCCTTACTCGTTAACCCGGATGAATTCAAAGAGGGCTCTTTACCATAATGGACCTTTCGCAATTCATTATGCATTTATATTGCTGCGCTTTAAGGGTCTGCTGGCTGAATTATGTGATGATGGAGCAGTTGAAAATGTTGATGTCGTTAAAGAGGTGACCTGTTTTCCTCACTAAAAAGCGCTTTTTAAGAATGAGCAGAATACAACGCTTGTGGTGGGAATTTAAGATTTCGACTGTTTGGAAATCATTGATGGGGTTATAAAAAACATTTCTTCAAATTTTTAGATTTTTTTATCATTGTTTTTTAATCCTCATTTTAACCCTTTTTTTTCCTCATCCTCATCCAAAATATGTCAAGTTTACGTAACTGCAACTATAAGTAAACTAAATTTGGCCGTACATGACAAAATTGGATGAATTCGGAACATTGGGAAGTGATACTTACAAGTCCCGTCGGGACATAAAGGGTTAATTAATTTTCAAAAATGCACTGTCTAGATCCCTGAGAGTAACAACTCAACTCGAACGAATTTCGCTAATACTTTAGCATGGGTCAACTTTCGTGGTTATACAGGGTGTCCCATAAATAATGGGTCACACTTCAAGGGGGATAGAAGACACCTAGACGAGTCAGAATCACATAGGATTCGGGGGTCCCAGATCAAATCCCAGGGAGTTAAAAATGGAGCGACACCCCAAAAAAATTATTGAAAAATTCAATTTGTAGAAGAACTGCTATTGGAAGAAATTTAATTATTGTCTCAAAAATTGTGGTTTAATATGATCTTTAAATTTATCTAAAAAGTCTTCACCTTAAAACTTTTTTTATTATTAAAAAAGTTAAAAAACCACAAAAAAATGTGAAAATTCTGCCCAACCTCATTTTGTATTTCGAAATCATCTCTTTTGATTTTATAATCGGAAAGATCATAGTTGTAAACCCTTAAGTCCAAAGTTTCACGTAAAAATCATCAATATTAAATGCTTGAGATCCTGTTAAAGTTCGTTTTTTGCGTGCGAAAACTGGTTTCCTATAGCCGTTTCCAAAACGACAGTCTGCGGACAAAAAAACGGACTTATACCGTGCTTTAACAGGATCTCAAGCATTGAATATTTATGGTTTTTACGTGACACTTTGGACTTAAGGGTTTAGAACTATTATCTTTCAGATTATAAAATCAAAAGAAATGATTTCGAAATACAAAATGAGGTTTGGGCAGAATTTTCACATTTTTTTGTGGTTTTTAACTTTTCTAACAATAAAATTTTGAGGTGAAGACTTTTGAGATAATTTTAAAGATCATATTAAATCACAATTTTTGAGACCATAATTAAATTTTTACCAACAGCAGTTCTTCTACAAATTGAATTTTTCAATAATTTTTTTGGTGTGTCGCTCCATTTTTAACTCCCTGGGATTTGGTCTGGGACCCAAGATTCCTATGTGATTCTGACTCGTCTAGGTGTCTACTATCCCCCCTAGAAGTGTGACCCACTATTTATGGGACACCCTGTAGACGCATATTCACAGATCCTGCAAGGTTTTTATACTTTGATAACAATGCGCATGCGTATGGACTTGATTTTTGCTGTTTTTTGGAAATTTTAATAAAATAATAACTGGGGATTGAACCCAGGAACTGCCGCATGCTATGCAGGCACGCTACCTGCATATTATTACTGTTACCTGCATTATATTAACGTTGTTATTATGTTATTTCTTTGTGACGCATGCGCATTATATCAAAATATAAAAACCTTGCAGGATTTGTGAATAAGCGTTATAGACACTTTGTTTCAAAAATTACGGTGGCTAGAATCGGAGGTGCGGCCTACGTGACGTCACCTCTGCTTTCGCCGAATCTTCAACCAATCAATACTTTCAAAGGGAAGGATTTAACCAATGCCGAATACGCTTTAGTACACAGAATCACCTAGGAATGGGGGGTCGGAGATGCACCCCTAAAGAGCTAGGGGTTTTTATAAGCTGGCATGAGAGGTTGTATAATACACATTGGAAATTCACAAGTAACCTCTTATGATTGTATTAAAAGAAGCAAAGAAGTTTTTAACTTTCAACGAAGAAAGGGGTATAGGGGTTCTGCTCTAGGAAATTTTTTGAAATTTGACCTATTAAAACAGGGTCAAACTCATTTTTAGTGTTATATGATTAGACCATTTCAAAATCAAATTTCTATGCTTCAATCTGTGTTGTAGCTGGATTTTTTTTCTGGGAGAAGGGCTCGCCTTATTATTACTTTTGCGGTTTTTTGTGCAAATAATGTGCCTTAAACTCAGCACTGGATTCATCCTATTATTCTAAATAAAAAAGTGTTCTAAATCATGGAGAGTCCGTCCCCCTCTTATAAGCGCCTCTTGTGTTAGGGGCTATTGGTAAATTGGGGATATCCTTTATGATGAAAGGTTGGAAAAACACATTCAGAAAATTTTCTGTTTTTTCCTTAAAAGTTAAAAATAAAGTTTTTCCAAACAATGTTCCTAATTATCGAGGGGGTGTCCCCCCCGTTCCTCCCGGCGGCGATGCCCGTGCTTATACTGTACTAGAGCTCCATATGGATGGGGGAGGCCCCTCCATGCATTACAAGCCACTGGGCATCCATCTACTGACAAACGAACTGGAATCGTTTAATTTAGTCTCAACCGTCAAAAAAAAGACCCTGGCACGTCCCAAAGCGCCCTCTGCTCACCCAGTCCGCATTCCTCACTGACCATTCAAAAGACCAAAATGAAGAAAAGAAAAAGTGCTCATTATTTGGCTCATTACGGCTTAATGTCTCTACTACTACTACTGCCCTCGCACGTCCTGCAGTAATTAAGATCACGCGGGCCCAACAAAAGCGACCGGAGCTGTCGGCGGTCGCCTTTGAGCCGGTGCCGCTTCAAAGGAGCCGCCCAGTCCTGATTGGCAGCTGCTAAATTGAAAGGCGTGGGTGGTCGAGGCTGCCCATTGGCGAAGGAGTGCACCTAATTGCTAATCAGCCACGGAAAGGAGCTAAGCAGCGCACAGATTGGCAACTCTTTCATATTATAGACTGATGGCATCCGGTTTTCTTATTTCATTCTTCAGGGTTATTTGATTGTCTTCTTCTCTTTAGTGAGAGGGCCTTTTTTGAGGGTGAGTGATTTGATAGGGATTGGTGTGGTTTGCGAAATTATCCCGTAAGGATCCGAACACAGTCACTGAAAATCGTCGTTAACATCCTTATATCAAGAAGAGAAGGGAGAAAGCATGGAGTTGAGCCTCACGGCCGTATTCTACACAAACGTCGTAACTCAATATCTTGTGGTTTCATCTGGTTTTAGGACTTTTTCGTATTCTACTCCTCCCATAAAACCACATATCATGGTGGTAAATCTAATCTCGTAAATTCGGGCGGTAAGTTGAATTACGACGTTCTCGGGCATGCGTGATAAAGACGATATTTGGCGAGAATGACGCTCATTGGTTGAAGCCGTTAACTTCAATGGAGGCGCTAGCTTACAATCGAATATAAAATATCTTTAAACTTATCGAAGTCTAAAATTAAAATTAAGTGGATTTCAGATGTTTTAGGGGTTCCGTGTTTGACATCGAAGATGACATTGATGATATTTTTTTTACAATTATTAGATTACGTCGATCGGCGGTCTCGGCTTGTTCATTCATCTAGAATACTGGATCTGGATGTAATTGACGAATTCGACTGCCGAAGCAGATATCGCTTCAATAAAGCAACAGTTTAAAGTAGTTTTTTCTTTCGTTGTAAAAAAGTTCTTTTTTTACAAGATTAAAGGTTATATTAATGTATTTAAAATAGTCTGCTGGAGTTCCAATAATCAGAAGGGATTTCATTTAGCTTTCTGATTTATAGATGGCAGCACTATTGCTGATTGAAGCAAATGATATTTCAATTTTTAACCAATATTCTCTGTCCCAAAATCAGTTTTTTTATTGTTTGAAGAGTTTTTAAATCCATGATATATGTTATAATTATTGAAACTACCTTAAAGTAGTCAGATTAGTTATTTCTGTTAGGACGGCAAAATGGCGACCCAGCTTGGTTTTCGGAAAGCCAAGTTTACGACCGTTGTAAGCTAACCAGATGGATTAGAATATCAAATTTTTTACTACATGTCGTAACACGGAATCATATGGTAAAGTTACAACATGATAAACTCAAAGGAGTAGAATACGGGCGTCAGTACCCTCCGTTTGATAAGGATCTGAACTACTTTGAGAGACAATTTTCAGTGACTGTGTTTGAAACCTAACTCCCAAGCCAGACCTAGCGTCTATAAGACGCTACAGCAATTAATCAAAGAGGAGAAAAAGCATGGAGTTCAGCCTGAGACTCCCCCTATCTTGACAAGAATATTCATTCCTGTCAAGATAGGGGAGTCTCAGGCTCAACTCTATGCTTTTTCCCCTATCCTATCATGATTAATGGGACTAGCGTCTATTTCCCACTGGTGTGTTTTGCATCTAAGTGGCAAGTCAGACCTAGCGACCATAAGACGTGACAGCAATCAATCAAAGATAGGAAAAAGCATGGAGTTCGTTCAGCCTGAGACTCCCCCTATCTTCACTCTTAAAACGACAGTCTCAAAACTGAGTAAAAAAGTACTCAAACGGGCTCCGATCCAAAAATACTCAAATTTGAGAACATGAATGTACTCATTTCTGAAAATGAGCATACTCAAAAATGAAACATCTTGAGCTTGAACTCAAAAATGAGCTCATGATGTTTCATTTTTGAATATATTCATGTTCTCAAATTTGAGTATTTTTGGATCGGAGCCCGTTTGAGTACTTTTTTACTCGGTTTTGAGACTGTCGTTTTGAGAGTGTTGACAGGAATCTTCATTCCTGTCAAGATAAGAGACTAGGCTTTCTCCATGCTTTTTTTATGGAGATTGATTGCAGCAGCAACTATAAGCCGCGCAGTGTGTTTTGATCCTAAGGCTGGGTTTACATGCAGCAATTTCGAGCGACGCGATGAGATCATGACGTCATTGGGTGAAAACGTTTTTAAGTTTTCAGTCAATCAAGTCTTGGCCATTGGTTCTTATTGCTATGACGTAGTAACGTCATCAGTTGTGGTGCTAAATAGGAAAGTTTTAACCAGTCTTAAATGAATACAGAGTGATGAGGCGTTACAAAATTCACTATAGGCCAATTAAAGGAATAAATAAAAATTATAATGTATATGGAGTTAGGAAAATATTTTTTAACGAATGGCCAAGGAGGTTAAGGTACTGCTACTCACGTCACTTAATTATATTCGCTCGCACAACCATTTGATTTACAGAGGAGCCATATTTTTTCATCACACCAACCTCCATGCCTCACTGGGATTCGAACCCCAAAGGTATACGGCTACGCAGTCAGATACTCTAAGGAAGGCCATTAAAATACAAAGGAAACAATCAACTTTGCTTTTTTTAACAAAAAGCCTGTAAATTTATCAATACAAGATAATAATGTACAGTAAATAATTTAAAACACAAAAAACTATCCAAATGAGCTTTGAACTGTCTCAGTATTTTATCTCCGTGGCGTCGGCTCTGAGTTGCAAGTTGTGTAACACTATTAAGTAGAATATTTCACGGATTTAAATATTAAAAATTTAAAATTCCATCGTTGGAAAAATCTATTGTAATTATTTTTAAGACAAAAAAGTCTTCACCAGATAATAAGGAATACCCAAACTGTTAACAGTAGATGAATAAGTTATTGTTCCAGTGTTAGCCAATTTAGAGATAGAACAAAGATTTGTCATTTCTGGTATGTAGTGATGCTTTAGTGATTTAGAAGTACTATTCTTATTTGAAATATATCCTTTAATTGTTCTTATTGCGAAAAGCTACATCCGTAAGTTATTGAAAAAAAATATCATTGCAGAGTTATACGTATTACTTTCATAGATGTCATTATTTTTTGCCTTCCTTAATGACAAACAAGTAGTTTGTTAGCTTGGTGTAATCGATTTAATTTACTCATTACTCTATTGTCTTGTCTTTACATGAGCATAATACAGGAACGAACAATAAAACCAATACTCATTGGAATGATTTGTTCAGACAACAGGAAAA
The DNA here is from genome assembly GCA_024610705.1 of Tetragnatha versicolor. NCBI lineage: Eukaryota > Metazoa > Arthropoda > Arachnida > Araneae > Tetragnathidae > Tetragnatha > Tetragnatha versicolor. The sequence goes on along the minus strand of JANDEH010000017.1, from coordinate 10,286,387 downwards.
TTCTTCCAGTTTTCTTTCAAGATTCTAATTAAGAAATTGTTATTGTTTTACATTCCTTTTCTAGGTTAAATCTTAATTAAATTTGAAAGATTTTTATTTTTAAATTACGTTAGTCAAACTTAGGTTTCTCCTGATTTTGAAATAATGACACCAAAAAAATAGGCATAGTCCGCAGTAGATGAGGTTGCATTAGATGAGTTACCACAAACGTTAACATATTTGCCTTGAAAAAAGTTTTTCTTGGCACATTGACAATCATTTCTAGTATCTTTCTTGTCATTGACTAAAAAAACTTTAAAAACACAAAAAGACTGAAAGATCAAATGTTGCCATAGTTTTTGTGAGCAAGTATAACTTTAGAATTGTAACTAGTAGATTTCAAAGCTCTACTACTTGAAAATTTGGTAAATTTTTTGCTAAGGGATAAAGTATCCACAGTCTCCCCTACTTATTTCTGCCTCAGAATCGATATCCTAATCCAACTGGAATCTAATAAGAAAAGAAAATCGATTTTCAAATGAAAGAATCGATACCCAATCACAATTCCATCAGCCTAAGACTTCAATTGAAAGATATCCGAGTGCATCGAAAGGGAAGAATAGTGAGGCGAATATCCCGGGTGGCCATCCATCTTAATATCCCGGGAGTAGCCGAACATGAGCTCACGATCGTCACGATTGAGTCTTTACAGGTGTCCGATTAATGCGATGCCGTCAGAGGAGGGGCACGCGCTCCCATACACCCTCTTCTGTGCAACACGCGAGGCAGCAGCTTGATTGAGGTATGCTCCTCATTGCCGTTTATGCGCCAAATGCAGGGTGGTCTCTGTTGTAGTATCTGCATTACAAATTTTTTGGTTAGGTTAGGTATTTTGGGTTTTATAGCGGCAGATGGAGCTTTTACTTTCTTGTAATGAGGTTCTTAGATTTTAAAGCTGCTTTAACAGCCGTATCGACCATCTCGAGTCAAATCCAAGCTAACTCTAGAGTAGGATGTCTCTAGAGTTAAGCTAACTCTAGTGATAAATGTTAAGCTTATCGACCAACATCGAATTAAGATACTCCAGAGTTAAGGAGAACTGTATTTATAAGGCCACTTCTGATTGGACAGCAGTAGCCCACGTGACTAAAAGCATGTAAAGAAGGAAATAGGGCGCGAAAACATCCAAATTTTCTTGTTGTTGTTCCGATTATTTTAACTTTTAATTCAGAATCAATTCTTTTTAATTGAAAAAAAAAATGACGAAGATAACAGCAAACTTTACAGGGTTTGAGATGGAAGTGTTGACTTCCATTTTCAATAAGAACAGATCCATTATTGATTGCAAAAAGACAATGCGACATTTAATTTAAAAATAAACAGACATGATAGTCCAATAACCAGGTGTCGAAAAAGGGGGATTTTAAGAAAAAAAAATCAGAAGCTTTTCTTTTCTCAACGGTTTTAAATGTTTTCGATAGTGCTGAACCCGAATCTGAACTTCGCATACGAAATTTCGAATGGTATTATTGTGAAAATTCGAAAAAACGCTAAAATTTTGCCCAATTTTTCGGCTTTTTACTTATAGAACGGAAAGCATGGCTTTCTCGTGAAAAAGTTAAATACAAAAAATTAAAATGAAGAACCAAGCTACAAAATTGTCATTTAAAACTTTCTTGTCAGACTAATATTTTGGTCGCTAGAGCTCGCTGAAAGTCAGGCAAAATTCACCCTTGAAGCGGAAAATCTTGAATATGCCCCACATTTTTGGTAAAAACGTCGTTTCTATTTAGATAATTAGGAAACACTATTTTAAAAACTTTTTACACAATTTTATCTTCCTTTTTATGCCATTGATAATCAATGAAATGAAGTATTTTTCAGTAATTTTCCGCAGAAATACAGGTCAAAGAAAAATTCAGTCTCCAAGTTTTTATTGCAAATTATGTTAAGCATTTTTTTATCTACAAAACAAATTATTTTTTATATCAGTATAACTAATCTAATCATTATAATTTAATTTTATATTTTAATACTATAAGCTCTAACACAAAAATCTATGAATCATTCTACTTTCAAGAAAAGAGACATGTTCTTTGAGGGAATATTCACTCCTTCGCATTTGACCGATAAGAGGTTTTATGTTTGAAAATGGGGAAAAATGTAAATCAAATTCAGTTTAGGTAGTTTTGACTAAACATGTATCATAGAAAATGTCTATTTGTCAATGGCTTTTTCTTTTATGTGATAAAACTGAATGATAGAAAAAAAATTGATGTTGGTGAAGGGAATTTATTAGGAATACTTACATATTGAATTTTTTTGCGACCGTGTAATTCTAGATTTTAATCAAGTTTTTCTTAATTTTATCCCTAACTCATATTCCTTGGTTCAATAACATATTAATAAATATTTTAATTGTTTGTGTAATGAAGTTGAGGATGAATTAGCCAGACATCTGTACAATGAAATTTTAGCAAAAAATCATATTGAAAAGGATTAAAATTTAAAAAATTAAGATTATAAATGTACATACAATTTTTTTATAATAAATAATGAAGTGAATATAAATATTTTTTATTAAAATGTAATAAAGCTAAATTTATTTAGGAAGAAGCTGTATTTAATTTGATAAGTTAAAAAGAATCACGAACAATTTCAAGTTTTTTGGATTAAGAAAAGCATGAAAATTTATTTGAAAGAAGTACATCAATTTAAGTATACAATAAATACTGAATCAAAATGTCATGTTAATATAAAACTTACACTGCAACTTTGATAACTCTAAGGTCTTTAAATAAAGTTAATACATTTGTGGACCTGGATAAAAGTTAAATAAATATTATTCCTTAATGCAAAGCTTTTAAGTAGACCCTTCAGCTTTGAAGGATCAAAGTTATAATACATTTTTAATTTTAAGAGAAAAGAATATAAGTTCTAAAGAAGTTACAAAAAAACATCATCATAACTGCTTCAAGTAAGCTTATTGAGATGTCTCATAATAATTAAAATTTGTAAAAACTATACAATAAATAATCAATAAAAACATTTTGAGCCACCAGCTAATTATATTTATGGATGAAGCATAGTCAAGATGATCAATGATCTTTAACATTCAAAACATTTACTTCTATGTACTTCACATGGGTTACTGCTGTCCAATCAGAAGTGGTCTTATAAATAATGTAATAACTATGAAGATTTAGATTTAATCCAACATACTGAAAAAGATAAAGACTATTTCCCATTTGAAACAACAGTTTAGATTATATAGTCTTTCTTAAAAGGTGCAAGTTTAGTAAAAGTACAGTTGAGATGATGGTGGTGGTAGAAATAGTCAGAGTTATAATCACAAGCTATAGAAATAATGCAGTTTCTCCATTTATTCAACTAGAGCACAGTTGGGGCAGATATGAAGAAGTTATCGAATCAGAAATACATTCACATAAAAAAACATTGGCGCAATTGCCCAGTGGGCCAAGGCCTACTATACCCAACTTCGTTTTCATGGCAGTGGGGCTTGGGGTGCTAGGCAAATAAATGTCCAGTTAGATGGTCAGCCTAACGCAAGACCCCCAGTGTTTAGTTTGTAAGCATACTTGTTCCTCATTATATAGACCCATTGAAGGGACAAAAGGCTGAATGGACCTTGCCCCAACCCGGGACCCATAAATTGAACCCTAGGCCTGTAGCGTGATGCACTACCACTACGCCACTGGCCGTCATATACATTCACATACAAATATCAATTATGGCATCTCTTTTAAATATTGTGTAACACAGTAAAACAATGAAATATAATTAAAAATGCATAGCAATTAAAAAAATTTGCAACAAACTTGGTTTAGATAATTGACATTATAAACTTCAAGAATGTAAATAATTTATCTAAAAAATGAAAGCATATTTATAAATAGGGCTGTGATTTCCATGTAACTAAAAATATATACAAATATGTATTTATTACAGGTAAATACGTAACAAAAAGTGCAAAATATGTATTTATAAATAGGAAGAAATTTTGTTATTTTAAAGATTTTTAATGAATTATAAAAGAAAAAACCATTTTAAACGCCAAATTTCAAGCTTGGAACAAAATTTCGAAACACTAGTTGGAAAAATTAGTGATTATTCATGAAAACCCCCAAAATTGGATATGAACATGTAGAAAAATATGTATTTAAAACTTAAATGTACAAAAACATGTAAATAAACTGAAAGATGTAAAAATTTATAAAATAAAAATGGTCTGAATCAATCCGAAATACCTTGAAATGTGTAGAATTTGAAAAATCAATGCAATATCAGGTTTCCGAAAAGATACATTACATGCAAATCCCAGCCCTATTTATAATACTAATTTCGGAGAAAAAAAATTTGACACAATGGAATTCTTCTGGGCAAATCCCACTATCTGCAGAGAGGTATTGATGAAGTCATCATCATCTCGGTCTCATGAATAACCAGCGTGGCAAGGACAATCTTTTGGGCATTCTGCAGACGGCAGCACAAGGGAATCCCGAGGCAGGCAAACTGTGGCTTCCAAACCCAATACTACCTCTTGACGACATTCCTGGCATGGATCTGGGCAGATATATACCTGTGAAAAGGCCAAATTTAAAAGGATAATTTTGGTAAACAATAAAAATTGGAAAGACAAAGGTAATTAGTATTTTTAACAAAAAGGCCAAGGCCTCTGTAACAGACCTTATTTGTAATTCATAAGTACGTACCTTCTCTGATTGGCACGATATTCCTCATAAGCCTCCTAGGCAGGTTATTTCAGTCAGGGCCTCTAATACAGAGGGGAAACCACAAGCATGAAACATTATTTGGATAACCTAAAAAGGAGAAAATAAGTAAGCATGGTTTGTTCATTTCAATATATAGAAATGAAACACATTTTTTCTTAATTTACTGAGCTACGATTAACTGCAAGCATAGTTAAAGATCCTCCACTGTTTGGTTATAATAAAAGCAAAGTTTCTAAAGAATAGCAGGAATTGAATTCAGAAGTAACATAACTAATAATAATATTACATCGAACATCTCAGAGGCAATACTGTTACATATTTATGTATCCCACCCACATGAATAAAATCCTGCAAGCATTAGGGATTACTATGAATGGCAGAGAATTTTAAGCGAGCAAATGCCCAATTATATAATTATCAAAGGATCACATAGTTGGATAACACAAAAAACATTCTGTACACAAAAATTTCTTAAATTTTTCTGCAAACTAAGTGTCCCAGTTGTTTAAATTTAGGCTTAAAAGATAAAAAATGTGTGATACCTGGTCCTTAAAAAAACCGGCAGTGGTTAAAATAGCAAAGAACTCAATTTTGAAATCGTGACGGCGGCTTAAATCTTGAAGTGGGTTGAAACGCCAAGCGAAGTGGTTGCGCCTTAAGTATCAAAGTTAAGTTGGAGGCTAAAAATTTGCCAATAGGCGCCAACCCGAACACACTTCTAGATTTTTACCCTCGACAACAAGCCTGGTTCTGTTCTACGTGACAACAGGACACCCCATGCAGGAATGAAAACAAAAACAGACACATTTCTCCTTCCAAAGAAAGCTTTAGCTTATAGCCACGCCATCTAGTAGTGACCCTGGATATTTACACTAGTGATATTGTTCACTATTACTGTAATAATGATTTATAAACATACAGTAAGAAAAAATCAAATAACAAAAACTTAAATAACAATTAATTAAAAAAGATTTCCTGCAAAATTCTAAACATTTCAACAATGTGTATGAAGTGTACTTCTACATTTTTAAGTTTGGTTATTGGATATAACATTTTACACATATTTATGGAAATAAATGTTTCTAGTTTCTAAAATAGGAGGAGGGTATTAAAGATAATTCAGAGCATGAAAATAAATTGGATATGTGATTAAGTATTTATGTTTGATGTGATATTTTTTTATTTGATTTAAATTTTGTGTTTCTCTCAGCTGTTTTTTTAGTAGTAGTTCTGTTGCATTAGCTGGATGCAACTGCAAGTGCAAAACATATTGAAAACTCCAATAGTTAATGCAATTATGCTTTTGGTTCATTTCCGTAAACATTCAGATTTTTGTTGATAAACTGCATAGCTATTGATCTAACCAAACACTTTAATCAATGAATTTGATATTAATTAGCAATATATCTACTTTTTTTAGTTCAAAAGAGCTTGCCGGTGTTTGGCGGAAATTTTAGCAGAATTGAACTTACTTTTAATTGTTAGTCATACATGTAATTTGTAAGACGAAGCAAATATAGTCCTATTGACGAAATTTGCACCTGGCTAATGCAACAGTACTACCGTATATTCTCAAAATACTTCATAAATATATAGCATAAATCTAGATGTCACGATTGCGAGAGCTCAGAAGTAAAAACGAAAGAGTTTTAAAAACCCTAAAAACTTACCTCATATCATTGTCTACCTCCTCTGACTTTGGCTGTAGTTCAGCCGAACATTTTTTACTACAAATTCAGGCCATTAATGCCACTTTGCTGAAAACCATACGAGCTGTCCGATTTCTGAAAGTACAAACACCTCCGGCGTCCATTTTGTTTACTGTTAACTCGAGAGTAACTCGCCAAAGTTGAGGAGTCAGCGGAAGTACTGCTTTTCACTCGAGAGTTAAGGTATTCTGGTGTGGTCGATAACGTTAACTCGAGAGTACGTGGTTTTACTCCTAACTCCAGAGTAACTCGTGTTGGTCAATAAGGCTGTAACTGAATTTTGTGCCTCTATGAATCTAATGACATGACATTTCCCTTAGAATCTGCGTAATTATAACTAAGTTTAGTACCTTCATTTGTTTTTATTAAATGTTTATGAACCTGAAACCGTTTTTAGAACACCATTTAAGGACACGTTTCCAACACTTTTCAAACATGTTCAAAATTGGTTGGTTGGGCTTTTTTTGGTGTTCTTTGCTACGGCTACGCCGGACATGTTCAAAACACTCATAATACGATTAGGCTAACAACACAACTCTATGAGCCTAGTGCCATCTAAAAAAATCTAACAAGACAAAAAAAGTATTATTTTGAGATTACAGAAAGGTGTTCTTAAATGTGTTTATTTTTATGTGGAATGTTAATTGCGCACTTTTTTCCCTCATAGTACTCAGGCGCGGATTCAGGGGGTGGCACTCTGGACAGTGATCCCCCTAGGACCCAAAAATGGTCTCAAAATAAGTTAAAACCCCACTTTTACTACAAGTCAAATTTCAAATTTTTTTTCTGGGGGATGACCCCCATGCCCCAGTAGTATATACAAGGGGATTTAGCATGATACTTTTTTGAAAATCCCCAACATTTTGACATTTTGTGTCAAAAGGTAAGGGTGTTGGTTTGGAAAAATCCCCCCCTTAGGAGCCATGTTGGAACTGCGCCTACAGTACTGCACTATTTTACACCTAGACCTAATCTTTTCACCAAAAAAAGGCTAAGAATCACCTATTTTTTTCCTTCCTCCTAGAAAAATTTAAATACTCAGGCTGATGAAAAATTTGTGGCATAGTTTTTGAAACTATATTAATACTTTTGCTTACAGATATCTGCTTTCAATTAAGCAAAAAGAGATACTTAATAACTCTTTACTTTTCCATTCATAATATTGAATATTTTTTAACATCTTTTGAGGTTTCTCAAACCTGGTTAACAAAAACCTTAAACGTTCTGAATATATATTATAATTTAATTATTCAAAATCTGTATCTGTGCCTTCAAGATCTGTCATATACAGGATGTTTCAAAATTGCGTTGAACGGCTTTTATTCAGAACCAACGCCTTCTAGGATCTTGTAAGTAAGGTCTACCCCTAGGTAAATGAGCCTGGAGAATCCATTGAGATGAATTACAGCTCCCCTAGCGGCGAAATTAAAAAGTTAAAAAAATTAATTTAAAAACTAAAGGAGATAGAGCAAAAACCTCAATGAGAGTATTGTTTCCAACGTCATGAAGAACTCACTGAAAAAAAATTCATGAAAATATCTTGAATATTCGCCGAGATATTAGCATGTGAAAATAGCACTTTTTCTGGGGTCAAAAAAGAAAAAGTTCACATATTTGCAAAATTTTCAGTGTTATTGTGTAGTTTTGTGTATTTTTAGTTGAATGAACACAAAATTTAATCAAAAAATCAAAAAAATTTGCAAATATGCGAACTTTTTCCCTTTTGACCCCTGAAAAAGTGTTATTTTCACATGCTAATATCTCGGCGAATATTCAAGATATTTTAATGAATTTTTTTTTCGGTGAGTTCTTCATGACGTTGGCAACAATACTCTCCTTGAGGTTTTTGCTTTATCTCCTTTAGTTTTTAAATTATTTTTTTAACTTTTTAATTTCCCCGCTATTGGCGCTGTAAGTCATCTCAATGGATTCTCCAGGCTCACTTACCTAGAGGTAGACCTTACTTCCATGACCCTAGGAGGCGTTGGTTCCGAATAAAAGCCGTGCAATGCAATTTTGAAACACCCTGTATATGCTTTTATAACAATGTTTCTCTCGTATCATTCCTGTAAGCAAGTCATTTCCGTGAGTGTCCTCTAAAAACACATTAGATCCTAAAACTTGCGAAATTATTTTTATATATTTAGTGAAAATCATTATCCCGAAAGTCGGAAATAAATTCTCCGTAGAGTCAAGAAATAATCACATAAATAATGCATAAGTAATTTTCGCAATTATTTTCCACACGAATGAAATGAAACTCATCACGTGTGAGCTATGCTCCTTTAAAATATTTATTATGAAGAAATGTCGGTTGGGCGTTGCTTATAATATCTCAGCATGAACAAAATTTACAGTAAATCCAGTGCTTAGCACTTGATATTTTGCCCTATAACCTATAACCACTCTCAAATGGAGTTAAAGTACTTTTTAAATAGTTGTTTCTTTATTTTTTCATTAAAGAGGAGTATAATTAAGAATGCATTAGCAGTATTGCTACATATTTTGTATTTTATGTTTCTCTGAGGCTGCAAAAGTAAGCTTACCATAGGTTCGCCGGTTTTGGAGCTATTCTCTGGGACCTGGGACGCAAAAATGTCCGGGGTTTTATACATTTACGATTTGCTAGACATTTTGGTGAAAAATCCAGACCAAGTTGTTTAAAGTTGCGTTATTTTACATTTACTGAGGTCCGTATAATTGAGGGAACTTTTTTCAGTAAATTTTTTGATAAAATTAAGTCAATCAAACAATTTTCTAAAAGCCGTAATGTAAAATAAAAAAATAATAATAAAATTAATATTTCTGCTTTATTATCCATCATTAGTTTGAATATTTTGATATCCTAGTTTTTAATTTGTGGTGACGTAAATGAGAAAAGGATTTAGTAAATGACGTAAAGCGAATCCACCCAAACAAAAACCAAGTTATTGGTATATTTTTCTTTCTTTTTTTGCAATACTTAAAAGAAAATTTCACAGTTACTTAAACAGCCCCATAAAAACCACTTCAGAGGATCTGTACCAAGATAGGAACTTGGGACAAAACTCTTATATGTTCTACTAATTGAAAAATTCTACTCATTCAAAGTTCCATTGTGTATCATTTTGTTCAACCACTAAATCTCTATTTATCCATTCTAGGGTCGAAATAGTTTTTTCATGACTCCAAAAAAACCCGAAAGTAAATGACTTAAACGAACCAACCCAAACAAAAAAATTTTTCCGAATTAAATGGTCCCACACTCCCTCCCCCTTCTTACTCCAACATCCTTCTCCCCCCCCCACAAAGCACATCCGCTCTCTGATTGGCGGAATGGAGGGACCAACCAACTTATTAATAAAGGGTTTTAGGGTGTCATTAAGCGGCATTATTTGCAGAAGCAGTGAGGCCTAACGCTAATCACAATAGAAAATGCTAAAAGCCCTCAGTCACGAGCGAAGGTTCGTTGGCCAATGAGGAGGCAGTATATAGAAGCGAGTTGTTGATGAAGGCACGCTCCACTGGACGCGTTTCCTTGCATTCAGCGCGGAAACAACTAAACTCGTTAAATGAAGGTGCGGTATATATGGAAATGATAGCTTTCGGTGAAGGTGGTTTAGTTAAACCCGGTTGTTGCAAAGATATCTTGGGGTGGTGAGAGAGAGAGAGAGAGAGAGAGAGAGAGAGAGAGAGAGAGAGAGAGAGAGAGAGAGAGAGAGGGGGGTAGAAAAAGATTTTTATTTTTCCGAAGAGGAAATATTTCTTTTGAATCTTAAGTAGTTTGGCACTTGAGGGGTTTGTTAGTGTGTTTTACGCGAGTTATTAGACGTTTTTAATGAGGTAGAAAAATATGCGGAATTCCTTCTCGTTCAGAACAAGTGTATGGCAAGTATGGCAGCAAAAGTATGGTTACAAGTAGGGATGGATTCTAGGGAGATGTTCATCTTGGAGTTCTTTTCTATATCCTCTTCTACAGACTATAGGGATTGCACAATTTAGTAAATTCTCTTGCTATTCTGCATTTTCTTTATACTTAAAAAGATCGTAGGAAAGGGGTTAAATATAAAGCTACTCTTATACAAATACAAATTAAGTCGACCAACTACAGACGTAAGTCCAGCAAGGTTGGTCCAGTCTTTTTAACCCAAACTACCGGAATCCCAGTACCTGTCAATTTTCCTCTTGAACTCGTTTACCCCACTTGAATTTACAGTTGTTTCAGGCAACGCATTTCATCTATCCACTACCCTATTAAAAATAATGCTTTTCACACTCCGTCTTAAATTTGACTTTATTCAATTTGAAATCGTGACCCCTTTTTGTATTACCCGTATTGAAATCTAGTCCCTCTGTGTCCCCTTGCTTTACCATTTTAAAAAGTTGAATCAAATCCCCTCTAATCCTTCTTTTCTCTAAAGTGAACATATTTAGCTTATTTAATCTTTCCTCATAACTTAAACTGGATATACATTAATACATTTGACCATCTTAGTAGCCCTATGCTGAACCCTTTCAATTGAATCAATATCTTTTTTTAAGTATGGAGACCAAAACTGAACCGCATACTCTAGATGAGTTCTCACCAAGCCTCTGTATAGTGGTAAAATAATATCCTCGGACATTGAAGAAACAGTTTTTTAATGTATCCCAATATTCTATTAGCCTTTTTACTAGCAGATGAACACTGATGAACCCATTTAAAGTTCTCATTTACTATCACCCCTAAATCTCTGATCATATTACCTTCTTTAATTTTGTCCCCTTGCAGATAAAATTCTGCCCTACCATTCCCCCGACCCATATGAAGTACCTGACATTTACTTATGTTAAAGGACATACCCCAATTTTCAGCCCATTGTGATATAATATCGAGATCCCTAAAAGTTGTATTAGGGAGCATTAGATTCTCTGGCTCATCCGGGAAATCCTCTTGCTCCACTGCAGCCCTTCTAGGGGCTGCAAGGCCTAATGGCTTAAAAAATGACTTACCCTTGAACTAAAATATTATTTACTTTACACTGGTCAGCAGGCCCCAGCAAAACATACGATTTTCATAAGATGTAGTTATCTATAGTTCTTTTTTTAAGTTTTGATTTTTGGATGGTGCATTAAACCCTCTTACGATCTACTATAGTTTATTTTTTATTTCCCTCGCTATACCAAAACCTCTAAATTTTATTAACACGGCCTTATGTAAACTTCGTGTGAATATTTAGAAGTTTAAAAGTTGAAGAACTGGGTTAGTAACAGAGTTTGAAATTGTACTGGATTACTGGTCCGGGACAACCAAAAAACGGCTCGGACCAGTGGAATCAGAAAATCACTGGTCCGCTGGACCAGTGGTGAAAAAATATCCTACCCTCCAGTTTTAGCCTGCAATTTCTCTTTGCTTGGAATCGGGAGAAAAAAAAGGCAAAAAAATTGATTTCATTAAATAAACCAGATTACAACCAGTTTGTCACTAACAATATAAATCTTATTCAAAGTTATGCATTAATTTGTGTGCAATATCATTTATTCAAGAAAAGTTCTTATTTTTTGTCAATTAGTGCAATTGTATTCAACTTGTATGTCAATAAGGAAGTTGCATGTGTCAGATTTTCAAAAACAAACAAGTGTTCTGTATGGTTTTTTGTATGGTAAATTGAAATATCTAGTCAGTTTTTCAAAAAAATGTACAGGTAATTAAATGTTTTAATTTAAAAGTCGAGAAAAAAACACGTGACTGAAAACGTTTATTGTTTACTTTAAACTATAAGATGACGTCAACAATAATACCATCAACTCCATTGCTTTACAACAATGTTTAGTATAAGATGACGTCACATCCAAACTCTTGGCGTTTTCGCGCGCTTTTAAAAAGGGGATTTTTGTTAATTTTTTTGACAATCAAAAAATTTCTCGATCGGCCTCAAATTTTGGGTAGTTGATTATTTTTGCAAGAGGAATCGATTAAAAAAATAAAAAAAATCATGCAAATTCCTCATTAGAGAAATTTTATTTAATCAAGAAGATTAGTTTATTTGTATGTCAGTTAGTGAAATATTATTTAATCAAGAAAAGTATTTAATTAATAAGATATTTTTAAAATTATTTGATCATTTGGAGCTATTGCTTATTTCTCATAAATTTATTTTATTACTTATTTAATATAAGTTTCATATTTACAGCTGGTAACTTATTGAATATGTATTAATTTTTAACATTACTATTTGGTACTCACATTCAGTGCAATAGTAACTTTATAATAATATCACTAGTCGACAGTGGTTTCCTAACAACAACCAAATTACTATTTTTGTTAATAATTCATATAGTTATTCAAATATCTGCAAGTAAAAAAGTTCCACCACGTCCCATATTTGTGTAACAAAAATTTTCGATTTTCTACTTTTTTCATAATTTTTGCGTTTTAAGCGTTATTTTTGTCCAATAGCAACCCTGCAGTCCCATTCAATTTATTTATTTCTAGTATCCTAGTATGTAGACATTATTTTAAAACTGTGGCTATGTTTTTGAACTGCAGTTCATTTTGAAAAATGACGAGTTTTCAGAGTAGATTTTGCAAATTTATACGCAATACCTTTTGAAAAATTTGGGTACGGTTTAAATTACAATTCAACGGTAATATTTAACAGAAAAGGTGGGAAAAGGTTTTTTCCCAATGATTTGGGTCCAAATAAGTGGCTAAAATGAAATCTGGGCTCCTCACGTATGTTGCAGAAGTTAGAATGTGGCTCTTTTTAAATGCGTAAGAGTCAACAGTAGTTCTATGCAAATTACAATCCATATAGTATGGGGAGGGCATTCAAATTATCTTGGTTATTTAATATCAATGACAAATACCGAAAAAAACACTTCAAAAAGTATTTTAAAGGACTTTTTTGCCATTAAGTGAAGGCAAACCCAAAGTCAGTATGAACCTCTGATTAAAAAAGGATTCACGACCTTGCTTTTGAAGGAAAATTTAATAGAAACTCATTATCAACTTGGAAATGGATTTTAGAAGAGTGGTAGGATAAGTTTTAGAAAAAAGGACCGATAAAAATGTTTTAATCCCAATAGAAGGTTCTGTTTTAGTCTTACCAAGCCATAGAACGTTGAACATCACTCAAAAATCATATTTTACATCCACGTTTGAATTTATTTCCGGAAAATCTCACTGTATTCAATCATAAACAATGGTATATATTCCCTTAGGACCTTGACTCGATACATAGATGATTCAGATATAGCAATTTTGGGCTACAGCTCTTGGTTCATTAAAAGAGGAGATTTGACGCCACCTAAGAGGCAAAAAGTGATAAAATTGCATCGTATTTAATAAATGTTTAATGGTTTTTAGTTTTAAATTATCTGAAACATGTATATAATCTCAATTACGATAGTATTTTATGCTAAAATAATGAGATTAACTGTTGAAAAACGAGTGGTTTCAACGCTTTTTTTCCTTTCTTACAGTATTGGTGCTATATTTGTAACAAAAAAACTGTACGTGCTGCAGCTTTTTCACGACTATTTCTGAATTCTACACCCTCAAATTAGTCGGAAATACCAAATCTCATTTTTGTTAGGGAAAAAAGTTTAATTTTGTCGACTAGTGTATTTAAACTGGTCCTTTTTAATTTGTCGGACCAGTAATTTTTGTTGCGGACCAGTAAGATTGGTAAAGCACTGGTCCACAGGACCAGTGGATTTTTTTCCCAATTTCTAACGCTGGTTAGTAATGTAAAGAAATTATTTTTATTGTTTAATTTTTTAGCGTGCAACTATGACTCAAACGATGCTAAATATTTGACTCCTAATTTGACACAGCCCATATAGAAAATAAAACCTCCTATCAAATGAATCAATCAATGAATGAATCCAAACAACGATACTTTATCTGCACAAAATTAATCAAGGTGAAAAGTTTTAGATATAAAACTACTTCCCTGAAATATTTTGAAAGAAACTTAATCAGAAATAAAAAATACTCTAACATAATTTAAAGTCCACACACAATTATTTCATGAAATACATATTCACAACAAAATCATACTTCACACTAAAAAAATTCCTTTACAGTGTTTCCGAAATTCAATGACATTTCATGTTTTAATTCACATTCACCGTTCTAACAAATTATTTGTTTCCTTTGGCGGTATTCACAGTAAAATATTTGTCCTCTATAAAAACACTACAATGATTTCAATGGTCAGACAAAGGAGCATTACCGTAAACAATAATTACAATCCAAAAACTATATGCATTTCAAATTATACATTATTTCAATTGAATTCTGCATCCATTCGTTTTCTTCTTCCATCCGCAGGAAGTACATAATGATGTGCTTCACAAAAATCTGCAGAAGCCTTAATAATAAGAGTTTTTGGTCAGTGTTTTCCCACATTAGGGCACTAATTTTATTTACAAAAATAAGGACATCCGCCTCTGGATCAATTACATTGCGTTGTATCTGTACGATTCTAAAGTACGATTGTTGTTCGAAGGATTTCATTGTCTGATGGATCGTTGTTGTAACTTGACCTTTTATTCGATTTTCCGCGGTGCAGTTCATGCAAAACAGAAGATTGTGTGAATTTACTTCTTTAGTATATTTGTTCCAATATTTCTTTGTATTAACACAATACCTACAAGAAATAAAGTGTGCATATAGATAACTTAAAAATTAATATTTCGTGATGATATGTCGCAACTTCATTTTGGGGTATCTACTGTCAGAGAAAAACTATTCAATTGTTACAATGTTTTCTCGTTATTGAGTCGGCGACTTTTATCACACCGTTGACTTCGGAAAACGAAACTGTCTAATTTTCTACTTATTGCTAAATAACGTCAAATATATTGGACTAGCGCTGACGCGCTAGACCCAGGCTTCGCCCGGGTTTCAGTTTTTTATAAATATCCTCGGTTGCATTACAGATGGGCTTCGCTTCGCCAGTCCATTTTTAAAAAAAAATTTCTGGTGTGTTACAGATGGGCTTCGCCAGTCCAAATGTGGAAATAGTTAAATAAAGGACCCACTTTTATGTTTATGCTGCAACAATATATTTTAAACTACAACAATCGAGAATATGCCTACAACAATTAATGTTACATCTTCTCTTGTTATATTTGTAACAATGTGGTTTTGCCCTGAAGTTAGGCATGAAATATGGGTTTTTAATCATAAAATTTACCAAAAAAATTGTTGGAACGCTTTGATTTTAAATTATTTTTATTCAGAAGCCTTCCCTGGAGCGAGTAGATAAACGTGATAAAGTTTAATACTTAATGTTAGGTTCGAAAAGTTTAAAAATATAAAGGACATACAGACAGACAAACATTGATTTTTATATAAATAGATAGATTTTAGAATCAACATATAATTATACAAATTGTTTGTGAAGAAGACGCCTTCGCATTAGAAAGAAGATGGACTTTAATGTTTATGCAAAAGCAAGGAGCTGTCTCTTTTAGCTTTATAAATACCCTATATATTATCATTTTTAAGTTTTAACATGCTAAAAATGCATTTTAAGCTACTTTTACCTGGATTTTGTAATGTTTTTTACCCATGAAAATGGCGTTAAGCAATATTTTAAATGTAGTTAACACCCCCTTTTAATCTAATAATAATGCTCCCCAATTTCCTTTCAAATCATCACAGACCCCTAGAATTCGTATCGCCCACTTTGGGAACCACTGCCCTATAAAAGCTTAGCTGGGGGTTTGTTTTAGTATACCGAAGCATTCGGATGATCTTTAAGTTTTCGAAGCATTTGGGAGCAGAAATAAAATTTCAATGTAGGTTATTATGTTTTAGTTTATTTAAAAAAACACTGGGTACAACGTTTTTCCCACAGAGTATAGAGCTTAACAGAGGATTCATCTCCATAGACGCTATGGCAACTTTTTTTAAAAGGAATTTTCCATAGACAACTTCTGGTACATCGGACCGCCTCGTATAGTTCCACGTCACTCCCGCTACGTCACTCCGGCTCTCTGTCATTCGCCCACTGAAGCTGTCACTCAAATACAAATCGGAAGTGGAGGGAAAAGAGCAGCACCGACGAAATTAAAATGCCGCTTGATAGAAGTTCCATATCCAATCATCAGGAATCACTCGCATTTCGCCTTCTCTGATTGGCTGCTAGTGAAATTAATTAAAATCTGCGAGCATGTAATTAAATTAAGTACCTAAAGAGGAAAACTGCCGTTTGGAATCTCTGTTAGCTCTTTACTCTGTGGTTTGTCCCTTGGAGGTAGTCTTTAAAATGCGACATAAAAAATCTTTATAGTACTAATAATTACTTCATAATTCACAATCGCATTCTAAAGAAGGAACCAAAAAATATTTCAAAAATAAAACCGAAAAAATGTTTGAGTGGTTTTTTGACCAGCCGCCCATTAACAGAACACATTCTTTTTCATTGTTTTACTGTATTTGTGTCTTGCGAGAGGGAATACCAATAAGAGCACTTGCGACACTTGAGTGCCCTATCAAACACCCGGGACATAACTCATTTCGATAAACGCTTGCGTCCGGCAATTAAAAGGCCTGACCACAGAGTGGAAATAATAAAACCCGAATTTTTACAACAGATGTGTCCGATAAGGACATCAGGCTATATGGAAACGTAGAGGGAGATACGAATAGAGATATGTTTGGTGCGGTGGCCCTTCGTGACTTCGATATTAGTGGCAAATATAGATCCGTAACATGGGATGTCTCATAGACGGGTGGATTTTGGAGAAAGGCAATTCTGTTCTCTAAGGAAAAAGATATGGAAAAGAGACGGAGAATGCCCAACGTTAGGGAAAAAACACAGGATGATTCGATGAAAAAAATTCATCATAGAGAAGGCTTTTATTGTTGTTGTCGTGTGCTACTTGAAATACCCAAGCTACATAAGAATTCAAGGCAGAGGGGGTGTGGCTCCTGAGAAAGTGAGGCCCATAAATGGCAGGAGTCCGACTTCTTCCTCATGAGATATGATAGATACTGCCACTACACAGTTTTGCCATGTCTCTAAAGGGGAGGGAAATAGTCTCCAGAATCCTTGACCCATGGTAAACAAGTCAATTCCGTGGTAATTGCGTCATTACCGATCTCTGGACTTTCTGACCCACAGATTTATTGAGCACGTACTCCGCATATACTCGGTGGGTCTTTAGCAGTGTCGGGAATCGAACCCGATGCCCCACTATGCTCCCGACGGCCGCCTCTTCAAGTAATTCCAGAATTTAATTCACTGTCCTTTTTATAAGCCTCTGGATTAATTTTCTGAGTGGTTACACTCTAATAATAAGTAACCTGTTGTTTTAAAATAAAAATTCTGTCAGTAACTCTATAAATTAGACAACCCCTGAAATTTGTGCATTGAAATACTTTCTACTAGTACATTGAAATCATAGAATCCGCAGTCACAGACAAATGAAAATCGTTTCACGTACCAGAGACCACGGGCGTCGTCGCCGAGGGGACGAAGGGACGCGTCCCCTTCAATAATAGGAAGCATTGTTTAAAAAACTATGTTTTTAACTTTTGAGGACGACCAAAAATTGACTGAATGTGTGTTCCTCCTACTTTTAATCATAAAGGATGGTGCCAATATACCAATGGCACCTAATTTAAGAGGCGTATACAAAGGGACAGACACCCCATTTTTGGAACACGATTTCATTTAGAGTAGGTTGAAGCAAGTGAGAGAATGGGAAAACATTATCCCAACAAAAAAAATTATGTTTCTAGCTAAAAAATAATAATAATTTAATGAGACCCCTCAAAAAATACAACTACAGCACTGGTTAAAGCATAAAAATTTTTATTTTGAAACTGTAATCTTAGATAACACTTTTAAAATGAGTTTAAACCTGTATTTAAAAGGTAAAATTTAAAAAAAATTTCTGGGGGAGAACCCCCAAACCCCCTTTTTAGTGTAACGTTACAAACGAAAATTGGGACAGAAGTTGATTAGTTGATTCAAAACTAAATTGAAATTCTTAAACGTGGGCAAAAAAGAAAAACTATTATTTTAGGGTAGTTAACCAATTGTTTGTAAAAAAACAATTGGGGTGGATCCCGAATTCTTGAGGCGTCCCCCCCCCAATTTTCAGGAGCTGACGACGCCAATTCTAGAGACAACCTATACCGGTACTACATAAACAGTATTTACCTGCAGAAGTTACAGTGGTTTTCTGAGAGCCTAGACGACAGGATTTCTTTGTTAAATCGACAGGTTATTTTTGCCGTGTATGAGAGAGATGTTAGACAAAGTCCCTACACAAGGGATTTAAACCCTCTATCTGAAGTTGAACTCATTATCACCAGTAAAATAATGTAACTCAAAACATTATATTTAGAACCTTTCGGCTCGGTTACTCAGATTTCGAAGTTTAATGAGCTTAAAATCGGAAATAATAGGTAGTTTTTGTCAAGAAAAGGTAAAAGTTTCTTTTGCTTTACTTATACGCAGGGTTTGAATTAGAATCGATTCCTTAGGGCCAGTATTGAAAAGAATAGAATCGAACTTATTTACCTATTTCAATCACAAATCAAGGATAATTGGTTAATGGTTATTAATTCAATTATAACCGGCAAAATATTAATTATCAAATACTAATTAATCAGTGAACAAAATTTTTTATTATCTGTATTAATTAGAAAATTAAGTACGATTCCTAAGATTCGCTTCCTGCTGGGATCGATTCCTTGGTATCGATTCCGATTCAATTCCGGAATCGATTCCTTCTGAATTATTTAGATCCCTAGACAAAAATGTCCAAAGATCCATCTATACTTTATTCTTCTACTTATACGAGGGAACAGACGTGAAAGTCGTACCCAATTCCGCCGACATATCTCTTCCATTTCGTCACGCCGTTCGATGATAAAAAAAGGCGGCCATCTTTGATATCCCCCTCTGTGTGGTCGGTCCATCCCTGTCTCTAATTAGTATTAAGAAGGCCTCCGCTCGTAAATCAAGGCGTTTAAAAGCCGTTTAGAAGGCGCCGTAAATTAAAGTTTTATTTCTCGGGGACCGTAAACTGTTTTACGACGCTCCACTTTCCGCACCTTTCCGATAAAACGTCGCGACGATCGGTTTTTAAGTGTTCCGTTTATGGTTCTGACCAATCAGCTGAGGGTTTTTTTCTTTTCTTTCAGATCGAGCGTTTATTGTTTCAATTGATTGGACTTGCCGAATGAAAGATGATGACCACAGAGTAACGATGATGACATCGAATCCCCTGAGCTGTAACGTAAGAATGGCAGGACATGGGGGAGAAGGTAAGTAGGAGCTCTTGAATTTTTGAATAAATAATTAATATTTGATGATTAATTTAATTAATAATAATTATCTTTTATTTGTAATTGAAATTAACAATTCAAGGGATTGGCAAAACAGTAAAAATGGCCAGCCATGAAACTAAAAGTATGAAAGAAATTTAAAACCACTCTATTGTATCTCTTTCATGTGGAAATGGAATAAATTCTAATTTAATTAAATCTTTATTTCACTAAAATTGATTCGAAGGAATCCAAAGGTTAGGAAAATATGTATAATTTTTCCTAATCAGTTTCCAAATTCCAAACAGTTTGAATTTGGGGGAAAATCTTTTCGATTCTGCTTTTTCTGGCCCCCCCCATATCGATTCCGATATTGAATCGAACGATTTTTTAAGATCCATAAGCTGAAGGGGTTTTTTTTCTTCAGATCGGAAATTTTTTATTTCAATTGATTGGGCTTGCCTTATGAAGAAGGATGATGATGATGTCTTTGAATCCCCTAATCTGGAGCTGTGAGAATGACAGGACTTGTAGGAGGAGGTAAGTGGTAGCTCTTTAATTTTGTGACATTTTTTGATACTTTGTGGTTAAAAAGGGGGATGCACTGAGAAAATGACAATTTCATAGCTGAGGATATGGGCACGGTCACACTGAGCGCAAGACCATCAGGCGTATCGCAGGCGCACAATCTAACTTCTTAACTTCTCCGCCCATTACACAAAAGGGAGATTCCGAGAAATGCCCTGGTTTGCGGTTGCCTTTTTGTGTGATGGGTGGAGAAGTTAGGGTGACCGTGCCCTATCGATGTTTTCATTTTGATAAGAATTTTTTTTGTATCAAATAAGAAGATTCAGTTATTTCAATTTTGTGTGTGAATCATCAGAAATACTCAGTTTAAACAAGCCAATATTCACCACTGGTTATTTTTTTTAATTTATCGTTTGAAATTGGAAGCATTATTGACGATGTGGTGAGTTTTGAGTCCCCCTGTATAAATTATATTTACAGATATCAAATAATGTAAGTATTTTAATGACTGAAAATTGGCTTGAAGTTAGATTTTTCTAAAAAAAATACTAAATACATAAAATACTAAAAAATAAAACCCGCATATAAGCCGAGTTAAAGTTTACCAACTTCACTCCCCATAAATCACAAATCCCAGCCAATATTTTACTTCAATATGATTTCGAAGGGCTTCCGCAAAACTTAATTCCGTTAACAATATTTTCAAACTCTTTAAATCCACGTATTAGCCGACACCTCCCTTTTCGAATAGGAATTTTTTCAAAAAACTCTCCACTTATATGCGGAAATATATACGGCAGATCCTCCTCCACTCACTCATCCATCATCTCATCTCCCGCAGAGTCAATAGGAAGTCACTCTGCATGTAATCAAAGGCCCTTTTCCAGAAGAAACAATTCGGGGTGTTAACGGGGGATAATTACCCCCGCCATCCATCACACAGCCCTCCCTCTTAATGACAGTCATCAATAACGATCAAGCCGCCATGCATAAAAATGGGGCGCCCCCGACCGTAATTAACGCCCCGCAGTCATTAATTCCCGGGGCGCATAGCTGCGGCCAGGTGAAGCGCGGGGGAGCAGCCGCGTGCTTGACCGTTTAAGGGGACGCCCCTCGTAGAGTCAATATGCAGATAGGGCGCGCGTTGAACGACTGGAGAAGCCCATTGGCGTAGAAGTTGTTTTTGTGAGGTAACTCAAGAGAGAAAAAGCGGACTGTATAATTAAGTAAGTTTATTGCAACATTAGAGCGTGCCTAGTGCACGACCGCTCGGCATGAGCAGGAAAGTGAATCTGTTATACAAACAACAACACAGCAAAAACCTCCGCTAGGGGCGGAGAGGGAGAAGCCGGTCCCCCGAGTAGTGGGGAGCCAGCGAGGAAGGAATTGCGGGAGCGAACATCCTGGCCCCCGTTGAAACATTGAAAATTTTCAACATAAATTAGTACAATGTAAATTAAGTTAAATGAAGCACTTAAATACTACTAAGCAAAGTAAATAAAATAAAATACAAAGTCATGCACAATATGATTCAAAAATAAAGAAGTAAGGCAGATGTCAAAGTTTTTAACAGAAGCAGCAGAAACGAGGAGAAAACATATATTAGTAATTGTTCGTCACAATGTTTCAGTTCGCTTACGAGCTTGCCAGCGCCTGCGTCTTCTATTTCCCAAAGGGAAGATATGAATTTTTTCCAATTTTTCAAATCCTCTCGAGTGTAAGCAGAAATTGGAGTCTGGATTATCAAAATACGATCCAGCCATCACAAAGCCAAATTTCGACTCTACCAGTTTAAAGGAGGAGTCTTGAAGCTTTATTTGGCTGGGCCCGATAATATCGAAGAAGAATTCGCTTCCAAGCAAGCATGAAATTTCGCTTGGTATGTTGAAGTCTGGATCGGCTAGTACACATCCAAAAGGAATTCTCAGGTTGGAAACATCAATTTCCTTCGACGGATGCAACTGTATAATTTCAGGGATGACAAAAAAGTTGGAGTTAAAGGAGTATGACTGATCCGAATTCGAGATGTCAGCATTCACCACGGAAGAAATGCGGGAAGCGCGGTTGTTCAGTCCCAGCACAGTAGTATCGGATTTCTTCCTTTTCAACCCCAAAACATCAACAGCCGCATCGGTGAGAAACGAGTTTTCACTCCCACTGTCCAAAAGACACTTCAAGGGGGTTCGCCTTCCACCCCCACTGGAGACGAAAACGATAGCAGTGTTCAAGACACCGCGAGAGGAGCGTTTCCCTGATGACATGAAGGTCAATGACTGCGCATCGTCACCCGTTCGGGGAGCCAGGGGATCGGGTCCGTTTCGGGGTACAGGAGGAGAGTTCTGATTGTCGCAAAGGAGACAGTTGTGGTAGGCGTCTTTTTCCAGCGCTTCGCATAAGAAGCAACTGAATTTACTGGAGCAGTTGGTTTGATGAGCATAGCTTAAACACCGTTCACAAATTTGGTGATTTCTGACAAGCTCCCTTCTTTGTTGCAGAGAAAGATTTTTAAAGGCGTCACACTTGTAGAGAGGATGGGAGTTGTAACAATTCTTCATTACACACTTCTTCACTTCCTTGCTCTTCGATAGGAAAACTTTGGGAGGGCTGTAAGCTCTAGGGGGTTTGTTTAAGGAGTAGTAGTTTTGATGTTTTACGTCAGGAAAGTCCTGTTTTCCCACAGCTTCTAACTGCGAGCAACGAATTTCAACAAAGCAAAGAAACTGCTTCAATCTAGGCACTTCTGTAGACTTAAGACTTAACTGGAACTGTTTCTGAGTTTCTTTATCCAATTTTGAGTTCAAAATATGTAAGAAAATGGCATCGGAAAGGTTATTGCTGTCCATATTCATGTTATTTAACGCACGAATATTGCTACGAACTGAGTCAATCATGGATCGTAACAACACAGGGTCTTCAGAATTTATCTTTTTTATATTTAGAATTTCTGTGATATGGATATTAACTAAGGCCCTATTGTTTTCAAACCTTGACTCAAGGGCATTCCATAGAGAATCAAAAGTATCCTGTTCACTTTGAATACGAGCTGCCTCATTTTTTAATGAGCTGCGAAGATAGCACAGCTTTTGGTCGTCATCCAAACAGGGATTTTTTCCAACGACATTAAAAAACTGTTTTTTAAATATTTCAAAGTCTTGAAATTTGCCACTGAATGTGGGCAGAGGTAGGTCAGGAAGTTTAATCGGCATACTGATTTTAGAAGAGGATTTAGCCTTAAATTTGTTTATCAATAGCTGGAGCCTTACCTCTAAGGTCTGAGCTTGCTCTTCCAAATCGATGGTCATATCCAGATCTTTTTGTAAGTCCACATCATCCGGAAGTTTGGAATACGATAAGAGAAGATCTGCACATCCGGAAGTTATATCCTTCAGATTCGACAGCTTGATGTTTAATGTAACGAAATTAGCTTCGTCATTATCATGTTCGTTTAGGTGAAAGTCATTTACAAATTTTTCTAGCTTCTTTAGCTTTGTTAGCAGCGTGCCTCTCTGCCTATTTAATTGAGCTAAAGACATCTTCTACTGGTTTTTGCTCCGGTCTTAAAGGACCAATGTTTTTGTGAGGTAACTCAAGAGAGAAAAAGCGGACTGTATAATTAAGTAAGTTTATTGCAACATTAGAGCGTGCCTAGTGCACGACCGCTCGGCATGAGCAGGAAAGTGAATCTGTTATACAAACAACAACACAGCAAAAACCTCCGCTAGGGGCGGAGAGGGAGAAGCCGGTCCCCCGAGTAGTGGGGAGCCAGCGAGGAAGGAATTGCGGGAGCGAACAGAAGTGGATAGCAGGCGTGGATCCAGCACGGCTCCAAAGGGGGATGCACTTTTCCCGACCTTTGGGGGATTTTCCAAAAGTATCCTGCAAGATCCCCTTGAGGAACCGCTGCGGGGTATGGGGATCTTCCCCCAGAAAAAAATTTTGAAATTAGACTAGGAAAAGTAAGGCTTTAACCTATTTAGCTCATCCTTAGTGTGCGTCTATAGTTTTATGATGGGCTTGACCACCCGTTTTGTGTGGATAGCTGAGGTCAATTAGCTGACTAAAGATGCTCCCTTCCTCATAAATCTTTCACTCTTGACAATCAACGAGAAAAGATCTCTAGATGCACCCATAAACCTCTAGACGCAAAGGTGCGGTGCATCTGGAGATCGTTTCCCCGTTGATTGTCAAAACGAGAGATTTCGGAGCAGGGGAACATCTTTTGTCCACTAATTGACCTCAGCTAACCACACAAAGATTATAAAACTTTAGATGCACGCTTTGGCTGCAGCTAGAGATCGTTTTCTCGCTGATTGTCAACACGAAAGATTTATGTGCGGGGGAACATCTTTGGTCCGCTAATTGACCTAAGCTAACCACACAAAAGGACCAGGCTCATTCGGGCATTCGGGGGAGATTCGGAGCATTGATAATATCGCCTTCCTTTTGTGTGGTTAGCTGAGGTCAATTAGCGGGCAAAAGATATTCCCCTGCTTATAAATCTTTCGTTTTGACAATCAACAGGGAAACGATCTCTAGATGCACCCAAAGGCTGCAGCTAGAGATTGTTTTCTGGCTGATTGTCAAAACGAAAGATTTATGTTCAGGAGGCCCGCTAATAGACCTCAGCTAACCACACAAAGGGAAGGTGATATTATCAATGCTCCGAATCTCCCCCCGAATGCCCGAAGGAGCCTGGTCCTTTAGTGTGGTTAGCTTAGGTCAATTAGCGGACCAAAGATGTTCCCCTGCACATAAATCTTTCGTGTTGACAATCAGCGAGAAAACGATCTCTAGATGCACCCAAAGCGTGCATCTAAAGTTTTATAATCTTTGTGTGGTTAGGTGAGGTCAATTAGCGAACAAAAGAGTTCCAGCGATTGTTATCTCCCTCGAATGCTCACACAAAGAGATGGTTGAACTATCTTTTGTACGCTGATTGACGGTCGTCGGGGTAATAAAACTTTAGATGCACCCAAAGTGGGGTAGATTATTATCTCCCCATACTGCCCGAAGCAAGGATGTTTTGTTAGTTGTAAAAATTTAGCTAGGTTCGGTCCATACTGTGCATCTCATTTACGTTGGCACGAAGGGACACCTTACCAATGCACACTCTATCCCTATTGACTTATACAAAGAACCCTCCCTCCCCCTTTTATTAAAGCGTTTATCCGGGATGCGGTCGAAGCGCTTTGTATGGACAATTATGTCGCTTTTCTCATTCAAATCGGGTTTGTTGTGTATAGGGGGTTGATTTCGTATGTTGGGGGGGTTGTGTAATCGGAACTTCACGGAGTCGTTTTTGTGCGGGGGTGAATTAGGGGGGTTTTATGGTTTTTAAACCCCTTGCAATCATAACGCTGGAAATGGAATTGTTATTGTTATGGGGTTCTGTTGTGTATTGAAGTATGTATTGCTTAGATTAGGGGCACTGTGCGTGCCTATGTGGTGAGTAACAAAATGAAATACACGTAATATCCTCTGTAGCAAGTGCAAAATTTTTGTCTAGGGACATGCAGAGTGATCATGCAGAGTGATCCAAGAAGTTTATAATGTGAGAATTTTCAAATTTTGTAAGAGGAAAAGAAGTCGTGTTCTTCGATTATCTTAAATCCCTCATTACCATTTTTCATGAAAATAAAGATGTATTATTAATATTAAAACTTAGAAAACGGGAAAAGTGGTAAAACTAGAAGGTTCGTCTTATTAAGTGAAATGAGAAATATCACATGTCACAAACCTCCATTAAAAATATCGCTCATGCTCTCTTTTTCTTTCTTTCTCTCTCTCTCTCCTTTTTTAGAATGGGAAATAAGGAAATGGACATGATTGAAAAAATGGCAAATTGCATATAGCGGGGAAAATTCTTCATTTTCATTTATATTATGAACAAAGGAATAACACTTTTAGTGTAACAGTTTTCGATTTTTAAATGGTAATTCAGTTGGAAGTACATGCAGTAATCAAAAATGTTTTGAATAAATGCCGAACTTCACATCGTAAAATGGAAGTTATCAGTAACTTTTTAGAGAAGTCATTTATTTCATCATAAATTTTCCTCATAATATATGGATTAAAATCCAATGTGGAACTATTTTGTTATTGTAATAAAGCTTGATGATCATTCCAATCCAACTTAACTGCTATTTTGAACTTAACGACGCAAGTTTAGTCATTCTAATTCGGTCAATTAGGCCTTTTCAAATTATCGGAAAAGCATTTTAAACACTAATGTCTTCACCAATCGAGATTGATTGATTATTATGGTCAACGTAGAGATGAGATAGAAACCGATAGTTTACCATTTAAATATACAGAATTTTAATCAATAATATTGTACTCATTCTCATTCTAATTTGTTGAAAGTAACTTTTCAATACGTTTAATTAACTCCCTTTCAAAGGAGGCTCTCTCAAAAAGTTTTATACCACTTTATTGGAAATAGGTGTGCAAATGCAGACTCCCCTTGGTGGGATTTACATCGGTCATTTTTTTATATTAAGTTCATCAAGATGAAAGTCCTACCTAAAAATATATTAAATATGCATGGGGAGGGGCTTGGCAATTATATTAGGTCCTCTCTCCCCAGTGTCCTTCAATGACTAAATTTTTTAGATTTATTTGTGGACCCTTCCCGATATAAATTTCTGTAAATACCACTGCAGTTTTCAAACATATCCCGAATCTTATCACATCACATTAAAATATAAAAGTGTAAATTTTTAAAAGTGTAAAGTATAAAATAATAAAGTATAAAAGTGTAAGGTATGAAGTGTCAAAGCCAATAACAAACTGTTGTTTATTTGAGGGCAACAAAGTGTTCTTAATTGTGTTTTGGGCATTTTCAGCGTGAGGTTTGGAGCAGGGCGGTATCCGTTTAAGGTCAACCCCCTCCAGAAATTTTGACATCAATTTTTAGTTTTCCTTAGAAATTGTGTGACTTCCAAAGAGCAAAGAGCGGTTCTCTTTGAGTGCAACAAATGGTATAAATATGAGTTAAAACTTTACTTATATAAGGTTAAAATTCAAAAATATTTCTTGGACAGAGGACCTCTAACAGCCTAAAACTCCCTAGAATTTTTGAATTGTGTAGTGTTTTTCCTTAGAAATTTTGTCATTTACAAGGAGTTTTCCTATTTGGGTGTAACCTAAAGGATCTCAAAATGAGTTTAACATTAATTTTAGGGGAAAATTTCGAAACTTTTTTATTCAGTAAGACCCACAAATTTTATATCTTTAGGGGTTAAAAAGGGGGTGCACGCTTATCTAAGGACCTTTATAATGCTGAGTCAAAACCCATCCAGAAGCAATTCTGGTTACGGCCCTGGTATAGACAGAATCACCCCCCCCTAAATCGAGACCCTGATGGATCTGCTCCCTGACATCTCCATATCATCATATTCCACGCACTTTGCGTCACATCTCATTCATATCGATTACATCATGAATGAAAAAAAAAACGCTCGCACATGATTAGACCTGGATCGATGTGAGTATTCATGGAGGATGATGCCCGCGTGGTTAGCTTTGGCCCGGTGGCAATTAGCGAATCCATCATCAATGTTAATTTTCCACAACATTAGGCCGCGCGCTTTTGTTGGGGGCACTCCTTTTTGCTGCACCTGGGCGCGTGGAAAATCGAGGGGGTGCTTATATCGATTACGCAAGGGGGTTTGTGTGCGACAATTGCGGTGGAAATTGTCGCCGCCGGGTCAAGTGGAATAGTTTTCGGAGTAATGAATGATGAGGAACTGTAATGGGTGAAGTAGGGAATTCACACTACACTGCAAAAGCGTGAAACACTTGTGCAACAGTGCAGAACACTTCTAGTCAAAAGCGATTTGATTGTACGCTTGAAGAAAGAAATATAAAGTGTTGTAAAAGTGTTATTAAAAAAATTCAGTCAGAAAATGTGTTCACCTAATAGGGTTTCGATTTCGATATAAATTTTAATTTATTTTTATTAATTTAATTTTTAATTTAATTAATTTAATTTATTTTTTATTATTTTGATAATTAATTAATATTTTGCTGATTATTAGTAATAATTCCTAATTATCATCCTTGATTTATGATTGAAATAGATAAGATCGATTCTTCTTTTTCGATACTTGGCCATAGGGAATCGATTCCAGGTCGGAATTGAACCTCAGGAATCGAATCCAAGAATCGAACCTCGGGAATCGATTCCAGAACCCCTATTTGGAAACCCTATTAGGTGATACCCGATATAAATTTGAGAGAACACTTTTAGATTCCTAATGCGTTTTACAACATTTTTTTTAAAAACGCATTTCTATAACACTTCCCCAAACATATTCAGGACATTCCGTTGCACATTCACTCTCAAAACGACAGTCTAAAAACTGAGTAAAAATACTCCAACTGGCTCCGATCCAAATGTACTCAAATTTGAAAACAAGAATTTACTCATTTCCGAAAATGTGCATACTCAAAAATGAAACATATTGAGCTTGAACTCAAAAATGAGCTCACGATGTTTCATTTTTGAGTATGCACATTTCAGAATGAGTACATTCATGTATTCAAATTTGAGTACTTATTTGATCGGAGCCTTTTTGAGTACTTTTTACTCAATTTCGATACAATCGTTTTAAGAGTGTGGGTTGATAGATTTTTTTAATTTTTCCTCCATGCGTCTGTTTTATAAATCATTTGTTCATTTCCAGATGACATCTTGAGAAGTCAGGATATAAATATAGAATCTACGTAGATTACACTTCTAATTTGGCATATACTATAAGAAGATTATTGTCAAAATTTTAAAATACTATTAATTTTAAATAATTTAAATTTATTATTATTTTAAAAACTAAAATTTAAAAAAGGCTTTTTTGCATATATCTTTTAGTATTTATCTCGCAAAAGTATAAATCGTTAACAAAGTAGGATAAAGCAAGTTTTTCATCTTTATCCACAATGTAAACAAAAACATTAACTTTTATTTTCGATACTTAAAATAAATAATATTAAAAAAATTATCTATTAAATTTTTAAACACATCGAATTTTTTTTTTCAAATTCATTAATGGTGCTTTAATTAACTATTAATTTAGTCACAATGTTTTTAATAATTTCTTATAATTTTAAAAATTTTATATAAAAAATGCATTTTTTCTTCTATTTATTTTTTTAGTTTTTGTCTCACGATAGTATAAACATATTTAAAATAAGATAATTCAAAATTTTCATTTTTATCCCTAATGTAAACCAAAACGTTTGCTTACACTCTTAAAACGATTGTATCAAAATTGAGTAAAAAGTACTCAAATAGGCTCCGATCCAATAAGTACTAAAATTTGAATACATGAATATACACATTCTAAAATGTGGATACTCAAAAATGAAACATCGTGAGCTCATTTTTGAGTTAAAGCTCATTTTTGAGTATGCACATTTTCAGAATGAGTATATTCATGTATTCAAATTTGAGTACTTATTGGATCGGAGCCTTTTTGAGTACTTTTTACTCAATTTTGATACAATCGTTTTAAGAGTCTATACTTTCAATACCTAATACAACCAAGTTGTCTGTATTAAATTTTAAAAAAAACATAGATGTATTTCTTCTAATAAATGAATGGTACGTTCCAGAATTATATATAAAACATTCTTTAGTACAGAAAGGGTTGTAAGCCCTGCATATAAAACCGCAACTGTAGCCCTCTGTTCACCGTGAAATCCAACCTGTTGAGGGGAGATTTTTTTCAAGCAGCTGTTTCGGTTG
Organism: Tetragnatha versicolor; assembly: GCA_024610705.1. Classification (NCBI taxonomy): domain Eukaryota; kingdom Metazoa; phylum Arthropoda; class Arachnida; order Araneae; family Tetragnathidae; genus Tetragnatha; species Tetragnatha versicolor. Next base: position 10,256,417 of record JANDEH010000017.1, on the reverse strand, counting down.
TAATGGTGCATTAGTTCCTCAAGTGGAGAGCAGCTCTGGTGAATGGGGATACTCATTCATATTTTGTAGTGGTGGGGGGGCGATGGGGTCAAAATGGGGGTGCTCCCTCACCCCTCCGCGAGGGTTTTTACTCTTCGCATTTATGAAAACAGTGGCGTTTCTTTGTGCAATTTATCGTAACATTTAATGAAATAGAGCTTCCTCTAGTTCCCAATAGGAAGTTGATTTCCAAAGTGTTCACGAAAAACAATATATGGGCATCGTAAATGCACCTATCAGTTTAGTTTAGCTTATATTTTTCCTTAGATAACTTTTTTAAGCTTCACTGAGTATTTGAATAAATAAATATAATGCTTTGAGAGAAATTATTCGGAAGAATATCACTATTCATTCGTATTTCTCATTCTTCTATTCTCTGCACGGTGTTCAGGTTGAATTTAAATACAAATTTGTGAATGTAAACCAAAACATTAGATATATCGATAGTATTCATTAATAGAAGAGTTTTTAGTTTATATAGCTCGAAATAAGAATACTAATATTACAAAAATACTTTATAGACTATACAATGCATGTCTCAATTATCGATTCCTGAACAAATCAATAGTTTATATAAACATAGTATGAAGTTTTGCAATGCCACATGAAAGAGAAATAAATCGTCAGTTTGAAAAGGGAAATAAACCGGGGTTGGCTGGATTGGACCCAATGAGTTTTTAAAAAAAAACATGTGAAAAAACCCACTTTTTGGACCCTTTTTTGGTTTTTTTTTCAAGAAAAATCAAGATTTTGCCAGTTTTAATATCGAAGAAAAACATTTAACGAAATAACATACCAAGAACTGCACTTGAGTGTTTTTTTTTTCAAAAATTTAACCGGGTTACCATAATTAAGGTTTTTTTTTCATTTATTGAATGGGTTTTTTCAAACTTTAGGAAGTTTATAGTTCAAAGTTTGAACTTTATAAAAAATTAAGGAGGATTTTTTAAATTTCAGTGGGTTTTTTCAAAGTTAAATAGATTTCTTTCAATATTGAATGGGTTTTTTCAAAGTTTGGGATATTTTTAAAAAATTTTAGTTGGTTTTTTCAAAACTTAAACCAAGTTTCAATATATAAGGGGTGTTTTTAAAATTTCAGTGGGTTTTTTCAAAGTATAAAAAGTTTCAATTTTGAAAAAACCCACTTAACTATGGAAAAACTGACACCCGCTTACTATAGGAGAAGGAGAAAACCACTTAAAAACCCTTTTCCGAAAAACCCCAGTTTTAAATGAGTTTTTTCATGGTTTTATTGAAAAAAAACTGAAAAACCAACCCATTTGGCTTTTTTCTTTAAAAAAAACCTGGGTTTTTTCCAACCCTGGAATAAACCCGAAAAACCAAATTTTGAGAAAATCGAAAAAACCCTGTATAAATACTAATGAAATTTTTGTTGTATAACCATCAATTTTTTACTGGAAATTCAGGACACTATTCAGAAAAAAGAGCAATTATCTAAAGCTAAACAAATATATAAGTACATTCAAAAGTATTTTACAGTTGTTGATGGACTTCCTTTTTCAACCTCATGAAATTTCAAGGGAAAAAAATCTTAAAAACCACTTACATTGACATTTAAAATATATTTCCGCTTAAGTTCACAACATAAAAGTGAGAAATAGAAAGATTAATACAAATAAAATTTAATGATGAGGTATTCTCACAATTTGAGATTAAATTTTATTAAAATAGTAGATAAAAAAAACCATGAAGAATGACGTTTACATCATGTATTTTCGTAGCCTAGTTTCTGAGATAGAAATTTTAGAAATTTCGTTTTTTGTTTTGGCGCGAAAACACTTTCGAATCACAAATCATGCGCTGTGAGATAACATCCAATAGGAGCCCGTTTTCTGATCACGTGAAAACAGAAAACACAATGGTTTTCATGCGCTGTGACGTCACATCCAATAGAAGCCCGTTTTCTGATAACGTGACTTTTCTGACGTTTTGGCAAAAATAAAATTGAATTTTAAATTATTTAAAACACATTTTTGAACTTAAAAATAAGAAATTTGGGAGTTTTAGACCATAATGTATCGAAAAAGCATAAAATCAAGCAAATCCCTCACTCATGCAAATACCTCATTGTCATGAAACTGAGTCATTTTAGCAGTATCAACGGAGTAAGTGAATATTAATGGTGTCAAACATACCCTGTATAAAAAAGTTTAAAATACCTTTAAATTCAAAGAAAATTTTATTTCGACCTAGTTTATACTACAAAGAATAAGAAAGGAAGGACAACAGAACTGTAATTCCAAATTAATCGAAAAAATACAATGAATGAACAATGATGGACATTGGTTTCGAAACTTCAAGGAGTTATATCTCCCTGGGTAGTAATTTTCCCCCTCTTTCCACTCATGTGCTGTAGAGCAAAGTTTGGAGATTGTTTTAAACAAAAAGGTCAATTTTTCATTTTTTGGACTTATTCCCTTTTTTTAACTGGCGGGTGGTTCAAATAATCTGCTTTGCATTGTATGAACTTTTTTAGATTAATAGAAATTATTTTAAAAGCATGTGAACTCCAAATTAAATATTTATCTAGTAAATCAATTGGCATCGACGTAGTTATCTCGGTTATTTCATTAACCAAGAGTAATTTTCTGAAAACCTCAGTGATTGGCTATTATAAAAGTATTTATTAAGTCAATACTTTACTATTTCTAAGAATTTTTTGAGTGAGTGTTACTAAGTAGTACTACTCTTTATGTACAGAGCACCTAAGACTCTTTCGGACCACCGCACCGGTGGTGTTGTGTACAGTGGCGGATCCAGGGGGTGGCACTCTGGAAAGTGCCCCCCCTTGGAGACCCAAAAAGGTTCTCAAAATGAGTAAAAACTCAACTTTTACTGGTCTAATTTCAAAATTTTTTCTGGGGGAGGACCCCCATACCCCCCATTAGTATCAAAAGGGGGAATTCAGTGTATATTTTTAGGAAATCGCCACAATTTTGACATTTTGGGGCAAAAAGTAAAGGTAATAATGTTGAAAAGTGCCCCCCTTGGACTCAAAACGTTTCTAAAAAGGAGTTAAATCCCTACTTTTACACGTCAAATTTCAATTTTTTTCTGGGGGAGGACCCCCATACCCCCAATGGTACCACAAGGGGATCTTGTCTGAAAATGTGCCCCCTCCTTGGAGCCGGGCTGGATCCGCGCCTGGTTGTGTATGGGAGTGTCTGATGGTTACAGCTATGGTTTCAATTTAACCTTCAGTTTGAAGAAGGGGATAAGTCCAAAAATGACAAATTGACTTTTTGTGCTCAAAACGATCTCCAAGCTTTGTTCTACACATGGTTGAAATAGGGGAAAAATAACTAACCCCAAAAGAGATATCGTCCCTTGAAGTTGTAAAATAAATGTCCATTAGGGATTGTCGTTTTAGGGCATTTTGGTCATCCCGGGATTTCGGGATAAAATTCGACATCATCCCGGGATCCCGGGAAATCCCGAAAATTTAATTAATACCAGAATTACAAGGAAAAAATATTTTTTGACTTTAAAATCAAAACTTGCATAAAGATGAAATAAGAAAAAATTATAGGTAGAAATTATTAATTTTTAATGCTACAATTTTTTAGTTTTAGACTTTAAAATTTCTTAATTAATATTATAATATTTTTAGCAATTTTTTATGTTCACTCATTATAATAGTACACACAGATATCCCATAAAACGATAAAACCTTATGAAATGACACGAACTTAATATTTTAAATTTCTTTTAAAAATACTCAAGTTAAAAGTGTACTTACCCTAAAAATGATTTTGAATTCCCTTAAATATATATGTATTGCAAGGCTCGGCTTCTCAATGGAATGTATGTTTTTTAAATGTCGGAGCAAACCACTCATGGAACCTCCTTTACATTTAATAATCAAAGAACGCTTTTTGCATTTTACTTCAGAGTTGTCTTTTTATGAAGTGCTCCCATGCAAATGTACTAGCTTTTTCTGCCATAATACAAAATCAGAATATTCTCTGCCCGATCTTCCAAACGTATAATCTCTTTAAAATTTGACGACTTATTGAGATCACGAGTACTGTATTCATTCGGAAATAAGGTTCAAACTATACTCATAATTAATTATTCATCACATAAATAAAGATTATTAGTTTCTAACATATATTTTAGAATTACGATTAATGCTTTGTGTTTGAAAATGACCTCGTGCTGGGGATAGTTATTAAGATTTGCATCTCTTATCACTAACATACTAAAGAATAAAAATCGTTGATGAGAAATCAAGTTTTACCATTTATGTCAACATGCGAGCATTGTATGTATTATAGAAATCTGCAAGTTCCTTGTTTATTGCTTTTAGCATTAAAGTTCTAGGAGTGGGAGATAATTTAATTCAGCAGATGATTGACTTAAACCACCTCAATTCCACTAATTTATAAGTATCTTCCAAGGAAAGGAAATATTTGTTCATGCCATCAGGAACGATTTTCAAGCGTTTGTAGCAGCGTTAAAGAAATTAAAAACTTTGAGGGAATCCCGGGACGGACTGAGAAATCCCGGGACGTGTCCCGGCCTAAAAATTACATGAAATCCCGGGATCCCGGGAAACCGGGATCCCGGGAAACAATCCCTAATGTCCATTCATTGTATTTTTTAAGTTAATTTGGAATTGAAGTTAATTTGTCTTTCTTTTCATATTCTTTGTGCTGTTAACTAAGTTAAAATAAAATTTTTCTCTTAATTTCAATGTCTTTCAAACTAATTCAATGTTTTAATAACTAAGTTTCACTATAATTTTAAATTATATTCGTCTTATTCTTTTTATTTCACCCTTTTGTGGTGTAAACAAAGGATAAATATAATTTAAATGTGAATTTAAGGGTTTTTAAAGGTTTTTTTCATCAGAAAAATTTTATAAGGTGGAATAAGGGAATAAGTCCATGAACTTATTTTGACTCTAAAATATTTTTTTAATATACTTATATTTGGTTTGATGATTGCTCTGTTTTCTAAATAGGGTTCTGAACTTCCAGTAAAAATTTGGTGGTTATACAATGAAAATTCCCTTAGTTATACAGGTTTTTTTTTCCGATTTTCTCAAAACTTGGTTTTTGGACTTATTCCCTTCTTCCAACTGACGATTCAATTGGGCTGACTCAGCTTGATCCCAGAGAGAAAAGAAAAGGACCAAAAAGAAAGGAGAGAAAGAGAAGATCGGTTCTCTCATTATCTGCCATTCATATCTCATTTTTCTCTCGTCCCTCTTCCATTTCATCTTTTCTATTTCTTTCCATATACTCCCTTTTTTATCATTCTCTTCAGTACATTCTTGTTCTTCTCTCTCAGTTTTAATTTATCTCTCTTTCCATTTATATATAATCTATACATATTTGTTTATATTTCTCATTCACTTCTCTTCTTTCCTTTTTTTTCGAGAGAGAGAGAGAGAGGAAGAGAGAGAAATAGAGAGAGAGGAAGAGAGAGAGGAAAAGAGAGAGAGAAAAAGAGAGAGGAAGAGAGAAAGAGAGAAATAGAGAGAGAGAAAGAGAGAAATAGAGAGAGAGGAAGAGAGAGAAATAGAGAGAGGAAAAGAGAGAAAGAAAGAAAGAGAGAGGAAAAGAGAGAGGAAGAGAGAAAGAGAGGGAAAACGAGAGAGAGGAAGAGAGAGAAATAGAGAGAGGAAAAGAGAGAAAGAAAGAAAGAAAGAGAGAGGAAAAGAGAGAGAAAGAGAGAGAGGAAGAGAGAAAGAGAGGGAAAACGAGAGAGATGAAGATAGAGAAATAGAGAGAGAGGAAGAGAGAGAGGAAAAGAGAGAGAGAAAGAAAGAGAGAGGAAAAGAGTGAGAGAAAGATAGAGAGGAAGAGAGAAAGAGAGAAAACGAGAGAGAGGAAGAGAGAGAAATAGAGAGAGAGGAAGAGAGAAATAGAGAGAGAGGAAGAGAGAGAGACGAAAAGAGAGAGAGAAAGAAAGAGAAAGAAAGAAAGAGATAGAGGAAGAGAGAGTATCTGCAAGGGTTTATTTTAATACGCTCAAATATTTATCTGGATTCTCATGGCTAAAATATAATTGATGCTGGCGATATCGTCGTCACATAATTGAGGGGAAGGAGCCCCCCTGCCCCTTCGTAATCGACGCCCGGCCCGTGGTTGAGACCCTACTTCAACGACATGAATCCTGGTCACCATCCCCAAGAAAATCACCTCTCATTCATCTTTTCCACGCGGCCACCGGGGCCCGTTTCCAAAAAAAAAAGACATCGCACCACGGAGAAAAAAAATCCGAATAAAATTGCCGGTTCCGAAACATATAAAAACCAGTTCCCCGTTCATTCATTTCAGACAAAACTCGACAACTCCTCCCTCACCCCCCCCCCCCTCTGTCTCTGCGCCGAACGTGAACGAATCATTTCGCGAGGCCTTTGAAGTCGCCGACAGATCGCCCATTCAAAGGGTGGCCACCGCGAGAAAAAAAAATCCCTCGGAGAATCGCTCACTTTCTTGGAGGAATCATTACCATTGTTTTGTCCTCCTCGGGTGACGTCACTCCTTCTCTCCATCTTCGAGGAGAGTTGGTTCCGATTTGTATGCGGATACTGATTGATTGTATAGTACTTATTGTTATTAAGAACGAATGAGAAAGGAGATGGTGTCTATTTAAAGTGTTCGTTTGGTTGGACAAGTGTAGTTTATTCTTGACGTTGAGTGATAGCTAATTTAAAACCTGTGCTTATTTCCTATACTCTTAACAAAGAAAATATAAATAAAGTACTAATAAGTATACTATGTATTTTTTTTCCTGTATGTGGACGATAAGAAACCCAGATTTTAAGATAAATCTGGATAATCATATTAGTTCTCTTGATTTATCTTCTTCGCATTTGCTCAATATTTTTAATATTCCTTGTTTAAAGTCTAGACGAGAGTTATCTTGTATTTTATTTTTCTATAAAGTTTGTAATAATCATATTGATTGCAATGAAATACTAAGTGGCATAAATTTTTCGGTGCCCAATAGATTTTTAAGGAATCATCATTTATTTAAAAATACTCTCAGCAAACGTAATTATATTGATAATTTCTGTCTTTTTAAATTTTATAGAATATACAATTGTATTGGTTTTAACTTGGATATTTTTAATATGTCTCTTCTTACTTTTAAAAATGAATGTTCTGTTCTTTTAAATTGTTAGTGTACATTTCTTTTTAGTACTTTGTAGTGTATGGTTTTTTTTTGTTTTTTTTTTACTTTCTCTCCGCACTGTAATTGGGTCGCTGACCTGTTGTGTGTGCTTAATAATAAATAAATAAATAAATAAATAAATTATTTCAACTAAGAAGGACATTGTAGTGAAAATCTTGATATCATCTTCGTAGCTATGGCGTTTATAAGGGGCCTCCTCCCGAAATTTGAACAAGGTCTACTAAAACCTGCTCTTTAGAGTCAAATATCCACAAATTTTCTGGGGGATTTCTGGGGGATTTTCTGGGGGAAAGATTTAACCAATAATATTTATTTTACATTTTGAAAGAAAAGTGTTGGAATTGCATTCCAAAAACGTGTGGAAAGTTATTGCTTAAATTTGTAGATTTTGGGGGCCTGCTGTAAGTTTGGAAGTCCCTAGGCCCGGCCCCCATGCACAGGGTAAATCAGGGCCTATTAATGCTACACTTGTAGGGCTGGAATTTCCAAGTAATTTCACATCTTTTCAAAAATCTAATACTCTGTTGAGTTCTTTTTTTTTTTAAATATTATACGTTTCAAGTAATTTTGGATCTATTCGACCATTTTATTTTAAATATTTTAGTTCATAAACATGTTTTCACATATTTAGGATGCAAATACATATTTTGATATATACATATCCGTTTTTCATGAATAATCGCTAGTTTTTTTTTTCCAAATTTTCCAACTAGTTTTTCAAAAAAATTCCAATCTTCTTTCGATGAAAATAAGAGTTCTTCACCAGTAACCTCTGGTTAGAGGAATATGTGAGAAAACTCCAGCTCTCAAGCGTCGCCTCCAACCGTGGACCGGTTTCGCCCTTGTTAGGACACATCAGCACGTCTGCATTGGTGAAGAACTCTTCTTTTCATACCTTGCCTTTCGGGAATTAAATCTGTTCTATGGAATGCGCAGTTCATTCCGGCAGATAGTGGAGGACTGATCAATAGTCACCACTTTTTCCGTTATAGTCGGCTAGACTCAAAGCTCTCCCTCCGCTCTCTTGCGTTACCTTCTTCCGATGACTTCGAAATTCAGTTATAAATATTTTTTTGTATTCAGAGTTCACATAAAAAATCTCAAATATCGCAAAATATTTCGCACTTTTTATTACATTACCTAAAATAAATACCTGTTATAAATAGGTATTTTGAGTTTTTAATTAGTACATGGAAATCAAAGCCCTACTTATGAGAATTAGGTGGCGCCTTTACAGTTGACTCTACCAATAACGAAGATGTGTTTGCGTCCCTGGGGTTATTGACATCTGAACACAGATCTTGCCTTATTTACGAGCATCGCAGCCGACACGATCGTATCTCAAAGCGGGGCGCGCGCGCAGGTAGACAGCGTAACGCCCGGCGCCCCCTTTCGGCAGGGTGCGAGACGAATTCGGGGGTCGATCGGGGGCAATCGGTCGGGTCCGTCACAGTGTGGGTGGCGACCGGATGTCAGGATAGACCCTCCCTCCTCGTTTTTGGAACGAGTTGCGTCTTCTTCAGGTTTAGGAATCGTTTGGCCGGAATCGGAGTACCATAGTCTAGCCCGTAATTAGACTTTTGCTTCAGTGAAAGTGAAAGTTAAAAATTATTTTTAAACACTCTTAAAACGATTGTATCAAAATTGAGTAAAAAGTACTCAAAAAGGCTTCGATCCAATAAGTACTCAAATTTGAATACATGAATATACTCATTCTGAAATGTGCATACTCAAAAATGAAACTTCGTGAGCTCATTTTTGAGTTCAAGCTTAAGATGTTTCATTTTTGAGTATGCACATATTCAGAAATGAGTATATTCATGTATTCAAATTAGAGTACTTATTGGATCGGAGCCTTTTTGAGTACTTTTTACTCAATTTTGATACATTTGTTTTAAGAGTGAAGTTGTACGCCGAAAAGTAATGTAAATGAATCGTCAGTTTAAAAAAGGGAATAAGTAAAAAAAGCTAAATTTTCTTTTTGTGGGCAAAAAATCTCTTTGCTATAGACATGAATGGAAAGGGAGAAAAATAACTCTCTTTAGGGGCTTAGGGCAAGGGTCGGCAACCTATTGAAACGGAAGATCCAAAAGTTACATATTACAAAATTTCCTTAGTTTTTAAAGAGCTACTTATTTTTTTATTTTAATTTTCCTATTTGCTTACATATATTTTATTTGGGAGGGTGATTTTAGTTGGGGAGGTTGACCCAAAATTTTTTCTCTTGTACCTCCTTTCGGGTATTTTATTACATAAAGTTTTTTTTAGTTGACTCTTAATACATTTTGTAAATTAATTTTTTTAGTGAACTGAATTTCAAAAATGTTTAACAATGTAAATTCCAAGAAAAATTAGATGGTCTGGGGGTCCTCCCCCAGAAAAATTTCGGAAATTTCTCCTTCAAATTAGCGTTTAGCCCATTTTCAAGTTTTTTTTTGGATTGTACCCCAAGAGCACTACTCTTTATATATGTGACATGTGACATAATTTTGAAGGAAAAATAGCATAGTAATACTATTGAACGGCAAAATTTCGAGGGGGGTGGGGTCCTACTTTGTAATTTTGTAGATTTGCCCCTAAAAGTAGTGTTTTTATTCATTTTTAGAACTTCTACAATAGACCATATGAGGATCATTCCTCGTATGTCACCTTATTTTCAAGGAAAAATAATTTTTTAGATTTGTAAGGGGTTTTGATAAAAAGTGATAAATTTTTTCGTATGGAACTGGAGAGCCGCAACTTTACATCCAAAGAGCCGCAGGTTGCCGACCCCTGGCTTTGGATATTTCAAAAAAAAATTTCGAGGTTCCCATATACCCCCCTCTCAAGTTGTTACAAACACTAAAACATTTTTACCAGCAAATTTTCTGGTCTCTAAGACAATTTTTGACCCAGGTTCATGAAATTGAAAAGAACCAAAAATGACGATATTTTTAATACATTTTCCCTGTTTTTTTCTGAGTTTTTTTACGATAGGTATACCAAGTTTGGTGCAGATCGGAAGTAAACTGTGGATTTGTATAAAAGACAAACATATATAGCCACACTTAACTTTATTATATTAGATTACGTCTCAGGCGCCAATTCTAAATGAACAGAGTATAACAGATAGGACCCCTTGAATTTGCAAACTAAGCCAAAACAAATTTGTTTTTAATTTAAAAGTGATGTTTTTATACCTTTTCCCTCTGTGAATTCTGGACTTCTGACTTTATTGATGTTCATTAAACAGCCTTAATGACTCAGTTTCATTAAAATTCTCATTTCATTTTGAATTTTATGTGCCTTAAATTTTCTATTTTCCACTTTTTTTTTCGGTTTCCGACTGAACAATATTTTTAGTATCCTCATATTTTTCCGATGATTGTGAATTTCTAGTAAAATTTTTGGTGGTTATACAGTAAACATTCCACCTTAAATAACAGGGTTTTGACTCATTTTGGTGCATAAAATTCTATATTATTTAGAATAAAACTTTTCATTTGGGGCCGTTCAAATATTACGTAAGCATCTAAGGGGGGAGGGGTTTGCTCTTTGCTTATTTTTCCTTACAAGGGGAGAGGGGGATATATGAGTTATGCTTACGTAAGATACAGCATTTTCGAAACTGTCTTGTTTCTTGCATAAATAATTTCAAAACTCAACCAAAAATAAATTTAACAAAAAATGGAATTAGGAAATCTAACGGAAGCACTTTTTTCTGGAGATGGACCCCCAATCATTTTGAAATTTTAACCTCGAAAAGTAGTGTTTCGACTCATTTTTTGAACCCTTAGGGTTAAACCCAAAAAGGACAACTCTTTGTATAAGTCACCTAATTTTCAAGGAGAAAAAAACAGTAGGTACAGTAAAGCACCGTTTATACGTCTCTCATTTATACGTCTTTTACATTTATATGTCGTTTTCGCTAAGTCCCAATTCATTCAAATAATCAAAATTGTTTTCAATTATACGTCTTTTCATTTATACGCCGTTTTACGTCGGTCCCTTGAAAGACGTATAAACGGTGCTTTACTGTACTTACTAAAAGGGATGTCAAAATTTCGGGGGGGGGGGTCCGACAGTTTCTTACGTAATTATGGTGGGGGGTTTGAGGTTTGCTTATCTATGTTGACAAGGGCGGAGGGGGGTTAAAAATGACCAGAAAAGTGCTTACGTAATATTTGAGGGGGGGGCCAAAGCCCCCTAGCCCCCCTGGATCCGCTAGTGGGTGCTCTTAAATATGTTTATTTTTGTGTGTGAGTGCTTGCAGTATTAATTTTATAAAAAGTGTTCTTAAATGTACAGTGAGCTGAGCAGTGTAGCTAACGGTCCAGAAACCAGGCCATCAGTCAAGTTAAAGGAGTGGACAGCGCCTCACTGGGCTAAACGGGCCGACTGCCCCTCGCCACATATATTGACTTTTAGCAGCAAGTACAAATCGATTCCTTGGAGAGAAGAATGGGGCAAAAAGGGGAGAAGGGAAGCCGGGGCCACACGGCCCATTACCTGCCTAATAATGTCGGGGCCCTGGGTGGTGAATGAAAGGCCTGCCTGCGCACATATCACAAAGGTGATAGACTTCTCGCGCACTCTATGGGGTCTAACAATCCCTGCTTGTTCCCTTTCACCACGTAAATAGGTGTGAGGAGGGCCAACCCCTCCTATAGGTGTGATGATGACAGAGAGCGGTTTCCCTAAAGCGACAAGAAAAAATTGGTACGTTGAGATTATAAATAAGTATAGTTTATGTTTATAAAGTCATGGGGGTCGTCATTTTAAGTTCTGCCAGGAATATACGTTTTTCTTACTGATTTCTGAAATATATGAAAAAAAAATGAATGCTTAGTGAACTTTCTTGAATTTAACCTTGAAGGAACCTTTCTTTTACTTTCTTGGAGGGACCTTTGACTTTAACCTTTCTTGACTTTAACCTTGTATTAACTTCCTTTTTTCGATTCGATTCCGGAATCGATTCCTGAGGTTCGATTCTTGAGGTTCAATTCCAGCCTGGAATCGATTCCTTATGACATCATCCTTATCGATCCTTATGGAATCAAACATCTATTTCAATCATAAATCAATGATAATTAGTAATTGTTATTAATTTAATTAGTATCCAACAAACTATTAATTAATTAACAAAATACTAATTAATTAGTGTACAAAATTGATAATATGGAATCTGTACTAATTAGAAAATAAAGTACGATTCCCAAGATACGACTCCTTCAAAGGTTCGATTCCTTGGTATCGATTCCAAAGAATTCGATTCCGATTCGATTCTTTCAGAAATATTTAGAACCCTATTTGCAACAATATTTTAAGAACACTTTTCAATCATATTCAAATACTTTCCCAACTTAAAGTGTTAACAACATATTAACAACACATAACATTTGTTAGTATGAGCACAAAAGTGTGAGTGTGAATGGGGATACACAGTTTAGGAACCACTTCCATTGATCTACGATCAGTTGTGGACTTGTACCACTTTCCGTCTGAGCAGCTCACCCCCAGGGGGCGCTCGGTAGCCGGGCAGCAGCTGCTCTCCCTCCCCCCAGATCCATTTATCTTCGTTAGCACCGGAGGCTGCATTGAATGGATTGACTTGACCAGTTCCGTAATTATTTAGGCACAGTTTATTACGGCCTATTGGCAGCCACAAGGGACGCTGATTCCGCTGCTGTGGGAACGTCTCAATCAGCTGCGGAGAGAGAAAGTTTACCTTTCGCACATATACAATAATAATAATGTGCCAACGACGCTATGGAAGGGGTTTGCTTCCTTTAGTATAAACGGCGATTTATTTTATAGCATCGGGAAAGGGGCTTTTATGCTTATTCTTTCTTTTACCCCTCTGTTTAACACCATTTCGCTTCATGCTGCGTTCTCTAGCTACAGAGCAGGCCTGCCAGTAGCGAATCCAGGGTTTTTGCTTTGTGAGGTTGAAGCACCATGGAAACGAGGATGAGAAATCAAAAAATTATCTATCTATTTCTAATATATAGCTTTTAAGAAAGTTTGTTTACAAACCAAAAACTAAAGCTATCAACAATTAGTCAAGTAACTTGGTAGTTTTTTCAGGAAAAAATACAGTATATATAGTTTTTATCGCAACGGTTTTATATGTTTTCGAGGGTGCTCAATCCGAATCTGAACTTTGCATACAAAATTTCGAAGTGCATTTTAAGAAAATTCGAAAAACCCTAAAATTTCATCTCATTTTTTGGTTTTTTGTTTGAAGAACGGAAATTATGCGGGTTTCACATGAAGTCACAGGTATAAAAAATTAAGAAGATAAAACAAGCTGTAAGATTGTCAATTACAACTTTTTTTCAGACTAATAGTTTTGCCGCTAGAGTGAGCTGAAAAACAGTGATTTTTTGGCCTTGTTATTTCTTTAAATTCATTTATAATATTATGAGAGTGTTTTAATAAACGAATTTATAAGTTTTTTTGCATCGCTGAATCCGAATATCAAGTTTATTTTCATTTTGAAAGTCATCTTCTCATCACAAATTGCAAAAGATCTAAAATTTGTGCTCTTTTGTTCCGTTTTTTACCGATTCTCTCTATATTAAAAAAAAGTAACAGTGACCGTCACCGCCGTCGCCGTCACCGCCGCTGATTTTGAAAATTTTATTTTTTAACACTTTGAACTATCACTACGCAACTATCACTACGGTAGATAACTACAGCCGATAGGATGCGCTCGACCAGATAAGCCCGTCCATGATTCCAGGCTGACGTTACCCTTAGGTATGAAGTTTTGCACCTCGTCGCCCTTTTTTCGAATTTCGAATTATGGTACTTTCGTATTAGCCCGTCCATCGTTTTCGCCAACTTCGCCAAATTTCGCCAAAATACGGGATTTCATCAGAATCGCCGAAAAACACATTTTTAACATCAGAAACATCTTTATAACATCAGAAAATAAAAAATAAAAGTTTCATGTGGTTGGGGGGGGCTGCCGCCCCCCCCAAACCCCCCCTGCCCTATTTATAACCAAACTCGTTGTGGGGGTAATCAGACACAGTAAGGATTCAGAAAAAGGGGAATCAGTATTCTTGGATGAACCAAAACTACGGATATCACTCGGTAAGAGCATAAAAATAACTTTTTTAGCACTTGCAAAATGGTCGATCCTACCGCCGGCGATCTTTTGTCGATTCTACCACCGGCGTGCATACGCAAACATTGAAAGACCCTGGGGCTTGGCAAAATGGCGCAACAAAGTTCACCGTGGAACGACACGAAAGCAGACTCCTACCTTTCATACCTTGTAAACACTGTTGAATTTACGTTCAAAACAACCTGCGCGGTGCGCACACATTATTTCACCCATGGGCTTACCGATTTAAATTGCGCGCGCATGCGCCAGTGATCGGAACTAGCGCGATTTCGCTACGTTTTCCAGGGTTACCAGAATCAACGGTAGTGTTGCGGGGTTTACCAGACTTGGCGACTTATCGCCCCTGTTGGCGAATGGACGAGCTAATACGAATGTACCCGAATTATTTTTGGAGTAATTAAATTCTTAAGTTTCGAAATTTTTTACTCTTTTTCGGTTTTTTCGTTTTAATACAAAAACTAATCACAGTAGAAATATGATATTTTAAACACGCATACAATTATTTTTTATAGAAAGATTGGCGTTTCCTTTTTTAAAAAATTCGAATTATTTTTAGAATTATTAAAATTCAAAGTTTCAATTTTTTCATGTCTTTCTGGTCGTTCACTAGAGAAAAAGCCGATTTTTATGTGAGTCTGATTTCTTTTATTTCCAACGATTCACTAGATACACGTGCATTTCATAAATTTAAAAGATATTAATGGCATGCTTATTCTCTAAGATAGTTGATGATAACTTGTAGACTTGCTGGATATTTTAAAAAACATTTCGATTAAATTATTGACAAGTTAAAACAAGGATATTTCAGTTACAGTTTTATTTTGATATTTTTGTAGTTATGGTCCGAATTAAGTTATTGATAAGTTCGAGAGATAAAAGTTTCGATTTTAAATTATCATAAACTAAGCCGACAAGTTCCAGGTTTTACTGGATAGTTGAGATGAAACAAGCGAGCTCTGCTCGCTAAGATCGCGAAGCGATCTTCAACGAACTGCGAAGCAGTTCCGAGGGTTGGTGAGCGATAGCGAGCAGGGGGCAGAGCCCCCTAGTTTCTTAAAAAATATTAATTTCTCGAAAAATATCACTACACCAAATTAAAGTACGAAAATTTCCTATTGTATGCAGTGGTTCATTTTTCGAGAAATTAATACTTTTTAAGAAAATTGGTAAAAACCGGAACAAAAGAGCACAAATTTTTAATTTTTTGCAATTTGTGATGAGAAGATGACTTTCAAAATCAAAATAAACTTAATATTCGGATTCAACGATGCAAAAAACATATAGATTCGTTTATTAAAACACTCTCATAATTTCATAAATAAATTTTAAAAAATTAACAAGGCCAAAAAATCACTGTTTTTCAGCTCACTCTAGCGGCAAAACTAATAATCTGACAAAAAAAGTTGTAATTGATAATTTTATAGCTTGATTTATCTTCTAAATTTTTTGTATTTGACATTTTCATGGGAAACCGATACTTTCCGTTCTACAAACAAAAACCAAAAAATGAGATGAAATTTTAGGGTTTTTTAGAATTTTCTTAAAATGCACAGATAGTGGCAGCATCTATCATCTCATGAGGCAGAAGTCGGACACCTGCCATTTATGGGCCTCACTTTCTCAGGAGCCGCACCCCCTTTGCCTTGAATCCTTGTGGAGCTTGATTCCAAGTGGCACACGACAACAACAACAACAACAACAATGCCAAAAACTATTGAAAATGTTAGATCCTTTTCAAGTTAAATTTCAAAATGGAATATGCTTTAATTTTTGAATAACTTAACATAAAAAGTTTATTTCCTGGTGTGGTGTGTGTGTGTGCATTTATTAAATAATTTTTGGGATAATTTTTTTCTATTTTTTATGGGAATCATGTCATAAACGTAGAAATCGTTCAAAAATAATTTACCTCAAATTATATTTACTTGAGAGCTGGATGGATTTTAATACCTTTCCCCCAATTAAATAAAGTATAGAATGTAGTTTAAATTTTAAAGAAGGTTGCGATAACTTCACCCGTGCAAGGTCGGGCATATCAGCTGCTAGAGTAACTTATATAACTGTCCATTTTCAATTTTTTTACCTTTATTCTTAACACATTTGCAATTCTTTGTTCAGAAAAGTTTATTTTTGTGTTGAATACTCAGCGTTGCAAAAGTGTTTTACGAACTTGCAGACGTATTGTGCATAAATGTGCAAAATCTACACTGAAAACTCGTCATTTTTAAAATGAACTGCGGTATAAAAACTTAACCATACCTTTACAAGAATGTTTAAATACTGGGATACTAGAAATAAATTAATTGAACCGACTTTCAGGGTTGTTATAAGACAAAAATGATGCTCAAAATGCAAAAATTAAGAAAAAAAAGCTGAAAATCCAATTTTTTGCTACACAAAAATGAGAAGTGGTGAAACTTTTTTACTTGCAGATATTTGAATAACTATATGAATTAGTAACAAAAATAGCAATTTGGTTGTCATTAGGAAACCACTGTCGACTAGTTTAATCAATAATATTTTCTTAAGGTTTTGGTATATAGTTATAACATAAAAGATTCAAACTTGAATTTTAAAATAATTTTTCTAAGATTAAATTGTTTTGGAATTTCATTAAACTTTCCCAATTTAAAAGATCTGAAGTTAAGATATATGAAGAGTAAGTACTATATACCTTCTCTGAAAACCTTAAGATTCTTCTTTTTTTTTTAATTTTTTATCTCTGCTTATTTATATCTAGAATATTTTTTAAAAGCGTTTTTTTATCATGTGCATTTCTTTACATAATATAATTAAACTATTTTTAGACAATTCAAAATTTTTAAAATACGTACAAATTACTGAAATCAACAGTTGAATTAAAACATAAATGAAATTAATGGGGAAGTGAAAACCAGACAAAAAGTCATTATGAAATTTGTCGATAGATCGATCAATAATTTCGAATAACAAAACACACCAATGGGATTTCCCAGTTAAAATGCGATGTCGAAATTAATAGCTAGGCTATCTAAAAGGTCACACATGGACAAAATATCCGATAGCTAATTAAAACTACATTTAGCATTCGTTGTAAGGCTAATAATAAAAAGGAAATTGTTTACCTGAACAGCACACTTTTGTTAACTGCAGTCCTATAAAACCATTAAATTGAAAAGTGAAAAGAGTAAAACTTCCTTTTTATGTTCTGGCAATGCTTTTGAAGAAAATAGGTCGAAGGTTTTTCCTGTGGTAATAGAAACGGACACAAAATCCCATGTCATGAAATCTATTGCTCTCTCCAACGGAACTCCTTACGAAATTTAATAGAAACGACGTGCGACAGGATAGGATGAACGTCAATTGCAATGTATATTACAAAGGATGGCCTTTTTTGATGCTAAAGAACTGGAAGATTGCCCCAACTTCAGTTTTTCCGCTGTTGGTTATAAGAATACACACACAAAGCATTTTCAATTTGAAAACCATTAGGAGGATTAGCTTTTTTGTGTTTTTCGCTAAGCTGAATCTAATGACTTGCACTTTGCGGGTTTTATTCTTTTAACAATTGATTTAGGAAAAAATATTCATTCACGGGAAAACTCCATCACCATCAGTTTTTGAAGATTTAACGTGCTTCGAAATACTTATAAATTTTTATAATATTTTGTTTTACCTTTCTCTTTTTATCACTCATGAAATCAGTGTAGTATCTCCTTATATATTATTTATTTAATACTATTTTATCAGTGTATTTCTGTCAATATTTAAAGAATTTTCTGCTTTCTAACAGTTAAATTTCGGGAATGTTACAAATAAAACCTGTTTATTTAATACAATATTTAATATGCTCATGCAAAACCAGTATTAAATATTTTTTAATGTTTCAATTCTGTTACATTTCCACCCCAGTGGTACAAAGGAATGATCATTACTATTATTCCCTAATTCGTCAGTGTCGGAAAAAACGATAAAAAGGAATAAGGGACTTAAAAACAATACGGTTTGTAAAACTATTCATTAATAAAAGAAAAACAGATAAAAATGTTTTTTATTTTTCATGAGAACAGATTTTTCAAAATATTAGTAATTTTTAAAAGATTTATCGATATTTTTACAGTGCATTCAGACTAGGTTAATGTACATGATGTACATATTTTTCTATCTTGATTTTGCAATTGAATGGCGCAATAGCATCCCCTTGTCTTAAATTAGGAAAGAAAATACTTATCTTAAAATACCTCTGTATAATGGATAATTGCAGTCCAATTTTTTTAAATCTTTATGTGTTCAGAATGGCTTAAAACCTCCAGAAAACATTTTAATGTATAGGGGAGGGTGGGGACGATTGTAACAAAATGTTTTATTTGATCTCAAACTAAGCCATTTTTTATGTTAGAGTTATGAAAATTGGTATGAAAATAGGTTGATATATCCCAATTAAAATTTTGTTATGAAAACCGTCCGGTGGACATCCATTGCAATTTAGTAAATAAAACATCGAAAATCGAAAAACGTTACAATCGTCCCCACTTGAAGGGTCAATTGTAACACATATAAGAGTCAATTGTAACACAACACAAATTCATAAAAATAGATAGAAAATCATTCAAATTTATTAAAAATGTATATTTTCTTGTTAAATAATAATTAAATACATAGACTAGAATGGGAATAATGAACTTTTCACTCAAATAATGAGTTTTAAATAATAATGAATGTTGATGAGTAAATAATAGTAAATAATTATTCACAAGGGCAATTAGGGTATTCATAACTTAATTCCCCTGTAATACGAGTACAACGAACGTGGGACCATTTTTTGAACGAATAACGGTTCCTCTTACTGCCCTTGATCGAAAACTTTATTGTGTTGATTATAATCCACTTTAGGATTTTCATTTTCTTCGGACAGAATCAGTATAATGTTACATAAAAAATATCGTGCTCATGAGAAACACTTTTAATAGACTTTTTAGACACAGAAACCTCAACAGCCTCTTCCTCCATTTTTTCTAGACTAATCAGATCCCTTTCAGTTTTCCATTTACGTGATCTCGGCATCCTAAAACCGTAAAAATTCATAATTATATGCCAATATTAAGGGTAAGTATGAATTATAAATCAATACATCGAAAATTCTTTTGAAACATGTTATTTTCTACATTGGGGTCAGTGTTAACCTGTTACAACCGTCCCCGGCTGAAGTGTTACAATCGACCCCACACTGTAAAAAATTTTGGATGGCAAAACACCAAAAAGGGTGGCAACTGAGTTGCCACTCCTAGTGGTGTTAAAGAACACCAGTGTTTCATTACACCAAAACTATCCTACCACTGGTAGAATAGTTTTGGTGTAATGAAACACTGGTGTTCTTTAACACCACTAGGAGTGGCAACTCAGTTGCCACTTTTTTTGGTGTTATGCTGGTGTTTTAATACTAGGCACCTTTTTTGGTGTTTCATCATCTTATTTCTGACTTGCCTGGGTAATAACTTGAAATTTCAATTTCAAATTGCACTAATTTATATTTTTAGTACATAATAAAATATATTAAAACTTTCAGTGAGTTATATAAATCAAATAAAATAAATCTTTCAAATCAAGAGCAATTAATTAATTAGTAAATTGAATAAATTATTTTTATAATTTTCATAAAAGGGTATTTCCACAGGTAACTGACTGACATTTTCAAAGAAAAACAATGAGTATTTTGTAATTTACTTCCCAAAATAAATAAAAAAAAAGGATTTTCAACCCAGTTTATTGCTATCTTGTTAGCTAAATTTAATGGAACAAATAAATTTGAATGGTAACATGTAAATTTAAATTTACATGGTAACTGACTGACATTAATGAAACCTTTATTTCAGTCAGTTACCATGTTGTTTAAAATAAAAAAACATATTTAGAAAATTTAATTGTGTCATTGGATTTTGTTAACAAAAAGGCAGTAAACCGGTAGAAAAATCTTTATAAAATTTATTTTTGGGAAGTAAATTAGAAAATACTTATTGTTTTTCTTTGAAAATGTCAGTCAGTTACCCATGGAATTACCCAAAATAGAAGTAAATTATTCACCTCTTATAATAATTTAATACAAGAAAAAGAAAATTTCTTGTGCTTTTTGAATGAATACTGTATAATTGTAACAACCAAACCAAAATAATTTCACTTTATTAAGAGTTTGAAACCTTACTTTGTGGTTTTTAAACACATATTTTTTTAGAAACTAAATAATCATTTGTTGTATAAAAAATCATTAGTCATTATATACTATAAGTTATTTAATCATTAAAAATAATTCCTCCGAAATAAATATATGCAGCATTTTACGAGTAATTTTAAAAGAAAAAAAACTACAGTTTTTATAACTATAATAATATATGTAATAAAATGTAAAGCATGTGATAGTAATAAATAACATTAATTTAATATTTATTTACTAAACATAAAGTACTTTTGATGAATTAATTTTGTATACAACATGATCCAATAACAAATAACAGATGGTTGCTATATTTAACATCGATATACATAATTGATCCTAACCTTTTTCCACATAATCATTGCAATTATGTTTTCTTAGAAAGGTTGAGAAGTTTTAATACATTCTGCCAATTCTAAAAAAATGTTGAAGTCATTGCATAAAAAAAATTAAAAAATCATTCATTGTTTTGTTTAAATATTTTTGGAACTTATTTTTTTATTATTCAATTTTCATGATATTATTGTGTTCATTGTTCAATAAATACTCATACACCATAAATATTTTTTAAAAGCAACCCTGTAAAAAGCCTCCAATAATCCCTAACTTCTGATATAAAGTTTTTTTTTAAATTCAGATAAAGCAGAGAAACTTGAAGTAGTAAGTCATTTCATTTGCTTATGATTTTAGACAATCTGATTTAATGGTTAAAATATTTTTAAGATGCTGCATTTTATAATTAATATATAAGAATATCAAATTTAAATTTCTTCTAATCCTAATTAATTGGTATTATTGATATTTATTTGCATGGCATTATTATTATTTTTAGAGAGTAAAATAAATAACATTTGGATGTTAAAATAATTTATCTTGCAGCTTACTTTTTCCAAATTTGTGTTTTCAAATGAAATATTGAGTATAAAAAATATCAAATGAGAAAACATTAGAATGTGAATGTAGAAAATTTTTAATTTCATACAAACTTAAAAATTTTCGATTTTTCACGAGTGGAAGCCAACTTTTTGGGGAAAAAATGATTGCATGGTTAAAATTTCATTCTTTATAAGTACTTTATTATATAAGAATATCATCTAAATATTTTTTAATTGATATCACGGTTATATAAATTCTAAATAAAGTATTTTAAATTAACATTTTCAATTTTTCCGGAAAGAAATAAACCCTCCGGGAAAAAAACTGGAAAAACGTTTCCCCCCCCAAAGTTTCCGGCCATACCCATCTCTACTTTAAATACAATGGGAGCAAAAAATTGCACTCACCTTTTCTCAGAAGTCCAACGGGGAAGCTTGTCTACATCAAAACCTGGAAGGTAGTGTATATGGGTTGGAAGGAAACACTTCTTAGTTACCGATACTCAAAAATTTAATTTCTTAATATTTACATTTTGTACAGATATATGATAATACTAGGTGAGAAGCGTGTGACATTCAGTCAATCTTTTTCTGCAACAAGGAATTCACATTAAAATAAAGCACACACCAGATCAGAATGGAAACCTATCATTCGTTGCCATAGGAAATGAGAAACTTGATCAATAGGATTGCCAGTTTTTCCACTTCCTTCCTTGAGTTTTTTTTAACAAAGTAAATTAAAAGTAAAAAAAAAGTTTTCATAGTCACAGTTCAGCCAGCACTTGTTTAAGTGTACAGTTCAAGAACTACTTTCAAACTCCAAGAACCAAGAAAGTGTCCTGAATTGAAGTCTATGAGGAACCAAGGATCTCACCAAGCACAGGAACCGGGAGCGCAGGGGAACTAGGAGCACCTTCAGGAACCAGGAGCGAAGAGGAAGCTAAGACTCCTACAGGGACCGGAACCAGAAGCGAAGAGGAACCAAACCCCTCCACGGACAGGAACTGGAAGCAAAGAGGCACCAGGCGTGACACCTCCAGGAACTGAGGAGTCAATTCTTTGAAAAAGTTCACGATTCTTATCTGTAAATAGAGGATTATTAATATGACATAGAGCACGGTCAAGGCACGGTGCCTTGATCAACTCGGAGGGAGAGATGTTAAGGTCTTCGCCGACCACAAGATGACTGAAAAAATGGCCAAAACTGACTAATTTAAAAATCCTGAAACACAGTAAAGGCAGTGAAAAGTTATCAAAGCCCATTGACTGTTCTATAGCTGTGCGGCTGAATTTGACGGTCGCTGAATGGTCAAAAGGATAATATGTATAAGTACCAAAATTTGTTTTTGTGTCTGCGTATTAAAAACATATAAGCTTTATGACCATTCAGTCACACAGTTATAGCTCAATTAGTGAGCTTTCATATTTTTTCAGAATCAGGGATTTAGGTTTTCAACATTTTTCTAAATTTGGTTCTTTTTGGGTGCCCTTCCACAAAATATTTTGAGAGAAAAATTTTTTTCACAAAGTCAACTCAACAACCCCACTGGTGGGTCCCCGATCAGTGTTTGGAGGATCACAGCATTTTGAATTCGTCTGAAAAGTATTATATGTATATGTTACAGTTAAAGTCCGGAAATCAGTTAATTTACAGATAACCTAGGTAATTTGCAGATTAACGAGGGTGATCCGTTAAAGAGCGAATTTTTTTTCAATTTCTAAGATTACCTAGGTAATCTTGAAATTACCTAGGTATTCTGCACCCTACCGACTAGACACTCGTTAATCTGCATACTACCTGTAATCAGTTATTTTACATATTAACGAGGGTGATCCGTTAAAGTGCAAAATTTTATTTTATTTTATAAAAAGTTTAAGGAGGTTGGGGGGGCTTCCGCCCCCCCAAACCCCCCTGCCCTAACTATAACCAAACTCGTTTGGGGGGTAAACAGTAACAATGACGAATCAAAAAAGGGGGATCGGTACTTTTTTCATATTACACAAAACACGCAAATCCCACAAAAATTGTAATGAATTAGCAATTTTAAAACTAGAATATAAAAACAATAATAGAATATTAAAGTACCAACTGAGATTTGTATCAATTGTGGTTTTCGATCTCGATTTGACAGCGTACTTCAATGAGCACTTAAACTAGCAAATCTTAATGAAAGCGCGGTGTAATCGGCTGGCAGCCTGAACTGAACTATTGCTAGGATTCGCGATCGATTACATATGTTAAACCCTTGCCCAGGTTCCAGCGATTGTTGAATTAACGTTTGTTGAAAAGATATTTCAACAGCTGGGACATTTGCTTTCGTTAAAAGAAATCTCTGAAGTCGGAGCTTCAACACAATTGTTTCAAAATACCCGTTTTAGTAGTAATATACTGTACTTAATCATGTAAATTTACAGTACTTACTTGCTTGTATTATTTTGTTTTAACATTCAACATGACAACTACCAGTGCTACGCATGGAACTAGGAATATAGGGAACTGCCGTGGTCTATCTCTCCAATGGATTTCCCAGACGCCAAAGATGGGTGACATAGAGGGAGCTACGTGTGCATATTTGGTTGATCAGAGGAGAGAAATCGATGGGTAGAGACATATGCTTGCTCACTAAAAGCCGCTTTGTCTTAGTTTTTTTTCATGGTGCTTGATTGATAAGTTACATGCGGAGCGGAGGAGGACACAGCTCAGTGGAGGAAACGAACTCTCGCACGTTCCTAAGTTAGTTACATGTTTCAGCATATTTTCTACCTAGCGATTTCATTTTTTCTGCTGTTTTATTTCAAGAAGACGAAGCCGCGGTTCTACCAAGCCAACCAACCAACCGCGTACGTAGCGCCCCCTAGGTCACCCAACATTGGCGCCTGTCAAAGTTGATACGGCAGTTCCCTATCTTCCTAGTTCCATGGTGCTACGCTCTAAATTTGAAATCAAAACACCAAATATGACAACAAACTACGTATTGAAACCCAACTGCGCAGGGGTAAGCGCATGGCGCAGTAAGCACCTCAACATTTTAACAGAAAGTATTGAACGAAACAAACTATTTTGAACTTTAACGATCAAGAGGCCGTTATAGTGTAGATTCCCTAGGTAAAATGCGAAAAACTCAAAAATCCGCACATTAACGACAGAAATCAGTTAATCTTAAGTTTACCTAGGTATTCTTCAGATTAACTAATTATCAACTTTAGCGGTAACATATATATATATGTTACGGGCAAAGTGATTAATTGGGCATTTTTAATAATGCCCAGAGTGAAAGCGGGCATAGTGATAAATTTCATTCATAAATTTTGTTGAATTTATCACATTAACATGCCCAGGCATTATTAATAATGCCCAATAAATTACTTTGCCCATAATATGTATATTAAGTATATTTTAAAGTATTAAGAAAATTATATTTTACAAATCATCATAAACCTAATGGAACAAAAAGAGCAAATAATAATACCAGGTGCTTTAGGATTAGACGAGTACAAATCTTTCCAACCTGATTATATTATAGGAGGCAATGTTTTTTTATTTATACATAAAAATATATAGCAAAATTTAAAAGTTGAGATATTTGATTTGTGTTTTATATTGATGTTTGATTACTATGAGCAATATAGCATCATTGTACTTGAAGCTTGCACCCAGCTAATCCTTAAGTACCAAATACCCTAATATTGAATTCTGTAATGGACAATTAAAGTAAACTAAACATGTCATTTTAATGTGCTTATTCAAAAATTATTAGTTATTCCAATAAGATTTGAAAAAAAAAACATTTTTAAACCCTGTTTCTTACTGTCAAATTCAAATATTTCAATAAGTGAGCCGTAAAACCCCTCCTTTATATTACGGAGCTCATTGCTGCTCCCCCAATTGGTTCAATTCCGTTAACGTTCCTGCTAAATATCGCCTATCACTTAAGAACACCATATAATCAAATATCGACAAACTTTTCTTATCTTTAATGAAACTGAACAGTTATTGATCTTCTAATTAATCATTTTAATCTATATATGTATTTGAAATTATTTAGCACGTTTTCCACTTTTTGTGTCCATTACATTACAATACAACATGGTGGCAGGAATGCAGAAAATGTGTTTACTTTCAAGATTTCCCTCAATCCATACAAAAATTTCCCCAAAATTTAAAAAAATTATAAAGACCTTCAAAAATTCTGAATTATTGTCAGTATCATAAATCTGTTAAAAAGTAGTGACACGAATCGCCACGTATATTTTTATTACTGTACTAAAATTCAATTCAATAGTATACTTTTCCACAAAATTTCCCCCGATCCTAGATCGCCGGATCTGACATATTCTGCATCCCTGCATGGTGGTAATTAGCGGGATAAACGAAGCGAATCCGGTCTGCAACTGAATTTGGCGACTTTTTGGCCAAGTGCAAAATCCGAGCATTGAATCGATATTGCCAAATTTAGCGGTAAATAACTGCAGGCCGGATTCGCTTCATTAACCTTTAGCAGGAACATTAACGGAATTAAACCCCACAATTTAATAATTTGATATGCTCAGGTTTAAATCCTTCATTTTATTTTTCAAGAGTCAATTAAACCTGTTATACATACAAGCAATTTAGGCACAGCTGGGATATACGTCGACCAGATGCCATGTTTACTCATAGCTCAAATTAGATCTATATTGTTGTGTGTCATCATTTGAGCTGTGGGTAAACATGGCGGCTGGTCGACGTATATCCAAGCTGTGCCGCAATTTATTATTCAAACAAAATAGGGTGCTTACGTATTATCCCGTCGACGTTCCATGACTCAAATTCAGTGTGGCACAGCCATAGAAAAGTCAATGGGTTGTTTACCGTTTTCGGATTCAGTCGTACAGTTGACGAGATAATACACAAGAACCCAAAATCATATATGTGACTACTCTGACAATAAATTGGGTGAAAATATTTTTTAAAAATTTTGATGGCACTTAGATTTTCCTTCATTTTAAATAGATGGGGTCCATTGGCTTCTACTTCCCGAGATCTACGATTCGAGATGCTAGCGTCATATTTTTTGGCTTAAAAAATAACTGCTTTTCATTTAATTTGATAATTTTTTTATTTTATTTTAAATTTATTACTAGGTAACCTTCGTGGCCAGAGTTTTCAGTAACAAAAAGAATTGGAAAATCAGAAAGTGGAATTTGAGTTTTGCAAATCGAATTGTCGGACTTTTAATTTTGCAAGCAAATAGGTGGATTCCGCCAATTGGGGGAAGAATCACATGTATGCAAAATAGTTAGTGACAAAACCCCACAGGCACATAGCTTAAAATCTTGAAGGGGATATGGGGAAATTGGTCAATGAAGCGAATTCAGGCTGCAGATTTTCATCGACAAATTTGGGGGATAACAATTCAATGCTCGGATGCCAGCGTTTTTCCACTAGGCGTCAAAAAAAAGTTGACACATATTCAGCTTCAGCTTGTATTCGCTTCATTTACCGGGAAATTGACTGAAGATGAGGTTGTGAGTCGCATTGAATTTGTTCATAAAAAGTGGGAAGCAAAATTCAAAAGTCAGATCCATGTTTCAACTTCTTAAAAACTTTTTGGAATTTCTCTGAAATAATTAAAAAGCCATTCAACCCATTAAATATTTTACAATTTCAACACAGCAGGACCCTATTTCCCTACTTACTCAAAAACACGAATCTGCTCGAACACTATTTAACGCTTATTTTAAATTTCCAAAATTATGTGAATTTTTACAATTTCGCAAAACAAGGGCATTTCACAATAGGTAAAGACTCTCCTCATCAATTCTAAAAGACATTAATAAAAGCAGAAGCCGAGAAAAAAACTAATCTAACAACGACGAGGGTAAATATTACCAACCATTCAAGCTATAAGCGCGAAACCTTAGCCTGTCGAATCGATTGGGGAAATAAATTAGCCGTAAACAATAGTTCACACAGTAACAAGTTATTTTCATACTAATACCTAATAATTAGTTTATATATATTTTTTAATTCCTATTTTGAGGAAATTTCATTAAGTTTTAGCTCAAATAGTTTTCACTTAGACTTCTATAGCCAACGAACATAATTTGAAAAAAATTTGGAATTTACAAAATTAAGTTTTTTTTTTCAATTCCGAAAAACCAGGTCCCTTCACATATATGAGAAGACCTGTTAAAATAGGAAAGCTCTTTTTACGTTCTTAATCTTTTGACGAAATATGAGCAGGAAAACATCCGACCTAAACTAAGTCTGACGGATCGGTCGCGACCGATGAATTTAACCCTTAACTGTTCTTCTACCTATTTAATAATAGCCAAAAATATCATGTCCGAGTTCTTATTTTTATCACCAAAACGATAAGCATAAAAGTACAAAACTTAAAACCATTAGCACAAATGCATATCACTCTACAATGTCAACAACAATGTCAATACTATAATGTAAACAATGTTTAAAACTGTCCTGACGAACTTGATCAAACCAAGTCTCTAAACTAATGGTAATATATTAATACGTGGAAAATAATGTCATGAATTTAGATAAAATAACATTACTTACCGGTAGAGACAATATTCTATAACAAGGGATGCATCAAGCATTGATGTTAAGACTAACGTGGATGACTACTGACGCTGTGATGCCAGTTTGGTTTGGTGGTGTTCGAATAGTCGATTTGGATACTACGCCAGACAACACCAGAGATAGAGTAGCATTTCTCAGTGTATGGCGCTTCTGTGGTGTTTTTTGAACTCAAAAAGGGAGACGTAATACCTTTTAATTCTTACAAAACCATTCTAATACTATGCTTACACTATATTTGTAGTTGACACCTTATGTAGTGTTCAATTACATCACAATTAATGTCTCTACTCTCGAAATAGGTGTAATAATGGTGTTTTAATACTCTTTTGTTTTTACAGTGCACGTTGCCATTTTTAGATCAACCATCGTTTCCCGCTTAACTAACTACAGTATCATCTTGAAACTAAGCAGAATAAAACTAGGATACCTGTACATACAATACATAAAATCAGTGTTATTGTGCTTCATACCTGAAGTGCAGGAGAAGGAAAGTTACACAAAAGTAGAAATTTACTTCGATATTCGAAAAACACTCTTTTCTCAATTACACAGCCACAACTCAAATGTCAGACTTGACAATCTCTGATATTCTTTCATTCACCTGCCTTTTACGTACTATCATCTCCTTTTCACCCAGGCAGCCTCTCATTTTGAGGAAATCAAAGTGTTACAATTGCCCCGTGTTACAATCGTCCCCACTCTCCCCTACCTTTCAAAGCCCTAAATTT
The DNA here is from genome assembly GCA_024610705.1 of Tetragnatha versicolor. Classification (NCBI taxonomy): domain Eukaryota; kingdom Metazoa; phylum Arthropoda; class Arachnida; order Araneae; family Tetragnathidae; genus Tetragnatha; species Tetragnatha versicolor. The sequence continues at coordinate 10,227,721 of JANDEH010000017.1, read as the reverse complement.
TAAGTTATTTTCAATTAAAAATAGCTTATTTTCTGTCTGAGCTGAAACAGCTTGTGACGTTAAATGTGCCTTGCTCCCGCTTGTTGTTATCATCCCGCTTTGAAAGACTGGAAAGACTGAGCTCTAGTTTTTTTACAGCCTACTGTTTCGATAAAAACAGTGCTTCCCACATTTCCAAGATACACATGTGACGTCACATTGTTAGGAGCTTTCTGTATTAAAATATGTCATAATTACCTTTAAAATAAGTTGGTGGGAAAAGACAAGCGTATTTTTGGTATCGGGAGAGAATTTTTAATTAAATTAAAATTGAATATTTAGAATTTTAAGAGATACTGCAAATCTCCATTGTTAATTGCTTTCAGGTTAACAAGTGAAAATTGGACCTCTCTAGTTGGGTTTATATAATTCCATCTAAGTCTGTAAAGATCAGTGAAGAAGATAGACAAAATGACGTCATGGGGTGAGTAAAATTATCTCCTTTATATGAAACAACCATACCTTTATGATCTGAATATTTTTTAACGAAAAAGAAGGACACAAGTTTTTAAAGGCTCCCCTCTAAACTTGAAAATTAAATTCGCCTCGAAAAAGTAACAGGAATAAATTGAAGACTTATTAAAGCAAATTCCTCCCTTTTTTATCCTCCCTAAAAAGGTCAAGTGCATCGAGTGCACTGTATCTCATTACGCGGTGGAATTGATAATTTTTCGGCCCCGATTTTTTACCTCCAATTAAAATCTCGGCAATTAATCCCGCTAATTGATCGCCGCGCCGAAACGTTTTCATCGCCACACCTCGGCGACGTAAACAGGATGTCAACCGCCGCGACGCACGCGCAGTGGACGGCTCCCCCCGCCCCCTCCCGTCCATCAAAGGGAGCGCTCGCTCGCCATTGGCCGTTGGGCGGAGCGAGCGTCGAGGGGCGTGCACGCAACCGTCAAACCCCAGTTAGTCTCTTTGAGTGACTGAGTGATTATGTGACTAAGCAGGCTAACAGCTTTCTTTCTCCCTGGTTTGAGCCGCGAGAAGGGCCGTATTTCTTCGCTCGTGTGTCACGACCGGACGACATGCCTCCCCGCGGCAAAATCCGCTCTTCTTGTTGAACCCCTCTTCGTGTCGCGTCGAAGTCCCTCAATCATCAATACAAATACAGATAAAAGTTCCTATTTATAAAAAAAACTGTAGTTTTTAAAAAAAAACGATGTCGTCTGCGCACACGGACTCCGAATCGCAGTCGTCCGAGAAACTGACCTCTCCCGCCGAGGAGGGACGAGGGGACATTGACGAGGAAGTGGACATCGACGTGACGTCCGTCCCGTCCGAGGACGACGAGGAGTCGGAAGCTGCGGAGGACGACGAGTACTTCAAGCCGATCAAGAAACTGTGCATGGCCGGGGGACGGTCGGCCCCCGCCCCGGCAGCCCCCACGGCGAGCAAGCCCCTCAGCTCGTTCTTCATCAAGGACATCCTGAGCCACAAGCCCCCCTCTGGAGGGATCGTGCGGCCCTGGGACCTGGGGGACGGCGGGGGAGGCCGGCGGCCGCGCTCGGCCGACGACGAGTCTGAGCGCTCCGACTCTCCCGAGAGCCCGGCCGTCGCTAACCCTAACGCGTCGCCGCTCGACGCTCTATTCGAGATGACCAGCAAGGCGTTCGAAGGGCTGGAGGCCAACGAGAAAACGCAGGGTGAGTACACATATGTAGTACTAGTTATATGAGTGCTGACGCGTATTTTTGTGTACTCGGTTATATCACTTGATATCTCGACTGTAAAATTTAGAGAGGATGCGCTTTCGTGATGGGAAAAGTGCGTTTTTGTCGCAATTATACTGGGGGAAGGCAATGTAGAAGGATTCAGGGGCGTGGAAGGGGGCACGTTTTTTAGATATGGAATAACATCTCAAGAGAATTCTATAAAAGAATCCTAATTTTGAAGCTTTTAAATGTAATGTATAACTTTATGACTAAAAAAGTATATAGTTTTATCCTTCGATATTTTCAAAAATATCGCAGTTTTTGCTGCGGATATGTTCTACAATTCCTAACGTGGGTGGTTTTTTGACTACATCTATGTAATAATTTCATTCTTTCTAACTATTTCAAAATGTATTTCTTTCTTTGCTAATGGTAAAAGAAGGGTATTTCTGAAATCATTCAGAAACACCCCAAAGTTTCCAGCATGCCCCTTCAGGGTCAGGCCAATCAGGCTGGTGGATTAGGGGATATCCCCCCAAGAAAAAACCACTGGAATTTCCTTTCTAGTCCATGAACAAGTCTCCATTCTAAATCCTCCAGACTGACAATCGTCGGTATAAATAAAAGTTTGCGCTGACCCAAAACGTTACACTCTTAAAACTATTGTATCAAAACTGAATAAAAAAGTACTCAAAAAGGCTCCGATCCAAAAATACTCAAATTTGAATACATCAATATTACTCATTCTGAAAATGTGCATACTCAAAAATGAAACATTATGAGCTCATTTTTGAGTTGAAGCTCAAGATGTTTCATTTTTGAGTATGCACATTTTCAAAAATGAGTATATTCATGTATTCAAATTTGAGTATTTTTGGATCGGAGCCTTTTTGAGTACTTTTTTACTCAATTTTGATACAATAGTTTTAAGAGTGTATATTGCGATTATCTTTATTTTCTGTCTCAGTTGTAAGGCCGGAAAATATTTCAAGGGGGATATTTCGTTGTATCAATCAGTTTCCAAGCTTTATGTTCCAACACTCTTAAAACGATTGTATCAAAACTGGGTAAAAAAGTACTCAAAAAGGCTCCGATCCAAAAAATACTCAAATTTGAATACATCAATATACTCATTTCTGAAAATGTGCATACTCAAAAATGAAACATCTCATGAGCTCATTTTTGAGTTCAAGCTAAAGATGTTTCATTTTTGAGTATGCACATTTTCAGAAATGAGTATATTTATGTGTTCAAATTTGAGTATTTTTGGATCGGAGCCTTTTTGAGTACTTTTTTACTCAGTTTCGATACAATCGTTTTAAGAGTGAAAGAAGGGGGCATAAAACCCGGTATCGCCTTCTTGGAAACGCCCCCTTAGTTGAATAGAGAGGGAGGGAGTGTTAATCACAGGGATCATCAAAACATATTGACCCTAAACGTGGAAAATCCCCTAGGAAGCATGTGAAAGTCTTCATATTAGCAAATGCGTGAAACATTTTTGCATCATAAAAGTAAACACAATAAATAACACTTGTACTCAAGATAGTTTCGATTGTATAGTGTGTGAGAGAGAGAGAGAGAAAAATATATTGTTGGTTGGAAGTGTGTTGTAAGACACAAGAAAATGTGTTCTTATATGGTGTTGCAATCCTAATTTAACAACATTTTTCAGTAGCGAATCCAGGGATTTTTATCTAGGAGGGCTGAGGTACATAAAATGAGCATATTGCCATGACTTTTTTGTTTTAAAAGGATTTAATTTTATAAAGTTCTTCTCTCAAAGTAAACATCATAAGTCCTCTATTACATTACCTGTGGAAAAAAATATAATTATTGAAGGAATTAGTTTTTGGATTGGAAGAACTGTTTAATTTTATGGGTAGAGGCTGCAGCCCCATCATAGTACCTCCCTCTGGATTTGCCCTTGACACTTTTAGATTTTTAACTTGTTTTACAACACTACACTCCTAAAACGACAGTATCAAAACTGAGTAAAAAAGTACTCAAACTGGCTCCGATCCAAATGTACTCAAATTTGAAAACAAGAAAATATTCATTTCTGAAAATGTGCATACTCAAAAGTGAAACATCTCATGAGCTCATTTTTGAGTTCAAGCTCAAGATGTTCCGTTTTTGAGTATGCACATTTTCAGAAATCATTATATTCATGTTTTCAAATTTGAGTATATTTGAATCGATGCCAGTTTGAGTACTTTTTTACTCAGTTTTGAGACTGTCGTTTTAAGAGTGTAAACACAACAACACTACTTTTTGAATATATTTTCAACATTTTTCAAACAGTCACAGAACACATTGCAATAAGGTGACAGTGTTCTACGCAACTAACAAAAGCACAACCGAATTTTTAATTTTGGGACAAAATAGTGTTTTTGTGAAATGCGTTGAGCGTTTGCAAAGAAATGTTCATATAATAACCATCTGTGTATTTTGATGATATTTCTCTGATTTTCAACTATAAGTTCTGTTTTTTAGGGTATGGGTGAATATTTTAACTTACGTAATTATAAACAGTGCTTTATATAAGAGAATGGTGTTATAATGTATGTAAAAATGTTTATATTTTTTAAATGATAGGGTTAAGTTTCAAGCTAAATTGATTTTCTTGAGTCACATTTTAACTTGAATTAACAAATCCCCTAAAAATAAAGAAAAGTCAATTTTGAGATACCACTGATTAACTGCTGAAAATTTTTTATCTAAAATTTAAGCAAGGATCGAAAAGCAAAAAATCTTTAATCGTTGTGAGCACAGTAATGTAAAACTTTTAAATGTATAGGAAATTGTTCAAGAGTATTAAACCTGAAGAAAGATAACTCTACATAAATATCTAAAAAGTTCAGAAGCTGTATTTGGAAACGATCCATGCTTGATCATATCTAGTTTTTACTGTTTCCTTACATTTGTGAGTTGATGTGTTGTACAATTTCATATTTTACTCTAACCTTTTATAATCAAAGTGGAAAAATTTTTAATGAATAAACTATTTTTGTTGTAAATCTTGCACATTGGATCATTTACAAAGTCTGTGGCGAGGATTGAATTAAATGGAAAATACAGTTTTTAGTCTTTATATAGATTGTTATTTTTTCATAGAATCATTAAGAACATAGGATGGGGTTATTTATGGAAAAATTCATTGCACATGCATGTTCAGGGGGGTTTTAATAAGGAGCAGTTAAAATCAATTCATTCCATAGAGTGTTTCATTAAAATATTTCTGAAGAAACTTTTACTAACATTCCATCAATTAATTTTATTGTGAAAAGAATAAACGATATACTAAGCAAAACTCTGATACGAACCTAATTCTACTTGAAACAACCAAGTATTTTATTTTTAACACGTCTTTAAAACATCATTTATTACATAATTTCTGTAAGTAAATTTTTTAAGAGACCCTGCAAAAAATTTTAAAGGATTAATTTAGAAATTACTCCTCAAATAGACGTTTCAAAGAGAATAATCGAAAACATTGATCACTTAGCTTTTGTGTTATGATTTGAAATTTTCAATGCTTTTAAATAAATGATGAATATGCTATTGTCGCAGTTCAATAGCCCCATAGCTCTTGAATTTATCTTTTGACCCTGTTATTTATTTTCCATTCCATTATTAGGGTCCATTTTTCAAATCCGATGCAGTCAGACACACATTATAGAATATGAAAATCAATTAAGTAAATAGATAATTTCTATGTCAGTAAAAAAACATAATATCCTTTCCCTTTGATAATGAATGTAAATAAATAAGAGTAAACGTTCAACCAACTACTTTTTAGCCCTGGATAAAGAGATTAAAATTAAAAGGAGTCCATGAAACATTGCTTGTCTTAACTTTCTTTTTAATAGTGATAACTTAAGTTTGATTGGAGTTTAGATTCAGATTAATAGAGATCAGATTTCCTATTTTGTAGTTTCTTTCATTAAAATTATTTCTTGACATTATACTAAACATATTAGAGAACTTAAAATCATTATATTATTTTAGTTTTCAATGTCTTATTCAATTATTGTCTATATGTTCAACTCTTATTTCATCAATATTGCAATGATTTTTTTTCTAAAAATTGTCTTTCGAGTATTATCACTAAATAGTTTAATTCTTGAATATTAAAACCAATAGTAAAATTGATTGAGACATTTTTTGAAAGACAAAGGGCACGACAAAAGAAATATTGGGGAAACAGTTATATACCACAACTTCTTTTCATATTTGACTGTTTTAATTACCCATGCAAAAAAGCAATGTTATACAATCATCAAGAAAACACTAAAAAATATTCGTTCTTAACATAAGAAGTTACATGTATCCAAATGGAATAAATGGCATTTTTTTCTAGTGCACTCTTAAAAGGACAATCTCAAAACTGAGTAAAAAATTACTCAAACTGGCTCCGATCCAAAAGTATTCAAATTTGAAAGCATGCATGTACTCATTTCTGAAAATGTGCATTCTCAAAAATGAAACATCTTAAGCTTGAACTCAAAAATAACCTCATGATGTTTAATTTTTGAGTATACATATTTTCAGAAATGAGTAGTATATTCATGTTTTCAAATTGGAGTACATTTGAATCGGAGCCAGTTTGAGTACTTTTTACTCAGTTTTGAGACTTTCGTTCTAAGAGTGTGGTAGTGTAATGCAAATGCAAAAAAAATATTTTGCAACACAAATTGAGTACAGTATAATAATGAATACTTCTATTCAAAAACATTTCGATTGCATTTCGATTTGATTGTAGTAAAGCACCGTTTATACGTCTTTCAAGGGACCGACATAAAACGGCGTATAAATGAAAAGACGTATAATTGAAAACAATTTTGATTATTTGAATTAATTGGGACTTGGCGAAAATGACGTATAAATGTAAAAGACGTATAAATGAGAGACGTATAAACGGTGCTTTACTCACTGTAATTTCGTTTTCGAGTAAAAGATATTGGTGTGTATAAAGAGTTGCAAGATATACATAAAATGTGATCTTAAGTGTTTTAATCCAAATTTAAGAACTGTTTCAGATTCTAAGCCTATTTTACTACACTATTTTTGGAACTGAATAAAACACTCTTCCAACACTTTTCAAACATAATCAGAGCTTTATCACAACTCAATAAGGTGATAAAGTGTTCTAATCTACACTCTTAAAACGAAAGTATCAAAACTGAGTAAAAAAGTACTCAAACGGGCTCCGATCCAAAAATACTCAAATTTGAAAACATGAATGTACTCATTTCTGAATTTGTGCGCACTCAAAAATGAAACATCTTGAGCTTGAACTCAAAAATAAGCTCATGATGTTTCATTTTTGAGTATATTCATGTTCTCAAATTTGAGTATTTTTGGATCGGAGCCCGTTTGAGTACTTTTTTACTCAGTTTTGAGACTGTCGTTTTAAGAGTGTAACAACACAGACAAAGTGTTGGGGAGGGAAAATGGTTTTTAAATGAGTTTATTTTTGAGTAGAGCGTTTGCAGCGTATTCTAACTAACTGTTTGAAAGTGGGTATAATCTTAGTGCGATGTGTGCATGTTGACAAAAAGAGAACGTATAATTATTACAAACTGATTGTAATATTTTCAACTAAAATGAAACACCCCGTTAGTAAGAGTTTTATACTCCATATCATATATGAAAAATATCTATTTAGAATATCAACAACAATACAGCTTGTGCAAGGAAAACCTCTTCATTGAAAATTCCCTACTCTCAAAACCATCAGGTCTACTGCAGCAGTCTCCATTCAAGTCCGCTTAAATGGTCATTAAACCGTTCTTAATTACTCTCTAATTAGGATCTTTAAATGAAGCCATGCTTTAATTAAGGCTGCTGCGCTGTTGTTGAAAGGTTGCTTTTTCCCACTTAGAAATTCGTTAAACTCGTTCAAATGGTCCACCATAAGTGGTGTTAGCTCGTTTTCCTACTGCATGCCTTAGCAAAACTTTATATTCAATTAGCAGATGTTGGGATTAAGTGGTTTTACATTCGATGAAAACATAGTTTTACGTGGAGAAGTTAAGTTTGCAGTTTTTTAAATTTCAGTGTTTAGCGGGATAGCTATTGGGTTTTAGAACAGATTTTAGATTCAAGTATTTTTATACTATTTTATTCGTTTAGATTTTATAATTAGATGTATGATTTTAAAAGTTATCTCTAAAAGTTGATTCTCACTTATGTTAAAAGTCTTGCACTAAATCTATTTGAAAAAACAACAATAATTTTGATTTTATGACACAACTTGATAAACATGTCGAATCTTACTATACCATATTGTTTAAAAAAAAGCGATTGGGGGAGTGAAAATTTATGGTAAAACTTGATACCTGAAACTTTAATGATTTTCAAAATAGTTTCAAGTTATGATTAGACTTTTTTAAAACCTCATAAACTAACATATTTTTGGGCTAAAATGATAAATATATCTTTTTCAGTATCTTAGTCCCATATTGTTGAGTGAAAACGAAAATCAATACTACAAATGCGTGGCTGTAAGTTTATGAATATGGCTGTAAGTTAACTCTATGTAACCACAATATAATCAATGTTTGTAAGTGTTGCTATTATGGAGACAGAAATTGGGTTTGCGTTGCAAATTTAAGAACACTTTCAAATTTTTAACACATTTTGCAACTATGTTTCAAAACACATTATAGTTTGCAAAAGTGTTCATAATAAGTTGTTAAAGTGTTCCACCTAGCAAAACAACTGAAGTGTTGTGAATTGGGGAGGGGAGTGTTCTTAATTGTGCTAACTTTTGTGCAAAACGTTTACACCAGTGTAAACGAAACAGCTGCTTTCCAACGCTATGTTCTTCTAAACTTTTCTTCAATACCACAAACCACAAACCCATCATTTTTTTTCATTTCGAAATTATTATTGACAATACATGGAAAAAACAATTGACAGCATGATTCGCCTATAGGGGAAAGATTATTCCGTCCAGCCAAAATGGAAAATGCACTATACTTAAATAAGTGTTGTAAATTATATAAAAGAAATAACAAAATATATAACACAAGAAATGTGCATGATGCTCATCCTGCTCAATCATGATTGATGCCACATTATGCAGACTAATCCCACATGTGGACAAACATCGGCGTGTCGTGATAGGTCTCATGAATGTCGCATTGTGTCATCGAGACCATTGTTGCTTCTCGCTAAACAGCTGTTGATCGCCTTTCACGCAGAGCTATCTGATCCGTTTATGAGATGGCGGAGATAATTTTCTGACGTGGAAACAAATTTTTTGACGCCTCCTGATTGGTTCGTTATCGCGTCTCTCTGATGGGAAAGAAAGCCGAAACCGTAATCTCTGATGCGCCATTTTGTTTGGGCAGACGCGTTCATTTATAGCGAGATCTTGACCTTTATAAAATTTTTCTTTTTTCTTCATAGGTCTTTTGTTGGTAAACTAAAAAAGATACCAGAGATATCTTTTAAAATATATCTTTTGGTTTATAAATTTATCGTTATAATTTATTTATACATGGCTTTAACGAAATAATCATATTTTAAAATTGGTATTCTTCGTTTCACTCGAAATTCAGACACCGCGATGGGAACTACTTTGTTTATTAGTGACGTAATAGGTTCAACTTAAGTTGCTGTCTAGTATAGTCAGTATACTAAAACTACAAGATAGAACCCATATAATAATAAGATAACCATTATAAGATAGAAATACGTATTTTAGGAGAAATAAACCCCCTTAAATTTTTGTTTGAAGATACTATGTATAACCAAAAAACTAAGCTGTTCGCAAACAATGTCTTGAATTTATAAAGCTTCGTCTATACTTTTACACTTAAGAAACGAGGAAATTATTATTCGATACAATGATAGTTTTATTAATAATTTTTTTTATTTGAAATACTTAAACATAAAAAAAAACATAAATTGCATGAGGGGCATCACTCATTATGATAAATAAGGATACTGCATTTGTAACCTTAACTCTAAAGTTAACAATCAACAAGGGCCCTTTTTCCAGAATAATGTCTACATCATTACTCCAAGCCTGTAACTAATTATACTATTATGAACGTATCAGCAGTTAAAATGTTTACTAAGTAATTCATCAAGCTCTATATATAAAAAGGAGGTTTAGAAATTGCTTTTTAAACTGCGAAGGCAATATTTAGAATTAAATGCAAATAATGTGACCTGTAACCCTTTCCACCATAATAGGATGTCGAGATTCAAGGCAAATATAATGTAAGGGATAACCTAATTCCCATGTCAAAACAGGATTTACATCTTCCAGTTCATTAGATTTTTTATTTCTGCTAAGCTCACAGACAGTATTATCCAATATACTAGTATACTACGCTTATTGAAATTGCTTTATTGACTTAACTGTTGCCAACAAATTCAATTCGAGGATAGATAATTAACGTTAGTTTGGGTATTTAGGGAACACCCATAATGATCTTGATGGAATGCTGAAGGTAATACGGGCGAATTTGCATTGCGTTAGGGAAAAGTAAATCTATGAAGGAAATAGTAATGGCGTCCAGTTAAAATCAATTTAAGGTTAAATGTCTGAGTTTATTATTTATCTGGTTCAGAAATGTGAAACATTGACACAAATATGACTGGAATAAGGAAAATTTTAACGTGTTTTTAGCTTTTTCTTATCTCTTTTTGAAGGAGTTTTTCTAAAATATTATTTCTATATTGAAGTTAGGTAGGGAAACGATTTTCCTGAAGGCTTGGAGTAAAAATGGTTTGGGCTGTTGATATTTTTTAAAATATACAGTTTAGATAAGAAGTTGAAATAATGTATCACTCTTATATTGTTTATTTAATTTTCTTATCTATTTGATGGTGTGTAGATAAAAGAAACTAAGTATTTTTGAAATTCATGATGTTTGTAAAATTTTTTATTTAGATTACATTAATGTTTAAATTTCATTCCCAACATATTATATTTTATGGTTGAATTTGAATGTTAAATTCTATCAGCTTCTGACTTTCTTTGAAAACAAACTTCAAAACATTGAAAACCCTATATCTTGCCCTTAAGTTGAGGTGAGCTTGATTTGAGACATTTGTTGACAATAATTTGTCGCTTCGTCTTTCTCTTTACGTCTTCGGTACTTATTCTTCTTAATTATATAATAACTTGGGAATTCCTTAGGATGGGAGCGAAATCTTTTCTTCTTTGTTATTCTATTATTTCATTTAAGAATCTTGCTATTGCTTGGATTTTAGTTCTATTATCTTTGCCGTACATTTCAACAAAATTTTGGTTTAATTCTAATTTTTCAGCTTCCATCAGTATCTAGTCTATCATCATTAAAAAATTTGCTTTGTTTTTTTCAGAAAAATTCGGTTTTTTTAAGTTTTTCAGGTTTTTTCGTACAATAAAGTTTTCATACATTTTGGATTTGCTAGAAAATGTTTGCATTTTTTATGTTTGTGTTAATTTTCTGTCCATTTTTCTTCTCATTACATTAGAGAAAAATTACATTTTTTATATTTTTTTCTGTAAATTTCAGTGTTTTATGTAAATTTTCCGTAAATTTTGAGTTACCTACTACATTTGTAGTTTTTTTGTTATCTTTTTGAAGAAGCTCAGTTAAAAGACAATTCTTGTTTTCTCTGATTTTTAAGCAAATTTCAGAGTTTTGTTTAAATTTTCTGTAAACATGAGTTACAACAAAATTATCTCCACATTTTAGTGTTTTCTGTCATCATTGTAATATTTCCCAGAAAGAGAAAATTTGGTTTTCTGTGATTGTTCGGAAAATTACAGTGTTTTCTGTGTAAAATTTTCAGTCTAGCGCATACAAAATTATATCTGATATTTTTTTCTGACATCATTTCAATATCTCCCTGTTATAAAATTCGGAGTTTTCATTTTATTCAAACCAGGATTATAAACTCTTCTGTTTTAGCAAAATTTTCCGTAAACTCCTGTGTTTTTTTAGTAAACTTTTTACCGTAAACTTTGTGCCACTCTCTCGTTAATAAACGCTTGTGTTTCATTAGCACCTACTCGTTGTCATCAGTTTCCGCTTAAATGTATTATCGAAAATATTAATTATCTAGTGTTAATGAGGAGAGGCCCGATTTTTGCTGTTAATTAATTACGATGCTTAATTGAATCCCCCTACCCGCTAGTTTTGCAAATTAATTAGCTAAGGGTTTTACATTTTTGCCTTCTTTTCGCTTAGTTCAGCCGACAACTTCATTAATTAGCAAGAAATAAGATGGATAGAAGCTGACGGTGCTATAGGTTTTTGCACCGACAGAAAAAAATTGCTCAATTAGCGATCAGTGTTGAGCTCTCAAAATCAGGTGTTTTTCCCCTTAATAATAATCCATATTATTTCGTTGATATATTAGAATAGGGCGCTTTTGAAGGTGTTTTTAAATGTTTTTGGAATGTGTTTTTGAGAAAATACCATGGCGTTCATTTATAAGAATTTTTGGGGAAGTATGTTTTTTGTTTGGTGTTAGGAAATTCTACTATGTCTGATGAAATATTGGAATTTGCTGGAATGCGATTTTGAAAGAAAAAAAATAATGAAGTAATTACGAGATGTATTTTTTATCGACGTTGATTGATGTTAAAAGGGTTATAGGTAAAAACGGTGAAGGGTTTTTAGGGTATTTATTAATATAGATGAGTTATTTGTATTGGAACTTTTATATATAGCAAGATGGGAGTTTCAAAAAAAATTGACGTTATGAAAATGTTTATTTTTGATTACAAAATTATAAATCACTTAAATAATTTGATTAGTTAAAGGGGTTGTAGTTTCACTTGTAAAAATAAATTTGTGCAAAACATTTTAAAATAAAAGCATAAAAGTGTTAAATGCTTCTTAAAAACGTTTTACTTATTATGTTAGGCTTCCTCAGCCATCCCTCTTTACAGAATGGAGAATTGCAGCACATCTTAAAATACTGAATATTCAATTTTAAGTTATTATAAATTCTCTCCTGATTCCAAAAATATGCTCGTCTTTCCCCACATTTTTTTCCAGTTAATTATGAGATACTAGCTGATATGCCCGGCCCTGCACGGGTTTATTATTTTTAAGTTTTCCCAATTATATTTCTAATTTTGTATAATCAGCATTTATCAATTATTCCGGTATCCCAGGAGTCTTTTTCATATTCCGTTGTTCCCGGTAACTTTTCCTATCCCGGTGTTCCTAGTAATTTTTCTTATCCCGGTGTCCCCGGTGGATTAAAATTACTTTAGTTCTCAAGCAATATAATTTTTGAATGATATCCACATTTACAACATGGAAAAAATATTATAAAAATTATTTAAAATTGCTTAGATCCCTTGATTAATCATATCTTCAGGAATTAACGTGTTCGGTGAAATTATTCAATAATTATAAAGCTTATTCCATTTTGCAATTTAAGAAAAAAATCAATATTTTCTAGTTGAAAGGGAGTTTTAATAGTTTTTTGTTTGTTAACCAACTTTCTTAAAAGCTAAAATATTATCACCTTTTGATTTTACATCCTCGTTTCCATGGAGACTATTTTAACAACATGATAATCCATAAAGCTTTTTAAAATAGAAAAATTAGATAAAATCTCAAATAAAAATATGTTTAACTATACTTAAAACTTTTAATTTTAATTGAAATAGATTTTTAAATTATTAATAAAATTTTTAAATAGACTTGTACCTAGTGTTTCAAATAAAAACTTGTTGTTTAGCATTACATTTTCTTTGTAACAATGGAGTAAGCAGATCTCTTCTTGAGGAGAAATAAAGCTATTTCAGCAAAATGACCATAAAAAGGGTCAAAAGAGGGTCAAGGGGTCATTAAAAGTTTTCGAAATATAGCCTATGTTTTTTCTGGAGTTTTTTTATGTATGTATACCAAGTTTGGTGCAGATCGGAGGAAAATTGTGGATTTGTATAAAAGACAAACATACATACATACATACCCATATACCCACACTTGATTTTATTATATTAGATTTTATTACAGAAAGCTCCTAACAGTGTGACGCCACATGTGCCTCTTGGAAATGTGGGAAAAACCGTTCTCATTGAAACACTAGGCTATAAAAAACTAGAGCTCAGTATTTTAAAGCGGAATAATAGTAAACAACGCACATTTGACATCACAGGCTGTTTCAGCTCAGACAGAAAAGAACAAGAAGCTATTTTTAATTGAAAATAACTTAAAAATTAGGGCTTTGAAAGGTAAATTAAAATGTTTTTGGGAGGTTTTAAGCTATTCTGAATGTATTAAGATTTTTAAAAAATTGACTGCAATTATCCATTGTGTTGAGAGAATCAAATAAATTGTTTTGGAGACATTTAAGTAATGACAAACACAGTGAAATTTAAACCTGAAGGGATCACCAAAAAGAAAAAAATTCAAATTATTCAAATCAGAATTAAAGTGAAAAGTTTATTTAATCGGATGTTACAAATTAAAGTTAATTAGGGTGTTTTTACTTGCTGTAAGACCTATTAGGAAAAAGGAAGTGTTTCTGTAAAACAAATTTAAGATTTAAAATTTTTCTGCAAACATGAACAATTGTAAAACACATTATACAATTGTAAAACTCGACTATCATATACTCAGATTTCAATTCCTATAGTATGATAAAATGCACTCTATATTAACTTTCTTAACTTTTTACCATTAAGCTTTCTTTAACAATATTGATATTCTTTATTAAGTGAGCTTAATATGAATTGAAAAAACACATAATATTTCTGTTTGAGAAATTATAAAATAAAAATAACCTTATTTTAATGCAGCCAATGTTTTGATGAATTAAGTTCTAAACATCAGAAACATGGACCATAAAAATATAAATAAAAATGCATAAACGCTATATATAGTGAATATATAAGTATATTACTCAATTAGATATCATACAACAATTTTTATTTACGTTTGTGAAAGGTTGTCTATTTTGTGAAACGCATCACTGGGATTATTAGCTTACAGTCAACAACCGAAAGAACAGAAAACCTGTAGTATCAGCATCAGGTTTCCACCGCAAAACTACTCGTATTTAAAACCATTAAATAAAGCCATAACTGAAAGTTAAATTTCGAATGGAGCAATGTCGTTGTGTTTGGTCGTTTTGAGTGTCACACACAAAAGAGAGAGAAATGACTTTATTAGACTCCTAATCAATCCTCGGCGTGTTTGGCCTAATGTGGGCTTTTAAATGTTTCCGCTTTTCCCTCTCTATATATTTGAAAGTTTAATTCCGGCTTCAACCTTTGCGTGCACACAAAAGTCCGTTTCATAGAAGTGCAAGTTGTAGTCTGCAGTTGGCTTGGAAACTCAACGTGGCAAAAAAGATGTGCGTATAACATGTGGAGTCGTGATGGATTAGATTTCGGAGTATTTGGAGGAACGTGCAATTTCTTGGACATGGAAAACAAATATGTACTAGAATTCTTCAATGAAAATAATTTCCCCAAGCTTTCTTTTTTATTTTCTATATCGTGTTAAAATACTATACGGTGTTGGAAAGATAGCTGTATATTTTTTGGTTCTGTTTGTATCCAATGAGGAGTTAAAGATGATACATCTCCCAAAACTAAGACATTCTCCTTTTTTTGACGAGAGAAACAGAAAGCGTTTAATTTAACCTCATATCTCCTTCAAATTCTAAAAACCTCTCTGAAGTTAACGCTTCTGGTTGTAGGGAAAATTTTAGTAAAAATGTTTCGCATTCAGTAAAGTGAACTTTTCTCCTTCTATATAAGCCAATTTTGATTTGTTTACATTAGTCTTTGCCGAAGAAAATCGGGGTGATTCAAATAATCCGGGCTTAGCGCCAAAAAAGAGCTTTAAAATAGTAATAACATGTGGCATGTGAAAGTTGGCATCCAGGCATGTGAGAGTTTGATTTTTTCTCGACAATAAAAATCAAGTCCCGAATTGTTTGGATTTACGGCCGTATTCACCGCTAACTCAACCGGTTTTCACCATTGGCTTCAAGCATGCAAGACATTAGATGTAGATACATGCGCCAAGCCAACGAAGCATTTTTGTCTCCTAATACTTCAACCCTCCATTATTTATAGTTGAATGACATGATGGCAATGGCAAATATCAGCAATGTAATGGGTACATGTATTCAACGCTCTCTCAATCTTTATAACGACTCTACAAGTTCACTTCCGTCACCCCCCCCCTCGAAAGAAAAGGACTCTCCCCGGCAATCACTTCGCTCACGCCACCCGACGGCAAATAGAAAATCTCGTTTTAATCTCCCCAGGAGGCGTTGAAATCGATCTCTAATTCGCGTTGCCATCAGCCGAGGAGAAAAACCTTTAATTTGTCCGCGACAAACAATTACGCTTCCGATATACTAGTATACCATCGATCAGTGCTCTGGTGACAGCGGGAGAAAAACTCTCAACGCTTTTTATTGTCACCCTATTTAATTAATGTCTGACAATGGACGTTTAGCAGGTGTTTTTCTTCGCGGCGTAACCACCCCGATTGGGTTGTTTGTCGTCGGGTAATAAGGCGGGTCACTTCGACTGATTTGGAAACAAAAGTTACGCGTTTTGTGTTCTGACTCTTTATAGAAATATAATTTGTTTCGTGTTATTTTGGACAAACGTGCACTGGTTTCACTTATGTTGTTAAAAAATTTAGGGAAGCTTGGAAGGCTAATAGTGTAACAACTGACAGAGGCCTGGCGTTAATGATTATATTTATAAAAAGCTTTCAATCTCATTTTATGAAAACTATAGCTGCACATCATTAAATGATTTGATATTGTTCCTAAGTACTACTAATTATTTGGTAAACAAAATGTATTTTTGTAAGAAATTTCAATTTTTTAAAGGCCAGTTGTGGTGAAATGTAATTGAGCTAATCTGGATTTTAGTCATTTTGGCTAAGTTTGTCATGGGTTAGGGTTCTTTCAATCAATCATTTGTAGGGGGTTATAGTTAGGACATTGGTAATTTTTGATTGATTCCTTGACCAGAACCTGGTTTCTTCACTGCAATAAGGAAGTTGCATGTGTCAGATTTTCAAAAACAAACAAGTGTTCCGTATGGTTTTTTGTATGGTAAATTGAAATATCTAGTCAGTTTTTCAAAAAAATGTACAGGTAATTAAATATTTTAATTTAAAAGTCGAGAAAAAAACACGTGACTGAAAACGTTTATTGTTTAAACTATAAGATGACGTCAACAATGATACCATCAACTCCATTGCTTTACAACAATGTTTAATATAAGATGACGTCACATCCAAACTCTTGGCGTTTTCGCGCGCTTTTAAAAAGGGGATTTTTGTTAATTTTTTTGACAATCAAAAAATTTCTCGATCGGCCTCAAATTTTGGGTAGTTGCTAATTTTTGCAAGAGGAATCGATTAAAAGAATAAAAAAAATCATGCAACTTCCTCATTAAGGTGTTAAAGTGTTCTGCCTAACAACACAGCAAAATGTTGTTAATTAGATGACAAAAAGTGTCAATAAATATGTTTATTTTCTGAAGAGCGTTGCAGTCCCAGAGTATAGAGCTTAACACAGGATTCATCTCCATAGACGCTAACAGCAACTTTTTAACAAGAGTTTTCCCATAGACAACTTAAAGTACATCGGACCACCTCCTATAGTTCCACGTCACTCCTTCTACGTCTCTGTCATTCGCCCACTGTAGCTGTCACTCAAATCCAAATCGGAAGTGGAGGGAAAAGAGCAGCACAGATTAAATTAAAATTTCGCTTGGTATAGTACCAAATGCAATCAGGAATCACCTTCTCATTTCGCTTTTTCTGATTGTCTGCTAGTGAAATAAGTTATAATATGCGAGCATGAATTAAATTAAGTATACCTAAAGAGGGAAAACTGTCATTTGGAATCTCTGTTAGCTCTTTACTCTGTGAGTGGTTGATGCAGTGTTGCCTTTTACAAACTGAATCTGTTTGTTTTGCTATTACTGATTTGTTCCAAAACTTCTTCACATTCTTGACTAACAATTACTTTATTCTGATGGAATTCAAAGGGATGCAAATCCATACATTTACACTGAAAAAATTCCTCTTTTTATTATTCAACATCGATAAGATCGCATAGATAAACCACTTTTTCCATCCCTCTCTAAGAGAGAAGTCACCAGGGGCCCTACTACCAGCCAACTGGAAGCGCTTCACTCCCGAAAGTATTTCCGGGTCACGTGGTCATTTTCACTTTGGACTACCACCATGTCCAAAAAATACTGGAACGCTTCCGTGGCTACCGAATCGACCGCCAGGATTCGGCGAGATTTCTTTCGGCACCTCCTTTCCGTGTGAAAGGGTAGTTCCGCTACCGGAAGGACACGGCAAACCAAAACAATTCAAAGTAAAAATAAAGGTAAGAGTTTTTTCATCCTATAAACTATATGAAATTACCTTTATTGAACAAAATCTAGCTGGAAATTTGAAAGTAACTAAGAAATACGCTATTATTACAACCCTAGAGAATTAAAACAATCTAATGAATTTCGAACTTCTGGTTTACATTATCGTTAATTTCAAACTTGAAATTAGTTTATTCCTCTTGAAAGCTATTACTTTTTGAATATTACTAAAAGGATTTGGAAATAATTAGTTAAATTTTTGTTTTGAAAACCTACTAAAGGTACGTGTAGAATACGACAAAATGTAAACAATGAATGAAACGAATGTAAACAGTAAGTGCTAAAACGTTTAAAAATTTAATTATCGATTAAAAATTCTTTAAATGCTTTTAAGAACATTTAAAACCATTTTTGGTTCTTGTAATTTAAAAATTAAAAGAGTGAAATAAGCTGTGATCATGCTTGTATTGCACAAACAAATCACGAGGAAAAACAATTAGCTGATTGAAAAGTTTCCCATAGGACAAAATGTGTGATGCTTGGTTGATAATTTGTACACATATGTTGCATGTTGGTTTTAGAACAACTTAATCGCTTCTTGATTTAAATGGCAATTTAGCTGGGCAAAATTAAACTTATGATTTTAAAAAAGGATACAAACACATACTGTTGACTCTTTGGCTGCTAAATTATAGAAGAGGAAATCATCTTTAATTTAGCAGAATAGTCAACCGGATGATATGCAAGAACCCAAGATAGTGTTGATTTTAATTTGAAAAATGTTAAAGTTTCTTCCTTATAGTTATTAACTAAAAACTTAATGTGTATATATTGTATTATAGCGCTTCTACAAAGAATGGAATGACGAAGATGGATGTGCCTTGTTGAAGGAATAATTTAGGGCAATTTTCTGAACTACTCAATTTTAAAAGAAGGTAAAGTGCCATTAGAACATTTGTGTCCTTATCTATAAGTATTGATTGTGTTTCTTACTATACTTGACAGCAACTTAAGTTGAACATACTACGTCACTAACAAAGTAGTTCCCATCGCGGAGTCTGAATTTCGAGTGAAACTAGGAATGTCAATTTTAAAATATGATTATTTCATTAAACCTATGGGTGTATAGTGTCTTTTTATCATGATTCGTGTATCAAATATCCTACCAACCCAAGAGGCTTTGTGTTTACTCACTTTCTCCTTTCGCATAGGGGGCCATTCATGAATTATGTAAGGGTTGCGAGACGGAGGGGGGTTGGAAAAATATCTACATACCCTTACTTGGGAGTGGGGGTCAAACCCATTCTTACGTAAGATTTTCCAAGTTAATCTTACGTACTTATCTTACTTACCCTTACATGGGGGTAGGGGGGTCAAAAATTGCCAAAATCATCCTTACGTAATTAATGAATGGCCCCTAGTGACGTACTTGGTTCATGAAACGTTGCTGTGAAGTATAGGCAATTAGTGTAACCCTTAATGAGCAAGGCTCCAAACGGGGTTCTTCTCGCCAATAACTATCCCACATCCCCTCCCTCTCAATTGAAGAAGGTGCTTTAAAAGCCAAGCTAGCTACCTCAATTTCCTGCCCCACTATTCGAACTTGGATTTTCTTCGTTCAAAAGTACCTAGCGTAGAAAAACAGACACAACTTCAAAAATTATGTAAGTTTCTTAAGTTTGAAGCAATTATTAAAGTTTGACTTTACAAATAATATGGCGAGCCAATGACGGCATATTATTTTCACGTCATTGCCTCTGGGTCTTTTTCAAAGTAAAACAAGAATTGCAAATACTGCCATGCAGTTAAATTCGGTTAATGTTCCTACTTAATATCACCAAGCTGTTTTAAATGCCATAAATTCAAATGTTGACATATTTTTATGGTTCATATTGATAAACTGAACATTTATTGACATATAGCTGAACATTTTACTTTGAGATAGAAGTTATCTAGCAATATTTCAAATTTTTGGTGTCTAAAAGAGCTTAACGGGACCATTAGCGGAATTGAACCTAAGCAAAAGTACACAAAAACTAGGTTTTTTACTCGTTCTCCCTTGCAGCGTGTATTAATTGGCGAGAATGTTTCGCTACTTGAATGAATAGTTATCAAAATCATGAACTAACCCCTTAATTATCAGATAACATAGCTGCCAATTCTTCTGGTTTAGCTGGGAGATTTTTTTAATGAGTTTTCCAATTAGTGATCGAGTTAAAAGGTCTTAAACTTGATAAGACGGAATCAGACAATAACGGATGAATTGAATAAAAAACAAAGTTATACAGTTTGTTAATATTAACTTTAAATATCCCGGCTAAATCAGAAGAATTAGCAGCTAATGCAGATATAATGGCAAAGTAAAATTTTTTTTGTAAAATTGAAATGCATTTGACTTTGATAAAAGCATAATCTAATGAAACAGAAAGATTGTTTTAACGTATTTGATATTTGAGCCAGGAGGTCCTAGGGTCACATTTTTAAAAACGTGTTTCAATTTGATTTTGGTAAAACAAATTTCATTTTTTCATCAATGCCCAGTTTGCTTATAACTTTTCTTTCCCCCATTAAATAGTTTCATAAACATTAGAACAGTAAATTATCAAAGAAGTCTTTATTCAATAATAATTATTATGAAAGTAATAGTCATCTAGCTGCCTAAAATAGGCTGAGAAAATTATTAAATGGAACACTGCGAATTGTAAACAAACTGCTCACTGGCGGTGTAAAATTTCTTTTCACCCAATTTGAACAAAATGTGTGTTTGGAGGTACGGAACTTCCAAGGCCTATATGTAAAAGAATTTTCAGTTTTGTTTATTTTTTATGAAAGCTGGATGTGGCCCTGTGATTTCTTCCGGAAGGTCTGGTATCAAGGTTAATGTTCTTAAAAACATGTTTGTTTCTGATTCGATAAAACAAATCTTGATTCTTATGTACAATCCTGTAAACCTTGTAGCTGAATCCTTAACATTATCAAAGCTCATTGACTGTTCTATAGCTGTGCAGCTATAATTGACAATTAATCGGACAATACATAATACCCAAATCTTATGCCACCGCTGGCAGTAGGCATTAGCGTTCACTTTTCTTTGTTCCGGAAAATAGTTCAACAAACACTAAAACATTAGCTACGTATCAAAAAAGTTGCTCACTGGTCACAAAAGATTTCCCTCCATCCAAATCATAACCAAATGTTTTTTAGCAACACAGAAACCTTGATACTTCATGTATCAAAATTTTTCTGTTTTTTTTACATTTTTATCAAAACTGAACGTGGCCTCTATTGTACGATTCTGAATTAGATTAGCCGACATAATGTTAAACGTTGGTAAATTTTTTTAAAATCTCGTTATCTTGAAATATGAATTGTGTTTATTTTGCGCTTCCCCTATTGCTACTGAGGCTTTGCCACTGAGTGGACTGTAATTTGTTTAAAGTGTTTAATATAAGCTGGTTAGTCAAATTTAAAAATTAGTGTACACTATATACATTTTAGGCTTCTTATGCTCCAAAATGTTGAAAATTGCTGGTCTTTCCTGATTCCCTGTACTTTTGGTCTTTTTCTCGACAAAGGAGGTACTTATAAAATTTGCATGTTTATCAATGAATGAAATTCTCAAAATTATAACTTAAAATCTATAATAGTGTTTCACAACAACCTTTGCAAAGAATTCTCGTTTCTTCTATAACATAAGTCCAAAAAGATGTTACATAGCCATTTAAATTATCAGTTTTTTAATTAACAATGAGGACAATTATTTTGAGCAAGGGGTAATTCCATGGTAATGTAATATCAGTCACGCATAAATTCTCCCTTATTTCATAAAAGATAACCTCCTCCTACCTAAAAACTGGTAAGTTAGACTAACCCACCAATTCTTAGGCAGAAGGAGGTTATCTTGTATGAAATAAGGGAGAATTTATGCGTGACTGATTTTACATTACCATGGAATTACCGAGAGTTGATAGTCTCACAGTCTTGTTATAAGCTGGTTAAAAACAATATGTAGGATTATTTTCTTAACAAATTAAAAGGCCTTATGAATAACATCATCTAGATATGTTTTTTATATGTGCCCTCTCATCCCTTCTGTGTTACTTAAATGCCTGACTCATTTAGGAGGGAATTTGAACAAAGGTTCTTGGTATATTTTTGTTTAAAGCATTTGCAGGGGGGAAATTATGAAACTTTGGAATGTCCCTTGAATTATATTTGTATTTTATCAAGCATTTTTTTTCAAATGAGAAAATGCACATGTTAGTAATGATGCATTGTGTATGATGATAATGTGTTGCATTGAAATGAGCTACTTTTCTTTTTAAGAAATCAGTATGACATCTGAGCTGGGACCTGTATAAAATATGTTTTTTTCAACTGTTAAAAACCTTTTATAATACCTTATTCTATTTCCAGGCACCATCTGCTTTCCTAGCACTGTCAGCTATGCACAACAACTACTGTTTCATTATAATCTAGGACCCAAGAATAAAATTTACATTTTTATCAGAAAAAATTCTGCAAAATATCATGAATTATTTAATACCATTTGTGTGAATCCTGCATTTTCTGCTGTTGTAAGCAACATGCTTTTTATATGTACATAACTGCATTGTAACTTTTTAATAACATGCATGAGAGAAAATTGTATAAAAAACAGTTTGATAAAAATTATAAAAAAATATTTTGTGTTAATAAAAATATTTGTATAATGTGTGCATATTACCTTGCCAATAAAGCTGTAGTATTAGTTTCATAAATATTGCTTCTTTTATTATCAAGTTTTTAATTCTTCAATTCAAATATAAATGCATTTGTTTAGCAATGGGAATGATAGTGTAATATATTCCTAATACTTCATTTGAAATATAATTGATCCCTATGGGCCTTAGATTTTTATTTAATTAATGCTTAAATGCGACAAGTTACTTACGGGAATACATAACATCAGGGTAAAAATTCAGGTTTTCGGGGTAAAATAGTTTGTCTTATTGCAGGGATTTGTCTAGGATTTTTTGCCAACAAACTATCTTGTGAAAATTTAAAAATAATTTGTGAAAATAAAATAGGCGTAATAAAATGTTTTGAAAAATCACTTTACATAAACATTTTAAGGGGAGTTAGTTTTCAAATATAAGTATTATTATCTTAGTAATAATTTGTGAAAATTCAGTTAAAAATTGTGAAAACTTAGCAATAAATTGAAAATAAGAAATTTTAAATTTGTGAAGCTACCGTTTTAACGATCGACGAATTTGTGAAGCTACCGTAAAACGGTAGTAAATTTGTCCTGGACAGATCCTTGTATTGAAAGTATACTGTAACACTTTTCTGTAAACTCAAAATACCCTGCTTAACAATAGTTCATAATTAAAAAAGTGGAAATCAAAAGGTAAGAGGTTGCAAGGCCATATATATAAAGAGAGAGTCTTGGTGTAACACCATTGTGTTTGTCCCCTAAAATTATTTGGACCGTTCTCTGAATAATGTGGAACGTTCCTCTCAAATATGGTGATTTAATTTCAAATTAAGTGTTAAAATGTGAAAAATATGCAAGTTTCCTCAAGTATTCATGGTTAACCCTGTTCCTCAATATCCACAAAAGTGTTTCTAATAAATTTCAGGGTGCTGCAATGTGTTTGATAAGACTTAAATCACAATGAATTTTGTTGTAATGTTTTTAAATGCTTACAACTATCACATGAAAGCTGAAAATTGTATTTAATTTTTTTAATTAATTTCTCTAACTCAAAGATAAGGTATAGTTAAGTAATACATTTAAGGGTTTATTTTAATTATGAACTTTATAATGCAAGAATCTTCTTTTCTGAGCTTCAGCTGAACTCAAATTACATAAGTACTATAGCATAGATTTTAAATGTTTTATTAGCTTCAGGCTTCATTACTAAAAATTCCTGAAGGTAAGTTATACAGAAAATGTAAAGAATAAAAAATTGAGATTTTCAAAATGTTTTTTGAACCGAGTGATGCGAATTTTCTATTGAGAATTACACTACAGCACTCTTTAAGTTATTGAAATCACTATTGACTTACTGAGGAACAAAACACTTGTTTATCTATATAAATTTATTGGACTATCTTGCAGTCTGATAAAACAAGGTTTTCGTTAACCGTTTCTTCATTAATGCAAAGAAAAACTAATTTATATGATAATTTGATTCCCAGTATTTTAGTACGTCCTTGTTTACATCACCACAACGCGAAAAATGACAACAATCGTTGTGATTGGTCGATGAGAACCCAAAAATAGCCTCGAACTCATAGATCTACCTAATCGGTTCCAGCTGGGTTCCCGCAGCATCCGCTAGCGGAAAGTGGCAAGTTGGTGGTAGTCCTTTTCTTCTCTATCGAATAGAAGGGAACTTTTCACTCGCGAACTGGAACGGATCTCGGTAGGCACTTCCAGTTTGTTGGTAGTAGGGCCCCAGGATGGAAAATGGAAAAACTCTCTGAGCGAAACGCGTAATTCCCTCCACCCCGCTAAATCCTTCCATTCCAAACACCACATAATAGGAAAACAAGCGTTCGGTAATAGGTGATGGATTCCCGCGTGTTATACACACACTTCGTGCTCTTTTTCTTCGCTGCATACCGATTATACGCGGGGAATATTTTTTCTCTCGATCTGTGATATTTCACGCTTCATTGCTTTCATGGACGCTCTGCTGCGTTTAGCAGAGGACGGATTCACATGGCACGATTAGTACGCGACGTTATTGGAGCAACTCGTACAGCGAAACTACGTTCTTTCGTATTATTTATACGTACAGTCTATGGGATTTAATAATGCTCATCGAATTATGAGGCACAGTTGACGGTACAGTACGTTAGCATCAAATTTCCTATATATACACTGCAAACGGTCACAACGCATTTAAAAAGAACACTTTTTTTGTCCTTGAACCCACAATACTTAAGTTTGTATAATGTGAGATAGAATTTAGCATTTTATTTTGTTCTGAATATGTTTGAAAAGTGTTGCTGCTCAGAAAGTGTGTTTTTTGAAAAAAGTGTTGTAAAATGTGTCGGAATAAAAAATAAGTTTTTAAAATATAGTTTTCAAAATGTGAATGTGTTCTTAGTACATATATAGATCGGAACACTTTAATTACAATTTTTCTGTCTCTGTAATTTTTTTTAGCAACACTTTACAGCACTTTTTAAAACACATTTCTGGATATATCAACACTCATCAGACATATTCAGAAAACTTTTACAGCTCAATTATGTAAAACTTTCACAAAGTGTAGACGTCTTCCATTATAGCTTACAACACAACCAAAGTGTTGTTTTGTTAATTTTAGAACAAAAATGCGTTTAAATGGGGCTTAAATGTGTTTTAAGCATTTGCAGAGTAGTTTCCCTCAACGAAAAATCTGACCATCTCATTAGTTTTTGACACTATACTACGTAGTATCTACGTCATCTCTTATTTAGAAAATTTTTACGCGTTGCTAATATGAAAACGTCGCGATTGCCAACCCATATAAATCCACCTTTCTTCCACACTGGATGGTAATGGTATAATCTGGGAGTATTTTTTACTACATATCTTCAGTAATAGTAGCTGTTTTTTAAGCTGACTGCACTTGATGGATCTTTGTGTACAATGTATACTTAGATGATAGATTCCTGTATAAACGTTTATTTTTTATGGGGCAATTATGCGCGGCCTTCCGGTTTATTTTCTGACCAATTTATGTATGCTGAGGTCAAAATCATAGCTGACCAGAGTTCAAGAGGGTCACCAAAAATGTTGATGTGGGGAAAAAAGTAATAAGGAGTATCATTATTCCATGTTTATACTTGAGCAGTCATTGATTTAATGAGATTCGTTTATGATCGGGTTCATCCATCTAAATCATAATTGGTTGTTGATTAGATGTTGCCATGGAGGATTTCAGTTAGTTGATTGTTTAATTAATAAGCGTCAGCGTAACGTTTTTACCGTTGATTAAAATTTGATCAAATTTTCTTAAAAGGGAACTAAGAGTTTGGTGCACTCGCACTTTATTTTAGATTGTTTTGTGATTTAATAGCAAGAAGTTTAAGTTACTTTTATTATCTAATTCCTTTTTTTTATAACAGCAAACAATTTATTTTAAAGAAATATTTTTACCTAACTTTGATAACTTTTAATTCTAAAAATTTTTTCGATTCTTTTGGGTACTAATGATTTATTAAAATTGTAAGAATCAAAAGTTATGCTTATGAAAGAAAGATAATTTTTTTAACAAAATCATGTACTAAGTAAAAAAATCATTTAGTTTTTGAAGTAGAAAAATACTGAAAACAAATGTTTTTAATTTGCGAAAACAAATTTCTTTAATTTATTTATCTTAAAGGAATCTCCACCTTGAAAATACCACTGCTTGTTGATCCTGTTAGGTAAAGAAATATTTTTATATAAATGTCAGTCTTGAAAAAGTATTAGTAGAAGCCTATCTTCTAAGAAATTCATAGAATTAAAAAAAATACCAGTTAAGAATTTAAGGTACAAATACAACATACAAGTATTGAGCATATTAAGCAAGTAAAAGCATTTCAAGAGTCCTCATAAATTGTCTGGATGGAACAAATTTTCCTTGTTCTGTGCTGTGAGAGCCATTTCTCCGATCGGCGCACATTGACCAATGCCTCTCCTTTTTATCGGCGCAGAGATCTCGCGATGTTCGGATCTCAAATACTCGCTGATGGAGGCCCTCGAGAATCTTGTTTCGGCACCGGGAGACGACAAATTCGCCGATATGCTCTTTTTAAGGCCGCATTAAAGGACGCTTCAGCACGATAACGCTCGAAGAAAAGCGGCTTTTAGATAGATCCTCTGATGCTCAGATATTTAATTGATTGGGGATTTGTGAGGATCGGACTCAAGATTAAAGTGTCCGAACTGCCGTTTGAAATCGTGTTGTACTATCATGACGGCTTAATATATTCTAATGTTGATGATAGAAGGTTTAGATTAAGATAAGAAGCTAGGATGTTCTATAGATTAAATAAAAGAACGAAAAATTTATACTCTTGAACCTAAAATGTTTTTGTTTTTTGTATCATTTGAGTTTAGTGGGGTTTTTTTTGTTTGGTTTGTTTGTTCAGAAAACTTTTATGCTAAAATCCCGGCCCAAATTATGTAACATCTAATCATCACTTGAGACAATTTAGTGCAAAATGAAACTTCCTTTTCAAATATCAAAGGAAATTATAAACTGAAGTGAACTAAAATATCTTTCATTATTATCATCTCAGTACAATAATATGGTTCTTTCATCCATTATATCCTCTCATATACTGTTGAGCCAACGATAGTAAAAGGGTCATGTGATTTTTACAGACTTTGCACGGCCGATAGTAGGCTAACCGGTGATAGTTGGGGTCTTGTTCTATACACAAGCAAATGAATCTTCCTCTTTCGATCAACTGCCCCTCAACTTCCACCTGTCTCCCCTCCGAAATACTATAGTTCCAGCGTTGCCAAAATCACGTGACCCTTTAACTATCGTTGGTTTAGCAGTAGTATTAATTATATTTTAATTTTACCATTACCATGTATGCGTTCTCTTTTCCATTAGTGCAGTAGAGTGTTAAGAAGGCAAACTATCATTATAAACCCTTATAAATCTCTACCTAAACCCAAAATAGGACTGCATATAGTGTATCTTTCAAAGGTAAAACATCAAAACAGCACAAAACATCCTCCTTCCCCTCTAAATCACTGACAAAAGGGGGCGAGAAAAAAAAGGGAACCCCTTCCCCGAAAGTTAATTGAATCAGCGGTTTGGCTTCTCGTCGCCCCCTCCAACCGTGTAATTCGGCGATTGTGAAGGGGTGCTGGAAATCACGCGCTTCCTAAAAAGAACGAGAGGGGAGGTGTGATTTATGCCCCCCTACTCTAACGATGTTGCGAGGGAGGGAGCACGGAAGGGCTTCTGAGGGACCGACGATTAAATAAATCTAGGAAAGATCAAATATATAGCTGGATATACTATATAAACTCGGGAAAATAGATAAGAAATGAAAAATCTTGCGTAAAATGTTGAGGTTAGCAAAGAAAAAATATTTGGGTGCATTGAAATATAGTAGTGTCGTAGTACTTTGGAAAATAACCATGTAGTATTCATTTGGTATTTGTACTTCATTAAATGTTAGGTGGTTGGTGGTAACAAATGGTTTTCTCTTTCGAGGGATAGAGAAATAGAAACGCCATATTTTGGAAAAATAACAAAAAACATTAACTTTTAAATATTGCTTTTCTGTGTGGGAAATAAAATTTGTGTTTTCATTTTTTAATTTGTATTGAAGAACAAAAATGTTTGTTAAGGGGTAACAATCCCCCCTTTTAAGAGTACTGTGTATAATTTTTTCAAATTTAAAAATGTCCTATTAAGAAGACTGATAAGACTTGATTTAACTTCAAATCTCCTTAAATATTAATCAAACAGTAGTTAATGATGCAAATTAACTTTGAAACTTACATTGATCTATTGGATTCAGTTGAATATCCTTGTAAGTCAAAAAATTAATCATGTAGAAGTCAAAAATGTTTTCTAAAACAAAGTTTTAACTTAAAGTTTCAGATATAAATATTTGTGCTTAAAATAAATGCAAAAATAAGATAAAACGTTTTATAAAGCATTTTAAATAGTAGTTTCCTCAATAATGGAGAAATCTTTTCTTTGACTTTCATCCCCGGTTTTGATGTTTTACAAAAATACCCTTTTAAATCGAAGAAAACATATGTTTTATAAGTTTTAAATTTTCATTAAACAGCATTTCTTCATTTGTATTCATTCCATTGTAAGCCATTTTAAATTGTATCGTGATTTCATTCAACTTTAAATTGAAACCTTAGAATTTCTCAACTTTTAAAATATACTCGTTATTCAAATAGTTTTGGCTGCCATACGATTTATCACATAGTATTGATGGAATTTTTAAAAAAAAATTTTATTGCTCCCCACACAACGTAAACGTGATGAAAAGTCTCATAAATTCCTTCACAAAGACACCAAAGAAATAACTTTGAAACGTTTTAAACATACGCCCAACAGAATGAGTGTTAACATCTTGCATTTCTCAAATACTTCAACAAATAATGCATCTGAATCTGAATGATAACAATTCTTCAACAACAATTCGACTTGAAAAAGAACTCTGAGGTTACAGTTAAAACCACAAAAGTTTTTCCGCAATTCTCTCTTTTATCAACTGAAAACAATATTCAAAGAGAGGAATCCTTGCACCACCGTCGGAAACATTGACCTTTTTTAAACCGGAGATCAGATCATGCTGCTACGGAAAAAAGGGCAAACCCATCCTCGGGTGAATTAGATATGCCAATTCGAACTGAGGAAAAGTTAAATTTCTTGTCGTTTATTGCGTGGGTTGCTGTGGTGGTAAAGCCGTCGCATACAAAGAGTGTAGAAAAGAACCATTCCGCGAAAACCAGAAAGTGGGATAAACTTGACTGTTGATGAAAGTGAAACAATTTTTCAAGTCACTTAAAAGAACTCACGAGCGCGAGTATTTTTTAAAAGGGGTTTTAGGGTAATTATTTTGGGTGTGATTATTTAAATGAAGTAACTAGTTTTAAGTATGCACTATGAATGCTTAGAAAAGAAAACACACTATAGTGTCAATGTTCTTTTGTATTGAGATAATTGCATTCTTTAAAACCTTACTTGTTTACTGATGACTAAACGAAGTTTAAACAACTATTTTGACTTAAAGAGCACTTTTGTTCGGGTTTAGCTCAAACAGAATTTTTTCATTAACAGGAAGTATATAAAGTACATGTTAATATTATTTATTTATTTTATTTATTGAGGGCCAAAGTTTCCAAAATTGACCAAACTTGGGTTAACTTTGACCCAGACTTTAAAAAATTGAAAATTTAAGGCATTGAGTTAGCTTACAGTCAGTGTTATACCATTTAAAACTGTTGCTAAATTATCTATCAATAACATTAATCCATACAAAGTTCATAGCTAAATTTATAAGAAAATCAATAGAAATGTTTTCTCATACAAAACTTATTGGATTTAGGAGGTAACCAACGGAATTTTTCTAAGAAAATATATAAACAGTAAAACAGTATTTTAGGAGCCTTGGTATAAATTTTAATGATTCTATTACGTAATTTGTGTATAAGAAAAAAATTCACTTTTAGAAAAAAACTTGGAACACAACATCGACTTCACTTTTGATACCATCTACACTACGCCATACGGTATTTAAGATTTATTTACTTATAATTTGAATTAATATTTTTGTGAACACTCAAATCAACTCAATGAGTATGTCACTTATTTCACCAAACGCCAGTGGGTCAAAGTTACCCCAACGTAAAATTCTTTAGCACTTTCCTTGAACACAAAAGTAAAACAAAATTAATGATTTGAACATAGGTAGAAGACTTTATAATTGATTGAAAAAAAGGCCTAGCTGTTTTAAATCATGTTTTTTGTTTCCATTCCAAATAAAAGTTGAAAGGTGAACAAAAATCGACATTTTGATATACTATACCTTAAGTTGGAAGCATCTAGTGTGTGATCGCATTTTAGAATTAATTGCAAAACACTTGATTAAGCATGTTACAACAGCAATTCTACCTGTTGGTCCTAGGATTGGATAAGTGATAATCACATTCCTTTACGGATTCACTTATATAGATACAGCTTATAGAATCTATTTTGGTTCAATTCCGTTAGAGTCCCCGCTAAATATTGCCTATCTCTTTTGGACACCAAAAAGTATAAATATTGCTAAATAAACTTAAATTCATGGATTAATATATTTAATTAGATGTATAACTGCTCAGTTTATCATTACAAATTTTAAAAAAAATTGTTTATATTTGAAAATAAAGCTTTCAAAAGAGATAGGCGATATTTAGCGGGGACTCTAACGGAATTGAACCTCTATTTTTGATGGTTGGGCAATTTTTTACAGTGATAACAATTTCTGATATCATCGCCCTCTCAAAAACAATTAACTCTTATCTCATACACAGGAAACAACCTGCACCATTCCATCCCACCGGAGCATCATCACCGCGGCATTTCCGATCGCAGCGCCCTCTCAATTAGCGCACCGCCCCCAGGGGTGCTTAGCGGAGCGGGAGAAGCCCCGGATAAAATATAAATTTATGTCGAGGGGGGGAGGGGAGGCCCATTGAAAAGAGAAATGGCTCAAAAAGAGGAGGAGCAAAAGGAGAAACGATATTTGTTGTCGCGCGCGAGGAAAGGGAAACTCAATTTCCCGGAGAATGCCAGGAATCCGGGCCCCGGATCTCCGGCCACAAAAGGCTGTCGTTCCCTTCAACCCACATTCAAGTATAGTAATGACGGCCGGTCCGGAATGTTGGAGCAGCGGTCGATTTTTTTTTGTCGTCGGCCATTTTTTTTTTCTGGGACGACGACGACGAAAAAGAGCGGATCGTGCTTCTTTTGTTTGTGGTGTCGTTGTTTGTCTGTCGCATTCGTCGTCTGATTGTTCTTTTTTTGTGTGTGTGGGGGGGGGGAAGGAGGAGTGTCAGGAAGGAAGGAAACGGGCGGTGGTTGTTTTCTTTGAAGGGGTGGTTTGAAACAACGGAAGGAATGTTTTCTGACGGTTTTTTTTGGTTGGTTTGGTTTGTAGTAGCAATGCACGCATGCAAGTTCCTTATAAAGGAACTTCCATGTGTCAGATTTTCATAAACATTCAAGTGTTCCGTATGGTTTTTTGTATAGTAAAATGAAATATTTTGTCAATTTTCCATAAAAGTGTACAAGTAATTAAATATTTTAATTTAAAAGTCGAGAAAAAAACACGGGACTGAAAACGCGAAGTGTGTTTGCATGCACAGTGACGTAGAATTCATCGAGCCAAATTGCAATCAAAATTGAATTTCTATGTTTTAGTTGGTGATTTCTTTTTTCAGAAGTGTCCTATATGAGTGTTTTAATAAATATTTACCTTCTAGACACTTCTGGTGACAGTCAGAAGCCCAAGGCAAACATTTTAGGCGAAGTGTGTATTAGTGACGTCACTGTGCATGCAATTAACCCGTTGGGACTCGCGGGGTCATTTTATAACCCCAAGCTCACACAAACATTCCATTTAACGGAAAACTAAACACCTGGGGATTCTTTACTTCTCAGTAGCTGGGTTTCTGACCCTTATCTACATGCCTGAGAAGTTTCGTGGAATTCGGATTATTTTTCCGCCCCCCAGACGCATTTTGTTAGCTTTTGGGGTAATGGAATGACCCCCGCTAGTCTCTTCGTTAGTGCTGCACATCCGTTTTTTCGTACTCCGCCTTCTATACAACCCACTGATAAGGGCCCAAAACATGTGTAAACAAATTTAAAGAAATTCTTAGGGGGTTCTATTTCATTTTAGCACAAAGAAAAGGAAGACACAGGTGTGGGTACTTTCAATACTGGTCCCCGTGACAGTTTTATGACTTGTAATTCACCAGACCACTGTATCCCACCCCTTACATTCTTTGCTTTTGTATTGAATGGGAAAGGAGCTAGGAAAGTGTATTGAGGTAACAAGTTTTCGAAGAAAAAATACCCTAGTTTGAGTGTTAGGAAAAAATGTTGGAAGTAGGATAGAAAAACCACTTGTATCTGTAATTTGTGTTTAAATTTTTTTTTAGCAAAGCCCACGTTAATACCATTTGTGATAATTGTCTTTACCAAAAGAAAGCTTTAAGAAATTCATTATATAGTATTTTGAAGTAATTAAATTAATTTTTACGTTGAAATTATTTGTGTTAGATTGTTACATATGTGTGTATTGTGTAATAAGAAAAATTAATATCAAACTCAAAAAATTATTTCTCAGCGTAGAAAATATTGCAGAATATAAGTTTTCTTAATCAGTTATCTTTTAAAGTCTAAAAATTTAATGGTTCAGACTAAAAAAAAATATTTTTAACGATGTAGAAAAGAGCGAAAAGGTTGGGGCTATTCCATAACCCCCGCGAGTCTCAACGTTCGCCCGGGAGGCGCGAGTCCCACCGGGTTAAACGTTTTCAGGTGCTTCGAAAAAAACGATTTTTGATAATTTTTTCTGCAATCGAAAAATTTCTCCATCGGCCTCAAATTTTGTGCAGTGGCTTATTTTCGCGTGAAGAATAGATTAAAAAATAAAAAAAAACATGCAAGTTCCTTATTGCTGGTGTTTTTTTTAAAGTTTCGTCGTTGTATCGATTCTCAGGATCGATCTTGAAATTTTTAAATTATAAAAAAAGTTTTGTGGTATCACAAAATGCTTGATAAAATTTTGTTGAAAATTCTAGAATTATTACAGCTCACTAAAAAAAGTGAAAACTAAGCAAACGAAAAAGCAAAATTTGGTTTGTTGTACGATGGAAATTAACAGGAAACATATTCATTTTGTATGTAGTCGGTCTTTGAAAATATTGGAATTGAATCTCACTAAAAAAGAGTAAAGAGCAAATGCATCAAAAACCCAGTATTATGTTTATCAATATGCGATGAAAACTAAAATTTTAAATTGAGAACAATGGTAAAGTAAAATAAAATATTAATAAAAAAAGTAAGCTCGACTTGGAAAAATTCGAAGTATCTACTACTATTGTTTTAAAAAGTGTTATCTTTTTACACCTATAAAATAATATTTTAATTTTTAAAAACAGGTCTTTTTTGTGTAACCTTGTTTTCCTTTCATAATTCTTTTTCTCAAATAAATCTCAGCCTTTTATATTTTTGGCTTAAGCAATTTCTTTAATCCATAAACATCGCCCCTTACTATTATGTTCCAAATCGGTAATTTTTAGACGTTTTTTTTTGTCATAATGCTATTTTTCTCATATATTCTCGATAAAAAATGTTTTCCTAACGCTTAACTTCGTGCTAAGAAAACTTCACGCTTGAAAGTGTTTGTGCAAGTCAAATATTTCTTGAATTTCTACTTTAATTTGTGTTTTTCTTTGAGTCGAAAAATAAAAGCTTTCTTTATAAAAGCAAGCACTGATGTATATTAAATATATGGCTATTCTACTTCAAAACAGTGGCAGACCTGCCAACTCTTCTGCTTTTTTGTTAAAACTCCTTCCTCCTGCTTTTGTATCGCCTGTAACTTAAAAATTCTTTTATATTGATTGACAAAATGCATATTTTCGTAAATCAAATATAAAAATGAATCAGAACAGTCAATTAACATAATGACGATAAAAATGTCTCCTGCTTTTTTAAGTAAACAGGTTGGCAGGTCTGCAGTGGGCATTTTCCCCCTTACAAATAATGAATCTTAATCGTCAAGGTATACCATCCACCCTTCCTCGACATTTCAAACGAAATGGGATCTCATGTATGACTGTCATTTTTCACCCCAGAAAACATCAGAGGAGCTGCAGCGATTACTCACAGCACAGGACTACAATTTGATCGCGCATCAGTCCAGAGAGAATTTCTCTCCCACTACGTGAGGGGACTGGACAAGGATTATAATTTATAGTCCTGTTATTTGAGGGGGAGCTTCTTTCCTATAGCTCTTTTGAAAAGAAGGTGCAAGAGGGGAGCTTACATGTATCGACTTTCGGAATATTTCTTGCCTTCTGAGTTTGAATTCCTTCTGGGAGATCTTCCCTTCCTGAGGACCTCAGAGATTTATTGGTGTGGGGTGTGATGGATGTGGTTGGATTGTCATTTTGGATGAGATTTCGGGACTTATCAGTTAGTGGTTTGTAATCAATTGTCGTGCTGAAGCTAAGGCTGCGGTCACCCTGAGCGCAGAACCAGGCGTATAAACAGCCGGGTCTCATCGGGCGGTGGATATCTACCCCACTCTTTTGTTCGCTAATAGACCTCAGCTAACCACACAAAAGGAAGGGGAGATTAATAATGCCAATAATCTCCCCCGAATGCCCGAAGGACCCTCGTCGTTGGTATCATAAATTGTTCGCTGCTGACGGTCGTCGGGGTAATAAACTTAAGATGCACCCTAACAGTTGAGCATGAAGAAATTTATTTCGGCAAGGGCCCAAACATCCACTAAACAAATTGACGTCAGGGGCCCCCATCAAGTCATATCGACTATAGTAGTCGAGGACCCCAAATTTTCCCTAAACTCACACATGGAATTATCCATTTTAAAACTTCTTGTTAAAAACTACTCTATTTATAAACGAGGTATTGTAAAACCCATAAATACAAGTTTTATATTTATTTTCAGGAAATAACATGGAATGGTAAATTGTAAGAAAAGTTTATGGAAGGTACGATAAAGAATCTGAATTGATTAAATACATTTAAATTAATGCTTTTATATTTAGAAAAAACGTTCACTTGTAAAAACCACTTGGGAGAACTTTTTAATTAAATTCCTTTTGGTTAAAATCAAGTATACCAAACAGAACCCGTCATTAACGTAAGAAAGACTCTACCATGTTATGGAAGATGGAAGTTACTAATTCCCATTGCGACCGAGTCGTTCAATCCAAAACGAGTAGTAATTTAAGAATTCGCGTCAAGATATTCAGATCTTTTACCATTTCCGAGTCCATGAATCACGGGAAAACATCGCAAAAGCAAAACGGGCGTTTTTTCCCAAAGATTGATTAGAGGGCCTTCAATCACCGAAATCTACTCTCGCAAACCACAGAAAAGAGAATAAACCTCCACAGAGTAAATATTTCACTCCCCCGAACAAAAGAATAAACCCTTCAGCACAGCAAACGATAGTATTAACCACCCCCCGATTAATCAAAAGCGTGCGTCACCTGTCATTTAAATTAAAAGACCCGGTGTATATCACCAAGGAATGCAGCTACTTTCGAGTTTTCAGACTTTTTCCAGCTCGCGCTGATGACGAGGGGGGACAAAAAAGGGGCTCGAAACAGCATCCGCCATTATTATTATTATTATTTGTCAAAGCGCGGTGGCAACGCGCCTCTTAAACAAATGGGAATGGCTTTTCCGCGACGTTTGAAATGCAAATGGATGGTGGCGCCCCCTCACTTATTGCTTTCGTATTTATGGCGCTCGCAAAAGAATAATGGAGGGGCATTTGTACGCGTCCCCTTCTAAAAAGGATGGTCCCCCTCTCATTCACCTGTGTGTGGGGGGGGAGGGGAATTATTTGTTTCGCGAGATGAGATTTCTGACGCGCCTCTTTTGTCTTCATCGAGTGGAGTGGTGGTTTATTAAGTGGAAGTGTGTGTTCGCTTGTGTTGTTTTGTCGTTTGAACGAAATGAGTGCGGTATGCGGTTGCGGATAGGTTGTCAGGGTGATTTATTGGCGGGAGTTGGGTGATTGAAATGAAATCTTTGAGTTAATGTTTTAGTACTTGTAAACGTTATGTGTAATTGAAATATGATTATCTGTGATTGCTTTCTCACGCGTTTTGGCAGTTTCTGAATTTTTCAGACGTTTTTCCTGCTGTTTGATTTATTATTTAGAAAAAAAAAGAATTAAAAGGTTGGAGTTTCACAAAATTGAGCTATACATTACTAGCTGAGAGATTATTATCCAAGTTTTTCGCTTTTCTGGATTTTATTTGCCGTAGTTGTTATTTTGTGGAAGGTTTTTTTTCACTCAGCACTCTATGCACATTAAATTTAAGCCCCCAAAAAATCTCAATATCCTCTAAAAATTTAAGTGGTGTAAACAAACCTTTTCTTTTTTTAGGGGGAATGAATGCAATTGCAATACATTTACTTCTAAAATGTAAAATAATAATCTAATCTTACGGTTTCAAGACAACTTTGGAGAAAACATTTGAAAAAGTCAATATGAAGCTACCGATTATGGATTGTTATAAATTTGTTTTTATGATGAACTTATAATATAGAATCCTCATTTTGCTGGGAGTGTTTGGTGGCAAGCGGGTGTTTAGCAATACTAAAATTTACCTATACCGGGCCTTGGCCCCGATTTAAAATACCTGCGACATAGTTCGCATAACATTCCTAATCGGGTGTCTGTATCGATGGAAGCGGATGCGATAAATGAACCACTAATTACTATAGCGATCCGGCCACCTGCGGTAAACAAGAAAAGCGACGACAAGCCTCGTTTTTTGCGCGAGTGACAAGCAGCGCGCTCGAGCACAATGGGGCGATCGTTTGGAAGGGGGGGAGATGATACCAGAGTCGAGCCACTTCAAAGGCGCCGACGGCGGCGGCTCCTTTGGCTAGAAAGAGAAACCGGCTTGTAATTAAAAAAGAGAGGTGCGAATCACTGCAGTGAGAGGGGCCAAACTGGTTTCTCCCTCTCGTGGAGATGGCAAGGAAATAGAGGGAGCTTCCGTCCGTGGGAGAAATGGATAATATACTTCTAATAATGACCAGCTTCTTTCTTTCAGCATGATGCCAGAAAATTGGACAGTTCAATCCCGTTAACGTTTCCGCTAAATATACCGCTATGCTCTTTTGGGGATACCAAGAAGTAGTAATATTGCTAAGTAATTTCGAACTCGGAAGTTTAAAATGATTAGTTATACTCTGTTCATTTTGAACTGGGCGCTTGAAAATATTTCCTTCCCCCACCACCGGTTGGTTACCATAGCAACTATTCACGTCAAAGTGACGAAGAAAGCTTACTATTGGCTGCTCGAAGAGCGTAACTATGGTTACGCTTCTAGCGTGGGGGAAAGCACTATTTCTCAAGCGCCAATTCTAAATGAATATAGATCAATATCTGTTCAGAATATCTATAAAAATCAGAAAAATTTGTCTACAATTGAATACATATGGCGTTCGAAAAAGCATGGTGATAATGGTATTGAACCAGTTGGTTATGAAACTAATTGAGGGGGTTGGAGCAACGACAAGGTACCTCCAACAGCTATATGTCGTTGGCTTACAGGATATTGGCATTAAGTCACTTTCGGAGAATCTTTTGAACGCGGTACAGAACGACGCCAACAAATGAGTAATTTTCCGAACTCCCGCCAAGCTTAAAAGCGCGGTCAGTGTGTTAGTCAAAATGCATGGTAAATACCTCATTGCTGCAAGCGCCTTAAATTCTTCTTTGGATTTCAAGATTCGCTTATTTATGACTCATACTTTCACGATTTGTATGATTTCTTATTGATGATTTTTCTGGGGAGAAGACCCCCAGCCTCCTTAAAACTTTAAAGTTTATTCATAATTTTTTTCCTTTGAAAATTCTGTGGTTTACAAAGATTAGCGCAAAGTGTCTCAAAATGAGCTAAAACTCTACTACTTATAGAAACGAATTTCTGGGGGGGGTGACCTCTAGACCCCTGTATTTACATGGATTGGAACCCAGACTGTAAGATTATGACATTAAATGCAACATACTTCAAATACTGCCTTTAGATATCCAAAACTTGACGCATAATGTACTCGTTAGGGAGTAACTTAAAAATGACGTTGAGTAAACCCCCCAGAAGCAAAAGTCTGGTTACGCCGTTGTCCTTGCTCCAATTAGTCCTCCCCTTCAGAGACATGGCAAAACAGTGGAGGTGGCGTTAGATGGTGGAGGCACCTATCATCCGAGGCTTAAGTCGAACTCCTGCCATTCATGGACCTCACTTTCTCTGGAGTCGCATCCCAAATCCTGTACACTTAGCGGTGGAGCTTGGATATTCCAAGTGGCAACTCTCCACCTATGCCACGCCGGGGTTTGCAATCGACGTTCAGTCTGTTTCTCCTCCCTCTACAGATCTCTTGTTGTTCCGTCATTTCTTCGCCATCTCTCATTCCATCGGTGGTGGCACACTGGGCAATATCCTGTCAAGGGCTGGAAGAGTGTTATCATGTTTGGCCGAGTCCTCCACATTTTTCGGCGGAGGGGTTCTTTTCAGCACGTGAGGAGTGGTGGTTGTGTTTTTTTTTTGTTCCTGTTTTCTCTCATTCATGACCAGGCAGACTAATTTCACTCTTGGTTGACGCGACGAGTTGGAAAACCATAGAGCCGTTATGCGTAGGGAGAGAGAGCTCTTCTTCTGTGTTTCAGTATCTGCGTGCCAAAAGGTGGTGAGTGGCGAGAAGATAGTACTAGTAGATTTTGGAGGAGAAAAAAAAAATTCTTTCTCTCTCTCCCTCACTCTCTCAATCATTTTCTTACTCTCTCTCACTCTCTAACTTCCAATAACTCCGTCTCAATTTCTCATTTTCGATCTCACTCTCTTCCTCTGACTCTTATAGCCATATTCTCAGCAGCCTTCAACGTCAGTGTTAATCAGCAGCTAAAGAAAGAAAAGTTTGATTTTCGCTGACTCTGATTGGCGGATTCCTTCTTTGACCTAGGGTTTAAACCACGGCTTACTAGATACTACTACTACTACTACAGGCTGACCGAGTTTTGAATTATTTAAAACTTTCGACAACTTTTCCCGCTAGGATCGCCCCAAATCGGTTAAATAACGTCCTAACCAATAGGATAAACACACTGACAAATAAGGAAAAACAAAGGCGTGTTTTCAAGACGAAACTGCTGACTGTTGGCCATTAAACCCCGCCTTCAACTCTGTGGATTTGCTTTGCTATATGTTAACTATTGCCATCTACAAGATTTCCGCATCTCGGTCAGCCTGTAGCACTGAGCTACAAAACAAACTGGAGTGACAACCTCCGATACTATAACAAGCGAGCGATCGTGTCAGCGCGGAAGGTTAAATTGCCACGATTGCTCGAGCAATCGGGGCAAGCTGGAAGCAAAGTTGGAAGAGGATTTCCCCCTTTTAATCCACCCATGCCTGTTTTTTAAAATATTATGAGCAAAATTTAGGAAGGTCGTTTCATTATGTGCATACAACTGTGCTAACAGTTGAGAAAAACTAAAAGAAGATGGAAATAATTTCCGCGGTGTGATGAGGTTTCGGCACGCTAACTAGTCACTCCGTTTTATCTGATGGCTGTGAATATGGCTTTTAATTTCACTCTTTTAGGAAAATATCGGACTAGTTCATACGTGAGATAAACATTGCTGTTGCAGAAAAAAAATATTTGGGGGAACTCGCCTTTTGTTTCCCACCTTTATTTCCATCTTTTGGGCCAAAACCCCCATATTTTGGTTAACGTCCCCCTACGTTCATCTCACCACTATAAATAAAATTATGTTGAATCCAATGAAAAAAAAATGGTAGGAAGACATTGAAATTTTTCAAAAGCGGGATATGCGACACTTTTATTTTTTTTTATGATCGAAAAAGGAAAAGTTCAAAGTGTCGAAGGGAGCGTTTGTTTCTAAATATCCCCATTCACTGAGATAAAAAATCCTCAATACAAGTTTTTATTGGTAAAATAATTTTAAAATACCGTGGTTTTTGAAAGAGCTTTTTCTAACTGCATTTTCCTATTGTTAAGGAAGGGGGAAATGCTTTTTATCAGGGGAAATGCTTCCTATCAGGGGAAATGCTTCATAATATATGCATTAAAAACCATCTTAATGGAGTAATCTACTTCCAATTGGTTTAATTTTAGAGGTTGAAATAAAAAGAAGTCTGCTGGGTTTGGACCTAATCTTTCTTAATAGCATCTTTTCAATTGCTATGGAACGGCCGACGTGAAAATTAAAAAATCCAAATAGAGAAATTTTATCACCGTTGAACCACCTGAGTCGTAAGAGATGATGGCAACATACATTTCGATGTAAATAACGTCCAACGCTCTCTCAATCTTCATAATAGCTCTATGGTCACAAAGCGAGTCAAACAGTGACACATCAATCTGTGTCCCGAAGACGCTTTCCGCGTTTTCGGCTCTCTTCTTCATCTCAATTGAGTTTCCTTTCCTCAATGAAGAGCTGCTCTTACGTTAATGGATATTGATGCCCGCGTTGTTTTATGCTTTGCTGATCAAACATTGACATTGAATATGCAAAAGGGTTATTTATGAATGAATGAATGTATTTCCGAAATAGATGGACGCAGCAGACTTATTGTGCTTGGTGACAAATGGATTGCGTTTCCGAAATAGCGTGTGAAAGCTTGATTGTTGTGAAGAATGGTTATGCGAAGAAAAATGGATTCGAACAGTTACAAAAATATCGTTACTCATTCCCTTACTCGGGTTCTTAAAACTGAAAATTCAATTTATTATTTGGAAATATGATTTCTTTTGATTGTACAGATCTTATGCTTGATGTGTGCGTGCTTAATGCAAATAATATGCAGTTGAATATTTTTGATAAAAATTACCAAACGTATTTTTATTCTCCCCATATTAATCTACCTTTTACTTCATTTTTTATCTCTCCCTTTCTTTCTTTTTTGTTTCTCTCTTCTTTTCTCTTTTTTTCTATCTCTCTCTTCAAAAATATTACAAGAAAGTATATCCTAAACATATAAAACAAGTTTAATTCATTTTTTGTTTTACTCTCTCTACGAGTAAAATCTGTTTTTTCTTCATTCTTTATTTTGGCCACCTTCTATCACTCTTCTTTAAAATTGTCTCCCTTTCACACCTCCCTTTCATTTCTATTTAATTTATTCCTATCTCTCTCATTTTATGTTTTTTTCACATAATTCTTTTTCTATTCTCTACCTTTACTTTCATTGCTATTTCCCCATTCTTTTTATTTGATTTCTTTCAGTCTAATTTCCCTCCATCTCCCTTCTTCATGATTTCTCTCTCTCTCTCCCATCTCTCTTTTTCTCTCGTTTCCACACATATCTCTCTATCTCCAATATAAAGAACTTTCCAAAAAAAATATTGCAATTTAAATTTTATTGTATAGTTATAACTTAAACAATATGCGGACACATTTGTAAAAACATAGTCCATTCTATTTTTTCTCTTATAACTTAAGTTAACCATGTCTTTAATCAAAGCGAATCAATATATACGTATATTCCGTTTGGTAGAACTGGAGACGAATTCCGGTTGTTTAACTAGAAACCGGTTAAAAAAATAATTCGACTTGCTATGACAACGGCTGACATTCGGTCACCGTGTCATTTTCTCCACTTACATACAAGAGGGTGGAACAAACTATAAAAACTTCCCACCCACCATCCACCCAGGGCCCGACTTACAAGTTTGGGGGCTCAGGGCAAAAAACTCGCTTGAGGGCCTCGTCTTATAGTAAAATTTAAATTTGTCTTAAAATAGCAAAATCAGTCATCTTTAATCTTTGTGTAAACACTTCGTAAAAATTCTTTATTTGAACTTCATAAGCTTAATTGCTTCACTTTTACTCTCACATTTTCTTAGCTTTTAAGCCTTTTGGGGGCCCTGGGCAGGTGCCCCGAATGCCCTCCCAGAAATCAGGCTCTGCCACCACCCACTATCCACGGAAATCCAGATCTCCACCACCGCCTCCCTACGTAACCGCTTCGCACTTTGTACCCGGCCCCTTCAGAAGCAGAAAAAAGACGGAAGGAAGAAGGAATCGATGGAGCGGCGCACGTGTCCGACCCCCGGGGTGCGGCGGCGGCTCCCTTCATCCCGGTAGGTGTGCGGCAGGTAGGAGGGGGGGGGGAGCGAAGACTTCATTACGAGAAGGGCCTGTCACGGGCCCCACCTTTTTCGCACCAGCCACACAGCCACCGGAGTAGTGGACGCGATCAGGTGGTTTCTCTATGGAGGAATTTCTCTCTGAAGGTGGTTTCTTCGGAAAAGATTTTTTTCCAAGTTGTTTCTGGACGATTTTCGTGAGGGGGTGTATGAGGTTGTTTCTAGAGGATTTTTCTGTTGTTTTAGAGGATTTTCCTGAGCGATATTCTACTATAATCATTCTACTATATTCCTCTATATTCATAGTTATTCTACTATATTCATTTAGAATAGGCGCCTGAAACAGGATCAAAAACGCTCATCACGCAACTTCAGTGACCGATTCTTTTACAGTATTTTAACCACTTCTGTTCAGGCTGCCTTGTCATTGCTTTTTTTTTTACTTTTACAAAAACTTTTAGATGATAATAACAATAGTAACTGCTTCTATACTCTGTTCATTTAGAATTGGCGCTTGAGAAATAGTGCTTTCCCCCACGCTAGAAGCGTAACCATAGTTACGCTCTTCGAGCAGCCAATAGTAAGCCTTCTTCGTCACTTTGACGAGGAATGTTTCTATGGTTACCGATCGGTGGTGGGGGAAGGAAATATTTTCAAGCGCCAGTTCAAAGTGAACAGAGTATAATACATTTCTCCTCAGAGGCCTATTCTAAATGAACAGAGTATAGAGGATTCCTTCAAAAGGTTTCCATATTAATGATTTTTTTGGTGGGTTGATAGGTTTTTAGATGATTTTTTTCAGTTGTTTCTAGATGATTTTCCTGAAGTGGTATTCTATTAGACTACAGAGAACTCTTTTAAGTGGTTCTATATACATAAGGTCTATACATTGTCTTAAGGTTTTTCCTAGTGGGTTATTCTTGAGGTGGTATAAGGGATCTTGTGCTGATTTTTAGAGGATTTTTTTAGGTAATATACTTACGGGATCAATTCAAGTGGTTTCTATAGAAATAATTGTCTTAAGGTTTTTTCTAGAAGCTTTTCTTTGGGTGGTTTTATACAGGATCTTTAAGTG
Source organism: Tetragnatha versicolor (assembly GCA_024610705.1). Taxonomy (NCBI): domain Eukaryota; kingdom Metazoa; phylum Arthropoda; class Arachnida; order Araneae; family Tetragnathidae; genus Tetragnatha; species Tetragnatha versicolor. Next base: position 10,184,212 of record JANDEH010000017.1, on the reverse strand, counting down.
TGAAGGATGTTTCTGAAGTAATACTTTACAGAGGATTCAGTTTTTAAGGTGGTTTCTTAAGTTTTTTTAAAAATAGAGTATCCTAAAAAGAGATGCCAAAAAAATAAAAATGAAACAAGAAACTAGTGTAATTCCACAAGTTGAATATTCACTGTAATAACCTTTAAAATTATACATATTATTTCGAAATTGCATGATTATGTTTGTGTTGAAGCGATTGTCTATCATAACGAAAGGTAGTAAAGGTAGAAAAGTACAAGTAAAATTAGTACTTAGTCATCTTCGAGAGAATTAAGTTTTGTTATTCAAAATTGGGACAACAAATAAACACTATATTAGTAAGGGAAATTCGAAACTTCTGAATATTAGATTTAATGGTTTTATTAGTTAAACACGCCATCGGTGTAATAGTAAGATTTTAAATCTAAACAACCGCTGTTTTACTTGTAAATTACCGTATGGATTTCCCCCCCCCCCACCTCTTCTACACAAAAAACCGATGTGACTCACCCAATGCGAAAACTTATTTACCTTCTCAATTTCACACCTTGATGCTTATCTCGACCCATTTGATCTTGCCACCACAATTTAAAAGCGTGCGAAATTTCGGTAACTTGGTAATGAAACTAAGTTTACATCACACGAAATACAGTGGAACATGTTTAAGCACTATTCTCCTTATCTTCCACACTGTAATCAAAGCTATTACACCGACATCTCCCGTGAAAAATGACAACTTTGACAGGTTTTGGGTATGAAATAAGAGAGAACAAATCCATCAAAAGCTTCCAAACAACATGGACGCGACTATTACCCAAATATGTGCGTTATCGACAGACATGGACGGTAATCATGTTGTCCCTTGTTTTTCCATCAGTCCCCGCTATTAGCGGACATCTTTTTCTGGTATCGCATAGATGTATTATATGAAGAGAGATATTTGGTATGGTATTACTGTGAGCCAACACGAGTGGCAAAAGGAAATCCACACTATAAATGTGTGAAGCACTTTTGCAAAACACAATGATAACATTATAATGAACACTTTTAATCAAAAGCATTTTGAAAAATGTGTACTTTGAGTGTTGTGATCGAATTTTAAGATTCAGTAACTTTCAGATTCTAAACATATTTCACAACCCCATTTTTAGTGCGCAATTCCCTGGATAGAACATGCACTAACACTTTTCAAGCATATTCAGAACAATACCACAACACAATAGAGTGCTAAAGTGTACTAGATGACACCACAACAAAAGTGTTGCTGAATTATTCGGGAATATATAATTCAACGCTGCAAACGCTCCATACAAATATGAACACTTGAACACTTTTAAGAGTGCTTTTATGTTCTCAAATTAATAAAATTTTAGTTGTTTACCTTAGTAGAACAATTTAACACCTGGTTGTGTTGTAAAAGTATTACTTATTAAAAAATTTCAGAGTCAGAAAATACGTTTCTTCACTTTTACACCCCCCCATACCCCCTAGTGGTACTACAAAGGGATATTTCATGATATTTTTTTAAAAATAATTGAAAATCAACATTTTTACATTTTGTGTCAAAATGTAAGGGTGACGGTTTGGAAAAGTGCCCCACCCCCTTGAAGCCATGCTGGATCCGCGCCTGACCTGAAGACGCAACAAGTGTTGTTTTCAGCACACAAAATAGTGTTTATATACGAGTATTGTGTTCATTTTGGTGAGGAGCGTTAGTAGTGTACACACAACTTCTCATAATAGTCTTTACAAGAAGTCAATTTTAAGAACGTCATTCCTGGAAAGAACACATTTCCACATTCCATTTATCACAACATAACCGAAGTGTTCTTAAATGTGTTTATTTGGTACTCTTCCAGAATACCGGCGTAAATCTCGGCAAGCAAATTTTTTGGCGATACACATGACCTTCCGAAACAGAAACAAACGGTGATGTTCCGTTAGACCAGTGTTTCCCAACCTTTTTCGGTCCATGCCAAAGCCTTTCTAAATTTTCCACGCCCCCCGGTCTCAGTGGCATATAGAAATATATTTTGAGAGGGAGCCAAAATTATTTCTTAGCCCCTCCCTCCTATATGTATATTTAATAAGTCTAATGAAGCTTTTCAGAAATTTTTAGGTAAATTTGCATGCTAAAGAACTAAATTAAGTTATGATTAATTAAGTTCTAAGTACCAAGGGGGGATCTGGGGGTCCTCCCCCAGCAAATTTTCGGAAATTTGACTCTATCAAGCAGGTTTTTTAACTAGTCTGGTATCCCTAGTTGGAAAATTTCGGTTATAAATTTTTAGGTAAGATTTGCATTTTGATGAACCTAATGTAAAAAAGTTTCAAATAAAAGCGTTCTAAAAACAAAGACATCTTGGGTCATCCCCCAGAAAATGTTTGGAAACTAGACTCTAAAAACAGGGTTTCAACTTGGTTTTGATACATACTGGTCCAGATTTCAGACATACATTCTCAGATAGGATAATAGGATCAGATTTTGATAAACTTCTTTTTAAAAAGTTTTTTTTAATTTTCCCCCTGGATTGGCTCAACCTGGGGGTTGATTTGGTTGAAATTTGGTTAAAAATTTTTAAATTTCCCCCCTAGAAAATGATATTGCCCCCTGGTGGGGCGTGCGCCCCACGTTGGGAAACACTGCGTTAGACGCTGATGGTTGCATCATTATTGGCGACTTTATCGCTTGCTCCGGGGTTTTGGTAAAGTACCGTTTATTTTTGTGTACACATAACTTAACATGAGCCTACTTCAAATCATACGTCAAATCTACTTCAAATCATCATCCTGCACACCTATACTTCCCCCAAAGAATAGCAAACCCAGCAGGAGCTATTAGCGCCCATCTTTTCCCGCGCGACACCCTTGGAACTTTTCGCATGTCCCTCGTGCGTGTCGCGGCCATTAAATTAGCCCTGATTGGCGGTGACTGGATTCGCGTGACGTGCGTGATTCGCTTCGAAATCGAACCCCCCCCCTCTCGTTATGATGCTCCCATCATGCCCCGGGCGAGTTTTTTTTTCTCTGGCCACTTGAAGTATCAATTAATGGCGCTCTGCTACATGTACAGCGCCGGGGAGCTAACGACCCGCGTTGTTTCCAGTGTCAACAAAATTAATTAGTCTCGTAATTTGTTTGGAAACAGGAAATCTGTCTTTGCTTGCCGAAAACGTACTCGCTAGCATTAATCTTATCGGACATGGGACAGTCTTAATGAGTGATGTCGAACCCTGATGTTTTCGACGGAGATGTATGTAATTTGGAGGATTGTTATTATCATCTATGAATTTTACACGAGCTTCTAAATACAAAGTCACAAAATAATTATAAATATCATGAAAGTCTCCCTTTTCCTGACTTATTAGGCTGTTTTAAATCACTGAGTAGGAATTTTAAAATACACTATAATCATAACGATAAAGTACTCTAGATATTTTACTGTTTTTGACTTGACTGTTTTGAATCACAGTGACTTTAAAGTAGTAGTACATAATCTGTACTAGTAATAGTACTAGTAATAGTACTAGTAATAGTAATTTTGTATCTGACTCTAAAATCACTGACTCTTAAATCACTTTAAATAAACGTCAGTATCATTTATCATGCATTATATTAGATATGTTCTTTCTTTTTGACTGACTGCCTTAAATCACTGAACGTGACTTAAAGTGCAGAGTATCGTTGTAATTAAATGCACGAGAAATTTCACTTTTTCAACCCTTAGATTGACTTGAAACTTTCACTTAAAATATTTAAAGTAATGCTAAACTCCATGTCGGAAATTTTTCTTTGGCCCTTTGCCTTTAGCAGTCAGCGTCGACGTCAAGTCAAATCCTAGCTCAAAGAAGGATTGCACCAGAGTCTATACGAAAGTTAATTCTTCTTTCTTTAGTGCTGATGGTTAACTGTGACGTTAATGGCTGTATAAATATGGCGAGTATTTTCGTCACACAATTAAATTCTCTAAATTTTCCTTTTTCTCTTAATCATCGGACAACATTGAATCCCCACCTGTGACTTTTAAGTACACTTTCTCTCCTTCTTAATAAATACCCTGAAAATAGACCGACACGAATCTCACTGACTTTTAGTACGTACGACGTCTCATTAGGAACGAACTAAGTAAGCACCCTCAAAAACCCGACTTTTCCGACTCCTTTAAGTCGTCTGAATTATATGTCCACCAGTCTCATGCATATCAACTGGTTAGAATGAAAATGGTATAAGTCTACTGAACGTAGTTTTGAGTGAAGTTGACAATTCTCCAACGGCACCTGCGTTTCTATGGTGACGCGAAAAAACCGTTCAGTGCAAAAACCGTTCAGACAAAAACCGTTCAAAAAACAAAAATATTCATAGCTTTACACATGTAATTAATTTTTTTATATTTTATTGAACGGTTTTAGTATTGAACGGTTTTTTCGTATATCCATTTCTATAGAGACATGGGCGCCCATATATAAGAGCAAAGGGCCCTCCCCCCTTTCACAGGAAAAAGTTATTTAAACTCTTCCTTTGACTATAATAGATCTGTTTTTAGTACTAAACGTTTATTAAAAGTTTGTTTTCCAATTTAAATTTTGAACTGCATTAATATTTTTTTACATAATTGTAAGCTAATTCAAATGAAAATGTAAATAATTTCTTATAAGATTGAATTATCGACATTTATACAGGGTGTATCTGAAATGGTGCAACAAACTTTCAGGGATGATAGTACTCATCAAGACGAACAAGAATCGCTATAGAAAGGGGGGTCCCAGACCAAATCCCAGGGAGTTAAAAATGGAGCGACACCCCAAAAAATCATTGAAAAATTCAATTTGCAGAAGAACTACTATTGGTAAAAACTTAATTATGGACTCAAAAATTGTGGTTTAATATGATCTTTAAAATTACCTCAAAAGTCTTCACTTTAAAATTTTTTTATTATGAAAAAAGTTAAAAAACACAAAAATGTGAAAACTCTGCCAAAACCTTATTTTGTATTTCGAAATCCTTTCTTTTGATTTCATAATCTGAAAGATCATAGTTGAAAACCCTCAAGCCCAAAGTTTCACATAAATACAATCAATATTAAACGCTTGAGATCCTTTTAAAGTTTGTTTTTTGGGGTGCGCAAGCAGTTTTTTTAGAGCTGTTTCCAGAACAGCTGTTAGCGCACGCAAAAAACAAACTTTAAAAGGATCTCAAGCGTTTAATATTGATTGTATTTACGTGAAACTTTGGGCTTGAGGGTTTTCAACTATGATCTTTCAGATTATCAAATCAAAAGAAAGGATTTCGAAATACAAAATAAGGTTTTGGCAGAGTTTTCACATTTTTGTGTTTTTTAACTTTTTTCATAATAAAAAAAATTTTAAAGTGAAGACTTTTGAAGTAATTTTAAAGATCATATTAAACCACAATTTTTGAGACCATAATTAAGTTTTTACCAATAGTAGTTCTTCTACAAATTGAATTTTTCAATGATTTTTTGGGGTGTCGCTCCATTTTTAACTCCCTGGGATTTGGTCTGGGACCCCCCTTTCTATAGCGATTCTTGTTCGTCTTGATGAGTACTATCATCCCTGAAAGTTTGTTGCACCATTTCAGATACACCCTGTATACTAGCTACTAACTTGAAATTTTGCGGAAGAGGGATCTTACTTTAGAAGTCACCCAAATGAGTTAAAACTAGTGATGGGCAAAATCGATAATTTTAGGTATCGAATACTTTGGTATCGAATACATATAGGTATCAAATACTTTGGTATCGAATACTTATAGGTATCGAGTACTTTTAGGTATCGAGTACTTTTTTCAATGTCGGGAAATGAACCTGAAGGGACAATTTTTTTAGGGCCTATCCATAATCAGACTAATATTCAAAAAACTGAAAGCGATCCATCAAAAAGCCCCGTAGCTACGGGCCTGGAGGTGGATAGAGGCGAAGGGATTTGGCGGGGGAAAAACCTAGCCGCGTCAAATTTCTCTCGCGGATGATTAACGACTTGGGTTTGAGCGTTGCAAAATGAAAACGGAAACAGTCTGCGTTTGATCTACAGTAGGTATTATAAAGATTACTTCATTGAAAAATTTAAAATGAAATATGTCAATAAAGTATCGATACTTTTGTGGGTATCGAATACACTCGATACCTATAGGTATCGAGTACTTAAGTATTTGGTATCGATACCTGCCCATCACTAGAAATAACCAACCCCTTTAAAAAAGAAACTTAGGTCTAGATTAGGGGTTAACTCATTTTAACTGGCTAAATTTGTTTCTTCAGTCCCCCTCTTCTCTGCATTCAAACATACGGGCGCCCATGTATGGAGAAGTATTTTTTAAGCAACTCTTACAAATCAACCATTGAGCTATAGACTTGACGACTACCCCACTTTTTTAAGTAAAAGATTTTAAAAGGAATCCAAATCCATCATGCTTTTTTAAATTTTGTCCATTTCGGACTTATTCCACTTTCATGCTGAGCGGCTCCTATGTGACAGCATTCCGCCATATCGCGTGTAGGAAAAAAAGTGTTTGCAATCCATCTCGTTTTTACGATTCCGAGCTCATTACAAAGAAGCACGGTTTCCAGACACGCAAGCGTCGAGATTCACTTTAAGTGCTCTTTTGCATATATAGCTCTTCTCTCGTATATTTACATCGAATATGGGAATATAAAACTTGTACTCATTAACACCCGCTGGGTGTCCGTTATTGTATATTTGAGGGATGTTGTTAACCCTTGTATATGGCCGAGTTTGTATAGCCCAGTAACGCGACGCGGTCGTAGAAAATTTCTACTTAATCTGAGCGAACGAATTCGTTCTTGGCACTATTAGTCGAAGCTTGATTTTCCAAATACTGTACTCAACACTCTTTACTTTTACCAAATATAACTCTGGCACTTTATTATACATCTAATAAGGTAAATGTGGGTATAGTGGACACTTTAAGGAAAATTTTTGCTTAAATTCTCAATAAATACCAACCTATTTGCTTGGAAACCGTTATCATCATATTTTTAGATTAATTGGATCTTCTGCTTTCGATTTTACCATTAAAAATTTTAATTAAATTGGGTAAAGTATTTTTAATTAATTTTTAAAAAGTACTCCAAATTGAATCTATAGTGGCCACATAGATGTAGCTTTTGTATCTATGGTGGACACCTCTTGCATCAATAGTGGACACCTCGCTTTTTCTGCATATATGAGGGGTTAACGCATGAAATTGATGGGGTTTTTTGGTATAGTCGTTTATTTCGAATTAAATCTTCCTTCCCAATGAAATGTATTTTTATCAAATCAAATTAACTTTATTTAAAAAAATACTTGATAGTTTCCGGCCCAAAGCCTACGCTGTAGCTGATTTGAGAGGAGTTAAGCATGCAGTTCAATGTTTTGGAAACCTTGGTTCCCGAAGCCAGAATGAAACCAAATTCATACAACACTCATTTTAAAGCACAATCAACAGTTTATGAAGAAAAACTGATCCAAATTCAATGTTATTTAAGTTTCTTAGAAGCCATTGCAGTGGCCACTATTGGAAAATCTAAGATTTTGTGTTGGTATAGTGGCCACCCCCATAAATCCTTGTAAAGTCAAAATTTTCAAATAAAATTTATTTATTATCATTTTATACACTCTTCTTTATCTTAATATAAATTTAAAAGTCAATCAAACAGTAATAAATACAAAAAAATCAGTTCCGATATACCCGTTTCCTTACGCGATTCAATAAGCAAAATCAAATTTCAGTCACTCGGCCGATGTTGTTATTTTCAAATATTTAAATATCCTTCCCATGCTGATCTGTGGTATCGGTGATAATTTACCAGCTTACCTGATTGTACAATCTACTATGCCTATGAATTTTGACGCTGTTTGATGCCTCTAACTCGTTTTATTTAAAATTAATCAGCTATGTGGCCACTATTGGTACAGTGTCCACTATACCCACATTTACCTTAATAAGAATTTCTATTTAAGAGCTTAAGACGGTTTTTTAAAGCTTATTTTTTGTGAACTACTCATGGTTTTTGCTCACTTCTTTTACGAACTGTGAGCTAGTTAAGGACAAACCATAAACATGTGAGCCAATTTCAATTCCGATGAACAAAAACTTTTAAATACTTTTTTCGACTTAATTGACACCATCAACCAAATCTTGAAAGATCCTTTTCTTTTTCGGATATGCTGTGAGAAATTCTGTGACCAAATCCTTTTACAAATAGTAGTTATTCATTTTAAGTAGTAGTACTACTATTAAATGAAAATTCAGTGCATTTGAATTTTTTTATAAACCCACATTATTTCTTATATCCATAATTTTCCATTTGGTGTAAATAGAATGCACAAAAGATAAACACACATATTCTTTCTCAGGAGCCGCACCCCCTTTGCCTTGAATCCTTGTGGAGCTTGGGTATTCCAAGTGGCACACGACAACAACAACAACAACACATATATTTTTATTGCCTTAAATAGAAAACTATTTTTTAAATGCTGGGCTATCGATTTTCTTAACAGTCTATTTCACGAACTACTAGAAGAGTATACCCGGTTCAATTCCGTTAGCGTTCCCGCTAAATAATGCCATGCTTTTCAGGACACCAAAAAGTAGATATATTGCTAAATAATTTCAAACTCATGGATAAAAATGTTTAGTTTGTGATCAATAACTGTTCAGTTTATCAATAAAAATCAGAAAATTCTTATCGATATTTGGCACTTTAAAGAGCTTTGCGATATTTAGAGGGAACTCTAACGGAATTGAACCGTATTCCCAACATGTTGGTAAAAAAGAAACTTCAACTTTAGTATAGTACAGTGGTTCCCAAAGTGGGTTCCGTGGAGGAAAAATTTAGGGGTTCCATGGGACAAACTTTATTTCATTAAAAAAATTAGAATGGTGTAAAAAAAATAAGAATGGACAGCGCCTTTCCCCTTGGACCCAAAAATGTTCTCAAAATGAGTTGAAACCTTACTTTTACCAGTCGAATTTCAAAATTTTTCTGGGGGTGGATCCCCATACCCCCCAGTGGTACCAGAAGGGGATCTTGCGTGATACTTTTAGAAAATTCCCAAGAATTTGACATTTTTGCCAAAAGGTAAAGGTGATTGTCTGGAAAATTGCCCCCCCTGGACCCGCGCCTGGTTTCATTTAATATCATATATTAAATTTTGAAAAGTCGTTTATTAAAAACTATTCAGGGTTCCGCGATCATTGGTAACTAAATCGGGGGTTCACGTTCCACGACCAAAATAGTTTGGGAACCACTGGCATATAGTACGTCACCCTAAAAGAAAACTTTCTATACACGATCGGGTCGCGTTTACGAAACCCATACGAATCCGCCCTCATTAATTTGGGGGTCCATCAGAGGCGTCCAGTTTATGGACGCTATTAGAAGTTAATGGGGCTTAGAGAACAGGTTCGGAAGGGAGAATGTTGGTAAATGCAATGTGCAGCAATAATGAATCGTAAATCATCCTTGGGTTTTATGATGTCTCTCTGATATGATGGGACTTAATACATGATGGGAGAGACATTAATTTTAGAGAAGTCTCTTAAGTGATTCTCATTAACCTCGTTTTTGATGAATCTCCAATTAAGTACTCGAGTGAAAGTGTGTATTAGCGATTCGTATACAAGGTGGTGGTGGTTATTTTTGGAAAATGGAAGGGTTTTTTGTTTTTTAGAGTATGATAAGATCTTGTCAGTTTTATTGAAAGGGTTATTGATGATTTTGAAACGGACCGTGATGTTTAGTTTTGTGAGACGACGAGTAACACACGGCACGTTATAACGTCATTTACCTATATGGTTCGTTTTTCTGTAGCTTGATAACTACTAGCACAAGTTCAATTTAATGTGATTGATTTGATTTGAACCAAATTTATAATCTTTTTAATAAATTTGCTAAGATAATTTGGAAGTATTCGTGCAAAGATTATTTTACTTATACTAATGTTTATTGTGAGCAAAATAATTTTATCTGAAAGAGAGATGTTTTATATAGAACATAATGTGAAATATAGTTCTAAAAAGTTTGTGCACAAGAAATATCTATTTAAACAATATGTTTTGCTTGGTAAATTTTTTGATTAAAATACATTACAGAAATAACTAAAAAAGAATATTTGAGTTTTTTCTGTCAGTTTTTTTTTGTATATAATTCAGTTAATATAATACACAGCCTAGCCAGTTTTCAAAACATTTCAGTTTTGACTTGTGGTGAAATATAATGTAAAGTTATTAAAAATAATATTACTATTTACTTTCCCTTCTCGGGCGTATTCATGAAATTGGGACTAAATGAATAAAACCTATTTCAAACCATGTTTTATTTAAAGGGTAAAATTTCAAAGAATTTTCTGGGACTGGATCCCTAGACCCCCTTTTATGCTTTCAACCCTCCGAAAAAATTTCCTTATATGCTACATGTAACCTATAATGGAAGCTTGAGGTGGGGGGTCATAAAATTAATGTCGTGAATTAACTCCCAAAAAAGAAAGTCTAGTTAAGTTAAAGGACTGAGCACAGCCATACCAAATCTGTCAAGTTAACGTATTTACAACAAGAAGTAAACAAAATTTGGCTATCATGCGGCAAAAATTGAGAGAATGTTGAATTTTTGTGATGCTTGGAAGTCGAGTCTCTGAATCGGCCCACAGTGTCGAATGCGACGCTCTGAGCCATCAGATAGCAGTCAGGAGGAAGCTGTCGGCAGTCGATAAATTCGAGCCGTAACTAGAGCCGATAGCTGCGGGCCCGTATCGGACTTGACCCAGCCATCAGGAGCAGTGGCGTTTCGTTACTTCATTAATTGTTCTTGTCACATTATCTTTTTGAGCTTTGTCACATTTGCATAGGTGTTTTTTCTCTTGCTTCGTTCGCTGGTTTGAATGTTATTGTCACAAAAATAAATAATTTTAGGTTTTTACTTCCATTTTATTTAATTAAATTGGCGTATTTTGTATAGACTGGAATTTTACAAAAATTTAGCATTTTAAAATTATTCTTGACAAATTTTTATGCAATTTGTTCCGTTTATCGTTTACAATCGTTTATCGGGTTTCATGTTCATTTCATGTTTTTCAATTGAAACGTTTTAGTAATTTTTATTGTTTAGTTTGATTTAACTATCAATGAGATATTTTATGGATTGATGATTGATCTTTGCTAATATTTTGAATTTTTAATGTTACATTCTTCTCTGATTTTACCTCATTATATTTTCACTATTCTTGTCACGTTATCGAGTTGTCACATTTTTGGTTGGTCGTTTCATATTTTGTTATGCATTAATCGTTCTTACGTTAGTTAATTTAACATTAAATTCCTCATTGATAGATATTTTGACTTTCCTTTTGTTTGACACAACTAAATAGATTTTTCTTATTTCACTTCTAAAACAAAAATTTTTACCATCTGTATGCACTTGCAATTCATTTTGGTTGACACATCTACACAAGTTGTCGTATGGGATATGTTCTCTTTTGCGTGTAGCCTTGTAAACCTATAATAAATATTTCCAATTTATAAACCTTAACGAAATCTTCCTTAACAATATTCTTCTTAATCTGAACTTATTTGCTGGTATCGCTTTAAATGATATTTAAGCCAAATTAACAAGTAGAAAGTGTAGAAAAATATATTTTACTGAAAAACTTGGCCTTCCAAAACTGTTTTTCTATTTAGCTTTCAAAAACTAAATTATCATTGTTATAGTAGACGTATTCTAAAAAAGCTAAGGCTAATTTTTATACAAGAAAATAGCTGTACCATTGGTGTGTTATTACACAATACCTCAAAAACATCTCTTTATTAAAGAAAATGTATTGAATGACTCCAACTGAATGGATCTATTTTGAAATTTCTATGAAAGCAATTGTAGTTTTTTTTTCACCGTTCCATTACAATATTATACAGCAACATAAATTTCATTGTTCAGATAATTGAAGAGAACGTCAATAAATGCCAGAAATGTGCTTACAATCTAATTTGAAATCGAGCAGCAGAAAATTGAAATATTCCTATTGAATGTTAAGATGATTTCCTACACTTCGAACTTAATCATTCTACTTTGAGGAAATCATATTTTCCAGGAATAATTTTCTTTCAATAGAAGTAGAAGCAGAGTCTTTTACGTAACTTACCTAATGTGCACTGTGCATAAGGTGTATGGACTATATTTGAGCTTATTTTCTGCATGGGGGCTCGAATTATATATTTTTCTTGGCATATGGCCGTTATTGGCATATTGGCTGGTTGGTTTATTGGGGTTTTAAAGGACAAGGGCCAGATAAGGCCATTCTATACCAATTGTCATATGCCGTTTTAAATTATAGTTACCAACGTAAACATCTGGTTCAAATCCTATTTAACAGTTAATTTTCTTTTAATTGTTTACACTCTAGTCGTTCTAATTTATATTTTTAAAAAACTGCGAATTTAGTGCAAAATTTCGGCGAATTTTCCCTAAAACCCTTAACACCTAGTATATAGAACTATTTTTTTTTACCAGAATTATGCATTTTTTTCTGTTTTCAAAAAGTGCCGGGGATTGACCATTGACATTTTAGGGGTAGTCGGATACCTTAAATGTGAATGCGTTTAGAGCGCATTAAAAAAATAAATGGTGAATGAAAAAAAATAATAAAGGTCCCTCATGTAGTTGTCCGTCCAATTGTGTCGTCACAATGGCTCATTATGCTCGTGGCGGAGGACCCATCAGTCAGGACGGTCATCAGGCGCGACACCATTAGCATAAGGAGATTAATCTCGCCCTACGCCTTCCATCATTATTATAAAGAAACCGCTCTTTTCCCTTCGTTCGAGGCTTTTTGCACGAAACCTGTAGTAGTGTAACGCTAATAATGGGAATGGCTGTTTTAGCGTTTTGGGGATTTCCCTTTTCGGTGTCATTAACGTGTGAAAAGTCTTTTTTTGTGATTTATTAAAGGGGTCCCGCGTGATGGGTGTAGTAAAGAAATTCCGGTCGTTCTGTTTCATTGGGTGACTCGTAAGTTTTGTGGGAAAAAATATCTTCATTGCAAGATTTCTCTTTTAACCTTCTCGGCACCAGAACATCAAAAAAGTGAAAAAAAATTTTCTTCTTCTCAATAGTACATCCAAAATGCCCCTATAATTTGTCTGGAAAAATTTTTTTTCTTGTGTGCACTCCTTCCTAGTTATTTTTATGAGCCTCATTGAGGCCATATGAGGCCATATTTTTTTCATTTTAACAGAAAATACTTGGTTTAGAACTTATTAATTAAAAGACATGATCATAATATTAGAAGGTTACAAAATAAGAAAATATCTACCAACCTAAAAAAAATGTTCTACTGAAGCTAGTAGTATCTAGCTAGTATTTTCTCTTCACAAGCATCAGAGCTTAAAATGTAAACATTGAGGTATAAATCATCTTGCTGCCATTTAGGAACGAATTCAGAAACCATGTAGAAGTCTCATATGTGATCTACATGAATCAGTGAAGTCACTGATGAAAAGAAAATAAGTTTGCGTGTTTATATCATGCAAAAGTTGAGCTCATAAGTTGGAGCCTCATATGTGGCCCGTGATGGTGGCGAGAGGGTTAACAAATCTGTAAATGTTTTGGAATTTGGGATTCCGGATAAAAGGTTCGTTACTCTGATATTTTCCCAGAATTTTAGTTGAAGTCAGTAGCACCTCTCGGCTATAAAAACTCACGTGATGGGCGAAGAACGCGGAACTGAGTGCTAAGAACGAAATTTTACATTTATAACCCTTTGGATGAGGAGGACCGCTTTTGTACTCTTTAGAATTTTCAAGGAAAAGAAAACAGTATATAAATAGTCGTAAGAAATTTTTAGGGGCAAAAAAACCTTTACACCCCCCTTGAATACGCCCTGTCTTGAATACCCGAGAAATTCAGAATTTGCTTAACCGATTAAGTGAGAGTTTGTATTAAAGCTTTTAAGATCAAGAAGTATTAAATACATTTGATTTTCCCTTTATTTAGTAGGTTTTAATGGCTCAACCAAATAGTGTTTACTACTGATATGGCAAACCATCTTTAATCGTTCATTATTTAATATGTCGTAATAGTATTTTATCAAACCAAAAGGTTATACCTAAAATTTTCCAAGGTAGAGTTTTCTTTGAAGTGTTGTTTAGTAAAATAAGAACTTGTAACTCTACTGAAATACACACACAGATTTAAGGATCTGGCATTTATATTTTCTTATTTTTCGAAAAATTCGCAAGTTTCAAAGTTTCAATGCAATAGAATCACCAGAAACCCAAACCAGAAAATTATATATATGACCTAATTCTGCATAGCAATATTTTAAATTCAATCAGAAAACCAGAATTAAAGGAAGAGAAAAGTATTCAAACATAGCCACAAGAAACCGAACATCAGGGTGCCAAAATGGTTCCCATGAACACCGTGGCTTTTGCCGTCTTTGCATGATGCCTTCAATACAAATGAACTTGTATAGTTTAGAATTTTTTCTAAACTAGTCTTATAAAGTCAGTTACAGTGATACAATGAAGGATAAGCGCATTGTCAAAAGGAATTTTAAAAATTGCACAGGGGTTGATAAATAATTTTGGGCCCCTTCCGAAATAAATTTTTATATGCGCCACTGTAACTGTCTCACCTCAGCTTGTTGCACTTGACGTTTACGCATATATGATAATGAGCATTGTGAACAGGTTTGAGAGAAGGAAACCCAGAAATAAGGTCGTCGGTAATTTTCCGCTCGGGAGAAGAGAGTTGTCATCCGCCATCAGAAACAATGCAAGTGACAACTTCAGAAACTCGATATAAGCCGCCGCCGCCGTGCAGCTTTCGAGCTCTCCCGAAGGCTCCTCGCCGCGCCCGTGCGATCCATCATATAGGCCACGAAATTACGCGACGGCGTTGAAAAGCGAGAGGGATCTTAGGGAAATTACGGAGCAAGATAAATGCAAATTTAACGGTTACAAATTTTTGTGGTTTGTAAGTAAATAATATTTTCGTGGTTACGTTAAAAATGGTAAATACAATTTTCGTAGTTAATTAAAAAATATGATACTGTTGAATGGCCTGGTGCAGTCGTTGCATGTATGCTATATTGCTAAAGGTAATCAAATATCAATATAACATTAAAGTATCTCACAATTAGCTATTAGCAGTGCCTCTGTGAATTTGTGTAACATTTTTATGTGTAAATAATAAAACGTTGCCAATATTATAATCCGATTGAAGATATTTGCACCCGGCTAATCCCTAAAGTACCAAACATACAACTAATAATACAGTTTTTATGGTTGATTCTAATGCAATTTTCATGATGGGTAACTGTAAATAATTTTTATTGTTAATTGTAATAGTACTACACAGAAGGGCTACACTATAGAATTTTAAATTCACATAGAGATTTCAATATCATCTTTTAAGGTTTTCTATGAGCTACATATCTGCTACCTACTAACCTACATATCTGCTAACGTTGTTCTATATTTATATTTTTGTGCAATTCTCAATCGAAATTTATTGTGTGTAAAGACTTTTAAATATTTCGCTTTGGAATACTACCTACATCTTTGCACTTTATTCTCTTCCTTTTGATTATCAATTTCTTATTATTATTAAGTATAGAGTTTGACTTGAGAAGAGATTTAAGTACTCTTGATAGGTCTCTAAAAATTGAAATCTTTTTTCTTCATTCTTCCATTTCCAGTGAAACTTTGTAAAAATCTATCTAAAACATTAGAACAAGTTGATATTTTTGATGCCAAAAAATGTTATTTTATTAGCATTGCCCTCCTTAAATCGGGCATTCAATTTCTGAGCGGTCCCCATGCAGCGGCTTCCCAAAGCCAAATCAATAACACAAAAGGGACCGAGGAAGGACCCCTGGCTGGGCGCTAACAGATTAATCCGGTGTCGCGGCCAAACGATCCATCTTCCCAACCACCTGACGGACGACCTTCATCGGCCTGTTGAGCCGACAAGGGCTGCCTAATGGGCCGATGATCCCAATGTGTTTGGATTAGGCTAATGCCCGCTTTCATAAGGAATGTAACGACACGTTTTGGTGCCATGATTTTTGATTGAGTTGGTGCTGTGATAGTTTTACAAATCATAAGGAACGTGGCACTAACGACACGTTTTGGTGCCATTATTCGCATTCAAAGGGTCTTCCTTAATTAGGGTTTAATTAGGGTAAAGCCATGATTTTTGATTAGGTTGGTGCTGTGATAGTTTTACAAATCATAAGGAACGTGGCACTAACGACACGTTTTGGTGCCATTATTCGCATTCAAAGGGTTAATATCTTACTTAATTAGGGTAAAGCCATGATTTTTGATTAGGTTGGTGCTGTGATAGTTTTACAAATCATAAGGAACGTGGCACTAACGACACGTTTTGGTGCCATTATTCGCATTCAAAGGGTTAATATCTTACTTAATTAGGGTAAAGCCATGATTTTTGATTAGGTTGGTGCTGTGATAGTTTTACAAATCATAAGGAACGTGGCACTAACGACACGTTTTGGTGCCATTATTCGCATTCAAAGGGTTAATATCTTCCTTAATTAGGGTAAAAAATCATTCAATTAGGGAAAATTAACTAATTACACGTTAAAATTAACACGTTTTGGTGCCATGATATTTGATTGAGTTGGTGCTGTGATAGTTTTACAAATCATAAGGAACGTGGCACTAACGACACGTTTTGGTGCCATTATTCGTATTCAAAGGGTTAATATCTTCGTTCATTAGGGTAAAAAATCATTCAATTAGGGAAAATGAACTAATAACACGTTAAAATTAACACGTTTTGGTGCCATGATTTTTGATTAGGTTGGTGCTGTGATAGTTTTACAAATCATAAGGAACGTGGCACTAACGACATGTTTTGGTGCCATAACTCGCATTCAAAGAGTTAATATCGGGCATAAGCGGGCATTATTTTCGATTTAAATGGTGCTGTGATAGTTTTCGGTATAACCCTGTTTTCTCGAACTTTGATAACTCGAAAAAGTATTCCACTCCTTGAAGTGTATTTTAAAGTGAAGTGTATTCTGTAAGTATTTTTCTATTTTTCCTTGTTATTTTAACGATTATTCTTTACCCGTATTTTTTTTTCGAGATATCAAGAGGTTATTCTATAGATTTATTTTCGGAGTTAGAAACGTTAGTTTTGGGAGAAAAATATGGGATGGATTTTAGGAGTTACTTAAGTTGTGTGTGTTAAAGAATTGGTTTTGTATTCTGAATTCTTTTAAAGCTTTCTCGTTTTTTTAATCTTTGTTAATATTTGTTCATCTGTGGGCTTATTCTGTATGCTTTTAACTTTGAGTACAATTAGGTTTTAATAGATAATGACAGCATAAACCGAAATGAACATAACATAAATGGAAAAATTTCGAATCGGAGTTAACTTTATACTGGAGGAAGCAAGGAGAAAATACAGCACTTTTCATTAAGGTTCTTTAACAAATTCTTTGTTCTAAATATAAAATTATAAAGTTTTTCTACGTTTGTTAATATTCCCAATCTTATTTTTTATGAGCATTAAAACCTTATATAGAAATTGCATGTTATATTATTGCTTTCTAAGACGGGATAGTGGAAACGATTTCAACTAAATTTTAAATTTCTCTAACATGGAAAAAAACACCAAGTATTTCGAATTAAAAAAAAATCATAATTTAAAAATTTCATTTCTCTGTTATCTCATAGCATTTTTTAGAAGAACCAACTTAGTTCTTGACCAAAATTTTCAAAACTCACTTACATTACTAGTTTTGAAGCGGAAATAAAACATTTGAAAATATACGTTAATTAAAATAATAAATTTTACTACACAATATGAAAATTCATTGCAAACTCTTCACGTATGAATGATTGAATGGTAATTGTTGTGGTGGGGAAGATTTTGATGTGAGAAATAACCTGAGGGTTCAAAGAACCAAGTGGGAGGCTGAGCAATTACTTAGTTTGAGAGATAGCTTGAGGGGATACGGTTTCAGTGAGAGATTTGTGGGGTAGGGGGCTGTCACGGGGCCCACACATATCAAGAAAGAGAGCAGGATCTGCCACGAGAGGCACTAGATCACTCGTTTCTCCCTCGACGTGGGGAGGAAACACGATTACCTCGATATCCGGTGTTTTCATGTTTTCAGTAGCTCGTTTATATTGTCTAGTCTGGTCTAACGATAAACTTTGTCTCTTCCAGTCACTCTTGAGTAGGCTATTTCTATGCATGAGGTCCACTACAAATGAGCTAAATTTAAATCTTAAAATAACAATTGAAGAATTATCATTCGATTAAATTATAGACCTACCTTTGGTTTTACTTTTGTAGATAGCTTATACATTTTTTAAGTATTTATAAGATGTTGCTTATTTTAAAAAGATCTTTAATGTCAACAATAAACTATTCTTAAATGCTTTCACTAAAAATATTACAACTTTAAATAAATGACTAAACATTAAATAATATTATGTCGTAAAACACGCTGAACTTAAACGAATTTTCCATCATTTTCAATGGTTTTAAGTACTTTTCTTCGTATTTTTTTACTAAGCGTAATCTCAATAAAAACTAAGGGAAAAAGCTTGTTTTATACATATAATAATGAATAGAAATTTTTCTGTCACTTATCTCTTTAAAAACTCGCTCGCACGGTTTCGATTCAAATAACATTAAGCCCCATTAACTTGCTTACAGATGGTAATTTTTTGGACTAAATATATATCGTTATGAATATGAAATTAGAATTCACATAGCAATGTAAATTTGTTCAGGATAGTTATTGGAAATTCTATCATTTGTTGTAAGGATTGCATAATCAATTACTTCTAAAGAACGTATAGAAATGAAATAATGAGCTGTATGCACTCTTTTTTTTAAATTTGAATAAAAAAAATTGGGTTTAGAAAACTGCATAAAATTTGTCCGATAATTTTTTTGAATGTCTTCCTTCGTTTGAAAAAAAAAGTCGAGTGGGAATGTTTTGAAAAATATTTATTGCTTTAAATTAAATCATTAGGAAGGAATTGTAAATTTCGACAATTAATGCTTATTTTTCCTGACAAGGGGGGAGGGGGATATGAGTAATGCTTACGTAAGACACTGTATTTTCGAAAGTTTCTTGTTTCTTACATAAATAACTTCAGAACTCAACCAGAAATAAATTTAAAAAAAAATTGAATTCGGAAATCTGACGTAAGCACTTTTCTGTGGGGATGGACCCCCCAAACATTTTGAAATTTTAACCCCGAAAAGTAGTTTTTCGACTCAATTTTGAACCCTTAGTGTTACACACAAAAATGACAGCTCCTTGGATAAGTCACCTAATTTTCAAGGAGAAAAAAACAGTACTTACTGAAAAGGATGTCAAAATTTAGGGGGGGGTCCGGCAGTTTCTTGCGTAATTATGGTGGGGGGTTTAAGGTTTGCTCATATTTGCTGACAAAGGGGGAGGGGGGTTAAAAATGACCAAAAAAGTGCTTACTTAATATTTGAACGGTCCCTATGACCCATAGACCCCTTTGAACTTTGAACTCTCGCTACTCTTCTATAGTATTAAGCTCATCCAGATGCAAATCCTACTTAAAAATATTATATTAAGCTCATCCAGATGAAAATTATACCTAAAAATATTAAAAGCTAAATTGTACTTATTAATTGAGGCCAACTACCAGAATTAACTATGGAAAAAATTGTGTTGTCTTATTCATGGGGCCAAATAAAATAAAATTGCTGATATAAACTTTTGGTTGCATATTTTCTACTATGGGCAGTAGATGGTTAAATATGCATGGGAGGGGCTTAAGAAATAAATTGGAGTCCTCTTCCCCGGGGTAAAAATCTAGCTTTAGTCCTGATAATGACTCTTTTTTTTAGAAGAGGATATATTAGTAAGTATTTGGGCCACTCCCGAGATAAGTTTCTCTATACGCCAGTCACTGAAAGATCTCAATAATCTAAACCGAAACTCGAGTGAGGAAGGGGTCGCTGCCCCAACTACCTGGTGGGTGTTCTCTAATCTTGATAGGCTCAGTGACGCGTGGCCCCCCTTGTGGCCCACCTCTCTGTCATGGCCCCCATAATTCTGAGGGGTGGTTGAGTTGAGACACAGCAGCACTTCCTGTAGTGATATCTAAATCTAGATGCCCTCGTGGTGTCAGAGGATAGGGTGCAGGGATGGCGCATTTTTTACGAAAACGGTTTTCATCTCATTCATAAAAATGTTGGTTGTAGCACGATATATTGTTCGACCGCAACGAGAAAAAACTTTGATAGAAAACTTTCAAAAGAAGATTTAAATAAGAAACACCGAGATTAGGCACAATCCAATTTTTCAACGTTTATGAATTTCCATCACCCCCGGTATTGAGTGGAATAAGGTTAATGATAATCGCTTCAAAATTGTAGGTTCATTTCCGTTAATCTCTTTTGAACATCATATATTCAAATATCTTAAGAATTTTCTGAATATTTTAATGATAAAGTGAACAGTAATTGATCTAATTAACGATTTTAATCCATGAGTTTGAAATATTTTAACAATAAATGTAAACTCACACACAACTCTCAAGCGTCGCCTCCAACCGTGGACCGGTTTCGTCCTTGTTAGGACTCATCAGCACGGTATAGGAAGGTAACGCAAGAGAGCGGAGGGCAAGTACTACTTACCTTGCCTTTCTGTAATTAAATCTGTCCTAGGAATGCCATTGTCATTCCAGCAGATGAGTGGAGTACTAATCAATAGTCACCACTTTTTCAGTTATAGTCGGCTAGACTAGCCCTCCGCTCTCTTGCGTTACCTTCCTATACCGTGCTGATGAGTCCTAGCAAGGACGAAACCGGTCCACGGTTGGAGGCGACGCTTGAGAGTTGTGAGTTTACACTTATTGTCCGCTTAACCAGCGATAATGGTGAAATTCTCCTTTCATTTATTTTAACAATATTTCTACATATTGGTGTCCAATAGAGCATGGTTATTTTTAGCGGGAACGTTAACGGAATTGAACCAAATTGTATGACGTCAAAAGTATTTCTCGCGGCGGTCGCACTATATATACTTGATTTTTTTCGGGGAGATTTCAGGCTCAAAATTATTTATAAAACCCCACCTAAAATGTACGATGTAGGTTAAATGTAGACTTTAAATGATTTACAGGTAGGATCTGAATCTTGGTGTAGAACTTAATTTTGAAATTATGTTGATAATACTGATTCATAATCATCAGTGTTCATCTGCTAGTAAAAGGGCTAATAGGATATTGGGATACATTAAAAAACTGTTTCTTCAAGTCCGAGGATATTATTTTGCCACTATACAGAGGCTTGGCGAGACCTCATCTAGAGTATGCTGTTCAGTTTTGGTTTCCATACTTAAAAAAGATATTGATTCAATTGAAAGGGTTCAGCATAGGGCTATCAAAATGGTCAAGGGTATATTCAGTTTAAGTTATGAGGGAAGATTAAAGAAGCTAAATATGTTCACTCTAGAGAAAAGAAGGATTAGAGGTTATTTTATTCAACTTTTTAAAATGGTAAAGCAAGGGGACACAGAGGGACTAGATTTCAATACGGGAAATAGAACAAGGGGTCACAATTTCAAATTGAATAAAATAAAATTTAAGACGGATTGTAGAATAGGGTGGGCCGAAAAAACCTTTTATTTTTTTTCGAAGTTTTAATAGCACGGAAAAGTTGCGAATTATATAGACAAAGAAAAGGAAAAAAATTTTTTCAAAATCGGTTAATATCTTCCGATCGCGCAAAGGCCCCAAAGTTTGAAAAAATATGAAAAAACTTGATTTTTGCGATTATTTTTTTTTTTAAATCAAAGATTAAACTATCAAATATTGTTCATGATTTTTTCATGTGAAACTAATATAGTTATAGACATAATCGTTCAGATTCCATTCTTCTATCACTTTTTTTTCGTTAGATATAATTTTTTTAATGTTCATACAAATTTTGTAAAGTTGTTTTTCCTGCATTTTTAAACAGCTAATAACTCTAGAATTATACAACTTAAAAACTTGAAACCAGTCCCATTTCGTTCGTAAATTTTTTGTCTTTGATTTGGTGTGCACCATGATCATCATTTTCAAAAAGTTTTTTTTTAATTTGAAAAAAGTGAAAAAAAATTTAATAAAAAAAATTTTTTAAATTTTTTTTTTTGAAAAAATATTAATAGCCTTTTAACTCTTAAAATGAACATAACTACCCAATTTCAAGTTGAAAATAAAATTTAATCATGTATAAAAAAATAAAAATAACCGTAATTTAGTCAAATCCCTAAACATTCCCTAAAATTATACACCAAGAGCGATTCACTCATGGAAAATTTATCAAATCACTTGAGGGTGTTCATATCACTTAAAACATGTAAAAAATGTCACATAAATTTCAGAAAATAAGACAATTAACAGATTCGGTTCAAAATCTTACAGTGCTAGTTCCCAACTTTAAGTTAATTCAATTTGCATGAATTTTACCTGAATATTCCTTAGAAATGTGTTTATGTCTAATTTTTTTATGTTCTAAAGTTTTTAATTTTCTTTGATTTGACTTGTTAAAAGTAAAAACAATTAGATATAAACATAATTCTTAGAAATTTTCAGGAGAAATGAATGCAAACTTAACTAAATATGAAAAACTTGATTTTTGCGTTTATTTTTTTTAATTTGATGTTTTCGTAACGTAATAGTTTGCAATGTCTTCTAATAGAGCCTAAAAACATTGTGTTTTAATTTGCTTTAGATCAGTTAATATAATCCGATTGCGCATAAGCCCCAAAATTTGCCAAAATATTGAAAATTTCACACTTTTGCAAGTTTTTTTATATCTTTAATATATTTTTTAACGTAATAGTTACACTATTTTTATTTGAAACATAATATTTTTGAATGTTAAACATCTATTTGGTGGCTTAAGGTACTTTAAAGGCAAAAGTGTGAAATTTTCAATATTTTGGCAAATTTTGGGGCTTATGCGCGATCGGATTATATTAACTGATCTAAATCAAATTAAAACACAATGTTTTTAGGCTCTATTAGAAGACATTGCAAACTATTACGTTACGAAAACATCAAATTAAAAAAATAAACGCAAAAATCAAGTTTTTTCATATTTAGTTAAGTTTGCATGCATTTCTCCTGAAAATTTCTAAGAATTATGTTTATATCTAATTGTTTTTACTTTTAACAAGTCAAATCAAAGAAAATTAAAAACTTTAGAACATAAAAAAATTGGATATAAACACATTTCTAAGGAATATTCAGGTAAAATTCATGCAAATTGAATTAACTTAAAGTTGGGAACTAGCACTGTAAGATTTTGAACCGAATCTGTTAATTGTCTTATTTTCTGAAATTTATGTGACATTTGTTACATGTTTTAAGTCATATGAACACCCTCAAG
Source organism: Tetragnatha versicolor (assembly GCA_024610705.1). Lineage (NCBI taxonomy): Eukaryota > Metazoa > Arthropoda > Arachnida > Araneae > Tetragnathidae > Tetragnatha > Tetragnatha versicolor. Next base: position 10,160,787 of record JANDEH010000017.1, on the reverse strand, counting down.
TGATTTGATAAATTTTCCATGAGTGAATCGCTCTTGGTGTATAATTTTACGGAATGTTTAGGGATTTGACTAAATTACGGTTATTTTTATTTTTTTATACATGATTAAATTTTATTTTCAACTTGAAATTGGGTAGTTATGTTTATTTTAAGAGTTAAAAGGCTATTAATATTTTTTCAAAAAAAAATTTTAAAAATTTGTTTTTTTAATTTTTTTTCACTTTTTTCAAATTTTAAAAAAAACTTTTTGAAAATGATGATCATGATGCACACCAAATAAAAGACAAAAAATTTACGAAAAAAATGGGACTGATTTCAAGTTTTTAAGTTGTATAGTTCTAGAGTTAATAGCTGTTTAAAAATGCAGAAAAAACAACTTTACAAAATTTGTATGAACATTAAAAAAATTATATCTAACGAAAAAAAAGTGATAGAAGAATGGAATCTGAACGATTATGTCTATAACTATATTAGTTTCACATAAAAAAATCATGAACAATATTTGATAGTTTAATCTTTGATTTTTTTAAAAAAATAATCGCAAAAATCAAGTTTTTTCATATTTTTTCAAACTTTGGGGCCTTTGCGCGATCGGAAGATATTAACCGATTTTGAAAAATTTTTTTTCCTTTTCTTTGTCTATATAATTCGCAACTTTTCCGCGCTATTAAAACTTCGAAAAAAAATAAAAGGTTTTTTCGGCCCACCCTATTGTAGAAAGCATTATTTTGTAATAGGGTAGTGGTAGTGGATAGATGGAATGCGTTGCCTGAAACAGTTGTAAATTCAAGTGGGGTAAACGAGTTCAAGAGGAAAATTGACAGTTACTGGGATTTCGGTAGTTTGGGTTAAAAAGACTGGACCAACCTTGCTGGGCTTACGCCTGTAGTTTGTCGACTTAATTTGTATTTGTATTTGTATAAGCATGGAGGGGGGATTCTAGGAGTTTCCCTTGCAAAAGTATTAAAATTTGTCTATTTAAAATAGTGCTTTGACTCATTTTCGGACTTAAGGGATTCTTTTGGTGACATGAAGAGGTCAAGTCTTTGAATTTTCTAGGGAATAACCAGTACTTTTATATAATACTCATGGAAAACACACGACTAAAGAGTGACTCCAATTGAAAAATTTAAGAAAGTACCTATGGTATTTTCTTTTTACATAATCCCAGATTAACTGAATTAGGATACATTCAACTTTCATAGCTTCTAAACTTGTCCCACAGTGCAGGTAATCTTCTGGCAAGTGGTTATCTTATTCATAGCGTCCATCATAAACTTTCATTTATTTAAAATAAGAGGTTTTCATGACCGAGACAAATATCCAGTTCTGGGGGTCAGCGCCTCAAAAATATTGAGGAAACCTTCCAAGAGAATGTATGAGATGGATGACCCCATATTTACTCCCTTTATATTGATTGTGGTAAAGAAGCGATCATAGTCTAGGAGATTAAGTCTGTATGGTACGAGGATCATATACACTCGATGGGATCATAAATACTTGTCTGATCAAGAAACGAAACGTGCAATTTGGCCGGACGCAGACCTATATAGATGTGATTTCATTCAACCGTCCCTCCCCATGGAGGCATTATAGACAGACTGCGCTTTGGCGTGCCAACCCAGCGTGTACAACATGGTGAGTGAAATAGAATAAATCGTCACCTTAGAATCAAAAACAAATATCTCTGAAAATTCACGCGGCTTAGTCGTTCATTCTGCTCGTGTTGGCGGTTTTGGCGTTGTTAAAGGGTTGCTGATATTCATTGTTAAACCAAAAAAGGGAAAAATTAAAACTTTGAATCTTAATAACTCTAAAACTAATTCGAATTTTTTAAAAAACGAAAGAACAATCTTTTTGGAAAAAAATAATTGTATATGTGTTTAAAATATTGTACTTCTACCATGATTAGTTTTTCTTTTATAACGAAAAAAAGTGTTCCCATTTATTTCATTGGCTGTTGCAAAACGAGTTAGATTCAATGACAATCTTGGCGGTCTGATATCGCAAGCAGGTTGCCATATCAGGAGAATATTTTCGTCATCTTAAAATCAAATAACACTGCTTTCTGATTTTATTCGAAAAATTCGGAATTGTGCAAGTGAGAAAGCTCATTTCATTGGTTCGTAAGCGTGACATCATCGAACTGGCAAAGTGTCAAACCAATCAAATGAGCGCCTCCAACGATCTGAAGTAATTAAGTGGTTTTTGATTGGTTGATTTTTTATGGGTAGTGGTTTGAATTGGCGTCTGATTTTAAGTCGCCAAGGATCGGGATCCCCGAAGTTTTCCGAACGGAGATAGCAGTTTTTGATTCTAAGGTGACAAAATGTGCAACATGTGAAATTTAATATAAACTGAAGAAAAAAAAGCTTGCTCTATATCTGTCAGGTCTCTTTCTATCTGCTTCTGTGTGTCTTCCTCTATTGGACTCTTTCAGTCTTCTCCCCTCTCCAGTGGCAGATCCAGGTGGTCTCATTCTGGAAAGTGCACCCCCTTGGAGACTTAAAAAGGCTCTTAAAATGAGTGAAACCCCAACTTTTACAGGTCTAATTTCAAATTTTTTTCTGGGGGAGGACCCCCATACCCCCCATTAGTAAATGGGGTAGTCAGTGTTCCTTTTTAGGAAATCCCCAACATTTTGACAATTTGCGTCAAAAAGTAAAGGTAATAGTGCTGAAAAGTGCCCCCCTTAGACTCTAAACGTTCTAAAAATGAGTTGAAACCCTACTTTTACACGTCAAATTTAAATTTTTTTCTGGGGGAGGACCCCCATACTCCCAATGAGATCTAGACAAGGGGATCTTGTCTGGATAAGTGGCCCCCCCTTGGAGGCGGCGCCTGCTCCTCTCTCTACTAGCTGATTTCTCTAATTTTTTAGACTTAGCTCACGTTGAGTTATAAAGTGGAAATTTGTTTCATTCTGCTTTGAACCTAAGAGCAACGTCAAACGTATATCCAGATCATATTTATAAATGTAAACTGTTTTCCCTTATTTACCCGCAGGCTCAGAGCAAGAGAGGCCACGGTCGATACAACTGGACGTATGGCCGAAACGCACTCTATAAAGCCTCCTTCTATATACGTATCATTCGCAGAAACTGGGAGGGGGAGAAGATTGAAATAAGAAATTCGTGAGGTGTTTCGGCTCTGATTACATACCGGCGAGTCTGTGGCATCGTTTGAAGCAGACCTTGCCCTGGTCATTTTCAATTTGTCATCTTCAAACCGAGGCGAGTTTTTTCGCACTCTCGATCGGCCCATTACTTCTAATGGTCTACTCTGGAGTGTGGCTCCTCAGGAGGAAACGGTAGTAGTAGTAGTAGGCTTTTTACGTGATTTCGTTACGCTTTGTTTATTATCGCATTTCATGAACTTTCGCCATCATGGGCGGATGAGAAGGGGCAGATTTACGCAGGTTATGGGGGAGCTACGGCCCTAAAACATTTTCAGAATATTTAACTTTTTATGGAAGAAGGATGTTTTCAATCTAATTAGACACTGAATGCCCCCCCCCAAGTCTCTAACCTGACTGAAGTTTCAGCATCATGGGCGGATTTACGGAGATCATGAAAATGGGCGGATTTACGCAATAGCCCCCATTTTCCCTTCTTTTTTTATGGAAATAGGATGTTTTTAATGTAGTTATACACTGAATGCCCCCCCCCCAAAGTCTCTAGCCTGCTGCCCCAGAGTTTTCCTCATTCCTCCGTCCATGATCAATAATAATTACTGAAGTTTCAGCATCATGGGCGGATTTACGGACATCATGAGAATGGGCGGACTCATGAGGGTTATGGGGGAGATATTATATTTACTTTCCAAATTACTTACTAATTCGAAATATTATTTAAGATTTTAAATGAGGTGTTCAACTAGTAATCGGAGTTTTCTGCTTAAAGCGGAAGGGAATATTGGATCACGACTTGTGCTGCCATCTCTAATAGCTTTACGGTTGACACCGTCCATATATGAAGGACCTCGTATCGTATTTCATTACTACAATAGCCATGTTTCAGCTAAAATCAATGGACCGAAAGAGACAATTGTCCTGATATCGTCTGTGAGAGGGGTGTGAAGGGACACGTGGACTCTACAAGGAATCAATAAGGGTACAGATGTCATGTTCGTGGGAGTATGCCTCTGGCACGGACACCGATTTCAGAGCCGTGATCATTGTCCTTCTAACAAGAGATTGCTTTCAAAAAGTACTTGTATTCCAGAACTTTAGTAGGGTAATAGAGATTATGATGTAATGATTGAATACTAGGGGGTGGAAACGAATAGGTGCACTCTTAAAACGATTGTATCAAAATTGAGTAAAAAAATACTCAAAAAGGCTCCGATCCAAAAATACTCAAATTTGAATACATGGATATACTCATTCTGAAAATGTGCATACTCAAAAATGAAATATTATAAGCTCATTTTTGAGTTCAAGCTCAAGATGTTTCATTTTTGAGTATGCACGTTTTCAGAAATGAGTATATTCATGTATTCAAATTTGAGTATTTTTGGATCGGAGCCTTTTTGAGTACTTTTTTACTCAATTTTGATACAATCGTTTTAAGAGTGTGGGGCTGTAATCGTGAGATGCAACGATTTGTAGTTGAGAATTTTACTAGCCACAATATCCAACAACTTCCTGTCATTTAAACTTGCTGCGAAAACAGTTTAGAGTTTATTTTCAGATGTTAATATTTTTTAACATTTTAATGGGATACTTTCACCCGGAGAAGAAGACGACAACTGATGCCGTAGGTAAGAGAGCGTTGATTGGTTTGTCGATAAAACGTATTATACCTATAATTTGGGATATTCGGTCGCTCTGCAAACGTTCTGATAGGTCCCTGCAATGGTGTTTTCCCTACGACATGTGACCCCTGACGTCAGATGAAAGTATCCCATTAACATTTATTTAGGTTCAAAAAACACATTCAAAAAAAAAACATTCTATGGCGATACATAAAATAATTGAATTTCGCACAGTTTTAATAAAATATATGCATCTTAATTTCGATGATACTTTTTGAACAACCTAATATTTTAAAGATTTATTATTTATGCATCAATTTTACGGGTATTTTCAGGAAATAACATTAGTGTTCCATTACGTAAACGAGTAAAAAAATTAAGAGTTGTTCTAAAGTTTGTCTTCCAAATGGGTAATTTACCCAAGGAGAATAATCTCGTGTGTATTCAAAATGTATGTATGTGTTTACCATGATTGATTAAAGTTGGGTATTTCTCATGTACTCTGAAAATAATAGTTTTCTTGGATAACTAATATATTACATCCCGTATAAGTTCATTGTTAACTGTTCTTTGATCTCTTCTCGGGTAAATTACCCATTATTTTGTGCGATTGTAATCATATTCACTGAGCAGAAAAATTCTATGAACTTTTACACTTTGCATTGAATCAGGTTTTTTTTTTCAATAACACACCTTGATGTGATTGTTAATGTCTTTTAAATAATGATAGCCAGTGGGTATTTTCTATTTCCTTTTCGTTTTCGTATTTTATGCTTGATTATGTTGTTTTATAAGTAACGCAACTTGTTTAAATTTGCTTTGGACTTCAAATTTTCTTTTTTGGTTCACATGTCACAGATAGAGATAGATGAATAGATAGATAGATGTAAGGGCGATAGATTGTGCGAAAGGGACAGATTGATAGAAAGAAATATTGGGAAAAGATTTGTAGAAATATATAGAGAAAAAGATAAGTTTATAGATAGAGATTAAAAAAAGATGGACAGGAATAGAAGTTGATAAAAAAATAGGTTGAGGAAGAGTACAATTGAGAAAGGGAGAGGAACAGAGCGATTAGAAAAAAAATTGTAAAAGAGTGAGAGATTTATAGAGAAAAAAACACAACAAGGGAAAAAAAGAGGAAAAGAATTGAAAAAAAGAGATGGAAAGAAATATATTTGTAGAGATATAGATAAATTGATATAAAGTGATCGAGTCAAAGAGGTGTGTAGAGCATTTGAAAAAGAAGGAGAGAGGGATTAAGAAAAGGAGAGAAAGATATAGCAATAATGAGAAGTTGCATGTGTCAGATTTTCAAAAACAAACAAGTGTTCCGTATGGTAAAAGGAAATATCTAGTCAATTTTTCAAAAAAAAAATATACAGGTAATTAAATATTTTAATTTAAAAGTCGATAAAAAAAACACGTGACTGAAAACGTTTATTGTTTAAAAAGTAACGATGACGTCAACAATCATACCATCAACTCCATTGCTTTCCAACAATGTTTATCGTACGATGACGTCACATCCCAAACTCTTGGCGTTTTCACGCGCTTTGAAAAAGGGAATTTTTGTTAATTTTTTTGCTATTTTTGCGAGAAGAATCGATTTAAAAAAATCATGCAACTTCCTCATTGCGAGAGAATCGAGAAAACGAAGAGAATGAGGGAGGAAATAGAATTTTAGAAAAAAAAACGGTTTTAAAGAGAGAAATCTATAGAAAAATAAAAGAAAACCATATAAAAGGGAAAAAGATAAAAGCCGCGGCAATTCCAGATTAACTTATTTAGGAAACCATTCGGCGGTAAAAGCGCCGTAAATCATACCACTCAAACGTGCAATCCAATGCGGGAGATAAGTGCGCCATTAAACACCGACGAGGGCTCCTTGATTTATTCCGACCCTAAAAGACGCACCTGAGTATATACTATACTCCGACGTCTAATTGAAAGAAAAAGAGCTCTTCTGGGAGTAGCAGTGCCGGACCATTAATTCCGGATTGGTTTTTATTATTGGATGTGCAAACTGGACCGCTGATGCGTCTGAATTCGATTATGGGGTGTACGTGTGAAACTTGTTTGTCAGTTCTTTTTAGCGTTACATGTGGGTTTTTTAACTTTTTTTTTCGTTGTGAAAAATATGTTGGGTTACATCGTTTTTTTGTGAAGGGTGTAGGTGAAAATCCCGACAATCAAATGCCCGACATGAAAGTAAAGTAGGCCTACGGGTATACGTTTGCCCGACAATTCATTTTGGGATCAACCTTTTGGGATTTTGACCTGTCAGGATTGCGACCGTTGGGATTCTGAACTGTCGGGAACTGAACAGGACCCTTTTGTAAATAATAAAAATAATAATAATCCTTTTCGGTAGGATAGTTTAGGTTGTGCATTGCTGCAGAAACAGCTGGGCAATCAAAGATATGTTTGGGTGGGAGTTCAACGTCCGGGCAATTACTGCATTTTTGGTAGTTTATTATAGTTCGATCAGGAGAGATTTTCATGTTCTTGTGAGGTTTCATCCTGAGCCTTGTGATTGCAGTTTTTCTGTCAATATCTAGTTGTGTGATTTGATTTTTAGTTTTAACTGTTGAAGGGGTTCTGAGCTTGAGTCTATTTCTCTTTGTTGATTAACTCTGGACATAATAAGGGTCTATGCAAAGAGATTGAAGGAAATGGGGAGAAAAACTAGAGATATAAAAAGGAAGATAAAAAAAAGGGAGAAGAAAAACTATGTAGATGGTAGTATTATAATCTATTCATTTGGCGCTTGAGAAATAGTGCTTTCCCCCACGCTAGAAGCGTAACCTTATATACAGAGAGTAAAAAGGGATAGAAATTAATAGCTTTAAAATAAATTGTTTACCTCCGAAACCACGCATTAAAATATACCCCCATCCCTAATTTATTTACTCTGGATGCATTTAAAGTAATTGAGCCTGGGAATCAACTGAGCAAATCAATCCCCAAAAAACAACGAAATGAAAAGAAATCCTCTCAATGCGATTCCCTGAAAACAACAACGGATGATCATCAATCGATGCGACCGCCCTCTATTTTTCGATCTCGCCCAATTACCCGTCGTTCCCAGAAACTCCCGAAAATAAAATTAAATCGAATCATCGGCGTGTTTTGTTGATGCGCTCCGGATATACGAGCCTTTTGTGGGATAAGAAAAAAAAAAAACTGCGTCGAAATAATCACAGCAGCGGGAGAGAGAGAGGGCTGCACCAAATGACTACAATTTCGGACGGACGTTACGTCTGGCTGACCGGTGGTGTACCGGTAAACACCGGTTTATTCAATTTCGGGGGCGTTTGGGTGGTCCCGGCTACGCTCCGTGCGTATATACGCACATGTAAAACTACTATAGTAGAACATGTGTTTTGGGAACACCTCCGGATGATGTTTTGTTCCCATGAGACGAAGCTAACTGTGTCCCGACCACTCAAAATTTTTAGGAAAAAAAAACATTTTTTTTTGTGTTTTTGTCTATTGTGTTTTTTTTTCACTCGTTTTAGTTGGTTTTATCAACCGGTTTTTGGTGGGAGTCTAGGGTAGGTTTTGGATCTGGGGGAGAAATAGGATTTTTAAGACATCTTTGGTGCAATGTGAAATGACGAAATCATTTTGCAACTTACTTCAGGATAATCTAGTTAGTACTAGTGTTCCCACGTATCTAGTAAGCTTACTAGACACTGTAGCTTTAAACGTTATTTAAATAGATTATATTTATGTTCAGAAACTCACTGCGACTATTAAAAAAAACAAGGGGAAATACTTGAGCGAGTACCTTGGTCGTTATAGACCTTCCATCTCCAGTATACCAACCTCCCTGGATAAGGCCATGAGCACGTGCAGTACTGTTAGAGTATTACGTGTGACTAAAAAGTCACAGTCAGCTGTTACAACTCCACTTGTTTCCTCAAGTAAACTTGGTCCTCATTTTAATCTGTTTAGGTGGCAGCAAGAGGCACTCACTGTGACTGTAGTTAGTGAAAGTATCCATCCAATTGTATCACTTTCTTATTATTGTGTACCTCTATCACCATCTTTCTATCTCTCTAATTTTTTTTCTCACATTTTCTCTCTACATTGAATTCTATCCTATAATCCCCTCTCATTCTTTCTCATGGTTGGTTTTGTAAAAAAGGCCATCATTGGGAAGCTAGATCCTACAGGGGGCATGCTGTTTCTCATTTCATTGAGAAAATTTAAAACACGAAATATCCATAAAGAGTTGGGGATTAGCATTGCTCAAACTGGCTCCGAATCAAATTTACTCACAAATTTGAAAACATGAATATACTCATTTCTGAAAATGTGCATACTCAAAAAATGAAACATCTTGAGCTTGAACTCAAAAATAAGCTCGTAATGTTTAATTTTTGAGTATGCACATTTTCAGAAATGAGTATATTCATGAGTAAAGGCAATAGTCCTTGTGGAAACAAGTCAAAATTTGATGCAAACTGTTTTTAATCCCCAATAAAAGATAATCTTGGCATATAATGAGGTATTCTCACGTTTTGAGATTAAATTTTATTAAAATAGTAGATAAAAAACCACGAATGACGTTTGCATCAAGTATTTTAGTAGGCTATAGTTTCTGAGATATAAATTTTTGAAATTTCGTTTTTGTTTGGGCGCGAAAACACTTTCAAATCACAAATCATGCGCTGTGAGGTCACAACCAATAGAAGCCCGTTTTCTGGTCACGTGAAAACCGAAAACAATGGTTTTCATGCGCTGTGACGTCACATCCAATAGAAGCCCGTTTTCTAATAACGTGACTTTTCTGACGTTTTGGCAAAAATAAATTGAATTTTAAATTATTTAAAACACATTTTTGAACTTAAAAATCAGAAATTTGGGGCTTTTATAGACCATAATGTATCGAAAAAGTATAAAATCAAACAAATCCCTCACTCATGCAAATACCTCATTGTTTGGGGATCACAGGATCCCCTTCGTCACAGTGCTAAAAGATGGTAAAAAGAACTACAGACCAAAACATCAATGCAGGTAATAAATTTATGTAAATTGAGTAAATTCATATGTTTTCAAATTTGTGAGTAAATTTGATTCGGAGCCAGTTTGAGTAATTTTACTCAGTTTTGAGACTGCCGTTTTAAAAGTGTTTCCTTGATAAGACTTAAAGGCTTAAAGTGTTATGCAAGCATAATAAGGACTCATAAATGCCTCCCCAAAGTCCTCTCCATCCCCCCTACTCTGATTTGCGACAA